>OX352724.1:3412045-4740828 GCA_947095575.1 Electrophaes corylata | reverse complement strand
CGGGAGGGTTTGATTCCCGCCTTGGGATAAATGTTTGCACGATCTGCAAATATTTATTCTGGGTGTTTCTGGGTATTTTCTATGCATAATAAAAAATATCTATGCATGTAATTTTTTGTTTTATTATATCAGTCATCTAGTACCCATAACACAAGCTCTGCTTAGCTTGGGGCTAGATGATGCTGTGTGGATTGTCCAGCATTATTTATTTATAATTTATTGAGTATACGGTATCAGTCATCTAGTACCCCCACACTAATCCATATCCAAAAGGTAAAAACGGGACCCTATTACTAAGACTCCGCTGTCTGTCTGTCTGTCTGTCTGTCTGTCCGTCTATCACCCGGCTGTATCTCATGAACCGTGATAGTTAGAGTTGAAATATTCACAGATGATGTATGATTTATGAACAAATACTAAAAAACAGAATAAAGTAAATATTTAAGGGGACTCTCATATACAACAAACGTGATCTTTTTGCCGCTTTTATTATAGATAATGGTACGGAACCCTCCGTGCGCGAGTCCGACTCGCACTTGGCCGGTTTTATCATATTTTTTGCTGGTTGTTTTAGGATGATTTTGACGTACCGATCCGTTGGGTTAAGTTCAACTCGGTAAGTTTTATATATATACTTGTACACTATTGGTCACTTGTACTTTAAATCCCAAAAAACTAGATAGTATTCTAACAACGGTGTCAGGTTTGCAATCCGTCACGTATGAAACTGCAAAATCTGGATTTTTCTACTTTTTTTACTGTTGGATACCTAAGCGTTTGACTGCCATCACACCTGATGGAAAGTGTAGACGCAGTCTAAGGTGGAGCACGCTTAGCTATAATCCACTTCACTCTTGACTTGAAAACGTTCGTAACGTTCCGGAAACACCGACGACGGTAAAGAGTTCCACTCCTTTTGATGTGAGCCAAATTGTATGTAATTTGAACGTACCGCTGACCTCTTCAACTTAGTATTAGTTTAATAATAATCAGGTTCTAAATTTTAATGTATATGGCTAAGCATTATAAGGATTATTAATTTTAAAATATGTGTAAGTTTAGGTAATATATTATTATGTAGGTATGGATAAGTTAATCTATGTTTCACAGAACGAGACAGAAGATGGCCTTGCAAGAGTAACTGTGAGTTTTTTAATAGAGAAAGATAAAATTAGCGAATATTTTTGGTATCTGTAGACAAACACCCACAGTAAATTTTTGTTAGACAGGACGATTTCATTTTCCACGAGATAAGTGAGTAGAGAAAACTTACCACGTTGTACATCTTAGCCTTACAGACGTTAAGTTTATCTACGTGATAGAAACACGTGTAACCTATAAGCCTTACAATATCGTAATATCGTAAAAGCAATAACCGTTACCTCAGGTGCCGAATACGGAAGTGCGCGCTTAACCTACTTACTACTTATAGAGGGGAAATATTTCTTCCCGAAACTATTCCAGGATCATGCTTTTTATGTATTCCACGGAGTTCCTTCCCAAAAGTTATACTTTGTGGTAGACTTTTAGTAATAAAAAAGGAAAATCATTTATTCAAACCACAACCTATGAAAACATACGAAAACTAATATTACGAATCACAGCAGAGACCCAATCTCGTAACAAAATATCGTCAAATTCAAGTATCGACCTAAGAATACTATGGTATCGACCCAGATTTTAGTCCATATTCTTTGGTATCGACCAAAGTATCGACCGTGTCAGTCTTCTTCTTCTTCTTTTTTTTAAATGGCTTCTGTGGATCAACTTCCACAATTTGCCAATGTCAATGTTGACAGAATTTGTTACAGTAAAACGATGGAGGTCTGAGTTTATCAAAAAGATTGACAGGTGTTTAAAGAAAGAGATTCAACCGAAAATTTTTGACTCAAGGTGGTTCATTAACCCGTGTCAGTCTCCAAATGGTATTCTTTGAAACTGTCATTTTGGACAGATCCAATTTTGACAAGCAAATTTTAGTTTCAATCTCTTCTCAGCTTTAAAATAATAGGTACAAGAGTTGGGCCTAAGATTAAAATGATGGTGGGAATCAAAACTTTGTAGATCTTTTTTAGGGTTCCGTGCCCAAAGGGTAAAACAGGACCCTATTACTAAGACTCCGCTGTCTATCTGTTTGTCACCAGGCTGTATCTCATGAACCGTGATAGTTAGAGAGTTGAAATTTTCACAGATGATGTATTTTTGTTGCCGCTATAACAACAAATACTAAAAAAACATTAAGGGGGCTCTCATACAACAAACGTGATTTGTTTGCCGTTTTTTTTAAGTACAGATAATGAAACGAAACCCTTTGTGCGCGAGCCCGACTCGCACTTGACCGGTTTTTACAGCCTTATCCTTTGGTATCCGAATCTGTTAAAACTTAACATATAGGTACCCCTATGCATAGGTAATGAGTTGATTTTATATTTCTTTCTAGGATCCAGAAACGGGAAGAAATAGACAGTATATAGTAAATGTAAGTATAAGAACTAGTTTTTCGAAATTCAATAGTTGGAAATTTGTAAAAACAGTAGCTATTGTTTTTTTTTCTGGGATCTGTCCGTCTTCCGGACAATATTTCCAATGTCAAGTGGGTTGAATAAATTCTTTTTAGTCAAGTCGAGTCGGTAAAAAAAGTAAAGTCAGCCGTCATCGGTTTTGAAGAAAAAGATGGCGTTTTTCTTCAAAACCAAAGGGAAACATTTTCGTTCAAATCAGGATGCCTCACTACACACTTTCATTTCAATTGTTCACACTTGTGCTAAGACCTCAAGTAATGATGGTTAAAATACCACCAAAATTACCCATCAGAACGTAAAATAACACTAGAAAAACAATTAAAATGAAAATACAATGTTGCTTCCAAAGATGACGGAAAACGAATCCCCTCTTCTTCTTTTTTTGGTTACTGTGGTAGTTGTCACAGTTCTGTCAAAGTCAAAGTCAAAAATCATTTATTCAGTAATATCTTATATATGTTTTCTGTCATCTTGACAGAAAATATATAAGTATTGTTGTTGTTTGTTGTCGTCTTGTTCTAGGTTTTGAAGAAAAACGCCATCTTTTTCTTCAAAACCGATGACGGCTGACTTTACTTTTTTTACCGACTCGACTTGACTAAAAATAATTTATTCAACCTACTTGACATTGGCAAAATTGTCCGCAAGAGGGACAGATGCCACAAAAAAAAAAAAAAAAAAAACTAGGTGAATCTAAGCGCCAGTTCCTCGCGACCAAGCCTAGAAGAATGTCAATGTCTGTTTCATAAATCGTAAATTGAGATAATGTGCTTCAGAATATGGCCAGTATTTTTTTAATAATGTAGAAAATTATTTCAGGGTATTGTCTATGTTCCTGTATCAGACTACAGTATGGAAAGATTAGGCTTTACAGTGAGTACTTAAGACTTCAAATTTAATTACTTCGTGGAGGTCAACTTTAATTTTATTTTTGTTTGAAAACGATACATATAACTATGCATATTAAAAAATATCTATGTATGTAATGTGTTGTATTAAGTATGTCAGTCATCTAGTACCCATAACACAAGCTCTGCTTAGCTTGGGGCTAGATGACGCTGTGTGGATTGTCCAGCATTATTTTTATTACTATAATAATATGAAACTTCAAACCTTGATTGTAAGAAGTTTACTTACAATCGAATCCCACGTAGGTACTATATAAACAAACATGTTTATGACCGATACAGATGTTTTTTTTAACGACCGATGTGACGTTGCGGGCGACCGTCCGCCACGTGTCCTGTCGCCACGAGATAGTGTTGTTCCTTGGCACATTCAACGTCAAAGTCAAAGTCAAAAATAATTTATTCAGTAATATCCGCAGGGATCATCTTGAAACGTCTTAAATCTAGGTGAATCTAAGCGCCAGTTCTTCGCGACCAAGCCTAGAAGAGTAAGATCGGTAGGCAAGCAACCTTGCAACGGTGTTTGAGACTTTGGATCTTAGTCTTCGTGACACACAGGTATTATTTAATAAAATAATAAACGATAAACTTCTTACAGACACAGACCACAACGTTAGTTCCATTGCTAACGACTGAAAAGAGTGCCCTACGGATGGTCATGTCTAGTATGAATGTGAAGGCAGCTGATGAGAGGGACTGGTTGGCTTTTGAAACAATTATGGGCGTCGACCGTAACGCACCTACGGTATGTACTATCCACAAGTAGAAATTGTCAATTCCGGTTTGAAGGGTGTGGGTGCCAGGGAAAGTACAGGCACATGAGGCTTAACACCTTCATGCCTCAGGTTGATGGACGCAGAGCGGTGTATTGTAGGTTACGTTCCTAAGGAACGTGACTGACAAGGCAGTGCTTTGTTATAGGCGATGGTAACCACTTAACAACAGGTGAGCCATATGCTTGTTCCATCAGAAGATTGTATAAAAAAAAAATTGCACATGTGGCTAATACCAGTATGCCTCAGGTTGGTGGACGCAGGGTTGTGTATCGTAGGGTGCGTAACTACAAGGCAATGCTTTGTTATAGGTGATGGTTACCACTTAACATCAGGTGGGCCATCTGCTGGCTCCGTTAGCAGATTAAAAAAGGCATTATTGTGGGTCTTCTCCTATTACTAACGTGATTGATTAAATAACTGATTTGTTTATAATTTCCAGTGTGACAGTAATAATTGTCAATCAAGAGTAAGTAAAAATATAAATGTAAGTTAAATGTATTGTGTGGTTCAATAGCTTAAAATTTTGATATTACAAAAGAAAAAAGTAACGGCTTAAAAATGTATGTAAATCCAACATGTACTGTTTCAATATTACTGTAAAAGAATGATCATTTGGTTTATTTCAGTGTCGAACTATGGGATGTCAAACAATGGTAGCTAGCATTTATTTCATGTTTACTTTACCAAATTGCGTGAGATTATTGAATTAATACTTCGAATGCGACAACAAGGTTGCATTAAACGTTTAACACTATCATGGAGGGGGTATGAAAGCACTGTTCTTTCTCTCTTTTTCTCATAGCCGGTTACGTTTCGTATATTAAAGAAGTTTTACTTCAGTCGTGTGGTCTAAAGCACACTGGTTTTTTTTGTCATACAAACCTTATTATATACCTACCTTTGAGTTCTGGAAACTTCTTAAGTGCACCTACTGGTTAAACTATGTGACTGTCAAGTTCTGTATTACGAAATAGTAGTAAGTGATTATGAAAAAGTTCAGTGTTGTGTTTGTACGTCGAATAAACTTGAAGACGAAAGAGTTTTGTGTAGGTAAGTGAACTAATGTTTTATGCATTACAGTGCACCGGGGATACTTGTGCTTCTGGAGTAAGATTTACAAAGATAGTTCGTAGAATAATATACGATTTAGCAATTATTAAAATACTTGCGGCCGCTCGCAGCTTCGCCCGCGTGGCAGTTTTTTCCCGTTCTCGTTATTTTTTTGGGATAAAAAGTAACCAATATGTTAATCCAGGTTGCAATCTATAATCATTTCAAATTTCATCCAAATCGGTCCCCTGGTTTCAGCGTGAAAGAGTAACAAACATCCATCCATCCATCCATACTTACAAACTTTCGCGTTTATAATATTAGTAGGATACAGAAAATGCTATAGTACCTCAAACATTTTCCATTAATGTTGTATGCAACAATGCAATAATGCACCAGATGATGAGTAGTTATTCTTTCTACATTCTTTTGATCACACAAGGATGAGATCGGTGGAATAATACACAAAATTGGTTTTGCCAATGTAGTTATATACGACCTTTTTTTTCTAGTGCGTAGGTCCTTCATGCAATTCATACGTAAGTTCTTGTGAATTATGTTTTTAGCTGAACTCGATACAAGATTATTCTATGCCTTTCCAATTTTTGTTTAACCTCTAAAGCACCAAAACGCAAGAGATTTGAGTGCGTGTTAAAATACCTATTAAATATCTAGTAGGATACGTACTTATGCCAGATTAATACATCATTTTCTCTCTGTTCATTATTGAAGTAATACTTTTTATGCAACTTCCAACAAGATAACGTTAAACGTTTAACACTACCATGGAGGGGGTATAAATGAAAGCACTGTTCTGTCCCTCTTTCTCTCATAGCCAGTTACGTTTCGTATATTAAAGAAGTTTTACTTCAGTCATGTGGTCTGAAGCACGCTCGTGTTTTTTTCTACTCACTGCTAACGCTATCTTGAAATTAAGTATTTTTTAAGAATGTCCCTTATCGGTTTTTTTCTGATGGGACAAGCGTATAGCCCACCTGGTGTTATTGTTGGTTACTATCCTATATAAGCATGCACTACTTTGTGTCCATTAACCTGGCATACAGGTGTTAAGTCTTATGTGCATGTAATTTCACTGGCACGCACACCTTTCATCCAGAACACAGCAAGAAGATGGTGGTAGAAATAGGAAAAATGGTGGTACTTCCCCGGACTAGTCTTTTACTAAATGCTCTACCACATGTAATATTCTTACCATACAAATTAATATTTATTAGGAAACCAGTTCTATTGTGATGTTATTTATGCGTGTACCCGAAATACACCCAAACTAATCATTTTCACTATTTCAGTGCAAAGGTCCAGGGTGCTTATCAATGGTAATAGAAACCTATAATACCGCCAGGGCCGTATCTAGGATTGTTCTTTGTAGTTTCATCATCAGTATAATAATCTAGTGCAGTCATTCCCAAAGTGGTTCAGGTGGACCCCCAGGGGTTCACGGGAGACTCGACGGGGGTCTACGTTGGACGTGACAAAAAAAGGGGGTCTACAATTGTAAGCAGGGGTGCATGAAAATTAAATTGGTTTCGATAGTGAAGAACTAAAATGTTGGCTTGTTATTTTAAATAATATGATACCTAAATTAAACCTTCTCATTAAGACAATTTATAAATAAATTGAGAAAAAAATCGATAGTTCCGAACTGGGAGTCGAACACAGACCATGTCGGTATCGCGCCGAGATTTAGAAATTGGTAGTAATGTAGATGCAGGGGGTCCACCGGATCTAGACATAGACATAGACATAAACATAGAAATAATCTGAACAATCGCTTATACCGAAGTCTACCTTACGAAAAAGGTAGGTGAATCTAGGCACGTTCCATGGCCAAATACTGCTCTGTCTAACAGCAACCACAGTATCTGTGGTAATATTTTGATTCAATTATAACTATCACATATGCCCATCTGGGTGATAAATCTAGTCAGATATACCGTATTACTTACAATCTATAGTCTGATTACAAAACAACATGTGAATTCATAATTAATCTATACCAATTATTAGAATGCCTCACATATAGACAATGTGAAAACAGCTAGTAATATAGAATTTTCTACAGTAGGTACAGCGGAGATTGAAGTTTCGTATTTTTGTTTTAAATTACACTGTGTGCCATGTTGGGCAGCAGCAACTGTGGAATGGGTGACCGAGGCCCCGCAGTGTACTCAAAACAACAATTGAAACTTCTTTATTCGTTCCTGCCCTCTTACCGTGAGCTCTTATACCACGGTTGCAAACTTTAAAAAACGACACCAAAGTTGCGGATAGTATTGTTTTAATTTTTTTGTAATAAGTAACTGATTCCGGATTTGTACGGAGATGTCTTTGTATCGTTTGGGCCTGCTCGGGCCAATTCGGACTGAGCTCACGGTACATTTAATTAGGCTTACAAACTTTCAAGCTCACGGTTACCCCTCTGCAGAAATATATTTTTAGGTTTCCGTACCCAAAGGGTAAAACGGGACCCTATTACTAAGACTCCGCTCTCTGTCTATCTGTCCGTCTGTCACCAGGCTGTATATCACGAACCGTGATAGTTAGCGAGTTGAAATTTTCACAGTTGATGTATTTCTGTTACCAATACAACAAAATATACTAAAAAACAGGATAAAATAAATATTTAAGGAGGCTCTCATGCAACAAACCTGATTTTTTGCCGTTTTTACTATAGATAATGATACGGAACTTTTCGTCTGCCAGTCCGACTCGCACTTGGCCAGTTTTTAATGTAATTTTGTGATTTCAGTGCATTGGAGAAAGATGTAACGCTCAGGTATGTCTACTTATCTATTACTAGCGGCGCGTCCCGGCTTGGCACGGGTCCCTAATAAGGATCCCTAATTTTTTGAAAATATTATACAGCCTATATGCCAAGCCAAGCCAGCCAGCCAAGCCAGCCTATAGGCCAATACGCCAAGTTTATACCAGAGATAATAATGAAGTCGTAGAGGTGCTACGGTGCTACGAAAAGGTCTACGAGTTTCGTAGAGCCTTTGAATATCTGAACGCAAATAGAAAGTCTCTCAGATGTTCCATTTCATTAAGAAATTTTATAACTAGCGGCTTTTCAAAACTCCCGAGGCGAATGCCCTAGGTCTATTTAGTTTTGATTAGTTCAAAGAGTATTTAGGATAAACTTTGACAGTTGTATACAAATTTGAATTAACTAAATTAATAATAGAATAGATAGCATCACGGCTTAAATCCCTGGGGCATCCCCTTAGATCTTTAGTACCAAGTACCTACTGGAGATTCTTCGAGGATGTCTAGGGGGGTAGTCAGAGGTATATCTAGATGGTACATTTGCTACATACCCACATTTTGCAGTAGTTAGTATTCCATACGTGACAGGTTCCCATCGCTGCTGCTAGAATACTCTGGTTTCTTCACGATGTTTTCCTCCTTCACCATTTGAGAGTACGGTATTTTATTATATTATTCAAATGGAATAATCCATTGGTGCACGACCGGATTTGGACTTACTGTCTTAGGATCAGAAGGTGGACCCACTAAGCCACCACCGTTGCTCTTAATATGTGTTAATAATAGAGTATCTGGCTCCAGCTTATTAATAAATAAAAAAAAAATTGTGGACATTTTTAGTCTCTACAATTTTAATTTGGTTCCCATAGCACAAACTATGCTTAGTTTAGGGCTAGATGATGCTGTGTGGATTGTCCAGCATTATTGTTATTATTATTATTCAGTAGTATATTATTTAGTTAGTAGTGTGTGTTGGTGGATAGTGGCCTTTATCCACAGTTAATGCACAAAAGTGTTAACAGCAACAAACATCGATTTTTTAATGCATACAAAGGAGTGGCGTTTGTTATTGTGTGCGGACTGCGGTAGACTGGCAACTTTTGTTTCTAGAAATGTTGGCCGATTCAAATTTGCACACTACAATTTTTTATTGTATCTAACAGGCAAAGATCAGTAGTACTATTAATGAAAGCTTATAGATTACTGGCAAAACGTAAACTTACGCTTGCGTAACTTCAACCCTTGCTGTATTATGTTTTGGGGTGGAATGACGGGAATTCCTTTCTTAGCACACCTCTACGGACCTGTGGTTTATTAGGTTATGCGCTTTTTATTATACCAGTCAGTCAGAACAAAGATTTTTATAATTAATGATCAAACGAACTTACCGAGTGAAGTTCTATCCCAATTATGTAAACAGCTTCATTCGACGCGATTATACTGTATAGAACAGGCACGAATTGGAACCAGGCAGTGTGTAATTTTTTTTTTTTTTTATAATAATAATAATGCTGGACAAGCCACGCAGCTTCATCTAGCCCCAAGCTAAGCAGAGCTTGTGTTATGGGTACTAGATGACTGATATACATAATACAATAAGTACATCAAATAAATATATATTTTTTATTATACATAGAAAATACCCAGAACACCCGGAATAAATATTTGCAGATCGTACAAACATTTATCCCAAGATGGGAATCGAACCCGCAACCTCCTGCACCGCAGCCGGACATTCGCCCGCCGCACCACATCGGTCGTCCGTTATAATGCAGTTCTGTCAGTTTATCAATTTATATTTTTAGTGAAATTGTTTTTTGGAAGTAAAAGTTGCCAGTTTGCAAGTTCGCCCTGCTTTACATTTCACAGTGAAGTGTATTGGGTATTGTTCTATACATAACAACATAGTGTTGTGATAGGGTGTATGTATGTATTAAACGGTTTATTGAATTTTTGCAGTGTGAGGGACTTTCCTGTGATGCTCGAGTAAGTATTTTTTAATTACATTACTTCTAGCAATGGGGATGGACTTGCAACCTACCACGTATTGTATACCAATCACTGTAAAATGTGGGTATGTACTAAATGTAATGTCTGGACGTACCTCTGATTACTCCCTTAGACATCTTTGAAGGATCTCAAGTAAGTTCTTGATACTTGGAGTCATGTCTAATGTGATTCTGCCTTACCCCGGTAACAGAGGTTTGAAACTTCTGGGATATATTTTTCTTGGTACCGACCGATGTGGCGCGGCGGGTGAATGTCTGCGACGCGACGCAGAAGGTTGCGGGTTCGATTCCTGCCTTGAGATAAATGTTTGTACGATCTACATATATTAATTCCGGGTGTTCTGGGATATATTTTTATAAAAGAAGGACATTTCTGAAATTCTACTTCTAAAGGGGTGTAGTGTGAGGGTTGAAGTTTGTATGTAACGAGCGATTTTGCTAGTAATCATAATTAATTTAGCTTTGAAAAGTAATATTACTAACCTTTCATTCATTTATTGCGACTCTCTTAAATCTGTCTGCAAAAGCAAATCTCCAGATTGGAAGTAAATTGAATCACTAGAAAAAGTTTGGGTTTCCTAAAAAGCGGTCACCGCTATTTGCAGATGTAAAATATGAAAAGATTAATGTGAATAGAGAACAAATTACATAGTAATAACAATGGTGGACAATCCACACAGCATCATCTAGCCCCAAGCTAAGCAGAGCTTGTGTTTAGGGTACTAGATCACTGATATACTTAAAACAATACATTACATACATAGATATTTTTTATTATACATAGAAAATACCCAGAACACACGGAATCCGCTGCGCCATATTGTCCGTCAAGTCGTATATGTCAGTCAGTCAGGACAAAGGTTCTTATAATTGGTGTAGGTATTTGAAATGAGCTTTGTTTATTTGTCTGAACTTCCTACCTTTTCGATTTTATCCAAGCCAAGTAACGGATAGATAGATATATAGAAAATACTTTATTGCACAAAAAAATAACAGTACAAAGGCGAACTTAATGCTATGAAGCATTATCTTCCAGATAACCTTTGTGTAATGTGGAAAAAAAGTTGCGTAGTGCACAAAAAAAAGAAGTAAAATAAATTATTATTAAAAGCTTGTAGGTAAAACTCAATAAACTTACTTACCTACTTACTGCTGATAACGGACGATAAGTAACGGTTACAGTTTCTGAGGAAACTCAGTCTTTTTATTCAAAGTAATTTTTCAAAGGTGGCAGACGTGAACTGAAGTTCTTTGTTTTAGTGTCGGGGGAAAAGTTGCGAAGCTAATGTAAGTACCTTTCGACCCGATTCCAAAGAAAGCTTCACTCAATTTTCTGCTCGAAACGCTAAGAATTTTTATAATCTTGTTTTACTAGAGTAAGACAATCATAACTTTAAAACTATTATGGTCTAACCTTACGTTTTTCACTTATTTTTTAAGAAAAAGTGTTAGGACTATATAAAGGCTCACTTCCACTTATTAAACCATTTCTGCCGCCGAGCAGCTTTGCTGGTGTTTCGGTCTGAGAGATGTGTTTGGGTTACCTGTATACCACAGGTTGGTGGACGCGAAGCAGTGCATTGTAGGGCACGTTCTCAATGAATATAACCTGCTGGACAATGCTTTGTTATAGGTAATGGTAACTACTTCAAGATGATCCCTGCGGATATTACTGAATAAATGCCTTTTGACTTTGACTTTGACTTTGACTAACAGGTGGGCGCGTGCTTGTTCCACAAGCAAGTAGTTCAAAAAAAATTCAACTAAAGGACCCATTCTCACTACACACGGGTCAAATGTCTGAAATTCAGATAGTAATTTGTCAAACTGTGATATCTTTGTATACCCAGTTCCAATATACTAAAAGCTTCTGTTAATAGTGCTACAGAGTCCAATTCTCGTTTTTATTTGGTCTTGAGACAAGATTGAAACTTGAATTTGACTTTTAAGGGCTACCGAGTTGCCCCGCTGTAGGTATATTACAAAACGACAATACGCACGAGAAGTTGTGGAATGAGCTTCCATCTTCGGTCTTCCCGCAGAGTTACAACATGAAGTTCTTTAAGAAACGGGTTAATCTTTTCCTTAAGGGTCGGCAGCGCATCGGCATCGCCTCTGGTGTTGCAGGTGTCCATGGGCGATGGTGACCATTTTCCATCAGGTGGCCCGTCTGCTCGTCTGCCTGCTATGGCATAAGAAAAAAAAAACAAACCTTCGTTCATCGTTTTTAAGAGTAGGTGCTGATTTCAGATTCACAGATTGTTATTTATTTGCAGTGCAATCTCTTCTCGTGTTACTACACAGTGAATGGTGCTATGAACCGAGGTGCCGGTTCTTACAACCAATGGTACCAACAAGAAAACGGCGGATAATGCACAAAGTCAATGTCCTAATTGTGTCTTGTTTTATTTTATTCTATATGTTATTTGTAACTATGATATTATTTGTAATTTTTCTTCTATTTGATCCTCTTTTTATACGAAATGTATAATTCAAAATATAGGAATTTAGAATTTAGTATATTATGATTGTATACATAAAACAATGCAACAATTTAGGGGGGAGCGCAAATGTCTACTGTACTGGCTTTTTAAGCCTAGTTTAGACATTTGAGGCTTCACTACAAAAAAAAAAAGAAACAATAATCAATGTTTACATTCTATAATAATTTAATTAAGAAACAAATGTATCATATTTTGAGATAAAATAAATTACTATTATCATTATATTATTATTTTCATTACTTAGAAACATCTAAAACCATAGTCCATAATACTCGTAAATAAATAAATATTTGTGGACTCTTTATTCAACATCATTTTAACTGTACTGACAACCGATGTGGCGCGGCGGGCGAGTGTCCGCCTGCAACGCAGAAGGTTGCGGGTTCGATTCCCGCCTTGGGATAAATATTTGTACGATCTGCATATATTTATTCCGGGTGTTCTGGGTATTTTCTATGTATAATATCAGTCATCTAGTACCCATAACACAAGCTCTGCTTAGCTTGGGACTAGATGATGCTGTGTGGATTGTTCAGCATTATTATTATTATTATTTGTACTGCATTGGCGTGGTTAGTACCTACTTCAGACTTGCCGTGACTGCCTAGTTACTGGGTTCTATGCGTTTTTCAGGATATTTGCAAAAAAGGAGATGCGTGTACGTTTACTGACATAGCGAATATTTCAGCTATTACATGAATCGTGGACAGGGGGAGAGGAACAATAATATTTTAGCCAATAGCGGCTCGAGCCCAACTATCACGTCACACGGGGCTCGTGCTATAGGCGGATGGTAAAGAGAACCGTCCTATCCAACTGTCCAGCGTAATCACGAACCTATGTTCGCACTTATATGTACCTATGTTGGGGCTATCCCCAAGTTAAGCATACCTAGCTTCTGAGTCTGCCCGCGACCTACAACATAGCTATTGCAACATAGCCGAAACGTCGGGAATATAAATAAAAAAGGTAGTACGCGATAAATACCCGTGTAATTTAAGTGTTCAATAAGCATAGCTTGTACTATTTTATTTAATTATTATTATTATAGTTGAAATTGGTTTACTCTCAGTAGGGATCGAACCTACAACTTACAGCACAGAATAGTAGAGCTCTCAGTTAAGGGCTCGTCCGGGGAAGTACTACCACCATGTCTATTTCTGCCGCCAAGCAGCTTGCGTTCCGGTTTGAAGGGTGTGGGTCCCGGTGTAATTATAGGCACATGAGGCTTAACACATGTATGCCTCAGGTTGACGGACGCAGAGTAATGTATTGTGGGTTACGTTCCTAAAGAACGTGACCTTCAAGGCAATGCTTTGTTATAAGCGATGGTAACCACTTAACTAATCATGCTTGTTCCATCATCACGTTATATAAAAAAAAAGGTAGAATTACTACTTACTCGGCTGTGATGCCAGTCACAGCCGAACACACAAAAATTATCAAATAAGATTCCAAGTTCCGAATTCAAACCTGTACCTTCAGCTTTCTTTAGGTAGCCAGTCACATTCTGCGTCACCAAGGTTGAAGTTATTTTTTTAGGTCTTTCAATGACAATTTCGCTATCTTGTGTTATCGTACTTTCGATCACGTCTTCTTGAAGTTAGTAAACAAGAAAACACAGGTCAATTGCGAGTTGGGCTTGGCAGCAAGAGTTCTATCATGGACATTGCACGCCTGATACGGTAGAATACATTGATACTCGCAATTATACAATACCACCTTTGGCCTGTTCCACTCTAATCCACTAAACAAATCCACTGATGGATTTGTTTCCACATTTGATTCCACTGTAATCCATCAGTTGATTTGTTTCCACATTTCTTGCCGGTTCTTCTAGGCTTGGTCGCGAGGAACTGGCGCTTAGATTCACCTAGATTTAAGACGTTTCAAGATGATCCCTGCGGATATTACTGAATAAATGATTTTTGACTTTGACTTTGACTTTGACTTTGGTTCCACAATATTTAAAAATGTTGGGAACAAAAATCCAAATATTATGCATCTTATGGAAAAACTAAAAGAAAATACATCAGTTTGTAGAGTTAAAAATTTGCAGATAAGTGCATCAACTACCCAAGTAGTAAAAAACAAAGAAAGAGGCCAAATTATGATTAACAATTGGCTACAAGAAGCCCAGCTAAAAGTTTTAACTAGCATAACTGTTGGGCACTTTCTTGAAGAAGTAAAATAACTGTAAAAAATATTTTTTTATTTTCAAGATGAAGAATGTTCCGTTATTTAATTTTTTAAGAAATAAAGTAAACTACATATGATAACTAAAAGGTATTTCACTTTTTACAGACTGCGGATTAGATAGAAATAGAATTAGGGAGCTTAAATCTGAGATGCGTTTAAGTATTTAGAAGTTACAGTGTCTAGTTATGCCATCCATCTGTGTGACAGATTAGGGTAAAAATTTTACACATATATTACACAAGTATTTATCGCGTATTTATCACCTTTTTTATTTATTTTTCTGATGTTATTTAAAAATACTGAATTAGGATGGAATAAAAATATGCAGTGGAATCTAATCCACCCGGGCAATGGACTATAGTGGAAGAAAAAGTAGAATCAAATCCATCAATGGATTTGTTTAGTGGATTAGAGTGGAACAGGCCCCACCTTTCTACCATGTATCTCATACAATAAATGATTTGATTTGATTTGAATAAATTATTGATTGAGAGAGCAAAACGATTGAAAATCTCTGTGGCAACATAGGCAATTTTGCGGTGTATTTTGTAATTACACTACCTTGGGTCCACCAACCTGAGGCATACTGGTGCTAAGCCTTATGTGCCTGTAATTTCACCGGCACCCACACCCTTCCCTTAAAATGGTCAACAAAATACAGGCAAAAAACAAAATGTATATGGCGTAATACGTAACGTACGTAATTAGGTTCTATCAGACACTCTCTGCGTACCCCTGAAAGTAACGCAGACTAGGAAGAAATATCTATCTACTTTCATCCAAAATCATCCCTTATCAACATAATAGAGGCATTGACAACTCGAAAACATACCAAAACGGATATCTGACATACATAAAAAGCATAAACTATATACACATGTATGGAGTCGTATATACTTTGCAGTTGGCTGCCGTAAAATTCAAGTAATAACTTGAGGCAGAATTCTTGTAACAAAATTCATCGAATTCAAGATCGGTTGTCTCAATCTCCAAATACATACTGATATTTCAGATAGGCCTAATTTTCATAATCAAATTCTAGCTTCAGTCTCGTCTCAGCTCTAAAAGAGTTGCGCCTCAGGTGGTGGAGGATGAGTGTTGAATTACCTTGTTATTGGTTGACTGGAAGAAATATACTTTAGGCGACAAGACCGCTCATTCATCCTTGTCTGCTGTTATTATTATTTTTTCTTGTTTTTTTGTTATAATGAAATGAAATAAAATTAAAACGTGGCAACTATACGTAGAAAATACCCAGAACACCTACGGGTATTAAATATTTAAATATTTTCAGATCGTACAAACATTTATCCCAAGACGGGAATCGAACCCGCCTCCTACGTCGCAGGCGGACATCTGTTGACTCTCCAATTAAATTTAGGTGGTTGGATACGGGTGTATAGGGTCGAGAATAAGAGCCATTTTAGCCAACTTTTGCTGAGGGTGTTATTTCTTTGTAAAGAAAACTTCATGGTCTTTGATGAAGAAGCGAAAATAAGTTAAGACTTCATCTTGTTAACAGCGGTATCCGCAATAGTGTGGTCTTAAATGATTTCAGATCCAAGCTAAATCTAATCTAAATATATATAACTCAAAGGTGACTGACTGACATAGTGATCTATCAACGCACAGCCCAAACCTCTGGACGGATCGGGCTGAAATTTGGCATGCAGGTAGATGTTATGACGTAGGCATCCGTTAAGAAAGGATTTTGATTAATTCTACTCCCAAAGGGATAAAATAGGGGATGAAAGTTTGTATGAAACTTTGTCAATTTTAAACCGATTGGGCTGAGGCTTTGCATGCATAAAGCTACTGTGATTTTATCCCGAAAAAATAACGGGAACGGGAAAAAACTGCCACGCAGGTGAAGCTGCGAGCGGCCGCTAGTGATTTATAATGGCAAATAAGAAAATTATACCATTCACAGGCACACGAGGCTTAACACCTGTATGCCTCAGATTGATGGAAGCAGAGTAGTGCATCGTTGGGAACGTTAACGAGCGTGACCTGTGAGGCAATGCTTTGCTATAGGTAATGGTAACCACTTAACTTCAGGTTGGCTATCTGTTTGTTTCATCAGCAAGTCGCAGAAAAAAAAGCTGGGGCGAGATTTATCTAGCGGTAGATAAACTTATCATAATTTTCATCAGCCCGAAGAAACTGGACATAAGCCTTCTCTACATGTTCCCAGGAAGATCGATTTTGAGTCTCCAACATTCATCATATCCTGAGATCCTGTAAATAAAAGGGCTTCAAATTGTTCTTCCTGGAAATGTATGGGAGAAGCCTATATCCAGCAGGTCTACTCTTAGCAACGGCAAACGAAGTTTTGTATTGTCGTTTGAGTTACACTACGCAGCATGTCAGGCAGCGACAACTTGAATTATGACGGCTACCGAGTTGCACCGCAGTGTATTACAAAACGACAATACGAAACTTCGTTTATCGTTTCTAAGAGTAGATCTGCAGTAGGGAACTACTACAGTCTGTTAATGATGATGATGCATCATAAAGGTTGTAGTGAAACACAGCTTGCTGATTGAACACTGTTTATTTATATCTTGTAGGTAGACTATTAAAACATTTTAAGAAACTACCTACGCTATATTACTACATCTTTCTCCTTATAAAAATAAGCCCAAGAAGAATGAATCGTTTATCCCACCGATGTAAAGGACTAATTATTTTATTTATTTTTTTATTTTTCAGCCATTATTGTCCCACTGTAGGGCAAAGGCCTCCCCTCCCTCCTTCCTCTCTTCGCGATTTAACGCTGTTACAGGCCAAGATCTTAGATAGGCATCAAGCTCATCGCGCCATCTTTTCCTGGGCCTTCCACGTCGTGAAGTTGCGTTGGGTGGGATCCACTCTGTGGTGGTTTTTGCCCACAAGTCGCTTGACATGCGGCAAACGTGTCCAGCCCAGTTCCACTTTAAGTTGGAGGCTTTCTGACCAACGTCTGCAATTTGTGTTTTGGAGCGCAGTATACTGTTCCGCATGCAAAAGAACTAATACTAATCTTAAATTTTTCAGATACCCAGAACTACGTATTACTATGTACTTACCTATTTACTTACTAAATACATATTCTTCATTAACAAAATAATGCATTTATTGCACCGGTATAGGTAAGAACTTATATATTTTACTAAACTTACAATATAACTACAGGTAGACGTACTATACTAATCTTAAAAAGGTAGCAAAAAAAGATTTAGAAAAAAACCTCTACTTATTACGTAGGAAAAGTAATTGGAATGAATGTCACCAAAAACCACAAAATAACGAAACCTTAGGATAATTTGCTAAATAATAATTTGTATAAAGCCTTATGGTTACATATGTAGGTGATATTACGTACAGTCAGCGACAGTATATTTGCTATTATTGTATATGATTTACTGATGTAACAATCAGATGGCCCACCTGATGGAAAGTGGTTACCATCACCCTATATCAAAGCATTGCGTCGCCGGTCACGCACATTATATACGAAACACTAATTAGCGTCCATCAACCTGAGGCATACAGGTGTTAAGCCCAATGTGCTTTAGTGAAGGGCTCGCCCGAGGAAGAACTACCACCATAACTTTACTTATTTTTGCCACTAATCAGCTTGCTATGTTTCGGTTCAAAGAGTGTAGGTGCCGGTGAATACAGGCACATAAGGTTTAAAGCCTACATGTCTCAGATTGATGGACGCTGAACAGTGTTTCGTATGATACACTTGTAACGAGCGTGATCTACAAGGCAACGCTTCGTAACCACTTAACATCAGGTCGGCCATCTCCTTATTCCATCAGCCAAGTTTTATAGAAAAAACAAGAAATGCTCATTCATCTGTGTCGCCGATCGTACCATAATCCTAAAATATGATTTCCTTCTAAAAATACCAGCGCAATTTCTTCCGACAAAAAACCTAATAACGTTTTGCGTGTAGCCTTGCTATCAAGTCTGAGATTAGCAAACAAAATAATATTGTTTAATAGAGTTGTATTATTCATTTTCGGTAAAATATTCGGCTTTATATTTTAAGATGCAGAGCTGCTTAGCTGAGCCGTGATATCACGGTTGCAAACTGTAAAAACCACGCCAAAATTTCCGTTCACATCATACTTGACAGATATCATTGTAATTTTTTTTTACGTTGGGATCGCGTGAAGTCGATGGATGAAAAGGGCTTAAAAGAGTTTTTCCTGGAAACGTATGGGGTGACTTATGTCCAGAAGCAGACTTCTACATGCTGTTGATGTTGACGCAGAGGTACAGCGGGGTCACGCGAGTGAACTAGCGCGTTTAATAAACATTAATATGAAGCTGAGTGCATTTTACTCCTATCTGTCACAACTCTAGTTATAATATACATTTGTACAAAATTTCGGTAAATCATATGTTTGTTTTCGTTTCTACAAACGTAAGATAAACAATGGTATAGCGTAAAGGTAAGAATATACATAAATTAGCGAACCGCGTGTAACTTCGTCCGCGTGAAGTTCGTAAATTCCTTCCTTAGTGCTTTATCTGTATATCAGTCAGGACAAAGATTTGATAATTGGTATAAATTACGATGGAGAATGAGTCGCTCTTGGCATAACTTGCTTGGTTATTGTCTAATGCCCAATTTCAATACCCTCAAGCTTAGATCCTACAAGGTTATAGTACTATGGATGCTACCTGTCATATAAACTGTCACCTCATTGGCCCAGTGTAAACTACCATTGTGATTTTAACCAATAAGATGAAAGATTATCCGACAAGCAACGATTATTGGTAATAGAAACGAATGTTTGAAAGATATTACCAATAATAATTACTTCTAATCTCAGACAATTTTAGTCCAAAGATACGGAAAAAGTACAATTACACTTAAAATACATAGGTATTAAACAGTCTGTAGAAGTATTAACAAACTGACAAAGGACAGAATAATTTTCCAAGACTTGAAGCAACTACAAAAATTCAGGGTATATTCGTCTTGGCGCTTAGTAGTGTACAAACAAATGAATTCCCGAAATTCAAACCCTAAACGGGTAACGAGGGGGTTGAAATTTGTATAAAAATAAAGTCGCGCCCGTTTCGCTAGTCATCTATAAATATGATTTTATTTCTACGTAGCGCTGCATGCATCTCTCATATCCGAATAAACAACATTAGAATCTGAGGTCCCAAATGGAACTATGCAAATCCCAAGCATATTCAACTACCGTTGTTTATAAATTTTCTACATAAAGTTCGCCGTACACGAGAGCGCAGTAAGGCCATAAAACGCCAGAAGAAAAAAGCTGTAAGCGAGGTTTCGTAGTGTTTTAAGTTACACAGCGCGGCATGCGAGGCAGCAAGGACTCGACTGTGGTACGGGGACTGAGTTACCTTGCAGTATGACTCGAAACGTCTATTCTAAGCTTCGCCTAACGTTTTTCATGGTAAACGCACTGAAGTTGAAAGCCGTGACTTAGTAGCTTTCACTAATAAGTCACACGACAGCCACTTGAAACCGGTGGTCGCTAACGTTTTTTTTTTGTAGCTGAAGGAACAAGCAGATGGTCCACCTAGTGATAAGTGGTTATCATTGCTTATTACAAAGCATTACGTAGGTCACGCTCGTTAAGAACGTGCCCTGCGATGCACTGTTCAGCGTCCATCCTCATGTGCCTGAAACTTAACCGGCCCTCACACCCTTTAAACCGAAACACAACAAACTGCAAGGCGGAAAAAATAAGTATGGTAGAAGTACTTCCCCGGACGAGCTCTTCATAAAGAGCTATACTACAAAAGTTTTTTGCTTTAGTTATGTCATGTGAGAGTTTGGGTCTCGCATTCACACGAAAAACGGCCTAATAATAACAATAATAAATATTGTCACACATATTCACATAACATGATGGTGTACAGCGATCTCTAGCGTCAACAGTGTGCAGTGAGTTTTTATAAAATTTACGAAAAATGCTGTCCGCTGCAGGTTTGTGGCTGTAGTACATTGCCGTGTGCGTCGATCTTTATATAGATAGACCTATACGAGTAAGCGAATTTTCAAAGGCGATGATACATAGCATCTTTTATAGTGAATTAATCATTATCATCATCATGAAGAAGTCCACTACTAGACGAGCCACCGGTCGTGAGAGTGGAGCTCAAACCGCTGAGGAGCGGTAAATATGAGAACTCATATTTAAACTGAAAATATTTTAACATGAAAAACCATTCTATTCCACCGCGTAAATAAATAAGAAACGAGTGTGCTTTAGACCACACGACTAAAGTAAAACTTCTTTAGTATACGAAACGTAACTGGCTATGAAAGAAAGAGAGAATGAACAGCGCTTTCATACCCCTTCCATGGTAGTGTTAAACGTTAACGCAACCTTGTTGGAAGTCGCATAAGAAGTATTACTACAAAAACATTGGTATATAGCAAGTTTATGACATTTCTAAGTTTAAAAATTGATATTTTATTTAACTTTTCCAATACCTTTTGAGTGCATTTTATGAGTTTAGTATTTCATCTTAGTATTCTAGTAGTTGGTTTGACTTTATGAATCTAGTATTCCTTTCTTCTCTCAGAAACGATAAACAAACTTTTGTATTGTCGTTTTGAAATACACTACTGGGCAACTAAGTCAAAGTTCCTCAGTCAAGTTGACGCTGTCTTCTAAGCCACGTAATGTATCTCAAAAATACAATACGAAACTTTGTTAATCGTTTTTAAGAGTGGACCTACAGAAGCTAGTCTCTAAGCGTGCTTATCTATACTAATATTTATATTTTAAATTGTTTGTTTGTATTGAATAGGCTCCGAAACTACTGGACCGATTTGAATATTTCTTTCACCGTTGGGAAGCTACACTATCCCCGGGTGACATAGGCTATATTACATTTTCAAAAAAATTAGGGATCCTTACTAAAACCCGTGCGAAGCCGGGACGGACCGCTAGTTTGTAATAAAGCTCGGACTGTGGGTGGAATACAGTTAAGTACTGTTGAAGTACAGTTGTGGGTGAGTTTGTGTTCTTTGGTAAACTAGAGTTTTATTACACATGAATACCTACTATCAGAATGGTGTAATTTATTTTCTTCTAAATGCCAGTTTTATTCATTAGATAGATAATTTTGCCAGAATAAAGGGAATTTTTAATAGTTTTTATTAGATTAAATAGAAATTCTTTTATTACATCTAACTTGTCTTAGTAGCATAAAAAATCTAATATAAAATATGTTAGTAGGTATTATATTATAATGTTAGTAGAAATTGAGACATTTATTTAAAAAGAAAATTACAGCTAATACAGGTAAATTGATATGTACAAAATACATATGAAATAGTTGAGCTATCTACAGACCGTTGCAAACGATCTAAAGGTAGGTAGCTCCAGATCAGTATAATCTTCAAAAAATACTTATTACAGTTAACATTAAATATAATCCAAATTAAAGTAAATAAGAACGCCATCTTGGTTTGAAAAACAAGATGGCGTTCTTTTTTCAAAACTAAA
Source organism: Electrophaes corylata (assembly GCA_947095575.1). Taxonomy (NCBI): domain Eukaryota; kingdom Metazoa; phylum Arthropoda; class Insecta; order Lepidoptera; family Geometridae; genus Electrophaes; species Electrophaes corylata. The sequence continues at coordinate 4,718,580 of OX352724.1, read as the reverse complement.
GGATTTTTTCTTTACATTTGTGACGTCAGTGTATCGTGACATAGGCTTTAAGAGAATGAAAGCCTCGGTCTGGATTTACGAAATGTTCTAAAATGTTTCATGTTGCGAGCGAAATAAAGTGCATTGAATTGTAAAGCGTATTTTCGAAGCCAAGCATTTTCCATAGGTTTGGTTTTAGCGAGCGAGCTAGAGTTTGTTTTATTTTTTACCAGAAGCCTCCCGCGGCTTTACCCGCGTGGTGGAGGTAACTTTAGTATTATTTGAAGGGTGTGGGTGCCGGTGTAATTACAGGCACATGAGGCTTAACACCTCATATTGATGCCTCAGGTTGATGGAAGCTGAGTGGTGGATCGCAGGGCACGTTTCTAACAAACGTGACCTACGATGCAAAATTTTGTTATAGGCGATAGTTACCACTTAACATCAGGTGAACCATCTGCTTGTTCCATCAGCAAGTTGTATAAAAAAAAATGGGCACTTTATCAAATAATCAAAAGTTAAAGCACTTTCCTTTCAAGGTTTTTACGGTCTTTTTCTATGATCAAAATTTAAGGCACATTTCTTCCAACGCGACTTTTTCACGACATTTCCTTTATATTGATTTAAATAGCGTTTTTAAATAGGATAATTACTTACTTATTTATTTTGTGATGTGTTTTGGATATTAATGTGTCGATTTTCTCTCGAGTTTAAAATGCGTAGTTTCAGTTTTCGGTTACGATCTACATTTATCCTGAGTTACATCCGAAACGTACGGATTCCGGCCTACCGCATAGCGGATGCCACTGATTAAAGACAAACGGATGCGGTCGCCTACCGCATCCACGCTGCACTTCAGTTTCACACAAAATTTCCTTGCGCTGTGGTTTGAAAGTGGTTCATCTGAAGCACATCAGTGGTTACCATTAGATAATGGTAGGCAACAAGTCACATAAAAAAAGGTTTATTACCCTGTGCTTCAGATGAACCACTTTAAAACCACAGCATAAGAAAATTTTCTGTAATTTTATGTAATAGGTATTACAAAGCATTGCTTCGCAGGTCACGCTGATTATAAGCGTGCCGTTACGATGCATCATCAATCTGAGGCATACAGGTGTTAAGCCTCGTGTGCCTGTAATTACACCTACATAAATAAAGCTTAGTAGGTATAGTAGTAGCTTTACGTTCTCTCTCAGGGGCATTACTTTGGGATAATGAATCTTTGAGATTTCCTTAAGTGCACCACACTGGAGTTTCATTATTTACATTATTATTACTTTGTAAAAGGATCATACAAAAAAACGGTAGGAACCAAGCCGTAAGTTTCTTGCCGGTTTTTCTAGGCTTGGTCGCGAGGAACTGGCGCTTAGATTCACCTAGATTTAAGACGTTTCAAGATGATCTCTGCGGATATTACTGAATAAATGATTTTTGACTTTGACTTTGACTTTGCAGGTAAGCACAATAATATTAATAATCCATATAGGTATATATGCATTGACTATCGAAACGCGCGCCACTTTGTCCGCGTGAAGTAATTTTCATTCAAACTTCAACCCCTGCTGCTTCAAGTCGACCAGTGGTTTAGGCTGTGCGTTTGTCTATAAGTCAGTCAGTCAGGACAAACCTTGGGGACAAACGTTCTTATAATTGGTATAAAAATAAATAATAAATATTTGAGGACATTTTTACACAACATCATCTAGCCCCAAACTAAGCATAGCTTATGGGAACCAAATAACTGAAAGAATACTTATAAATTCTTTTTTTTATAAATACACATCTAGAATACAATATAACACCTTGACACAGAACAAACACCTATGTTCATTACACAGACGTTTGTTCTCGGTGGGGATCGAACCCACCACCTACGCACAGAAAGCAGGGCTACTACCAACTGAGCTGTGGTGGCTGTGTATAGATTTGGCTTGTCTATACTTAATATTATAAAGAGGAATTGATTGTTTGTTTGCATTGAATAAGCTTCAAAACTACTGGACCGATTTGAAAAATTTTTTCACCATTGGGAAGCTACGCTATCCCCGAGTGACATGGGCTAAGTATATTATGTTTTCAAAAAAATTAGGGTTCCTTACTAAAACCTGTACGAAGCCGGGTCGAGCCGCAAGTGCAAAATAAAAGCAGAAGTGAATCGTGTAATATCATCATCCGTATACTTAGCTTAAATTATTATTCTGCACCAACCCCTGTTGCCTGTTAGAATTTTATTCTTTTAATGTACCATATCATATATATTTGTAATGTAGATTAAGTTTCTTGTTTTATTTTTGTTTGATGTCTTGTGTTATCTTCCGTGACGTCACCGAACGGCTCTGTCGGAAGACCAGCGTTGGTTGTAACGTGTTTACAACTGGCTCATGCTGAGACAGAGTCCGTTTTGTGACTCAAAATATGTGTTTTATTTTTAATACTTACATTATTATTTGTTTTCGTTATTTTGAGTTACAAATAAAATATTCTCACTCACACTCTCACTCTCACCCTGTTTGCAATCCAGTTACATTCGATAACGTGATCTAACCGGCTCAAGCAAGATCTAACTAGTTTGAACCTGTCTTGAACTCATATTACTTTAGCTAGAGCAGGAACTACGAGTTAAAGTTTGAAATAAGACATGTTTAATTCATACAGCATCAGTATCATAAGATTAGTCAGTCAGGGAAGTTCATGAGAACTTATTTTAACGTAAATGCTTGGTTTCTGCTGTTTTTTTTATGCTACTGCTGGTGAAACAAGCAGATGACATAGCTTTCCAACGGTGAAAGAATTTTTCTAATCGGACCAGTAGTTTCAGAGCCTATTTATTCAATGCAAACAAAAAAACAAACAATCAAATATTTCCTCTTTATAATATTAGTATAGATAGTATAGACTCGCTGAACCCGCAAACTTCGTTGCGCATTATTATAAGTGTTATTATTATTTTTATTACTTATTATCCTATTCCGGACGAAGATAAATCCAAAAACACTAAAATCATAAAAATTGGTCTAGCCGTTCTTGAGTTATAAGTGGTGTAACTGAAACGACTTTCTGTTTTATATATAGATAATCTATATCAATTACAAGATTTTTTTTTCTGACTGAAATTAAACGTACAGCATAAACCACTGGGCGTAGAAACGAAACTCTCAGGTATTATTTTTAGTGCATAGAGGTGTTAAAGAAAGGAATTCTAAAAAATCTACCTCTAAACGGCTTCAACGGGGGTTGAAGTTTGTACGAATATAACTTTACGCGGACGAAGTCGCGGATTGTTTTGCTAGATATAAGTATTCTAACAGGTATCTAGTCCCAATTGGTTCAGTTTGGGGCTAGATGGTGTGGTGTGAAATATCCACCATTATTTATTATATATATATATATTATATTATATATAAACCGGGGCCGGTTTACACTGAATTTAATAGTTAATAAGTTAAAGTTAAAAGTTGATTGTGTTTCCGACCCGTGCCGCTCTCACTCGGTTGTTAGATTTGCACTGTATGTTCTTTGTTATAAAACTATCGAGGTTAAGTAAAATGCCGACTCAGTCACCTACATAAAAGTGTACGTCACCGTACAGGGGCCGTATCACGAGCTTATGTATTCGGTCGGTCGATGCTGTAACTTATATACGTATCACCAGCTCATAGAATGTCAGTTCCTCGGTAATTTTCGTAAATTAGCTAACACGGATATTCTTTCTCTATCTAACTTGTGTAACGTTCCAAAACTAGTTATCATTATTTGAGTATTTATCGGTAATTCACGGTTTTTATGTTTCGTTTTTCTATTCCCTCGTAAATCTTTAAAAATACTAACACCTTGTTCTATGATTTTACAAACTATTAAAGATGCTGTGTAATAAGATGAATTTGACCAAATACCAATATATAGCATAAAAAAAATCTAATGGAATTTCAAAATTTTACGAGGTTGATACCAAAAACAGATTTTGAACGCACATTTTGCAAGTAATTATCAATGTTACCATCTCACACAAGCAACGCTTATACAAGCGTTGCCTACAGTTAGTGTACATTGTACTTAGTACATGTGCATGTGCTTTTTACTATGGAAACGTAATGTACGTTATAATAGTAATAGAATATGACACCCAGACATAGAACAAACATCTGTGTTCATCTCATAAATGTTTGTTCTTAGAGGGGATCGAGTCCACAACCTACAGTGCAGAAGGCAGAGTTACTGCCAACCTAGCTGTGTTAGTTGCATCTATGTAATTATATTTGTTCTATCTGGCTGTTGTATTGTATTTACCAAAAATACATTACAAATAATCCATTATCAGAGCGATCACCTCACAGAAGTTGTGTGGGGAATCAAAACGTTGATATAATTTTTTTTTAATATAAGTAATATCTAGAACATTTTAAAATTACTAAGTTAAACCTAATTAATGCAAACTTTGCTCGAGTCCAGTTTTTAGGGATTAAGATACTGTAAACTTCATTTCCATTTCGATTTCAGTTTTGCAGTCACTCTGTACATTCCTATTTGATTCCACTGTATGCGTTGTTTTGTTTAGAGCAAGATTAATTTTTAATTAATATTTTTCTATTTATTATTTGTTTGTTTCGGAATTTTATTGTGAAAATAATTTGACTCTTCTATTTTTAGCGTCAGAGTGGACAAAGTCACTAGAACAACGGCAACACTTATAGTTCAGTTCTTTCAGATTTCAAATTACTAAAGAAACGCAACTACTCGATACTAGAGGGCGTGCTTTTAAATTTCAGTGGTAGTAAATGTCACGGGAATCTTAGTCAAACTTTGCTTGTTTTGATACTAGATGGTGCTATATACAATTTTATCAATTCTGAACATAGACAAGAATGAACTAGATAGGTTCCGCAAGTTACTCCATTTGCTTGTTCTATTTACTTTTCAAGTAAATTATGTGAGATGATAAATGAGTAATAATATGCGTTCAGTGGTATGCTAATAAATTCAATCGTGATGTTAAAAAATACCAATCGTGATTCAAAAAAATATGGCAAACGTGTTTTTATATTAATATAGTAATAATAAATTATGACACACTAATTTATGAACGTGAAAGCTTATGAATGAGTATGTATGTCTATTCTTACTCATCTATATAACGAGTAAACGGATTTGAATGAAACTTTGAACATATTATACTGTAGTGTGTGACCTAAAATTACATAATACGTAGCCTACTTTTAATCTATCACTTATTTAAGATGAAAACTAAGACGAAGAGTGCACATTTATGATATGTTTATTATATATAAATCATTTTATATAATAAACATATTTTAAGCCCGATAAAAAATTACACTCCCTTGCCGTATTTAGTCGACTGTGCCGTATCTAAGTCTGTGTTTATTAGCTAACATTGTGACTTTTGAATTTTGCTGACATTTTAGTCACGTGGTCATGTAGTTGACGTTCAGAAACTAGGAAACAATAAAATCCGTATATTTTTCGGAAAGTTGCTGCTTTTTTATGTTACTGAATAAAATGTCTGTAAAAGTATTAAAATCAGTAAAATATGTTGTAATTTACTGAATTTTTCAGTATTTATTAAAATATATTTCTAACATTTAGTTCTGGCTTTAAAACTTGAATTTAATTGACATGAAAACTATACGAAATTCTTTAGACGAAAAGAGGATTTGAACGCATGGTTTTGTAAATTATTAACACTGCAATAATGAGATGGGGCCCTACTGACCATTGCAATAAGACAAAAATAGTTGAATAATAAATAATTATCAGGAGCGCGAATTACTCCATTATTGGAGTGGAGTGGAGTTATTATACATCACATATCACATTTTTTTTGCAACAATGCATATGAGGTACCTATATGTAAAGTTATAAATAGAGAAATGCCAATACGCAAAACTACTATGATTTGATTCCTCTATTCATTTCGCAAAATGATTTAAGAGCCAATAAAATGTAAGGTACGCATTACAAAGATGCGTACATCCAAGAGGACCAAAATATTGAAAACATTGTACCAGTCGTTATTCCGTAGTATCTTGAAACCTTATAAAATTCCATTACGTTGCCGCTCCGTGGTTTGTAAATAAGTGAAACAATAATCTCTGGTCTTATTATGTAAGGAATATAAAGGGGGTCATTTTATCCAATTTGAATTTTTCTTGACTCCTTTTTGTATCAAATTCTTGCAGTGTTGATGTCAATAATGTCATTGAATTGTGTCAATGAACAGAGTTGCCATGCAAATTTTTATCGTTAATTCTATCAAATTTAGCAAAGCATGCTAATGCTTTGCTAAATTGCATTTTGCATTTAACAGTCAGATTTTAAGTAGCTTTCTTCTTAAGATTCAATATGGTTTCTCAATTTATGTTTTAGAATCTTAATGGTAATTAAATTTGTTGCCAAGAACTTAAATAATATATTAGCATGAACTAACATCCCTGTACATACTATAATGCCACAGCGTTTACCTTAAAAACATACTCCGAACATCATAAAAACGTACATCATTTCTTAAAAAGTTATTTTCTGAGATTTTCCAACCAAAATTGAAACATGTGACAAAACTGTAGCAAAAACCATAACTTACAGTTCATAAAAACACCTCGTGATACCAAATTACGGTGTCAGCTAATTTGAAACGGGTGAGCCGTTTCAATGCATTCGTAATTCAAAATGAGACCCGAACAGGCTCGAACAGACAGAGACACACAGAGATTGCTGTAAGTTCGTATAGGTTCGTGTTACAAAATTATTGACTTTTAGCATAGAATTAGTCCTAATTCTATGGACTTCTAGTACAAATAAAATACGAAGACAGCCGAACACCAACCAAACAGCCATGAATGTTTGCTGGAACTGTTAGTCGTCGGTTTGACATTTTGCAGCCGAGATATTAGAGCTCGCGATCGGGCCCCAGGTAGCAATGTCGTTCTGACACTATACGTGTTTCGTTGTTTGCCAAAATAAAATTCCCGTTTTCCTCATCTTGATAATATTAGCTTTTCTAATAACTTAATAATAATGTTATGAGGAAAACAGGAATATCAGGAAACTTGTAGAAAATCTGTGACTTTGCTCGTGTTGTTCATTTTGGGGAACTTCTTTCGTAGGTATAAAATCTTATGTATTCGGTGGTATTTTAACAAACTTTACTTGTGATCTTAGCGCAATTTGCGAGCAAATAAAATAAAAGTGTGTTAGTGTCAATGAAAATGTTTCTCTACGATTTGAATACAAACGCCATCTTTTTATTCAAAACCAAATGACCCAACTTAACAGAATTCGACTGCCTTGATTTGACTTGACTTGACTTCTTGATTTATGGCTCTGTGGCTTATTGTCACAATTCTGCCAGTGTCCGTTTCATGCTAGTTTCATAAACATAGTAGAGGAGTGCGGCTAAGAATATAGTCAGTGTTTAGAGAGAGAATCGACCAAAATTTTGAAATCAATTTGATTTATCTAAAACACAAAGTTAGTAATATAAAAAATATAAATGAGCAAAGTATGTATTATAATATAGGTAGAGATTATTTTAAGTGAGACTCAGGAGTTATGGAAGATGTATTTACTGCCTTGATTTAAAACTATTTATAAAAACTTGACATTAACAAAATCTGTCATACAGGTGCCATAGAGAAGAGAAGAAAAAACGCGGGAAAGGTTTTTTTTTCTATGGCATGTGTCCGACATTCGGACGATTTTGCCAATGTCAAATGGGTTGAATAAAACACTTCTTAGTCAAGTCGAGTCGGTAAAAAAAGAAAAGTCGGCTGTCATTTGGTTTTGAAGAAAAAGTTGGCGTTTTCTTCAAAACAAAAGGGAAACATTTTCGTTCAAATCAGGATACACACTTTCCTTTCAATTGTTCACACTTGTGCTAAGACCTCAAGTAATGATGGTTAAAATACCACCAAAATTACTCATCAGAACTTAAAATAACACTAGAAAAACAATTAAAATGAAAATATAATGTTGCTTCCAAAGATGACAGAAAACGAATCCGCGGGAAAGGTTAAAAACAATTGAAATTGAGAAAGTCGTCTGTCGAGTGACAGACAGGTGCTATAAGAAACAGAAGATGAAGGAACCGGAAAGTATTATTGTGTGGCATCCATTTGAACGAAAATGTTTTCCTTGGGTTTTAAAGAAAAACGCTATCTTTTTCTTCAAAACCACCGACAACCGACTTTAATTTTTTTTTACTGACTCGACTTGACTATTAACTATGTATTTACTATCCACTTGACATTGACAAAATTGTCTGTCAAATGACGGACAGATACCACAAAGAAAGAAAAAAAAACGAGTGTGCTTTAGACTTTTAGACCACACGACTGAAGTAAAACTTCTTTAATATACGAAACCTAACTGGCTATGAGAGAAAGAGAGAAAGAACAGTGCTTTCATACCCCCTCCATGGTAGTGTCAAACGTTTAACGCAACCTTGTTGGAAGTCGCATTAGAAGTATTAGAAAAGAAAATGAGACAGGCATACCGTTTTATATAGGTGTGTATACGTATATTTAGAGAATGGGGATATAATCAGTGTTGTAAATACCATCTCGATATGATTGAAGGAGGTTGTATACTGTAAGTGTAATATAAGTGAGTATTATTATTATGGAATTACATTTACCGCCTCGGCACTGAAATGAAAGAAGAAAATAAAAATATAGTACTTATACTAACTTGGCGCCCGCGCCTTCGTCTACGATTTTTATTTATGTTATTGCTGTTGGAACAAGTGACACCACCTGATGTTAAGTGGTAACCATGACCTATAACAAAGTATTGCCTGGTAGGTCACCCACGTTAGGTACGTGCCCTATAAAGCACTACCCTGCGTCCATCAACCTGAGGCATACTGGTGTTAAGCCTCATGTGCCTGTAATTTCACCACACGCCCACGCTTTTCAAACCAGAACACGTTACGCTGCTTGGCGGCAGAAATAGGCATAGTGATAGTACTTCCTCAGACGAGCCCGTCACTAAGAGCTCTACTACTACTAAAACTTCACTGCAAAACATCTAATCAATCTATCTATAGCAATTAAAATAATCTTTGTACTGGCTGACTGACTGAAATATAGGCAACGCACAGCCTAAGCTACTGGTCGTAGAGACTTGAAATTTTCAATTATATTTGTCTTGGTGCGTAGAGGTTAATATATATATATTAAGGTTAAACTAGTCGGTACGTTGTCCATACAAACATTTATTAACGTGCGTCCGAAGTTAAGTTTGATACTGAATTATCTTGCCGTTATCTAGGTACGTTACCCTATATCTACAGTAAAATCAGATTACCTTGAAAGTTACAAGCGTTACAAGATTTAGTACTAATTCTTTCGACGCTTGTAACTTTCAAGGTAATCTGATTTTATGTAGAATATAGGGTAACGTACCTAGATAACGGCAAGATAATTCAGTATCAAACTTAACTTCGAACGCACGTTAGTAAATAGTAGACATTAAACACTTACAGCGTTTGTATGGACAACGTACCGACTCGTTTAACCTTAAGAAAGGAATTCCCAAAATTCAACCCCTAAACGGGTTGGAAATTTTTGAAAATAAATTCACGCGGACTACGTAGCACGCGTGTCGTTGTCTAATATAAAAAAGTATTACAATTTGCTAACTAGTTTCCACATACTAGCCTCAGACCTCAGCTTATGGTAGATAAGGCTTTTTGAAATAAGTTAGCGAGTTTGAGATAATCCAACCCTCTGAACTAGTTTGAAACAGATCTCGGGCTGTCTATCTCTCGCTCGATAGTCATTAATATGCTAAGGGGGACACGCTGTCGAGGTAAAACCAAATTGGGTTGGAAATAATCAGGTAGGTTTAGTAAACAGTCGGCTGATTCTGAGTTTTTAACGGATACCGGATAGTGAATACCGGATTTCGGATTGCGAGCTCAAATTTTTTGAATAGAGATACTATAAGCTCCCCTAGCGGCATATAGGGAATCTTCCTACAAAAAATACGAGCTCGCAAATTGAAATCCGGAATCCGCAAAACGTAAAAAACTCAGAATCCACCCTCTGTTTAGTCCGAGTCCGGCAGCGGAGTCTAAATAATGTCTATCTGAATTTCAGATCGCACGCCCGTAACGAACCCTTTGTGATATCCATCGGTCTATTACAGAGGCCTGGAAACACCTCGGCTATTTTACCGCGTTATTTTCGTTCATGAAAAACGGTGTAATATAATAACAAAAGGTACTGATGGTTTGATAATCTCAGAGACAATAAAGACGATAAAATCACAAGGAATCTTAAATTCGCTTAGGCCCATAGCTCTTGTTTTAATGGTATTTCTTGCGCCTGTTATAGTACTTACAGCGCGTTTAGACGGCGCGAAAGATTTCGCGCAGTGACCGTGCGGCCGCCGCGCGGTTGAGAATATCAATGCAATATCTCTGTATTCTAGGTAGCAACGTTCAATGGCTACAATTATTATTACGAACTAAAACAAATATAACCGGCCAAGTGCGAGTCGGTCTCGCGCACGAAGGGTTCCGTACCACTATCTATAATAAAAACGACAAAAAAATCACGTTTGTTATATGAGAGCCCCTTAAATATTTATTTTATTCTGTTTCTTAGTATTTGTTGTTATAGCGGCAACGTAAATACATTATCTGTCAACTCACTAACTATCAAGGTTCTTCCCAGCGGTTGTCGGTTTTACGAACAATATGGCATGTCCACTTAAACTTTCTGATCTTAAAACTATGTCGGTGACCTTGGTGAAGAACCAGATTACAGATTTCCTCGTTTCTGATTTTACCTCGTAGTGAAAATTCTCTCTATGCTCATTCTCTCAAAGTTTGGATAGAAAATTCTGAGATTCTGAGATTAGGTTCAAAAGATATATTAGTTAGCTCTCGTGAGTCATGTACTCCTAGTACTTTTATGCTCATGGCAACCAACGTCTTAACCCTTAATTAACTTCCTGAGTCCCTGGGACTCACATCAAAATTTCAAACTTCCATAATTGTAACATTTGAGCGGCTAGATTCCCTCCCGTCTCAGTACCTTCCTGCAGTGTCGCGGGCTACGCGAAGGCGAGAGGACGTGTGCCGGCACTGTGTATTTGGTGAGTTATTGCGTCGAGTGAGTCCCAAGGACTCATACAAGTGAATTGTGCTATATATTTTTTATTTGTTTCAATTTTCAAATGTTGCTTATTTGTCGTTATTATTGATATTAATTATATTTTTTATATGCTTATAACATATATCTTTTTAGGTTTGCAGAATGAATTGCATTTGGTGCATATCTATGCACCAAATGTCTGAAACCAATATGTTTGACCTGCTCGAAAAAGGTATGCCGACGTTGCCTGTAAGCAGTGCCAAAACCCATTGCACCTTTTATTTTTTTGTATTGGAGCATACATTTTTGTTTTATTATTATTAATTTGTATATCTTTGAGAGTCCAAAAACATAAAAACATATATAAGTTACGAATATTTGATAGTTTTGTAGAGGTTTTAAAATACCTTTGTTTTTTGAGACTGATAAAATTAGTTTCTTTAATTTTTAAGAGGATCTCTGAAGTCTGTCCAGTTTTGATACTTTTTCCTAGTGCCTTTTTCCTAGTGGTATAAATATTTAATATGAATAATAAAAAATAAATTGTTTTATTTGAGAATATCACGCTTAGAAAATATATGAGTCCCACTGACTCATACAAGTTAATTACGTTAGTAAATTTCACGAAGTTAATCAAGGGTTAATGAACTCGAACTCGTGCTGAAATTGTCTAAGGCGGATCCAACTCGGATAGGTTAGGTTAGGTTAGAACATAAAAAAAATGCGCGAGGCGAGCGAGCAGAGCGAGCGTGCTGCGGCAGCAGCCGCCGAAGCGCCAGAAAAAGAACTGTATTTTCTGATACTTTGCCTATTTCAACACTACGATGGTACCTATCTACGGTGTAACTAGGTGGAACAAAAAGGTGTAACTAGGTGGAACAAAAAAGTCTCATTAGTTACGTTAAAATTACATTTTTAAATAATGTAACTACTTGGATAAAAAATGTCCAGCTGGTTACATCAATGTAACTACAATGTAACTAGGTGGAACGGACCAGGAAAAGTGCCAATAGACACATTCTTAGTTCAAGTATTCCTATAAGAATAAGTCAAAGCGAAGTTACTCATTAGCCTAAGTGGCTTGATTTTAATTTTAATAGAGTACCTACTGTATTTTAGTGGTAAAATAAATACGAAAAAAATATATTAATTAACTATGTAAGTAAAAAAAGCAGCGTCTGTGACAGACAAGTTGAGGAGTTATCAATTACCGTGGTATGGGCATGTCATGCGAAGAGAAGAAAGTCATATAACGCAAAAGGTGTTGAAAATTAAAAAGTCAAAAAGCATTTATTCAGTAAAGTCCGCAGAGATCATCTTGAAACGTCTTAAATCTAGGTGAATCTAAGCGCCAATTCCTCGCGACCAAGCCTAGAGTTTATTTAGTTAGGCATGGATGTGGATGGTTATAAAAGTAGAGGTAGATCAAAGAAAATATGGATAGATTGTGTAAAATATGATATGAGCAAGAAAGGAGTGAACGTTGAGATGACGCTGTTAGAAGAGGATGGAAGAAGAAAACCTTTTGTGCCGACCCCACTGAACGTGGGATAAGGGCAGGAAGATGATGGTGATAGGATAAATGTATCATCTGTGTCTGTATTATCACGCTTTACCTTCGTATTTGGACCATACGGGCTTAGTCTCAATCAGGTCAGTTCCATGATTCCAACTATTGTCTATGCTCTGCCTGTCGATGACAAAATCAACGCAGCGGCGGCCACCCATTGCGAGGCTCCGGGCGGCGGCAGGTCTTTGCGAGGCCCTTAGTTCTTCGTGAAAAATATGTGACCATAATTAAAAGTTTTAAACAAAGAAAATATAGTAAAAAAATATATTTTTTTTTAATTGGCTTGGGTTGTTGCGCGGGGCCCCTGCAAGAGCGAGACCCCGGGCGATTGCAATTGAAGAACAAAGCAGTCATTGACTGACCGAGCGAAGCGTTTCGAGATTGGCCAAAAAAATCTTTTGTAACGCACTTTACCTCTTTGAATGGCCGGCAGCGTATCAGCATCACCTCTGGTCTTGCAGAAGTCCATGGGCAGTGACCACTTCCCATCAGGAGGTCCGTCTGCTCGTTTGCCAGCTATGGCATCAAAATAAATCTTTTTTCGGTGTAACCTTATGAGAGAAATTCTTCAAGAGTCGGGGTTAATGGATGTGTGGCCGGTCATCAGCCTGTCTGGGTGTATGGGGATTAGGATAGAACAGTCATTTATCAAACGAATTATAAAGGCAGCTTTACATTGAGTCAGCCACTTAAAGTAAAATGTATTTTAATTATAATCTATACCAATTATAAGAATCTTTGTCCTGACTGACTGACTGAATGATTGACTGGGATATAGACAACGCACTTCAACCCCCGCTGTACCCCTTAGGGGTTGAATTTCAGGAATTTCTTTCTTAATACACCTCTACGCACCAAAACAAATATATCCTGAAAATTTCAAGTCCCTATCAGTGATATTTAAAAAAAAAAACTGTTGACGATTTAATATTATAGTACTATTCCGCTACTTCAATCCGTAGATATCGACACGTGTTTCGCTTCTCTACAAAGCATCCTCTCTATTTTTTGTTTTATATTACAATGGACTTCCGCAAAGTCACACCTGAATCAATTAACTATCACTATCAGTGGTTTAGGCTGTGCGTTGTTTATGTGTCAGTCAGTCAGGACAAAGATTCTTATAATTGGTATAGATATTGATAGTTTCACACAGAGCTGCAATGATAAACTCTAAAGTAATTTAGAATAGAAATAGAAACAGAAAATATTTATTGACACCACATAGAAAAATACAAAAAACACAAAGTAGATACAAAATTAAAAAGGAAAGTGGCGAAAAAAGGCATCCACTCAGCATATGCCAAGGAGCGCAATGGCTCATATGGCGCTGGTTTTCAGTGGCGCCGAAAGGCGCAGCATTTATTCAGATATATCGAGGATTTATCTATTTTATGCATCTTAAAGCTGTTTGAATATATATGTTTGAGTTATTCGGTAGTGAACTTAAAAAAATCAGGCAAGAAAATAACGGTTTGGTTTTTTTTGTAAGAACCTTTAAGTAAATAACAATAGTGTAAATAAAGATAAGTCAGTATATAAACCGCATTTATGACAGAATAATACTAAACTACATAGTAAAGCTTTTTGTGAAGAGCTGTCTGAAACACAGCAATGCTACTTGACGGCAGAAATAGGTTGACAGTTTGGCTTACTGCTAAAATGTAGAAAATATTACAAAACCGATATCTACTAAAGCATAGGTTTTGTTTTTTTCTGTTTTCTTTTGCGTTTTTTGTGCAAAATAAAAGTACTTTCTACTTACAGTTGAATAAAATACAAGCTTTTTACTTAGTTTAGGAGTTAAGGAACCCATATTGTTTGTAGCTAACTGTACAACCTAAACTATGATTGCTATCGCTATTTTTGTATGCTACAAATCTATGTTGTACGTTTTCTTTCGTTATACATAAATTTATTATTATTATCCTACTAATATTATAAAAGCGAAAGTTTGTAAGTATGGATGGATGGATGGATGGATGTTTGTTACTCTTTCACACTCTAACCAGTAGACCGATTTTGATGAAATTTGGAATAAACATAGATTATAACTTGGGTTAACATATAGGCTACTTTTTATCTCGAAAAAATAACGGGAACGGGAAAAAAATATTAAATAAAGTTGTAGTGGCAGAGTTTTTTGTGAATAAGTTGGTTTAGTATTACCAACGTACTTATTTCTACCGCCAAGCAGTGATGCTTACAATTCCGTGATTCGGTTTGAAGTGTGTGGGTGCCGGTGACATTACAGGCACATGAAGCTTAACGCCTGTATGCCTCAGGTTAATGACAACGTGACTTGTGAGGCAATACTTTGATAAATCAGTATTCTGTATAATACCAATGTAAAGCACCCTTAAGGGTGACTGAAGAGTGAAGGCTCTATGACAAATATGACGTGTGACTAATAAATCGTTGGTAAAATAATTTTTCAAGCTTATTTACCCGGCAGGGTTTAAGTATCTTTTCAAATGAACTAAGGATGTAATCTGAAGTGGGTACTACACACTGGACTAAAAAGTTTCACAGATCAGTTGGTAAGTCAAAGTCAAAGTCAAAGTCAAAAATCATTTATTCAGTAATATCCGCAGGGATCATCTTGAAACGTCTTAAATCTAGGTGAATCTAAGCGCCAGTTCCTCGCGACCAAGCCTAGAAGAACCGGCAAGAAACTTGTGGCTTGGTTCCTACCGTTTTTTTGTATGATCCTTTTACAAAGTAATAATAATGTAAATAATGAAACTCCAGTGTGGTGCCAATCTAACTTAATAAGGTGATTGCAAGATAAAAAACATGTTAAGGCAATCATACCAAGATCTTAAGTCTACCTTCTGCTGCGAGAACAAGTTCAAGGAAAAGAGTTTTCAGTAGTAGTAGTGCTCTTAGAGAAGTACTACCACCATGCCTATTCCTGCCGCAAAGCTTGCTGTGTTCTGGTTTACATACAGCTTTCCTTTTAATCTGTCACGCGTGACTTCATCCGCGTGAGGTTATTTTCATACAATCTTCAACCCTGTTGTACACGTTTGGATATTGAATTTTGTTTTAGTACACCTCTACGCACCAAAACCAATATACCCTGATAGTTTCAAGTCTCTACGACCAGGGGTTTAGGCTGTGCGTTGTCTATATGTACGTCAGTCAGGCAGTCAGGCAGTCAGTCTTATAATTGATATAGATAGATACATAATAGGTAGGTAGGAAAGTAGGATAATAGGTTTCTTATAATAGGTAGATTCTATCAGTAAATTTAGCTTAGTTTGGGTTCTGGATAAGCCCTTCAGATGTACCCCCTTATAGTGTCGATATTTTTAGCCTGATATTGACAAGACCTTTTTAAATGAACAAAGGGTGTACTCTGAAGTGGGTATGACACACACTTGACTAAATTACAAGGGCGGCAATATGATATTTCCGGAGGCAATTTTTCCGAAAAAAGGTTTTTCCTGTTATATTTTAATTAACAAACATTTTTTACCATGATACTCTTTTCTCGGGCCGTTTTTATATAAACAAGACATTTAATTGCCTTGGGATAAATCGCACGTTGAAAACAAAAGTGACACTATCCAAAATTTGGCGGTATTGAGTTACAGCGACATTTGAAATCTACGGGAAAAACTACGTCATCTCCAAAGATCCGTTTCCTTATAGCTCACTTAGACACCCCTAGACGTCACCATGTGTCACTTCATACTTTAAGGTTTTGAGCTGGTTTGTTAAACAAAAACCGACATTAAACCAGTTTGTGCCCGGACACCGGCGATAACTGTTCGTGGGGTAAGTGAAAAAGTGTCATATTTTGTGTAGTGTCAGTAAGTCTAAGGGCCTTAAGCAAAATAATACTTGTCAGTTTAAGAAGAAAAGTGGCACTATGCTTGATCTTTTTTGAAATTTAAGGCACTACGCAAAATAACACTTGATAATGTTAGAGCAAGAGTGGCACTTTACTGAACATTTTTTTAAATTAATTTTTGCTGCCATATCTACCGAATAATTTAATTAAAATCAACTAAAATGTGATAAAATAATATCTGAACTATTATTTAAAACCACAACAGTACGTCGTTCTCAATTTATAGTCGAGTTATTGATCCCAGAAAAATTACAAAAACTTTAAATGGCCATACTGAAAAATTTAGTTTTTTGTTAAGTGTCACCTTTGTTTTCAACGTGCGAAATGTTTGTACGATCTGCAAATATTTATTCCGGGTGTTCTGGGTATTTTCTATGTATAATAAAAAATATCAATGTATGTAATATAATATTGTATTAAGTATATCAGTCATCTAGTACCCATAACACAAGCTCTGCTTAGCTTGGGGCTAGATGATGCTGTGTGGATCGTCCGGCATTATTTTTTTTTTATTTATTTAATTTATTATTCTAGTGACTAGTGTTATTTTTACCCCTATATAACTTTTAATGAAGGGCTTGGGGAAGTAATACCACCATGCATATTTCTGCCGCCAAGCAGCGCAGCGTGTCTCGGTTCGAAGGGCGTGGATACCGATAATATTAAAAACCCATAAGGCTTAACACCTATACTTTTCAGGTTGACGCACACAGAGCAGTTTCTGACGTGCGTGACCTGCGAGTAATGCTTTGTTAAAGGTGATGCTTACTACTTAACATCAAGTGCTATCTGCTTTTTCCGTCAACAAGTCGCTTAAAAAATGATCTCATTATATAGTTATACCACGCAAATAGAGTTGCGGGCGGATGCTAGTACATCTATAATTCCGTAGAACTGTTTGATTCGCATTTCCTGTCAGTTTGTGATATTGATAGTCGAAGTTTCAACGTTATTTATCCTGAAGTGCTTGTTATTTTCCTGAAAGCTGTAAAAAATAAGGGCAAAATAGTCAGTTTGAAGTCTAATAACAATAAGAATAAAAGTAAAAATAAATTCGCGCAAAAAATTCTCCATCGATAGTTTTGAAGTTGAACGAAACGATCACAGAAATAGATTTATGTACAGTATTTATACTTGTAACAAAGTGTCGATATTTTTTCGCTTTTTTTGTTTTTTTTTTGTAATCAGAATCATGGTCTGAATGCGCATTTTCAGTTTTCGGAAGTAGTCTAATTCCTCCCAGTATATCTTTTTTCACTCAATTTCCTTTCCGTGTTAAAAAGCTATTCGAATAAAAACCTACCGGGTTTCAGATGAACTTGTCAAACTTTAGCAATATTCGTATCGTTTAGAGCTGGGTGAGTTAACAATTTCCACCCACTTGTCTGTCAAGACTAGCTATTTAGAATGGGCCAATCGAAACTTTTAGCTGCAATAGAGTAGGTACTGTACAGAGAGGTTAGCCTAGCCTAGATTACCTATGGCCAACTTGGCTATAGGTAATCTAGACTAAACATATTATTAGATTATTATTACTTTGTAAAAGGGTCATACAAAAAAACGGTAGGAACCAAGCCGTAAGTTTTTTTCCGGTTCTTCTAGGCTTGGTCGCGAGGAACTGGCGCTTAGATTCACCTAGATTTAAGACGTTTCAAGATGATCCCTGCGGATATTACTGAATAAATTATTTTTGACTTTGACTTTGAATGGGGGAGGTACTACGACTCGGCTCAGAGTCAATGTGATTATGTGACTGTGGGTCCTCCATTCAAACAATGCCTCATTTCCTCGACTGATCTCTGTGCTCTTTCACCTGCACAAGGGAGAAGTGAAGGTGGCAATATTTTACTCAAAATTTATTTAGACATAGACATAGACATACATTTATTTGCTACAAAAACACACATACACATACAAAACATATCAAAAAGTGAAAAAAATAAGACAAAAGAAAGGACATAAGCAGTAGGTGCCTGTGTGCTACAGCAGCAAAAGGGTCTCGACTCAGCGTATGCCTCACCACTATTTAGGTTAAGTATGTACTCTAGAGTATTTGATCTATTTTTCATTTAAAAAAAACACAAAGAAATCAAACCTAAAACAATTTACTTTAAAAATGATCAAATACAGAGGCAAAAATGAATTCAACAACAAGGCAATAAAAATGGGTAGGTAGGTATGCAGATATAGAGCTAGGTAGGTGCGTATAGCACGGGCGTGAACGGAGATGTTTTCCCAACGACGGCTCGCAGCAGAAAAAGAGCGGGCGTTGACTGGCGCCGTGTTTTATACCCTCCGTCAGTGGCTTCTTCTATACGGCCTCTCCTGACAGGAGTCCGTCCTCGGGCTCCCTTAGCTCTGTAGATCAGTCTCCAGCAGAGGCATGGAAATTGATCCCAATTCAGGATTCTGCTCCGGGCTGTGAGGACAGTCGTCCTCGCGTGTGAAGGCGGCTTCCGGCTGGTCTTCTCCTTCAGGCGCGACGCTGATGCACTGCTGAGCTGCAGTGATGGCGTCTGAGGCGCCCAACGGTAGCCTTACGCTTGCAGACGTACTAGGCTGTTGTACGTCAACCCCTGATGACAAAGCTTCGGGCAAAGGCTCGTCAACTCGCGGTTGAGTCGCGGCCTCAGTGGACTCTTGGTTTTGGTCTGCATCTAAACACAACATCAAGAAAGATATTGGCGCATACAAGTATACGCATTAGACATAAAGCACAAATAGAGAAGCAAAATCAATGAAAAACAACCACTGAGTCAGAGGCGCTACGTGAAGCAAGTAACTCAGGAAACGCTAAGTCAAGATAAGAATAGAGAAGCAAAATCAATGAAAAACAACCACCGAGTCAGAGGCGCTACGTGAGGCAAGTAACTCAGGAAACGCTAAGTCAAGATAAGAGGCGCTACGTGAAGCAATATCCTGACCACAACCCAATGCAGTCAGAGGCGCGACGTGAGGCGTAACTACATACACAACCACGGATCAAGTTAGAAGCGCGACGTGAAGCGTGACTTGAACCGTGGCGGTTAAGAAAAGAAGCACGACGTGAAGCGATTTCTTAACCTCGACTAGGATAGCGACAGGCCATGTCACGTACCCCAGCAGCTACCACTCACGATCGAAGAAAACAGCACGCAGCAGCGCGTGCAGAGGCACGCGTCACACCACGCAGGCGTTGGCTGCAGGCGAAGGCTGACTGAGCCCCTCGCGCAGCACCGCGCAGCTAGGCGTGCAGAGGCACGCATCGCACCACGCGAGCGTCGCTGCAGGCGAAGGCTGTCTGAGCCCCTCGAGCAGCACCGCGCAGCTAGGCGTGCAGAGGCACGCATCGCACCACGCGAGTGTCGCTGCAGGCGAAGGCTGACTGAGCCCCTCGAGCAGAACCGCGCAGCTAGGCGTGCAGAGGCACGCATCGCACCACGCGAGCGTCGCTGCAGGCGAAGGCTGACTGAGCCCCTCGCGCAGCACCGCGCAGCTAGGCGTGCAGAGGCACGCATCGCACCACGCGAGCGTCGCTGCAGGCGAAGGCTGACTGAGCCCCTCGCGCAGCACCGCGCAGCTAGGCGTGCAGAGGCACGCATCGTACCACGCGAGCGTCGCTGCAGGCGAAGGCTGTCTGAGCCCCTCGAGCAGCACCGCGCAGCTAGGCGTGCAGAGGCACGCATCGCACCACGTGTGTGCCGCCTACCGCACCCTGGCCGACTGGACGCCGCGCTAGCACGACATCTCGCACCCGCACATGATGTCGTCGGGAGCTGCACTCACGTGTAGAGGTGAAGTGGTTTGCGTGACTGAAAAGTAATAAAATACTTCAAAACACATCCGGTTTTCTTATTTATGCTCATGTGATTTCGTAGAACGTCTCACCTCAGTTTCGTTGCTAGGCGACTTGATACTTGCTCGGCTTACCTGACCATTACTGATCGTTTGACCTACGTAGTGTTAATCGGTAAACAAGTAGGCAGAACACTAAGCAAAAGAGCATTCGTTTAGCCAAACTCGAGAATCACCCTTAAGACAATTACCTATTCGCGACAGACATTCGTAATCACTCCATTTGTTTAGGGACTTAGCTCGGTCTACTTCAGCACACCAATCCTCAATGTTATGTAAATTAGGATCAAAACTCGAAATGTAAAAATGTTGGTTGGGTCTTACCGACATGTTGATCGAGCGGATAGCATCCACGATGCGATCGGTTACCGTCTCCTGTGCTGGCTGGCCCGTGGACTCGCTCACCTCACCGGTGGTGCCTACCGGTTCGGACTCGCATAGCGACACCGATGGAGGAGGCAGGGGCGACAGCGGTGATGGCTCGCTGGGTAGCAGCGGTAGCGCCTGCCCTGACGCCACAGGTCGCACCGGCGACATGAGGCGCCTCAGCGGGGGCAGCGCATGGGCATCAACACGTGGCGGCGGCAGCGCATCAACACGTGGCGGCGGCAGCGCATCAACACGTGACGGCAGCGGCGGGGTGCGCGTCTTGGAACGCACCGGAAGCGGCGTCGGCGAAAGTGCACGCGCACTAGAGCGGTGCGGCGGCGAGACTTGGCGCCGGGATGGCGGCGACACCGAGGCTCGGCGCCCGGACGGCGGCGATGCATCGCGCGCACTTCCATGCGCTCGAGGCACGTGGCGCGAACGTGACCGAGAGGGTCGCGCTGCAGAGCGTTCCTCCAGCGCCGTGAGCCTGGCCATCATCGTCTCCATCATCCTCCCAAGCTGACCGTCCTGGGTACGGTCTCGATGCCTGCTAGGACGAGAAGACGACCTTTCTCGTTGGCGACGACGATGTTTGCGATCAGACATCTTACACAACTGAAAAAATAACTAGAAAAGCAGTTAATAAATGTGGGGAAGATGGACTATTCTATCCCACTTCTGATCTAGAGTATTTGATCTATTTTTCATTAAAAAAAACACAAAGAAATCAAACCTAAAACAATTTACTTTAAAAATGATCAAATACAGAGGCAAAAATGAATTCAACAACAAGGCAATAAAAATGGGTAGGTAGGTATGCAGATATAGAGCTAGGTAGGTGCGTATAGCACGGGCGTGAACGGAGATGTTTTCCCAACGACGGCTCGCAGCAGAAAAAGAGCGGGCGTTGACTGGCGCCGTGTTTTATACCCTCCGTCAGTGGCTTCTTCTATAGTACCATTATCACGCAAGAAGAAGATCTAGGCTTGTACACATACCCCCATACTTATAAACGTTTTTTAAATTTCAGCATTGCTTAAAATGAGTCCTGTCACTGTTTGTCATTACCTATTGATACGAGATGGCAATAAGATTCGTTTCTTTCATTTTTGCAAGTAAAATAGATTTTTAATTTTAATTGTTTTTCTAGTATTATATTAAGTTCTGTTGCATAATTTGGTGGTAATTTAGCCAACATTACTTGAGGTCTTAGCACAATGCGTGAGCAATTTGAATAAAAGTGTATTGTGGCATCCTGATTTTGTTGCAAAAGCCGTGGTCGTGGACAGACTGGAACATTAAACTCAAGTTCATATTGAACTCAACGACGATAGATCTCAATATTTACCGTAGTGTAATTCAATATGGTAAAATAACTGTTATAATAAATTATTATTCATGAGAAGATTTATTACAAGATTTTTTTAACATCAACCACACGTGGCCATTAGCAAGCCAGTCTAGGTCTACTCTTGAAAAGAATAGATGAAGTTTCGTATTGTCGTTTTGAATTACATTGCGCAGCATGTCAGGCAGCAACAACTTGACTACGAAATACTTTACCGAGGCCCCGCAGTGTAATAAGTTCAAATCAAATGTTTTTTTTCAAACGTTTTATTAAGTAACTTAATCTATAGATTTTTTTAAAGACTAAGTACTAATTGTGGCCCTCCAGTGTAATAAGTTACAACAAAACACCAGACGACGCGTCGATACGAAATTTCGTCTGTCGTTTTCAAGAGTTGACCCGCTGAATAAAGGTAAACCATAAAAAGCCATCTGTGCGGTATAAACTCTTTGGCAGAGCTCTACGTTTTCATTTCACTTGTCAGACTAAGTTCTGATAGACTTGAAATGTGATAAAGATTTCAGTAGAATGGATATTCAGAATGCATACCTTGGATTTTATATAACACTAGCGGCCGCTCGCAGCTTCGCCTGCGTGGCAGTTGTTTCCCGTTCCCGGTATTTTTTCGGGATAAAATCATAGTAGGTTTATGCATGCAAAGTCTCAGCCCGATCGGTTTAAAATTGACAAAGTTTCATACAAACTTTCATCCCCTATTTTGTCCTTAGGGGTAGAATTAATCAAAATCCTTTCTTAGCGGATGCCTACGTCATAACATCTACCTGCATGCCAAATTTCAGCCCCATCCGTCCAGTGGTTTGGGCGTGCGTTGATAGATCACTATGTCAGTCAGTCAGTCAGTCACCTTTGAGTTATATATATCTAGGTACATAGCCCTCACTAAAGTCTGAAGTTCCCGTCACTAGCAAACCACTATCTAGTAACAAACCTACTCTACATAACCCCATAAAATTTTACGAAGCGTCTTAGTACAGAAAATGCCGTTACTGGCATCACAGACGCATAAAACTTAAAGAGGTCAATGCAGTTTCAATTTTAACGGTTTGAAACACAAAAGGGAATAGAACAGAAAATAAAACCGGGTCTGATAGCTAAATGAAAAAATATGGCAGATATTCACACAGCGTCTTCTAGCCTCAAGCTAATAAGGTTAGTTCTATAAAAAAACCGGTCAAGTGTAAGTCGGACTCGCGCATTTAGGGTACCATTATCTATGTTAAAAACGCCAAAAAATAATGTTTTTTGTATGAAAAATAAAATGAATTCTATAATTCTATTTTTTATTATTGGCTGTTATAGCGGTAACATAAATACGTCACCTGTGAAAATTTCAACTCTCTAACTATCACGGTTCATGAGATACAGCCTAGTGACAAACAAACAGACAGCGGAGTCTTAGTAATAGTGTCCCTTTGGGTACGGAACCCTAAAAACTAGATAACTAATAGAATAATTTTTCATACAACTTGCTGATTAAACAAGCAGATGTTGTAACCATTGCTTATAACAATACATTGCCTCGTAAGTCACGTTTGTTAGGAACATGCCCTACAATGCACTGCTCACTCTGCTCAGTGTCCATCAACCTGAGGTAGACAGGTGTTAAGCCTCGTGTGCCTTCACCGACCTTCAAGCCGCAACACATCACTGCTTGGCAGAAGAAATAAGTATGATGATAGTAAGTATTATCGTCCCCCCCCCCCCCAAGGTCTCTGGGAAGTCTGGGGGAAGTCTTCAGACGAGCCCTTCACAAAGAGCTCTACAACTACTTGAGTAATGTAAGCAAATGATGATCGAGTAAACGACGACCGATGTGGCGCGGCGAGCGAATGTCCGCTTGCGACGCAAGAGGTTGCGGGTTTGATTCCCGCCTTGGGATAAATGTTTGTACGATCTGCAAATATTTATTCCGGGTGTTCTGGGTGTTTTCTATGTATAATAAAAAATATCTATGTATGTAATGTATTGTATTAAGTATAATAATAATAATAATAATCAGTCATCTAGTACCCATAACACAAGCTCTGCTTAGCTTGGGGCTAGATGATGCTGCGTAGACTGTCCAGCATTATTTATTTATTTATAAACTTAAAAAGTTTTATGAAATCTAGTAAGTTCTTGTGCTACTTATCATGTAATGAGATTATCTGTCCGATTACGATTCGTAGTGCTACTAACGAGTGTGCGTTGAATATAGGAACCTGCCCGGCTAAGATGTGCAAGACGACAAAATTTTGTCTACTCGTTATCTCGTGCAAAATAGAGATATCTCTTTATAACTCTCTGTGCTAACATGCCAGTGCCAAAAATCTATCTATCTTCAATGAAATGAAAACTTACGGTTTGTACAGTTTGCAATGAAAGTCTGTCAAAAATTCGTCACTTGAAACGTGATAAAATTTAAGTTACGTTTAAGCATTCAGGTAATGTTTGGTTTATCTGTGGCTCTTTTGTCTTTAATTTCTAAAATGTCCGTCAATAGAAAAAGTATTTTGTGTCAAGAGCAACATACCTCACGTTGCACATTTTAGTCCGGCAGATATTAGACAACCAATTAAGACAATAGAACCCAATCAAGCTAAAGATTAAAATGACGAACAAAATTAACTCATTTAACTTCAGGTTTTTACCAAAAGTCTGGCGTTCACCGGCATTTTTGTTTTAATTAAAAGGTACGGCACTCTATTAAATATACGAAACACTTTCCTACCGCTAAGAATAACTTTGTTTTTGTGCCCCAAAAGTTAGTTAAGCCTGGTTTCTTAAGAAACGGCAGCTGAAAGTTTGTTGACTTGAGTGGTCAACTTTGGTAACGAAGTTTTTGGCCTCAAAAAGTCTCCTGTAATAAATTGAATGGATTCTTCTTCTTCTTCTTTTCGAGTCAAAACAAAAATTCACTCACACCTTCCCTGACCAATACGTTGCCACCTCAACGGCCCTTTCTGTCACCACGTTCAGGTCCTCCCAAGCAACATAGCGTAGCGTAATGGGTTTGTATGGATTAATAAGTTCGCAACATAGCGTGTACAGTTTGTTGAACCTCTGCTAATGCTCTTAAATATGCCCTCCGTACCCTAAGAGTAAAACGGGACCCTACAACTAAGACTCCGCTGCCTGTCTGTCTGTCTGTCACCAGGCTATCTCAAGTATCTCATGAACCGCGATATTTAGAGAGTTAAAATTTTTAACAGATGATGTATTTCTGTTGCCGCTGTAACAACAAATACTTAAAAACAATATAAAATAAATTTTTACGGGGGCTCTCATGTAACAAACGGTTTTATTATAGATAATGATACGGAACCCTGCGTGCGCGAGTCCAACTCGCGCTTGGCCGGTTTTTATATTTCTGTCTTGCCTTTACTGGTTGAATTACCGGCGTACCTATCTCTGCCGCCAGGCAATGATGCTCGCATTGCTGTGTTCTGGTCCACAAAGGTGTGGGTGCCGGGGACATTACAGCTTTGACACATGAGGCTTTACACCAGTATGCCTCAGGTTGGTGGACGCAGGGTTGTGCATCGTAGGGTAAGTCAAAGTCAAAAGGCATTTATTCAGTAATATCCGCAGGGATCATCTTGGTACGTACCTAAAATGCGTGACCTACAAGACAATGCTTTGTTTGGGTCATATGCTTGTTCCACAAGCACAACTGTATGAACCAAGCATTCCGTTTCTTGACTGTACAACTCCTACAGCACTTTCAATAAAGTTAATATCTTAATGAAAACCTTTCGTCACACCTTAATCAATTAACTATAATAAAAAACCTTTTGTCATTGAAAAAACATGTCAAAAATACATTGTCAAACCTTTTGTCACTTTTATTGAAACATCTACCTACCTAGGTAGATTACTGTATTACGGTCATTATCTGACGGTGATAGTTTCTTAAAAACCCAAGGTTTTAATGAAAAACAGGTGATACTTTATGAGTGTGACGGTTTGCCAGTAGCTGGCGGCCATTTTGTCAGTTATTAAAAAAGTTACTCAGTCCTTAAAACGGGCCCCTGATATAAACACTGTGGTGACCTTATACTAGTGTACCTATATAGTGAGAGAATTTAGTGAGACTGACAAAGGTACACCACATATATAATTTATAAGAATCTTTGAAAATGAAAAAAAAATGATATTTATTTATTTTTTTGGCCTGACTGATTGACTGAAATATAGATAATAATAATAATGCTGGACAATCCACACAGCATCATCTAGCCCCAAGCTAAGCAGAGCTTGTGTTATGGGTACTAGATGACTGATATACTTAATACATTACCTACATATATAGATATTTTTATCCAGAACACCCGGAATAAATATTTGCAGATCGTACAAACGTTTATCCCAAAGCGGAAATCGAACTTGCAACCTCTTGCGTCGCAAGCGGACATTCGCCCGCTGCGCCACATCAGTCGTCCTAAGATAAGTCCTAGATAACGCACAGCCTACGCCACTGATCGTAACCTTGAAATTTCCGGTTCTTACCCATTGTCCACCTCATGACCACCTGGGTGAACCATTTAAGGTTTTTTTCACAATGGCTCACCTCTCAGATTAAATTTAAACGCGCCTAACTTTATATGGGTGATGATATAACACCTAGACATATTGCAAACATCATATATGTTTATGAAAATAGATGTTAGTTCTTGGTGGGGATTTAACCCACAACTTACAGTGTAGAAGGCAAAGGTACAGATATCTGAGCTGTGGCTATCTGAGACCCGATTCTCGTTTTTTTTTGAGATTATACGAGATTGAAACTGTGGCATGGTATTTTTTGAAACTGACAGCCCAATATGGACAATCTAATCAACGAAAATTTTATTATTATTCCAAAAATTCCCTAAAGTGAGTTTTCAACCCACACTCTCCCCTTATCCCTGATATGGGGATGGGCTAAAGTAAAGTAAAGTAAAGTAAAATATGTTTATTACAGAAAAAAAGTATAAAAATCCACACATCAAAATAAAAACAAATAGGTATAACAAAAGAAACCAACTTAAAAATAAATACGCAGGACAGAAATACATTCTTTCAGACAAAATAACTAAATAAAGAAAATACCTGTCAGTTCTCTCACTAGGCTAGGCCTGTATCGAGGGAACTTATTACACGATTACTATAATGTGAATGCTCTAAATCAAATATTGTAAGAAGTTGCGTGAAAACAAAAGGAATATAGATAATTAATACACAGTATAATTATATATATATATATTTATATATAAATAATAGTAAAATAAATAGAGGAAATAAATATAGAAATAACCAACTGCACTATCGAGAGTCAATCGTATCCGACAAAATCCTTGGGATTTTATTAATACGGTATAAAATCCTATCGCATAAAATCTTTGTGATTTCCCAGCATATACCTGCACTAGTGCATACATTACTATAAAAACGAACCGTCTATTTCCTAAGTCTCTGAAGTACCTTTAACTAAAATAGTCTCTTGTGGCTAAGTGGCTTTTCAGAATACCATTTAAAATTTAAGAGGCCACAATAAATAAGTAGCACTTAGCTGAGTTCATTTTTTAAGTAGCGTTTCAGTATTCGGCCGTTAGTCTGTTGCCATCTCAATTTGTTGACACGAAAGTGACAGGTTACAATATGATTTTATAGCCCCGTTATAATTTCTCAGACCGTTCAAATTCTAGTTTCAATCTTGACTCAGCACCAAAAACTAAGATTGTGCCTCTGGATAAACTTAGTACAGTGAGCGACAAAAGTATGTTAATAACCTTAGTTTTAATTCCCAACTTCATTTTATTTAACAAAGAAATGGCAATTTCGGCTCAGCAAAGTTATGGAAGCGGGTGAAATAACGTTGAAACGATGGAATGTGGCTTGAAATAATTGTACTTAACAAACCAGAAATATTCAGCTATTTCTGTATGTGAAATTACAGGCAAATGAGGCTTAACACCTGTTTGCCCCAGGTTGATGGGCGCAGGGTAGTACATGGTAAGCGACCTGCGAGGCAATACTTTGTTATAGGCGATGGCAACCACTTAACATCAGGTGGGCCATCTGCTTGTTCCATCAGCAAGTTGTATAAAAAAAAGACTGTACCTCGTCATTGCAACGGCCAAAGAAAAGCGTTTGCTCCAGTGTATCACTTAACTTTTGACTTGACAGACTATTAAATCTATCAAATAATTCACTTTGACACTGACAAAATGATCTGTCAATTAGACAGATGCCATAAAGAAGAGAAGAAGAAGAAGAGTGAAAGCGTCGCTATCTACAGATGCAAATAAATAATTACTTTGAATCTAGGCCGCTATTGATTGCAAACTTTAAATGGCTAAAGTTTCCGTCTAAATACTCTGCGAGTTTTCAGTTCTTCAGTTATTCTATTGTGTTTTAAAAACACCATTAAAGATTAGTTTTTCATTCATACACCGCACAAATATTTTGAGCTACTGTTGCTTGCTATTAGAAAAAAAAACGAGTGAGCTTTAGACCACACGACTGAAGTAAAACTTCTTTAATATACGAAACGTAACTAGCTATGAGAGAAGGACAGAAAGAACAGTGCTTTCATTTCCCCTCCATGATAGTGTTAAACGTTTAACGCAACCTTGTTGAAAGTCGCATAAGAAGTATTACTTCAAAAATAAACAAGCTCAAACAGTTTATTAAAATAAAAACGATTACTATCAAACCTGAAAGGTTTATTTTCCAATACCACCCTTTCAAAATAGCAATTTCACCAGTAATAACCATTTGGCGAGCGTAGGAAAAGGAACATTGCAAGGTTGATCTACATGAGTCGGTTGTGCAATGAAATTTTTCCAGAAGACGAAAGCGGGGAGGGGAAATCAACAGTTTCCGAAGGAAAGCTGAACACAGCCAGGCAAAGTCAGTCCACACCCGAACGCGACAGAGCGCGCACGTCCCAACCATCCGCGAAATTACGAAAAATATATCAAATAAACACGTGTTTTTTTCCAGTGCAATAAAATCTGTGCTCTGTGCCGTTAATTTTATGTGGTTGTTTATTTTTTTAATCGGATCATTTTACGTGCGCGTAAATCCGGCCGCGCGTGTTCTTATTTTGGTTTTTTCTTGAAGGACGTCGGGATTTTCGAATTCGGAAACACAAATAAGGTGAGTGTTCTTCAACAAATTCGTAACCGTCAAAAAAAATTATCGTTACTTAGTTATTTATATATGTTTTAGATTTAGTTATTTTCATTTTATTTTAATTGTACGGGCTTTGCTGTGGTTCTTTTTCTAATTAGCATGGCATCCGTAGCTTGGATTGTCAATCTACAGGGATTATTTCCTTATCTGGGGTTCAGCTAATTTACGGGTTCGGTGAACTTAGTTTGACACTAATCAAGAAACTTGGGGACAGCCAGATAGTCTGCTAACTCGTTGCATTAATTTTGTAGTAAGTTCGTAGTTAGTTTTACATTATGTAGTACGACAATAATATTTTTAGTAGTGCGTGTGCTGTCTTTTGAACTTCTATATTATGCTCTGGTATATTATGCTCTTGGTATGATTGGCATGTTTTCTGCCTTTACTTCACCTTATGAAGAAGGAATATTATTAAATAATTATAAGCGTTATAAAGATACAGATACCTGCCTTACAGTTTTATCAAAACAGAAAAGATTTGATAAGTCAAAGTCAAAGACAAAAGGCATTTAAAAATTGGGATCCTAAGAATGTTACCAAAAAAAAGATGGATGGATTGTGTAAAAGATGATATGAGCAAGAAAGGAGTGAATGCTGAGGTGACGACTGATAGAAGAGGATGGAAGAAGGAAACCCGACCCTCTTAAAGTGCGTCACACGCGGTAAAGATAATATATAATATTATCTTAGAGCATATTTTAGAATATCACTTACCATAGAAGTTAACGTGGGATATGGGCAGAAAGATGATGAAGATGGTGAAGAAACACTAATAGATAGATAGATAACACTTTATTGTACACAAGGAAAATTTGTTAAAAACAGACCAGGTTTACAAACTACAATGGGCGGCCTTATCGCTGAAAGTGATTTCTTCCAGGCAACCTTGCATGGGATGGAGAGTAATGAGCGAAGCGGTAAGGGACTAATATTAAAGTTAGGTGAATCTTGGTGTCAGTTCCTCGCAACCAAGCCTAAAAGAACACGCAAGAAACGGCTTGGTCCCTATATCGTTCCTGGCGTGTTCCTTTTTACTATGACAGTTTTATATTGACGACCGATGTGGCGCGGCGGGCGAATGTCCACTTGCGACGCAGGAGGTTGCGGGTTCGATTCCCGCCTTGGAATAAATGTTTGTACGATCTGCAAATATTTATTCCGGGTGTTCTGGGTATTTTCTATGTATAATAAAAAAATATCTATGTATGTAATATATTGTATTAAGTATATCAGTCATCTAGTACCCATAACACAAGCTCTGC
Source organism: Electrophaes corylata (assembly GCA_947095575.1). Classification (NCBI taxonomy): domain Eukaryota; kingdom Metazoa; phylum Arthropoda; class Insecta; order Lepidoptera; family Geometridae; genus Electrophaes; species Electrophaes corylata. Next base: position 4,688,063 of record OX352724.1, on the reverse strand, counting down.
TTAGCTTGGGGCTAGATGATGCTGTGTGGACTGTCCAGCATTAATATTATTATTATATCATACTTGATAGAGAGATTGAAGAGTTTGTAGATCTCTATGGCAACTTGGGCGATTGGTAACCACTGTACCGTGAGCTTCTATTATGTCAAAGTTTCAACAACTTTGCGATTCAGCTGAGATTGGATGTTAATAGAGCTCGTATTAAAAGGCTCGTCCAGAGAAGTACTACCACTATGCTTATTTCTGACGCCAAACAGCTTGCTTGTTCCAGTTTGAAGGGTGTGGGTGTCGGTGTAATTACAGGTACATGAGGCTTAACACTTATATGCCTCGGGTTAGAGCAATAAATCGAAGAGAGATGTTCCCAACGAATGTGACCTACGAAGAAATGCTTTGTTATAGGTAATGTTAACCACTTAACATCAGGTGGGTCATCTGCTAGTCATAAAAAATATGTCATGCAAACCATTGAAAGGGCTTTTTTTAATGTGATTTGCAGGTGGAACAAGCAGATGGGTTACTGATTAAAAGGCCTTTTAAATATTTTTTTCGCTTACGTGACGTTAGGACTGAATTTGAAAACACCTTGTTTTCGATACACCTGAATCCCAAAAACACCTTTTCCCAAAATGCCTGAAAGCCAAAATAACTGAATACTGTTATGTCCAAAAAGTTGAATGACAGATTGATGTACAGTCAATGAAAAAATTAACATTTTTAATTATTTATTTTATTTTCTACAATTTTGTACATAACAATACCAATCATAAAAAACTCTTGGTTCTCAGTTCGGGCGAACTACTGGTTAAACCTAGTTAGAACTATTAGTTTTTTTTATACAATTTCCTGATGGAACAAGCATATGACCCACCTGATGTTGAGTGGTTACCATCGCTTATAACAAAGCACTGCCTTGTCAGTCATGTTCGTTAGGAACGTAACCTACAATACACTGCTCAGCGTCCATCAACCTGAGGCATACAGGTGTTAAGCCTCATGTGCCTGTAATTACACCGGCACCCACACTCTTCAAACCGGAACACAGCAAGCTGCTTGGCGGCAGAAATAGGCATGGTGGTAGTACTTCCCCGGCCAGCCCGGTTTGCCTGTTATCAGTTTAATTGGGGTGACCTCGATGCGGTGTACATTTGAATGGGAGTAGATAATTATAATGGGTGGGCTTATGACTAAGATTAATTTACTCTAGTTCTATAACCATTGTAATTTAGGTACCTACTAAAGACCTCAGATCTCTCAGGTGGTAGACAGAGGCACGTTTAAACATGAAATTCAGAATATTGCTACTATTTTTCAGTAGTTTATTTGTTTTTATAATGCTTACCTGCACTATGTCGCATCCCCGTATCAAGGGGAAGGTCGTGGGTTCAAATCCCACTCGAGGAAAATAATTTTTGGGATAATATAAAAATCTTAATTTTTCAGTAGTTTATATTCTAACGTGACGGAAATGTCTACAGTACCGGGGGATTACGGTCATCAGACTTTTGTTTAATATTATAACTTACTTTTTTGGTATTGATCTGACCTAACTTGACATTCATAATTTTGACGACCGATGTGGCGCGGTGGGCGAATGTACTCCTGCGACGAAGGAAGTTGCAGGATCGATTCCCGCCTTGGGAGAAATGTTACGATCAGCAAATATTTATTCTGGATGTTCTGGGTATTTTCTATGTATAATAAAAATATCTATGTACGTAATGTATTGTATTAAGTATATCAGTCATCTAGTACCCATAAACCAAGCTCTGCTTGGGGCTAGATGATGCGGTGTGGATTGCTAGCATTATTATTATAATTTTTCGTAACATATCTTTTTTACTGTATTAAAGTACATTCTACAAAGAAGGACATTCTATGTTTACCTGTGTTTGTTTTTATTTTAAATTGATGACCGATTTAAAAAAAATACTTTTTGTTTGAAACTCTCAAATCTTGAAGTGGTCCCATAATTTCATCAAACTCAGTTCAGTACTTAACTAAAAAAAAAAAAAACAATGTCGCCAGCACTAGCATTACGCACATATTTTCTCGAGCTGAGGTACACGATTGGATTGGAACCCACGACCTCATGATCAGAAGGTAGCGTTGCAGTCACAAGGACCACCAGTGATCTTAAGGAGGTGGTATCCGCCAACGAGAGGTTTTCTCCGTGTTATTTCTCTTTGATGAGTGAGTATAAATGTCCAAAAAAAATATATATTGCTTATTAAAGACTATATTTTAATTTGAACAATTGAAATAATTCTAACTATATTATTACTATATGAAAAAAATATCCAAAGTGAAGGAATTTTTATTTTAAATTTGGTTATTTCTTCTAAACGGTATTGATTTTTAGTATTTTTTTTTCACACAAATATTTGTCAAAGTATTTATCACAAAGTGAACAATTGGCAGTTCGAACTAATAATTCATTAGGCTACAAATAATTATTTCTTGAATGCGATATGAAATGGAATGCGCGGTCCCTGTGCGGGCGACGGGCGGCAGTGCAACTCAGTATGGACAGACTCCTCAAGGTCGTTGGCGAGTACCACCGCCTTAATAAGTAATGAAGTAACATTTCCTTGATAAAACCTAGAAAAAACATAGTTTTATTGAATACTAGATGGAACGATATTCCCGAGAATTCATAAAAACGGGAAAACTTGTAGGATAACAATAAAAACTGTTGGCTTTCTGCTGAAAGGTAGAAAATATAATAAAATAATACACGGGATAAAACGAACACCTAAAATCAAAGTTTTCTTGCGTTTTTTGCGTTTTATGCGCTATATAAAGATATTTCCAGTTTTTTGTTTAGTAGAGTAGTAGAGGAGAACACTGTTGGTCTAGTGGGAGTGAACCCGCCTTATGTTCTTAACGGCCGTGAGTTCGAATCCGGTCGTGCACCAATGGATTTTTTGTTCGCAAAATAACTAAATAAATATTAATTTTTGTGCAATAACTGTGCTTTTAAACGGTGAAGGACAATTTTGGTAGCCTCAAAAAGCCTAATTAGCTTGTATTTCCTCTACAATAGATGCAAAAGCCTGTTTTTAGGGTTCACAGACGCAGAGCAGTGCATCGTAGGTCACGTTCATAAAGAAACTAAAGAACGTGACCTGTAATTGCTTTGCTGTAGGCGATGGCAACTGCTTAACAACAATATACATTTTTAAACTATCATGGTTTTGATCAATATATTGGAAGTCAGTTCGACCCGTGATCATGGCGCATGCAACTGTGCCGAAATATCGGGAAACAATCAAACTCAAAAATCATGGTAAATATCCCGTTTCTATCCAAAATATTACTTTAGAACAACTTTGTATACAATGTCATCAGGCGGATCATATCATATGACCCACCTGATGACATTGTATACAAAACGACGAGACAACATAATATGTTCTAATATATCATATTATGACTCAGAAAGACCTACCCCACCCGATAGACTAACAATATTGTAAAAATATTGGGAATTTGGTGAATGCAAAGAGCTCAAAATCGTTCTTAAGAAATGTATAAAGGCACCTGTATCCAGAAAGAGAAATAATAATTTACTTCTGCGGCTGACTGTACAAACAAGTAAATGCACCTACCTTCAAGCGTGTCATGTAACTTTCCGACAACCAAGGTCAGTGAACTCGGTATGTAGGTATGTCTACTCTTCGAAATTTCGTATTGACGTTTTGAGGTACACTGCGCACCACGTCAGGCTGCGACAACTTGATAGTGAAATGGCTTACTAAGGCTCCGCAGTATAACTCAAATCAACAGTACGTAATTCATAGGCACGGTAGATACCTCCTCAAAGTCAAAGTGTATTTATTTGCAGAATTATATTTATAGGTACAGATGTCACAGTATTTCAGATCTTTTAATATCAAGATTGAAATTGAAATTGAAAAAATTGAAAGTACCTAACCTAGAGATAAATGTTCGTTCGAAAGCTTTGCATGATGTAGCTACTTTACAATTAAAAAAAAAAAAAAATATCTCAGTTTTATGTGTGTTCAATTTTCTTTTAAGACAATTTACAGTTTACTTTATAAACTTATATTTTAAAAGTTTGCGCACCTACACTCAAGTGCAATTAATTCTGTTGGCATCTCTATAAATAATTTGGATATTTTGCGTAAGCTAAGCCCCAAACAAAGCAAAGCTTTTACTATGTAAATTATTTTTAAATACATACAAATAATTTATTATTATTGCAACTAATATTATAATAATTAATATAGCGCGTATGGCAGTGCCCACAAACTAAGTGAGGCCTGTCCTTACAATAGTGGTCATACATTTTTTTTTTTGTTAAAGTTAGTTAGTATTATTAACTGCGGGTTTTCAGTTTAAATGTTTTTCAATATTTTAGCACAGTTGCATGTGTCACTAAAATATTTGTCTAAACCATTGTAGTTTTAAGGGTTTAATCTATGATAATCTAAGATTTCTTGTGCATTCTGCTTGGGTTGGTGATACAATAATTGCCATAACTTCACCATGGTCATGCTTTGAAAAAGTAACTTTGCTCCAGCCAACCTTAGTGCTTTTAATCAAGCAACCTAATCTTCCACTAGTCATACTAATATTATAAAGAGGAAAACTTTGTTTGTTTGTATTGAATAGGCTCCGAAACTACTGGACCGATTTGAATAATTCTTTCACCGTTGGGAAGCTACACTATCCCCGGGTGACAGGCTATATTACATTTTTTTTTGAAAATGTGTGTGTGTTGCACGGGTGTGCGAAGCCGGACGGACCGCTAGTCACAAATAAAGGAATTACTCCTTTCATCATATTCGAAAATTTCTTTTTTTACAATTGATCGACAACCGTTTGACCATAATCTTTTTTCAACGACTTCATTAATCCAATTCACAAACATTATACGCCAATATGCCTGCTTTCAAAAACGCGACCGAATTCAAATAAAAATGTCATAGGCCTCATAATACCAATAATAAACAATAAAACTTAGATGGTCTATAAAATACACTATCGTTATGGCAGTACTTACTCCAAGATATAAAGTTTATGCCCTTGACCCGAATTCATTGCTCTCGAGTGTAGTTCTCAACATAATTTTAAAGACAAATAACAGAAAATGAAATTAGATATTACATTAAACAAATATTAAAAATAGTTTTATTGCCAACCGAGGTTAATGATGATGATGATAACAATACACATTTTTATAATTTTCATAAAAAAAATACACATTCGACGACGACATTTTTGAGTTATATACTGCCGTCTGGCGACCGATGTGGCGCGGCGGGCGAATGTCTACCTGCGACGCAAGAGGTTGCGGGTTCGAAGGCAGGACCTTGGGATAAATGTTTGTACGATCTGCAAATATTTATTCCCGGTATTCAGGGTGTTTTCTATGTGTAATAAAAAATATGTATGTATGTAATGTATTGTATTAAGTATATCAGTCATAGTACTCATAACACAAGCTCTGCTTAGTTTGAGGCTAGATGACGCTGCGTGGATTGACCTGTATTATTATTGTTATTACTAAAGAATTCCGATGGCTAATAAAATACTTATTTATAATATGATAAAACTGTAGAGGTCGAAAAGTAAAAAAAAGTCAGTACTACCAAGCAAGTTTTCTGAAATCTTGGTAACAGCGCACATTCGCCCGTCACGCCAAATTAGTCGTCAATACAAGCTTGGCTTAGTTTGGCGCTGGAGATCGATGTGTTTTTGTAAATTTTTATTATATTTTATTTATTTTAACTCTTCATTTAATCATTAGGTGACGTGAATGATAGCTTAAAAACCGTGTTTATATTAGAGTGTAAAGTAGAATCCAACCTCAATCTAATAACGGCTGGATCGAAGTTGTCTAATGTGCTTGGAAGCTTTTTGACCCGAATCTTGAGCTTCAGCGGAAAGAAAAAACTTATCAAAGAAGCTTAGGGTGGGGAAAAGTAATAAAATAGTCTGTAAACCCAATGGGTTGTTTTTATAACCTGTAGTCGTAGTTTGTTTTATGTTACATACCGTAGTGTGTCGCAAACCGGTCTCTGACTCAGCATATGTTAGGTGTCTTGCAACCAACGCTGGTTCGGCCAACCAACGTTCGGCAGCATGATTCGGTGATACCACGGACAAGCTACGCAAAAGCTACCTACCCACTAAATTTCACATAATACTCTATAAACAATATTCTACTAATATTATAAACGCGAAAGTTTGTAAGTATGGACGGATGGATGGATGAATGGATGTTTGTTACTCTTTCACGCTCTAACCAGTGGACCGATTTGGATGAAATTTAGAATAATTATAGATTGTAACCTGGGTTAACATATAGACTACTTTTTATCCCGAAAAAACAACGGGAACGGGAAAAAACTGCCACGCGGGCGAAGCTGCGCCGCTAGTAATATCTATGAAACTTTACTAAGCTTTGTACTTGGTACTCGGCACTCGGCACTCGATACTTGGTAAGCGGGCTTGTTTCCACATCTAGGCCGCTGGTGGGCCCTTTATGCGTGACGGGTGGTGGTTGCTAGTCTAGCCACCCGATGTTCTCCAGGAAAGTAAAGCCTCGCAGGCCTACCTAGAAGTACCCGCTGTTCTGAGGTGGTATGTGAAGTTGCTTACTTGAACATAGTTTGTTTTGTGTCTGGGTGTTATATGTATTCTATGTGAAGTTGCTTATTTAACTTAGAATACATATAACACCCAGACACGAACAAACTATGCTTATCACACAAATGTTTGTTCTCGGTGGAGATCGAACCCACCACATACAGCGCAGAAGGCAGGGCTAATAACAACTGAGATGTTGTTACATTTCCAAACATTTGTCCCAACACTATTTATGGCTCTTGGAGCTGTAGTCAGCAGAAATTTTAAATCAGGGTTGCTCTATCGATGCTCGCCTTTAGAATACTAATCTGTTAGCCCCTTTAATCCCGAGAGGGTAGGTAGCTCATTTTGTTTTCGTATTTGGGAGTAGGTACGTTACAATTCTGTTTACTAATTATACGTGCAACGCCACGGTGAAGGAAAACATCGTGAGGAAACTAGTATTCTACCAGCGGCGATGGGCTTGCAACTTGTCACGTGAAATACCAACTACTGCAAAATATGGGAACCAAATATTTAGACGTACCAAATTCTCGAGACTCTTTGAGGTTGTGTAATGCCTCAAAGAATCTCGAGTTGTTGGTACTAAGGGTATCTACTGTGGGAGTAAAGTCTGAGGGTATATCTACTGTGGGATTAAAGTCTTAGGTAAAGTGTTTTTCCTTTTTTTCTAAGAGATCTACTGACAAGTAACGTTTGACAGATTCATTGACGACGAAATTTGTTTATGTGTAAACGGCCTGGTGACAGACGGATAGACAGACAGACAGCAGAGTCTTAGTCATAGGGTCCCGTTTTACCTTTTGGGTACGAAACCCTAAAAATAACTCCACGCAGACAAAGTCACGCGCGTTTTGCTAGTTCAGTATATATCACTTAGAATCGGAAACTACATCTAGGCGGTTACTACTCACGGTGATTAATCCACTACCGAACGAAGCCACAAACGGAAGCTAGTGTTAAGCAATAATGAAATGCAGTCTTTGACAAGTTGCAGCACACTGAAATCGCTGTCTGTTAAATTTATACAAAGGACCAGAGTAATGTAAGTACTCTTTGACACAGGAGTCAGCGATGCGTGAAAGTTTCATTCAGCAGTAGTTTGGACGTTATCTATGTTCCTGCGGGTTCGTCCGGTAAGGTACAGAGCACAACCCTGAGATTTTTAGTCAAAGTCAAAAAGCATTTATTCAGTAATAATAATGCTGGACAATCCAGACAGCATCATCTAGCCCCAAGCTAAGCAGAGCTTGTGTGATGGGTAGATGACTGATATACTTAATACAATACATTACAAACATAGATATTTTTTATTATACATAGAAAAAACCCAGAACACCCGGAATAAATATTTGCAGATCGTACAAACATTTATCCCAGGGCGGGAATCGAACCCGCAACCTCTGCGTCGCAGGCTGACATTCGCTCGCCGCGCCACATCGGTCGTCAATAATATAATAATATATAATATAATTTTGTGTAGTAAAATTTCAAAGCAAAGAGCAGTTTTCCCTTTGTCCTCCTTTCCACTCTTCTTTTCGGATTTTTTCTGGCAGCATATTGTATAGAATGAAGTCCTTAGTGTGCATTTCAATAAAATTTGACATAAATTCTCGATAAAACGAGGTTTTATTGAAATTGACGACCGATATAGCGCGGCGGCCGAATGTCCGCTTGCGACGCAAGAGGTTGCGGTTTCGATTCCCGCCTTGGGGTAAATGTTTGTACGATCTGCAAATATTTATTCCGGGTGTTCTGGGTGTTTTCTATGTATAATAAAAAAATATCTATATTATACAATGTATTGTATTATGTATTTCAGTCATCTAGTACCCATAACACAAGCTCTGCTTAGCTTGGGGCTAGATGATGCTGTGTGGACTGTCCAGCATTATTATTATCATTATTATGGGTTTTTTTTCCTCAAAATATAAATATTTCGGTAATAATGAAACTCACGGGCCTAAGGCAAGTGCGAATCATAATTTGCGTCGTCTTGCAGAAATTTCCGGACAATCCGGCATGTATTTAAGATAGCAGCTTTCTGCATTGTTATATAGGTGTTTTCCGGTATATCTATTACTTTTAGGTATTGTAGTATGCATTTTGGAATCACTCCAGTACTTGAAAGCACCAGTGGTACTATATGTACTTTATTTAACTTCCATATTCGTATTATTTCTTCTTTAAGTTCAGTGTATTTATGTATTTTTTCTGTAATTATTATTATTATTATTATTATTATAAGGTATAACTTGATAAAATATGTCAGGACTAGTTCTGTGTGTAGATAAAATACAATACAAGCTTGTTGACCGAAGTTCCATGATCACACCCGTGATATGTTAGAAGGGTATGTACCTATGGCCTTTCAAGTTGAAATATTTCAATGCTGCTTGACGGCAGAAATAGGCCGTTGTTAGCAAACTATTCGAATATGTAATGGAATGTTAAGAATGTGTCCAATGAAGAAATATCTTTCAAAAACTATCGTGAAACTATTGTGTCCCAAAGCTGTTTAATAACCATGTGATTCTGTTTGACAATAAAAATGTTCTATTCTATTCTAAAAGACCTTTGAAATAGGACCGAAATGTTAAAGGTATTCGATGACAGAATAACCAATGATAAACGTTTTTTTTTTTCTTTTTATGCTACTGCTAGTGTTACAAGCATATGGCCTACTTGATGTTAAATGGTAACCATCACCCGTAACAAAGCATTGCCTCGTAGGTCACGCTCGTTAGGTACGTGCTCTACAACACACTACCCTGCGTCCACCAACCTGAAGCACACAGGTGTTAAGTCTCATTTGCCTGTAATTTCCCCGGCAACCGGAACCGGAACACAGCGATGCGAGCATCGCTGCTTGGTGGCAGAAATACGTAGGTACCGTGGTAGTACTTCCTTAGACGGGCCCTTTACAAAAAGCTCTACTACTATTCTAAAACTATCTTACGGCTGAATACTCAAACGCAAATTAAATTTAATCACGTCTCAAGTGACGAATATTTGACAGACTTTCATTGCAAACTGTCAAATAATTTAGACTTGACACGTGATTAAATAATAATATAATAATATCGCTGGACAATGCACACAGTATCATCTAGCCTTGTGTTATGGGTACTAGATGACTGATATACTTAATACAATACATTACATGCATAGATATTTTTTACTATACATAGAAAATACCCAGAACACCCGGAATAAATATTTGCAGATCGTACAAACATTTATCACAAGGCGGGAATCGAACCCGCAACCTCTTGCGTCGCGTTTCAGACATTCGCCCGCCGCGCCACATCGTCATCTAAGTTAAATTTCGAGTATTCAGGCGTTAGTGTCACAAAAACAGATTCATTCAAAAGAAAAAACCTTTAAAAACTCGGCTCTGGGACATCGGAATAGACACGAGTAGTATCAATTTAAAAACCACAGTTTCAATCTAAATTCCAGTCAGAAAAACAGACCCTTCCCTACCGAGGTTTTTAATAAAAGAAAAGATACCCACGATCAAATTGAATCCCTCAATTTTCATTCGGATCACAAAATCGTGAGAAATAAAGACATTTACCATTTACCACCTCATAACGAATTTAACATGAAAATTGATGTTGTACACCCCTCACGAGAAATATCAAACCTATGGACAAGACTTACAGACCGAGTAGATTTAGTAGTAGTAGAACACTTAGTGTAGGGCTCTTCAGAGGAAGTATAACCACCATACTTTCTGTCGCCAAGCAGCTTGCTATATTCGGGTTTGAAGGGTTTGAGTGTCGCTGAAATTACAGGCACATGAGGCATACAATCAGTATGCTCCAGGTTGCTCCAGGTTAGAGTAGTGCATCGTACGGCATATTCCTTTTTATCATTCGCAATATGCAAAAACAAACCTAGTTTAAATGAAAAATATGAAATGCAATCAAAAGGATTACTTTAAGATTTATAAGAATGTTGACAAACCTCACAATTCAGTTAGGTCTGCCTTCTGTGCTGTAGGGTGTGGGTTCGATCTCCATCAAGAACAAATATTTGTGTGATGAACACAGATTGTTTGTTCTGTGTCTGGGCAATACATTGTGTTCTTAGTATCATGTAATTACAAAATGTGTTTATTAGGAAACTGATTCCCATAGTACAAGTTTGTTTAGTTTGGGGATAGAGGGCGTGGTATCCAAAGCCTAGAATAGAAAATATGTGCCTGTTTGAAATTATTTGTCATCATGACTTTGCAAGGTACTTTGTGTCCATAGAGTGGTGAGTCTATGGTGTCTCAAATATAAAATTATCATATCTAACGAAGCTCTAGGGAAGTGTGGAAGATTGATGACCGCTGAACGCTTCATCAGTTATTCCGTTGGGGTGGTGTACAGAGTCGGTTCAGAACTTATAAGGGGGAAGAGGGTTCTTTTCAAATTAACACTTTCTCTTCTCACTTCTGGTGCCACTGGATGTATAAAGCATGGATGTGTCGATAGTTTTTTTTTCATAAATTCTCTATAAAACAGCGCTTTATCGAAATTTATTATTGAGATTGGTAGCAGGGACCTGAGTTAAACATTATGTCTATAAATTCGAGAAGTTTTACCAAATTTATCTACAAGCTGTGGTGGTTCTGTGCTAGCGGGTGTAGATACAATTCGATAGATAAAATCAATTTGTTAATATAATAACTTTTGTCGACCCCAAATTAATTAAGCCTGATCAGGCATATACATTTATGATCATGCTAGAGGATTGCGCGTGACTTTGTCTGCCTGAAGCTGTCTTTATACAAACGTCAACCCTTGCACTCTTTACAGATAAAATTTCAGAAATTTATTAGTTTTTATAGTGCAGGTAGCACTTAAGAAAATCACAAAGATTTTATATAATCCCAAAAACTATTTTCTCGAGTGGGATTTGAACCCACGACCTTCTCTTTGATACCACCCCCAACACCCCCTCCTAGATCTAACCCTGATTGATAGTTCGAAGTATTTTGCATGAAAATTTTCTGTTACGTGAAATGTTTCATGTCAGCTGTCGTTTCAAAGGTTTTTCACAAAATAAAAACGAGTGTACTTTAGACCACACGACTGAAGTAAATTAATATACGAAATGTAACTGGCTATGAGAGAAAAAGAGAAAGAACAGTGCTTTCATACCTCTTCCATGGTAGTGTTAAACGTTTGACGCAACCTTGTTGAAAGTCGCATTAGAAGTATTACTTCAAAATATTCGATATATATAAATCGATGCGATGAGATTTGAAATAATAGAAGAAAAAGAACTTCGAGAAACTTCGTTTATCGTTTCTAAGAGTATACCTGCTGTCTCAAAATGCCAATTACGAAGAATACCGAGATCGAACTATGAATTTGATGATATTTTGTGACGAGAATCGGGCCTCTGGTGATGCTGTGCTGTGATAAACTACAGATCAGCTTTCAAACCGCAATGCCACTTCAACTTGCTAATTTTCAGTCTATATCGGTTTTAGAAAAAGGCCAAGACAAGAGTACCCTAAACAGACGAGCATGTATGAAGAATATTCTGCGAGTGAATGAAACAAAAAAGATTTGTCAAGGTCGTAGCAAGTGGAAATCTGTGGTCTCTGCCTACTCCTATGCGAAACAGGCGTGATTTTATGTATGTTTATCGGTGACCTTGGTTCTACATATCTCAATTTCCAATTTAGTACAAGTAGAGAGGTGTATTACATAATTTCAAGCTCATTCCGCTAAATAGGTATTTCTAATCTCATTTCATATTACACGTAATGTTGCGTAAGTGGTTACATGTATTTGAACTACCCTGAGGGGAAACCGTGAACTCGAAGTTTGTTTGCCTAGTTATCTGTACCGTGAGCTCAGTTCGAACGTACACGAAGAACGGAACATTTTCGTAGTTTATAGCTTTGAACTTCGTTTGAAGAAAAACTTCGTTTGAAGATCTAAAATAACCGCAAACCGAATTCGCCATTATTTTTGTTTAATCCACAAGGAAAAGACATTGTACAACTAAAATTGGCTACATGAAAATAAGGAACAGAAAACTAACGCTTTTCATTAACCCTCCAGGAAGCGAAGCGTATGATGTCCGCTCGACGTTGACGACGATTTAACGCTCAATTTCCGCGCTCGTGTACTATTGTCTATGGATGTTTCGTGAAGTAAATACATTCAGTACTGAAATGATAATGACTGAGAATTTCAAAGTTTTTTTTTTAAACAACTTGCTGATGAAACAAGCAGATGGTCCACCTGATGTTAAGTGGTTACCATCACCTATAACAAAGCATTGCCTCGTAGGTCACGTTCGATGTTGTCACCTACGATGCACTACTCTGCGTTCATCAACCTGAGGCATGCAGGTATTAAGCCTCATGTGCCTGTAATTTCACCGGCACCCACGCCCTTCAAACCGGAACACAGCAACCTGCTTGGTGGCAGAAATAGGCAAGTTATTTATTAGGTTTAATTGATTACAAATTAAATTAAGTATTACTGGCGTCACAGCGCAGTTAGTAGAAGCTTACCCTTCTGTGTAAGTAATGGGTTTGATACCTACCGAGAATAAACAATCTACTATACCAATTATAAGAATCTTTGTCCTGACTGACTGATTGGGATATATAACAACGCACAGCTTAAACCACTGAAGAGACTTGAAATAGAGTATATTTGTCTTGGTGCGTAGAGGTGCTCTAAGAAAGGAATTCCCGAAATTAAACCCCTAACGAGTACAGCGGGGGTTGAAGTTTTTATGAAAATAACTTTACGCGGACGTCGCGTGCGTTTCGTTACTTGTATTAGCTGTAGTTTTTGATATAGATATTGGTTATACCCTCCGGCCCTTAAAACAAGGTCACCATGGATGTCTCAAACAAAAACCATTTAATTTCAAAACCGCATAATGGGCATATATGTATCACTACTCGCAAACAAGGGATTAAAGCGAATGAATAAATCGAACAGAAACTGGGGTATTTGATGGCCACATATGTGCCACCATGCGTGTGTTCATAGCTCTCGTAAATATCAATTTCCAGGGACGCGTCGACACGGGTTGCCATTAGGATGTTAGCTCATGTTTCTAACAAGCGCTGCCCGTCACGGTGAAGGAAATCATCAGAAAGGGAATCTTGGGATCCTCAGATCTCTTACCACCAACTCAAGCAAATAATAATTATTTATATAATTAAACTCCAGTGTGGTGCCAATCTAACTTAATAAGGTAAATACAATATACAGAAAATATATAGTAAACACCAAGAAAATCTACTTTGTCGTGACTGACTGACTGGGATATCCAAACACATCCAAAACCACTGGTAGTAGAGACTCGAAATTTTCAGAGTATAATCGTCTTGGTGTGTAGACGTGTACTAAGAAAGGAATTACTGAAATTCAACCCCTAAACGTGTACAGCGAGGGTTAAAGTTTGTATGAAAATATCTTCACGCGGACTTCAGTCGCTTGCGTTTCGCTAGTAGTATATAAATAACGTTTATTGTTTAGAAAAAAGTACAGATAAAAAAAAACGAGTGTGCTTTAAGACCACACGACTGAAGTAAAACTTCTTTAATATACAAAACGTAACTGGCTAATAGAGAAAGAGCGAAAGAACTGTGCTTTCTTACCCCCTCCGTGGTAGTAAGCGTTTAACGCAACCTTGTTGTAAGTCGCATAAGAAGTATTACTTCAATATCAAACACTCCATGGTTTGAAACTTTGAGTTTCAGACGAGAAATTCTGTTTCCCAATCTCCAGCTTGATTATGAACGCTTAATTCCAACCGCCATAAAACGGAGTCCGCTTTCTACTAAAATAAAGGTTATTGAAGGGTAGGGCCCACCAATATTGGGCGTTGAATAACTAAGTGACTAAATGGAGGACGTTAAATGGGGCTTACCTGATAAGCCGAGCACTGGTCTACGTAGTTTTATGAAGTATTAGCGGCCGCTCGCAGCTTCGCCTGCGTGGCAGTTTTTTCCCGTTCCCGTTATTTTTTCGGGATAAAATCATAGTAGCTTTATGCATGCAAAGTCTCAGCCCGATCGGTTTAAAATTGACAAAGTTTCATACAAACTTTCAACCCCTATTTTATCCCCTTGGGGGTAGAATTAATCAAAATTCTTTCTTAGCGGATGCCTACGTCATAACATCTACCTGCATGCGAAATTTCAGCCCGATCCGTCCAGTGGTTTGGGCTGTGCGTTGATAGATCACTATGTCAGTTAGTCAGTCACCTTTGAGTTATATATATTTAGATTAAGTAAGCTACGGCATATTCTAACGTAATTTTAAGCCAATTTAGAGCCTTTGGTCATGGCTTAGGATGATGTGGTCTTCTTCTTCTTCTTTTATTATATGGCTTTTCAGCGGCTGAGGGTTGCCACGAATTTGCCAACGTCAAGTGTTTACTAATCTTAGAACAAAAAGGCGGAGATCTGAGTACGGTAAGAAGGGAGATGGTCTTGAGGCCCAAATCTCGTAACAAAATATCATCAAATTCAAGTTTGGATCATGTCAATCTCCAAATGGTATTCTTTAAAACTGTCATTTCCGACAGACCCAATTTTGACAATCGAATTTTAGATTCAATCTCATCTCAACTCCAAAAAAATACAAAGGTTTGGCCTCTGCTGAAGGACAATGAAGAAGACATTTCACTGGAGTGTAGTAGACTCAACTGTCTGTTTGTCTGTCCGTCTCACCAGGCTGTATCTCATGAACCGTGATGGTTAGAGAGATGAAAATTTCACAGATGATGTATTTCTGTTGCCGCTATAATAACAAATACTACAAAACTATATCTAAAAAAACAAAATTAAATATATATTTATGGGGCTTTCATACAACAAACGTGATTTTTTGCAGTTTTTACTATAGATAGATAATGGTACCTACGGAACCCTTCATACGCGAGCCGACACGCACTTGGCCTGTTTTATAATATACTAGCTGCCGCTCGCAGCTTCGCCCGCGTGATAGTTTTTTTCCCGTTTCCGTTATTTTTTCGGAATAAAAAGTAGCCTATATGTTAATCCAAGTTATAATCTATGTTGATTTCAAATTTCATCCAAATCGGTCTACTGGTTAGAGCGTGAAAGAGTAATAAACATCCATCCATCCATACTTACAAACTTTCACGTTTATAATATTAGTAGGATACAGAACATGATGTATCACGCCGGAATAATGGTTCATCCCTTATTCAAGTTTTGTAAAATAGGTATGTTCCTTTGTTTAGATAAAATTAAGTGGCAACTTACTAAAAGGTTTCCAAAATGGCCGTTTCGTTTAACCTTATAGTATCATGTTTGACGAAGGTCTCAAACTGTCACGAAACTATGGATATAAACTATATCAAGACTAATTTGAATTGGTCTCCCTAGCATTTATTTGTTACACATTTTGTGCTGTTTGATTTAGTAAAGTTTATACGTAAACGGTAGGAACCAAGCCGTAAGTTTCTTGCTGGTTCTTCTAGGCTTGGTCGCGAGGAACTGGCACTTAGATTCACCCAGATTTAAGACGTTTCAAGTTGATCCTGCGGATATTACTGAATAAATGCTTTTTGACTTTGACTTTCTGTGAGAAGTTCTGTGTGAAATAACGCAATAGCCAACTTTCACCTTTTTTTTTAAAAGGTTTTTATGAAAGAAAAAATTAAGAAGACTGCGCGGAAAATTAGAAGATTTAAGAATACTTAACCACCATATAAAGTCAATATAAACATTTTTAATGTAACCTTTCTCTGAATTCTCTGTCAATTCTGTCAACATAGAAGTGACAGAGAATTCAATATTCATAATTAAGACAGGGCAACGTCTGTCGGGTCAGCTAGTAACATATAAAATCATTTTTTGGCTCATCTCAAAACTTCCCTCGCTTCGCTCGCTTGATCAATTATTAATAGCTTATATTAGTGGTTTTCTCATATAATAATACCTCTTACCCTCAAGGTTAACTTAATGATTAGTTTGAAGCGTAGTGGCGGTATTATGTTGAACCACTATTGGCATGATTGTCTTCATTGTTTCTGAAGCTCCATAGTTTAACTTCATGTCAACTTTAAAAAAAAATAGAAAGAAATGACTGTAATCCCCAGGTACGGTAGATATCTCCTCAGATCTTTTAATACCACGTTGAACTAACTCTTCTGACACTGTCTTGGCATAGAATTAGCATTATCTAAATATACATAACTCAAAGGTGACTGACTAACTGACATAGTGATTTATCAACGCACAGCCCAAACCACTGGACGGATCGGGCTGAAATTTGGCATGCAGGTAGATGTTATGACGTAGGCATCCGCTAAAAAAGGATTTTGATTAATTCTACCCCCAAGGGGATAAAATAGGGGATGAAAATTTGTATGGAACTTTGTCAATTTTAAACCGATCGGGCTGAGACTTTGCATGCATAAAGCTACTATGATTTTATCCCGAAAAATAACGGAAACGGGAAAAAACTGCCACGCAGGTGAAGCTGCGAGCGGCCGCTAGTTGTTAAAAATAAAGGTGAGTTAAATTCAATACTGGATTGGTCCGCGCAAGCCTTTATACTTTGCCCTACTTAGAATACCTGAAAGTTTTCAATTCACAATGCAATTGTGAAGTTTTCTCGTAAATATACAACTTTTCACCAATTTTTCAGCTTCGCACTCAAACTACAAAGAAAGTTATACTTTGTTTTTGCATAATATGCTGGCAGCAATGTTTTACTTAGTTTGACTGACTACTGATAAAACTGTATAAAGTTATAAATCTTTCACAACGCCATCTAACTCCAAACTAAGCAAAACTTGATCCAGATAACTAATATAACACTTAAATACTTTTCTTGTAAATACATACCAAGAATACAGAAATATACATAAGAATACAAGAAGACAAAGCACAAACATTTACGATTATCACATAGATAAACAAACGGATAAAAGATGGCCTTGGTGGGAATCGAACCCGCAACCTACACCGTGATAAAGGACTAGTTGGGTACCAACGAAAACCGACCGGCCTCCGAATATACTTTTTTTTAAAATACTTATTTTGTAAGACCAAAACTGTCAATTTATTTATTGAAGTAATACACTCATTCCCAACATGGGGTTGCGTCGTCTAAATGTAGCTTTACCTGTTTTCAGGCGGCTTTGTTTGAATGTCAACCCCTGTTGGTTGTTAGCCGACCCAACTTTTCTACTTTTTTAGGGCCGGCGCTCATTGACGTCGCGGCACGGCACAGCACGGCAAAGGATTTTATTAAAGTAATACTTCTAATGCGAAAAATTTATGCGCGCAATGCAGTGATCTCAAACGGTGCAGAAAAACACCATGAGGAAACGAGTTACTATTATAGCAGCGACAATGGGCTTGCTTTCAACCTTTCGCGTATGGAATACCAACTACTTATTTATTTATTTATTTACTAGCGGCCAGTCCGGGCTTCGCACGAGTTTTAGTAAGGATTACAATTTTTTTTGAAAATATAATATAGCCTATGTCACCCGGGGATAGTGTAGCTTCCCAACTGTAAAAGAATTATTCAAATCAGTATTGTAGTTTCGGAACCTTTCAATGCAAACAAACAATCAAATCTTTTCTCTTTATAATATTAGTAAGCATAGAAGTATAGACTACCTACTGCAAAATGTGCGCATGTAGCAAATTATTTTCTCATTTCTGATTCAATCCCGTAGTGAAACCTTCAGCATAGCTCTCTCCATAGCTCGTTGTGCGACTTTGAGCTTGTGTATAAGACCAATAGTTAGCGACCACGTCTCAGTTCCATAATATTATGTCATAACTGGTAACGTGGTGAGAGAAGGCTCGGGAGAGAGAACTGGAAGTGTTTGGGAGGCCTTTGCCCAGCAGTGGGACAATAGGCTAGGAAAAAAAACTGGTAACACACACTGAAGATTTAGAAGTAGTATTAGTAACTACTACTTCTAAATCTTGACTCTTACGGTGTTTCATGTTACCTAGATTGGGTACCTAAACATTTGTACTGGCAAATAGGGTCAGGAAAATCTTTTTCCCTTATTATTGATGAAAACAGCGTTTTGTGGTAACCTGACCTAATTTTATACGTAATCGTAAAACGTAGACCGAAACATCAAACGAATTTCAAATTACTTTACATCCAGTAAAAAACATGAGCAATTCATTTTGTGTTTTATTACAAATTATAGACTTTAGGATTTTATGTGAGGAATTCATACTAAATGAAATAAATGTTGTAGACATTTATCATAGCTTATATTGTACCTAAATTTGTAGATACTAACATTTTATTTTGTACTATGTACACACATCACATCAACAAATAATGTTGAAAATGTACAATATTTTCTTCTAGGCTTGGTCGCGAGGAACTGGCGCTTAGATTCATCTAGATTTAAGACGTTTTAAGATGATCTCAGCGGATATCACTAAATGAATGCTTTTGACTTTGACTATGACTTTGAATAAGAAAGTTACCTCATATTTCCTCCTCGTATTTAATGGAACTTAGAAGAGATTGAAACTAGAATCCTACTAATATTATAAACGCGAAAGTTTGTAAGTATGGATGGATGGATGACAATAAATCACACAACAATTTAGAATAGAAGTAGGTAGGTGCAAAGTAGAGAGAACAAGAATAATAATAATGCTGGACAATCCACACAGCATCATCTAGCCCCAAGCTAAGCAGAGCTTGTGTTATGGGTACTAGATGACTGATATACCTAATACAATACATTACATATATATATATATATTATTATACATAGAAAACACCCAGAACACCCGGAATAAATATTTGCAGATCGAAAAAACAAAAAAACAAAAAAAAGAACAATAAGAGAATTCACATTACATAGTATTAAATACTTGTTACCTACCTACCTACTTACTTAGATTAGGTAGGTACATACCTATGTGGTTTTTTAAAATGCCTAAAATTAATTTCCCGCAACAATATTTACAAAACATGTTAAACGTTGTAGTATTCGTGACAAGCGTGACAAGTTATACGTTCTGTCAATTAGAACTTGACAAATAGTATTCGTTCCAAAACGTTTTGGAAGTAACATAGCTTTTTCATTTTAATTTGTTATTTTAGCATCGGAAGTCTAGTGGGAGTAACCCTGCCTTCTGATCCTAAGGTCGTGGGGTGGAATCCGGTCGTGTACCAATATATTTTATTAGCGAAAAAATTATGTGCGCCATGCCAGTGGTCTCAAACGGTGAAGAAAATCATCGTGAGGAAACCAGTTAGTATTCTAGAAGCGGCGATGGGCTTGCAACCTGTCAAGTATGGAATACCAACTACTGCAAAATGTGGGTATGTAGTAATGTTTGGACCTCCATTCAAAGAAAACATTTCAAGTTCAAAAAATTCACATCTTCAAAGTATTTCGAGTAGGTACTTGGTACTAAAAGATCGAAGGGGATTTTTATTGTACTTTTTTTCATATTATTGTACAAATCCATACCTCATTATTAAAATAATATACAATTTAAATTAAGTAACAACGCATCTATTACACCAATTATAAAAATCTTTGTCTGACTGATTCATGACATTATTGACAACGACTGGTCATAGACGCTTGAAATCTTCAGGGTTTATTAGTCTTGGTGCATGAAGTGTACTTAGAAAGGAATTCTGAAAATTTAACTAAAGGAGGGGTTGAAGTATAAAAATAACTTCACGACGACGAAGTCACGCGCATTTCACTAGGTACAAATAAAATATCATAAAATTAAATCACTAAACTATCCAATTAATGACGACCGATGTGGCGCGGCGGGCGAGTGTCTGCTTGCGACGCAGGAGGTTGCGGGATAAATGTTTGTACGATCTGCAAATATTTATTCCGGGTGTTCTGGGTATTTTCTATGCATAATAGAAAATATTTATGTATGTAATGTATTGTATTGTATTAAGTATATCAGTTATCTAGTACCCATAACACAAGCTCTGCTTAGCTTGGGGCTAGATGATGCTGTGTGGATTCTCCAACGTTATAGTTATTAATTAATAGTCCGGTCAAATTAGACCAAAAAATAAGAGTAAAGTTACATTAATTCCCACCAAGCTGAAAATCAGTATGATTGTGTAACGTAGTCTAATTTTACCTAATCAACCTATTTAAGAGATGACGGAGGTATAGCGTAGGTTGATAATTAAACCACGGTTAACATAAATATAGGGTATAATAATAAAGCTAAATCTAATTACCTAAAGTAAGTATTAAAGTTAAATGGGGGAAATATAGAAAAAAATGGGGGAAAGTTAAGAACTCAGGTCGCGGTTCTACTCGTCTCCGAAAAACGATGCTGAATCTCCTCTAGGTATGCCACTGGCCTTAGCTCTTCTAGGAGGGACAGCCAACGAGTCCAAGTCCTGGCTTCGTTGTCTGGTACTTCTTCAAGTATCGTCCAGCGTCCCGAGGTTTTCTTCGGCCCGTAGCGAACTCAGCTGGGCAGTGAAGGAAGCCGGAGAAAGAACCCTGGAATCCCCATCCAGACACTTTAGGAAAATTCCGGTTTTACTGTTTGACTGCGACATCCCCTTTTTCAAGCGTAAGCGCAATGGCATGACACCAAGCAGAAAGTAGTGATCGATGATGAGGCAGTCAAACAGTGATGAGTACATGGAATATGAAATAACAGGAAAAGTAGGTACATACAAGTAAAGTGCAATACTAAACCTAGAAGTTTAATAATGATTTACAATGCGATAATGGAGAAGTAATGTTTGTGCAGTGCGATGCGATATGATGATCAGTGATGATAAAATAGCGTAGGCAACTAAGTAATACCCATGCGCACTACACTACAATGGTTCTATGCACAGTAATTTACAAAAAAGCGGCCGAGTTAATTGTCAAGGTCAACGACACCCGACAGATTTGCACTAAGCTATAATAAGGAAAACACTCACCCAATTTGGGGTTTTAACACGGCACAGAGTCTAGATTCTAAACTAGATAGTAAACTAGGTATTCCAAATGCAAGTAGGTTGGTAACTCAAGAAGAAGTATGGCACAAAGCTAGTACGTGTGCGCGTGATTTCAGTCCCGAGTCCTCTCACGTTCTCTGACCGCTAGGCTTCGACAGCGGTCACCTACCTCTCGCCCCCGCGCCTCAGTTCTCAACGGTTCATGCCCGTGCTACCAACATACAGGACTCGTTAACCGTTCAACCTTCCGTGTGCGCGTTTACGGAGATGGTTTAGTCGACAGGTAGGATTAAGTCATGTAATATTTATTATTGTGTAAAATTGATCTTAATATTTTTAGAAAATTATAGTTACGTAGAATCCCGTAAAAACTAAAATAAAAGACTGTTACAATTGTTTAAAATATGATTAAAAATAAAATTTGAAAGTTCCCCATCTTTCCCCTGTATGGAATTTTTTTTATTCAAGGTCAAAGGTCACAAAAATGAGTTTTGCGCAATTTTCACTAAAATGGTAAGTTTTATCATAAAAGTATCAAGACAAAAATTGTAGATCATTAAATTATCTACAAAAAATGTATTAATACTTTTTTTCTATGAGCCACCGTTTTTGAGATATAACGAATCAAAAAGTTGTAAAAGTTGTTATGTTAAAGTGGCCATATCCTACAACCACATTGGTGGGGTACTAACGTGTCCTAAATGCGCTCGTACCTTTGTGAACAAACTTGGGTACACCAGCCACATGAGAGCGCATCAGAGGGCAGAACATATTATTGCCCTCACATATTATTGAGTTGAAATGCCTGTTCATTACACAAGTTATAACTATAAGAATATCAGGTAAAATGAATCCCAGTCCCCTAATTTGTACGCCATTGTAACCTTGAGACTTCTTTTTAACTTAAATTGCTTTTATCTTTTCAATCTCTGCTAATATCCATTATTTTGCAATAGTTTCAAATTTAACAGGATCACAGCTGACCCGTGGAATAGGCCTACCGCGGAAACCACGTTAAAAAAACGCTAAGTACACTACCTCATAGGTGGCGTGGAAACGTGTGCATATTATGACGATTACAACTTTTACAAAGTTTTGAATCGCTATATCTCAAAAATGGTGGCTCGTAGAAAAAAAGTATTGAGACATTTTTTGTAGATAATTTAATGATCTACAATTTTTGTCTTAATACTTTTATGATAAAACTTACCATTTTGGTGAAAATTGCGAAAAACTTATTTTTTTGGGCTTTGACCTTGAATAAAAAATTTTCCATACAGGGGAAAGATGGGGAACTTTCAAATTTTATTTTTAATCATATTTTAAACAATTATACTGATTTTCAGCTTGGTGGGAATTTATGTAACTTCGAATGTCTAAATTGACCGGGCTAAAAGTCCATAGCCACTCTCGTCAATCTGTACCTGGATGAAACAATCAGGTCGGTTATCAAAATTATTATTTCGTGGAATTCCTGACAGCATCTGGTTTCCCGTCTCATTTTATACTGATTACGTACTCTATGACGTAGTTTAGTTACGTAAATCAACAGTTTCACGTTATTTTAGAAGTTAGCTAAATCATCATTATATTTATCTGAGAAATTTCAGGTTCTCTTTCACCCTCGAATTCAACACCACAAGCACGGATGTATCGATAGATAAATTTGACATAAATTGACTTGTTTAACCTTAACACCTGTATGTCTACGGTTGATGGGCGCAGAGCAGTGCAGAGTTCGTACTTAACAAACATGACCTGCAAGGTTTTGTAATGGTAACCACTTCGTATCAGGTAGCCCATCTGCACACAAAATGGTGCAATAAATCTTTACGGTTTCATAGAAAAAAGTAGTAAGTAAATAATCACGATTTTTCCTAAAACAGGCAAATTTGAATACACTCAAGACTTTTTAGTGTCTTAACCCATTTCGTGTTAGTGCTGTTTTAGCGCTAATTATCAAGTCTGGCAGTATCGTTTGACAGTTATAAAATATCTAGTTGGCGTATAAATTACACTTATATCGAAATACTAGACGATGACTCATTTAATGATACTTCGTTTTGTTGTAATATTTTGAAATAGTGGCCAACCACTGTTAAAGTACCGGTAAACATACATAAAAATTTGCAGCCGAACATTGAACATAATTTTTTAAGTTGGTTAAAAAGTAAAATAGTATATCTATGGTTTATATTTTTTATACGCTTTTCGCTATTGAATGTGAATTGAATGTGGTCCAGCTTTAGTAATTAACCGTTCGCTCTGTAATAATGTACGATAATACACAGTGAAAGCTTTATTTTCGTTAGCCGCGAATGTTTTGTCGTCATTATCATTAACCCAATTTTGACGAGGTGTGTTCGTTTGGGCTTATATATTACGCTAATGTGAACTCTATTTACTAAATATACAAGGTAAACAATTAAATTATTAAAAAACAATAAGCCTACCTATCAACGCACACGTTCTAATTATACCTGTGGCGACATCTAGTTCTGTTTACCATAAACTCAGTATTGCAGTTGATTTGAAGGGTTTTTTGTTTTGCGTATGACATCCTCATAGAATCTTGAGTAGGTACCAAACTAAAAGATCTGCAGGGATATCTACCATGCCTGGAAATTACAGTTGACAAGACAAATCCAACAATACTCACTTATTAAAATCCTTTGAGTCTGTATGCTGAATTGGCTCATAAAATAATGTTCGTTAAGTAAGTACTTACGAACACTTGAAATCTTTATTTATACCGGGTGTAAAAAGACCACTTCCACTCAAAAAACGTGTCGAACTACCCACAATAAGGTCGCATAAATTTTCACTTGGTTGGCTGAGTTAAATAGATTTAGTGAAATAATAAAACTCATTAATTTCCTTTTACAAAGTTGGTACCTAGATAGGTATGATGTGAATACAGAGTGTAGGATTTAACTGACAACAACATACAACGTACCCACTTTGCAAGGGACTGGAGCTTGAAAGGGGTTTGTTAAAACCTGTAATACAAGTTTCCAGGTCCTCCCACCATGGACATTGGATCTTATTTATTTTGACCTTTACCTAAAAGTTTATGTGTTTTTGCTGAAGTTCCCATTTATCAACCAGCAATGTATAGCGTACAGCGCAACGATATTAGTACAGGATCGTTACGGTAGAAAACTATCACTATCTCAATTGGATCTCTGAGGAACACCCAAGAAAGCTACAACACCAAAAATAGTAATATCCAATTTGAATTATTTCTATGTATTTTTTTAGATTATTTAATCAAGATTCCTCTTTTTCAGGAAGTTCATATTACCCTGGCCAACACGAGTCTTCATTGGTAAGTTTGTTCTTTTGTGCGTAGACATTTTTTCTCATAAAAATGCTGATAATTTCTCCTTTGATAACGTTCGTTACCTATTATTGTTACGTAGGTGCGGCTTTTGTATCACTACAGCCATGGGGCCTATTGCGATCGCCACTTGTGAAGGTGTCACCCCTCGACAGGGCCAGTTATGATTTAACCACGTAGCTATTAGAAACTGGAGAATTTTCATAGGGGTGAGGTTTTTTAGCTCATCCACGCTGATGTGTGTTTTCCCAGATAGATGCTACGCTTTTGGATTAGTGGTCCACACTCTCTTAGTAGATGAAAAGGCGATATTTCCGCCTCTCCGCAGAGGCTACAAGTTCGTGTCTCGGAGAGCCTTAACTTTAACATGTCCTTGTAAGACGACAGTGTCCAGTCAAAACCCTGACTATGGTTCGTAGGTTGCTCCTGCTGAGGGCTAAGATCGTTGCTTAAACTTGTAAGTTGTAGAATCAGCAAGTTGAAGTGACAATGGGTCAGGTAAGTGTCGGTTCGTAAAAACTACAAGACACCAAAACAGTAATCTAAAGGAACCGCGCGGTTGTTGACTGTTATACGTAATACATCGCTGGTTGATAAATAAGAATTTTAGTAAAATAATCATATTACTCCACATGTATTTGACTGTCAGCTGAGTGGTATTATATAAGACCTTGTTGTAGGTAACTTTACACGTTCTTGGAGTATTTGGTAAGTGGTCTTACAAGGATTTTCTAAGTGGGTGTATAATTATCTCTCAAAGGGTATTAGGTACCCAAACCGCTAACCAAATAGAACGCTTTCAACATACAGCTTACAGCTACAGCTTCTCTGGATTTGTAAGAAGTAAAAGGATACATACTCGTAATTGGTTTTAGTAAATAGTAAATTTGACCTTGGTAGGAACCGTAATGTTATTAAAAAGCAAAAGTTTTGTTTGGATGTTTGTAGCGATCACGCTCTAACTATTGAACTGATTTTTGAAGAAACTCATAATAAATACATGTTACTTACCTGGATTAACATAATAAAGGCTTCTTTTTATTCCGAAAACACGATCAAAAAACCCTGGAGAACTTAAGAATTTATGAAAGAGCTTTTTTTAAGTTTTCTCGGTAATTATCATATGATAATTTTCCGGTCACGTATAATTTGGATGTCTTCAAGAGGAGAGTGCACAGGTATCTTCTAGGTAAACGTGCTACACCGTCGATTGCATCATCACTTAACATCAGGTTAGATTGCGGTCAAACATTAACCTATACACTGTAATAAAAAAAAGAGACAACTTAAAAAAGCTCTCAATTAATATTACAAGCTAAAGCAAAAAACATTTTCAATTTAAAAAAATACATGAATATGTTGTTTTAACATAATAAACAGGTCCTGATTACGCTACCACCTCATCTTAAGCAGCTTACAAGTAATATTACCTACTTGTTCATATAAATTAGCGCAGCAGGCGTATACGAGTGCGTAAAATCATTCAAATTATTCTCAACAACTAAAAATGTGTTAAATGTCTTAGCTATTTTCGTCAACGTACAACGGTGTTTACTGTAGCATGTTTTGATATGAAAAGCAAACATCAAGAATGATTCATGCCACTTTACGTCTCAAAGTCACGAACTATGTACAGTCAACATAGATAGAAAATGAGTGTGCTTTAGACCACACGACTGAAGTAAAACTTCTTTAATATGGTTTCATTAGAAAGTGATATAAAAAGAATAACTTTGCAATGAAATAGCCATCCAGAAAAAAATTTGCAATATGTACATTTCTTTATTCACTTTTGCTTCTGACTGTACCTACTTATCACAAGACTATGAAACGCCCGTAGCTTTGCCTGAAGCACTCTGAGTCCATAGAGCGTGCACGACTGCGATCAGCTGTTTGTAGCTGATGACAGAATCTTATACTATGGGAACTAGATAACTGATGGAAAACATGCTCTTTTTTAAATCGTTTTTAACTCAGATATCTTAAAAAAAGTATAAAAAGTATCTTAGTTAAGCCTGCATACGTATTTACTTATAAGCACAATTATAATTCACAAAATTTAAACCTAATAAAATATCGACACGTGTTTCGCTTCTCTACGAAGCATCCAGGAAGATTTGACTTGCTGTAATTATGATGATTAACACATTTTGGACAATGTCGCGTATCCGCCTTGCTTTGTACATAAACGAGATGGATGGTGCGTATGGTGCTTAAGGCATGTTCGCTAACTATTGCTCTCATTAAATGTTCAAAATCAGCTATAGAAAAAACAATTCTAGGAGTTCGCGGAAAGTCAGTGAATGAAAAAGGTTGGAAAACGTTCTGCAGTCTGATGATGATGATAAATTATCATTAAGTAATTTTCTATAAACACAAATAAATTACCTAGGTATTTGAGAATTCTATCAGTTATTTGGTTTTTTATCCAAATAAATGTTTGCGGCGGTCCTTTGGATAAATGTTTGTACGATCTGCAAATATTTATGCCGGGTGTTCTGGGTATTTTCTATGTATAATAAAAAAATATCTATGCATGTATTGAGTATAGTATATTATTGTATTAAGTATATCAGTCATCTAGTACCCTTAACACAAGGTCTGCTTAGCTTAGGCCTAGACGGTGCTGTGTATTATTATTATAAATTTACTTAGGTACTCAAAGAATCTCGAGTAGGTAATTGATACTAAGAGAGTTGAGGGGATATGTTGGATCTTTGCTCATTTTAGAAGGTAGATATTTTATGTTTGTCATCTGCTTTTCTACGACTACCGTCGTTTTGGATGGTCGGTGGATGCATCGCGCGCCCTCTACGCGAGCGCATCGACAGTTGGCTTGTGCGACTGCTTCAAATCAGCCGCGTTCTCATCATTTTGAGAAACTATTCCGTGGATAGACAAGATTAACTCTATTTCAACCACTGCCGTGCAGTATTTATTGTGTGAGACGTTCTCGCAGTGCTGTGACAATTTTGATAGTGCCTTCGGAAACCCTTGCGACATTGTGCCACTCCACCTTGCCGTGCAGAGCTCTCGTGAAGAAACGTACGTGTGGAAGTGTGAGGTAGGTGATAGACTGAATTATCTGCCTTATTCCGAGCAAAGATCATACCTAGGTACTTTCAAGTTGTTGCAGCTATATAAATTAATGTATAGTATTATAATTATTGGTCCTTCTAAATATAAAAAATAGAATCAAATTATTACCAGCATTTACAGTCATACTCAACAGGATATCTACCGTGCTTCGGTTAAAGTCGTGATACAATTTCTTTTTTCTATTTTCATAATATCGACATTATTACATGTGGGTTGGGGCAATCTCGATGTCTATTGGAATGGAAGGGTTGTTAAATAAACATAAGAAGTAGGCACTACTCTGACTTATTGTATCCATGTCTATTCTTGGCGCTAAGCAATTTCGATTGGCACAACATTTGTATCGGCACGTAAACGAGGTAGAAACTATATCTATATACATATTATATAATAAAGTCGTGTGTTAGTTACACCATTTATAACGCAGGAACGGCTGGATAATTTTTTTGATTTTAGGGTTCCGTAGCCAAATGGCAAAAAACGGAACCCTTATGGATTCGTGATGTCTGTCTGTCTGTCCGTCCGTATGCCACAGCCACTTTTTTCCGAAACTATAAGAACATAATGTTGAAACTTGGTTAGTAGATGTATTCTGTGAACCGCATTAATATTTTCACACAAAAATAGAAAAAAACAGTACAGGTACATATTTTTTTATACAGTTTGCTGATGGAGCAAGCAAGATAGCCCACTTGATGAATAAAGTATTGCCTTGTACGATGAACTGCTCAGCGTCCATTAGCTTGAGGCATGCAGGTGTTAAGCCTCGAGTGCCTGTAATTACACGGGCACCCACACCCTTCAAACCGGAACACAGCAAGCTGCTTAGCAGCAGAAATAGGCATGGTGGTAGTACTTCCCCGGACGAGCCCTTCACTAAGAACTCTACTACTATCAAAATTAATAAAACAGTATAAAGATGTTAAATCCAGAATAATAATGATTTCTTTATTCTTTGACTTTTTCACTTCAGAGGCTGTCGAAAACCATTTTGAAATTAATGGATTAAATTGGATAGACATTGATAGAACCTTCACAAATCAAACAGAGTTTACTTTATTAATAAAATGTATATTACGGTTGAAACTGACATGCCGGTTTAGCGCTATGTTTCTGTCAGACGAATACTGACAAGGAATGTGATATGACTATGGTATTGTATGTCTGTCTATATACCTACGAATTTGTATGCCTGTCTGTAAGTTTCTTTTGTAAAGTATCGTTGAAAGTATTTCGTTTAATTAATTTAAATAAAAGTTTCTCAAACGGCAAAAGAAAACGTCGTTAAGAAACCAGTTAGTATTCAAGCAGCGGCGATGGGCTTGCAATCTGTCGCGTTTGGAATACCAACTGCAAAATGTGGTGTGAAAATGTAAAATCTGGACGTATCTAGCGATGGATAGATACGAGGATCGAGGATATCTAGCCTTAGATATCCTCGATAAATGTCGAGTAATCTGAGGTGATATTTACCGTGACTGGGGGATCAAAGTCCTGATGCTATTTATTTATTTATTATTTTTTTCTATTATACATAGAAAACACCCAGAACACCCGGAATAAATATTTGCAGATCAAACAAACATTTATCCCAAGGCGGGAATCGAACCCGCAAGCTCCTGCGTCGCAAGCGGGCATTCACCCGTCACGCCACATCGGTCGTTGGTCGGTATGGACTAGATAGTAGGTACATTATAATCCAGTTATATTTTTGCCTCTGAATAGTATACCCAACGCTAACCTAACTTATCTTTTCCGTCCTAAACTGGCGCTATTATGAACTTATAAATAAGAGGTATCAAGTTCGGAGCCTACTTCAGCATTAATCAAGATAAAACCTTGTTTTTGTCACTTGGTACAGTCGTGCCCGAAAGCGATTCAATCATTATGGCACAATCAGTAATTTGATCTAGCTGACTTGGCGTTATCAGCACAAGTTAGAACGGTCTGAGATTGTGAGTGAGTTAGTTGCAAACGTGTTTTCTTTTTACTAACGGTAAGTAATTTTTTTTTTATTATTTTCTGTACCACTTTAAATCGTTTGAAATGAGATAAACTGACTGAATGAAAGGCCAAAAAGACAAAGCAACTTAAAAAAAAGGTTTGTACTTTTTTTTACATACAACTTGCTGATGAAACAAGCTATGGCCCACTTGATGTTAGGTGGTTACCATCACCTATAACAAAGCATTGCCTCGTAGGTCACGCTCTTTAGGAACGTCACCTACGATGCACTACTCAGCGTCCATCAACCTGAGGCATACAGGTGTTAAGCCTCATGTGCCTGTTTGCACGCATCACGGAAAAACTACTGAACTAATGTTGATGCAGAATTAGTTAGCTTATAGTCCAACTTAAAACTTAGTATGGGTTTCAAAAGCTCAAAAAACAATGCGGACAAAGTCGCGAACGAGTCAGCTAGTTAACAATTAACTCAATTCAAAACTTCTATACCGTTTTTGTCTTTTTCATTGATATAAACCTTCAAATAAGATAGGAAGAGAAAACACAACGTTGGATACAGGCAATCGTCAAGCCATTGTTTCGGTCCCTAGGGCCTAGAACTCTGTCACTATTGTCGGCCACTAGTCTCAATAAGCAATGACACTGAAGGATTGATTGCATTAGAAACTTCGTCAGGCCGATTCGAGTTCAGGGTTCGTTTAGCCTAGTTTTTATCATTTGGTACAGTCACGAAATAAACAACAAGATAAATGAGTAAAAAAGCTACTATATGAATCAGATTACTTTGAAAGTTACAAGCGTCGAAAGATTTAGTACTAAATCTTTCGACGCTTGTTTGTATGGACATAGTACCGACTTGTTTAACCTTAACGAACGTGACCTACAAGGCAATACTTTGTTATAGGCGATGGTAACGGTGGGCCATATGCTTGTTCCATCAGCAAATTGTATTAAAAAAAAACAGACACAGGCGCAGACGCCCACCGCGCCACATCGGTCGCCAAAGATGTTCTGTTAGCGACGGTACCTCATCATTCTTATCCTCGTTCCTAAAGCCGTTATCTGATAGTTTCGGTAAACAGCTGTTCGGCTTAGCTTCTGAGAAATAATTTGATTTCCTCTTATGAAAACATATTCGTGTAGGTATAGTAATTATTTGGAATATTACCAATTATTTAATGTTAATTATTGAGAATTGATTATTATAGTCCTTATTAAAAGCACCAATTAGTACTAACTGGCTAACCGTAACTGGTGCTTATAGCACAGGCCTATACCTAGTTTAAGCAGCCAGAGAATGTACTCGCATCGAAGCCCCAAGCTAAGCAGAGCTTGTGTTATGGGTACTAGATGACTTATATACTTAATACAATACATTACATGCATACATATTTTTATTATACATAGAAAACACCCAGAACACCCGGAATAAATATTTGCAGATCGTACAAACATTTATCCCAAGGCGGGAATCGAACCCGCAACCTCCTGCGTCGCAGGCGGACTCTCGCCCGCCGCGCCACATCGGTCGTCATAAAATAGTATTTCTTGAAACTGAAATTCCAGACACTTAATTTTGACAAACAAACTCTAGTTTCAACCACATCTCAGCTAATAAAAATACGAGAATGTAGCTCTGGATTATTTAAATCCGTATCTATACCCATTAAAAAATCTTTGTCCTGCCTGACTGAAAAATAGGTAACAACTACTCGTAGAAACTAGTATTGCGGATGTTATTTCTCGGATAAAAAAATACATAGCTATATAAATACATAACAGGCATCTTCACTCCACACCTTCAAAAATAAGCTAAAACAGTTTTATTGGAAAGATCTTCCTGCGTCATAGTTTGATTACTGCCAAGCTGACAGCCGCAGCTCAGTTCGTAGTAATACTGCCTTCTGCGCTGTAGGTGGTGGGTTCGATTCCCACCGAGAACATTTGTGTGAATGAACATAGATGTTTGTTTTGTGTTTGGGTGTTATATTGTATTCTAAGTATGTATTCACAAAAAAAAAGTATTTAAGTATTCTATCAGTCATCTGGTTCCCATAGTACAAGCTATTCTTAGTTTGGGGCTAGATGATGTTGTGTAAATATGTCCACAAAAAAAATATAAAAAAAAATATTTGAGTATTAAATTTTTATCGAGCTTCTTTCGTAATTAGCATAGCTTCATTTCATTTTTATTTTTTAGCATTAAGTATTTAAGTTATATATTAGTATATTTATGTTTTATTTAAGTATTAGTATTAGTTATATTTATGACTATGTAGTTCAGTAGTATTTTTATTTTCCACTATAATTTTATTATCACTTTGTGCACTGCCGTCCCTTACCGCTTCGCTTATTACTCTCCATCCCAAGGTTACCTGGAAGAAATCGCTTTCAGCGATACGGCCACCCATTGTACCTTGTTAACTGGTCTGTTTTTTTTAACAAATTATCCTTATGTACAATAAAGTGTTATCTATCTATCTATCTATAGCTGTACGACAAGGCGGGGCCGCTCACTGAAAACTGACATTAAATAATTCTCAAACTTTTCCTGTCAACTGAACTGTAACACCGGGCCTGTTACAATTTGAGAAGGGTAGCATTGGGACTTATGTAACCAGTTAATAAACAAACTTAGCTCTGCGATAAAGAGTCCCCAATGGTCCATAATTGTGTACTTAATATTCATTTGAACTCTAATGTTACTCATACCTTCTTCAGCCTCAAACTAAGCATAGCTTGTTTTATGGGAACCAGATAAGAAAGGAATTCCCGAAATTCAACCCCTAAACGTGTACAGCGGGGGTTGAAATTTGTATGAAAATAGCTTCACGCGTGCGTTTCCCTAGTATAAGTATATGAGTCAGCTGCTGTAATAATAAGCTAGAAGTTCCTGAATAAAATATTTAATTTTGCAAAACAACTCGGATTATGAGGATCATACAAACTCCTGAATGCTAAAATCTCGTTTAATGAGGACCTGAAAATTCGGGGACACGACCCAGCGCTTATTGAGGGCTTCAAAAGTTAAAGGGGTTCGGAGATTTAATCACTATCTTATCTTAAACTTGTAAATTATGCCGGGTTCCTACATTATGGTATAATTCTTCACTTTCAGGAACTGCATTCCTTATTTTTATTTAAATAGTATTGTTCGAAAAAATCTATTGATGCACGACTGGATTTGAACCCACGACCTTAGGATCAGAAGGCGGGGTCACTTCCACTAGACCGCCGGTGCTGTTAGGTACATATAACAGTTTATTTAGACCGAACTATAAATTCAAATCGTTCTTATGTTTACCTGATAGATAGTCAGATTGTTTGGATACTTGTCTGATAATTTATGTATTTCAAGGCTATGTATACACAGGATATGGCTATGGATCGTAGCTACAATCGTTATATAATGGGAAGATTAAACACATGGTGTGGATGCAGTTCGGTAAGAGTCACCTGGGTCCACGTTAACTGTAGATAGATTATATCTTTATTGTACACCATTAAAGTAGTGAAAAGTATATACAATTACAACGTAAAAACTATAGGTACAACGGGCGGTCTTATTGCTAAAAGCAATCTCTTCCAGACAACCTTTGGATGGACAGAAAAAGATTGTATAGGTAAGGACGGGGACGTACAAAATAATAATATAAGTAATAAATAAAAACCTAATAATAATATAATAAACTACTAAATAATACCCTAACTAACCCCTAATAATAATAATAATACCCTACCCTATCCAACCTTATACCTATAGGTACCCTTAGAAACGACAAACGAAATTTCGTACTGTTGTTTTGAGTTATGTAGATTGACGACCGATGTGGCGCGGCGGGCGAATGTCCGCCTGCGACGCGGGAGGTTGCGGGTCCGATTCTTGCCTTGGGATAAATGTTTGTTCAATCTGCAAATATTTATTCCGGGCATTCTGAGTATTTTCTATGTATAATAAAAATATCTATATATGCACATTGTATTAAGTATCAGTCATCTAGTACCCATAACACAAGCTCTGCTTAGCTTGGAGCTAGATGATGCTGTGTGGATTGTCCAGCATTATTATTATCATGTGCGTTCTAAAGGCAGAAATTCTTAGCTGCCTAGTGGGCGGACTCCTATGAGCCTTCATACATCAGCCGGGCTAAGATGTACAACGCGAGATATGTCGCGCTTGACACGAGATACTTTTTCTAATGATGGACATTTTAGAAATTATAGATAAAATACCCACAGTTATGCACAAACATTAGAATTAAAGTCGTCATCTGACAGAACGAGATAGATTTTTGGCACTGCTAAGGCACAGGAAGATATAAAGAGATATCTATGACGACCGATGTGGCGCGGCGGGCGAATGTCCGCCTGCGACGCAGAGGTTGCGGGTTCGATTCCCGCCTTGGGATAAATGTTTGTACGATCTGCAAATAGTTATTCCGGGTGTTCTGGGTATTTTCTATGCATAATAAAAAATATCTATGTATGTAATATAATATTGTATTAAGTATATCAGTCATCTAGTACCCATAACACAAGCTCTGCTTAGCTTGGGGCTAGATGATGCTGTGTGGATCGTCCGGCATTATTTATTATTATTATTTATTTATTATTATCTCTATTTCGCAAGAGATAACGAGTAGACAACGTTTTGTCGCGCTGCACATCTTAGCCGGGGCTGATCTTGAGATGCTTAGTGCTTGGGGACACAAAGTTCTCAAACAACAGCCAAGAATCACAACTTTATACCGGCCACCGTTTCTTAAAGAACCGAAGTACCTATTGTCATTAAGGAATCGACCTACATAGAAGACATTTATCAAACTAATTGACGTTAGGCTTGTTTACTTTGTGTAGCCTTGATCGACGTAAATAAACATCACAGCTCACAGTTTCCTAAGATGTGCTGGTTGTAATAACGGGCATGTTATTGCGGCGCCAGTTTTAGACGGCTTAGGATCAACTCGTTTATGCCCAAGGGACCCGGTATAGCCGATGGCTTTGAGGCTCAATTCTCCTAACGAAGTATCATATTCAAGTTTCGATAGTGTCAATCTGCAAATGGTGTTCTTGGAAACGAATATTTTTGACGTTTCCAAAAAAAGGAGGATTGAGCCTCTTTCGTTGACAGTTGGACTCTGAGTGTCGAGCGTTATTACACAGTTAAATGTTTCAATCTTAATATACTTAGTGTAAATGTTAATTTTAATTGCACAACCAATTAAAGGTAAACACCGCATGCACAAAAAAACAATAGAGAAAGAGTAACAAAGCGAATGAAGAATATGATTATATAATACAATGATTTGACAACTTAAGATAAAAATGTATAATTTATTCGACAAGTTCTCAGATAAGAACTGCCGGAATTTATGAATAGTAGTTGAGAAAATATCAATAGGGGTAATAATTATTTAGAGCTTTACTTATTCTGGGGATGGGGGAGTTGCTACCAAGGACAGTGGTGCGGAGGGGTGGGACGAGGGGTACAATGAGCTCCCGTACCAAGTCGGAAAATGCATATATTATCTATGTAATGGTGTTCCTTTTACTTGTTTAGGTACGATAGTTTTTAAATCATTGAAATCGTTCCATTGGTTGCGAAGATATTACACATTTTGTACCAGCCAACCGCGGGGCGGCCGGATAGCTCATGTCAGGGAACCGTGACGTCTCGATTCTCTTTCGCCCGCGCTCGCGCTCTCCACCATTATTTTATTAAAGTTCACTCGATCTGCGCGGGTCGTGTTCTGGTTTAAATTTTTTTTTTTTTAATAAAACCGCGCGGGTTCGGCGGCTAGCGCTGGGTCATTGTGACATGACGTCACAATATCTCAACGCTAGGCTGTTCGCGCGGTCAGTGAGCCTCGTTCGGTATTTTGCCCATAACCTAGTCAGTTTTGGCCGTAGAAAAAAAATTTTTGCACTTTATGTTTTAGTTTCTCAAGGCCTATAAAACTGCATTCACAGATAAAACTGTGACGGGTCCCCATTGGCGTTTAGCGTTTAATCACTAAAATGCCGAAAGTAATGCAGTGCCCTATTTTGTGGTGTCGCTTTATTCTTGGCGCGGCGCGTCGTTTTTGGTGTTCCGCACCCAAAGGGTAAAACGGGACCCTATTAATAAGACTCTATCTGTCTGTCTGTCCGTCTGTCACCAGGCTGTATCTCAAGAACCGGGATAGTTAGAGTTGAAATTTTTCAGCTACATTTTAGAGATCGTCGCTCTATCTTGCCGGAGGGCATCCTACACTACGCTTACCTAAACATGGTCTCCACATAATTCGTTTGCTCCAACGATTGTCGGTTCTACGGCAAACATGGCCGGCCCACTGCCACTTCAACTTACTAATCCTATGAGATATGTCGAGCTATGCCTTGGTTCTTTACCGGATAACCTTGTTCCTGATTTTATCCTTTCGAGAAACTCCAAGCATACCTCTCTCCATAGCTCGCTGAGTGACTTTCAGTTTGTGGACCGTCCCTACCGTTAGTGTCCACGTTTCAGCATAGGTCATGACTTGAATCTTTCGCGCGGTCTAAACATGCTCTTGAACGTTTTTTTGCCAGACTGGTTCTTTCCCCAGCAGCGTTTACAAACAGTTTTGCGGGTCATTAACCTATACAAACCAAGAATTACCTATTAGTGTCATGACAAAATACATAAGATGTATTTTGTAGCTACTTATTTATAGTATAACGAAAACCTTTCGAAATGTTTTTAAACTATCTTTTATTTTACGCTCTTTAAGCACGTAGCAACCACATTATTATATTATTCAAATATATTTGTAGCCTGAATTTTCCACTTCGATTATTATAATTACTTGAAAGGAAAAGTCTTTGAGAAAATACATGCGGCATTTCTTTATTCATTACATTATCAAAATAATTGGCAGGAAAATCTCTTTGTGCCTCAAAACGAACACGAACGACTTACACCTAAGCCAGACATTTAAAACAAAAGACTGTCACTAGTGCTGCAGTGTATTCTATGTATGTTTTTACAAAAAATATTATATTAAACCCCATAACGATACATCGTAACACTCAAGTAGCTACAGTTGGAATACTAACTACTGCAAAATGTAGGTATGTACCAAATGTACTATCTGGACATACCTCTGACAACCTCCCTTAGACATCCTCGTAGGTACTTGGTTCTAAAAAATCGGAGGGGATATCTACCGTGCTTGGGAATGAAAATGGTGATGCCATTTCTTTTTTTCAAGTTTGATCGTGTCATTTTCCAAATGGTATTTCTTTGACGACCGATGTGGCGCGGCGGACGATGATGTGATCACATTTATTACAGGTAACCACTCAACATCAAGGGGGTATCTGCTAAGTTTTATAAAATAAAGATGTCGTTCGTCTCGTTTCAATAGGATCCTTGTGAATTAATTAAATCTGAAACTGAATATTGAAATTTGCGGAAAAAATATCTTAGCAAACAAGTTCATGGACATACTACTTGTATTGTTATAAAAATGTAAATTATTTAAACACGGGCCGAGAATAATAAAGATGTCTGCCGCGAGCTGCAAAAGAAAACACAACTTTTTATTAAAAAAATAGAGATTCAAGAATATCCTAAGGCTTTATGCCTGATATAATATCCCCAGAGAACTCAGATCCTTCGATATATTATAGTCGTCAGAGTTCGTCAGAGTCAAAGTCAAGGAGCATTTATTCAGTAACTGTTGCCCGAAAATTTATCGCGTAGTTAGTTTTTTGCGACTTACTTAACACTTATCATCATATTTTGGAAAATTCACACAATATCCTTATAAATTATAAGCCATGTATTATTCTTATGTATAAGCCATGTTGTTGTTAAGTTTTATTAAAATCCATTCAGCAGTTTTTGCGTGAAATAGTAAGTAGGATATCCGCAGGGATCATCTTGAAACGCCTTAAAGCTAGGCGAATCTAAGCGCCATTTCCTCGCGACCCAGCCAAGAAGAACCGACTATGAACTTACGGCTTGGTTCCTACTGTTTTTTGTATGACCCTTTTTCCAAATTAATAATAATGTATGTAGTGACAATGTAACTTAATAAGGTACCAAGAACAAAGTATACAACAGAAGTACAGACACGCTTCAACTAATAGTAATAGTAGGTAATGCTTACAATCTAATGAATTCAGTTAGGAGAATATAGTATAGACATTGCAAAAACATATATTCTAGATAAAGATAGATAGTTTAGATCTTTATTGTCTACCATAAAATACTAGCAAACTAAACATAGCTATAGTACTATGGAAACCAGATGTTTTTTGTAAATACATACATCAAATACAGTATAACTCAGAAAAAAATCTATGTTCATTTCATGTTTGTTCTCCGTGGGGATCGAACGTACAGCGCAGAAGGAAAAAGGAAATTATCCAAATTATTACCAATCCGAATTCAAATAAATAAAAAACATATAACCCAACTAGCAAATGCGCGCGACTTCGTCCGCGTGAAATTATTTTTAGACAAACTTCAATCCCCACTGCGGTTAAGGGTTGAATTTCGGGAATTCCTTCCTAAGTATACACTTC
Organism: Electrophaes corylata; assembly: GCA_947095575.1. Lineage (NCBI taxonomy): Eukaryota > Metazoa > Arthropoda > Insecta > Lepidoptera > Geometridae > Electrophaes > Electrophaes corylata. Next base: position 4,649,534 of record OX352724.1, on the reverse strand, counting down.
TATATACGCACCAAGACAAATATACTGAAAATGTCAAGTCTTTACGACCTGTGGGGCTGTGCAAAGTCTATGTCAATCTGTCAATCAGTCAGAACAAAGATTCTTATAATTGGTATAGAATAGAATTATCTATTTGCATGTTCATTTAAATAGCCGATGGATTATTCCCGATGAGGTTACCGGGCACGTTCACACTGACCTTGTTGCAAATAGCCCTTAATTGAATTGAATTTGCGCCAATTAACAAACGTGTTGTATGTAAAGACTTGTCGAATTGAATAATGGTTAATGGTAACCTAGTTTGACAGTTTAAAGGTTAGTATTGTATAATTTATTGAACCTATATTACACGCCAATTTATCGCGTATTACCTTTTTAGGGATCCTATTACTAAGACTTCGCTGTCTGTCTGTCTCTCTGTCTGTCTGTCCGTCTGTCACCAGGCTGTTTCTCATGAACCGAGATAGTTAAAGAGTTGAAATGTTTACAGATGATGTATTTCTATTGCCGCTATAAATATTTATAGGGGCTCTCATACAACAAACGTGATTTTTCTGCCGTTTTTATTATAGATAGTGGTACGGAACCCTTTGTCCGACTCGCACTTGGTCGGGTTTTTGTTAATTTTCCCGACGTTTCGGCTATGTTGCAATAGTCGTGGTCGCGGGCAGACTGGAGCATTGACCTTGAGATCTACCGTCACTATGAAGCGGTGGCAGTATCAACAACTACCCTCACTTGATCTTCTGTATCCATATTGTCAGTGTTCACACTACGACACACAACACTAATGTACGATTCACACTTACCGGGCCGCGTCGGAGCGCCGAGAGTAGCCGACCGGGTGCGCGAGCGGGTAGCCGAGTTCAAGCGCAGCCTGTCAGCTTCAAGCTGCGTAAATTGCATGCAACTAAGGAACTTAACTGGTTTAAGGAAGTTTCAATTTCCTCCAGCAAGTTTTAAAATGCGTTACGACGCGCTTCGTCGCGCCGGCAAGTGTGAATCGTTCATAATAGTATCTACGCACCGGTTCTAGAGTAACCTTAGTCTCACTTCAAAGTCAGCCTTTGATGTTTTGAACTCAGATGAAATGTACCACATGCTCTATCAATTATGATATGTAGCAACTGAATTGTGTTTGATCCTAATGATATGTAGGTATGTTATCATTAATTAGACAAGCGAAAGGCAATTTCGTGTAATTGTATTTACATGTCAATATTTATTCAATATCGATCGGATATATAAAATATTTTAGTAGTAGTATAGCTCTTAGTAAAGGGCTCTTAGTGAAGGTGAATGTCGTCAGTCCATCGGGTAGGAGGACGTCCACACACCATCATCTAGCTCCAAGCTAAGCAGAGCTTGTGTTATGGGTACTAGATGACTGATATACGTAATAAAATACATTACATACCTACATAGATATTTTTTATTATGCATCGAAAATACCCAGAACTAAATAAATATTTGCAGATCGTACAAACGTTTATCCCAAGGCGGGAATCGAACCCGCAACCTCCTCCGTCGCAGGCGGACATTCGCCCGCCGCGCCACAGCGGTCGTCGGTAAAATACAATATAACACCCAGACAGAGAACAAGCATCTGTTTTCATCACACAATTCAAACACAGCTTTAATAAATATTTTTATTGACCAGTAAATTTTAACCAGCTTTTAATATCCACCCTTCACAAGAAACCATAATTCATTTTACGTTGTACGTAGGTATACCTAGCTCTGTTTATGTTTTTGTTTCTTTACGATAGTCTTAACGGCTTTGGCCCTGTCAGAAGGAATTATTAAATATCACACCGAGCTGATTGAGGAAGCTCTTTGGGATCGTACTTTCTAAGATATCTTTCAACGGTAAAAATAACTAACCTCGTTTTTGTTTTCGGGTTTCTTTTTAAATTTTTATTTTATTGTCTGAAAACGAGCATACGGCCGACGTTTGATTCTACTCATGTTTTTGACTAAGCGTTCTTTGACTTTGATTCTATGTATACTGAGGTTGTACCTATTTTAACATATATTTATATATATATATATATATATATATATATATTATATATATATATATATATATATATATATATATATATATATATATATATTTTCTTTAACTTCTAGTTATGCAAGTAATTTCATGTTTTATTTTTAACTAACTGTCCCGGTGAACTTCGTATCACCAACGTTTTTTATATATAAATTATCCCTGAGTCAGAGGGAACAAAACAAAAAAAAATATTCAAATCGGTCCTGCCGTTTTTTAATTTTAGCGAGAGAATTTTATTGTATTTTATATAATAATATGTATACAAATGTGTAACTAGAATAGTGCCTTGAAATTCGTTCTGTTATGCTAATGGTGGAAATTCTTGGAAAGCTCATACAAAAAAAACTGTAGGAACCAGTTGTAAGATTCTTACCTATTCTACTAGTCAGTCGCGAGGTGCTGGCGCTTAGATTCACCTAGCTATAGGACGTTTTGATATGATCCCTGGATACTAAACAAATGCTTTTTGACTTTGACTATGATAATACACAATCGCTACTGACTTCGTGAATTTTTCTTGACGAAAATTGTACGTTTACCCATTGGGATCCTAATGGAAAATTGCCTACATTTCGTGACCTCAGCGTGATGTCATTACGAAAGCAATTTTCAACCACACGAATGTAATGAATTGAATTGAAATTTTCGACGCCACTTTTTGCAATATTGCTTTATTCAAACGTTTGCTTACTGTTACCGTTATTTATAACGCGCATCATGTATGGTAATTAAATTTTTATCTCAGGTAGGAGAAAATAATACTCCAAATGTAAAATAATGTTATAATGTGGATGTGGAAATTTTACGGCAGATTCTAGAGGGTCTGAGGCGCAGATATGCAGGTTTTTATGAAGACTATATACGCATTTGGCGACCGATGTGGCGCGGCGGGAGAATGTCCGCTTGCGACGCAAGAGGTTGCGGGTTCGATTTCCGCCTTGGGATAAATGTTTGTACGATCTGCAAATATTTATTACGGGTGTTCTAGGGGTTTTCTATGTGTATTAAAAAATATCTATCTATGTAATGTATTGTATTAAAAAGAAAGAAAATATCAGTTGTCATAGTGAACTTGTATTAATTTCATATTTATTTACATTATTAGTTGTAATTTATTTTTGAAATCAAAATATATTTTTTATTGAGTAAAAAAAACAAATTTCAAAATGCCAGTTTTGAAGAGAAAGTTTATTTTTGGAGATAAACACGATGGAAACTTGAATGTTTTGATATTTTGTTACGAGAATTGAGCCTTTGAGCTTATCCGCGTAGAATCGTTATAAAATTGCTATTTTGACCTCGCAGAGATCGAAAAAGCGTTTTGAACTTTATTCCGACGACGTTAAGTATGTAAGTAGCAGTAGAGCTTTAAGTGAAGGGCTCGTCCGGGGAAGTACTACCACTATGCCTATTTCTGCTGTCAAGCAGCTTGCTGTGTTCCGGTTTGAAGGGTGTGGGTGCCGGTGTAATTACAGGCACATAAGGCTTAACACCTGTATGCCTCAGGTTGATGGACGCTGAGTAGTGCATCGTCGGTGTAGTTCCTAACGAGCGTGACCTACGAGGCAATGCTTTGTTATAGGTGATGGTAACCACTTAACAAGTTGTTAACAAGTTCCATCAACAAGTTGTAATAAAAAAAAATTGTAATTGCGTCGAGGTATTTGGATAGCATCAACTCTGAACATGAAGCTGAAATTTAGATTTCGGAATGTCAAAAGCAAAAACAAAAGGTGTGACATATGTCATACCTATCTTGAAATTAATAGAATACGACCTTTTGTTCAGACCTCTGTGGTGCTGGCCCATCGGGAAATCGTGTAATTTCCTAGCCAGGGTTCACGGTCGGTTCGTACAAACAAAAAGTAAATTATCAGGTGTATTTGGTAACCTGTCTGGGGCCAAAATGATAGATAGATAGATAGATAGAAAATACTTTATTGCACACCATAACATAAAATAACAATTTACAGAAAAAAAAACTTAAGACTAGTATAGGTACAATGGGCCAAGATCAAAAGATTTATAAATCATTTTTCTGAAGTAATACTTCTAATGCGACTTTTAACAACGTTGCGTTAAACGTTTAACACTACCATGGAGGGGGTTTGAAAGCACTGTTCTTTCTCTCTTTCTCTCATAGCCAGTTACGTTTCATAAATTAAAAAATTTTACTTCTGTCGTGTGGTCTAAATCACACTCGTTTTTTTCAAATTTCATCCATGGTTGTTCTCGTTTAGAGGTTGAATTTCGGGAATTCCTTCCTTAGAAGTGTACTCTACGCACCAAGACAAATTTACATTGAAAATACCAAGTAATAATAATAATGCTGAACAATCCACACAGCATCATCTTGCCCCAAGCTAAGCAGAGCTTGTGTTATGGGTGCTAGATGACTGATATACTTAATACAATACATGACATACATACATATTTTTATTATACATAGAAAACACCCAGAACACCCGGAATAAATATTTGCAGATCGTACAAACATTTATCCCAAGGAATCGAACCCGCAACCTCCTGCGTCGCAGGCGGACATTCGCCCGCCGCGCCACATCGGTCGTCAATATAACTATACACTTCTTAGATACAGAATTCTAGGTACTCAAACTTTAGTTCAAGGTACCCAAATCACTTTATTTTGCCCTTTTAATGCTAGCATTTTTGTGCCCTACTTATTATTTCAATTCTGATGCGATTATAAGCAGAGGGAGACTTGACAACCCTAAATGATGACGTCATTAACCGTTTTTTAAGGGTGGCGTGTTTATGACCGCATATTTTACTCGTCTAACCTTAGGGACTTTTTAATAAGAAAACTGCCAAGCGCGGGTTTTTTTTCTCGCTGATGGAATCAGATATAATAGTAATAATAAATAAATATTTGAGGACATTTTTACACAACATCATCTAGCCCCAAGCTAAGCATAGCTTGTGTTATGGGAACCAGATGACTGATAGAATACTTATAAATACTTTTTTTTGTAAATACATTCTTAGAATACAATATAACACCCAGACACAGAACAAACATCTATGTTCATTACACAAACGTTTGCTCTCGGTGGGGATCGAACCCACTACTTACAGCACAGAAGGCAGTGCTACTACGAACTGAGCTATGACGGCTGTCATTATAAGATGTCTCACTAGTTTTTTTATACAGTTGCTGATGGAACAAGCAGATGGCCCGCCTATCAATATATTGCCTTGTAGGTCACACTCATTCGAAACGTGCCATACGATGCACTGCGTCCATCAGCCTGAGGTAAACAGGTGTTAAGCCGCATATGCCTGTCATCATCATCATCATCATCAGCCTGTAGAAGTCCACTGCTGGACATAGGCCTCCCCCACACGTTTCCAGGAAGAACGATTCCGAGCCCTTTCCATCCATCGACTTCCCGCGGTCCTAACAATTTTTTTTTATAATTTTTATAAGTTTAGAAGTTTGTATAAAAATAACTTTACGCAGGCGAAGTCGCGTTTAGTTAGTTATGATATTAAAAATAGTTACGGCCACTTTTTTATTGAACGATAAAAACTGGTACAGACCATGAAAGTAACTTAATAAGCCATTTGGAAATAAGCTTGGAAGTATTCCAAGCACCAAGCCGTTATCACAAGCTAGTTGTAACAGTTTTGCACATTACTATGGAGTCAGACAAGTTTAGCCCGTGGCTTTGGTCGACGGAGTGTGTAGTGCAGTTTTTGGTCATTATCTATAACAATATAAGAATCTTTGTTCTGTCTGACTGACTGACATAAACACAGCACAGCCTATACCACTGGTCATCATGTTTTTTTTTCAGGGATAATAAATAAAACTAACAAATCTGTCTGGCTGTTATATTGAATTCTAAGTATGTATTTACAAAAAACGTATATAAGTATTACATCAGTCATCTAGTTCCTATATTACAAGCTATGCTTTTGGGTCTAGATGTTGTGTAAAATATCCAGAATAATGTATTTTGAAGTAATAATGCGACTAATCTAATGCGACTTCCAACAAGGTTGTGTTAAACGTTTAACACTACCATGGAAGGGGTATGGGCATGTCATGCGGAGGGAAGAAAGCCATATAACGAGAAGAGTGTTAGATATGGATGTGAAAGGTTATTAAAGCAGAGGAAGACCAAAGAAAGGATGGATGGATTGCGTGAAAGATGATATGAGTAAGAAAGGAGTGAACACTGAGATGACGTCTGATAGAAGAGAGTGGAAGGAAAAAACCTGTTGTGCCGACCCCACTTAGTGTGGGATAAGGGCAGGAAGATGATGATGATGGAAGGAGTATGAAAGCACTGTTCTTTCTCTCTTTCTTTCATAGCCAGTTACGTTTCGTATATTAAAGAAGTTTTACTTCAGTGGTGTGGTCTAAAGCACACTCGTTTTTTTTCTTTATTTGTTCAGTAGAAGTGAAAACTTTTCAATTTAAATGCAGAGTCGTTTTCCATCTTTACAATCATCATCTGCATTAGGTTTACGACGCAAATTGAATGTCGTTTGCCTAACGACCGTCGCTAAATGAACGAGATATAAATAACAAGCGGACAAGTGCGAGTCGAAATACCGCTACGGGTTCTGAACATTTATAAATCCGTCACTTCGTTTAACTGGAACGCTAGCGAAAAGCGTGACTTCGTCCGCGTGAAGCTATTTTAATACAAACTTCAATCCCTGCTGTACCCGTTTAGGGGTAAGTTTCGAAAATTTCTTTCTTAGTAAAAAATAAAACAAGATTTTAGACGACATACAGTATTACAAAGGAACACACATGAACATTTTATAAGTCCTACTAATATTATAAACGCGCGAGTTTGTAAGTATGGGTGGATGGATGGATGGATGGATGAATGAATGGATGGATGGATGGATGGATGTTTGTTACTCTTTCACGCTCTAACCAGAAAAGCGATTTGGATGAAATTTGAAATAAACATAGATTATAACTTGGATTAACATCTAGGCTACTTTTTATCCCGAAAATATAACGGGAACGGGAAAAAAACTGCCACGCGGGCGAAGCTGCGAGCGACAGCTAGTTACTAAATAAATGCTTTTTGACTTTGACTTAACTTTGACTTAGCTTTGATTAGATACCTAAAACGTCCTGCCGATCCTTCATTATTACATAGACTTACAAACAGACATACCAGTGATGTTTTCTATGTAGTTTCTTTGTGGTACCGACAGTACAAGTTTGAACTAACGTTTGTAGTTTCAACCTGACCGCAGCTGTTAAATCGACTATGCTTAGATTCTACGGGCCTGTTACTTGCAGCTTAGCCAATTTAGTTTAAGTCCTTTTCTATGCACCTGTGTACATCGATTGTAAATTTGTAAGTAGGTAGGTAATATTATCATCGTCTTTAGCCTAAATAAATCTACTAAGGAACCCTAATATGAGTTATGTCACAACTTGAAAGACAAGATGAGTTTATAAGAGGAATGAAATTAAATAGGCTTACGACAGTAATAATAATAATTATAATGCTCGACAATCCACACAGCATCATCTAGCCCCAAGCTAAGCAGAGCTTGTGTTATGGGTACTAGATGAGAGAGGTATTTTTTATTGTTATATAGTAAATACCCAGAACACCTGGGATAAATATTTGCAGATCGTACAAATATTTATCCCAAGCCGGGAATCGAACCCGCAACTCCTGCGTCGCAGGCGGACATTCGCCCGCCGCGCCGCCCGCCACATCGGCCGGTAGGTAATACATACTGTGTACATGGTTGAACTCGAACCCCCAACTAGCTTTCCCTGTGTTTGGGATATCAGTGCCTTTTACTTGTTCACTTATGAGTGAACTCTTGTAATTGGGCATGAACTTGAACCCACAACCTAACTATACCACCACTATGTCTGACGACCGATGTGGCGCGGCGGGCAAATGTCCGCTTGCGACGCAAGAGGTTGCGGGTTCAATTCCCGCCTTGGGATAAATGTTTGTACGATCTGCAAATATTTATTCCGGGTGTTCTGGGTGTTTTATATGTATAATAAAAAATATCTATTTATGTAATGTATTGTATTAAGTATATCAATCATCTAGTACCCATAACACAAGCTCTGCTTAGCTTGGGGCTAGATGACGCTGTGTAGATTGTCCAACATTATTATTATTATTATTATTCATAGCTGTGTTACTATGCTACCATGCTAACTTTAAACAAACCAAATCAACAAAATTCACATAAATGTCATCACAATCCAAGTTTAGCTTTGGTTAATTAAATAGCGTAATCAAAGTTCCTAATTAATTATTAGTTTGAACTACCCTTGTCCCGCAACGGAAGCCTGAGTTGAATAGATCAAAGAAGGGTTGATAGGGTTAAGTCGAAAACATTCCTCTAATTTCACTGGGAATCTTCAATATAATTAAATTAAAACTAGGCATAATTGATCTAGATACCGAAATTTCTAAAATGATTAAACCTATTTTGCATATTTGCCTAAGTGCTGAGTCTTAAATTTAATATAATTTATGATTTATCTGGTTGCTATAGAATTTCCTAAGAATAAAATATTATATTAACAAAAAAAGTATATTAAAATTCTATACGGGTGTCAAGTCAAAGTGAGACATGAGAACCGCAACCGCTGCTTTATACATCATCTTGATCATCATCATCAGCCTGTGGAAGTCCACTGCTGGACATAAACCTCCCCCATACGTTTTCAGGAAGAACGATTCTAAGCCCTTTCCATCCATCGACTTCCCGCGGTCTTAACAATGTCGTCAGTCAGTAAGTCAGTGTTTGACGACCGATGTGGCGCGGCAGGCGAATGTCCGCTTGCGACACAGGACGTTGCGGGTTCGATTCCCGCCTTGTGATAAATGTTTGCACGATCTGCAAATATTGATTTCGGGTGTTCTGGGTATTTTCTACGTATAATCAAAAATATCTATCCATGTAACGTATTGTATTAAGTATATCAGTCATCTAGTACCCATAACACAAGCTCTGCTTAGTTTGGAGCTAGATGATGCTGTGTGGATTGTCCAGCATTATTATTATTATTGATTACAGCAGGAGTAGTTCCTGTAGGTCACGTCTTACGACATCCACGGGAAATGATGGAGAGGTTTTATTATTCTACGCCGGGACCTATTATCTCCGAAAATAATTCATCCCTTGTGAATTGTTGGGGCGAGTTCTAGTACTAAAATATTGAAGATTCAAGATTGGACTACCAAAGGTTACCCATACTATTAAGTGGGGTCCTTTATTTTGGGTATAATTTATGTACGACTAGCGGTCGCTCGCAGCTTCGCCCGCGTGGCAGTTATTTCCCGTTCCCGTTATTTTTTCGGGATAAAAAATAACCTATATGTTAATCCAGGTTGCAATCTATAATTATTCCAAATTTCATCCAAATCTGTCTACTGGTTAGAGCGTGAAAGAGTAACAAACCTCCATCCATACTTACAAACTTTCACGTTTATAATATTAGTAGGATTTAAGATTGGACTAGCAAAGGTTACCCATACTATTAAGTGGGGTTCTTTATCTTGGGTATAATTTATGTACGATTAAGATAAAGGTTATACTGTGTAATGGATTGTGGAATTAGATAAGAAAAGAAATAGCCTCTAGTTTAATCCTGGGAGTTTCACTACGTGATATAATCAGAAATGAGGAAATCAGAAGAAGAGTAGTAGTAGAGTTCTTAGTGAAGGGCTCGTCCGGGGAAGTAATACCACCATGCCTATTTCTGCCGCCAAGCAGCGCCGCGTGTTCCGGTTTGAAGGGTGTGGGTGCCGGTGTAATTACAGGCACACGAGGCTTAACACTTGTATGCCTCAGGTTGATAGACGCTGTGCAGTGCATCGTAGGGCACGTTCCTCACGAGCGTGACTTACGAGGTAATACTTTATTATAGGCGATGGTAACCTCTTAACATCAGGAACCATCTGCTTGTTTTATTAGCAAGTTATAAAAAAAAAGAATCAAGGTCACCAACATAACTCTCAGAAGCAAGAAGCAAGTAAAAATGGCAATTCTTGTAATTGTTTTGAAGAAAAAGATGGCGCTTTTCTTCAAAACATAACCTTCTTTGTTTATATCAAGATGACGCATAATTTAACACATATTTTAGCTGTCGAGGACGAAAGTTGGACGTCGTTTTGACAGTTTACATGCTTAAAGAGCTTACGGTAAAGAACCTGGTAGTACTACTCTGCAAGTGAACAAAGTTACGTATTATCGTTTTGTAATACTGCGGGGCAACTCGGCAGCCATCAAAAGTCAAGTTGTCGCTGCATGACATGCCGCGTAGTGTAACTCAACACAACAATACGATTCGTTTTTTGTCATCTTTGGAAGCAACATTATATTTTCATTTTAATTGTTTTTTCTAGTGTTATTTTAAGTTGTGATGGGTAATTTTGGTGGTAGTTTTAACCATCATTACTTGAGGTCTTAGCACAAGTATGAACAGTTGAAATGAAAGTGTGTTATAATAAATATAAATTATAAATAATATAATTTCAACAGCCGACTTCACTCTTTTTTTTTCGACTCTACTTGACTAAGAAGTATTTGATTCAACCCACTTGATATTGGCAAAATTGACCGAATAACGGACACATGCCACAAAAAAAAACAACAATACGAAACTTAGTTTTTCATTTCTAAGAGTAGACCCATGATGGCGGGCCGACATCATTGGAATTGCAGGTGCAACGTGGACTAGATTAGCCCAAAATAGAAAAATATGGATAGGGTTGGAGGAGGCCTTTGCCCAAAAATGGGCGTCTCAAGAAAAATAAATAATACAATTTAGGAAATATATTTAAATAATTAATACTAATAATAACATACGATAATTTTTATACTTATTTGAGAAATAAAATGGCTTAATAATAATAATAATAAGAGTAGACCTGCTGGTCTGTCTGCAATCATAACGGAACCTTAAAAGAATAATGCTCAGTTACGTTATGAATAAAGCTTTCAATCTTAAGGTCGGATGTCCATTAGGATCGATTTATTATGTAGGTTGGATACCTATGACGTCATATGAGTAGCAATTGATCGCAAGTGTTCGGATGATAAACGTGAAGATGAAGCTATCATTAATTCATCAACACGTGTAGAGGTTCTAACTCCCTTATACGTTTCCAGCCCGGCTAAGATGTGCAGCGCGACAAAATTTTGTCTACTCGTTATCTTGTGCATAATAGAGACATGACATCTCTTTATAATAATAACTAGAGGCCACTCGCAGCTTTGCCCGCGTGGCAGTTTTTTCCCGTTCCCGTTATTTTTTTAGGATAATAAGTAGCCTATGTCGTATTCCAGATTACAATCTATATTTATTCTAAATTTCATCCAAATCGATCCACTGGTTAGAGCGTGAAAGAGGAACAAACATCCATCCATCCAAACATTCGCATTTATAATATTAGTAGGATAATGCAGGACAATCCACACAGAATCATCTAGCACCAAGCTAAACAGTGCTTGTGTTATGGGTACTAGATGACTGATATACTTAATACAATACATTATATACAGAAAACACCCAGAACACCCGGATAATTATTTGCAGATCGTACAAACATATATCACAAGGCGGGAATCGAACCCGCAATCTTCTGCGTCACAGGTGGGTATTTGCCAGCCACGCCACAACGGTACTTGAATATATCTTCCTGTGCTAACATGCCAGTGCCAAAAATGTATCTCGTTCTAATAAAATAACAAAAAAAAAACAATTTGGAATTACTAAAACAGAGAGAAAAGAATACAGACACATGAAGCTTAATACCTGTATACCTCAGGTTGTATTTTTTTTTTTTTAATTGACAAGCCCACTTACTTATTTTTAAATTTCCGACGACCGATGTGGCGCGGCGGGCGAATGTCCGCCTGCGACGCAGAGGTTGCGGGTTCGATTCCCGCCTTGGGATAAATGTTTGTACGATCTGCAAATATTTATTCCGGGTGTTCTGGGTATTTTCTATGTATAATAAAAAAATATCTATGTATGTAATATAATATTGTATTAAGTATATCAGTCATCTAGTACCCATAACACAAGCTCTGCTTAGCTTGGGGCTAGATGATGCTGTGTGGATTGTCCAGCATTATTTATTTATTTATTTTATTTAATTTACTTAATTTGTATTTTCTAGATTATAATTTTATGTTTAAAGTGTTTGTATGCCCAAATGGCAGGATCTAGTGCTCCATATGTTACACCTTAACATTGATTGTCATACCTAGATACACAAACAATAAATGATTTATGATTTAGGTTGTTTTTTTTTATATCATTGATAGACTGTCCTTTGGCTTCAATCTCACCTGGTGGTATGTGACGCAGAGCAGTGCATCGTTGTGTATAAGTGATGGTTACCAATTAACATCAAGTGGGTCATCTACTTATTTCATCAGCATCGAACAAAAAAAAACTTAGTAATTGTCTACGTGACGTTAAAATACTGGCCGTTTTTTACGTCTACCGCTTTTTACAAAACCCGGGTTAAGGGTATGCTTACCGCAGAATTAAATCACCTTAGTTTTGCGCTTATTAATAAAGTTGGGGCTTATGTGCTTAGTTAGTCACGACGAGGGGTTGGGGCTGGGGGAAAAATAGTTATTAACTTGATACCTGGGGTCAGTTGCATAATAAACTATTAATTTAAGAATACTAGTGGTGGTCTGAGCTAGTGTGCAGTTTTAGTAACAGAGTTTAACGCCATGGCTTAGCGACTGCTAGAGACGGGATAGCTTTATATGTCATTTTATTTTAATACTGGAAACATTTAATAATAATATAGTAATAATGCTGGACAATCCACACAGCAACATCTAGCCCCAAGCTAAGCAGAGCTTGTGTTATGGGTACTAGATGACTGATATACTTAATACAATACATTACATATAACTATAGATAATTTTTATTATACATAGAAGCACCCAGAACACCCGGAATAAATATTTGCAGATCGTACAAACATTTATCCCAAGGCGGGAATCGAACCCGCAACCTCTGCGTCCCAGGCGGACATTCGCCTGCCGCGCCACATTGGTCGTCATTTAGGGGAGACCTGTTGATGATGATGGTGAAGATCATTCCATTATGCGCGCTCACTGATCGTATTTGGAAATATAATATTGGCAATTTGGAATAAAAATAGACACCTAATAATAACCAAGTGTACATATCTCCCAAGACATCGATAATCGAATAAGACGGCCCTGTTCAGAATCGATACGCGATAGAAAAGAATGACTGTAACCTTCCCCTGATTCTCTAATGCCCGATTCTAATATATTACTAGTGTGAGTTTAGTAGTATAATTAAGATAACTTTTCACGAGTTTTATTGAGCTACTAGCGTCCCGTCCGGGCTTCGCACGGGCCTTTAGTAAATAAAATAAATAAATAATGCCGGACGATCCACACAGCATCATCTAGCCCCAAGCTAAGCAGAGCTTGTGTTATGGGTACTAGATGACTGATATACTTAATACAATACTATATTACATACATAGATAATTTTTATTATACATAGAAAATACCCAGAACACCCGGAATAAATAAGAATCCCTAATTTATCACATAAATGGCAGGATAACCTTTTCGCGTTACACTACTGTGCAAAGCCTTTTTTGATTCCATACATAACGATTCTGGGCCATAATGTCCAGCAGATGACTTCTTAAGAATGATGATGTTGAACTTTTTCCATATTTTTGTTTATGTACTTAATAAAAACTTGATTAGGTGTGACTAGCCGGGATAAGATGTGCGACGTGAGATAATGTCGTGCTTGACACGAGATATTTCCTCTATTGATGGACATTTTAGAAATTAAAGATGAAAGACTCGCAGACAAGCTAAACATTAGCATTAAGTCTTAATTTGACAGAACGAGATAGTTTTTTGGCACTGCCATGTGAGCAAAGATATAAAGAGATATCTCTATTTTGTACGAGAAAACGAGTAGACAAAATGAGGAATAATTAGTAGTATAATATTATATTGGCACAATAGATGGTGAAACGCTACGTTGTAGGAACCATTTGCGTATCTTCTTTGAGAATAAGGGTTGCTATAGAGTATTGAAGAGGTTGCAATAACGTGTGGATCTACTTGTTCACGCTTTGGGTAAAAAGGCTTTATTCAAGTTGACATAACCAATTTTCCAAGTCCGTTTTCTGTATAAATTTAGACAGACGAATAATATGATGGAATTTACGAGGGTATTCGTAGCATGTCTCGTAGCATTAAATATTTATAAAGAAAAAATTAACTTTTATTGCAGGTGCTGTAAGAAAGGATTTTGATTAATTCTACCCCCCAAGGGGATAAAATAAGGGATGAAAGTTCGTATGAAACTTTGTCAATTTTAAACCGATCGGGCTGAGACTTTGCATGCATAAAGCTACTATGGTTTTATCTCGAAAAAATAACAGAAACGGGAAAAAACTGCCACGCAGGCGAAGCTGCGAGCGGCCGCTAGTTTCATCATATTTTGATTGAAATCTGTACAGACGCTACAGCGTGATAAATTCACAAACATGCAAACTAAAGTACAACAAATCACGAGAAATTTCATCCATTCTAAGTAAAAACTACTCAGTAAATAAGCATTTGAGTGTAGCTCAGTTCAACCACAGATTAAATAAGCAACAGAATTTTCTAGAGCATCTTGTGTTAAGCTTACAATTTGTCTAGTACGTGAGCGGGTAGTCAAATAGACTGCCATGATGTTGGTACTGTCACGCTCAAAATTGCAGTTATTTATATTGTATTGTTTGCCTGTTCAATGAAACAATCATGTGGGGGAAACTAGATACTTGTAATTTATTTATTTTAATCTTCTTAGTACTAGAGTACATTTGTGTTACCGACCGACGTCAAACCGCATAAAATGACGGCCACGCCACGCGGCTCCCTGCTAGTTTACGTTTCGTTATACGCATATATTACATATATACCGGGTGTATTAAGACTACATCCGCAAACTAAAACTGCACATTCAGCCTTGCTTTAGCATGTTTTCTATCTTGCATTCAGTTAGATTGGCACCACACTGGACCTTCATTAGTTATATTATTATTATTTTGTAGCAGGATCATACAAAAAAACGGTAGGAACCAAGCCGTAAGTTTCTTGCCGGTTCTTCAAGGCTTGGTCGCGAGGAACTGGCGCTTAGATTCACCTAGATTTAAGGCGTTTCAAGACGATCCCTGTGGATTTTACTGAATAAATGCTTTTTGACTTTGACTTAAGCTTTGCGCTGTAGTGATGACGTATTGGATACCCACCGAAAACAAACATTTTGAGTGTTGAGCATAGGTATTTGTTCTCTGTCTGGGTGTTATAGTGTATTCTTAGTATGCATTAACAAAAAAACGTTTTAGGAATTTTACCTGTCATCTGGTTCCCATAGATTAAGCTATGTTTAGTTAAGGGCTAGATGATGATGTGTAAAAAAATCTTCACGAATATTCATTTATTGAGACGGAACATTAAACACTTTTGTGTATGACTGTACAGTGCACATACGCGAATGTACTTTGCTACTTTAGAGCATTGGAGCACCTGAATAACAAAGTTCTTAAATGTTAGAATAACCTAGCTCCTTGTTGGTACTGGTAGTTAGTAAGCAAGAGCAACTTAGCCAAGTAGGGTAGTCCGACTGGCACCGATTTTATATTATCCCAAAAATTATTCCCTCGAATGGGATTTCAACCTACGACCTTCCTTTTTATACGGAATACCAGCGCCTAACCACTAGTGGTGAGGCATACGCTGAGTCGAGACCCTTTTGCTGCTGTAGCACCTACTGCTTATGTCCTTCTTTCTGTCTTTTTTTTCCCTTTTTGATCTGTTTTGTATGTGTATGTGTGTTTTTGTAGCAAATAAATGTATGTCTATATTAAATCGTTCACCAAGAACCAGTGATCTAGAAGAAGGCATTGATTCACCATGCTTTACTACGCAATAAAGAGCGATACCTTTTACGAGACGCAAGGTAAATCTTCTATAGAATCCTATTAACTGTCGAGTAACACCATAAAGCTCAAGGTATTTGATATAAGGTATGCGTGTTCCATTAGCACAAGTCAAGGATGTTTTAAAACTGATAGAAGAGGAACTAGAGAATGACTAGGACCAGTGTCTAGGAATCAGAAGACATATTCGTAGATATATATAATACCTATCTCTAATAACATCTGTGGTCAAAAAGAGGGACCCCACTAGGCTCATAATACCTAGGTGCAAGTCAGCCCTATGTTATAAAAATTGCTACATTATAACTATTAAAATCTTTAATAAGATACCTAAGGATATCAGAGAACTACCGATAAGACAATTTAAAACTAAACTCTATGCGTGGCTGGTTGATAAGTGTTTTTATAATGTTGATGAGCTAATTATAAAGTAGAATTGATGACATTATTAATTATTATATTTTTTAGTATATGTAGGTAAGAATAATGATTCATTGACATACATTATTTATAATACTTTTTGCATGCCTACTCTATTGGCGAAGTATGTGAAACAAATCTACATTACCTAATAATATATTTCACCTATAAGCAGCATGCTTCAGCAAATAAACGATTTCATTTTATTTCATTTCTACATACACACGGCCAGTAATATCTGTCCTAATTAAGTTTTTTTTAAGTGTACCCATGTGTAAAAAAAATATATTTATCATTAAAAAATAAAGAGTAGCTTAGCTACTCGTAAAGCCGTGCACGGAAAAAAATCTCGCGGGATTTGTTTTCCGCCAAGAATATAATAATTAATATTATTCTCAGGAATATTGTTTTAACTAAACTTTGCATGCTATCTATTTTATGTAGCGAAATACAGATTATTTGTATAGAACATCAGAATTACAACATCCTTAATGTACCTACTACCTATTTCAAGCAATAAAGATATTCTATTCTATTCTACAACCTAACAAGTAATGTTTTTTGCTCACTCACCATCCAGATCACATGAAATCGTCAAAAAGGCTTACGCCTAACAAATATAACTTTATTTTCTAAATCAAACGCTATCTTGCTAACCCTAAACAGACTGACTTAACCGACTGGTTTTTACGACCAGATCCAGTATGGTGAAAGGCTTTAAAACCTCGATTTCCTCTTAATATTCCACTTCAAGAAATCTAGAGCCTATTTATTCTGAAAAGCGTTGAAATTGTCACAAAACGGAAGCCGGAAATAAAAGTTATAAGTTAAGTTTGAAGCACTGTATTTGGTTCACGTTTACCAAATGCGGTGAACAGGGGATTAGGGGGAAGAAGGAGGGGGAGGTTTTATAGAATACTGGTAACAGTTGATGACGACCGTTATACGACGGGTTACCGAAAAGGTATAAGTGACGATATTGAATAAGATGTGTTATTTCCTTATGAAATACTAGAGGCCACTCGCAGCTTCGCCCGCTTAGCAGTTTTTCCCGTTCCCGTTATTTTTTCGGGATAAAAAGTAGCCTATGTCCTATTCCAGATTAAAATCTATTTTTATTCCAAATTTCATCGGTCCACTGGTTAGAGCGTGAAAGAGGAACAAACATCCATCCATCCAAACATTCGCATTTATAATATTAGTAGGATGAATAATTCTTCTTTTTTTCTATGTTATGAAGCATATGGCCCACCTGATGTTAGTGGTTACCATCGCCTATAGCAAAACATTACATTGCAGGTCGTAAACGTACCCTACAATGCACTCCTCTGCGTCCTGAGGCATACAGGTGTTAAGCCTCATGTGCCTGTAATTACACCGGCACCCACACCCTTCAAATCGGAACATGCTACACTGCTTGGCGGTAGAAATAGGCATGGTGGTAGTACTTCCCCGGACGAGCCCTTCACTAAGAGCTCTACTTCTACTACATTTCTTCATCCTCATCATCATCAGCTAGGTACAGCTGGACATTGGCCTCCCCCACACGTTTCCAGGAAGAACGATTCTGAGCCCTTTCCATTCATCGACTTCCCGCGGTTCTTACAATGTGGTCAGTCCATCAGGTAGGAGGACGTCCTACGCTTCGTTTTCCGGTTCGTGGTCGCCATTCGAGAACCTTTATTCCCAACGGTTATCAGTTCTGCGAGCTATATAGCCACACTACTACCATATGTACTAGTGTGGCACTATGTACATTTCTTTCATGTTTTGAATGATAACACCCAAATCCTTGAAATTCATCTTAAAGTACGATTTATTTTGGCCGTTGCTTTCTAAGAATCCAAAGCCAAACTTCAGCAATAACTTTGAACGAACAAGTTTTAGGCACCTGCCTGATGTTGAGAGGCTTAGAACAATACTGGGTTTTCAGAGAAATCATATTTGCTTGTGCTTATGTAATACATCACAGCTCTGTTGGTAACTACCATATTTTCTGCGCTTTATGATGAGGACACGGTCCTACTAAAGACAAATATTAATGTAAAGAATTGGGTCCCGTTTTACCATTAGGTTACGGAACCCTAAAAAATACACACATGAAAAGCTAAATTATTAGCGAGAAATCGAGGTTGTGCTGTATTTTTTTTAAATATAGAAATATACAACAATTGTTACAAAACATAATCAAAAATTTGCCTATTACAGACATTATTTCATTGCCCCGGGTCCTTAGTTATTCTAAAGTAAATGCTACATTATAAAATACGCTTTTATTTCAGACAACTTTCTGGTAAATATAATTTATTCACAAAAAAAATACAACTAATACAAGTATTCATAATTGGTATGTACATATGAAACAGTCGAGCTATCTACAGACCCTAGCAAACGATCTAGAGATAGCTCAATTAATCCAAATCAGTGCCAATCGGAAGTATTTCCAACATTACTACGCTGGCGATGTTAGAAACACTTTTGGGAACACACAACACATGCATATAACACACACAGAACTCACATCTATCATCAAACAAATATACTCGTAATGTTCTCGGTGGGGATCGAACCCACCACAGCAGCGCTTTAAAAGGGCGACTACAAACTGAGCTGTGACCGCTGTTATTTTTTTATACAACTTGCTGATGAAACAAGCAGATGGCCCACCTGATGTTAATTGGTTACCATCACCTATAACAAAGCATTACTTCGCAGGTCACGCTCGTTAGGAACGTCACCTACGATGCACTACTCTGCGTCCATCAACCTGAGGCATACAGTAAGCCTCATGTGCCTGTAATTTCACCGGCACACACACCCTTCGAACCGGAACACAGCAAGCTGCTTGGTGGCAGAAATAGTGGTGGTAGTACAGCCCCGGACGAGCCCTTCACAAAGAGCTCTAATACTACTATCATCATCATGATTAGTCATGCACCACAGTTCACGTAATATAGATTTGTATAACAGCTGGCTTCATTATGCCCGTAGATAGAACAGATGCCATTGCACAAAGCTAATAAACCCCAGTATAACTGAATTATTCAGTAAAGGAACTCCATATTTGCTAGCACAGGTCAAGTGCGTTAGTGGCCTGGCCAGCGATTTAATAACTCACTATGTTGACTCGACTGGGAGTCACAGTAAATATTTTACAGTAGGATAATCTATTTGTTTTTATAGTGCTTACCTGCACTTAAGGAAATCACAAAGATTCTTATATTATCCCAAAAATTATTTTCCTCGAGCGGGATTTGAACCCACGACCTTCCCCTTGATACGGGGATGCGATACCAACAACCAAACTTATATTATTTTGTGATAATTTTTAGGGTTCCGTACTCAAAGGGTAAAACGGAACCCTATCTGTCTGACCCTGACTCCGCTGTCTGTCTGTCGTCCATTTGTCCATCTGTCGCCATGATTCTCATAAACCGTGATAGTTAGAGAGTTGAAATTTTCACAGATGATGTATTTCTGCTGCCGCTACAACAAAAAATACTAAAAAACCGGACAAAATAAATATTTAAGAGGACTATCATACAACAAACGTGATTTATTTGCCGTTTTTACGTTGGTGCGAAACTCTTCCAGTGCGTCCGACTCGCACTTGGCCGGTTTTTTTTTCAGTTATTTTAATTCAAAAACCAAACTACTGTATTTTATTTGGTGAAATTTCTACAAAACCAATTTGAAAGAATATTCTTTAAAATAAAAATAAATGTATTACAAAACGATTTATCAGACCGAGATCTGAGGTAATAATCGTAAAAAATACACCCTTGTCAGTTAAAAATATTTGCTCAAATGGCCAATAAATCTGGTATCATCTCTTTTTGTTGACATGAAAGTGATAAGGACATATTTTTTATACCCGCTATAAAATAACGTAGACAATAACAAGGGTCTACCCAACAGGGTCGTATTTAATATACGCATTAAAATTTAGGGGTAAAAAAACGTCTGATATGAAAAATATTATTCAGCTGTTTTTGTGATCTCAAAAACAATTATTTATTAATCACCAACTAACCCTGTTACTAATAAACTCAGCGTAGCCATGAAATAGTTACACCGTGTTTTTGTCTTTCGAACTTATTCGAAACTTTCTGTGCAAAATGCAAAAGACAAAACACGGTATAACTATTTCTAGGTTGCGCAGAGTTTATTAGTAAAACAGATAGTGTTTTGGATCAGATTTTTTTTGTCAGAATTAAGTAAATAGCATCAGGACTTTAATCCCCAAGCACGGTAGATATCCCCTCTGATCTCTTAGTACCAAGTAGGTACTTACTTGAGATTCGAGGATGTCTAACGGGGGTAGTCAGAGGTACTTCCAGATAGTACATTTGGTACATACCCCCACATATTGCAGTAGTTGGTATCCCATACGTTGCGAGCCCATCGCCGCTGCTAGAATACTGACTGGTTTCCTCACGATGTTTTCCTTCACCGTTTAAGAGCAAGGGCATTGCACACATAAATTGAACAGAAAAACCCATTGGTACACGACTGTACAAGTCAGACCTTTTGTTTCGATTTTCATGGAAACAAAATTAGTAAAATACTAAAAATTTTAAAACGCGTATTTCGTATTTGCTTTTAATTTTTTATTTTTTGTATATTTTCATGCATAAAAGGAACTTTATGGAAGTGTGATCAAACAAGCTGTGGACCCACCTGGTGTTAAGCAGTTACCTCTGCCCATAAAAATGGCATTACTTCAGCAGTGGACTATCATTCGACTGATGATAATGATGCGGGATGAAAAGCTTTTTATTTTATTTAGCAAAATGTCTGACAGAAATGTCTTTGTCACGTTCATACTTGACCCATAATAAATTAGTTTTAGAAATCAGATTTACGATGACAAGGGTGGAAATACCGCATTAAAATTTGTACAAAATGAAATAATTTAATACTCAGGAGACACGGGGAAATTAGAAGTTATACGAAAATTAAGTGAAAATATTGGAAACACGAAAATTGTTACTAGGACTTTGAGTAAGGAACGAATTTTTTATTCGTCGAGTATTTTTTTAACATTGTCTGTACTTTACTTAATAATATTATTGTAAAATTACTGTTGACTGTGGCCTTGAATAGAACTCTATCATCTTGTAGTAGTAGAATTCTTAGTTGATGGGCTTGTCCGGGGAAGTACTACTATACCTATTTCTGCCGCCAAGCAGCTTGCTGTGTTCCGGTTTGAAGGGTGTGGGTGCCGGTGTAATTACAGGCACATGAAGCTTAGCACCTGTATGCCTCAAGTTGATGGACGCAGAGCATCGTAATGGCACGTTTATAATGAGCGTGACCTGCGAGGCAATGCTTTTAATAGGCATTGGTAAACACTTAACATCAGGTGGGCTATCTGCTTGTTCCAGCGACAAGTCACAAATAAAACCGGCCAAATGCTAGTTGGACTCGCGCACGAAGGGTTCCGTACCATTATCTGTAATAAAAACGGCAAAAAAATCATTTCTGTAATGTATTGTATTAAGTATATCAGTCATCTAGTACCCATAACACAAGCTCTGCTTAGCTTGGGACTAGATGATGCTGTGTGGATTGTCCAGCATTATTATTATAATTAAAGTAGCTTTATCAATAACCATAAACTTGACGACCAATGTGGCGCGGCGGGCGAATGTCCGCCTGCGACGCAGGAGGTTGCGGGTTCGATTCCCGCCTCGAGATAAATGTTTGTACGATCTGCAAATATTTATTCCAGGTGTTCTGGGTATTTTCTATGTATAATAAAACATATCTATATACGTAATATATTGTATTAAGTATATCAGTCATCTAGTACCCATAACATAAGCTCTGCTTAGCTTGGGGCTAGATGTTGCTGTGTGGATTGTCGAGCATTATTATTATAATAAAGTACAATCGACATGCCCCGGACTACAGCGACAATGTCCCCGGAGCTTTTATGTTAGCCTTAACATTGATAACAATGACAAATATGCTCTTAAGAGTGGCTTAGCTACTAAGTGACACAATCAGTCAGGTCCAGAGGTCAACCTCAACGAAGAAAAATATACAATTTCGTAAAAAAAATGTGAAAGTGATTGATATTCTATCTATTAAGAGATGAAAAGTATTGTATTCGTTTATTTGTTTTTTTTTTTTTATTTTTTTATCCACACAGCATCATCCAGCCCCAAGCTAAACAGAGCTTGTGTTATGGGTATTAGATGACTGATATACTTAATACAATGCATTACATACATAGATACTTTTTATTATACATAGAAAACACCCAGAGCACCCGGAATAAATATTTGCAGATCGTACAAACATTTATCCCAAGGCAGGAATCGAACCCGCAACCTCCTGCGTCGCAGGCGGACATTCGCTCGCCGCGCCACATCGGTCGTCATATTTGATTAATTGAAAGATTTATTTAATTTAGAAAAAGTATTGGGTATTTTTCTTGTCCACTCTAACCTGAATCTTTATATAGTACGGGATTCGACTGCAAGATTATCGTTTATCTATTTTTTTATCAAAACCTATTCTTATTTATC
This sequence comes from Electrophaes corylata, assembly GCA_947095575.1. Taxonomy (NCBI): domain Eukaryota; kingdom Metazoa; phylum Arthropoda; class Insecta; order Lepidoptera; family Geometridae; genus Electrophaes; species Electrophaes corylata. Next base: position 4,626,522 of record OX352724.1, on the reverse strand, counting down.
ATTGTAAGCAAATGTTCGCCTGCGACGCAGGAAGTTGCAGGCTCGATTCCCGCTTTGAAATAAAGGTTTGTACGATCTTTAAATATTTATTCCGGGTGTTCTGGGTATTTTCTATGTATAATAAAAAATATCTATGTATGTATTGTATTGTATGAAGTATATCAGTCATCTAGTACCCATAACGCAAGCTCTGCTTAGCTTGGGGCTAGATGATGCTTTGTAGATTGTCTACCATTATTTATTTATTTTATCCATTACATGCCTTTTGACTTGACAAACAGACACACACTTTTGAATTTATAGCTTATTATGGATATTCTATCACGTTGAATTGCGGTATATAATATTATGTAGCTGTTTGGTGCTTATGTAAACTGGTTAGTGCAAATCAGTCTTAGGTAAATCCTTATTAGTACTGAATGGGATTATCATAGCAAGGTCTTGAAATGTTGCCAAGAACCAGTTTCCGATACTTTGTGAATGCTTTAAAGTATCTACGAACGTCACGAATTGGCTAGCAATCTGCAGTGTATCTGAAGAGCCAATCGAAAAACCGGCCAACTGCGAGTCGAACTCGCGCGCGAAAGGTTCCGTACCATTATCTATGATAAAAAGGCAAAAAAAATACATTTGTTCTCTTGGTGCTTTCCTGTCGCCTCTTACAACACCCATGGGAGGTTTTTTGTTACAACTTTCTGATGGAACAAGCAGATAGCCCACCTAATGTTAAGTGGTTACCATCGCCTATAACAAAGTATTGCCTCGTAGGTCACACTCAAATGTGCCCTAAGATGCATACCTCAGCGTCCATCAACCTGAGGCATACAGGTATTAAGCCACATGTGGCCTTCCTTCAAGCCGGAACACGCTGCGCTGCTTGGCGGCAGAAATAGGCATGGCGGTAGTACTTCCCCGGACGAGCCTTTCACATTGAATGTAATGAAGAGGTATATTATATATGGGTACCTACTATTCTTGGTTGGGACCATTTTGGCCCATCCCATTTTACCCTCCGGTAAACAAAATAAATTGTTAAAATGTCACAACAGCTGAATTTTATGAAATTTGTTGTAAAAATCTTTAAATTAAAAACAGCTTTTAGGATTATCATAAATATTCCTGAAAACAAAGTCAAGGGATTAAAAAGTATAATTATTTATTCACAAAAACTTTTTTACCTATACAAGTTATAAGAATCTTTGTCCTGACTGACTGACTGACATATAGGCAACGCACAGCCTTAACCACCGATTGTAGAGACTTGAAATTTTTAGGGTATATTTGTTTTGGTGCGTTGAGGTGTTTTAAGAAAAGAATTCCTGAAATTTAACCCTAAACGGGTACAACGGGAATTGAAAGTTTGTATGAAAATACATCACGCGGACGAAGTCGCGCGCGTTAGTCCTACTAATATTATAAACGTGAAAGTTTGCAAGTATGGATGGATGGATGGATGAATGTTTGTTACTCTTTCACGCTCTAACCGGTGAACCGATTTGGATGAAATTTGGAATAAATATAGATTGTAACCTGGATTAACAAATAAGTTACTTTTATCCCGAAAAAATAACGGGAACGGGAAAAAATTGCTACGCGAGTGAAGCTGCAAGCGGCCGCTAGTAGAATATAAAAGTAGAAGTACCTACTTTCAGAGTTTTGTACAATAAAACGAAATTTATTCCTCTTCAAAAGGTGTGCCATTTAAAACAAAACAGACAAGTACGAGTGTGACTCGTATCCTGAAGTTTCTGTACACAGTTACATTAGATTTTCACAAAACTTGTAACATTTTTCAAGTTTTAGCAGCGGCGATGAGCTTGCAACATGTCACATACTAACAAACTGTTGGTATGTGCCAAATGTTATAAATGAACGTAATACTGATTTAAAAGTTTAACTGAAAAAAACTGCAAAACTGAAACTGAAAAAAATACTAGGATTACAGTCTAGGTGACTCAAGTAAACATTATTTTTATACAAATCATTGTCTAGGTTACTTAGAATTAGTGTTATATCTTTTTGCTAACAACTTCGTACATAGATACGTCAAATATGTGCATAGGTACCTAGATATATAAGTACATGGGTAAATAGGTTCATGCCAAGGCAGGTACGGATTTTCATGCATTATGTAATCCTGGGTTCCGTTTTTACCTCTGTATGTACGGAACCCTAAAAAGCTTTATTTTACAAATACAGAATTTTAGATGATGTCAGTTCTTACATTTTTGTTTTGTTTATTTTGTCTGAAAGCGAGTTCAGGCAGCTTATGAATCTTTTCCAAAAATGTAAAGCTAACAACAGAGTAAAATGGCGTAGGAAAATATTATTACAACTTCAGTCGAATTTTCGCTAAGTGTGGGTTTTTAAACTAGAGATGGGGTTGTGTTTTCGTTACTTAATAATAATAAATATAATGAATATATGTGAAAATTTTACCAATCATATTCTAGTGTCTATTTAAGCTCTAAATAACCGGCCAAGTGCGAGTCAGACTCACGCACGAAGGGTTCCATTATCTGTACTAAAAACGCAAAAAAATCGCATTTGTTGTATGGGGTCCCCCTTCAATATTTATTTTATTATGCTTTATAGTATTTGTTATTATAGCGGCAACAGAAATACATTATCTATGAAAATTTTAACTCTCTAACAATCACGGTTCATGAGATACAGCCTGGTGACAGACGGACAGACAGACAGACAGGTTAGACAGAAGGACAGACAGACAGACAGCGGAGTCTTAGTTTTACCCTTTGGGTACGGAAACCTAAAAAATATGTAAATTGGGCCTGTGATTATAAAATGTTAAATACTATTATTAGTATTTAACATTTTATAATCACAGACTTTAAATCTTAACTTTTTTCTATTATTAGAAAAAAGTTAAGATTTAAAGTGATCACGGCAGATGTGTCCCATCTCTATTCGCGACCTTTTCCCCAAACCCTCTTCCAGCTGACTTGAATGATACCGGATTCCCTCTATTTTTATATCAAATATTCTCTTGCTAACAAGAACAAAGGATTTCGGTAATTCGTACGAAAACTGCTTAGCTAGTTTTCGACCCAAGTGGTTTGTAAAATTCATTCGTTCGTCGCACTTGATATATATATTTTTTTCATAACCTCACACTAGGTTCAGCATAAACTAGTTTAAACTGGGTATAAAAGAAAAAAAAGGATCGTACCATGAAAAATAAATCTTTACGACTTGACTTGACTTGAATTGACGACCGATGTGGCGCGGCGGGCGAATGTCCGCCTGCAACTCAGGAGGTTGCGGGTTCGATCCCGCCTCGGGAAAATATATTACGTACATAGATATTTTTTATTATACATATACAATACCCAGAACACCCGGAATAAATATTAGCAGATCGTACAAACATTTATCCCAAGGCGAGAATCGAACCCGCAAGCTCCTGCGTCGCAGGCGGACATTCGCCCGCCGCACCACATCGGTTAGTCGGACGGTTAACACTACCGAAAACACCAGTTAGATGCACAACGCAATTTTAAACAGCATTTAAAAGCCACTTTCAGAGAGCATTATTTATTTAACTGCACCACCAGTATGTACTCAAACTATAACACCAACCCGCAAAATAGTATTCTTAGTAGACTTTATATACAATTTTACAGTAAACAATATAACAGTGCCATCTGGTAGCGATACTAAATAGCTACACACTTTAAAAGCTATAAACGCCAGACTTGAGCTACTGCAAAAGCGGGCGGGAATTTTTATATCTAAATATATAACTCAAAGGTGACTGACTGACTGACATAGTAATCTATCAACGCACAGCCCAAACCACTGGACGGATCGGGCTGAAATTTGGCATGCAGGTAGATGTTATGACGTAGGCATCCTCTAAGAAAGGATTTTGATTAATTCTACCCCCAAGGGCATAAAATAGGGGATGAAAGTTTGTATGAAACTTTGTCAATTTTAAACCTAAAGCTACTATGATTTATCCCGAAAACTGCCACGCAGACGAAGCTGTGAGCAGCCGCTAGTATTAAATAAATACCAGCACAAAAAGAATACTTACTAAGAATTTCTCAGTAAAATTTAAATAAACTCAGAAAGCAGCATCTGGTATCTGCGATAAAATACATTTATAAAAGTCTTAAACTCCAGAGATGTTCCAGTTCATTATATCTAAGGCTAGAAAAATGCACGCGCCTTTTCTCGCGTGCACTTTTTTTTGTTTATAAATAAAATGAACACTACAAACACAAACTAAGTGTTTAGAAATAAAATTCATTATAGAAACTGTGTACAAAAAACGTTTTAAAACCATGCAACAGTTTAACCATTTATTATGGACATACAATATTTAACTTACAAAACTTGGTAATTTATTGATTATAAAATTATTTTATGTCACAAAAACATTTGTCTTATAGCCTACGGAGTTTTGTCTTAAATTTACTAGTAGGCAAATAAATGTTGCAAATAAGGCTCTAGGGACTGAATGGATCACGTGTCAAAATGTAAATATTCTGCCAGCGTGTCTTAAAATCGGAGGCTTCTATAATAATAATAATAATAATGGTGGACAATCCACACAGCATCATCTAGCCTCAAGCTAAGCAGAGCTTGTGTTATGGGTACTAGGTGACTGATATACTTAATACAATATTATATTACATACATAGATATTTTTTATTATACATAGAAAATACCCAGAACACCCGGAATAAATATTTGCAGATCGTACAAACATTTATCCTAAGACAGGAATCGAACCTCCTCTTGCGTCGCAAGCGGACATTCGCCCGCCGCACCACATCGGTCGTCATTCTGTATTTACGGTATTAGGTAATACCGCTGAGTCTCTGACGTTGAAAACGAATACTAATCACCAATAACCCCTCAAGTCTAGATTCAAGTTTCTTGACCTAGATTGGCTGTCTACTGGAAACTCTTTCTATTTTTATTTGACTTGCTGATAAGCCGATGTGGCGCGGCGGGCAAATGTCCGCCTGCGACGCAAGAGGTTGCGGGTTCGATTCCCGCCTTGGAATAAATGTTTGTACGATCTGCAAATATATATTCCGGGTGTTCTGGGTATTTTCTATGTATAATAAAAAAATATCTATGCATGTAATATATTGTATTAAGTATATCATCTAGTTCTCATAACACAAGCTCTGCTTAGCTTGGGGCTAGATGATGCTGTGTGGATTGTCCAGCATTATTATTATTATTATTAAATGGCCAACCGATATTCACAACCGCGATTCGGTCGCGAAATATTTCGCGTCGTCTAAACACTCCTTTACCCCTCACTCCTTCAGAATAGAAAAGACACTGAGAAGAAGTAAGTTGTTCTTACAAAACTGTTTGATTGCCAGTCTAGCCGATATCTGAGACGGGTTCCTTTGAGGACCCAAGGGAAGTTTTCCGTAATCAGAAAGCCCTTTATCAAAGTTTATAGGGGTGGGACAAAGGAATTCTCTATAAGACTTAAGAACTCAAATACATTAGACGGCAAACAGATGGTTTTTTCCTCACGGTTTATGGGAATTTGCTGAACAAATTTTTTATATATTTAGACTATTAGAACCACTGATTTTGTTTGTGTGTATTTTCATTCAAACTTCAACCCCCGTGTACAGTATTACAGGTAATTTCTTTCTTTAGACTAAAATTATAAACTGGCCTCACTATGCCTCCTGTGTTTGTAAAATGTGGGTTCGATGCGCACCAAGGACAACCATTTGTGTGATATTCTAAGCATGTATTTATAAAATAAAATTATATTATCAGTATTTATAAGTATTTTATCAGTTATCTGGATCCTATAGTAGGTACAAGCTATGCTTAGTAACTTACCAGAAAACTGCATTGCAGGGCAAGTTTCTAACGAACGTGACATGCGAGTAAATGATTTGTTATAGGTGATGGTAACCACTTAACATCAGGTCGGTCATCTGGCTATTCAAAGTCAAAGTCAAAGTCAAAAATCATTTATTCAGTAATATCCGCAGGGATCATCTTGAAACGTCTTAAATCTAGGTGAATCTAAGCGCCAGTTCCTCGCGACCAAGCCTAGAAGAACCGGCAAGAAACTGAAGGCTTGGTTCCTACCGTAACCATTACGATTCCATCAACAAGCCGCATAATCTGTACGGTCACCCATCCAAATTAATTCGCGCTGATAGCGTCCTTATCTTGCTCACCGGCCAACCCACGTATTTAAGGTCACACAAAATTCGTAAATTTCGATTTCATCCCCAATATTTTATGATAAGCACTTGAAAGGTAATAAAATGCACAAATTCTAACCATAAGTAGGCATCTATAAATCGGTCCGATCCGGACCAGCAATAAATTCGAATATTATCGGACCTATGCCTGTGAAGATCAATAATAAGAATAATAAGAGCTAGGTATAGCATGATGTATGAACTTTCGCGGCAGGATCAAGTGCTAAGCAACTTAATGAGGTATAATACAGTCCTTTTTTTTCTCTTTTGTGGCATCTGTCCGTCTTGCGCACAATTTTGCCAATGTCAAGTGGGTTGAATAAATTCTTTTTAGTCAAGTCAAGTCGGTAAAAAATGTAAAGTCAGCCGTCATCGGTTTTGAAGAAAAAGATGATACAGTCTTTTACCGTGAGCTTTTTTTTTATGGCATTTGTCCGTCATTCGGACAATTTTGCCAATGTCAAGTGGGTTGAATAAAACACTTTAGTCAAGTTGAGTCGGTAAAAAAAATAAGTTCGGCTGTCATTGGTTTTAAAAAAAAGATGGCGTTTTTCTTCAAAACCAAAGGAACGAGCAGGATGCCACATAATACACTTTTATTCCAACTGCTCACACTTGTGTTAAGACTTCAGGTAATAAGGTAATAAGATAACGCAATCTATACTCTGTATTACTCTGATACTCCTGCCGAAAAAGGGTTTTGTAAAGCTTTTGTGGAAATTTCATTTTTATATCCTTTTCAAGTTACGACTTAGGATGTTATGAAAGGACTTGATAAATAAATAGCACCTTTGAGAAAATAAATCTTAGAGGTTTATTTGGTTTAGTTTGGGCGAAGTGTAAAACCCGTTTAATATGATTATCTTTTGGCGCCACTGAAAACCAGCGTCATATAAGTAGGGTTCCCAGAATAAAAAATCGAAATTCCGGGGTAAATTTCGGACATTTGATGAAAGTTCCTGATTTTCTTATAAATTATAATATTAATATTGATAAACATCATTGTGCTTGTTACCTTGATTTGTACTAAAAATATTTGATTTATTTAATTTTTCAGGTTTAAAATTCCCTTCGTATTTTGGACAAAAACCTATATTACCGGACATGTCCAGAAAACTGCTGACGTATGGCAACCCTACATATGAGCCATTGCGCTCCTTGGCATTTATATAATATAAATATTTCTGGTCATTTTTACACAACATCATCTAGCCCCAAACTAAGCATACTTTGTACCATGAGAACCAGACTGATATAATACCTAGGTATATACTTTTTTTGTACATACATACTTAGAATACAATATAACACCTAGACACGGAACAAACATTTATGTTTATTACACAAATTTTTGTTCTCAGTGGGGATCAAACCCATCACCTAACAGCACAGTAAGCAGGACTACTACAAACTGCTCTCTCTGTACTCTGTACATCTCTGTAGCTATTACTCTTAGAAACGATAAACGAAGTATTGTATTGTCGTTTTGAGTTACACTACGCGGCATGTCAGGCAGCGTCAACTTTACTGTACAACAACTACCGAGTTGCCCCGCAATGTATTACAAAACAAGACGAAACTCCGTTTATCGTTTCTAAGAGTAGAACTACTGAAGTCTTATACCTAATGTACGTGAGTAGAAAATGAACCTACTCACCAGCCATGCTTGACCTTAGTAACTTCATTAATTAGGTGTTATTGCGGTTGGTTTTTTGGAGTTGATAGCTCACGTTGTATTGGGCAGGTTAGATCCTTTCGTTCATATTAGGGCGGGATAAGAAAGTAATTTCTAGTTTGTATTTTTAGACGTAAGGCAAGAAAATTGATTGCCTGTTTAGCCCTCCAAAAGGGTTCCGAAGACTTAGGAACTACACCAGATTTAATAAAGCTTCCTGAAAATGTCAAAGGGTTGAATCCTAATCTTTTTTTTATCAAGACAGCCGCCACAGCTTAGTGCGTAGTAGCCCTGCCTTCTGCGTTGTAGGTGGTGGGTTCGATCCCCACCAAGAACAAACATTGGTGTGATGAACATAGACGTTTGTTCTGTGTCTGGGTGTTATATTGTATGCTAAGTATGTATTTAAAAAAGATATTATGTGTAAGTATTCTATCAGTTGTCTGGTTACCATAGTACAAGCTTTGCTTAGTTTGATTTTGGAGGCATTGTGTGAATATAAGTCAATTTTTTTTTTATTTATTTATATATGACGACCGATGTGGCGCGACGGGCGAACGGTCGCCTGCGACGCAGGAGGTTGCGGGTTTGATTCCCGCCTTGGGATAAATGTTTGTACGATCTGCAAATATTTATTCCGGGTGTTCTGGGTATTTTCTATGTATAATAAAAAATATCTATGTATGTTATGTATTGTATTAAGTATATCAGTCATCTAGTACCTATAACACAAGCTCTGCTTAGCTTGGGGCTAGATGATGCTGTGTGGATTGTCCAGCATATTATTATGATTATTATTATTAATAATGCTTAAGATTTTCTGATTCTATGGCGTGTTGGCTTGACCGCTTTTCTCAGTTCTATTTACGCCCTGAATTATTTAAGCTTGAACAGAACATCTCATAAATAACACTATTATATTAAATATTATTCATGTTGGGCTCACAAATCTTGGGAATTTGCGGTTAGACTTACTTTACGGCCCCGTCTTGAGTTATTCATTGGGGTTTAGCTAACATTAAATAGTCATTGTATACCTAATGACCGGTGGTCTAGTGGGAACGAACCAGTCTTCTTATCCTAAGGTTCAATCCGATCGTGCACCATTGTATTTTTCTAAACCAAATAAATTATGTACGTAATTCAGTAGTATCGACAAACTAATGTTATATATCGAATTTTATCTACATGCTAGCACAGAACTAGCCTCGATATATTTTATCACAATACATTACATACATATTTGTTATACATAGAAAATACTCAGAACACCCGGAATAAGTATTTGCAGATCGTACAAACATTTATCACAAGGCGGGAATCGAACCCGCAATCTCCTGTATCGCTGGCGGAGAGGCGAATTCGCCCGCCGCGCAATCTCTTTTTATATAACATAACACTTCCAAATAATTATACCGAGATAAATTGAACCAGTTATTTTCATGTATGTTCTACAGAACGACTGTATATGTTAATGATAACTGTGAATGGCCCGTCTGTCTGTCATAATTGCTAGATTTAGCCGTCTGGATGGTTGTGATAAATGTTAATGGGTCTACAATAAACCTTGAAATGGGATGTAAGAACAATGAGACAAACATACACATAGGTACAATTTAGTTAGAAATCGAGGTCAAACACAAATTACTAGCTTTTTCCCGCGTCTTCGTCTGTCGATTTTTACAAACTACTACCCGGCGAACATCGTACCTACTGCCAATATGATTTTTTTAGGGTTCCGTACACAAAGGATAAAACGGGACCTTTATACTAAGACTCCGCTGTCTGTCTGTCTGCCTGTCCGTCTATCATCAGGCTGTATCTCATGAACCGTAATAGTTAGAGAGTTGAAAGTAGGTGGGAACAAACAGAAAGACGACGGGCAAAAGCATTTTTTTGCCGATCTTGAAGCTTTGATCGATCGCTTTGCTCGCTCGGTTTACTATAAATCAATTTGCATTTTCACCGTTTGTACAAAAGCAGAACAAAGTTGTGATAAAGATATACTTTTGGTACAGAGTACCAACCAGAAATGGTTGGTACTCTGTACCAAAAGTATATAATACTAGCTGACCCGTGCCCACTTCGTTGGGCGGTAAACATTTTTACTTACAAATCTTAACTGAAGTAGTACTCGATGTCGCCAACAGATGGCGTTATCATCATCTTCCTGCCCTTATCCCACTTTATGTGGGGTCGGCACAACATGTTCTTTTCTTCCACTCCCCTCTATCAGCCGTCATATCTGTACTCACTCCTTTCTTATCCATGTCATCTTTCACACAATTCATCCATCTTTTCTTTGGTCTACCTCTACCCACATATCCATCAACATTGATGTTCATCGCTCTCAAGGTTAAATGACTTTCATCCCTCCTCATGACATGCCCATACCACGCTACCCTATTGCTCCTCAATTTTTCCGTCACTGGCGCTACTTTCAAACTACCCCTGATATACTCATTTCGTATCTTGTCCATTCTAGTAACTCCACATATCCATCTCAACATTCGCATCTCTGCCGCAAGTACCCTTCTTTCATTAGTCCCTTTAGTTGTCCAACACTCATATCCATACAATACGACAGGTCTAATGCTCATTTTGTAAACTTTCCCCCTAAGTTTAAGGGGCATTTTCGGATCACACGTGGTTCCTGAGACCTGTCGCCATTTCATCCATCCCGCATTTATTCTATTCTTCACGTCTCGGCCAATATCGCCGTCGCTCTGTATCAATGAGCCGAGGTACCGAAATCGGAACAAACTGGTGTATCCCTAATACACCATCTAAGGCTATTGGGATAAAATTGGATGGACCACCGAAGTCACAAAACAGATGCTCTGTTTTGGTTCTACTGATCTTCAGTCCGACACTCTCCAATTTATCCCACCATTTTCCTAGTCTGCTCTGGACCTCAAGCGCATCTTCTCCAACCAGAACAATGTCATCGGCAAACAGCATGCACCAGGGTGCTTCTTCCTGTATGTCTGATGTCAGAGCATCCATCACCAGGAAAAACAAATAAGGGCTCAAAGCCGACCCCTGATGCAAGCCTACACCCACATTGAACTTGGCGGTAACTCCGGCCTCAGACCGGACGTGAGTACTCGCTCGATCGTACATAGCTCGAATGAGCTGTATGTACTTCTCAGGCACTCCCTTAACTTTCATACTCCACCACAGAACCTCTCGGGGTACTCTATCATACGCCTTCTCAAGATCTATGAACACCATATGCAAATTTTTGTGTACTCGTCTGTGTTTCTCACAAAGTTGACGAAGCGCAAAGATGGCATCCATAGTCCCGCGCCCAGGCATGAATCCAAACTGGTTCTGTGATACCTCACTTTCTTCTCTCATCCGTCGCGCTACAACCTTTTCCCAAATTTTCATACTGTGTGACATGAGCTTTATTCCTCTATAGTTGTTACAATCCTGTACATCACCCTTGTTTTTGAAGATGGGCACCAGCGAGCTGTTGCACCATTCGTCCGGGATCGCCTCTTCTCGTAACAACTTGTTAAAGAATAAAGCTAGCCACTTCCATCCATCCGCCAACAGATGGCGTTAATACGGCATAAAATAGCGGCCGTTCACAGTTTCGCCCGCGTGTCAGTTTTTTCCCGTTCACGTTATTTTTTCGGGATAAAAAGTAGCCTAAGTTACTCCTTGTTACATCAGCTATCTGCCAGTGAAAGTCCCGTCAAAATCGGTCCAGCCGTTCCAGAGATTACCCGGAACAAACAGACAGACAGACAGACAAAAATTTAAAAAAATGCTATTATGGTATATGTATCGCATATACATTCATATGCATGTAGTAAAAAGCGGTTATTTTGATATTACAAACAGACACTTCAATTTTATTTATTTGTATAGATTATTTTGTCACAATAAACACTGCACAAAACACTATATAGGTACGAATTTGTCAGTTGACAAAACCAAACTCATTAGAGTAGGTAACCGACACTGACATTGACAGTTTGTTGTTTTTTTTAATATGATATGACTTGGAGTCAAATCCTTCAAGCCGTATTTAAAATAGGGATATGAAATAATAAAAACTTAAAACAATAAAACACTTTTGGTAACGCTGTTTTTGTTTGACTGATGTAATGACTTGAAAACTAATGCATTTTAAAGTAAAACAAATGAAATAATATCGCGAAGCCGACCAAATTGAACTATTCGATTTTGTTTTCTTTTTTTTTGTTTATCTGTGCTCCAACGCACACTGTTTTGATAGATATGATTGAATTTGAACTTTGTGCAGAGGTAATAAAGTGCAAATTGACTCTTTGACGTTAGGAACATACCTACATTGTTTAAACAACAGTGGGTGCTTGTAATTCAATATGAACTTTATGTTATAGCAATAAAGCTCGTTTTAGTTAGAAAACGTTTGTATGGGAAAAAGAAAAGGGCTGTTTTTAGGGGTTTTCCGGCAATTATTCGAATTTTTCTCGCCGTAAAAACCATCTTTGAACTTCAACAAACATTTTAAAAAAAGAATTGGCCAAATTGGTTCAGGCGTTGTTGAGTTATGCGCTCACGAACATTTTGCGATTCATTTTTATATTATAGATATCTTGATATATTTGTAACTGCCAACATGTATTTTAGTCGATCGCGACTGATTGGAAGGAAAAGAAGGGGAAAAGGGGAAGTTTGCTATAGCGTTATTATCGACGGATCTCAATCAAACAAGGTACGAGTTATTATGTCTATACTAATATTATAAAGAGGAAAGATTTTATTGTTTATTTGTTTACATTGAATAGGCTCCGAAACTACTGGATCGATTTGAAAAATTCTTTCACCGTTGGGAAGTTACATTATCCCCGGGTGACATAGGCTATATTATATTTTCAAAAAGATTAGGGATCCTTACTAAAACCCGTGCGAAGCCGGGACGATCCGCTAGTATTTTATATTCAGTAAGTTACTCAGTAGGATATTACATATTTTACTAAAATTGATAAGATGAAACCGCCCAAGTGTTCGGGCTCTTCTAAAAAATAAGCTGCGGCAATGTCTTCAGCCTTCGCCCAGAAAAATTGTAAAGATAATAGAGGTACAGTCAGCTGCATTAGAATGTATACAATTATTACACTCGATGTAAGAATTCTATCACTTATTTGGTTCCCATAGTACAAGCCTTGCTTAGTTTGGGGCTAGATGATGTGTAAGCATGTTAGGCAAACATGGCCGGCCCACTACTACTACGCTTACAAGCCATATGAGCTATGTAGACCACCTTGGTTTTCGGATAGCCTCGTTCCTCATTGTACCCTTCACAAAAACTCCAAGCATAGCTCTCTCCATAACTTTTGACTTTGACGACCAATATGATGTGGCGGGCGAATGTCCGTCCGCGACGCTGGAGGTTGCGGGTTCGATTCCCGCCTTGGGATAAATGTTTGTATATATATATAATAAAAAATATCTATGCATGTCATGTATTGTATTAAGTATATCAGTCATCTAGTACCCATAACACAAGCTCTGCTTAGCTTGGGGCTAGATGACGCTGTGTAGATTGTCCAGCATTATTTATTTATTTATTTATAACTCGCTGAGTTACTTTTAGTTTGTGGACTGATTTTATCCTTAGTGTCTACACTTCGGCCGCTGTCTGTACCTACATCTTTAGGAATTAAGAGGTGGAAATGTTTTCACACAAGGAAAGTACTCCTCACGGTCGATACCATAACTTCAGGATATAAAGAATGAAAGATAAGGATGGGAATTATTTCCCGAAAATCCTAACGCCAAAGAAAAAACCGTGATATTTTTCCTAATCGCAAAGAAACCTACTTTTCCTTTACTATTCACTAAAGAATATTTTTCTCTAGCCCTTCGTCAAATGCTTTGATGTGTGATTTGTCTGAAAATCCCTGAAACTAGGTTATACTGCCACAGAGTAGGCGTGAATAGAGTTGACAGCGGGATTAGCAATACTGTCGCTTGACATGAAAAAGACTGTGCAAAGACTACAATAGATAGATAGTGCTTAAACTGTAGCCATCTCTTACCGATGGGTAATGGCAAACAATGAACTTTTGGTTTGCACTAAGTATATTCAATGAGTAAAGTAGTAAGTATATAGAATAAATTGTATACACAAAATTAAAATAAAACACTTAGATTGTGTTATATAAAATATCCTACTAATATTATAAACGCGAAGGTTTGTAAGTATGGATGGATGGATGGATGTTTGTTACTCTTTCACGCTCTAACTAGTAGACCGATTTGGATGAAATTTAGAATAAACATAGATTATAACTTTGATTAATATATAAGCTACTTTTTATCCCGAAAAAATGACGGGAACGGGAAAAAACTGCCACGCGGGCGAAGCTGAGAGCGGGCACTAGTACTTATAATATAAATAAGATCGATAAGATATTTTCATTATAGTGAGTGCATTATAGTGTGTGTAACACAATAGTAATGCAAACGGTGAAGGAAAACTAAAAAAATAACGGGAACGGGAAAAAACTGCCACGCGGGCGAAGCTGAGAGCGGGCATACTTACTTACTTACTTACTTACTGAGTACTTATAATATAAATAAGATCGCTAAGATATTTTCATTATAGTGAGTGCATTATAGTGTGTGTAACACAATAGTAATGCAAACGGTGAAGGAAAACTAAAAAAATAACGGGAACGGGAAAAAACTGCCACGCGGGCGAAGCTGAGAGCGGGCATACTTACTTACTTACTTACTTACTGAGTACTTATAATATAAATAAGATCGCTAAGATATTTTCATTATAGTGAGTGCATTATAGTGTGTGTAACACAATAGTAATGCAAACGGTGAACGAAAACATCGTGAGGAAACCTGCTTAGTAACTTCCATGTAGGTCGAATAAGTTGGTAAACCTAGGTACGCCATCTAAAATTTTGTTCCCATAGTACAAGCTTTACTTAGTTTGGGGTTAGATTTTGCGTGTGAAATATCTGTAATATTTATTATTACTATTTAATAATACATACGAATACAATATTTTAAAACTATAATGGTTCTCATCGCAACTATGGGACCCTAAAACAAATTAAATTCTCACGTAATTTCTAAAAGGTAAGCTAAACTTTTTGAAACTTATGAAAATCATTAATAATTTTAATGAACCTTATTTTTAAATTAGTTATAGTTTCTTTTATGCTATCCAATTAAGAATATTTGGAAAACTTATTACTGACTTAATTAAAATATTTTAAAAACTGGTTTCCAGACTGTTTTTTTCGACGTCGACCTTCTAGATTTTTTTTTGATGCGACCTTCTGATGGAACAAGCATATGGCCCACCTGATGTTAAGTGGTTACCATTACCAATAACAAAGCATTACATGTCACGCTCGTTAACGTACCCTACGATGCATTACTATGCGTCCATCAACCTGCGGCATACAGGTGTTAAGCCTCATGTGCCTGTAATTACCATGTTACGATGTCATAGTTCTGATGTCCAAAACGTCTACCATGCCTTAAAATGGATTACTATCGCAATTTTCTAATACAGCCCATACAAGGCGCTTCTTGTCTTTAAAGTTACCTACTGGCATGTTTGATAGAGATCTAAAGACGACCGATGTGGCGCGGCGGGCGAATGTCCGCCTGCGACGCAAGGGTTGCGGGTTCGATTCCCACCTTGGGATAAATATTTGTACGATCTGCAAATATTTATTCCGAGTGTTCTGGGTATTTTCTATGTATAATAAAAAAATATCTATGTATGTAATATAATATTGTATTAAGTATACCAGTCATCTAGTACCCATAACACAAGCTCTGCTTAGCTTGGGGCTAGATGATGCTGTGTGGATCGTCCGGCATAAAAAAAAAAGAGATATCTACCGTGCTTTAGGTGCACCTCATGATCGTTTCTACATGATGCACGTGTTGCAATGCATAGTCTATGTTCATCAACCTGAAGCATACAGAGGCATAATTCTATTGACGAAATATCATCAAATTCGATTTTGATAATCAAACTCTAGTTGCAATCTCATCTTGGCTCTAAAAAAATTTTACCTGCAAGGAAATGCAGGTAAAATTTTTTTAGAGATATAGGTGGTGATAACCGCTTAACATCAGGAGGACTATCTGTTTAATCCACCAGCAAGTCGTATAAAAAAGGCAAGTTGTTGTTTCTCTAGTCTATCGACCTTTTCCGTAAATACCTACTCTATGGTTACGTAAATCACTATCCGCGTATAATAGTGTAACAAATGATGGTTATATTATGATATACGATTTCAGTCCTTATGGAACGCGTGAAAAATATGTCTACTCTAGGAAACTTGAAATCAAATAAGGACGATTATTCACTAGAGTGCTCGCTTATTTATGTGGTCTGCCCGAAACTAGATTAGGCGGTACATTTCTAGTTTAGTTCTAGCCGAGTAACTCGACGCGTGTAATTTCAAATTGCATGTGTAATATCGTCGAAATAAAGTTCATAATACCATGCGACGTTTAAATGTGATAGAAAATATGGTTTTTGAAGTTTTTACGCGAATTAGCGCGGCTATAATCCCTTTCTGAGAGCCGTTACAGGCTCACAGCTTAGTTGCGCTGTAAGTTGTGGGTTCGATCCCCACCGAGAACAAACATTTGTGTAATGAACATAGATTTGTTCTCTGTCTTGGCGTTAAATTGTATTCTCTGTAATGATAATACAAAAGTATAAGTATTTTATCTGGTTTCCATGATACAAGTTTTGCTTAGTTTGGGGACAGAGCGCGTTTTGTGAATGTTTTCCAATATTAGTTATTTATTTATTTATTATTACTGGCATTTTTTATGATATACATACAGTTGATCCACCTGATTGCGTCAAGCGTTGCGTTTTTTAGTTGTAGTCTTAGTGAAGGGCTCGTCCGGAGAAGTACTTGCACCATAACTATTCCTGCCGCCTAGCAGCTTCCTGTGTTCCAGTTTGAAGGGTGAGGGTACCGGTGAAATTACAGGCACCTATATGCCTCAAGTTGATGGACGCAGGGCTGTGCATTATAGGGCACGTTTCGACCCGTGCGTGACCTACGAACCAACGCTTGATAGTAAAATGTTTATGGTTAAAATATAATAGATAAATAAACCTATTTTCTTTATAGATAATAAATAATGTATACAGTTTCTCACAGACGAAAACTAGCCAAAATACGCCCTATGTGTGGAGCAAGCATTACTTACACTCTTTGAATTTATAGCCCACAGGAGGCCGAGATTAGATACTGTACCAACACTAGTGATGTGATGTTGTCGGCTTAGACCGAATCTGCATGGTTCCTATAACCTTCTGGTGAAAACGCGCACATCTTGTTCCGTGAGTAACTATTTTCAAACAAACTTCAACCCCCCACTGCACCATAGCATAGGTTGAATTTCGGAAATTCCTTTCTACACCTCTACGCACTAAGACGAATATACCCTGAAAATTTTAAGTCTCTACGACCAGTGGTTTGGGCTGTACGTTGTTTATATGTCAATCAGTTAGTCAGGACAAAGATTTTTATAATTGGTATAGATATATAGATTACTTCACGGAAACCGCAGGCTTTATAAGTGACTAGTTTTTTTTATATTTGTGGACATTTTTACGCAACATCATGATCTAACCCAAAAATAAGCATAACTTGTACTATGGAAATCAGATGACTGATAAAATACTTATCTACGTTTTTTTTACTTAGATTATAACATAACACCCAGACAGAAAAAAAAAATCTATGTTCATCACACAAATGTTTGTACTCGATGGAGATCGAACTCACAACCTACAGCATCGAAAGCAAAGAAAGAAACAGAAAACAGAATAGAAAGAAAAAAAGAAACGGTAGGAACCAAGCCGTAAGTTTCTTGACGGTTCTTCTAGGCTTGGTCGCGAGGAACTGGCGCTTAGATTCACCTAGATTTAAGCATTTATTCAGTAATATCCGCAGGGATCATGTTGAAATGATCCCTGCGGATATTACTGAATAAATGCTTTTTGACTTTGACTTTGAAAGCTATTACAAACTGAGCTGTGAGGCAAGTCAAGTTGAAAGAACAATCAGTTTTCGGCAGTATTTGACCGAATATTTGCCGAAGTTATAACCACAATACAGTTTGAACACTTACCACCACTACACCCAGTGGTCTGAAATAAACTACATACTCGTAGCATTTTTAAAATTTACGACCCATTTTGTTTGGATTTTTAGTCGTATTTCTGCTAACAACTGTTGTTTGAATGTGTTTGTTATTAGTTCTGTTTTCGTGGTGATAGGAGTTTTTTGCCGTTATAAATAAAAAAACGAGTGTGCTTTAGACCACACGACCGAAGTAAAACTTCTTTGATATACGAAACGTAACTGGCTATGAGAGAAAGAGAGAAGGAACAGTGCTTTCATACCCCTTCCATGGTAGTGTAGGTACCCCCTCCACGTTTAACGCAACCTTGTTGGAAGGCGCATTACAAGTATTACTTCAAAAACACATAGTTTGGCTAAATAGCGTTGTTTTAAAGGTATGCCTTTTAATCTTAGGCTAACTATCTCTCTCTTACACAAGCTCAAAGTCGCGAAAAGGGCTATATAGGGAGACCGATGCTGGGAGTTGCACTGCGAGATAGAAGAAAGAAAGAAAAGCTTTTTATTGACCCAAACAGACATTAATAACTATTTACCTACTTAAATACTTACATTACTGGAGATAGAATGAGAAATGAGAAAATCCGTAGAAGAACCAAGGTCACCGACAGCTTTCAGAATCAGCAAGTTCAAGTGGCAATGGGCAGGCTATATAGCTGGTGGAACCTACAACCGCTGGGGAGTAAAGGTTCCCGAATGGTGACCACGAACCGGAAGACGAAGCGTAGGACGTGCTCCTACCCGATGGACTGACGACATTGTTAGGACCGCGGGAAGTCGATGGATGGAAAAAGCTCAGTCATTCTTCATAAAAACGTGTGGGAGAGGTCTATGTTCAGCAGTGGACTTCTACAAGCTGTTGATGGAAGTTGAAATTTAACCCCTAAACAGTGGGGGTTGAAGTTTGTACTAAAATATATTATATATATTATATTATACTATATTTATATTAAAGCTGGACAATCCACACAGCATCATCTAGCCCCAAGCTAAGCAGGGATTGTGTTATGGGTACTAGATGACTGATATACTTAATACAATACATTACATATATAGATATTTTTTATTATACTTAGAAAACACCCAGAACACTCGGAATAAATATTTGCAGATCGCACAACTATTTATCACAAGGCGGGAATCGAACCCGCAACCTCTTGCATCGCAAGCGGACATTCACCCGCCGCGCCACATCGGTTGTCAATATTTTCACGCGAGCGAAATTGCGCGCGTTTCGCTACTTTTATTTCTATAGCCACTGTAAATTTATCTTGGAATTTATATAAGCACTCATATCTATAGCAATAAACAAAATAAAGCTACGATGTGTCTATGAAAAAAATACAGACGACCTTCGTAGCAAACTAAGCGAGGTCCTTGACCCTACTTCCGGTCAAACGACTACCCATAAAAAACGATGGAGACTTAGCAAAAGAACGAAAAAACTAGGAAATCGCACTTTGTGCGTGAAACAGTTTACCGAAATAAAAAAGTAGTTTTTCGTGTTAGTTGGATTACTGAAAGAAAAATAGTTATTTATGTAAGTTTTGTATCGAGGTAACGATTTAAATATTTTCATACAATCTTCTAAAGTGAATGTAGTAAAGCTAACAAATATAATTATACATTTATTTACAAAGAAAATTATAGCTAATACAAGTAATTATAATTGGTATGTACAAAATACATGTGAAACAGTTGAGCTATCTTCTAAATATATATAACTCAAAGGTGACTGACTGACTGACATAGTGATCTATCAACGCACAGCCCAAACCACTGGACGGATCGGGCTGAAATTTGGCATGTCAAAGTCAAAGTCAAAGTCAAAAATCATTTATTCAGTAATATCCGCAGTGATCATCTTGAAACGTCTTAAATCTAGGTGAATCTAAGCGCCAGTTCCTCGCGACCAAGCCTAGAAGAACCGGCAAGAAACTTACGGCTTGGTTCATGCAGGTAGATGTTATGACGTAGGCATCCGCTAAGAAGGGATTTTGATTAATTCTACCCCCAAGGTGATAAAATAGGGGATGAAAGCTTGTATGAAACTTTGTCAATTTTAAACCGATCGGGCTGAGACTTTGCATGCATAGGGCTACTATGATTTTATCCCGAAAAAATAACGGGAACGGGAAAAAACTGCCACGCAGGCGAAGCTGTGAGCGGCCGCTAGTATTATATATTTTACAACATAAACTGAACCTAATATAATAGGCTCCAATAAAATGACACAAGCGTAGCTTAAAAGCTTAACATGCTGGATGTATGCCAGTTTTTGGGCCGAGATTTATGAAATACAGAATTTATGTGAAGTCTTTGCCAGCCATCAATTTCTAGTTAGTGGTATTGGCTTTTAAAAGCTTCGGTTGTTTAACCAGATGTTACATACATTGAACGTCGTAAAGACCTGTAGAACTGTCGATAGTATGATTGATCGGAAATCAGATCGATAGTACAAGATGAGATGAAAAAGTCAAAAATTCAGTAATATCCGTAGGGATCATCTTGAAACGTCTTAAATCTAGGTGAATATAAACGCCAATTCCTCGCGACCAAGCCTAGAAGAACCGGAAAGAAACTTACCGTTTTTAGGGTTCCGTACCCAAAGTGTAAAACGGGACCCTATTACTAAGACTCCGCTGTCCGTCTGTCTGTCTGTCCGTCTGTCACCAGGCTATCTCATGAACCGTGATAGAGAGTTGATATTGTCACAGATGATGTATTTTGACTTTAACTTTGACTTTAATAGCACGATAGTAAGGTACCACGGCAGTTTCAACATTAGCACACTTTACACGTATCAAAATATAATTTTGATTGCAATTTATTTGATTTGGAAAATTGAGGCTTCCAACGTGAATATCAGCTCATGTTAAATT
Source organism: Electrophaes corylata (assembly GCA_947095575.1). Lineage (NCBI taxonomy): Eukaryota > Metazoa > Arthropoda > Insecta > Lepidoptera > Geometridae > Electrophaes > Electrophaes corylata. The sequence continues at coordinate 4,605,596 of OX352724.1, read as the reverse complement.
ACGACACATTTTCGGTTTCGCGGTTGTTTTGTCGAAAGGTCAACGCCCTTGCCTTTGCACATGTAGTCAATCGTAAATACAGGTTTTTGCTTAGTTCATGAAATCGAAACAGACATAATAATAATAATAATAATAAATAACTTTATTTGATCATAAAAACGACAGCTAAAACGACAGCATACGGTACCTAACAAAAACTTTAAACTCCACAAGATATTCTACCACGTTGACGTGGTACCAAAAAAATCAAGTCGTTAAAAACTAATGTTATCATCAGTATGAGTTGAGGATGAGTCTGATTTTAAATACTGCTGCAAATTCCTAACAACACGGGTCGTGATTCGTCTTTGGAAATATAAAAAGCATTAGCACATGTAGTTTACGCCGTAACTACGGTTTAGTGCTAAAATTACTCCAATTAATTGAATCATCATTATCATCATCATCATCATCAGCCTCATGTGCCTGTAATTTCAACGGCACCCACACCCTTTAAACCGGAACACGCGGCGCTGCTTGGCGGCAGAAATAGACATGGTGGTAGTACTTCCCCGAACGAGCCCTTCACTAAGAGCTCTAATACTACTGTATAGGGTAAATGATGAGGATCAATGAATTTAAGTAAGCGACTGGTGCCTCCAGCAAAGGGACAGATAAACTAAAGAATACGTCCGTTCAGCGCGCAAATACAAATACTGTAAGTTGTAGGAAACAAAAAGTAGGTAGCGTTTTTGAACGAGAAATTCTCGCTTAATCAAATATTCTTCATACTTTCACAGCCGGTATGTCGGCACTTCCATTGGAAATACAATTAAACGCTTCTCACCCTTCATTTGAGTTGAAGGTAGGTCCTCGCGAGTAGGTACTCGCGCCCGGCCTGCGCTCAAGGCATAATCTGAAGCGTTTTACAAGTTTTATTTCAAGAAGCAGTGTCATTTCAAGAGCACCGGTGGTGATCTAATGATATTGATCCCGCCTTCTAATCCTTAGGTCATGTGCTTGAATCCGGTTGTGCACCAATAGATTTTTTCGCACACTTGATTCGGAGTAGTGTAAATACTCACTGGCCAGGCACTTGCCAGAGTATTTCCACTATACTTGCACTTGCTACTAGCCACTGTGTTTGATATATGCAATCTACATTAAACGAGCACACCCAGACAGTACGAGGATGGGCGTGTCGGGCGCCAGTGTGTTCCGTTGAATCGGTACTGACGACACCCGTTCAATCTGCGCACACGTGTTTTGTCGTTCCCGTTTCCGCCCCGTCCGCGCTTTAGTGCCAATGCAATTCAGTCATTGACTTGGCAAAAGATTTTTAAAGTAATACTTCTTATGCAACAAGGTTGCGTTAAACGTTTAAAACTACCATGGAGGGTGTATGAAAGCACTGTTCTGTCTCTCTTTCTCTCATAGCCAGTTACGTTTCGTATGTTAAAGAAGTTTTACTTCAGTCGTATATAAAGCACACTCTTTTTTTTTATTTGTCAGTTTATTTTTATCGGTCTCGCTCCCTCTTGTCACTTGCGCGGATAATCACAGCACTCTTAAACTTGGTAAAGTAAATATTAGTCTTCAATTTGCCGTGTTTTCTTTGTCTCTTGTTACAGGTTCGCCCATCTCTGCCCACGTGGCGCCTTTGTTTGCTGTCATTGGAAACTTTTTGTCACATTTGGCATCCGCCTTTTGATCATACTGCCTGCGTTTGCAATCTTAATAGTTTCTTAACAGTCAGATACAAGTCAGAGTTCTTATTTCTTCATAAATCTTCTTCTCTTAGATCATAATATACTAGCGAAACGTGCGCGACTTCGTCCGCGTGAAGCTATTTTCATACAATCTTCAATCCTCGCTGTACACGTTAAGAGGTTGAATTTCGGGAATTCCTTTCTTAGTACACCTCTATGCACCACGACGAATATGCACTGAAAATTTCAAGTCTTTACGACCAGTGGTTTAGGCTGCGCGTTGTCTATAACCCATCAGTCAGTCAGTCAAGGCAAAAGATTCTTATAATTGGTATAGATAGATAAATAATCTAAGCTTCTTCTATCATATATTTTCCTATATTAGTTTCTAAATTTCGAATGTTTATGACCGAAATTTCCTTTCAGAGTATGTAGAATTCATAATATTTACCCTATTTGGGACGTAATTTACCACACGATCGGTTCGGTCCATCCCAGTGATAAATTAACTTAATTTAGGCCCAAATTGAGTGACATTGGCACTTTCACAGATCTAATTTGGGAAACGCCGAAGGCTGTTTCCTGACACAGGAGAGCATCGGTGGTCTAGTAGAAGCGACTCCGCCTTTTGATCCTATGATTCAAATTCGGTCGTGTATCAATGGATTATTCCGCTTGAAAAAAATGAAAAAACGCGCAATGCTAGTACTCCCAAACGGTGAAGGAAAACATCGTGAGGAGACCTGTTAGAATTCTAGCAGCGACGATGGGCTTGCAACCTCTCACGTATGGAATACCAACTAGTGCAAAATGTGAGTTTGTAGGTACCAAATGTAATATCTGAGCATACCTCAGACTACTCCCTTTAGGTATCCTCGAAGAACCATGAGTCATTGTCCTTTGTGCTATGAGATCCGAAGGGATATCCACCGTGCCAGAGGATAAAGGTCGTGATGCTATTTAATTTTTTTTTGTTCTTTGACATTAGTAGTTAAATAGTCTTAGTTATATATAAATTGTGTAAAATATAGAATAAATAAATAAAGTAAAGAAAAACTTGCAATAAAATAATGGTTCAATATGACCCAAATTAGTAGTCTACCATCGCGTTAGATTGACCCCAATAAAGTATTATATTACATGCCAAATAACATCAATGTTTGCCATAAAGTGTCCATGCGACCAGACATAATTGTGTAGAGACGCCATGTTTTAATTCATTCTGAAGACATCACAATATACAAAAGCAAAAAAGAAAAATAACATTTAAAAAATCTTGTCTTTTTTAAAAACGGTAGGACCAAGCCGTAAATTTCTTGCCGGTTCTTCTAGGCTTGGTCGCTAGGAACAGGCGCTTAGATCAAAGTTAAAGTCAAAGTCAAAAAGCATTTATTCAGTAATATCCGCAGGGATCATCTTGAAACGTCTTAAATCTAGGTGAATCTAAGCGCTAGTTCCTCGCGACCAAGCCTAGAAGAACCGGCAAGAAACTTACGGCTTGGTTCCTACCGTTTTTTCCACCTGATCCACCTTTAAGTTTCAAGATGATCCCTGTATTACTGAATAAAAGCTTTTTGACTTTGATTTATTTGTATTAGGGGATGATTATGCTCGCAAAAACAGGCAAGAACTTTACGGCTTGGTCCGTACCGTTTTTTTTTGTATGATCCTTTTACAAATTAATAGATAGATACCTAGGGTTCAGTATTAAAATGCTTGCCAGCAATCATCAAAATATGTTGCTTTCTGTGTTTATCTTTGTCACTGAAAAACGATAGTGTCTGTGGGGATAGTTTGATTGTGTATATTATAAGTATGATTTTGTTATTTTTGTGTTTAGAAGTTTGGATAATAAATGACTTTGTCACTTTATATTTTTCCTCTCTCTTACTGCTGGGCAAAGGTCTACCCCATTTTCATAAACTGCTATCTTCCGCCGCTTTACACCATGATTTATGAAAAGTATTGAGGTCGTCACGCCAACGTTTCCTCGGCCTGCCCCGGCTTTGTTGTCCATTTGCAAGTACCCATTGTGTGACGACCGCTGCCCATCTATCATTAGGCATACAACTGGTGTGGCCTGCCCAATCCCATTTTAATCTGGCAGACTTATCGCCGACGTCAAGGATCCACGTTCTCGGACGTAGTATATTTTGGATCTTGTTGTTTCTCTTCATTCCCAGCACACTGTGCTCTTTGGCAGACCTTGAGCTTGGACTTTGAGACTGTTAAAGGCCATGTTTGTGCGCCGCGTAAGGACGGGTAGAATACACATGTCGATGAGTTTTCGCTTCAGAAACAGAGGAAGGTTACTCTTCACATATCAATTTTGTTATTTATTAAAACAATACAGTTACAAAAATTGAGAAGGGTATAAAATACAATTAAAACAATATATAATAAAGCGAGAAACATGTGTTTTATATTATTATATTTTTATATACAGTTGTTTTACAATGTAAGTCTAATTTTAGGTTGAAATCATATTAGATTTGCAAAATTCTGGATCTAAAATCTAGACTGGATGTTACATATATTAAAGTAGGTAATTTTAAAGGTTTTATATTTATAATAAAAAAAAAAAAAAAACAGCGCCGTGTCAAATGGATAGGGATGGGGATTGATAGGTATAATAAGGTCGTTACATACATAATACTAAAGTGAAAATAATATTGCTAAACATTCACTTAGCTCTTTCCAGAACTCATAAATATTAATTTTATGTGTGTTTAATGCTCATTCTTAATTACTAGACGTCGTTTTTATTATATTACTGTAATTTTGTTTTTTTTCTGTCTTATTTAACCTATTACCATTTAACCTTTTTATTTATTTATTTATTTTTCTGTGTGGTTCTATTTGCATAATATACATATACATATATAATATACTCTTAACTCTAGTAGGTAGTCTATTTGTATTATTTGTTTGTTCGTGCGTCACCAAAGCTTTGTGCTGAAAACCAGCGCTGAGAACTTGTTCTCAGCCCATGCTGAGCTCAGGGCTTTTTATGCAAACTGTACATGGCAGCCGTTCCACATGCATATTACAATTCTTGTATTTACTGCTTTAATTTTTTTTATTTTTTTATTTCTCTGTTTTACGTGTTAGGCTTAGAAACTTATATTTTGTGTCGTGTACAGTTTTTATAAATAAATGCTTTTCTTTCTTTCTTTCTTTCTTTCAATGTTGCCAACGAATATATACGAGTAATAATATTAAAGTAGTTTACAGCGATAACGAATTTAGTAATGAAATCGCTACGAAACTAATTACATTGACTAGGGGGCTGTAAAAGTCACGCAAGACTAGATCAATCTACCCGGTGAAGCAATAGTAGCCGGATGACATCTTGACACTAAAAACTAATTTAAAATTTTATTCTCATAAAAACTTTTTTGTTTCAGATTTTAAAACTGATAACGGAACTAGGTAAGTCAAACCAGCTGCTCTTTTTCTTCTTCAAATTTAAGAGCTCGGCTCTTGTCGGGGGCTTGATGCAATTTTCTCCATTTTGCTTTTTCTAATTTTATTTATTTATTTTATTTTATTTTATTTGGAAAACAAACAGTGGTAAAACCTATATATAAAACAACTTAATTATACTAATCACCAATTACATGTTTTCGCATATACGATGCTAAAGAACTTGAACTATATGATACACAACAAAAAAAACTTAGTAAGTTGTAGTTATACATAAAAAATAAAGCCAATCAGCTAAGAACCGATTCAATCCAGTGGTTAGATAAAGCATTGCGACAACTACTCTAAATATTTGCTGTATTATAGTTTTTATTACAATAAACTAGTCTAAGAAAAACACAATGGATATAAAATTCTATGGGCTTACAACCTGTCACGTATGGAATACTAACCACTGCAAAAGGGTATGTACCAAGTTTTATATTTGTATGTACCTCTGACTACCCCCTAGATGTCTTAGAAGAATCTCGAGTAAGTACTTGGTAGGTTCTAAGAGATCTGAAGAGATATCTACCGAGCTTGGAGATTAATAATAATAATAATAATGCTGGACAATCCACACAGCATCATCTAGCCCATGCTAAGCAGAGCTTGTGTTATGGGTACTAGATGACTGATATACTCAATACAATACATTACATACATAGATATTTTTTATTATACATAGAAAATACCCAGAACACCTGGAATAAATATTTACAGATCGTACAAACATTTATCCCAAGGCGGAAATCGAACCCGCAACCTCCTACGTCGCAGCCGGACATTCGCCCGCCACGCCACATCGGTCGTCAATGTTGTGAAGCTATTTCATTTTAAATTTTTTTTTAAACTGTTAGCAACAATATTCGGGAGATAATTTATGATGTGTCCTCACAACCCTACTGGACATGGCCACCGCGTTCTTAGACACGGGGGGGTTGATTAATACCCGGGGAATCGAACCACCCTTGAGATAGTGCCGGGAAGAATGACTGAAGGGAATGAGGACAGCGTCAAATCGTGTGATGTTATACATTACATAAGGCGCGTCACAAACAAAGCAATTGTTTATTTCTTTATTTATTTTAGGAAGACCAACAGCTTACTAAAGAATTATGCTAAGTAGTCTTGACGACCGATGTGGCGCGGCGGGCGATTGTCTGCCTGCGACGCAGAGGTTGCGGCTTCGATTCCCGCCTTAGGATAAATGTTTGTACGATCTGCAAATATTTATTCCGGGTGTTCTGGGTGTTTTCTATGTATCATAAAAAATATCAATATATGTAATGTATTGTATTAAGTATATCAGTCATCTAGTACCCATAACACAAGCTCTGCTTAGCTTGGGGCTAGATGATGCTGTGTGGATTGTCCAGCATTATTATTATTTTTATTATTCATCGTACTTCAACTAGGTACATTATAGACCTACCACCTACTTATGTAATTTTATTAGATATGAAAAATTGCCGTTATTGCACCTGTTGTTGCAATAACAGCAGGTCTACTCTTAGAAACGATAAACGAAGTTTCGTACTGTCGTGTATAATTACGGTTAAAAAGAGACTGACTTCACATCGTTGGAGTAATTCAATCTTAGGAAACATTTTGGGTACTGAACCCTAAAACCAATACCCTTCAACTGGAAAAACAATAGACAATCTTTTCACTACCAGAAATGACTCGAGTCAATTCAATAGCTATGAGATTTATTGATCGAGTGAGCAAAGCGAGTGTAGCATCTTGAGATTGGCCAAAAAATGCTTTTGTCCATCCGTCTATCTGTGTATCTACAAATCACATTTCTCAATAGTTTTCGACGAAAATTTATAAACAAGTTCGTTAGTTTATTTTATTAGTAGTAGTTATATATTATTTTCCTAATTTATGTGAGCAATGCCAATGCTTTCAAAAGGTGAAGGAAACCGTGAGGAAGCCAGTTAGTATTCTAGCAGCGACAATGGGTTTGCGACCTGTCACATGGAACACCAACTACAAAATATGGGTATGTCTATACTAATATTAACAGTAGACCTCGCAAGCCCTTATAACCATAGTATAGCCAACACATTACCCTTATTTTTTTTATTTTTTTGACGACCGATGTGGCGCGGCGGGCGAGTGTCCGCCTGTGGTTGCGGGTTCGAGTGACGCAGGAGGTTGCGGGTTCGATTCCCGCTTTGGGATAAATGTTTGTACGATCTGCAAATATTTATTCCGAGAGTTCTGGGTATTTTCTATGTATAATAAAAAATAAGTATGTATGTAATGTATTGTAATAAGTATATCAGTCATCTAGTACCCATAACACAAGCTCTGCTTAGCTTGGGGCTAGATGATGCTGTGTGGATTGTCCAGCATTATTTATTTATTTATTTATTGTATCTTGAAATGTGGCGAAGAGTAAGAGTGTGGTAACTGGTTTTTTTACTGTATATTTTTAGCCATGACATGTATAACAGTAATAAATGACTGTGACTATAAGTTTGTTTAAAAAAACGGCCTGTTAGAACGTCACGGCGAGTGCTGTGGTAGCTGAAATTTTAAACTGTTTTTTTAACCATACATATTAAACCGTTACAAATGACTGTGATTACGAGTTTGATTTAAAACTCATTCAGTATGTTTGAATGTGGTTGGGAAGCTACACTATCTCCGTGTGACATAGGCTATATTATATTTTTTAAAAATTGGGATTCTTTCTAAAACCCGGGCGAAGCCGGGACGAGTCGCTAGAACCAAATATAATAAAGAAAGAAAAAAGAAAGAAAAATATTTTATTTATGACGACACAGTATAAGAAAAGGACACACTTTATAAATAGAACATAAATAATACTAGAAATAATAACCTATACGCATAACATAACAGAGTAAAAATAAATATTTTATACAAAACAGAAAGAAGAAAAAGTAATAATAATAAACTAAGTAACAAGATAGAGTGTGTCTCTCAATACCTAACATATAAGAACGTCATAAAAAGGAGTCCAACTCAGCATGAAGTTAATTCTTTTTTCTTTCTATTTATCCAGTAAATTTAATAGCAACGACCCTAAATTTCGTTATAGGCATTCATAATTTGTGCTGTTAATAACCCAACTTGTTAAATGCTTAATAACTATTGCCTCGTTAATTAACTGCTTTTAGCTTAACGCGGTAATTAACTTGTCATTTATTAATGGGTTATTCCGATTCGTGGATATAATTTATTACAAAACTCCATCATGGGTTGCCATAAACGTCATTTATAAACAAACTAGCAAAATGCGTGAAGGTTCTTACGCGTAAAATTATTTACGTACAAAGTTCAACCCCCTAGGAGTTTGAATTTTGGAAATTACTTTCTTAGTACACCTCCACGCATCAAGAAGAATATAATCAACCACCACCACACCACACCACCACCACATTGACGACCCATGTGGCGCGGCGGGCGATTGTCAGCCTGCGACGCACGAGGTTGCGGGTTCGATTCCCGCCTTGGGATAAATGTTTGTACGATCTGCAAATATTTATTCCGGGTGTTCTGGGTGTTTTCTATGTATAATAAAAAATATCTATGTATGTAATATAGTATTGTATTAAGTATATCAGTCATTTCGTACCCATAACACAAGCTCCGCTTAGCTTGGGGCTAGATGATGCTGTGTGAATTGTCCAGCAAAAAAAAAAATAAAATAAATAAATAAATAAGCAAAATGTGGGTATGTAATATCTGACGTTCCTCTGACAGCTTAGTCGGCCGAACCCACAGGAAAGACATAGTCAATACGTGTGGAGGAGACACGGGTTTGTCACAGTGTTTTCTGTCACTGTTTAAGAGCACTAGTATTCGAAACAAAAATGTTTCAAACCCACGACCTTAGGATCAAAAGGTGTGGTTGTTACCACTAGACCACCACTGCTCTCATATTATATATACCATATATGCACTCGGACTAATAATGAGAAATCAGGTGAGATTGCGGTCAAACGTTTAATCGGACGCTGCTTAAATCATCTTTTATAGATGCAAAAGGCCTTTGATGATGATGATATGCACTCGATACACTTTATCTATAAAATACCGACTCCTTTGTCCAAGTCTTGACCAGTTCGTCAGTTTCAGTGCGTTATATCGTGTACAATCTATATCTACAAAATTATACGGCTGACTGACTGAATGCTCAACGCAAACAAGTGATTTTTCTACAACTTTCTGATTGAACAAACAGATGACTCACAGACATGCTAGCATTTTTTTTTTACAGTTTATAGGTAAACGTTTGATCGCAATCTCACCTGATGTTAAGTGATGATGCAGTCGTCGGTGTAGCACGTTTACCTAGAAGATACCTATTCACTCTCCTCTTGAAGACACCCAAATTATACGTGTCCGGAAAAACAGACGAGGGCAACGAGTTCCATTCCTTTACATCACTGCTTGGTGGCAAAAATAAGTTCGGTGGTAATAGGTACTTCCCCGAACGAGCCTATTCACAAAGAGATCTACTGCTACCTACTACTAGTACCAAATGTAATATTTGATCTTACCTCTGACTAACCCTTTTAGATGTTTATTGTTGCCTACCTAAAATAAACAGCCACATAATAATAGAAACATAATACAGGCCACATACCTTGACGACCGATGTGGCGCGGCGGGCGAATATCCGCCTGCGACGCAGGGGTTGCGGGTTCGATTCCCGCCTTGGGATAAATGTTTGTACGATCTGCAAATATTTATTCCGGGTGTTCTGGGTATTTTCTATGTATAATAAATAATATCTATCTATGTAATATAGTATTGTATTAAGTATATCAGTCATCTAGTACCCATAACACAAGCCCTGCTTAGCTTGGGGCTAGATGATGCTGTGTGGATTGTCCAGTATTATTTATTATTATTCTTTAATGTTATTATAAATCTTTGACCTAATTTTGGTGACCGGTATTTGGTCTCTTTTGATTGAATTTAAAACTTCCTCTCAATGCAAAAGATAATAATAATAAATTTATTTATTTCCGTATCCAAAGTTACATTGTTTTATCAAGATCGGGGCCTTCTTTTAAGTAAAAAATACTTGTGACAGAAAACCCCACTCTTCAATATCCATAGTTTATGGTTACATAATTTGCTCAAAAAGTAAGATGACAGCGTATCTTTTTCAACGAGCTTATTAGTAGCAAGGTAAATCGCATGATTTCCACTAGTATTTTATATCATAAAAGTTTTACTTGCACCTTGAGACTTGAAGTGAATACTTGAAGCTGAGTGAAAATAGCGCAGTCTCTTGGGAGTAACAGAGAAGGTTGAGATAGCTACATTGTTAGTCAGTAGATAAAACAGTAAAACGGGGAATTTCAAATGTTGCTCTGATATTTTATAATGCAGTTTAGATGTTTGTGGCTTTAACAGACTCTAACTACTTGACTAATTTGGATGTAACTCTAAATAAATATAGTTCGTAACCTTATCATTAACCTAATTTCACTCTCTAACTATCACGGTTCATGAGATACAGCCTGTTGACAGACGGACAGACAGACAGACAGAGAGCGGAATCTTAGTAGTCTTAGTCTCGTTTTACGCTTTGGGTACGGAACCCTAAAAAGTTGTATTTGTGTGTGTTTAGTTTCTGAAACGTACCGTGTGCACATCGCCCAAACCATCAAAGTAGGCTTCGCAAACGATACATCCTCGACGCTACATTCTGTTCCGCCGTATATTTGGTACATTTGGTATCGATCGTAAACACAGCCAATAAACTAAATGAAGCGTCTTCGAGACTAGTTCATGACTAGGCGTTGATAAGGCATCATATTCGTAGCTAGAGATGTGACAATATCGATTTATAATTAACCTAATGGACTCTTGGAGGAAAACCGTGGCTGACGGTATAGTCACCCATGATGAAAACTGGCAGCACGTAAAAGAACTTTACGGCATGAACGTACGGCTGCTGATCCTGGACCACCTACGGGATTATTTATTTGTACAAAATGTGTCGGTGGCTGCCGCTCCTGAATAGGTCTTTTGAGTCACAGCTCAAAATGCTTACCTAACCCTACCTGACGCTTCTCTAAATCATCTTTTGTAGATGAAAGGGCCAATGATGAGTGGATAAGCACGGTGGTAAGAGTGACCTTGCCTTCTTATCCTGAAGTTATGGGTTTGAATCCGGTCGAACAACAATAGATTTTTCGAGCAATGGATCCCCACCGAAAACAAACATTTGTGTTATGAACACATAATTGTCTGGGTATAATATATAGTAATAATAATTTTGGACAATGACACAGCATCACCTAGCCCCAAGCTAAGCAGAGCTTGTGTTATGGGTGCTAGATGACTGATATACATTAGATATTTTTTTATTATACATAGAAAATACCCAGACACTTGGAATAAATATTTGCAAATCGTACAAACATTTATCCCGAGACGGGAATCGAACCCGCAACGTTCTGCGTCACAGGCGGACATTCGCCCGTTGTGCTACATCGGTTGTCTATATGTAATATGTATTCTAAGTATGTATTTACAAAAAAGGTAATGTAAATATTCTATCAGTTATCTTATTTTCATAGTAAGAATACTACCTGTGGTTTAGTGAGAGTAAACCCCCTTACTGCAAAATGTGGGTATGTACTAAATATCCTCCCAGACATCCTCAGAGCTTGAATAGGTACTTAGTACTAAGATATCTGAGGGTATATCTAATGTCTGGGTATCAAAGCCTCGAAGTCTTTTTTACGTCTAAAATAAAATAATAATAATGCTGGAATTTGAATACTATATTGGCACTTTACGTACACGTACCGAAGGATGATTTACCTTTAAAAGTAACTCGAGCGCCATTTTACTTGTAAAATATCTAACAGTTGGTCTAAAGCCTACAATTGCAAACACATCGCTACAATTCCCAGGGTACTTTCTCAACTTTGTCGCTTAATTGGGCACAAACAGTCTACAAAGACAAAGTATATAAAGTTATACAAGTACATAAACTTGTCTAATATATAAAGGTAAGTACACGATGATAGACTAAGTACCAACCTAAGTAAGTCGACGAACTTTGCTATCAAAACCACTAACCAAACTTGGACGGTGCTTAAGGCTAAGTGAACCGGCAAAGTAAAAGGCGGTTTCTTTAACCCTGGGCTTATTAGGGACGACCGGTGTGGTGCGGTGGGCGAATTTCCACCTGCGACGCAGAAGGTAGCGGGTTCGATTCCCGATGTTTGTACGATCTGCAAATATTTATTCCGGATGTTCTGGGTATTTTTTATGTATAATAAACATATCTACATATGTTATGTATAGTATTAAGTGTATCTGTAGTACCCATAACACAAGCTCTGCTTAGCTTGGGGCTAGATAATGCTGTGTGGATTGTCCACCATTATTATTATATTAAGTATTCTTCGAATCTGTCATTTCAGGCAGACCCAAATTTGACAAAAATTTAGTTTCAATCTCGTCTCTGCTAAAAAAAATATTGGGACCCACAACATTAAAATGGAAACACAGGACACTGATTCCTGATTTCAGTAAATGTATTTGTACAGAGTCTATTTGTAGCCTGAAGGACCAAGATACACCGTACTGTTTGTATATCAACACAGTCCAATAAATCATTCGTTACTATTCTGGCAACGTTATCAAAACGTTCCCGTTAAAACAAACGTTATTTATTACGTGAATCAACTGGCCTGTGAATGGATTTAGGAGTTTTGTTGTAGAATGTACCTAAGTATTAAGATCTTGCCAACTTTCATAGAAAATGTTGAAATTGCACCTGACCTGACGTCCGATGTGGCGCGGCAGGCAAATGCTTGCGACTCAGGAGGTTGCGGGTTCGATTCCCGACTTGGGATGAATGTTTGGACGATCTGCAAATATTTATTCTGGGTGTTTTGGGTATTTTCTATGTATAGTAAAAATTTCTATGTATGTAATGTATTGTATTAATTAATTATGTCAATCATCTAGTACCCATAGCTCTGCTTAGCTTGGGGTTTTACCCTTTGGGTACGGAACCCTAAAAATTAATATTCTTCTGACAAATTTTGTCGGCACGGTAAAACAAAGACAAAGACGGAAACCTTATCAGAACAGCTTTTATCTCACTCGAACAAACTTTCTTTCAATATCTTCCACTTTATATCAGGAATTCCCTGTAGAGCAATATTTCATCTGTACAATTTATATAACGATTATACGAATCTTTGTCCTGACTGACTGACTGCCACATTTTTATTAATGGAACAAGCATAATATGGCCCACCTGATGTTAAGTAACCTTTATCTGTAACTAAGCATTGGCTTGCAGGTCACACACGTTAGGACGCCCTACAATTCACTATAACCTGGGGTAGTGTTAAGCCTCATATGCCTATTACTACCCACTATTACTACCCCCGGCACCCACAACATTCAAAGCTTGCTTGACGGCAGAATTGGGTAGGGTAAGTGAGGTTCCTCGGACAAATTCCTTCATAAAAAGCTCTACTTCTAAAGTAGTTTAGAAGTTGTAATAGAATAGTAGTAGTAGTAGGCTACTACTACTACTATTCTATTACTACTAGTAGCAGAATAGGAGTAGAAGTTTACTATACATAATGTATATTTGTCCTGATAATATATACGTGGTACGTGTAATTCTATCACCTCTGCTAGAATCACCAGTTTGAGAGCATTCGCATTGTGGGCATAATATTTTCGATAATTTAAACTTTTCCATTGGTGCACGACCGGATTCGAACCCACGATCTTACGATTAGAAGATGGGGTCACTCCCACGGCACCACCAAAATACCAACTTCTGCTAGTGCTACTACTGTGGGTGTACCCAATGTAATATTTGGACGTATCTCTGACTACCCCCTTAGACATCTTCAAATATGGATCTAAAGGGATATCTACCATGCCTGAGGATTAAAGTCATGTCGCTTTTTCTATTCATTTGTTTGTGTGTAAAGGTTTTTGCCTCCTTAGAGACTAATTTCTAAAATTGAAATTAAAAGGGAATTGAAATTAAAATTGAATTGCTACAGGGGTTAAAGTTTCAATGAAAATAGCTTCACGAACGCAACCGCGTGGGATGCCACTACTTTTCAATATAAGTTCTCTATATTGGCAGATTGATTTATAATGCTGGGATATTAGACGCCTTATTCTCGCAAACAGATGTGTTATTTTAGAGTAAAAGATTTTATATTTTCCCCACAACAATACAATAAATAAACAATGACTCTGACGGTGCTTGTGGGGCAGTAAGAGACGTGTTGGTTTTATGCCGCGCCGGGTCAAATTTAATGCCAGTGTTCTCAAACGGTGAAGGAAAACATCGTGAGAAAACCAATTAGTTCTAGTAACGGCGATGGGCTTAAAACCTGTCACGTATGAAATATTAACTACTACAAAATGTAGGTATGTGCCAGATGTAATATTTAGACATACCTCTGACTACTCTCTTTAGACATCCTCAAAAATATTATTATACCGGGAGTAAATATGACTATTTCCCAAAACTGAAACTGCGCATTCAGACTATGATTCTGATTACAAAAAACGCAAAAAAAAAAACTACATTTTTGTCAGTTTTTCCGTGTTTTCAGCATCAATATCGACAATAAATCATAAAATAAACATACAACAGATCGTACAAAATACTTATCCCAAACTAGTAATGACAGTTCAGTCAAAGTTTTGGAGCCCACAAATTACATTATTCAGCGTAAAAAGGTTAATTAAATATTTTAAGCTTTCAATAAATTAAATTTACTTTAGGAGTTCGGCCCGAACCAAATTAATTTAGATTAAAATGTCAAAAACAAACGTAATTGGAATGTTCACCAATATTTTGAATAAGTTCCTCTGTGGAGTGGAAGATTAACTTAAAAAGACACCATTTTGGTAATAGTAGAATAGTAGATCTTAGAAGGCCTCGTCCGGGGAAGTACTACCACCATGCCTATTTCTGCCGCCAAGCAGCGCAGCCTGTTCCAGTTTGAAGGGTGTAAACTTTTAGGTAAAGGTCTATAAATAAGATCCAATGTCCATGATGGGAGGACCTGGAGACTTGTATTACAGGTTTTAACAAACCCCTTCAAAGTCAAAGTCAAAGTCAAAACTCATTTATTCAGTAATAACCGCAGGGATCATCTTGAAACGTCTTAAATCTAGGTGAATCTAAGCGCCAGTTCCACGCGACCAAGCCTAGAAGCCTTTCAAGCTCCAGTCCTTTGCAAAGTGGGTACGTTGTATGTTGTTTCTTTTGTCAGTTAAATCCTACACTCTGTATTCACATCATACCTATCTAGGTACCAACATTGTAAGGAAATAAATGAGTTTTATTATTATTTTTATTTGAAGGGTGTGTGTACCGGTTAAAAATTACCAATCTGTAATAGAAGCGAACAATCCAAACTCCTTCATGGCCATATTTAATATCACATCGTTATATGGCTTCGATTCAATTTACTCAGTGACGTCACCGATCCATGACGTCACGACCAAACGCCACGCGCCTACATCCTGTACCAGTTGCTTAGTCTTGCACGGTAAAATGAGTTTTAAGCCAATAGAAATAAAGATAGAAGTCGCTCAGATGGTAAAGTCACTCATTGAAATTGTGATCACGTTAGGCATTCTGTCACATCTGTTATTTACCTACTTGCACAGTTAAAAACAGAGCGGTACACAGATAAAAAAAATTAAAAAATCTCACGGGTTTATCATCCCAAACGCAGTAGATATATCTTCAGATCTCTTAGAACCAAATACCTACCCTAAATTCTTCTAATTGTTTAAGTCAGAGGTACGTCTAAATATTAAATTTGGTACCTCCCATATACATAGTTAAAAAGAAATGAGAAGTATGTAATTATCAGGAACTTTTTATATACAGAGTTAGTTCAGCTCTTAGTAAAGGGTTTATCCGGGGATACCCTATGTCGTGAGTAGCTTGTGTTGAAGGTAGGCAATCAAGAACAAAAGCCGGCCAAGTGCGAGTCGGACTCGCACACGAAGGGTTTCGTACCATTATCTATAGTAAAAACGGCAAAAAAACTACGTTTGTTGTATGAGAGCCCCTTAAATATTTATTTTATTCTGTTTTTTAGTGTTTGCTGTTAAAGCGGCAACAGAAATACATCATCTGTGAAAATTTCAGCTCTCTAACTGTCACGGTTCATGAGATACAGACAGACAGACAGACAGACAGCGGAGTTTTAGTAATAGGTTCCCGTTTTACCCTTTGGGAACAGAATCCTAAAAAGGCAAAAAGACGAAATCTATTAAAAAAAAATGTTTTTGCGCATCACACAAAAACGACTAAAGGATTTGCGGAATTAGCTAGTTTATAGTCTGGGTTTCATTGAGCTTTCATCCTCAAAACGGGTGTAAAAAGGAAAAGTCGCGAACAGCATAATGTAGGTAAATATGCAAAGGCCGGTTTATATTTACTACTTTATTATCATCATCATTTCCTACCCTTATCTCACTTCATATGGGGTTGCCACAACAGTTTTTTCCTCTCCTTACTTATAATAATAATAATGCCGGACATAGGAACAGCATCATCTAGCCCCAAGCTAAGCAGAGCTTGTGTTATGGGTACTAGATGACTGATATACTTAATACAATACATTACATATATAGATATTTTTTATTATACATAGAAAGCACCCAGAACACCCGGAATAAGTATATGCAGATCATACAAACATTTATTCCAAGGCGGGAATTAAACCCGCCACCTCTTGCGTCGCAAGCGGATATTCGCCCGCCACGCCACATCGGTCGTCGAATTATACTAAGTGAAAATGTGATATGATACTGTCTATTGTTCTGGGGTAGAGATCACACGCAGGGCGGCTGTCAGTAATCATTTGAGGCGCTGTATGGGGTCTTGTTGATAAGTTTTATAGCTCCATAACCTATAGGGTAATAAAGTATTATTACCCCGTAGTAGGGGTTCGGAAAGTGTATGTAATTTGATGAACACGCAGCTGGCGGTAACAGGTAACTTAAAACAAGCAATAGTGACAGTAATAACAGTTTAGTTCAGTGTTTCACCGAGCGAGCAAAGCGAGCGAAGCGTCCCAATCTCGAGATAGGTCAAAAATTATTTTGTTCGTCTGTTGTCGCCTGCAGGTCGTATTTTTCAACTGATTTTAATGAAAATTGGAACACAAGCTCCTTTTTTTATTAAAATTTTTTGGTCGATTGCAATTTTTAATTTAGGGGATAACAGGGTGAAAAGGAACTGATTTCACAGCTTAGTTAGTAGTAGCTTTGCCTTTTGTGCTGTGGGTTGTGGGTTCGATCTCCACCGATGACAAGCATTAGTGTGATAAACGTAGATGTTTTTTCTCTATCTGGGTGTTATTTTGTATTCTAAGTATGTAGGTATTACAAAGAAACATATTTAATTATTCTATCAGTCTTCTGGTTCCTATATTACAAACTATGCTTAGTTTGGGGTAAGATGTTGTTTTGTGCAAACGCTTTGTGCAAAATATAAATACTCAGCTGTTCCATTATTCATCGATAGTTTTTGTTTTGGGCAAGGGGAAATCAACGGTTACAACATTGAGATAAATGTGGTAGGAATCGAACCCGCAACCTCCTGCGTCACAGGCGCACATTCGCCCGCCGCGCCACATCGGTCGTCAATTAAAGTAAATATTGTACTAAAAATCAAACTCAATAAAAACCCTCTTTACAACTCAAAGTCAAGTTTCGCACCCCAAATCGGAACAAGCCAATCGCATGACTGCTCACAAACAAAAATAGGTACGGTGTTACTTCCCTGGTTGAACCCTTTCAGCTTACCAAGAAGAAAAGCTGAAAGTTACTATACAACGAAGCAAATAATGTAAAGATTTTAGTAAAACTGCCTTTGTAAAGACGAAAGCCGGAAGTGGAGGCTTCGTAATCTCACCACAGACAAGCAGCAGTTTTGCTATAATCTCTATATGCAAAAGTTTCACTCCACCTTACGTCACTTCCGCTCAAATACCCTGTCAGTCAGACAGCTTTTACGAGCTGAAAATTCTGTTGTGGTCAAAGAAAAGATGGATAGATTGTGTAAAAGATGATATGGTAAAGAAAGTGACTACAGAGATGGCGAACGATAGAGAAATGTGGAGAGCAAACTTGTTGACACCACATGAAGTGGGATAAGGACAGGAATTTGATTATATCAATTACGTCTCACAGAGGATTTATGTCTCGGCTCGATTAGCATAGATAGCTAACTATTTTGAATACTTTTGAGTTCTTGGTATGATTGCCTTACATGTTTTCTGTCGTGCAATCACCTTATAAAGTTAGATTGTCACCACACTGTAGCTTCATTATTCACATTATTATTATTTTGTAACAGGATCATACAAAAAAATGGCAGGAACCAATACGTAAGTTTCTTGACGGTTCTTCTAGGCTTGGTCGCGAGGAACTGTCGCTTAGATTCACCTAGATTTCAAGATGATCCCTTCGGATATTACTGAATAAATGCTTTTGCCTTTGACTCAGTAACTACATAAGCCTCGTCGAGAAAGGAGTCTTAAAGCTTGGGTACAAAGCTCAGTCTTAGTGAACATAAACTTTATGTGGTACAAGCCTAATCTTGCAGCTGAAGTCTGGATTGTAGCCAACTGTCGTCAATTACTGTTGGTGTCAGTTCTTTTTTTATAACCGTTTTATACCTTTTTTATACTGCGGTGGTTTTTGGTACTTATTTGGTGAGCCAACTGGTTTCCACAACTAGGCCCCTGATGAGCCCTTTTTACCTGGCGGCTGGTGGTTGCTAGACCTAATGCCCTCCAGGACGTCCAACGGCTCATTTATACCGGTACAGGCCTCCCTACGCGTAGTTAGGCGTTTTCAGGTAGTTTTTAGGTAATGAGGAAATCAGTTAGTATTCTAGCAGTGGCGATGGATTCGCAACTCGTTAAATTATATATTCTTAAATTTCGTTAGAAAAAGAAAAATACTATACTAATAATACGTTATTTTTGCATACCGTAACTGGTTAAACATGTTGTTTCTCCTGAATTATTTGTTACCTGTTAATTTACTCATTTATGGGGAATATTATCCGATTCTCTAATAAACTTCCAGAAAATGCCACTAAACTTCTTCCTATTCGGAAATTCAGACAAATCTTATAAAAAAAGCGTACTATGGGTACCTTAGATAGTTACGTTGATTATAAATCGGCGTGGCCAGATATTCCGCTCGCTCTACCCATCGGCAGCTAGGATATATTTTGCAATGTCTGTACTATTCATAATACAAAATATGCTAAGTTTGGATCTAGTTCCGAAAAAATGTCCGTGTTTAAAACTACCTACTCTCATATTTTGTTTATTTTCACCTAAACCACAGCCCGTTTTATTGCTATCTGTACCCAAGGATTTATGTTCTAACCGTACTTTCAGTTTTATTTGGTTTACAGTACTACCTCTGTGGGCAGTTATTTGAAACAGTTCTGAATTGGGATTTCGTTGTTTCGAATTCGAATAACGAATCGCATATTTTTTTAGTGAGCTTTATTTGAAAGCTCGTGGCCAAATTATACCAACTTTTTCGTTGTTATAGAATTAGAAAAACATAGAAATGTTACGCCTAGCCTATTTCTGGCGCTAAGCAGCGTGGCTGTGTTTCAGTTTAAGGGGTATGGGTACTAGTGTAATTACAGGCACATGAGGCTTAATACCTGTATGGCTCGGGTTGATGGACACAGAGTAAGGCAGCGAGGGGCGGATTTCTAACTTGCGTGACTATGGTTATCGCTTAACATAAGTAATAAGAAAATATATAATTTCCAGCTAATTTGTATATCAACTGCATTTCCTCGCAGGTCACATTCGTTAGCAACGTGCCCTACGATGCACTGCTCTGCGTCCATCAACCTGAGGCAAACAGGTGTTAAGCCTCGTGTGCCTGTAATGTCACCGGCACCCACACCCTTCAATCCGGAACACAGCAAGCTGCTTGGCGGCAGAAATAGACATGATGGTAGTACTTCCCCGGACGAGTCCTTCAGTAAAATCTCACTCATTCTCTTCTAGAGAATTATTACATTATAAAAATATGAAACGTTTAATTTTGCATGATAAGATATAACGAGGCTCATTCATTAACTTGTTCATTAAACGAGTAGATACATATTTAATTTACAAATTGTTTCAATCAATTCGTGCTGAAAGCGTATTTAACGTTTCCAAACACGTTTTGAAAGATCGCTGAATTTCCTAATTTTGAATCAACATTTCATTTTATTGGACGTTTCGTTGGCTTATCAAATATTCATTGTTATTTCACGTACAGTTCTTCATAAAAGTAGATATTTATTCTGTACAGATATATTGGTTTTAAATTTTTTAATACAACCTATGCTTAGTTTAGGGCTAGATGATATTGTGTAAAAATGTCCGCAAATATTTATTTACTACCGATACGCGCGCGGCTTCGTCCGCGTGATTGTTTCATGTTTAGAGGTTGAATTTCGGGAATTCCTTTCTTAGTACACCTCTACGCACCAAGACAAATATACTCTGAAAATTTCATGTCTTTACGAACAGTGGTTTAGGCTGTGCGTTGTCTATATGTCAGTCAGGCAGTCAGTCAAGACAAATATTCGTATAATTGGTTTAGATTTGCTAGAAAAATGCGCGTGACTTCGTCCGCGTGAAGTTATTTTCATACAAACTTAAACCCCCGCTGTATCCTTCCATTGGTTGATTTTCAGGAATTCCTTTCTTTATAAACCTTTACGCACCAAGACAAATACACTCTGAAAATTGTAAGTCTCTACGACTAGTGGTTTAGGCTGTGCGTTGTCTATTTATTTATTTAAGTCAAGACAAAGATTCATTATTATAATGAGTATAGATATATTATTTGTATATTATTATTACCCGAGAGCTGGTGAGTATCTGGCACAGCGAATCAGCATTGCCATTCAGCGTGGCAATGCAGCCAGTGTTTTGGGAACGCTTCCGATTGGCACTGATTTGGACCAGTTGGTACCTTTGGATTGTTTGCAACGGTCTGTAGATAGCTCAGCAGTTTCATATGTATTCTGTACATACCAATTATAATTACCTGTATTAGCTGTAATTTTCTTTGTAAATAAATGTTATTTAATATATGTATAATATAATATGTTTTGAGCATTTTGTACTCGATTATATTTTCAACGGTGATTTTGCACGGGCCGAGCACAATTTAAATCACTTTGATATAACCAACAGCATAAACGATCTAAGTAAACTTTACATAATCACTTTTAAATCGGTAGGTAATTGTAATCTTAGTTTTATTAATAAAATTGTTTTCAAAACTTGATGGTGTCATACAGTATAAATATTTCGGGAAAAATTGGCCAAAATAAGTGCGGGTTTGGTTGTATAAAAGAAATGGACATTTGCCAAATGCAATATTCGAAGTCAGAGATCAGACAGGATGTTTACCATACGGGAAAATAGGGACAGCCGTGCATATAATTTCATTTATTACAATATCATTTCATTTTTCTATATCGGCCTTCGATCAATGATACCCCTAGATATAGTAACGGCGCAAAAAATCCGTCCTGGTAAATAAACGCTTACTTGAGAAGTGAGCTCTTATTTTGTTATGACAATTAGTGACATTATTTACTAGCAGGCATGGTTGTAATTAGGGTGAACTTAAAATTGCTTATATTTTTTTGAAGTAATACTTCTTATGCGACTTCCAACAAGGTTGCGTTAAACGTTTAACACTACCTGTGGAGGGGGTATGAAAACACTATTTTTTCTCTCTTTCTCTCATAGCCAGTTTCGTGTATTAAAGAATTTTTACTTCAGTCGTGTGGTCTAAAGCACACTCGTTTTTTTTTCTCTCACTTCGTTAGTAAACAAATGTAGCTGTCTAAGTATATATTCACGCGGACAGCTTTTAGCTATGATTTTATATGTGACCCGTCATCTAAAGGTATCATTGATCGAAGTTATCAGCAAAATAAAAGAGCATCGGTGGTCCAGTAGAAATCCTCCTTCTGATCAACACCCATTTATGCCTCTAAACACAGTAAAATATTAGAAAAACATCATGATACCAACGACCAAAAACCAACTAAAATTAGGTTTTTTTAAGGTAAATTTACGTTTCAACCATGGTATCTATGTAAAACTAATGGGAAATAGGTTATTCTAAAGAAATAAAAGATTTACTAACATTTCACTACAAAACAAAATCTACGACGTAAACTTCAAAAGTCAAATTGCCGAATGAATTCACTCACTTTAAGACGTTAGGTGATTCTTTTATCGTAAAAATTATCTCCGCAATGCCAGTGCTCTTAACTATGGAAACCAGTTAGAATTCTAACAGCGGCGATGGGTTTGCAACCTGTCACGTAAGGAATACCAACTACTGCAAATTATGAGGAGGTTTTAAATGTAATATTTGGACATACATCTACGACACCTTAAAGAATAATAAATAAATATTTCTGGACATTTTTACACAACATCATCTAGCCCCAAACTAAGCATAGCTTGTACTATAGGAACCAGATGACTGATAGAATACTTATATAACTGGAACTGGAACTTATGGAACTGGCGCTTAGATTCACCTAGATTTAAGACGTTTCAAGATGATCCCTGCGGATATTACTGAATAAATGCTTT
Organism: Electrophaes corylata; assembly: GCA_947095575.1. Classification (NCBI taxonomy): domain Eukaryota; kingdom Metazoa; phylum Arthropoda; class Insecta; order Lepidoptera; family Geometridae; genus Electrophaes; species Electrophaes corylata. Next base: position 4,582,762 of record OX352724.1, on the reverse strand, counting down.
TTGACTTTGACTTTATACTTTTTATCGAGCATTTACTTGGTACTGAGAGATTTTAGGGGATTACCGCGCCTAGGGATTAAAGTCATACAGCCTCTATCTTTTTAGCAAAATAGAAAAATATGACTATCATTTAGTCTGACCTACAGAACCCTAAATCAAATGAAGCTTAACACGATATATATTATAATCATGACGCTTTACGCCGATAAATAATAGCTCAACACACAGCGGCACAAATATGCCCTGACATATTTACGAGCCGTTTGTTTCATAAATTTTATCGAGTGTCTTGGATGTGCAAACTTAGGCAATAGTCCACAAAAGCTTAAACTTATGTTTATTTTTGATGCATTGTCGATATTGATGTTGAAAACACGGCAAAACGGACAAAAATGTATATATTTTAGTGTTTTTATTTTTTTGTAATCCGAATCATGGTCTGAATGAGCAGTTTCAGTTTTCAGGAGTAGTTTTATAACGATAAGATAAATCAAGATAAGAAGTCAGTTGTATAGATGAATACCATAAACACAATCTTTTGAAGTGAAGAACAATTTAAGTCAGTAAACCTATTTTATTTAAGTAGAGTAATTCCTTTGTCCTCAAAACTCTTCGATACTTCCATTTTTCTTTGTAAATGTGAAGCTATTTATGATCATTTCAGTTACAGTTGCTTAGATACTTTTAATGGCATCTCTGATAGGAGTTCTGTAAGCTGTACATTATTTATTGGGAACTGATTACTTTTTCATTTCTTTTTCCCCCTTCAAAGGAAATATTTCCACAAGTTCCGAAAACATCATGATTTTTTATCACTTAGATGTGATTTTCTTTCAGCTTATAAGCAAGTATATATCCTAAGTATAAAATAAGAATAATAATAATAATAATGCTGGATAATCCATTATTGATTGGATTGATTGTCCAGCATTTTTTTTATTAAATACATTTATTTACAAAGAAAATTATAGCTAATATATGTATTTATAATTGGTATGTACAAAATACATATGAAACAGTTGAGCTACCTACAGACCGTTGCAAACGATCTAAAGGTAGCTCAACTGATCCAGATCAGTGCCAATCGGAGTGTTCCCAAAACACTGGCTGCATTGCCACGCTGAATGGCAATAATAATAATAATAATAATGCTGGACAATCCACACAGCATCATCTAGCCCCAAGCTAAGCAGAGCTTGTGTTATGGGTACTAGATGACTGATATACTTAATACAATTACATACATAGATATTTTTTATTATACATAGAAAATACCCAGAACCCCCGGAATAAATATTTGCAGATCGTACAAACATTTATCCCGAGGCGGGAATCGAACCCGCAACCTTCTGCGTCGCAGGTAGACATTCGCCCACCGCGCCACATCGGTCGGCAATGCTGATTCGCTGTGCCAGATACTGACCAGCTCTCGGGTCACGCGTCGCTTCGACCAGACGTCCTCCAGCATTATTATTTTTGTTATTACTACCCCCCTTAGATATCCTTAAATAATCTTGAGTTGGTACTACTTGGCCCAAAGAGATTTTAGGGGATATCTACTATGCCTGGGGATTACAGTCGTGAGACTGCTTCTGTTTCATTTATTTATTACATACTAGAGGCCACTCGCAGCTTCGCGTGGGTGGCAGTTTTTTCCCGTTCCAGTTATTTTTTCGGGATAAAAAGTAGCCTATGTCCTATTCCAGGTTACAATCTATATTTATTCCAAATTTCATCCAAATCGGTCCACTGGTTAGAGCGAGAAAGAGGAACAAACATCCATCCATCCAAACATTCGCATTTATAATATTAAGTAGGATAAAAACGTAAGTCAGATATCGTTATACGATCATCAGATTAAAGCTATTGTTATGGAAAATGAATATTTTATAAGAAAATAAGCATATTTTAAGTAAAGCAAAAATTTAAAGAAATTCTATTACTACGTCAGCAACCCTTATCTATTCTATTAAGTATGAATAAGCGTGTTAGCGCAGTACACCTGAGGTCTGCTTACAATATATATTTTATATATAATATAAGGGTAAGGTCTGGTGAAATTACGGACATAGGTTGAACACCTTCATGTCTCAGACGACCGATGTGGCGCGGCGTGCGAATGTCCGCTTGCGACGCAGGAAGTTGCGGGTTCGATTCCCGTCTTGAGATAAATTTTGTACGATCTGCAAATATTTATTCCGGGTGTTCTGGGTATTTTGTATATAAAATATCTACGTATGTAATGTATTCTATTCAGCTTTTCAGTCATCTGATGCTGTGTGGATTGTCCAGCATTATTATTATTATTATATTTGCTTGTTTCATCAGCTAAATTATGCTAAAGACATTCTAAAAGTCCATTAGACATAAGCTTCTCCTAAATTTGGGAGAGGATAGTTGCCATACTCAACACGCTTGGCAGAGGAATTGGTGACGGCAGTGTTGTTTGTTAGTACTCAGGAAAGAAAGAAGGAAAGAAAAAGATTTTATTTATGACGGCACACAGTATTACAAAAGGGACACACAGACATTTTTAAATCGAACATAGATAAGAACATAGACAATAAAAATAATAATAATATGAAACTATACGCATTACAAACTAAAACTAACTTAATCAGAATAAAAAGAGGTAAAAATTAGAAGTAATTAAGGTCTAGTAGTGTGTCTCTCAGCACCTACTAGGGGAGAGGTGGCATGAAAGGGACATTTTTGAATTTGAGGTCCTAGTAGTAATTGAGAAAATATTTGGAACAGGTTAGAGTCAAATAGGAAGCGTTTATTATTAAATAATTGAAATGTAATGCAATAATTGTCATTAATCAACTCTAAGTTATTTATTTACGCATCTCTAAAAATTTTGTATTTTGTCCCTTTCATAAATGGACTGTATTGAAAGGGACGCAGCTATTTATGAAAGGGACAGTACCTAATTTCGAGGAAATATGTGTACAATAACTACTTAGATATGTTATAAATCAAATTGAAATTGGCAGGAACTATTGTCATTATAAATCTTATCGTATTCATTTTAAAGGCTAATATAATAAACACTTTAATGTAAGTAATTAGAAATCAACAATATCAAAATATTTTTCCCTAATAAAACAAACTTCAAAAATATTAATAGCTTTTCTTAAGACACTTAATAATCAGTTCCCTTATAATTAACAAGAAATTTAACACTAATATAAAATTAAAGACTAATTTACAATTTTATATATCACTTTTTAGACTTAGACTGCACTTGAAAAATAATAATTGTTTTTTCAGTAGAATCAACCTTATTTTAATACTTCACTAACTTCTTCTTCAATATCAACACGAATTCTCTTTTTAGGAGCCATTTTTAATCTGAAAAGAAGTAAAAAAATATTACAATCCTAGTGTAAAAGTGTCCCATTCATAACCGTTTGTTGTGTCCCTTTCATAAATATCTTACAAAAATTTAAAACATAACCACAAAATCTACAATATTAAATTAAAGTTCACTGACCTTATGTTCTTGCGTCTGTGGATGTCCAGCCTAGTTGCAACAGTGGTTCACACATAAATAAGTAACACGCAGTACTCGATAAAAGTTTCACAATTATAACAGAAAAAATACTATTCAATGCCAATAACAACACTCACATGTATTCGCCATGTTTGAAATGACAGAAGTATGAAGTTAGCCGCGAACGAACTTGCATCAAAGCTGCCATAAGACACAAGTAGTGTTGTCTCGAAATCGTTTTTAATTACCGGTAATTTGACTTTGTCCCTTTCAATACGTGTCCCTTTCATGCCACTCCTCCCCTATATGGAGACGTCACAAAATGGAGTCCAACTCAGCTTGATGTTGCGTTTAGAACGCAACGCTGATCTTCCGTCGGAACAGGAGATGCTGCAGCAGTTAGCACTTTTCAAAATTTTTGTTACGGAACCCTTCGCGCGCGAGTCCGACTTGGCTGGTTTTTTTTTTGGTCTTCCTCTATCATATCCATCCATATACACATTCATCACTCTCCTGGTAACATGACTTTCATCTCTCCTCATGCATGTACCACGATAGCTCAACGCTCCTCAATCTTTCCGCCACTGACGCAACTTTCACAATATTTACATTCCGTTGAATAGCAAACAGTTTGTGAATATTATAATTTGTAATAACAATAACTAAGGATAAGTATATATTACTTATAAAGTCGGTTGTTATTCTGTTCAAGATATAATTTCTCGTGGATTTCCCGTGGGTAAAGTTTGAAATCAAAATACTCGTTTTAATAATATAAGATAATAAATACCAAATCCACGGTACGTCTCCAACGTGCGTGACCTATGACGTCACGTGATGACGTGGCTTACTGATGGGAGAAGTCGATGGCCCACCAGATATTAAGTGGTTACCATCACAAAGAATTACCTTGCAGGTCACATGTTGGGAACGTGCTCTACGATGCACATCTCTGCGTCCATCAGCCTGAGGCATACAGGTGTTAAGCCTTATGTACCTGTAATGTCACCGGCAATGACACCATTCAAACCGGAACACGCTGCGCTACGCAGGAAAAATAGGCATGGTGGTAGTAGGTACTTCTCCCGACAAGCCCTTTAAAGTCAAAGTCATAAAGCATTTTGATTTTGATCTTTTCATCATCTTGAAACGTCTTAAAGCTAGGTGAATCTAAGCGCCTATTCTTCGTGACCAAGCCTGGAATAACAGGCAACAAACAGGCTAACGGCTTGGTTCCTACCTTTCACTAAGAGCTCTAAAAAAAGATACTTAATGAGTATTATTGTGCAGTGATGCTATTACATTACTTATCATTTATTTGTTGTATTTCTTGTTTCAGATTTTATTCGCACCAGTTTTTTGAATTGTAAGTATTTTTATAAGACATTATATATTTTTTAAGAACTGAAGTCTCCAACGAAACCAAAGTTTGGAAAATCGTATAATTAGTTTTGTTAATATTGTACAATAGATTCCAAGAAAACTGTGGTGATTATAAAAACAACTAAACAGCCTTTATGAGAAGATATATTTTTTTGCCGTATGCCCGATTCAAATATCCTACGAGCGTCTATTAGTAGTACTACGGGTCGTTACCTGTCAAATAAACTCCTAATGAAGGTACGGTACGAATCGAAAAGAGTCTGTCTACTGTAATCTGGTGTCTACAGTCTGATTAGATAGACAGTAATAAATATTCCGAAAAAAATTAAGGCTACAGGAAACTTCCCCCTTTCCCCTTTCACTCCCCCATATTGAATGTTTTAGCAATATCTTGTTTAGAATGAAGTCTTTAGTATTCTTTTCAAATTTGATTAAAATTCATTGATAAATAGCGCTACAGTAAACTTCCCCCTTTCTCCCCCTCTTTTCCCAGTGTAACATACCTAACGTACGTAACTTACAAGGTAATGTTTTGTTATAGGGTTATGGGTGATGGTTACAACAGTAGCAAAAAAGACACGATTGGTAACGAAATACAAATACACTAACTAAATGCAAAACATGCTTCATACAAAATTGCTACGATAAAATTCACATAAAGAGACAGTTACTTCTAGTGTTACCTTTAATAAGCTTATAAAGGGTTTACACCCCACTTTTCAGGTAAATCCCAGTCGTTAAGGTTCAAAATCCTATTCTCCCACAAGCTAGACGTCTAGACTAGTTTATGACACTTCCAAAACAGTTCAGCATATAGATTGGGATATTAGTTTTCACACAAAAGGTTGTTAAATTGTAAGACAATGTATTTAAAAGTACCTGTAAACGACTCATCATAAACACCCTTCTGACGTTGCATTCAAATTTTCAAACCCTGAGTCAAAGTAGGACAACATTTATTCAGATTACTAAAATGAAAAAAATTATAATAACAAATAAAATTATACGTAAAATAAAAAACAAATTAAAATTAAAAATAAATTAAAACTTAATTAAAAATTTAATTAAGTTTTGACATTAAAATCGTAGAAACAGACTTTCATTATTACTGAAAATAGTGACTAAACTAACAAACGATTCTTATATAATAAGACTTTTATGTTACTAAAGACTATACCAGCAGAAAATACTTAGTATTTCCGCTTTGTACTTCTGCATTTGCTCGCTTTTCTCGGAAATCACAATTGCAAACGCAATGTAAATTCTCAGATTCAAATGAGGAATTTAAAATTCTTGAATTAAATCTTATAAAGGAATTGTTCAACGGAAAAATTATAGAAGATTAAATAAAATATAAATTTTAAATATTAGAGCTCTTAGTGAAGGGCTCGCTCATGGAAGTACTACCATCACTGTTCATTTCTGCCGCTAAGCACCTTGCTGTGTTCCGGTTGAAAGGGTGTGGGTGCCGCTGCTCCCTTAGAAAAAGGATAATCTATGCGTGCTCCTTCTTCTTCTTTTTTTCGTAATGGCATCTGTCCGTCATTCGACAAACAATTTCGCCAGTGTGCTGCTTGAATTTGAATAAAAAATTTAAAACCCCCGACACCTAAGAACCCTCCCGACTAATTCACCTTTCAAAAAAAAACAAAATCGGTTCATCCGTTCGGGGGTTAAAAATAGTTTTTAGTAAAGTCGAGTCAGTAAAAAAAAGTAAAAACGGCTGTCATTAGTTTTGAAAAAAAGAGGGCATTTCTCTTCAAAAACCTAAAAAGCATTTTCTTTCATTCAAATCAGGATCCACCACATACCACACTTTTATTTGAATTGTTCACACTTTACGCTAAGATCTCAAGTAAAAATGCCACGAAAATTACAAAACAGAATTAAAAATAAAACGCTAAAAACAATCACAACGAAAAAGCTACGGTGCTTCAAGCGATGACAGAAAACATATCCGTCAAAACCATAAACAAGAGACATCTCAGAAAACGACATTCTCTCATAAACCTTCTGTATCCTCTAGAGATAAGCATTTACTTGCAGTTTCTTTTCATAGCGGGATATTATGAAAACTTCCTTTTTCGCACATGAATAAAACATATGGATGTTATGTGATTTTTATTACGTAAATAGCAATCGCTTTTAGGGTTATGAAGATTGTTAGAACCGGTTTCTGAAAGGTTTGCTCGTAAATTAGGGAATAAATTTGTACGCTTCTGGTAATGGGTTTATCTATCTTGTTAAATAGAAAGATTTACTACCTACTTACTTGTTTAAGAGTCGTTTTGATGGGGAGAGTTTTTGAGGTAAGAATATATAAATATGTCAGGACATTTTTACACAACATCATCTAGCCCCAAACTAAGCGTAGCTTGTACTAGGGGACCAAATAACTGATAGAATACTTATATACTTTTTTTTTGTTAATACATACATAGAATACAATACAACACCCAGACACAGAACAAACATCTATGTTCGTCACACAAATGTTTGTTCTCGGTGGGGATCGAACCCACCACCTACAGCACAGAAGGCAGGGTTACTACAAACTGAGCTGTGACGGCTGTCAATATTCTCATTCTCATATATTCTTTCTTTCTCTATTCTTTATTGTACACAGAAAATTACCTGAGTAAACTTAATATAAAAATATGTACAAAGCGTAGCCCTTAAAAGAGTTCTCTTCCAGCAAACCTTACGGTAGAGAGGTGAGATCAAAATTGTAATGTAAATGTATGTAACTATTAATTGCGGGAATCTACAGAAGATCTCGCATTTACGAGCTTTTTTTCTTACGTAGCACCATCTAGCCCCAAACTAAGCAAAGTTTGTATTATGGGAATCAGATAATTACCTAATACTACTTATAACAAACATCTGTGTTGACCACAGAAATGTTTAACCTCGGTAGGGATCGAACACACAACCTTACAGCACAGAAATCAGAGCTACAACTAACTGAGCTGTTAAGGGTTATTTTTTCTTATCTACATAAGGTGGGTTATTTCCATCAGTTTGTCGAATAAATAAAAAAGAAAGTAGCTTAGATACTAACATGCTAACGTGTAACCAACGTTGTAATGACGTACCAACTGGTGCTAAAACTCCGTAATGTATGTTTAGTACATCACAATAGTTCCATAAAAACGCCAACAAAATCATAAAACTAAACATGTTCTATCCCTACGCAAATACAATGTTGTGTTGGCCACTTTATGGTGTCATAATTTTTATTAAGTACGCCTGCACTCGTAAAAGGTTATGTCTTGTGTGTGACCAAGATGGATGTCGTAAGGAACCCTAAAAGATTCACAAAGTTAGGAGACTGGTATCTGGTTCCCATAGTGCAAGCTTAGTTTGGAGCTATATGATTTGTGTAAAAGTGAAGTATTTAGTGAAGGGCTCGTCCGGGGAAGTACCACCACGCCTATTTCTGCCGCCAAGCAGCGTGACATGCCTCTAACTTACTACTTCTACTTAGCTACTTTCAAACATACCTAGAAAGTTAAACAAACCTCATAATTAAACACCGCAGTAATATTCTGTGACCGAAGTTGTTAAAACGAAATTAGATCAGAAACCTTGTTAAGAAGTTTTTGCACGTGGGAAGGGAAATCACACTTTATTTTCTTTGTATGTAGACCTATTTTTGTGAGCCGTATGACTCTTTTATATAAAATCGTCGTCTCTTTTATATAATAAAAAATATCTATGTATCTAACGTATTGTATGTAATGTAATATTATTTATATCAGTCATCTTGTACTCATAACACAAGCTCTGCTTAGCTTGAGGCTAGATGATGCTGTGTGGATCGTCCAGCATTATTATTATTATAATCAAAAGTCACGATCGACTAAAAAAGTTAACTACCTATATCAAGGAACTTGTGTGCCAATTGGTCGAAAAATGTGACCTGTTGGCGAGACACACAAACGGATAAAAGTATTTTTGGTCAATCTCTAAAACGACACGCTTCGCTTGCTCGGTCAAAAAATGAATTTTTGAATTCACAATCAAAATAGTCGGTTATCAATCTTCCGAATTCGTAAACAATGAGAAAAATGTTTATGACAGTTAATAAACAGTTAACGGAGTACGCATTGTCTAAAATTATATTCAAACCCAGTCAAAAAGAAAAACGAAAGGAAATAGCATCACAATTTTAATCCTCAAACACTTTAGATATCCCTTGCGATATCTTAGACTCCACTTTTTACACACTCTTCTTCGAGGATTCTTCGAGGATATTTAAGGTGGTAAGCAGAGGTATGTCAAAATATTACATTTGGTACAACCCACATTTTGCAGTAGTTGGAATCCCATACGTGACAGGTTGCAAGCCCATCGCCGTTGCTAGAATACTAACGTTTAAGAGCACTGGCACATAATTTTTTCAAACAGAAAAATCCATTGGTGCACGACATGATTCGAACCCACGATCTTGTCATTTCCACCAGACCACCTTCTGTGCTGTAGGCTGTGAGTTCGATCCCAACCGAGGACAAGCATTTGTGTGATGAACGTAGATGTTTGTTGTCTGTCTGGGTTTTATATTGTATTCTAAGTATGTATTTTTAAAAAGTATTCTATCAGTCATCTAGTTCCCATAGAACAAGCTATGCTTTGTTTGGGGCTAGATGATTGTGTAAAAAAATTCACATTATTTATTTATTTTATTATTACATAATAGCCCCCGAATTGAGAATTGACGTGGTAATTCACGATTGTGGAACGCAAATGGATTATCTTAACAATGGAAATTCACGTTTCCCAGAAATAAGGCTCGCCAGTAATCGGGCGAAAACTTGTAAATAAGCAATTTTAATAAACACATCCACTGTACCGTTTATTGAGTTTTCCAATAATTGGCTTTATTCCGTACCCGGAGTAAACAGGGCTGTATTCAGGACCTTAAATCGCCCCAAAAAAAGATTATCCGAATAAAGTAATGTCGCCGTAGCCGAAACCGGCCAGGATGACATCATCCGAATAAATTCTACTATCCTACTAATATTATAAACGCGAAAGTTTGTAGTAAGTAGTAGTTTGTAGTAGTTGTGTGTTTGTTTGAAGTGTGTAGTTTGTAGTTGTAGTGTGTTAAGTCTATAGTATTGATGGATGGATGGATGGATGGATGTTTGTTACTCTTTCACGCTCTAACCAGTAAGCCGATTTGGATGAGATTTGGAATAAATGTAGATTATAACTTGGCTTAATATATAGGCTCCTTTTTCTTTTTACAGGCACGGTAGATATTCTCTCAAATCTCTTGTCAAACAATTTATTATAAAGTAATCCATATAGTTTATATATAGTCTGCGGCAATTTTGAATATTCTGGGCATACAACGAGCTTTATACGATTTTTAATTAACTACACATTTTTTGCACTACTTTTACCTTCACAACCTATTGTAACGCCCCCACGAAAACCAGTCCTACATCCATCTCTGTCTTCTCACAAATCAATATTGTATTAACAAACTGATTGCACTACCATTCTTTAGGATATCTGTTCAACAGCTTTTGTAGTTCAATTCTATTCTTTATTTCATTAAAGATAGAGTGTACAATAGGGCGACACCAGCAAAAGAATTTTAGTCTAGTTAAAATTGTGCGGTTGGTGATTTATAACTGTAAATACATTACTGAAGAAATATCTTTTTTGTTATATAATAAACATAGCTCTTTATTTATTATACAATATCATAATTGTGATCTATTGTATTCTATAAATAAACCGTAGAGGTCGAAAGGTCGTCTGGTAAATTATACTTTTTTGAACAATATTTAAAATATAATACATACTTAAAAACCGGCCAAGTACCGATTTTTATGATTTTTATCATGAGATACAGCCTTTGATGATGATGATGATAACTTGATACTAAGAGATCTGAAAGAATATCTACCGTCTTTAGGGATTCAAGTCGTGAAATTTCATTTCATGAACGAAATAGACGTCTACAAACAGATAAATACGATTAGTATCGACTTACTCAGCTGACAAAGGTATCTATATTATCTATAAGTAGCTTTTCTCTCCGCAAATTCTTCGGGAAGACTTAATTGACTATCGAGTTAATCTGTTTTCTCTTAAGCCCTGATCGAACCAGATTGTTTGGTTCGAGAACTCTAGAATTTCCTGCTACAGTTAAGCTTTAGACATTGTAAATTCCACCTAGTTAAACAAACAAGAATATTTGAAGTAAACAGAATCTGATTTTAAGCCCCAGCTACGGTATATACCACTCAGACCCTTTAAAGCCTAAGTTAAGTAATTAGGTACCAGCTCAAGACTATTGGACTCTGAGGATATATAAGGGGTTAGTCAGAGGTACAATCTAAAACAGTGTCAAGCACGATAGTATCGGCAACTTTATCGTCGATTTTGACAGTTTGCAATCATGCTGTAAGGGCTCACGGCAGGGGGGCTAGTTGTGGTTGGAACTTTGTTGGTTGACTATTTATCTGTCTTATTTTTATAGGTTACAAAGTATTTTATTTCTGTTGTTGCCTCAGTCGTAAATCCCAAAGTCCTATGTCATGGCTAAAACAGTCGTAAAACCAAATAACAAAGGATTCTAAATACTTCATTACCTACCATTAGCTCCTAAACAAAACTCATAGCTCAGTTAGTAGTAAACTCTGCCTTCTGTGCTATAGGTTGTGGGTTCTATCCCCACAGATTACAAACATTTGTGTGATGAACATACTTTCTTTCTTTCTAAAAAAATCTTTTGACATGTCCGGGTTCTGGGCTCTAAAATCCGGACTTTCACGCGACTTTTCTTGTCCTGGTTGCCAAAGTTTAGAGATGGTAACCCTAGCTTTGTGTGAAATGTCCACAAATATTAATATTTATGAATATATAATCTTTCAGTTATAAAGGATACGATAAATAGAAGAAAATAAGACATTGAGTAAGAGCTATCTTATAATAATGAACCGTACCACAGCGGAATAAAAGCTATTAAATCTCTCTCGTCAAGGCGTAGTCATGGCTGCTTAATTTTGATGGTAGGCTTTACTTAAGAGGCAACTTAACGTATAATTCCCCGTGCAATCTTAAAATTTAACCGTAATACCGTTGAAGTACAAATCAAAATGCGCTGTGCGAACACCACAACACTTTTTTTGCATATTTCAATATTTTTTGTATATCTAAATTTGCAAAAAAGACGCTTTTGATGATTCTACGCAAACAAACGCAAAAAAACTTGGTAAAAATAATAATCTTCCAATTAAAAAGAATTTTCAGACAAAACCATTCAATACGTTAACGAAAAATACATACTACTTTTCAGCATTGTTTTTAAAAATTGAAAAATGTATGTCAGTATTTATTTACCATGTTCATTTTGTTAGTAGTTATAATTTGTAGTTAACGCTAAACGATAAGACGTTTAGCGTTAACTACAACCTTAATAGCTCGTGTTCAGAGTAGCACTGTAGCTCACCAATTTGCGCGAGTTAAACGGTTTACGCGGTAAATTGCTTGTGGCATTCGTTTTGGCGCCGAAATGACCCATCTTGAGCTTAATGAGCCTGAATATGCTGCGCAGGTTTCGCCAGTTATTTAGATAAGCAGCGAGATAGCGTGCGTTTCAGAAACAGCAGCTCCACTCTTGAAAACGATAAACGAAGTATTTTATTAAAGTCAAAGTAAAAAGCATTTATTCAGTAAAATCCGCAGGGATCATCTTGAAACGTCTTAAATCTAGGTTAATCTAAGCACGTTCTTCGCGACCAAGCCTAGAAGAACCGGCAAGAAACTTACGGCTTGGTTCCTACCGTTTTTTTGTATGATCCTGCTACAAAATAATAATAATGTAAATAATGAAGCTCCAGTGTGGTGCCAATCTAACTGAATGCAAGACAGAAAAGGGCAATCATACCAAGAATTATCATCATCATCAATTATAGAAGATCATTTTGAGATACACTGCGCGGCATGTTAGGCAGCGACCACTTGACTTAGGAGTAAGTTACCGAGGCCCCGCAGTGTAACTCAAAACGGTTATACGAAACTTCGCTTATCAATTTCAAGCGTAGACCTGCTGGATCAGAATTGGTTGTTCATAGGAGCCTTTTTGCTCAACGACTTTTCAACGTGTGTGCAGAAGGCACTTATGGTATAATCGCGGGGTTAGAGGGCTAAAACTACCTTAGAGGGTTTTTTGCATGGTTAGCTGTAATGTTATAATACCTACTTTATTTTAAATATGTATTACCTACCTAATAGGTACCTACTGCGTATTTTGTTCCGTAAGTAGACAAAGTTTAACTTTTAATATTGATTATCTTTTAACGACCGATGAGGCGCGGGAGGCGAATGTCGGGGTGTGTGTGTGTGTATGGTTGCAGTTTCGATTCCCGCCTTGGGATAAATGTTTGTACGATCTGCAAATATTTATTCTGGGTGTTCTGGGTATTTTCTATGTATTATAAAAAATATCCATGTATGTAATGTATTGTATTAAGTATGAGTCATCTAGTACCCATAACACAAGCTCTGCTTAGCTTGGTGCTAGATGATGCTGTGTGGATTGTCCAGTATTATTATTATTATTAAAATCTACGTACAATAAAGTTGAGATTTCTTCTCAGACACTTAAAATTCAGCTCCCCTAGTACCCTCAAGTACACAAAAGAGCGACACTATAAACTTTGAAGTCGATTCTACATTTTATCAGCTCCTAAACAAAAGTTTTCAGTTCTGCACCGAGACGTGCATAAACTAAAGAAGTATACAAAGCGAGCTGTTTTAAACTTGTTTCTAAACTAGTTCAAGATAAGAGCTATAACTACGTGTGGTGTTGAACAAAGGAACGTTTGAATAAAGGCAGAAACGTATTTTCAGAGCGTGGTGCGACCCACGCATATGTATTTTCGAATCGCTGAAAATCTGTGGCTTGGTAAATCACTTATTGAAGTAATACTTCTTATGCGACTTACAACAAGGTTGCGTTAAACGTTTAACACTATCATGGAGGGCGTATGAAAGCACTGTTCTTTCTCTCTTTCTCTAATTTAGTTATTATAGCCGCTATAGTTATTTACACAGAAAAGGCGAACTTTACCCTAAAAAGAGCGACAGCGTGGTGTCTGGTGTATGTAGAATTAAGTAATATTCATTCATTCATTCATTTGATGAGTCCAACCACTCTAGTGGTGGTAAAAGGTCAGTTTTCAATTACGACAAATAAATAAACTTAGTTCTATTTACTGAGCGACTGTTGAACGTGCCCTCTGTAGCACAGAAGTGCTCAGTGGTAAATACATTCAGTAGTTTCCCATTCAATTGTTCGTTATACCGGGTGGAACAAGACTACTTCCTTAAAATTGAAACTGCGCATTCAGACCATGATTCTGATTCTAAAAAAACAGGAAAAAATTAAATCTTTTCGTTTTTGAGTTTTTTGCATTAATATGGACAATACTTAATAAAATAAACTTAATTACCTAAGTATCTTATTTAAAAACAACAAAACACCAAAACAGCAATCTAAAGGAAATCGAGATAATAATAATAATGCTGAACAATCCACACAGCATCATCTAGCTAAGCAGAGCTTGTGTTATGGGTACTAGATGACTGATATACCTACTTAAGGTTAAGCGAGTCGGTACGTTGTCCATACAAACGCTGTAAGTGTTTAATGTCTACTATTTATTAACGTGTGTCCGAAGTTAAGTTTGATACTGAATTATCTTGCCGTTATCTAGGTACGTTACCCTATATTCTACAGTAAAATCAGATTACCTTGAAAGTTACAAGCGTTACAAGATATAGTACTAATTCTTTCGTATGGACAACGTACCGACTAGTTTAACCTTAATATCAATACATGCATAGATATTTTTTATTATACATTGAAAACACCCAGAACACCTGGAATAAATATTTGCAGATCGTACAAACATTTATCCCAAGGCGGGAATCGAATCTGCAACCTCCTGCGTCACAGGCGGACATTCCCCCGCCGCGCAGAGATATATTACTTTCACGTGAACGGTTCATAAATATAATGCAAAAAACAATGTTAGAAATATAAATACAAACCACAATAGTACTTCCAATAGTGATATTGAGAACTGTTAACAACTTTTCCGGTTTGGACACACGGTTCGACAAGTTAGACAGTAACTTTCATGATTTTCATCAATGTATCCGTTAGAAACGGGATATAAAGATAGACAGAGACACAAAAAAACGAGTGTGCTTTATACCATGCGACTGAAGTAAAACTTCTTTAGTATACGAAACGTAACTGGCTATGAGAGAAAGAGAGAAAGAACAGTGCTTTCATACCCCCTCCATGGTAGTGTTAAACGTTTAACGCAACCTTGTTGGAAGTCGCATTAGAAAATTTATTACTTAGAATAGAATAGAATAGAATATATCTTTATTCAGCACTCGACACACAAGGAGACAGCACAACACTTAATTTATCTACACTAACACACTTAATCTAAAACCTACCTACCCACCTAGCTCACAAGTTTATCAAGTACTTAGATAGTAGTAGTAGTAGTAGTAGTAATGCTGGACAGTCCACACAGCATCATCTAGCCCCAAGCTAAGCAGAGCTTGTGTTATGGGTACTAGATGACTGATATACTTAATACAATACATTACATATATAGATATTTTTTATTATACATAGAAAACACCCAGAACACCCAGAATAAATATTTGCAGATCGTACAATATTTATCCCAAGGCGGGAATCGAACCCGCAACCTCTTGCGTCGCAAGCGGACATTCGCCCGCCGCGCCACATCGGTCGTCATGTGAAATGTACTTCAAAAGCTTCACTTCTTTAAATCTCTATTCACCGTAGAATCCCCCCTCAGATCTTTTAGTACCAAATACAGTCAACTACACTAGAATGTATACAATTCATTGCTTTTGAAACGGTATCAAAACTTTATAGTAATGCTTTAAACAGTGAAAACTCAAAAACCGTGAAATTAGCTTATTAGCTAATTTAATTTCGACCACCTACTAAAATAAATTACAGGATGCTAAAACATTGCATTTTAATAGTTTTAGACATCATGTTTCAGAGAAACATTTACTGCTTAAGCCATACACAATCGTTATCTAAATAGAAATAGTATAACTTTTATTTTCCAAAACGTCCGGGTTTGATTCCCGAGCTGGGTACAATTTTTATAACACACATTTATAGAAATTGTACCCAGCTCGGGAATCGAACCCGGAATGCAGTTTTTCTTTTTACTAAAACCGATGGCATGGTTCCTAAGAACAGGTCCTCGTGTGTCTTATAGTTTCAGACTTTCCCATACTGACCGATCTAAATGTTAGACCCTGTATATATGCTGTAGAAGCTCTGCCTTCTGTACTGTAGGTTGTGGGTTCAATCTCCACCAAGATCAAACATTTGTGTGTAAAATTGTTCACAAATTCTGTCTGTGTGTTGACGGATAATAAACCCTGGATACTTCGAGCCGAGTCCCAATTACTGGGAGCACCCGATATCGTTTGAACTTCCATTCAGCGATCTCTATTATTGTTACTTTGCCTGATGAAATTATTTTGCTGCCCACTAGGTCCTTTGATCCGGATACTAAAACATCCGGCTCGAAGGCCCAATCTGAGTACAATAGGTACAGTTGCTGGCACAGAATCTATACCAATTATAAGAATCTTTGTAGGACTGGCATATAGTCAACGTACAGCCTAATTTAATAACCTCAGCCTTATTTTCAGGGTATATTTGTCTTGGTATGTAGATGTACTAATAGAGTTCCTGAATTTCCCCCCCCCCCCCTCAAAAGGGTGCATTGTATTGTATTAAGTATATCAGTCATCTAGTACTCATAACACAAGCTCTGCTTAGCTTGGGGTTAAATGATGCTGTGTGGATTGGCCAGCATTATTATTATTTAGTATAATGGAAATTATACAGTTAATTTATCTTATCCAGCCGTATGTTTGTTTTGTATTGTTCACATCTTAATGTAGGCAACTGTACCTTATTGTTAGCCCAGCTCGATACATTTTAGTTTTGTTTAAGATTCTTTTATAGTAGCTTTGTTTTCATGCTTTTGTAAGTTGGATTTATTTACTATCGAAAGAAAAACTCACTACTTATACAAAAATATAGTGTAGTATATAGAGTACTAACTGACCCGTACCCACTGTCGTTGGCCGGTTAACATTTTTACTTGTGATGAAATTGAAAACGTCTTTTCATTTGACGACTGATGTGGCGCGGCGGGCGAATGTCCGCCTGTGACGCAGAAGGTTGCGGGTTCGATTCCCACCTAATAAATTAAATAATGCTGGACAGTCCACACAGCATCATCTAGCCCCAAGCTAAGCAGAGCTTGTGTTATGGGTACTAGATGACTGATATACTTAATACAATACATTACATGCATAGATATTTTTTATTATACATAGAAAATACCCAGAACACCCGGAATAAATATTTGCAGATCGTACAAAATGTTTGTACGATCTGCAAGGCGGGAATCGAACCCGCAACCTCCTGCGTCGCAGGCGGAAATTCGGCCGTCGCGCCACGTCGGACGTCAAAGTATTCGGAAGTGGTCTTATTACACCCGGTATATAACAAAAAATAATTACTTTCCCGAAAGAACTATTATAAAAAGCATTAAATAAATAAGTCTAAATAAAGCTTGATAAATGGTAAATTAACAGAAACAAGAGCCATTCCAAGTATTCCTTGACTACAGTACCAGGAGTAAAGGTAGGTTAGGTAGGGGTAGACAACACAGAGAGTTTTCATTGCCTGCCTGGTTCGTTCGTCGTAAAACCGGAATAGACGAACCGTGACAGAGAGGTATTACCAAGCTACAGTATAAGTGTAAGTAGTGGAAATAAAAGTGTAGGTAATGCCCAATTCTCGTAACAAAGTATCATCAAATACAAGTTTCAATCGTAACAATTTTCAGATGGTATTCTTCAAAACTGACATTTCAAATAGGCCCAATTTTGACAAACAAATTCTAGCTTCAATGTCGTCTCAGCCTCGTCAGGCCTTTGCATTAAACGAAAAGGTTTTAAAGAGAAACGCCATCTTTTTCTTGAAACCCAACGACAACCGATTTTTTTAATCTATTTGTTTTATCCACTTGACAGTAACAAAACTGACTTTCGAATGGCGGGCAAGTGCCATAGAGAAGGCCTTGAACCTTTTTCCTTAACACCGGTCAACCTTTTTTGACCATCATCGCTTTACTTGTTGACATTGACAAAATTGTGAAAGTTGGATCCACAGATGTCATATATAAAAGAAGAAGAAGTAGATACAGTTTTTATTGCGGCTTCGGTATTATTGCGGCTGTATGGCCTATTGTGATCGCTACTTGTTGACCCCTTAACCCTGCAGCTATTAGGAACTGGAGGACTTTCTTAAGGGTGAGTTCTTGTAGTTTCATTTCATTTTATTTATTCATAAACAATTAAATTGAATTGTATTTGAAATTATGGACACCACAACACATAGATACAACAAATTAAAATTAAATTAATTAAAAACCATGCATAAAAATGTCAAAACTAGCTTCCCTAATCTCTAGTCTAAATTACACATATTATAAGTCACAAATTCATTAAATGTATAGAAACACCCTTTCAACAATAACTTTGTAAGGCACGATTTAAATATATTGAGACTAACGTTGCCTTTCATGTCAGTAGGAAGGAAATTAAAAAAATTTACAGCTTGATATCGAGAGCTTTACAACATTCAACCTTGGGCATAAAGGTGCCTCGAGATCCATCCGGCCGAGAGTTCATCCGGGCTGAGGGTATGTTTTCCCAGGTGAATGCTACGCTTTTGGATTAGTCGTCTACACTCTTCTAGTAAATGAAGAGGTAGTTTTTCCGCTGTTACTTACTGTGGTTTGCTTTCATTACTCCATGGACCGTGCCTTTCTGGGTAGTAAATTAACAAGACATGCTTTATGTGCGCAAACAAACAGGAATACTTTTATATTCATTTAATAGGAGAGTTTGCACATGAAAGAATTTAATATAACATTTAACCGCTCGCGTAAACTGTATTTTACGTTTTCTAGAAATAAAATGCCGCACTAAACATTTGTATGATTTTCATTTGTATTATTAACCCCAACATTTATAAACGATGCTTAATATTTAAACATTATATAACACTAGCGGCCGCTCGCAGCTTCGCCCGCGTAGTTTTGTCCCGTTCCCGTAATTTTTACGGGATAAAAAGCCTATATGTTAATTCAGGTTGCAATCTATAATTATTCCAAATTCATCCAAATCGGTCCACTGGTTAGAGCGTGAAAGAGTAACAAACATCCATCCATCCATCCATCCATACTTACAAACTTTCGCGTTTATATTATTAGTAGGATTTGCTCTGTGAACGTTTAGTTTGGCAGTATTTTTAAAGGTAACACAAATCAAAGCAAATCAATCACAAATCTTTCTCCATAAACCGAAGATTTCAAATATTCCCGTAAAAATAGACATAAATAGTTCGCTAAAAAGTAGTACGCAGCTCGGTAAACAAAGGGAAAGATCTGCAACAGGAGAAAGGGAGGAGGTTGAGTTTAATAATAATTATAATGCTAGACAATCCACACAGCATCATCTAGCCCCAACCTAAGCAGAGCTTGTGTTATGGGTACCTAGATGACTGATATACTTAATACAATATTATATTGCATGCATTGATATTTTTTATTATACATAGAAAATACCCAGAACACCCGGAATAAATATTTGCAGATCGTACAAACATTTATCCCAAGGCGGGAATCGAACCCGCAACCTCTGCGTCGCAGGCGGACATTCGCCCACAGTTTATAATAAATAATTGAGGACATTTTTACATCTTATTATATTTTTTTACATAAATATTTTTTGACAATCTACACAGCTAAGCAGAGCTTGTGTTATGGGTACAAGATGACTAAATATACTTAACACAATACATTACATGATAGATATTTTTAATTATGCATAGAAAATACCCAGAACATCCGGAATAAATATTTGCAGATCGTACTAACATTTATTCCATGGCGGGGATCGAATCCGCAACCTCCTGCGTCGCAGGCGGATATTCGCCCGCCGCGCCACATCGGTCATCACAATACACATGATATGTATTCATAAAAACTTGCGTCACAAGCAGGGCTGCTGCGGGTGACCTCTTTGTACGGTTTTCATTGTAGCAACCCTAACGATATGACGTCACCTAGTTAGGCTAAGTTTATAGCCTTGCTAAAGCTATTCTAATTGTGTCGCAATAAAATATAAATTATCCTAAGATAGTACACACTATGTATTTTAGAACACGAACCGGAAGACGAAGCGTAGGACGTCCTCCTTCCCGATGGACTGACGACATTGTTAGGAACGCGGGAAGTCGATGGATGGAGAGGGCTCAGAATCGTTCTTCCTGGAAACGTGTGGAGGAGGCCTACGTCCAGCAGTGGACTTCTATAGGCTGATGATGATGATGATGTATTTTAGGTAAGTTATAACCATTATATATAGCTAGCAAAACTTCATCAATAAACTAGCTTCAACCCCTGCTGTGTTATAGCGGTAACAGAAATACATTAACTGTAACAAAATTTCAACTCTCTAACTATCACGGTTCATGAGATGCAGCCTGGTGACAGACGTACAGACAGACAGACAGCGGAGTCTCAGTAATAGGGTTCCATTTTACTGTATGAGTACGGAACCCTAAAAATCACAATCTATTTTCTTGTTGATTATTTTCATCCCAAGTGTGTCTGGAAGAGATCGCTTTTGGGAGTAGTATTTTACAACCTGTTAAATTTTAATTATGAAACGCTCATAGAATTATTATAACAACTGTTTCATGTGTATCTTGTACATACCAGTTTTAAATATTCAAGCTCGCTGTTATTTTCTTAGTAAATAAACTTTTATTATTATAAAATGTATATTAACAAAGGAAATTAAATATTATAATTTAAACATGAAACAGGTCAGTTTGCTACAGACTTGCAAACAATTATTTAAATTCTACTTCTCTTCATCTCTAGAATTTATTATTTATTTATTTTATTAAGGATTGCCAAGAAATAATACACAAAACTTAGACTAAACTCAAACGAAAACAATGTCCCGCCTTGTGCTTATCCACTTAAGGCAACCACAGCTAACACAGGTTAATATTAAACACTTAAAATAATATAACGGAAATAATAATAGAATTGAGAGAATAGAGAATTGAGATAGTAGTGATGATTGATTTAATTTAGTAGTAGTTAAGCTCTTAGTGAAGGGCTCGTCCGGGGAAGTACTACCACCATGCCTATTTCTGGCGCCAAGCAGCTTGCTGTGTTCCGATTTGAAGGGTGTGGGTGCCGGTGTAATTACAGGCACATGAGGCTTAACACCTGTATGCCTCAGGCCGATGGACGCATACCAGTGTATTGTAGGGCACGTTCCTAACTAACGTGACCTACAAGGTAATGCAACAAAGCATTATAGGCTATGGTAACCACTTAACATCAGGTGGGCCATATGCTTGTTCCATTAGCAAATTGTATAAAAAAAAAGACATCCGTGCTTGGTGATTAAATCGGCAGCTATGTCAATACAGCTGCTACGTAGGTACCTTAGTAGTCCTAAAAGCAACCCTTATCCTACAAAAACACAGTTTTATCAGTCTTTCCATCTAGCGAGTTGGTTATGGTAATGCAAAAACACCTCGTTTATAACAAAAACTTTACCTTCCACTTTGTAAGGACTATGGTTCACTCAACCGTCGCCCACATTTACGTAATCGGGGCCAACACTCAACAACACGCTTTTAAAGTGCCGTTTCATAGATACACGGCTATCCTCCGAGCGTCCGTTAGTAGTACTCAGTGACTGTTTAACCAAGGAGTGACAAGCAACAATTTTTATTGCTACTAACGGACGTTTGATATTAGGACTGTAAGGTTCTAGAATACTTGAGAGTTGAGACATTTTTCAAATGTGTTTTGGTAGAAGTTGGTTTTATTGTACTGGCAATACTGACGGAGATTGACGGTAGTCTGCTTGACAGACAAGATGGCCGATAATCTGACGTTCAGCTAGGAAAGAGCGGTAGGATTCAAATATTCCATGATCAGACGACGCTGGCAACTTTTGCGATGCAATGTCGCGTCGTCGTCTCTGTAGGATTTAGTTCGGTCGCCTGCATGGCTCAAATGGTGAAATTACAGGCACATGAGGATTAGCACCTGTTTGTCGCAGGTTGATGGACGCTAAGTAGTGCATCGCAGGTGACGTTCCTAACGAGCGTGACCTACGAAGCAATGCTTTGTTATAGGTGATGGTTACCACTTAACATCAGGTGGGCTATCTGTTTGTTATATCAGCAAGTATAAAAAAAAGTCGCGTTTTAGAAACCGCACCTTTAGATACCACACAGATGTGAATACTTGAGGTCGGGAATCCTACGGTTTCATTCAGTTGCGAAGGTGTGGAAAATTCTTTTCAGACCCAAATATACTCCCTAATATAAAATCAAAGTCTTTGTCATAACAAGTATGGCTTCTAAAATACCAGGGTTCCAGATACAGCAGGTTTTTTATTGTTCTTGATAGGTTCTATCAGGAATAATAAAACGTTTTTTTATGACTTGAAAAACGTCGCTTTTTCAAAAGTGAATTTATCAGTCGTAATCTACTGTGACATGTTTTTTGTACCTTTCTACCGTGACATTATAAACCACGGATACATTATGTAATTTCATTGTAATTAACTATATACACCTAGGTAAGTACATATATATGTACTACGCTACGATTAGCGGTTCAAGTTGCGCAGCTTGAACCGCAATAAAATTGTAGCGACATTGTTATATTTACCGTGTTTTTATACGAAAATATATTTGTTACACATATATGTGTACTTACCTATACATAGGTAATTACAATGACATTACATAGAATTACATTGTCTTCGTATTAATGAATAATTCACTCGCAAAGCATAGAGTTTAAAATATTCAGTATGTTCAGTAGATCTTTCGATAAAATATATCGAGTTTTGAGTAGATAAAATTCGATAGACAGAATCAGCTTATCGATACAAGATTCTTTTCAAGCATGATAGCAATGGCAACTTTAGCGTCGTTTTCATCAGTTTGCAAGTTTGCAACCGTGCTGTACGAGCTCACGGAAGGGAGCAGATAAGTCTATGATAATTTCATGTCTATCACACGAAATACCCTGCGGTATGATAAATGACGCGTCACGGGACCGAGACAGGTAAAATATACTCCAAGTTCTGAAATACTTCGTAACATTATCCGTTCAAAGTTACCGTCGTTTTAATAAGGGAGTTTTCAAATTCTTTTATAACCTATAACAAAAGGTCGGTTTTTATACTACTTGTTGATTATGCAAGCAAAAAGCCCGCTTGATGTGAAGTGGTTACCATCACCTACAAATTCGGTAAAACTTCTCTAATTTATCGACCTAGCGTTTAACTAAGTTCCATGCGAATCTCGATAAATTTCGATAAAACCTCGTTTTATCGAGAATGTATGTAAAACTTTATATATCGATACACCCATGCTAGGGCACCAGTACTAATCCTATAGCACAAATACTGACTACTATGGCTATATCTTTCGATTTATCTCTACCTCTTCAAGTCAGGTCCGCAACAGCTCATGTGTGAATGATATTCATGAGTCAATGACTTTCACAGAAAATCAACCAAGAAAGAAATGCCACTTTATTTAAAGAAAAGTATTGAATTACGATTTTGTACCCAAGCACGGTAACTCCTATTAGGTACTTGATATATAATTTCAATTTCAATTTATTCACTTACAAAAATAGCATAACAGAACGAATTCTAAGGCGCTATTCTACTTACTTAAAAATTAATACAGATATCACGTGACATTACTTATATACAACATAAAAATCTACAACTGAAAAACTAGAAATAAAATAACAACTTAAACAAAAAACAATAATATAATATATTGCTGGACAATCCACACAGCATCATCTAGCCCCAAGCTAAGTAGAGCTTGTGTTATAGGTACTAGATGATTGACATACTTAATACAATACATTACATACATAGATATTTTTTATTATACATAGAAAATACCCAGAACACCCGGAATAAATATTTTCAGATCGTACAAACATTTATCCCAAAGCGGGAATCGAACCCGCAACCTCCTGCGTCGCAGGCGGACGTTCGCCCGCCGCGCCACATCGGTCGTCGTTTTTTTTACTTATAAAATTTAAAAAAAAGATACTAAGTATACTCACGTACAAAACTATACAAAACAGCTAAACAGATTCTGATATTGTTAAAACTAGCATAACAAGGGAAACCTGTTCTATATTGCTGATATGTACGGTTCGTATCGTTTTAACCAAACCCCAAACCACTGTTTTTTAGGGTTCCGTACCCAAAGGGTAAAACGGGACCCACTACTAAGATTTCGCTGTCTGCCTATCTGTCACTAAGCCGTATCTCATGAACCATGATAGTTAGAGTTGAAATTTTCACAAATGATGTAATTCTGTTGCCGCTATAACAACAAATACTACAAGACAGAATAAAATAAATAAATGAGGGGGTTCTCATGCAACAAACATGATTTTTTGCTGTTTTTATTATAGATTATGGTATGATACATACTTTGAATACAATAAAACACAGAACATTTATCAGCAATGCATTTATCTGTTCGAAAAAAATATGTGCACGACCGGATTCGAACCCATGACCTTAGGATCAGAAGGCGGGGGCATACCCAATAAACACCGATGCTCTTACTTTTCGAATAATTTAGTGAAAACTTCGTATTTTTTTATGTGGTTTGACACACACTTGTCTCTTTCATAGAATGTTCGGGTCAACAACAAGGTTCAGAGAGCGGATAAAACGAAAATAATGTCGCTAGAATCGGGACAGTTCGTGTTTCGTCTAAAAATTCTTTGTCTGTTTTGTAAAAACCTTGTGCATTGATCGACCTTGTTGATTGTATTATCTGAAATAAATGAATTATTATTATTATTATTATTGAACTGTTTTGACTGTGCCTTTTAAATTGGTCTTTAAATTTAGGTATTTTACTGTTAGGTATGTGACTGTTTCTAAATGTTATGGCCTTGTAAATATTTTTTTATACAACTTGCTAATGAGGCAAGCAGATGGCCCACCTGATGTTACCATCGTCTATAACAAAGCATTGCCTTGTAGGTCACGTTCATAAGGAAAGTGCCCTACCATCAATCTCAGCGTTCATCAACCTAAGGCATATAGGTTTTAAGATTCATGTAGGTACCTGTAATGTTACCGGCACCCACACCTTTCAAACCGGAACGCAGCAAGCAGCTTGGAGGTAGAAACAGGTATGGTGATAGTTCCCGGATGAACCCTTCACTAAAAGCTTTACTACTACTTAAAAACTATAAACTACTAAGACCTACCCACCCACTATTAGACTAGATATAATATACGAAGAATCTATATCCATCTATATATCTATACCAATTATAAGAACCTTTGTCCTGACTGACTGGGATATAGACAACGCACAGCCTAAACCACTGGTCGAGACTTGAGATTTTTAGAGTATATTTTCTTAGTGCGTAGTGGTGTACCAAGAAAGAAATCCCGAAATTCAACCTCTAAACGTGTAGCGGGGGTTGAAGTTACATAAAATAGCATCACAACTTTAATCCCCAAGCACAATAGATATCCCCTTAGATTTCTTAGTACCAAGTACAGTCAGCTGCACTAGAATGTATACAATTTGTAACTTTCACAGCGGTATTACAGCAAAATAATGAACTCTTACAACTCAAAAACTAAAAAGTCATGAAACTAATTGATGACCTCACTTATTTTTGGAATAATTGTCGCTTAAACATTTTTAGCACAGTTGTAAAACCATTTCGAAAGTTACAAATTGTATACATTTTAGTGCAGCTGACTGTACCTACTCGAGATTCAACATTTTGCAGAAGTTGGTATTTCATACGTGACAGGTTGCAAGCTCGCTGCTAGAGTACTAACTGGTTAAGACAGCGTTATCAGACACGTTCAACAAAAAATTGCAGCCAATTTATTTTGCCTATAGCAACATAATATTAAAATATTGAAACGTTACTGCTAAGGTAACGCTGTTACGAACGCTTTGACAAAATTAGACTGCAACCTTATATACCCGCACTGTTACTACATCTAACAAGATTATTTATTATAAAGGTTTAAAGGGTGCCGGTGTTTTTATTTTTTTAAAGGTGAGATAAGGAAACGTAATTTCTCCGAAACTTTTCCCCTCTGGGAAAAAACTTTTAACATCAGGTGATCCATTGTTTGTTCCAAGAACTTTATTTCCACTTGAAGCTACATGTTTACACGATGCGATGCGATGCGATGCGTGGGGAAAAGATAGTCGACAGATTTATAAAGTAGATAAAATTAGAAAGTCTTTGTTGCACAAAACGAAAATCCATAGGCAAACATAATGCTGCTTAATACTATATTATTTTGTACAAAAAATGCTAAAAAAAATTGGTCGGTGGGTCACTTGTTTACTTAAAAATACCCCTTATTTAAAAATTAATTAACAAACTATTCTCAGACCTACCAAATGTACTTAAAAAATTTCATAAATATCGGTAACACTGTTTCGGAGGAGTTTGGTTACAAACATTGACACGGGAATTCAATAAATGTAGAAGACAGCTATTTCCTTTAATTTTGTTGAGCAATTTGTGAGGCCAAAAAGTATGGTTCCATGCGGTTATATAAGGGGTTAAGATCTAACTGAGTTACACCTACACTCGCGTTCACCATCACTCTTTACACAATTTACAGTCTGTCAACCTTTGAAGCACAAATAGCACGGCACGTAACGAGTGACAAAATATATTTATTTATAACTAGCGGCCCGTCCCGACTTCGCACGGCTTCGCACGCAGTGTCAATAATTATTTTTTGAAGTAATATTTCTTATGCGACTTCCAACAAGGTTGCGTTAAACGTTTAACACTACCATGGAGGGGGTATGAAAGCACTGTATTTTTCTCTCTTTCTCTCATAGCCAGTTACGTTTCGTATATTAAAGAAGTTTTACTTCAGTCGTGTGGTCTAAAGCACACTCGTTTTTTTATGTAACCTTATGTATAATAAAGCGTCACCTATATTATTTTATGCACAGCAAATGTTAAAATACACTTTTTCTAACATTTCTTTCGCAAAATGTACAGCAAAAACATATTTTCAGCACAAATTACGAGCGACATTTTGCTAATTGAAGCTCGTTACAAAATGGCGCTCGAATTTCAACAAAAAATGTCACTTGTTTTCGTGTTACGTTACTATACATACATTATTATATTTTTCAGGATAAAGCTACAAGAAAACGACTTTTGTCGTTATAGGGCTGAATATTGTCATGTATATTTTGGAACATAAAAGGTTAGGAAGGTTAGGAACGAGGAAGACAGGAAGAAAATTAACTTAAAAAACGAGTGTGCTTTACACCACACGACTGAAGTAAAACTTCTTTAATATACGAAATGTAACTGGCTATGAGAGAAAGAGAGAAAGAACAGTGCTTTCATACCCCCTCCATGGCAGTGTTAAACGCTTAACGCAACTTGTTAAAATGTTGGAAGTCGCATTAGAAGTATTACTTCAATATATTTCTTGTGACCAAAGGTAAACAAAGCATGGTATACGCTTCTACGATTTGCTAATAGCTAGCCCACTTGATGTTGAAGAGGTTACCATCACATATAACAAAGCACTGCCGGTGTATTCAGGCATTAGTCAAAGTCAAAAAGCATTTTTTCAGAAGAACTTAATATGCAACAAAAACTAAAAAAAGAGTATTAAATTATTTAACCCCCACCTTTTTATAATCTGAATTTCAGGGAAAGCTTTTAGTAAACCCTTTTAAGTAAACACCAGGGGACCTATTCTCGCTTTTTAGAAATTAGAGAAACACTATTATTTTGGATAAGCACAATGCATCTCTTGGTAAATAATTTAGGTACCTCGGCGAATCTGCAAAGAACTTAATTACTATGTCAATGTTATGCAATGTGATTGTATTTTATCACACCTTCAATGCTAATAGTCTTGTCTTGTCTCTATAATTTGATAATTGGCCTGGATAAATACACATCGATAATTTCAAGTCTCCATTTCATTAGTTTAGGCTGTGCGTCGTCTGTAGTCACTCAGGAATAATCTTATAATTGGTACAGAAAGCTCAAACTCAAAGTTATAGTTTTTTCTCAGCGAACTTCTTTTTAATTCGAGTTGTTTGTTTGATTAGAATAGTTTTATTCGTCGTGGGAATTCTGTAAACGACGTTTAAACTGACGGTGCATGCATTTAATAATATTTATATAACTAAATAGTAGATTTGAAGGACGCTTCGCGTAGCATGTGCTACGGCGTAGATGGCACGTAGCAATCGTAGCACGAAAATAAATGGATGAACTGTAAAATTAAAAGTCTAAACACAAAATGACGACCGATGTAGCGTGGCGGACGAATGTCTGCCTGTGACGCAGGAGGTTGCGGGTTCGATTCCCGCCTTGGGATAAATGTTTGTAAGATCTGCAAATATTTATTCCAGGTGTTCTGGGCATTTTCTATGTATAATAAAAAATATCTATGTATGAAATGTATTGTATTAAGTATATCAGTCATCTAGTACCCATAACACAAGCTCTGCTTAGCTTGGGGATAGATGATGCTGTGTGGAGTGTCTAGCATTATTTAATCATAATAAATAAATATTCACAGACATTTCTTAGTGCTTTTTTTATTTATTTCTACGCACTAAGTCAACTCATCATCATCATCAGCCTGTAAAACTAAACGTTTACGCTAATCATGATTAGCGTAAACGTAATAGCGAATTAATTTTACTCGTACAAGATGTTAAACGTTATTAGCTGCCTAATTGAATTTAGGGGCTCGCTAAATATGTACTTTTAGCGATCTTTGTGCAAGCGTGCTTAATTTAAATTGAAAATTTAACTTAAATTAGAAGAAGTTTCGTTTTTAAGATCTTTTAAGTTACAAATACGACATTCAAAGATTTTCATTATCTTTTACTCACGACCGGGAATCGAACCTGGGCATTTTCACTGTTGTTTATTTTCCCTGTTCTATTTCCAATTCGACGTAAAGTAACAAAAGAAAAGCATTGTGTCACAGTACAATAGCTTTCATCAGTTCGACGTAGTTAGACTTGTTGTCGAGAAAATAGCTCTTTTTTTAAATACATAAAAAAACACGACTTTAATCCCTAATCACGGTAGATATCTCCTCCATTCTCTTAGTGCCAAGTACCTGCTTGAGATTCACTGACGATGGTACTCCCTACCATCGTGTTATCTACCATGTTTATTACTTTGCTAAAGGATCATACAAAAAAATGGTAGGAACCAAGCCGTAAGTATCTTGCCGGTTCTTCTAGGCTTGGTCGCGAGGAACTGGCGCTTAGATTCACCTAGATTTAAGACGTTTCAAGATGATCACTGCGGATATTACTGAATAAATGATTTTTGACTTTGAAATTGTTTCCACATCTTGGCAGTTTGTACAATAAATGTATAATTTTGCAGTAGTTAGTATTCCCTACGTGACAGGTTGCAAGCCCATCGCCAAGTCAAGTTAAAAGTCAAAGTCAAAAAGCATTTATTCAGTACAATCCGCAGGGATCATCTTGAATCGTCTTTAATCTAGGTGAATCTAAGCGCCAGTTTCTCGTGACCAAGCCTAGAAGAACGCCGCTGCTAGAATACTAAATGGTTTCCTCACGATGTTTTCCGTCACTATTCGAAAGCACTAAATAAATAATAATAATAATAATAATAATAATGCTGGACAATCCACACAGCATCATCTAGCCCCAAGCTAAGCAGAGCTTGTGTTATGGGTACTAGATGACTGATATACTTAATATAATACATTACATACATAGATATTTTTTATTATACATAGAAAACAGCCAGAACACCCGGAATAAATATTTGCAGATCATACAAACATTTATCCTGAGGCGGGAATCGAACCCGCAACCTCTGTGTCGCAGGCAAACATTCGCCCGCCGCGCCACATCGGTCGTCAATAAATGGCTTCAATTAATTGTAATTATCGTAATTCCAGAACAAATATCACATTTCAGAGACCCATATGTTACCGACGATGTAATTAATTACTTACAAGTACAAGAAAGAAAAATCACTAATTAATTTCAGGATTAATAAAACGCTCTTACATGAATATACGTCATTACTTTTATATACCACTATCGAAAAAGCCCGCGAATTTGTCCGCGTGTAGCTATTTTCATACAAATATCCATCCATATGACGACCAATGTGGCGCGGCGGGCGAATGTCCGCCTGCGATGCAGGAGGTTGCGGGTTCGATTCCCGCCTTGGAATAAATGTTTGTACGATCTGCAAATATTTCTGCTTAGCTTGGGGCTAGATGATGCTGTGTGGATTGTCCAGCATTATTATTATTATTATTATTATTATTTATTCCGGGTGTTGTGGGTATTTTCTATGTATATTAAAAAATATTTATATAATGTAATTCTATGCATAATAAAAAATATGTATGTATGTAATGTATTGTATTAAGTATATCAGTCATCTAGTACCCATAACACAAGCTCTGCTTAGCTTGGGGCTAGATCATGCTGTGTGGATTGTCCAGCATTATTATTATTATTATTATAATGGTCCAGTCTATGGTCGTAGACACAGTAGAGTTCAATATTGCATTAAGTATTTCAGTCATCTAGTATTCATAACACAAGCTCTGCTTAGCTTGGGGCTAGATGATGCTGTGTGGATTATGTGAATAAGTGTGTACAAGTTTTGCTTGGTTTAGGGCTAGATGGCGTTGTGTTAAATATATATCAGTAATAAAATACGTTCCTTGAAAGAGACGACACCAGACGAGCAAGATAGCATACTAATTACGTAGAAAAACTTTTGATTGAAACCTTTTTCGTGTACTCGCTGATGGTAGACCTATTATAATAAAATTTTATGATTAAAAAGATTGAGTATCCAATTAAAAAGATGAAACAGCTTCTGGGTGTAAGTTTCATAATTTAACTTTTGCTTGTAAAGCAAAATAAGTTAATTAAGACACGAAAACCTTAAGAGTAATAAAACTACACTTATCAAAATTTACAAAATTTTACAAAGAAATGAAAGATCCATCCATCCATCCATACATCCATTCATTCTTACAAACTTTCGCGTTTATAATATTCAAGTAGGATCTTTATAGATATTTATAACCAGCGAAACGTGCGCCACTTCGTCAGCATGAAGTTATTTTCATACAAACTTCAACCTCCGCTCGGTTGAATTTCGATAATTCCTTTCTTAGTATACTTCTACGCACCAAGACAAATATACCCTGAAAATCTCAAAATCTCTACGACCAGTAGACTGTGCGTTGTCTATATGCCGGTCCAGACATATAGGTATTCTTATAATCGATATAGTATAAATAAATATAGATAATTTCAAAGGCCTTTGTCGAAGAGAAAGAGAGACAGAGAATTCAATTACGTTGTAGGCGTGGCGTACTCTATAGCTTGTGAGTACTACTCTTAATTTTTATCATAGACTTAAAAAAACGAGGATCAACTTTCATAATACTTCGAAACAACCTTTTGATTAACATTCACTGGTTTTACGAACCATTTGTTTAAAACTTCGCTAAAATAAATAAATAAAAAACGGAGTTAATCTTTTTTCGAATTTTATAATGAAATTCGGATAATCTGGTGTAGGTATATTAATTTTATTCATTCAAAGAGTTTGATGTATTTTATTTTACTTGTAAAGTATTCATATTTTTAAAGTCTTGTTTTTGTTGCTTAAGTTACAAATTATATATTCTCATTCATTCATTCATTATTTAGGATAGAAACAGGATATTTACCATGATTTTTGAGTTTGATTGTTTCCCGATATTTCGACACAGTTGCATGCGCCATGATCAATGCAACTTTGCAAAACTGCAAAAAACTGCAAAAATCATGGTTAATATCCCGTTTCTATCCAAAATATTGATCGAAACCATGATAGTTTAATAATAATAACCTTCGTCCTGACATAACCGACTGGCAATGGCAGTAGAGATTTGAAATATTCAGTCTCTATTTGTTATGTCGCATAGGGGTGTACTAAGAAAAGCTTTATCTTAGCATACCAAAATGTAATTCCATAGTGTTCACAAAAAAGCTTAATATATTTGATTTTAACTACAAACTTTGCGACGTTACCTTAAATAAAGTTAGATCTCTGCGGGACCTCGGAATTGTACTTGACTCTAAACTTAATTTGGATTTACATGCACATAAAATTAAAAGTAAAGCCTTCCAAATGCTTGGTTTTATATCTAGAGTAAGTAAATATTTTAATAAACCTACCACGTATTTGCACCTATATAATGCCCTTGTTAGACCTCAGGTTGAGTATGCTACCCAGGTTTGGAACCCTTATTACAAAAAATATATTGAGTCATTAGAAAAATTACAGAAAAAGTTTTTACGTATAACTAATTATAGATGTTCCCGGGGGTATCTCACTTATACCGAACTCCTATCTAAGTATAAGTTGCTGTCGCTCAAACAGAGGCGTATGTTTTTGGGAGCAATGACGCTTTATAATCTTTGCCACAATAGGTTTGATTGCACGCAACTTACAAATAAACTGTGTTACAGCGTTCCGAGAACAGTGCATAGACGCGCAGTGTGCTCTAATCGACTATTTGTTACCACCTCTTGTCGTACTAATGCGGGCGTTCGAGCTCCTATCTATCAACTTGTCGATACCTACAACACTCACTTTGAACATATTGACGTCTTTGCGCTTTCCGTCGGACAATTTAAAAAAGCCATTATAAGCACTATTCTTAGTCAGTAACTAAGTATTTAGTTTTATCTTCTACTCCGTCTATTTAGTTTTCATTATTTCTAAGTACATGTATCAAATCTTTTTTAGTCAATTAGGTAACAAAAGTAGATCACGCGAACTTTTAAATGTAGGTAACAGGATCTCCGTTTTCTTTACTTTATAACTGTAAGCTGTGGATAATGTTATAGGTTATATTTTAACTAAGTTTACTTTTACTTACTACCTATTTGTTTATTACACAAAGTATAACTGTTTGTTGTCCCTAATAAATAAAATAAAATAAAATAAAATAAAAAGTACTGAAATTCAGCCCCTAAAAAAATTCTGCGTCTGAAATTTGTATTAAAATAGTTTCATGCGGACGAAGTCGCGCGCATTTCCACTAGTTCTATAAGAAACTTAAGACGAAATATCTCTCCCTTGCTTTGTTTCAGTCGGTTAAGCTTCAAGTTACAAAACGGAAACAGAACAAAGGAGTATTATCCTAAAATTAATGTATTTTTCTTCCCCTTATCCTAAATGTCATGGTGAATTACGGGCAATTTGCAAATCTGGGTAAAGGGAACAAGCCCTTACCGTGAGTTTTAATAGCACAGTTGCAAATTGTCAAAAACGACGTCAAAATTGCCGTTTCTATTGGGTGTGGCAGATAGCTGTGTTTTCCATTTTTTATACTAATGAATGGATTCCGGATTTGTACGAAAATACCCTCGTATCCAGTTTTTGGGCTGTTCGAACTCAAGGTTAACAAACATAGACAAACAAGCTATCGAGCTCACGGTTAGATCTTTGGAAGTTTTGTGACGTGAAAGGGGTTGGTATATTTTTTATCTCTACGTCTTCTCCGCTCCAGTTAAAAGAAAAAACAGCATCGCCTTAATTTAAAAATAACTGAAGCTTTATTGAAAGTAAATATTTTCTATTATGTTTTGAGCAAAGAATTAATGAGTTTGTTCCATTAGTGGACCATAGCGGTTAACAAATAAAAACCGGCCAAGTGCGAGTCGGACTAGCGCACGAGGGGTTCCGTATCATCATCGATAATAAAAACGGCAAAAAAATCACGCTTGTTGTATGAAAGCCCCCTTAAATATTTATTTTACTAAATTTAATTATTTTGTTGTTATAGCGGCAACAGAAATACATCATTTGTGAAAATTTCAACTCTCTAACTATCACGGTTACAACTCTGCGTCCATAAACCTCAGGTATACTGATGTTTGGCCTGTTACCTGGTTTTTCCTCACGTTTGTCCTCAGTAGGGATTCAATCCACAACCTACGCCGAAAACAGATCTAATACTAACAACTGAACTGTGTCGGCTGTCTATCGTAAATTCTGTAAGACCATTTTGAAAGTTACAAAGGATTGTACACCAAAGACATCTTAAACGTGTTGATAAGTAGGTAGGTAGCTTAACCGAACAAACTAATTTGAATAAACAAAGTAAATATTTGCTTATAAACTTCAGCTTAAAAACTATAGTATAATCTGCGGTATCTTTTTATCAATCATTGTTATTATTTTCTAAGATAAGGTAGTATTTGTTTTTTGTACAAATAAAATTATTCTTATTGTTTTCAAAGTAAATATAAAAATACGCAGATTAATAACAAATATTTTCGATACCAATGAATTAATAAATTTGTGCAAAACATTGCATCGTAGATAATTTATATTTTTCACTCGTGCACCTATTTACAGTACTCTAGTACTTTGAACAGATATTTCAATAGAGTACATTTGCGCAGCATACAAATCATTTACGCAATGGGACAAAAATATTTGTATATCAAAGGCCCAATTTTCATCGAAATGCCATCAAATTCATGTTTCGATCGTGTTTATTTCCAAATGGTATTCTTCGAAACTGCCATTTTAGATCAGCCCAATTTCGATATTCAAATTCCAGTTTCAATCTCATCCTCGTTCAAAAAATACGTAAATTCGGCCTCTGGTACCTACCTTATTTATATTCTATTTTAATTTGTATACAAAGTCTTATCTGTACTGACTGCATGACAACGGTTGACTTATGAAACCTCTCTTTGTTCACAGGTAGAATGTTTTAACCAACCGCTGCTGCCACGAAAAAGAAAACCATGTCAACGTCAAACGTCACATTTGTTAGAACTGTCAGATAACCGCAACCAAAATGGCGTCAAAAGATAAGGCATGGGTTGAAGTTTTCGGCGATTACAACGCGACGAGGCCGAACGAAATTGGTGATTTGCCGAAAATAAGCTACAATGCGAGTTTTTACGAAAACAATACTGATATGTATTCCAATTTCACCAATGATGATTATTGTTCTTCAAATCATTCACATGTATATTTAAATGTGACGTGTGAGTTCCCGATTAACTATGCTGAACCTATGTATGGGTGAGTACTGGAACAAAAAGCTTTTAAATTTACCCGAATAATACGCAAGCGTCAAGGTATAACCGCATTAGAAGACGCAACAATTTGTTTTTTGTTATCTGTGGTATCAACATACCTGACTTTTTTTTATGCTACTTCTGGTGGAACAAGCTTATGATCCACCTGATGTTAAGTGGCAACCATCACTTATAACAAACCTTGGCCTTGTTGGTCACGCACTTTAGGTGCATGCCCTACGATGCCTACCTTGCGTCCACCAACCTGAGGCACATTGATCTTGAGCTTCATGTGCCTGTAATTTCATCGGCATCCACACCTTTCAAACCGGAATACATGCGAGCATCACTGCTTGGCGGCAGAATAGGTACGGTGGTAGTACCTAACAAAAATATATAAAACTTTCGCTTGATTTTTCAAATCAAATCAAATCAAATATATTTATGTAAGAAGCAAAAATAAACACGTTCACTAAAAGTCGGGAACGATGACATCTGCAAAAGTATTAAACTGTGTCGCAGATACCAACGCCCTCCTCCTAAACAGTGAGAGGGTTTTCAATAATATAAATAAAGGATTACAGGTTCAAACTAACAATTAAATTAAACTAAACTCAAATTTTAAATTAAAACGGCTAGAAAAGAATATTACAAAGATTTAGTTGCAAGCATTTATTTGATTGAACTTTGAAACAGTTCAATGAGTTTGTATTCAAAGCTTTGGCGTAAAGCAATTAGGGCAGCGAATATAATACAGCTTCGTTCTATAAGTGGAGAAAGTCGGGTTTTGTTGTAAATACCGGAGGCCAATACGCTCCCAAATATGTAGGGTAGCACCGGTGGTTTGTAAATTGCTTGGCGGCAGAAATAAGCGGTAGTTCTTTTCTTCCCACTTCCCACACGAGCTACTCACTTAAGAGTTCTACTACTATTTTGGGCAAAAGCAGACCGTACTAATGAATCATTTTTAGCAGTAACTCTATATGTATAGCTTTTTATCATAGTTTTAACCAATATTTTGGATAGAAACGGGATATTTACCATGATTTTGATATTTCGGCATGGTTGAAAGTAAGAATGAAATCAATAGTAGTGTTTTTTTGACGCGCGTGGTAGTGGCATTTCCAATAAAAGAGTGCGGAAGAGGGTAGACCGTTTTGTCTACCAATAGCATTACATCCACTGGCCACAGATTTCAGTGATCATAGCGCATGCAACTGTGCCGAAATATCGGAAACAAACTCAAAAATCATGGTCAATATCCCGTTTCTATAATAATAATAATAATAATAATGCTGGACAATCCACATAGCATCATCTAGCCCCAAGCCAGAGTTTGTGTTATGGGTACCAGATGACAGATCTCCCTAATACGATACATTACATGCATAGATATTTTTTATTATAGAAAACTCCCAGAACACCCGGAATAAATATTTGCAGATCATACAAATGCTTATCCCAAGGCAGGAATCGAACCCGCAACCTCCTGCGTCGTAGGCGGATATTCGTCCGCCGCGCCACATCGGTCCTCATATTCCGATATATCCACATTCCGTTTCTATCCCAAATACTAACCCTATTCTTGTTCACAGATACATCGCGCCCTTCCTCCTTGCTACCACGATAATCGCCAATACCCTGATTGTGGTGGTCCTCTCCCGGCGACACATGAGAACACCTACCAACGTTGTGCTAATGGCCATGGCCTTATGTGACATGTTCACTATGCTGTTTCCTGCACCTTGGCTCTTCTATATGTACACGTTTGGCAACCACTACAAGCCATTGAGTCCAGTACGCGCCTGCCAAGCTTGGAATTACATGAATGAGGTTTGTTTGCTTATAGCTTATACATAGATTAGCGGCCGCGTGGCAGTTTTTTCCCGTTCCCGTTAAACTTTCATCCCCCATTTTATCCCCTTGGGGGTAGAATTAATCAAAATCCTTTCTTAGCGGATGCCTACGTCATAACATCTACCTGCATGCCAAATTTCAGCCCGATCCGTCCAGTGGTTTGGGCTGTGCGTTGATAGTCAGTCTAGCACAGCACTATGTCAGTCAGTCACCTTTAAGTTATATATATATAGAAAACTAGACAGAGGGCGGTCGTTTTAATCAATTCCCTGGCCCCATCGACTATCAAAGCAAATATCGTTATATTTTACAACGATTAGCAGTTTACTTACTAACGGTCACAAGATGTTTTGTCTTCCAGTTAAGACCTGGAGACCCGGGAACAATATTGTTAGCT
The DNA here is from genome assembly GCA_947095575.1 of Electrophaes corylata. NCBI lineage: Eukaryota > Metazoa > Arthropoda > Insecta > Lepidoptera > Geometridae > Electrophaes > Electrophaes corylata. The sequence continues at coordinate 4,545,268 of OX352724.1, read as the reverse complement.
CCAAATTAATTAATACGAAACGTTGCCACCAAAGCTGATCAAAATGCAATATTGCATAACGCTTGGAAGTCATCGCAGACCAAGCAGCAAATTCCTCAAGCAATTTACTTTCTGTACTATACCAATATCATTTATCGAAGACATCAATAGACTTTATTTATAAAAAAAAAAAATAACATCACGACTATAATCCCCAAGTACGGTATCCCCTTCGATTTTTTCCCTTTTGACAGCCGTAACAGCTCAGTTTGTAGTAGCCCTGTCTTCTGTGGTGGTGGTGGTGGGTTCGATCCCCACCGAGAACAAACATTTGTGTGATGAATATCACTCATCATCTGTGAAAATTTCAACACTCTAGCTATCACGGTTAATGAGATACAGCCTGGTTACAGACGGACAAACGGACAGACAAACAAACAGGTGGACAGCGGAGTCTTAGTAATAGGGTCCCGTTTTAACCTTTGGGTGCGGAACCCTAAAAATTGAGTAGATTGTTCTGTTTTTGTGTGTCTACATAAATAAAATTACTTTTGCGGACGCTAGCCTTATTTTTGGCTCTATGCTCTGCGTTGACCTTTATGCCCCAGCCGACTAGACCGATATTGCTGGGCAGTGCTGCGCGAACATCGCTCTGACAGGGCTGTCAAGCAAATGTGCAACAGATCATGAAATCAAGTAGGGAAGTTCTTACTCCACTTTTCTTTATACTTTATTGTAGGTACACCATGCAAGACATTTAAATTAATCTTAACCATCAGATTTAGCTTAACCCTAAAAAGAGTTCTCTTCCAGCAAACTTTCAAGGAGAGAGTGAAATGAAATAACCACAAGACATGAACATAGGCGAGCTTAACCCTAAAAAGAGTTTTCAAAGAGAGAGTGAAATTAAAATAGAGGTGGGTCCGTGTACAAAAACGGGAAATAATTTCTACCTTATAACATTTAAGTACCTTAGTTTAAGTACATTTAAGTACATTTAGTATGAATTTATCATATCATTTACCATTGATCTTTATCATACCAAAGTTTAAGCAAAAGGAAAATTTCGTGGTAGATATAATATTTTTAGTAGTAGTAGAACTTTGTGAAGGGCTCGTGCGAGGAAGTACTACTAGAATGCCTATTTCTGCCGCCAAGCAGCTCGCTATGTTGAATATTGAAAGGTGTGCCGGTAAAATTACAGACACGTGAGGCTTAACACCTATATGCCGCAGGTTGATGGACGCTGAGCAGTGTATCGCAGGGCACGTTCCTAACGAGCGTGACCTACGAGGCCACACTTTGTTATAGATGATGGTTACCACTTAACATCAGATGGGCTATATGCTTATTCCATTAGAAGTAGCATATGAAAAAAAATAAAAAAAACTCATGCCTGTGCCCTACGATGCTCTACCCTGCGTCCACTAACCTGAGGTATACTGGTGTTAAGCCACATGTGCCTGTAATTTCACATTAGTTCGTTCTAACTATAGTACAAACAAAACTCAGTCCTTTTATTTGTTTTATGAACTACAACCCTAAAGTTGTGATATTTGGTCAAAGAAGCTTTGTTTTAAGCTTTGGCAACGTATACCGGGTAGTTATCAAACAATCCTTCTGTAATTATACCTGACTAGCTGCCGCTCGCAGCTTCGCCCGCGTGGCAGTTTTTTTCCCGTTCCCGTTATTTTTTCGGGATAAAAAGTAGCCTATATGTTAATCCAAGTTATAACCTATGTTTATTCCAAATTTAATCCAAATAGGTCAGCTTGTTAGAGCGTGACAGAGTAACAAACATCCATCCATCCATCCATACATCCATTAATTCTTACAAACTTTCGCGTTTATAATATTGATATAGACTAGCAAAATGCGCGTGACCTCGTCCGCGTGAAGTGGTTTTCATATAAACTTCAACCCCTACTGTACCCGCTTAGGGGTTGAATTTTAGGAATTCCGGGAGGATGCATACATACATATATATATATATATATATATATTTAAACTAGGAAGGGAATTGTCGAAATTCAATCCCTAAACAGGTACAGCAGGGGTTGAAGTTTGAAGTTATTTCACGCGGACGAAGTTGAGCTCGTTTTAGGAATAAATGTGAAAATACGTCATTATTTTTCAAAACTTTTATGAACCTCAACTAATTAAGAGTTTTTAAGAGTGTTTTGGTGTAATTTTTCAACAGACTTAATTTACCCAAACTTCAGCTACTTTATTTTCTTTGAACTTTTGCAGTGTAAACCACTGTAGAACAGTCTGTTCACGTTTTAGTAAAAGTATGTTTTTAGGGTTCCGTACCCAAATGGTAAAACCTATTACTAAGACTCCGTTGTCTGTTTGTCTGTCTGCCCGTCTATCACCAAGCTGTATCTCGTGAACCGTGATAGTTAAAGAGTTGAAATTTTCACAGATTTTGTATTTCTGTTGCCGCTATAACAAGAAATACTAAAAAACAGATTATTTAGGGGGCACTCATACAACAAACGTAATTTTTTTACCGTTTTTATTAAAGATAATAGTACGGAACGTGCTATTCGTGCACGAGTCCAATTTTTAACATTTTTATCGCAGCTCTCTTGTGAAGGTGCCGTCATAGGAAAACATCATAGTCCCCATACTATAAAATAAAAAAAGCTGGGCCGTTAGCACAAAGCCAGTATAATCGCCCAAAGCCGCAGACAAAAGGTAGACCTTCGTTCAATTTCAAACTGTATTTGTTACTACCTGCCTGCTCACGAATGTAAGCAGCTCATTTGTATTCACAGTTCGTAACATACCATTCAGGATATGACCCTTGATGTTGAGACCCAAGTAGGTAGTTACCTTTATACATTACATTTATTAACAAAGAAAATTACAACTATTAGTAGTACTAATAGAAAGGTACTTACTAATAGTTTACATCATTATTTACATTATTATTATTTTGTAAAAGGATCATACAAAAAAACGATAGGAACCAAGCTGTAAGTTTCTTACCGGTTCTTCTAGGCTTGGTCGCAAGGAAGTAGTATGGGAATTTGGGAAATAATGACGGCATTGTGGGGGGCTCGGTACAGTCAGCATAAAGAAGAAATTACGAAATAGAGTTTAGTAGCTATTTATTACAAGAAAACGACTTCGCTAACTTTAGTCAGTTTTAGTGACTCCTCAAAGTCCAATTTTCTAGTAACTTCAACGCAACCGAGATATAAGTACCCACTTATCAGGTTACTTAACTGGAAAGTCCAAACATTAAGGTCCAAAAACAAATATTCTCGCTCACTGAAGGTTGCATAACGGGTTATAGAGAGGAACTGTACTGGCAGTTTCGTACAACGGGCTATAGAAAGAGCGATGCTGGGAGTTTCACTACGAGATAGAATCGGAAATGAGGAAATCCGTAGAAGAACCAAGGTGATCGACATAGCTCTCAGAAGCAAGAAGCAAGTAAAAATGGCAACTCTCGTATTTTTTTATTGGGATTAAAACAGGAGTTTAATTATCAAAATTGGGCCTGCCTAAAATGTCAGCTTAAAAAACCTTTTGGAGCTTGACACACGATTGAAACTTGAATGTGACGATATTTCGTAACAAAAATTGGGTCCCAGAACATACTCATAGAACCAACAACCGCTGTGGAATAAGCTAAAAGAAACAACGAAAATACGAGCCCTTTACTAAGAGCTCTACTGAAACCTTTGTATTTTTGACCGTTTCGAGATAGGCCAAGCAATGCTTTTGTCCGTCAGTTTATCTGTTCTCGCCTACAGGCCGCATTTTTCACGAAAATTGCCGCACAAGTTCCTTGATTGATTAAAATTTTTCAGTCAATCGCGACTTTTGATTGGAGGCAAAATACGGGAGAAAATGGGCAAAGATTGATTGAGCGTTATTTATCGACGGATTTCAATCATATTCGAAAGGCAAACTAAGGACTTCATTCTATACAAGATATTTAAAAAAATCCAAAGGGAAGGAGTGGAGAGGGGAAATAGGGGGCTGCTCTAAGGAGGCATATAGGTTTTAAGCCTCATATACCTGTAATTTCACCGGCATCTACACTCTTCAAGCTGAAACAGCAACGCTGCTTGACGTCAGAAATAGGCATGACGGTAGTGCTTCCCTGGACGAGCTCTTCACTAATTACTACCACTAAACACCTTACACCCGTTGTTCACTGTTTTCATACTAAATAAAAGAATTCACAATGGCAATATCCTCTTTTTTTTTAAACAAAGCGTGCTAACATTATATGGGGCCGAAGTATTCCGGGTTTTTGTAACAATGTCGGAAGAACAATAGCGTAGCTTCATTTGAACGCGACAATGGTATGGTACTATAGCTTTGTCTACGCATTTTGTCAGACTTCCCGAATTACGGGCTGTCGACAACTCTTTTTTAGGGTTCCGTACCCAAAGGGTGAAACGGGACCCTACTGTTACGGGACCCTACTATTAGTAATTTTACAGATCTACTTTACTGGGTGAAGTTAAGGGATATTTGGCAATAGAAAGACCTCGTTTACTGGGTGATTTGCCATTTAGTAATAAAAAACAGCTTATAATAATAGGCAAATTTTTATCCTGGTAAGTTGGTAAGTACAACGTGAGTGTAGCAGCGGATGGATGCTAGTCTCAGAAAAAAGGTTTCCTTGAGATCGAAGGTTTTACAGCTATGAATATCTTCTAACGTAGAAATGAGTATCTTTTGAAACTAAGTAAATACCGGCAAGTAGGTGCTTCAATAATTTCTATTCCCCAATGGCACTTCACCCAATAAAGGAGGTCCGTAGAATCACTGAAATCCTTTCCGCAAGATCGGCCGTATTCATACAGAAAGCGGGGTACCTGCGTGGTTATTTAATCGGTAATCATGTAATGGTTATGTAACCCGGTGTACTCTTGATTGGCTTGAAGAGGTTGGAATCGACTAGGAACATTAACTTCAAGTAACTGCCAAGTACAAGGACGTATTCCTTGCTCCAGACTTTTAACAAAGAAAATGTCTTACCTTCTGTGTAATAGTTTATCTTTTATCATCAATATCAACAGCCTGTAGAAGTCCACTAATGGACATAGGCCTTCTCTATACGTTTCCAGGAAGAACAACCCTTACTATTTAATATCCTCTTTTTTTACCCTTACTGAGTAAGGGTTGTAGTAGTAGAGCTCTTTGTGAAAGGGCTCATCCGGGGAAGTACTACCATCGTTCCAATTATTGCCGCCAAGCAGTGATGCTGTGTTCCGGTTGGAAGGGTGTTGGTGTCGGTGAAATAAAAGGCACATGAAGCTTAGCACCAGTATACCTCCGGTTTGATGAACGCAGGGTAGTATAGTAGGGCATGTACCTAACATGCGTCACCTACAAGGCAATGCTTTGTTATAGGTGATTGTTACCATTTTACATCAAGTGAGTTATATGGTTGTTCCACCAGTAGTAACATAAAAAAACCTCCAGCGGCTGTCAGTTCTTCGAGCTATGGCTTGCCTACAAACATGCTGTAACCGGCTTTATGTGTGATTCGTACATCGATGTTTTCTAACGACGCGGGAATTCACTTTGATGTTCACAAGAGTTTCAGATAAGGTACCACTTTAGCGAAATTCAAAAAGGTATTTCGTTCTTTACAAAAAAAGGCTTCATTAGTTGCATTTTTTTTCTGTTCTTTTATACAGCTTGCTGATATAACAAGCAGATCGCCTACCCGATGTTAAATGTTAACTATCACATGTGATGCCTTGCGTCCTTGAGGCATACAGGTGTTGAACCTCATGTACCTGAAATTTCACCAGCATCCACACTCTTCAAACCAAAACAGTAAAATGTAATGTATTGTATTAAATATATCGGTTGTAAACAACCGATACTAAAGTACTCATAACACAAGCTCTGCTTAGCTTGGGGCTAGATGATGCTGTGTTGATTGTGCAGAATTATTATTATTATTAATATAACAACCAGACATGACACAAAAATTTATCATACAAATTATATTATAATAAGCTATAGTATATTTCTGAACAGTATATTTAATTCAAACTTCTAAACGTAACAATTTTGTGATAGCCAAACTTCAATAAGATCCAAAAAGTCGAAACTGTAAAAAAAATCTGCTCTGTTTTTTGTGGAAATCGTTTAAAAGTACAATTGATGCACTGCATCACCCGGCTAGGTAATTTCCTCACGTCAGTTCTGCCAGGAAATTGTAAACTCTCCCGCAACCTTCCAACTCTGAACGTAGCATTTGATTTTTTAATACCGACGTGACGTGGCGCTGCGGGCGAATGTCCGCCTGCGACGCAAAAGTTGCGGGTTCGATTCCCGCATTGGGATAAATGTTTGTACGATCTGCAAATATTTATTCCGGATGTTCTGGGTGTTTTCTATGTATAATAAAAAATATGTATGAATGTAATGTATTGTACTAAGTATATCAGTCATCTAGTACCCATAACACAAACTCTGCTTAGCTTGGGGCTAGATGATGCTGTGTGGATTGTCCAGCATTATTATTATTATTATTATTATTAATATGAAAACAGCTTTTAGGTTTTATATTCCACTAGCAAAACGCGTGCGATTACGTCTGCGTGAAGTTTTTTTTAAGGATTGGGTTCCAGAATATACTCGTGGAACCGAAAAACACTGGGGAATAAACTAAACAAAACAACGAAAATACAGTTAAAAAGAAATAGCTGTGTTGCTTTCAAAAATGACAGAAAACATGATAAAAAAATCGACCAAGTGCGAGTCGAAATCACGGACTCGCACACGAAGGGTTCCGTACCGTTATATATAGTCAAAACAGCAAACAAATCATGTTTGTTGTATGAGAACGCCCTTAAATATTTATTTTATTCAGCTTTTTAGTATTTGTTGTGATAGCGGCAACAGAAAAACATCATCTGTGAAAATGTCAACTCTCTAACTATCACGGTTCATGAGAACACAGCCTGGTGACAGACGCACAGACAGACAGACAGTGGAGTCTCAGGCTGAGGCTACAGTAGGCAGCGATTTGCGATGCGACTCGAAAAGCGAAATGATTTTGAAGCTAAATATTTGATGTCCGGTGTAGCCATATACGTGAGCATCCATTTATTTGTTTTAATCGCTCACGTGTCGCAGGTCGCGTCGCGGCCTAATGTAGCCTCAGCCTTAGTAATAGGGTCCCGTATACCCTTTTGGTACGGAACCCTAAAAAGGCTGTTTTTCTTTTAATGCTCTGTTCAGTAATTCTTCGTGTTCGTTCCAGGTGATACCAGCGATGTTCCATACCGCCAGCATCTGGTTGACCCTCGCGCTTGCGGTGCAGAGGTACATCTACGTGTGCCATGCACCAGTTGCCAGGACTTGGTAAGTTGACACTTACCATTAACTTTTATCATGTGATTGCTGATAGAACCAGCAGATGGCCCATCAGATGTTAAGTGGCTACCATCGCTTATGATAAAGCATTACCTCGTAGGTTACACATGCCTTACGATGCAATGATCAGCATTCGTCAACCAGAGGTATATAGATTTTAAGCCTCATAAACCTGTAATTTCACCAGCACTCTTTTCAGCGACCCCGAGGCCGAAGTCAAACTCAAGATTTGCAAGTATTCTTGGCTTCAAGCGCATATACCGAGTGCGTAATTCAAGAATACTTTTATAAGTTTTTTTTAAATACATGCTACGAATACTTTGAGTAGGTACTTGGTACTAAAAGATAGGAGGGAATATTTACCGTGCGTAGAGAGTAAAGTCATAATGTAATTTTTTGTTTTTTTTTTACAAATACAATATAACGCCCAGATATAGAACAAACATTTATGTTCATCACACAAATGTTTGTTCTCAGTGGGGATCGAACCCACCACCTACAGGGCTGAAGGCAGAGTTACCAACTGAGCTGGCTATGATGATGATTTTATATATTTATAAACACTATCAAACACTCGTCTTAAGTAAACATTCTAACCTCATACCTGATTCGCCAGCAAACATATAGCGGTCTATAAATAATGTTATACGTTTTTTTTACGGCATTTTTTCCGATGCCAAAACTTAGAGGAGGGTAAACGCATAGATGCGAAACTTGATTGTCATATTAGAAACTAGTTGAAACATCCATCAACGTGAAGCGTGAAGGAGTTGAAGATTGTATTTTCAACTCTGCTGTACCGCTATAAGGGTTTGTTTTTGGGAAATCCTTTCTTAAGAAAATTTTCCTTTATCATCGACATAAACCATAACCGAAATTTCAAGCTGGCTGTGCGTTGTCTGTATAATAATAATAATAATAAAATTAAATTAGAGCACTGCTAAGTGTGGTGAGATCGACCCCGTTTTCTGATCCTAAGACCGTGGGCTCGAATCCGGTATATTCAACCACAAATAAAAAAATTAAAAAAACTTTATTTTTTTGATACTAAATCCAACCAATTATTAGAATCTCTGTCCTGACTGACAGATATAATTATAGATAACATACAGTTTAGACAAGATGTTGCGAAAAAGAGGGGGGGAGTGGAGGGGAGGAAAGGGGGAAGTTTGCTGCAGCGTTATATACGGGCGAATTCCAATTTCGGGAAAAGGGAAAGTGTCGGTTATTGAATTATAAGGGCGCGCGAGGTCTACTGTCCTCACAGAACCACTAGTAATTTAAACGCGAGTTGCGCTTCTACAAGACTAATGTATTTTATGCCAAAACCTGTTTACGACTTTCGAATCGGTCTCGAATGATTGGAATTCACGATTTGAACGGTTTTCCCGGAGTTATTTATTTAGGCGGCGATCGCGCTCGCTTTATTTTTTTATTTCTTGCAATCTTTCCGCCTTGATTCCTATTAAGATTAGCACCTTTCTAATCTACCTAGGTTTCTTTTTGAAAAAACTGTGCTCACAAAAGGCGCTGTTAAAACAAGCCACCTGGCGTTACCTTCCATGACATTACAACATGACATGACATTACGACCCGCCTTATATTACGTGGTAAAAACATAGAAGTCCTTAGTCTATGGTAAAATAAGTCACCTGACATTACCACCCATGTCTTACAACATGACTGACAACCTATCCGTTATTCCTGATATTCCGTGGTGATTCTTACCCGCATTTCCCAATACCAAGATGGTCGAAATGTAGAAGACTACAACAACAACAAAACTAGCCTCCTGACATTTCAACATGACATGACATTACGACCCATCTGATATTAAGTGGTTAAACCATTAAATACTAATAGTAAAACAATAGCAAAATAATTGAATTGCATTTCTTGCACTTTCGTGCTTCCATCAACCTGGCAGCAAAAATATGGTAGTACTTCTCCGGACTGTGAGAATGGGGGAAGGATAGGGTGCTGGGATGACGTAAGGTGGTCGAACCGTCTAGGGGGGCAGTATTCGTCTTCCAGTTAGAGCGAGGGTCAGAATGATTGGATCTTTTAAATTCCATTAGGACAATCTCTAAATTAAGGTAATGGATTCTTGACAAAAAGGGTTTGAATTTGAAAATGAATTTTCAAGGTACTTTTGTTAAGGTTTTAAACTTCCGCGTGCTCCTGAGTCGACCTTCTATCTACCCATGGCTTCACTTGTATGGCAGTACCTGAATAAAAAACGTATATAAGAATTCTATCAGTCATCTGGTTCCCATAGATACAAGCTATGCTTAGTTTGGGAATAGGTACAGAACCCTTTGTGCGCGAGTCCGACTTGCACTTGGCCGGTTTTGTTCATATTGACCTGACCGGTTTTATAGCTCGGTTAGTAGCTCTACCTTGTGCTGTAGGCTGTGGGTTCAATCCCCAACGAAGACAATCATTTGTGTGATGAACGTAGATATTTGTTTTCGTCTGGGTTTTATATTATACTGGGTGAAATTACAGGCATGAGGTTAAACACCAATATTCCGGAACCCTTCCTGCGCGAATCTAGCTCACCACTTGGCCGATTTTTTTTCTAGTTATTTTGATTTAAAAACCAAACTACAGAAACGATTTTTTAAAACTTATGGGACAAATCTGAAGATATATTCTTTCAAGTTATAATTACGGGCATTCCTAAACAAACTGTACTGATCTTTGATATCGTGGCGGACTCGCTAGAACCTCGACAGTATCAGAAATGAGTGCTTAAGGCAGAACCAAGTGTGATATTTTTACGATAGCAATAAAAAAATGGTCACATGAAATACCCACATCCTGTATATCGAGCGGTTTTATGAGCTATCCGTGACGTAACTAGAACTAATAAAGCTAGTCTGAGGTCAAAGGTTTTATAGGTACAGTCAGCTGCACTAGAATGTATACAATTATTGACTTTTCAATTGCTATCACAACATTACTATAAACTTTTAGACAGTAGAAACTCAAATACCATGTAATCAGTTGATGAGTTTACTTATTTTTTGGATTTTAGCCTTGTAAATATTAACTGTTACGTTGTGACATTATTTTGAAAGTTACGATTTGTATACATTCCAGTGCAGCTGACTGTACCTACTTTCTTATTACATAGTGCGTACTCCGACCGGGCCAAGTACACATGTTTGAGCCAATAGAATAGATATTTATTCAACACAACACACACAAAGACATCACAGCAGGTGCCTACACTTAAAAATACACTAAAACACATGACTAAACCTACCCTACCTAGCTCACAAAAACATAATAAAACAATAGTAATAATGGTCACGCACTTTGTATTGCCAGCACTCACGTATCTCCCGATCACAGCGCAATTTAAATAATAATAATGCTGGACAATATACACAGCATCTGGCCCCAAGCTAAGCAGAGCTTTTGTTATGGGTACTAGATGAGATCATTACATATACATTTTTTTATTATACATAGAAATTCCCCAGACTACCCGGAATAAATATTTGTAGATCGTACAAACATTTATCCCTAGGCGGGAATCGAACTCGCAACCTCCTGCGTTGCAGGCGAACACTCGCCCGCCGCGCCACATCGGTCGTCTCCCTCAGTTTGATGTGTTTGCGGATTGGAAGACGATTGAATGAGTTAGCCTAAGTTTTTGTGACTATATTGTGCATAATTTGTAAAGTATGAAACCTAAGTTAGAAATGTGTGTTTGTGTTTAAATAGTTATAAATATTATTTTATTTTCTTTAGCAATGTCCTAGACATAACGGTTTATAAGTACTCTGTAATATATAAATAAATATATAAATATTGACACACATTTACACAACACCCTCCAGCCCCAAACTAAGCAAAGCTTGTACTTTGGGAACCAGATAGCTGATAGAATACCTACTTATATACTTTTTTTTTGTAAATACATACATAGAATACATATAACACCCAGACACAAGAACAAACATCTACATTCATCATACAAATGTTTGTTCTCGGTGGAGATCGAACCCACCACCTACAGCGCAGAAGGGAGGGCTACTACGAACTGAGTTGAGGCTGACGACGTCAAAGTCAAAGTCAAAAAGTATTTATTCAGTAATATCCGCAGGGATCATCAGGTGTGAAGCCCCTCACACCTGCTTGTTCCAGCATCAATTATCATAAGAAAAAAATTATTTTACTTTTTGAATAATATACGGGATGCGTTTATTTCATGTGCTCTCAAACGGTGATGGAAAACATGTGCCAGCTGGTAGATCAAAGTTCGATCGATGATTGATTGATTAGAATTTAAATGTTTACTAAATGGTCTTTGATGATAGATATATCATCGATCTATCGTCACTCTATGACGCCTATTTATATTAAACTCTAGAAATATCATAGATTTTCTTCAGCGAGTAGGGTAATCAATTTTTTTTTATGCAACTTGCTGATGGAATAATGGCCTGCCTGATGTTAAGTGGTTATCATTGACTATAACAAAGTATTGTCTTGTAGGTCACGCTCGTTAGGAACGTGCCCTACGATGCTCTGCGTCCATTAATGTGTGTAATTTCACCGGCACCCACACCCTTCACACTGGCACATAGTAAACTGCTTCGCAGCAGAAATAGGCAGGGTGGTAGTACTTCCCCGATCGAGTCTTTCACAAAGAGCTCGTCTTCCGGTTCGAGGTCGCCATTCGAGAACCTTTATTCCTTAGTGGTTGTCGGTTTTACGAGCCATATGGCCTGCCCACTCCAACTTGCTGATTCTGAGGGTTATGTCGGTGACCTTGGTTCTTTTACGGATTTCCTCATTACTGATTTTATCTCGCAGTGAAACTTCCAGCATCACTCTCTCCATAGCCCGTTGTAAGACTTTGAGCTTGTGTATGAGACCAATAGTTAGCGACCACGCCAAACGTTTTAAATTACGTAGGCAAATCCCACTTCCATCATTACATTATGTTGTCTTGTTGTTTCTGAGTAAATGCTTATAATAACTCCACTTTAGAAATTGGAACAAAGTTACATTTTGTGGTCTAAAATGGACGAGGGCCCTCAAATTGGAGGCTCTCCTGGGGCAGTTCGGCCGAACGCGTCAGAGCTGATGTATTTTTAAGAGATTAAAAATGGGAGCACTCAGTTTAGGACAGAGATGGAGTTAGGAGTAGGTAAATGGGGTTATTGTGTCAGTACATAAGACTTGCTACCAGCAACAGTATATTAAAAGAGTACCAGTGGCTTAGTTTAGGAAGCTACCTTGTCTTCTTATCCTATGTGGGTTTGAATACGGTCGTGCACCAATAGGATTTCCTGTTTGATAAATGTATGTGCGTCGTTAGGAAATAAGTTAGTATTCTAGCAGCGGCGATGGACTTCCAACATGTTACGTATGATATACCAATTAATGCAAAATGTGGATATATACCAAATATAGTATTCAGATAAGTCTAAATAATACATTTGGTCTCTATTACACTTCTTTTGAGGTACTTGTTACTATTGATCTAAGAGGATATCTACCGTACCTAGGAATTAAATTCGTAAAACTATATTTACTTTTTTTTAAATTAGTGGTGGGCCCAAACACAACACACGCTGATAGAATAGGTACCTACCTATTGCTTGGCTTACAAAAGTGACTACTCACTTTTTATCCACAGGCAGAGAAGAGTCCCAATACTACAGAGTATTAGGACTCTCTATTCCTCTGCCTTACCTACCCTTAGAACCCACAAGCATCTTCAGCTCTAACATTTCGGAAGGGATGCCTACCGTGCATGGGCAAAACATGATCCTTTTTAATAAATTATAACATTTTCCATATAAGTTTAAATTCCCCCAAAAAATCCTACCTTGATTTGGTTCTGGACGTGTCCTAATTCCAATCCTTGTGGATTTACAAAACCTTCATTTCAGCACTTATGAACGTTGAATTAAATTAAATGAAAAAGCCAAATCGGTTTTGTTTATATTGTATAACATACAATTCTGAGTGACCGGGGTTTGCGTGCGCTTTTTAATAGTAGTAGTAGTAGCAGAGCTCTTAGTGCAGGGTTCGTTCAGGGAAGAACTATCATCCCCATGTATGCATGGGGGTGATTCGGGTACATTTTTTTTTGCCTACTTAATATTCCATAGTGCCTGTTCTGTGTCAGCTACTTACTGCTTTCCTGCAACACAGTGAAAACTTACGCAGGAAACAGTGGTACCTACACTAAGTTATGGCATGTACACTGTTTCAAAATAATGATTTAATAATAAATAATAATAATGATGAACAATCCACACCGGATCATCTAGCCCCAAGCTAAGCAGAGCTTGTGTTATGGGTACTAGATGACTGATATACTTAATACAATAAATAACATACATTGATATTTTTTTATTATACATAGAAAATACCCAGAACACCCGGAATAAATATTTGCAGATCGTACAAACATTTATCCCAAGGCGGGAATCGAACCCGCAACCTCCTGCGTCGCAGGCGGACATTCGCCCGCCGCGCCACATCGGTCGCCATCATCGATTTGTATTTGTATTGTATTTGTAGTTGATTATTTACTGTGTTTTCAGGTGTACAATGCCCAACGTTATGAAGTGCCTCATCTACATTGGCATTGCTGCTTTCCTGCATCAGCTCACGCGGTTCTTTGACCGGCAGTACATCCCGCACGTGACTTACTGGAGAGGGCATTTTGAAGAGGTCTGCATGGTAAGCATAACTTGTCAAAAGTCAGTCAAAAAGCTACACGAAGATGGCCCACTGGATGGTCTGTGGTTATTGTAGGGAGCAACCGTTGCTAGGTCAGTGAATTTGATACAGCGTTGAACGCCCCGCGCGCTTGCTTCCTCAGTCCACTCCCGGCTGTGTTTTAGTATAGTGTTTCGAATAGACTATGAAGTGAATTTAATCAAAGTATTTTATTTTAATTAACTCCCGTATAACAACAGTTTACTGAACAGTATTACAGATTGGTAGGATACCTATACAAGGCCCGATACCTACAGTTATCATCATACGACGACCGATGTGGCGCTGCGGGCGAATGTCCGCCTGCGACGCAGAGGTTGCGGGTTCGATTCCCGCCTTGGGATAAATGTTTGTACGATCTGCAAATATTTATTCCGGGTGTTCTGGGTATTTTCTATGTATAATAAAAATATCTATGTATGTAATATAATATCGTATTAAGTATATCAGTCATCTAGTACCCATAACACAAGCTCTGCTTAGCTTGGGGCTAGATGATGCTGTGTGGATCGTCCGGCATTATTTATTATTATTTATCATTATTTATTATCTATAACAAAGCATTGCCTTGTAGGTAACCGTCCTTAGGAACATGCCCTAGAATGCGCTACTTTGCATCCATCAATCTGACGTAACCTCATGTTCCTGTAGTTTCACCGGCATCCTTTAAACCGGAACACACCAAGCTGCTTCGCGGCAGAAATAGGTATGGTGGTAGTACTTCCCCAAACGATGCTTTCACTAAGACTATAACGATGCTCTACTTCTTTCGTGTTGTCACCGATTAATATAGAATACTTTTCCATTTTGCAGATGGAAATGGCCCCATGGGTGAAAACACTGTCCATCGACGCCTATTTCATAACATACTACGTGTTCCGCGTGCTGTTTGTACATCTAATACCTTGCACATCACTGGTAGTTCTAAACGTGCTTTTATTCCGGGCAATGAGAACCGCTCAACTAAACAGACAAAAGCTGTTCAAAGAGAACAGAAAATCTGAATGTAAAAGACTTAGAGATTCCAATTGCACGACGTTAATGCTTATTGTGGTAGTCACTGTATTTCTTTTGGTAGAAATACCTGTTGCAGTGGTCACAGTACTGCATATTATATCTAGTACTATGGTAGAAATACTTGATTACCACATTGCGAATATACTTATTTTAGTAACGAATTTCTTTATAATAGTTTCGTATCCGATTAACTTTGCTATTTACTGCGGTATGTCAAGACAGTTTAGAGAAACGTTTAAAGAGTTATTTATAAGAGGTGCTGTTACAAGTAGGAAGAATGGTGGTTCCAGTAGATACTCTTTAGTAAATGGGCCTAGAACGTGTACTAATGAAACAGTTCTTTAAGCTTATTCTGAAATAATACAAAAGACGATTTATTCTTCACGAATTATCATACAAACTGATGAATTTCATATTTTCGGAACAATTAAACCCATTTATGAAACTTGATACATATTGATATAGTCAAAACACAGTGTCAACACTTTTACATAGATTTGTTTAGTACAAAGAAAATTACAGCTGATGTATAATTGGTATGTACAAAATACATATGAAACAGCTGAACTATTTACAGACCGTTGCAAACGATCTAGAGATAGCTCAACTGATCCAAAACATTACCAGGCTGAATGCTGATGCGCTGTGTAAAAACGAAATTATACTGACACCAAGATTCCCGTAAAATGTTAGAAATATACTTTCTTTAACTTGGTCGTACTTTTTATTTATGCATGCTTTTAGATTGATATATCTTGCTTGTACAGTCAGCTGCACTAGAATGTATACAATTCGTAACTTTCAAAACGGTATCAAACCTTATAGTAACTTTTTAATCAGTAAAAACTCAAAAATCGTGAGCAGAGCTAATAGTTTGCTTATTTTTTGAGGTTTTCTCTGTAAATATTAATTGTAACGCTGTAAAACCATTCTGTAAGTTACGAATTGTATACGTTCTAGTGCAGATGACTGTACATTCTAAAGTGTAATTGGAATCCAAGATATTTAATTTATTAGTTTATATGAGAGTGAAAAGTGATGAATAAGCTTCCTTAATCATTAATCGAGACTCAAACTATCGATTTTGTGACAGTTGTCTGCAAAAATATATATAAAGACAAAATCAGTTTCAATTCGTCTTCTGTAAATATTTACATAAACTGATAGACCCAAACTTCTTCATGATCACTTGGTAAAGAAGGTGTATACTACAAGTAAAAGAACATATAGGTAGGTACGTAGATACACAGCATGACACAGTCGTAAAATAACAGTAGGAAACTCACAAAAATTGAGTCATTATATTATATTATATATGCACAATGATAAAAATGCATTTAGTAAACAACCCCGTACATATCTTGATAACTAAAATGACGGTTGAGCTAAACTTTTGGTATAAGTCGCTAGAGATATCACTAGGTAACTTTAATGACAGCTGACCTTTCGTCACAGATTACTCTGTAACTTGGAATATAGGTACTAGAAAAATCAGTAAGATACTTAATTACAGCTGAGTACTTTTATAACAAATATGTCTATAAATTTGAATACACAAGATAAATCTCTATGTGACTTTGCTGAGCTAACATTGTCAACAATAATGTCTATTAGATAAACGATGGGCTTTTGTCACAGGTGTCTCGAACTTATAATCTTTCTTAACACACATTGAGACATCTCTAGACAACTTAAATGATAGCTGAGCTTTAGTCACAGATGTCTCTATAACTTTAAATATACTAGAGAAATCTCTAGATAACTTATGACAACAGAAATTTCTTGAAATGCGCTATTTTATAAATCGACGATCAAACCCATTGTTAGTTTTCTAATAGATAAAGTGATGTACGAATTGTGTCTAATCACACGCTATCTTTATTCATATTACTGACTATAGTTTTCGCTGTAATAACTATAGCTAAGTCATGTTGGGTACCCACCTAATACGTTAGCGTCCGTTTCTCTACCATTTGAGAAACAAATGAGTCACTAACGTGTGATAACTAACTCTATTTATCAAGTGGTTATGAATAAAACTGGTTAAATATTCAGTTAAATACTTTGTTAAAGTATAGTAACAATAAACAATCATTTATTTAATAAAATTGTTACTTTTCGAACGAATATTAAAAGCCTAATTACATTCTTAGCGTACAATGTCGGACTAACTATATTTATTGTAAGTTATTTATAAGTTAGATAATATTTAAATTGGTTTTGCTTATATTAAATGTTATAATGTAATTTTATCGAGTGATTTCATAAGTTTCATAGAAGCTGTTATTAATAGTTTTCACTCGATTAATTTGATACTTTTTTTTTGGCTGTGAGATTACTGCATCATTTTGTGTATTATAAATAGTTTTTAAATATTATTTATTTAATAATGATGAATTAGTTAAACAGCCTGTTAATGACGAGCCCTCATTAAAAAAAGTATCAAAATTAAATTTTAGAATAAAATTTATTTAACTTTAAATTATTTCATTTGTAAATAATTATTTATTGATGTTCTCAATGTGCTTAGAATTAAATGTAAATGTTAAGATTGTGTACAAGTTTAGAGAGAATTTACTTATATCAAAGTAAAAATTTATGAAAATTTATGTTGTAATGCATTTTATTGATGTTTGTAAGCTTTTACTTAATACATTATATTTAAATAACTAGCCGGTACTTAATTTACTGTCGAAACATTTTTGTATAGAGATATGATGACACGGCGAATCTTATCTAAGACGAAATTTTAGGGTGCATATTATAACTACTGAATAAATATAGAAAAATAGAAGTTGTTTCATTTTGTTTTTTTTTTTGTTGGGCAATCCACACTGCTATCCAATCTAGCCCCACGCTAAGCAAAGCTTGTGTTATGGGCATAACACAAGTCATTTGTACCAAATGACTGATATACTTAATACATAACATGGCTAGATATTTTTATTATACATAGAAAATACCCAGAACACCCGGAATAAATATTTGCAGATCGTACAAACGTTTATCCCAAGGCGGAAATCGAAGCCGCAACCTCCTGCGTCGCAGGCGGACATAAGCCCGCCGCGCCACATCGGTCGCCACATTTCGACGATTTTCAAAGTCAAATATTCAGTTTAGTAATATCTGCAGGGATCATCTTGAAACGTCTTAGAGCCAGTTGAATCTAAGCGCCAGTTCCACGCAGAAACTTACGGCTTGGTTTGTACCGCTTTTTTGAATGAACCATTTACAAATTAATAATAATGTAAATAACTAAGCTCCAGTGTGGTGCCAATCTAACTTAATAATACGAAGGCTAGATAGAAACCATGTTAAAGCTATCAGTTGACTGCTGATGACATCAGCTGACCTTAACCTAACCCAAATCTGACTCAAACTAGACTCAAACCTGACCCAAACTAGACCCCAACCTGACCCAACAGTACTCGCTGCTAAGTTAAGATAGGTACCCAATGGTCTTAAAAACACACAAGCTTTTACCATTATTTTTTTTAATAAAAGCATTGTTAATTTTTTTAGATATTATATAAGTATACCACTTAAATCAGAACTTACAATAACACAAGAAAACGCTTAAATTAAAAAGTTTTATTGCTTCTAAAGATGACAGAAAACTAATCTTCTTGAATAAAAGTTGATAAACAACCTAATTGACAGTGAGCAAGCTTCAAAGATCTATAGAGAATAGAACCCTTGATTGAAAATTATGGCCCACTTAATAGGCTACTTGGCATGGCTTGGGCCGTGTTATTCCAAATAGCCTATAATTGTATTTAGGCCACATATTTACAAAGAGGGAAAAAACCTGTTGTGCTGACCCCACATAAAGTGGGATAAAGGCAGGAAAATGATGATAAATAAATAAAATAAATAATGCCGGACGATCCACAGAGCATCATCTAGCCCCAAGCTAAGCAGAGCTTGTGTTACGGGTACTAGATGACTGATATACTTAATACAATATTATATTACATACATAGATATTTACATACATAGATATTAATACATAGATGATGAATTATGATTTACAAAAACTTCGTAAAACCGACAGCCGCTGGCAAATAAAGGTTCTCGAATGGCGACCACGAACCGAAGACTAGGCGTAAGACGCCCTCCTACCTGATGACGACATTTTTAAAATCGCAGGAAGTCGATGGATGGGAAGGGCTCAAAATCGTTCTACTGTGTCGTAATGTGTGCCTATGTTCTGCAGTGGACTTCTACAGACTGTTCATGATGATGATGATGAATGTTTTTATGTATACAACTTGCTGTTGGAACAAGCAAATGATCCATTTCATGTTAAGTATTACCTATACCAACCATTACCTATGTTGGTTACTACAAAGGTAGATCTCGTAATTTCACTCTGAACTTGTAATTTCACCAGTATCCATACGCTTCAGACTTGAACTCACCAATGCGAGTATTATTGCTTGCCGACATTAAGGTGCGGCGGTAGTACTTTTCATCATACAAAAAAACCGGCCAAGTGCGAGTCAGACTCGCGCACGAAGGATTCCGTACCCATTCTCTATACTTACTTATATTATAAAGAGGAAAGATTTGATTGTTTGTTTGTTTGCATTGAATAGGCTCCGAAACTACTGGACCGATTTAAAAAATTCTTTCAAAACAAGTACCTACTACAGTGACTACAGTAGATAGCTTACTACGTAAGTAATTACGAATACTCTTACCTTCAAATACTCGTTAAATTAATGGCTCTTCTCAGTGTATATCACATGAGAAAGCTATTATTAAAACAGGCATAGTAAATTGTTACAAGTAGTACAAGTTTCTACGTTACCTATTTAGTTAGTTGTAGAGCTCTTAGTGTCACCTAGATTGAAGACGTTTTAAGATAATCCCTGCGGATATAACAGAATAAATGCTTTTTGACTTTGACTTTGGAGACTAAGGCACCAGGAGATAGCAAGAGCTCGTCAGGGGAAGTACTATCATGCCTAATTTCTACTGCCAAGCTGCCAACAGCTTACTGTGTTCCGGTTTGAAGGATGTGAGTGCGTGAAATTACAGGTAGGTATGTGATGCTTAACATTAGTATGCCTCAAGCTGATAGACGCAGAACAGTCCATCTTAGGACACGCTCCTAACGAGCCTTCGAGGTAATACACTGTTATAGGTGAAGGTAGAACAATACACATTGTGTATTTCTGAAATATGGACCTGTAAGCTGTCTGAAATAATAAAATATTATTATGCTCAGTGCATTGTAAAGTTCTTTGAGTACAACAATAAAGTTATTTGAGAGAACATCTTAAAGCTAGGTGACTTTAGACACAAGTTCCACGTGACCAAGCTTATAAAAGCAAGAAATATGTAGATAGAGCACTGTTTGTTACCTAACACGACGTGTACAATACATTTATTGAATGACATCCAATCATAGACCGCACCTCGCGACAGGGATCGTAAACCCTATAGTTTATAGGGGATATAGGGTGTCCCATAGTTTGTAGGTAAGTTTAGTTCTTGTGCGGTATTGGCCGATTCGCTGAAAGATTCTAGTAGTAGTAGAGCTCTTAGTGAAGAGCTCGATGGTGAAGTACTACCACCATGCCTATTTCTGCCGCCAAACAGCTTGCTGTGCCCCGGATTGAAGGGTGTGGGTGCCGGTGGCAATTACAGGCACATGAGGCTTAACAACTGTTTGCCTCATGCTATAAGCATAGCTTGTATTATGGGACCAGATGACTGAATTAATACTTATATACGTTTACTAGCGGCCGCTCGCAGCTTCGCCTGCGTGGCAGTTTTTTCCTGTTCCCGTTATTTTTTCGGGATAAAGTCATAGTTGCTTTATGTATGCAAAGTCTCAGCCCGATCGGTTTAAAATTTACAAAGTTTCATACAAACTTTCATCCCCTATTTTATCCTTTTGGAACTAGAATTTCTACCCCCAAAAGGGGATGGAAGGGGATAAAATAGGGGGTGAAGGTTTGTATGAAATAGAATTAATCAAAATCATTTCTTAGCGGATGCCTACGTCATAACATCAGTCAGACGCCTTTGAGTTATATGTATATATATTTGTAAATATTTAAAATACAATATAACACTCAGGCAGAGAACAAACATCTATGTTCATCACATAAGTTTTGAACCTACAGCACAGTCAAAGACACACACACAGATTTTATTATTATCCCAAAAATATAAAATCTTTCTTAATTCTTTATCGCACACATAAAATTACGTAGCCAAAATACAAATAAAGGACATGTACAAAAGTGAGCATTATTTATTTATTTATACCAAATCTTTGGGATTTCCATAAGTGTACCTGCACTTATGGACTGTATGGTAAGCACTATACAAAACTAACAAATTACGAGCCTAGTATTAGTCTTAATTATTTTACACCCTGTACACCATAGCTGGCATGCGTAGTTATGAGGTCACCCAGTATATACTATAGGGAATGCGATCATAAGTAGGTCAAGTAGGTAGGTAGCATCTTCATTGCATTCTCGTGCTACGTAAACGTTGGGATAATTCTGCCATGGGTTATTCAATAAAAAGGATTCACGCAAGATAATATAGGTCTCAAGTTGATAGACGTTTAGCAGTAAATAAAATAGTAAATAAATATTTGTGGATATTTTTACACAACATCGATTAGCCCCAAACTAAGCATAGCTTTTACAGTCAGCTGCACTAGAATGTATACAATTCGTAACGTTGACAACGGTATTACAGAAAAACAATGAACTCTTACACCTCAAAAACTAAAATTATGAAATTAATTGATAACCTAACTAATTTCTTAAATAATTGTCGTGTAAATATTTTTAGCACCGCTGTGAAACCGCTGTGGATGGATGTTTGTTACTCTTTCACGCTCTAACCAGTGGACCGATTTGGATTAAATTTGGAATAAATATAGATTGTAACCTGGATTAGCTAATATAGGCTAATTTTTATCCCGAAAAAATAACGGGAACGGGAAAAACTGCCACGCGGGCGAAGCTGCGAGCGGCCGCTAGTACAACATATCGATATAAGTCGGTTTGCGTCGCACTTCCCTGAGTGATAAGGGTAGACAGAAATGAATTATATTCCTCCTAGAGCTCACTCTGTGGAGTTTAATGCCTATGCATTAAAATATTGATATATTTTAAAAGCTTTTACCGCCAACATTTCTACACACTCTAATGGTGGCACTTCACATGGTTATTTGTGTTCGCTATTGGGTGTTTGTTGTGTTTGGAAAAATATATGTCGTGTACGCAAATATGCAAATACAGACGATACGACCATCCACACAAGGCAGCCAAACAACCAACACACAAACATTTGGCCGTCCGTACCGTACAGGTCGACAGCGGGTGCGCTTCTGAATATGGCCATTGTGTGGTCGGTTTATTTGCGTATTTGCCTATTTGACCCCTTTGATGTGCGTCTATAAACCGACAAGCGCACGGTAACGCGTATTTGGTATTGGCCATATATGTCAAATAGGCAAATAAGGCCAAGCTTTGTCAAATATACCGTCCACACATCGTACTTGTTTGCCAAATATGCCAAATACGCAAATACAAATAGCCATGTGAAGTGCTACCATTATTAGTGACCTACTAGGTACATCCTACTAATATTATACATTTAAATGTAAGTTTGTTTGTAACGCGTTTGTTGAAACTTTGTACACATATTCTTGGAGGAATTAGAAGTGAGGATACTTTTTATAAAAAAAAATTTTTTTTACGAAAGATTCAATGCGTGCGAAGCCGCGAGTAAAAGCTAGTTTTGATGAAGTTTAGATTTTACAATCATACACAATATATTTTTGGTCTAAAACCGTTGCCCATGTCACTAATTACTATGGAAAAAGATATCTCCTCCGATCACTTAGTACCAAGTTCTTACTCGATATTCTTCAAGTATATCTAATGGGGGTAGTCAGAGGTATGTCCAGATAGAACATTTGGTACAAACCCACATTTTGCAGTAGTTGGTGGTGTTCCATACGTGACAGGTTGCAAGCCTATTACCGCTGCTAGAATACTAACTGTTTTTTCCTGACGATGTTTTCTTTTACCAGTTGAGAACAGGAATTGTGCACGTCAATTTTTCATTGTTACACTTTGTGCTACGAGATAAGGATATTTACCGTGCCTCCGGATTAAAGTCATGATTCTATTTCTTTTTTATTTTCCAAAGATGACAGATAATATTCCACTACTCCTTAAAACCTACTTACGTTTGGAGTTGATTATAAGAGGTAGGTCTTCATTAATGTCAACCCGAGACGATACAGAAAGGATACACCCGTATCAAAACGTAACACAAATTTGTGTAAGTACGGAGCTTACGAGGGTCGACCCCTAAATAGGGGTTAGAATGAATTTGAGGGTTGACATAAAATCGTTAAATATCAGAAATCAAGAAGGTAATCTTCGTAAAACTAGACTTTATACGACATTAATTCCCAAGCACGGTGAATATTTTTTTCTCGTCAGATATTTTTGTACTATGTAGTATCGACTATTACTGTATTATTTTTAAGCAATTTGCTTTCGAAAAAAGCAAGTAGCTCACCAGCTGATGTTAATTCGCTACCATAAACTTTAACAAAGTATTGCCTCGTAGGTCACGCTCGTTAAAAACGTGCCCTAACATGCATTGTTCTACGTCCATCAAATAAATAAATAAAAAGCTCTACTAGTAGTGGAGTAGTAATAATAATAATGATGCTGGACAATCCACACAGCATCATCTAGCCCCAAGCTAAGCAGAGCTTGTGTTATGGGTACTAGATGACTGATATACTTTTTTTTTTTATTTATTTTCAAAAAGAAGGTTTATTACAATACAATATAATACATTACATACATACATATTTTTTATTATACATAGAAAATACCCAGAACACCCGGAATAAATATTTGCAGATCGTACAAACATTTATCCCAAGGCGGGAATCGAACCCGCAACCTCTGCGTCGCAGGCGGTCATTCGCCCGCCGCGCCACATTGGTCGTCCAAGCTGAACGTGTGTCTGTCATTTTGCACGCTCTGCTTGGCGGCAGAAATGTATTACGTACGTAGAGTGCTACGCTGCTGCTACGTCGTAGAGGATCTACGGGGATTGCAATTTTTGTTGTTAGATTTATAACTAGTTTGTGTATAACACCCAGACAAAGAACAAATATCCATGTTTATCACACAAAAAATGTTCACAAAATGTGCACAATAAATCTTGGTGGAGGTTGAACCCACAATCTACAGCGCAGAAGGCAGAACTACGCCAACAGAGTTGTGACGGTTTAATAGCACTGCAATCTTGCTGTAATTACCAACTTTGTTCAAGGAGTTAAAGCAGTTGAATACTATGATGGAGTTTCACAGCAAACATAAATTAGTTCTGTAGTCTGTGGAGCATTAGGTTCTAGGTACTACGTCTCTACTGTGCAACGTACAGTCTGCTACACTAGAATGTATACGATTCGTATCTTTAAAAACGTTATCAAAACCTTATAGTAAACTCTTAAACAGTAAAATCTCAAAAATCGTGAAATTAGCTGATAAGTTAACTTATATTTTAAGTTTTTGCCCTGCAAATATTAATAGTAACGCTGTCAAACCATTCTGTAAGTTACGAATTGTATACATTCTAGTGCAGCTGACTGTACATAACTAGGTAGGTACTAATTTTAGTTTTAAGTAAGTTTAAGTAAAGTTCGTACAAACTAATGGCAACGAAGTTTTTAGCCCCTTAGTGACTGCTTAAAATTCTCTCCGTAAATAAGAACTAAAAACTCTTAGCTATTCGTTCTAGTTTTTTCTCTACAAACAAAATTCAGATTCAGGTAAAAAATAAACGAATTATCTTAGAATATCCATCTTTTTTTTATGTAAAACTGCAGAGCAGACGAGCCACCTGATGGCAAGTAGTCACCGTCGTCCATGGACATCTGCATGGTAATATAACTCTAGAAATTTTGGCAATTATAAGCACGACGGCGAAAAACGAACGAATTGCTTTTTTTGTGACTTGCTGATGAGATAAGCAAATGGCCCACCAGATGTTAAGTGATTACCATTACCTATAACAAAGCAACGCCTCGCAGGTCACGCTCGTTATGAACGTGCTCTACGATGCACTATTCTGCGTCCACCAACCTGAGGCATACAGGTGTTTAAGCCTCGTGTAGCTGTAATTACGCCGGCACCCACGCCTTTCAAACCGGAACACAAGCTGCTTGGTGGCAGAAATATGCATGGTGGTACTTCCCGGACGACTTTTACTACTACTACACTAAGAGTGCAGAGGAAGTAAGACGCAGATGGAGTGTCCCCCACATACCTACACTAGTAAAAAGTGACTAGGTAATATGAGAATGAATGAATGAGAATTTATGAAATGAATGAGAATGAGATGTGTTAAAACTTTGCTTTATGAAAAAGTGTATTACAGTGTAAATGACTACCTTAATGACAATTAAGAATAATTTTTTTTTTCTTTTTATGGTGTATTATTATTTTTTGACTTAACTTTTTGACTTTTTTTTTATTATTTAATTCTATGACATTTATATTGAAATGTTTTATGTGTAATATTGCATGCTGTATAGTGGAATATGGTAGATCTTAAGTTTTATTAAATCCGAACATGTATTTCCCACCCATATTCGCAATAAAGAATTTTGAATTTGAATTTGAATTTGAATTTAAGAATATTTTATTTGTAACTCAAACAACGAAAAATATTATGTAAATATTAAAAATAAAAGACAAATTTTGAGTCACAAAACTGGTCTTTGTCTCAGCATGAGCTAGTTGTAAGCACGTTACAACCAACGCTGGTCTTCCGACAGAGCCGTCTACTAATGCTATAAAGTCTCTGTAAGATATTATAGATATTATAGCCTTTGTAATGTTGTCGGAGGCTCTACCTGGACGAGTAGATTAGGACTAGGGCGCTCGTTTACCTGCCTATATAAAACTTTATGATCCCTCTTTGATTAAACTAGGGATAGCAGGGTCATTCTTGCAGGTCTATCTTGAAAACTATGAACGAGGTTTTGTATTGTCGTTTTGAGTTACACAGAACATCGGTTGCTGCCTGACATGCCACGCAGTGTAACTCAAAATGACAATACGAAACTTCATAAATAGTTTTCAAGAGAATAGAGGTGTTAACGTGTATGCTAGTTCAGCTGTAATTGCCTAGATGGCGCTAACAGTGTTGAAAATTTTAAAAATACTAGGATGTCCCGGTGATCTTCACATTTGCTATTTTGACGACCGATGTGGCGCGGCGGGCGAATGTCCGCCTGCGACGCAGGAGGTTGCGGGTTCTATTCCCGCCTTGGGATAAATGTTTGTACGATCTGCAAATATTTATTCCGGGTGTTCTGGGTATTTTCTATATACATATAATAAAAAAATATCTATGCATGTAATATAGTATTGTATTAAGTATATCAGTCATCTAGTACACATAACACAAGCTCTGCTTAGCTTGGGGCTAGATGATGCTGTGTGGATTGTCCAGCATTATTATTATTATTATATTATTATCTTCGTATCACCACAGAAAAGGATTAGGTATATCTCTTGTTTGTGGTATCATCAACGTTTTTTTTATATATAAATCATCCTTGAGTCAGATCCCTCAAGGATGATTTATATATAAAAAAATAAGCAAAAATATTCAAATCGATCGAGCCCTTGTTGAGTTTTGGATTTGCTGAACCGATTTCGAAAATTCTTTTACCAATAGAAAGCCACGTTATTTCTGAATGTCATAGGCTATAACTTAACTCGAAAAATAAAAAGTAAAAAAGTTAACCGCCCAACGAAGTGGGCACGGGTCAGCTCACGATCAGGTAGCGGTTTATAAATTGAAATTGAATTGAAACCTGGGTTGATTAGATCAATAAAAGGAAAGTACTAAGCATACCTATGGTTGTTGGATGTTTATTTATAAATTTTAGCTTATAAAACTATAGATCAATACACACATATCGTAATTTTGTTCGTACAACATTTGCTTGCCATAAGCTGTTTTTTTTATTCATGTTTTGACCTGAGTACAGTATAAGATAATACAGAGTGTATTAAGACCACTTCGGAATACTCCAGGAACGTGTAAAGTTACCTACAACAAGGGCTTATGGAATACCATATAGCTGACAGTCAAACACATAAAGAGTAATAAGATTTTTGCGACGACTGATGTGGCGCGGCGGGCGAATATCCGCTTGCGACGCAGGAGGTTGTGGGTTCGATCCCGCCTTGAGATAAATGTTTGTACGATCTGCAAATATTTATTTCAGGTGTTCTGGGTATTTTCTATGTATAATAAAAAATATGTATGTAATGTATTGTATTAAGTATATCAGTCATCTAGTATCCATAACACTAGCTCTGCTTAGCTTGGGGCTAGATGATGCGGTGTGAATTGTCCAGCATTATTATTATTATTATTTTGCTGAAAGTTTTATTTATCAATCAGAAATGGCGGGGACCGCTAGGTCAAGATGTTCGCGATTTCTTTTTGGATTGCTATTTTTGGTGTTTTCTTATTTTTACGCGTTTTTAAATAAGATAATTATATACTTATGTTTATTTTATGATGTATCGTTGATATTGATGCTGAAAACTGGAAAAAAACGGACAAAAATTGTCCAAACTCTTTTTGCGTTTTTGGATTTTTTTGTAATCAGAATCATAGTCTGAATGCGGAGTTTAAGTTTTCGGAAGTAGCCTTATTACACCCGGTATAAAAATAAATTTAAAAATTAAATTTAAAAGTCGTAGAAACAAAATTTAAAATGGGATATATCACATTTTATACAATTTCTTTTATTACATGCTGCATTCTGCTGCTTATGTGTACTTTATAGATAAGCACACAATCAGCCATTTACTACAACTAGTAGTTTTTTTGTAGTAATAGGGCTTGTCCATGAAAGCACTACCACCTTGTCTTTTTCTGCTGATAGGTATTACTGTGTTTTGGTTTGAAGGGTGCAGGTGAAATTACAGGCACATGGGGCTTAGCACCTACTTAACATCAGGTGGTCCTTTTGCTAATACCACCAGCTAATTATATAAAAATCCAAAACTGAAAATTACCGTGGCTTGTTTTATCCCTGTTTGATGCATTATTTCAACGTATAAAACTTAAGTTCATCCCTATGTGAGAGTATCCTCTGATCTGATGTATTCTCCTATATCTGCTTGGTGGAAGACCACTGTGGCTAGTGGATCAGCATTTCGGCACTCAGCTGTGGTTCTTGCAGCGACCCCGAAACCGATTGGAACATCTGACATGGTTAAGACTACAACACCTTGATGTTTTGGTGTGTTTTCTGTTATGCGGCCAAGACCTGAAATTAGAAATTAATTTATTAATATAGAGAACTATACTATAAACTTAAGTAACAAACACAATAAGATCTCGTCCTGAGCTTATCAACTAATAGCACTAAAAGTATGTTGTCAAAAGATTGTGTAGATTCCTGCTATACTAAAAGTTAGTCAATTCAAATTGATTGAAGCCTGAACTTACCACTCTTGATAACATGATGTCCATACAGAAACTGTTGCTCGGAGGATGGTTTCACCCATAGCTTGAAGGGGGCATAAGGCGCAATGTAAGTCAACGCTGTGATATGCAATCTAAATTTATTCGTCTTCGTAAACTTCCCAAAGCATGTCCCCGCAGATACTAAGTGCTCCGGTTTCACAGTGTGCGCCAGTTGTAGTAATCGTTCGGAGATGTAGTAAACGCGGTCTTTCTTCTCTCTAAAGCAGTATGTGCCATCTGGCCTGTCTATTAACAGTTTTACGTTAACTCCTATGCTGAAATACGAGAGAAAAGTGTTGATGAAGCTTTGATTTTTACATAAACTTTTCGCAATGAAAATAATATGTAACTTTATGTTTGTGTCAATCTTGTGTTTGTGGTATTCGCAACTTACTATTTAGTTAACTTTTCGAATAAAATTCGAGTCCTTTCCTCTGATAAAACCTTCATTTCTAAAATAAAAATAAAGACACGTGCGGCAAAATACCTAGAATACGGCAAGGCATGCGCACCGCACAGACAGTATAGATGACATGACAAACACACACAGTCCTGACAGTCCGTGATTGTGACATTGACGTTTATTTTAGGGCTTGTAGTGACAGCAGCATTCTGATACGACACAGACAACACGACGCGACTGTGTGAGCAACAAGTGGAATGGGCAAAAATGAATGAAAAAATTGGATTCAGCAACAAAAGATAATAATTTTCTTGATAGTAGGCTAGTAGGCTTCTCTGCAAGCAGCACCCGCGAGCATTCATAATTTTGAAATCTTTTTTTGAGACTTGAACGAAATGAAAATAGTGCATGATTTGAATGAACTACATACGTACTATCTCATCTGAGATTTCCGTTCATCTGACTGAACGAAGGAATGAAAGGCTTTATGACAACCAAAGCTATCTTGATTAAAAAAATTCGAGGAGTGAAAGTGATAGAGTGGTAAGTCAAGTTTATTAAATTTATTATTGTAAAAAGTAAACATTTTATATACACAATTTTTGTAACCTGAGGTCTGTTTATAATTTCAACCTGTGTTTTGCTCTACTTTTATGTATGCTTTAATAATTATTGTAGGTAGTAAATATGTAGCTTAGGCACCTACCTAAACTGTATGTTTTGTGTAAAGTCGCGCGAACTGCCTGAAATAAACAACGTAAGCGACTGCGCTAAGTGAAAAACATTAAGACCTTAGGTAGTTATGAGGTTATTTTCTAATAGTAATAAAATTAGAGGAAGATGATACCTACCTACTGTGTAGGTACTTACAACCTAATCTAGCCGCGAGTTATAATTTTTTTAGGAAAATTAGATAAATAGAAATTCCTAGGAACTATTATTTACATAGATTTGGAATATTTAAGTAATACCTACTTACACATGTGATTACAGAACAGAGTACCTAATAAGATTACGCTATGCAAAAGGATTTCTGCAAGGTCGATCTTGATAGGTCAGCCGGATAGGAAAACGATTGTCTAGATTGACCGCAGCGGCTGTTTAGCCTTTCAAAAATAGGTATCTCTATTGTTTTTACTACAATATCTTTTAATTCAATTCACTTAGAAAGACAAATTGATTTACAACTGGCAATTACCTGCGTAGGTATTTAAATAAATACCTACTCTGGATTTCGCTAAGTACCTAATCGCATTTTTATTAAAAATATTTTTATTAGACAGGGAAATATTTTTATTTTTTTTCTCAAATCGAAATTGCGCCAATTTAATATATTATTTCGAACGATGCAAATCAAAACTGTTTAGCCACATAATGTTGGTTTATCAATACAGTAGGTATCTTCACCTACTAAAACATGAATTGAAATAAAATTTCATCAAAAGGTCTACCGTAAACCTACTACTAGGTACTCAAATAGGTAATGATAGCTTTGTTTACGTAGCAAATAGTTAACTATTATTGGATATGTCACTCAGTGATACATACTCGTAGGTAACTAAGCAAAGCTGTGCTATGCATATATGAACCAAATACATACAGGCGTGGATTTACCCTAGGGGCAGTCGGGGCTAGTGCCCAGGGTGGCAAATTTTTTGGGGCGGCAAAATTTTGAAAGTGAAAAAAAACTTTTTTAGTCATATCAAGATTGCTCAATATAATTAATATTTTTTTAAAAAATATTTTCTGTTTAATTGATAATTAAAAAAACTCAATTCATCCATTATTTGTGAATATTTATGACATTAGCTGTAACAAACTGCAGCGCAGAACGATCGTTTTCATGTTTGAAGAGAGTTAAAAACTTCTTACGTTCTACAATGACTGCTAATAGACTCAATAGCTTAGTAATTCTATGCATCGAATCCGACGTACTTCAACGTTTAGATTGCGAAGATTTAATCAATCAATTCGCAATTCAAAAAGTCAGACGTGTTTGCATGTGAAAAATTTTCTGTATAATTGTGAGTCACCTTTAGTGCCAAATTTATAATTGTTAAAAAAAAAACAAATATTTACTTATGTTCTTGGAATATAGAACATATCATAAAGTTCCTGTAATAAATTAGTTATTTTTATTATGAAAAATAAAATATATAAAGTATAAGTTTAAGTAAAATTCCAATATTGGGGCGGATTTTTTTCCGCTGCCCAGGAGCGGCATTAAGTTTAAATCCGGCCCTGAATACATACCCTGGTAATATACTTTGCATGCCAACCAACTAATATAATAGAGTTCAAGTGATGGCATAGTTTACATGACACTCCCCAAGTGGGTTTGCCGCAATTTATATCCAAAGCATCCAAAGTAATGGTACCACACCTAATTTTTGTCACTAAAGTATACCTGAAAACGTTAGTTTTCTTGTCCGTAGGTATTTCAATATATCAGTTCAATGTGCTTTCTTATAAGTAAACTGTTTGAGTATAAGCCATGATATAGAAAATAATAACCTGTAACACTAGATTACAGCGACGATAGGTTTGCAACCTGTCCCCTATGTTTTAATAGTAGTAGAGCTTGATTGGTGTGTTCCGGCCTTGTTCCGGCTTAAAGGGTATGGTTGCCGGTAAAATTGCAGGTACATGAGGCTTAACGCCTGTATGCTTCAGGTTGATGGACGTGGAGTAATACATCGTAGGGCACATTCCTAACGTGACCTACAACGCAATGCCATCACCTATAACAAATTATAGGTGATGGTAACCACTTAACATCAGGTGGGTCACTTACTGAGTAAAAAAAGTCATAAAAAATTTGAATACAACTAAGAACCTAAGTACTTAAAAATTTTGCTATACCGTAGGTACCTCTAACTTTTTTTTTTATTTATTTGGGTAAACAAACAGTAGCACAATATATATAACTTAACAGTAAAATACTTAATTACTGACCTATCTACCTAGATCAGTTTTCAAAAATAAAAAGTAAAAAAGATTAGAGGACGCTGTGTGAATGTTTATCAATATTTATAAAAAAATAGATCATTAACTTCTCCTTACTTCTTGTCCTTAACAATATAGTTATATTTGATAATATCAGATATAATGTTGATAACTAACCTAAACGTAACAGGTAAAATCTTTCACGGTTGCAGTTTTACTATTATATCATGTGATATTCATGTTAATATACACAATGATAGTACCTACTAGGTACTTAGGTATATACTTAAAAGTAATTTGATATATTTATTATTCTGTTGATTATAGTTAAGCTCTATCAACTCTATGCACTAGAAGTAGAACGATACAGACTCTGTCATACTGCGGCTGATAAAACATTCCAAGGTCGTTTCGAGTTTCACACATTTTGTTGGCCAAATGTTCACTGAAGTGAATCGCTGACCAAAACATCCCATCTTTTGATTTTTTGCAAGTAATGTAGGTAGTTCTAGCAAGAATGTTTGTAAATAATCTTAGGTCGGGTTAGAAACAAATTCATGAACACATTTTATCGTTCCCAAAACAGAAGGTAAGGTACATAGTTATAATTCTGATTTGCTTCAACAACCACCTAGAGCTGGAGCATTATGGAAAAACCAATAAAAAGATTAATATTATCTCTAGACAGTGTTATTCTATTATTCTGCTTAAGAGAGCACCAGTGGCCTAGTGGGATTGACCACGTCATGTGATCCTAAAGTCGTGCGTTCAAATCCGTTTGTGCACAATGTGCGGAATTCCAATTCTCTCAACTGATGAAGGAAATAATCGTGAGAGAAACCAGTTAGTATTCTAGCAGTGGTGATGAACGGCGACCTGTCACGTATGGAATACTAACTATTGCAAAATGTGGATGTGTGCCAAATTTGATATTTGGACATACCTCTGACTACCCCCTTTAGACGTTCTCAAAGACCCCCGAGATGGTACTTATTGGTAATAATAGATCTGAGGGGATATCTACCGTGTCTTGCTTATTAAAGTTATGGGGCAGTTTCGTATTAGAGTAGTTAGGTAACATCGACGAGAATAACAGGGCATTAAAATCAATAAATAAGTTTAAATGCTTGGATCTGTAGGTGTATACATATCACCAGCGGCGGCGCTAACACGTTGATCTAGTGCCAACTACCAATAATACAGTGGTCGTAAGTTTCGCCAAGACTTTTTGGAAATAAGGCAATCAGGAAAACTAATTTTAAGATTCATTTAAAGGAAAACCCATCTCTTTGTTACAGACTTCCCAAATTATCTGAGCGGAGTCATTGTACGCTGAAACCTTCGTGCGCGAAGACGTGTGATTATGTCTGTGCTAACTTATTATCCTAAAAACTTTCGGGCCAACGGATGGGGTTGGCACCGTGGGGGAAACGCAGCCGCTGCTGTTTCTGGGTTTCTGAAAGGTGAACGTGGCCAAGGGAGTTCTGAGCCTTTACTGGGAAATGGGAGTATCTACCCCTCATTGCCAACAGAAGATGACACGGTGTTCAATGCTGGGATCAGCAAGCTGTATCCTCAGCTACCTGCTGAGGAGTATGAGAGTGGTGCCGTGGCAGAGGTGGTGGAAGAATCATGTGCTTCAGTCAACGTGAACATGGTGGTAAGTTTATTTACTTTATTTGATTACTAATAGTGATTACTGATAATTGAGTTCACTGATCGTTCAAAAGACAACACAATATTTTTGATTGTTTATTTTGAGTGAGATTATCTAACTTTAAGTATTATTTATTCATGGAATGTTTACGTTTCCCTATCATAGCGATATATTATCAGATAAACATACAATAATAATGATGTGTGCAATGATCATGTAGGTTCTAATAGCACCTGCAATAATGCCATAATGGTCTATTGCTCACTGCACGAACAGTCATAAACTGCATACCAGTAATTACTAATCAAAGTCTATAGGTACTTTTAACTCCAAGACAAATTATAACGTCACGAATGACGAATCACTTTAGTCTTAGTCATTTTACTACGGCCTAGGCTTAATGCCAATGGAGCGATACGCATAGCAAAGTTGACTGATACCAACAAAATTATCAGCGCACGTAACTACAAATTTTCTCGTAAGTATATTCACAAAACTTGTACTTACTCAATTTTTACATAAATAATAGGGTACGAAAGCACAAATTTTATTATGTCACTGTCAAAGTATATATAGGTACCTTATAGTAAATATGTTTTATGCAAAGATTTTTATAATATCCTAAAAATTATTCTCTCGAGGATAGAAATCTTTGTGATTTCCTTAGTAAAAACTAACAAATGCTTTATACAAATCACGTAACTTATAATAAGAGTTATAGCTGCATTTTACAAAGCTTAAAGTTTATAATAGGTAACTGTGGTAATACATGATTAATATTACAACAGCTACGAAATAATTTTTCTGTTATAAAGAAAGAACGGTCGTTAAAATAATAGGACAGCATTCATTTCTTCGCGCCACAATAATATTGCACATAGATTATTGAACGATGTGCGTATTTATAACGACGCGTTGAGCTATCAACAGTAGTCAGTAACAGTAGTAGAGCTAGTTAGTCAGGTATTTTCTTACGTTTTTCAGAAGAATTCAGCATACTCAGTGTCAAAACACTTGTTTCTTGCCAAAGAACAGTTTTACCTCACATTTCCTGAATCATGCTGACTGCTGAGTCGTTGAACTTATACGGTGAATCAAATCACGGAATCCCAAAAATAAACTCCTACGTAGGGTTAGTCATTTTTAAATTTCCGTTGTAATAAAAAATGTATGGTAAAACCAGTTTTTACAATAGTACTAGAACCCTAGCATTATAACACAGGGTAAAATGATCATACCAATCCTAAATTTTATCCTTTTTGACATCATGGTAATCCAGATGTTCTGTTTAATAAAAGAAATACTTTTTTTGTTGATTATAATAATGCTACGGTTGTTATCGATGACTTTTTTATTTGATTTGGCTTTAGCAAAGTTAAACCGGTTGTAACCAGGTGAACAAGTGACCTTAATATCTTAGTGGCTCAGTGTAATAATATCCATTTAAGGCGATAGTGACTGGGCTCTTTTCGTGTTCCCCACTTACGCAGTTGGGAAATTTGCGCGATTATCTACGAGCAGTAAGAAAATATGTCTTACAGAACTGCTTTCGTCACATAAGCATCAGTATCGTATCAGTAGATATCATTTAACTATGCTGTCAAGCCCTCGACATGAATAGCGATAAAGTAGTCGAAGGGAGAATCGGTAACCTACCAGTTATTTATAGAAGCTCAGAACAGATTCAGTTACGATGAGAATAGACCGTCTCAAATATTAACTCGTACCAACTGTTTACGTTTCTGGAAGCGTTTTTTTCATTCTTTGTATATTTTTCCATGTTAAATATAGAGCTAGCTATTAACTACTGCACTTGGTACTTACTTCCTCACTATCTAGATTCTAAGAAACTTTAGCTAAACCATAAGTCGACTAAAGCTTTACGAATTGAATAGAACGCGTTTTTATTTTTCTTGATTTACGTGCAAGCGTTGTTTTGTTTAAAACACAAAACCGCCAAAACGCCGTTTCAAAGCATCAAATTGAAAAAACTATGCATTATTGGTTTTAAGGAAACATAAGAAATTAGGTACCAAAGACTCGGCACTTGCGCTTCAATTTATGCGCTACATGGATCTGTATTTTCTATACATTCTTCCTTACTTAGTTTCTTAAAAAGAGTATGTTTTTTTTATTTTATGCATTAAAACGTTAGTGGACCAGTCTATGGCTGTTCCGTCTTAGAATAGGATAATCATCTCTCTTAGAAGTCGTAAAAGGAGACTAAGAGATAATCCCGATAGCACATCGGGAAAGAAGCAGCAGGATCTCTTAAGTACATAACACCGACACTGCGGTCATTAATCCGCCTTGTCAAGCGTGGGGATTTCAGCACACCCTTCCAAATATTAAGGAGGCTTTTGCCCACTGTTGGATAAAGTGGGGTAGGCTATTTAGACTGGTGACGAGACCACAGTCTGAACTCTTGTTTTAGTTAAACAGATATTGTTTACCTTTGCATATTTTACACTTACCTACTATCAGCTTTTTTTATATTATGTCTTGTGACGTAAAACGTATAAAATACCAACGAAGCTGCTTCATATTTAGATTTATTCAAATTGAATATGATGTCGTTGACAACATCTGTATGTCTTTATTTATCTAGGAAGTGTAACTAGCTATATTTACTTCAAAGCGCAGTTTATTTATTTTGAGCGAAACCCAGATGTTGAAATGGAGGATATGTCCATTACGCAAAACTCAGCACAAGTCATAAATTAACTAAGTACCTAAGAAATTCTAGCGTGTTATAGTGTGTTTCTCTTGTATAAACTTGATCTCACGTTGAAATAGCAACATACTACAGCTTTATTTCCAGTTCTTCTAAACCTAATAAAACTGTTTTTAGTTTTGCTATGTTTTTAGGGCGTTCTTGAGCTGTTAAACCCTAAAATTATGACAGTAACAGTATGAACACACTAACATTGTAATGGATCCAAAACTACAACCTGTTAACCTATAGGTAACTGTTAAATAGGTAGGTATTATGTCAGTAAAACACTTATAACTAAACATGTTCATTTTATTTTTTATTGTTGGTCTAATCTTTATTGTAAAGGTAAATACGACAGAATTTAAATCTATAAGAATAATAAACATAGTTGTTATTCCTATTTATGATTGATTCATAGTATGGAATGACGTAGATAACCTTGTGTAGGTACTTTATTTGTTTTATTGGCCCAGTGCCCGCATGGTAAGACAAGCGGCAAATATGAATGTATATCACACATTACTCGATAAAGTTTTGCGTATTGTGTATTAGTCTTACCATAATCAATCTCGTTATTATTACCTTACCTAATTAGGTACTTCTACGTCGAGGTAGACAAACCGGTACAGTTGGTTGCACTATATTATAATGTAGGTAAGTATATATTTTGTAACTTCCAAAACGATGTCAGAGGCTGTGTGCCCCGTAAGTATTTATTGTAATACTGTGATGTGACTCACACCTTTACATGAAACATAAATACTCATAAAAATAAGTGAACTCAGTCGATGAACACGCATGTTTTTTGATTTGCTGTAGGTACAGTCAGCTGCACTAGAATGTATACAGTTCGTAACTTTCAAACCGATATCAAAACCTTATCGTAAACTCTAAAACAGTAAAAACTCAAAAATCATGAAATTAGCTGGTAAGTTCACTTATTTCTTTAGTTTTTGCCTTGTAAATATTAATTGTAACGCTGTAAAACCGTTCTGTAAGTTACGAATTGTATACATTCTAGTGCAGCTGACTGGCTGAGGCTACATTAGGCCGCGACGCGATCTGCGACACATGAGCGATGAAAACAAATAAATGAATGCTCACGTATATGGCTACACTGTACATCAAATATTACTAGCGAACTTTGATTTCTTTATGCGACAGGAACAACGTTACCGTTATCAGTGCATCCGGCTACATCAACATATCAGCGAAATTGAAGCGAATTTATTTAAAAATATCTCACTTGCGCGACTAGTTCAACAGTACTACTAAATATGCGTGTGGCTACATTACACGAATAGTAAACCGCGATAAATGATTTGATCGCAGTTGATTTCGGCGACCGATTCAAATTGAGTCTTTGTTATGATAGCGGCTACATTACAACTGTACTTCAGAGCGTAAAAAAACAAATGCTCGTCAGATATATTAAGTGGCTACATTATTTGAGCGAACATGAAGCGAATTTAAACAATGAGCGATTTATTTTGCGACAAGTTCAAAGTTCCAGTTCTAGTGGGTTCGCTGTCAAGTGGCTACATTATCACGCGACAGCCATCGGGCTGAGGTGCGGGAGACGAGGCCACTCGGCGTTCGCTCAAATCGCTGCGACAGATTCAAATTAGTTTGTTTTGATCGCTGTTTTATGATGGATGTTGAATTGTTTGTAGCCGAAATACAAGCACGTCCTGCGATATGGATGGCTAAACATGCAGCACATAAAAACAAAATATTTATCAAACGTTTATGGGCGGAAATAAAAGAGAAATTCCCGGAATGTACAGGTAACTACTTTATTGTTATTTCAAACAAAGATAAACAATTAAGATGAGACAGTGAGATAAGAGCTTTCAAGCAAAAATGCAAGGTTTTGTTTTGACAAAGCCATTGAAATCACACGTTTAGACAAATCGACTGTACACCGCGAACTGACCTACCCCCTCGCGCTCCGCGCGCTTCGCATGTGTCGCCTGTGTCGCCTGTGTGTGCACTCTCTATGTAGCCGCCTTGACGCGATTCGCCGCGAATTTCGCCGCGATCATTTAAATGCGATAAACTAGCGAATTCTCAGCGAAATCGCTGTTTTTATCTTTTTATAGTGTAGCCGCATAAATCGCTCTTGTTTATTCGTTTTATAGCATGTGTAGTGTAGCCACGTCATCGCTGAATATTCGCCGGATTTTCGCTACTAATGTAGCCATACCATGTTTCTCTCGTTTCGCTCTTCCAGTCGCATCGCAAATCGCTGTCTAATGTAGCCTCAGCCTTACAGGCAGAACTTTAAGTTGAAATTTATATAAAGTACCATGCCCACAATATGAGACAGATAATTACAGTGAATTTATGTAATTGTAACTTTTCTAAGCCATTGTAATATCTCAGGGAGTGTTGGCATTATTTTGACATAATAATAAATCTACTTGAAACGCAACGAGGTCGCTAAGAAAGCTATCTAACTCTACTTATTATAGTTCTTATTTATAAAATTAAACAGCAGTTTTGCTCTATTTTCATAAGAATTATTCCATTAGAGGTGTAGATATCAATAGAGTACGAATTGCCACATTATTATCTCCTTTTAGAAAGGAATGCTCATAACCTAATTAGTAATCTAGTGTTATTAATCTGTGTAGGTGCTTCTTGTGGCATAAGAAGGTAGGAAATTCCAATTGATAACTTTTGAAGATATTCCAGTTTGGTACCTACTTACCTACTCAAATATTCATAAGATAGCTAAATTTGACATCCTCATAATTTGAAGCATGGTAGAGCAAGAGATTGCTCTGCGATAATAAATGTATTTATTCACTAGTGTATTTAGAATAAAAAACACAATTTGGGCTTACAGTTCAAGGACAATAGCGCCCAAAAGTTATACCGTAGATAATTTACTACTTACTTTGCTAAATATTTAAAAAAATAGAATTGTTACATTGCTCATTACGCCTCCAAACTTACAATGTTATTAAAAAGGGTCAAGGACTTTAACTTGGCTCAAGTTCAAGTAACGTCCGTAGACAAAGTAGGTAAGTATATTATACCTACTTAGACCTGTCACCCATTTTCTTCAACTTGAGGATACCTACGTCTTGTATTTTAAATAATAATAATAATGCTGGACAATCCACACAGCACAAGCACACCCCAGCAGTACCCACAAGCACACAGCCTATGGGTACTAGATGACTGATACCTATACTTAATACAATACAAATAGCATACATACATAAGTACATCTTTTTTATTATGCATAGAAAATACACAGAACACCCGGAATAAATATTTGCAGATCGTACAAACATTTAGCCTAAGGCGGGAATCAAACCCGCAACCTCCTGCGTCACAGGCGGACATTCGCCCGCCGCGCCATATCGGTCGACAGCCACCAATAATGAAAGAGATCCGTTTGTTTCGTCTGATGTTGATGTTAGGTTCCTTTTACCTACCAAACTGTACTGGCCATTTAACCTTGACGCTGTCATCAGGTTTTTACATAGATTTTGTAAATTAAGATTTGATCGCTCACGGAAGGCATAAAATATGAGGTCAGTCAGTGAGTGATACTATCCTCTCGCATAGTAACGTTTGGTGGGAAGGACTTCCACCTCCCCGCGGTTCAATGAGTCTTGCCGTACGTACCAAAAAGCTGACGTCATAACTGTGCGCTGGCAATCTTATAGTAGCACGTCCACGTTGAAAAGCTACGATTACTGAGAAAACAACACAAGATGGAATGCTTTTTGATTTGGTCAGCTGTTTCCTGACTTCATTCTATTCATTCAGAAGTGAGTGAGTCAGAAGTGACTGCCGGAGCTAATCCTTGGGCTGCAAAGCAAAGCAAGCAGTCGAGGCAGCTCACTCATTCAGTTTTTTTCTCTCTCATTCGAGAAATATTCTAGGTATGGGTGTCGTTGTTGGTGTCTCCAATTAATATTTTCGCTTAAATTCCACGATAAAAACACATAAATTTGCATCAAATAGAACGGCTAATTCTTTTGTGTGCTATGTTTGTTCATGTTTATTCGACGTGTGCTTTTTTACATAGGTAACCGTGATTATTTCGAGCGGCTGCTAAAATTTTTCGCCTCTAAAATTCTAATGTTTTACAACGATGATCTCATTTGGTTTTAGTGATAATTTTAGGAATGTGTACTGCTGATAAACTAAACAGGGATTGTGAAACGTAAGTTTTTAAAAACTTAAACCGAAGGACCTACTGACCCAAATGTTTTTATTGGTTACATTCTGACGTAGAAAATAGAAATTGTATTCTGAGAGACTCACAGGTACCTACGTCATTAAAAGTAAAACAGGATTTGAATTTTAGAAGTACTAATTAAACCTGTTTAACTTATCAACAAATATCGCTGTTTTGTTTCGGTATCGGATAAGGTTATAGTATTGTTAATACCTACTTCAGATTATAGATAAGTTGGTAGGTTCATGGTCTAATAATCTCCATGTACCCTATATATAGCCTGTATTTAATTAAAATTAATCTTATCAAATTATTATTATTTTGAAAAAGTCATCTTGATAATCATCAGTAACCCAAATCATCAATTCAAGATGATTAAACCTGTAGCCTATTTCATCATCACAGGGATTTTGTCACTAATACCCTTATTTACAGAATTATAATATTATTATTGAAATAGAATCGTATTGCTTAGCACCTATACAGCAAAGATTATATTTAAGGAAATAGGCTTAATGTTAAAACTTCCATTCTACCAAATTTTCTTGCTGAATCACTATTTTATATGAGAAGCAGTCCAATTTTACATAATTTTTTTATATGTGGACTACCTATATAACTTCACATAGTGTAACTATACATTGTTTTGATATTCTCGAGCTTCACCTAGATGTACCTACAATAGAACTGTCTCGGCCTTGACCATATAACATGATAACATGGTTAATACTGCGGATCTGTGTAAGGCATTCATTTCCTCATCATGAGAATCATCAACAGTTTTACTTGTCAATTAGGTTCAAAATGAGATAAAAAAAGAAAATTACAGGTAATACAGGTATTTATAATTGGTATGTACATATGATATAGTTGAGCTATCTACAGACCGTTGAAAAAATAATTTTTAGAAGCTTCATTTTAGTAAAGCAATGGAGAACAAGTGTTTATACGTAATTATGGAATGTCAGAGTTATAGAAAAAACAGTCTAATTATCACTATGGTTGTATGATGTCACACGTGTGGCCTTCATCTAAGAATTCTGTAGTGTGGGTAGAATGGACAGGTTTTTAAATAATTAGAGAACAAACATGAAGTTTACTTGAATCTAATGTTATTTTAGAGTGCATAAAGAGTTTTTCGGACAAAAGAGCCAAAGGCCTAAAAGCTTATTCTTACCGTGAAGTCTTAAATTAAAAAAGAAATAGGTAGCATGACAACTTAAGAACGGTAGATGCCTAAGGGGGTAGTTAGAGGTACATCCAGATAGTACATTTGGTACATACCTTTCGCAGTAGTTGGTATTCCATAAGTGACAGGTTGCCAGCCCATCACTGCTGCTAGAATAGTAACTTAAATTATGTAGGTACTTTAAAAACATTTTGGTTGTTTATTATCAGTCCATAGAGCATACTCTGAGTGATAATAATAAGATATCATGTATAGGAGGGTTAATAGGAGTGACTTATTGTGGTGTGGATTACCTTTATCCATTACTCTAGCTCAGAGAGTTGTTTGAAAAGTGCCTTAATGAACTTCTGGATTCGGTGCTAAACTTTTAGACTTTAGGGTCACAATCAAAGAAAGTTGTCATCCATCGATTCAGCCTAGAGTAACATGGACAATCCATTTTAGAGGCCATGGCGGTCGTAAACCTCTGTCACCAGAGTTGCCCACTATATCTGCCAGATATTATCTGGACTTACAAAGTAATTTTTTTTTGTGATATTATAGTATGATA
This sequence comes from Electrophaes corylata, assembly GCA_947095575.1. Taxonomy (NCBI): domain Eukaryota; kingdom Metazoa; phylum Arthropoda; class Insecta; order Lepidoptera; family Geometridae; genus Electrophaes; species Electrophaes corylata. Next base: position 4,502,926 of record OX352724.1, on the reverse strand, counting down.
GGTATAGGTTGCCTATAGGTTTAGTAGCACAGAATAAATTGTAGTAGTTACTATAGTAGTAGTTAGATCTAACCTAGCACACAAAAACAACAGTTCTATGCAAAGATATGTAAAGCCTAGGATATCTTTAAAAACTCTACATCAACAGTAAAAGAAAAATGCCACGGATTAAGTGAGTGCGCGAAATCAAAATGGCGGGCCAAAATGGCGGCACAAACTTTGGGGCTTTGCTCTCCGGAGCTGGCCGCCAGCTGCTGAACCAAGGAGGGCAGGCGCTCGTGCAGTATGGAGCCCAAGCCATAGGAAACATCATCAATGAGGTGTTTCAGAAGAAGGAGGTGGAACAAAAGAGGTTCTTACCCAGCATCAAAAACTATAAAGTGGTAAGTTTAAAACGTAATAGTAATAGGCACGTACTACCTAGTTAGCAGTTCTGCAAACAATAAACCTCGCGAGAACAAACTTTTTCTTCAACATTTAATAGGTATACCTAACTACTTTTACAGCTTTTCATTTAGCAAAATTCAGTCACACAAAATGTTTGACGAGAATGTTCGACGAGAATCCCCATGTGGGGAGTGACAAGGACCTTTATTGCTCCATTTTGGAGGAAGTACGCATCTAATCAAAAATCCCCGACGACAAAAATGTCGTAAAAATATATAAAGTCGTAAAACCTGTATACGAAGTTCGTCAGGTTGTAAAATACGATATGCAGAGTGCTCAACTTGACTCGCTCGGTCGATTAGTACCTACCTTGTTGAGGTACTAGGTTGATGGAGTTATATAAGGTACAATTTTGGCACCCAAATTGTTCCATGTCGCAACGGTATGTTTTTCGATTCCTGTTTCATACACGCTAGCAAAGTAACCTACCTAAGTATGAAAAAAGGACGTTTGGGGGTATTATGCATGGTGGTAGTACATAATTCACTGTACGAGCCCATCACTAAGAGCTTTACTATTACCGTTCCTTTAAACACTGATACCTATCGGTGTCCAGTTTCTTTCAACTTGTTTATTTATACTGACTGACTACGCTCGTAGATTGTAAGGAATGCCAAACACGATCTTTAGCATTGATATTTACCTAATGTTTTCTTCGAAGAATGCAAAAGTACCTACTACCTAGGTACTACCACACTCACTATTCTGCTTAGACGAATAAACCACCACACCACCCACACCTTCGTTTATTCGTCTAAGCTGTCTACTCTTAGAGCTTAGTTGGTTGTAGAGACGCGGTAGATTGTGCCTTCGATCCCCACTGAGAACAAACATTTGTGTGATGGACATAGAGGTTTGTTCTGTATCTTTTGGGTGTTTATATTGTATTCTAAGTATGTAATAACAAAAGATAAGTATTTATCAGTTTTATCAGCTTTCTATAGTACAAGCTTTGCTCAGTTTGGCGCTAAATGATGCCTGAAAGGTTCACAAACAGTTATTTATTTACTGTGACGTAGTAAAGAAGCACTAAGTTAAACAATGTTCTGCGTGAACGCTATTTGTATGGGTGACCGCTGGTGGCCTATCGTCCCGGCTCTATCTGTTGTTAAACGAGTCGGGGGTCCTTCGGGCGGCCTAAAAGTACGTCACCAGTTGACTAGGAAATTATGAACTTACTCATAATATCTGGAGGTACATGACCTCGTAGTTAACATTTTTATAGACCTTGGGTACACCCACATTGAGTTTAATGTTTGTATGTACCTACTAGGTTCTAATTTAGATGGCGGCGGCGTCGAACAAACCGTTTGATAGAGACAGATGTACGGCTATGTCTCTTTGTCCCTGTCTAAGCAAGAGGGTTCTTTATTGCCACTTATTAGACCCTAGTTCAAAGATATTTATTCTATGGAAATAAGTGCTTAGAATAGTGTTATTTCTAGGTGAGTCTAGGTTCAGTTCCTCGCGACCAAGCTTAAAAGAACAGGCAACAAACTTACGGTTTGGTTCCTATTTTTTTTTGTGTGATCTTTTTACAGAATAATCTATTATCTTTAACATTTAATATTTTTAGAACAGATACATCTATAAATAACATTGTACAAGTAGGTGAGTGAGTACATTTCCTCAGTTAAAAATGACATCATTAAACTGCTCTACATTGTGATTAAACCAACTTTGTATTTTCCTTAGATGCACACGTCACCACAACAAAATAGTATAAATTGTCAACCTATACAATAACTTATAGCCGAAGCAGAGATCCCTCGTGTCTACATACAAGTTCATACTTAGTTAGAGCGAGGAGTCAATGCATAGCCAAAAGTTTTTATATAATTATAAAAAGTATATAATTTAGTACATAATGCAAATGCTTGAAAAACTTTGATACTGGAAATAAACATTTTTTATTATTATTATTATAAACTAACCTTCATTAATATTAGCGTAGAAAACATTTTCATCGGTATAATATAAACCTCTTTTCAAAGGTATACAATTACTCGTATATAATTGTTACAGATGTGTGCTGTCTGTCTTGAACCTCTTAGCTTAGGGTGTGTTCTTGGCATGATTGCGTTTACATCCCTACTAATATTATAAATGTGAATGTAAGTTTGTTTGTTACGCTTTCACGCGAAAACTACTTAACCGGTCATCATCAAACGTTGTACGTTGTTGTATTCTTGGAGGTATTAGGAGAGTAACATAGGATACTGTTTATGAAAACAATTTATTTTTTTACGAAATTTTCAATGCGAGCGAGAAATCCTTTATTAGTACACCTGTACGCACCAAGACAAATTTACCCTGATTTCAAGTCTTTACGACCAGTGGCTAGGCTGTGCGTTGCCTACATGTCAGGACAAAGATTCTTATAATAATAATAATGCTGGATAATCCACACAGCATCATCGAGCCCCAAGCTAAGCAGAGCTTGTGTTATGGGTACTAGATGACTGATATACTTAAAACAATACATTAAATGCATAGATATTTTTTATTATACATAGAAAACACCCGGAATAAATATTTGCAGATCGTACAAACATTTATCCCAAGGCGGGAATCGAACCCGCAACCTCCTGCTTCGCAGGCGGACATTCGCCCGCCGCGCCACGTCGGTCGTTATAGTTATTTATTGGTTCAGTGGTTACTACGGCCTTGCGTGTTCATTTCCTCCACAAAGCTAATAGAATAATCTAATAGATTCAATAGCTGCAGTTTACATCTCTACATTGCTATGGAGTTATGTGAATCACTTGTATGGAATCTGTTTACCCTGTCACAGCTCAGTTCGTAGTAGCCCTGCCTTCAGCTGTAGGTGGTGGGTTCGAAGCTAGACGTTAATTATAGAGCAGGAAGGGTTTCCGTTCTATTGAACACTATAATAATTATAATAATAATAATGCTGGACAATCTACACTGCATCATCTAGCCCCAAGCTAAGCAGAGCTTGTGTTATGGGTACTAGATGACTGATATACTTTATATAATATATTACATGCATAGATATTTTTTATTATACATAGAAAATACCCAGAACACCCGGAATAAATGTTTGCAGATCGTACAAACATTTATCTCAAGGCGGGAATCGAACCCACAACTATCCTGCGTCGCAAGCGGACATTCACCCGCCGCGCCACATCGGTCATCAACTGCTTTTGAATAATGTTTTAAAAAGTAAGTAGGTAAATTGTTTTAAGTGTAACAACTAACGTAACTAATGTTTGATGGAGTTTGTTCTAGTATTAAAGTTATTTTAAATTTCCGTTCAGATCTTAAATGTTTTTTTATTTTTGAAATTCATGTAAAACGCCGCAAAAGTACTATGATTTTGAGTAAAGTAGGTATTTTTACTACTAATAGTATTTTATAGGTTCTATATTACATGATTTTCCTTGAGAGTTCGGTCATTTTTAACCGACTTCAAAAAAGGAGGATGTTCTCAATTCGACTGTATATTTTTTGTTTGTTGATTTTAAGTAAAGTACAAATAGTACTTTATAGGTTCTATATTGCATGGTTTTCCTTAGGCGTCATTTTTAACTGACTTAAAAAAAGGAGGAGGTTCTCAATTCGACTGTATTTCTTTGTTTGTTACCTCAGACCCTTCGACTGGGTTAACCGATTTTGATGGTTTTTATTTTATTTGAAAGCTGGTGCTTCCCGTGTAGTCCCATTTAAATTTGGTCCAGTGTTTCCAGTTCTTCCAGTCTGGCATCCTTGAGAAATTGAGGTCCATATTTTTTTTGTTAAAGTTTTATGTGATACTTAATTAAGTAGGTATTAATAAGCACACCGACACGGTATTGCATGTTGCCTCTCATAATATTTTGTCATCTATTTTACACACATGTCTAAGCAAATAAATGATCTTTATCTTTATGTTTAAGTATTACTTATACATTATACCACACTAACGACTGGTGGAGCGAATCAGCTGAACGAACATCGGACTAAAGTAGTCTAATTACCAATTGGTTTTATAGCTTTGTTGTCGGCGAGATGATTCAGAACGACAATTTGCTCTTAGCAATAGACGCGTATTTTCTATAAATATTTGTGGGTATTTCAAATAGCGCCATCTATTCACTAGAATGGAGAACTTGTGTTTTTTGTATACAAGTGCATACTTTGAATACAATAAAACACCCTGACATAGAATATACATCCATAGATTATGTTTATCACACAAAATAATAATACAAATATATTTTTATGCAACGCTATCTAGCCTCAAACTAAGCAAGGTACTAGACCAAGGGAACTAGATAACTGATAGAATACTTACCTAATGCCTTTGTTTGTAAATACGTACTTAAAAAGCAATATAACAACTCTGATACAGAACAAACAGAAAGCAGTGCTTTGAGACTTGTGAGAATGTAACTTCGACGTTTTTGCTCTGAGCCCCAAGTCTGAGATATTTGGACGGACGACCGATGTGGCGCGGCGGGCTAATGTCCGCCAGTGACCCAGGAGGTTGCGGGTTCGATTCCCGCCTTGGGATAAATGTTTGTACGATCAACGAATATTTGAGTGACAATTTTTAATTTACCCACAATGGACTTTTCTGGGTCTCTGTGTCCATCATCGCGTTAATATAAGTGGTAAGCTTCATGCACCTGTCATGTATGAAATCACCGGCACCCTCACCCTTATAAACCTAAAATATACATGCTTAAGTCGAAATTAAGACCAACATGATATTATGACGACCGATGTGGCGCGGCGGGCGATTGTCCGCCTGCGACGCAGAAGGTTGCGGGTTCGATTCCCGCCTTGGGATAAATGTTTGTACGATCTGCAAATATTTATTCCGGGTGTTCTGGGTGTTTTCTATGTATAATAAAAAATATCTATATATGTAATGTATTGTATTAAGTATATCAGTCATCTAGTACCCATAACACTAGCTCTGCTTAGCTTGGGGCTAGATGATGCTGTGTGGACTGTCCAGCATTATTTATTTATTATTTATTTATTTATGAATGAAAGCTTGAACCTGATACGAGTGTATGAAAAGAACAGTTTAACGACCAGCGTGGAATTTTAAAAATACTTTAAATATTGACAAACTGCCAACTACTACGACTAATAGACGTTTGATGCCGGTACTTGATATTTAATTCTTTAGTGTAAAACATTAAAAAAACAACATAATCTTTCATGATCATGAGCCTTTTCCATCCACTGACTTAAGGACCATACGCACCATCCATTTTGACGTACGTCCCGCACAGGTGACACTAACATAAATAGAAATGCTCCCCGAAATTATCGGTACCAAAAGTACCAAAATTCCCAGTACTATTGAATAATCCCCAATCCCCAGAATAAGTAAAGCTCTAAATAATTATTGTACCCCTAATGATATTTTCTCAACTACTATTCACAAATTCCGGCAGTTCTTATCTGAGAACTTGTCGAACAAATTGTAAATTTTTATCTTAAATTGTCAAATCATTGTATTATATAATCATATTCTTCATTCGCTTTGTTGTTACTCTTTCTTTATTGTTTTTTTGGGCATGCGGTGTTTACCTTTAATTGGTTGTGCAATTAAAATGTATAACATTTACACTATATTAAGATTGAAACATTGTAATAACCGTTGGTAAACCAAATAAATAATAATGCTGGTTCTCCTGGCAGGTACTCGATCTTTTAGTACTTACAATAATAGGTAGGTACTTGATGTTTTCTCGCGTCGTCGGACCATCGGTTCCTACGAGTGGAGGGTGTCTTACGCTTCGTATTCCGGTTCGTGGTCGCCATTCGAGAACTTTTATTCCCTTGTGGTTATCGGTTCTACGAGTTGGCCCGCTAATTGCAACTTCAAATTGCGCAGTAGTAATTACAGTTTTAACTTTTGCGGCTTTGGTATCACTGCGGCCAATAGCCTATTGTGATCGCCATTTGTACTTTGGACGCTAAGTAGTGCATCGTCGGTGACGTTCCTAACGAGCGTGGCAATTCTTTGTTATAGGTGTTGGTAACCACTGAACATCAGGTCGGCCATCTGCTTGTTCCATCAACAAGTTGTATATAAAAAAAAATATTACATTATCAGTAGATCACAACCAAATTATCCATTTATGCCCCTTTGTGATACACGATTTCCCGCGGCGGGTCGCCTTCTAGTCTAGACAGCTACTCTTGTAACAAATCACCCCTCTGCACCCTATCGAACGGTTTTCCCCTGTAAAATTCTAATAATTATTATTTAAGACCGTCTTTCCACTGCAATTACAGGGACGATTGAATAGAACAGAATAGTAATATATAAATCATTTATTCAGCCACCACATAACAAAACTTAAAATAAAATATAAAAAGAACAGAATATCAAATAAAAATAACACAAAAAAAATTACAAAAAAACTCGTTTTAGGGTGGTGGTGAAAAGGTCAACAGCTCAGCATATGCTACCACATGTAACCATACAGTAGCGCTGGTCTTCTGCTGGGGCCATTATTATTATTTTTGGTAGGTATTGATCATGCTTTTCTATTTTAAGGTGCATTATAAACAGAAAATGTCTTGGTTCCCCCCTGAATACTCAAACGCATCTCAGATGACGTCTCAAATGACGAATTTTTGACAGATTTTTATTGCAAACTGTCAAAAAATCGCGACTTGATCGGGCTTAAATCTGAGATGTAATAATAATATTGCTGGACAAGCCACACAGCATCATCTAGCCCCAAGCTAAGCAGAGCTTGTGTTTGACGTGTCAAATGACGAATTTTTGACTGCTTTTTATTGCAAACTGTCAAAAAATCGCGACTTGATCGGGCTTAAATCTGAGATGTAATAATAATAATAATATTGCTGGACAAGCCACACAGCATCATCTAGCCCCAAGCTAAGCAGAGCTTGTGTTATGGGTACTAGATGACTGATATACTTAATACAATACTATAGATATTTTTTTATTATACATAGAAAATATCCAGAACACCCGGAATAAATATTTGCAGATCGTACAAATATTTATCCCAAGGCGGGAATCGAACCCGCAACCCCTGCGTCGCAGGTGGACATTCGCCCACCGCGCCACATCGGTCGTCAAAAGATGTGATTGAGTATTCGGAGTTAACGTGGAAAAGGAGCGGTTAAAACCTATTTGTCTTCGTTCAATGATACCCCTAGATGACGGGTCACATACAAAATCATACCTCAAAACTGTCAGCGTGAATATATACTTATACAGCTACAATTGCTTACTACCGAAGTGAGAAAAAAATGATAAACCGTTTTAAGTTTAACCTGATTACAACCATGTAAACTAGTAAATAATGTCACTAATTATCAAAACAATTATTTACCGTAACGGATTTTTTACGCCGATCCTATATCTAAGGGTATCATTGATCGAAGGTATTTGTGGACATTGTGATTTGATATTTGAAATTTGTAATACCTACCTTATAAAAAATTTCAAAGATTACTATGATTCACGCATCAGCAAGATTGCAAGCTTCCCTAGGCATGAAATTCAATATTTTACTTGCTATCTTATCTGTATTGAGATGAAAAAACCGGCCAAGTGCGAGTCGGACTCTCGCACGAAGGGTTCCGTAACGTTATCTATAATAAAAAAAGGCAAAAAAACACACGTTTGTTGTATGAGAGCCCCCTTAAATATTTATTTTACTCTGTTTTTGTTATTTGTTGTTATAGCGGCAACAGAAATACATCATCTCTGAAAATTTCAACTCTAACTATCACAGATCACTATTATATCTGTATCACTATCATAAGATACAGCCTGGTGACACACGGACAGACAGACAGACTGATAGCGGAGTTTTAGTTATAGGGTCCCGTTTTACGCTTTGGGTATGGAACCCTAAGAAATGCGCGCAACAGCCCCGCCTTCAACCCCGATTTACATTACATTACACATGTATAGGTAACTTACTTGAACACTATTTATTTTATGATTTTGTGACCTTATATTTTAACCTTGGGTCATATCTAAAACTAGCGAAACGCGCGCTGTTTGTCCGCGTGAAGTTAGTTTTAGCTTATTTTTAGTAGATAGATATCATTGAATTATCAAATGTGCCAGGTGCCAGATATTTTACGTTCAATCTGCACTCAAAGTCAAAGTCGAAAATAATTTATTCCGCAATTAAGTAATATCCGCAGAGATCATCTTAAATCTAGGTGAATCTAAGCGCCAGTTCCTCGCAACCAAGCCTAGAAGAACCGGCAAGAAACTTACGGCTTGGTTCCTACCGTTTTTTTGTATGATCCTTTTACAAAGTAATAATAATGTAAATAATGAAACTCCAGTGTGGTGCCAATCTAACTTAATAAGGTGATTGCAAGACAGAAAACTAGCACTAGCACTAGTGCACTAGCACTGCAGTTGCACCTTAACTGTGTTGAGGTCTCAAAAACGCAAGTGAATTAATAAACTCGAACGCGAACTCGTATCCTTGGAACTGTGAAACTTTTGTGAAGCATTTGACTTCAACCACTTAATACTTATCCCGTTTATTAGTCTAAAAGCCCAATGGAAAGTGTCACAAAGAATGTTAATTATCATTTTATGACTTCATCGATGGACGTACTGATAAAAAACAAGTGACATTCGCTACCACTCCCTCTGATGACATGGCGTCCCACAAGGTATCCTCTTGAGGCCGAATTGTTTCTCTAATTACTTAATAAAGCTAAGTAACGAGGTTCGATAAAGCTCGTTGCTCATGATTTGGCTTATTTTTAAGCACTTTTACTCAGTATTAATATAGTTTGTGAGTATTTATCTCTAGGTGTAATCTATGCTTATTTAAAGGACTCCATTCTAGATTCATGAATTTTTGTTTAAATTATTATCCCTCTATATTATACTCAATATTACCTATATGCAGGTTTGTATTAAATTCAAGTTCTCATTCTAAGATGTATAAAAGGTGCGGAAATAAACATATTTGTCGCTTAGCTTTTAATACTTGACGAACTTTACTATAGTATCCTCATGGGTTTCCTCTACACACAGATACACACTCACACATGCACTAGGTTTAATAGGGGTTCGTTATCAGGCGTTATTCAGGCAGTCAATACTGTCAGTTTTATACGAGTGGACATTCGTTTTGTCGCTCTATTTTTTTTTATCGCGTATGTTATTTATAACAGTTCTATTTTTTAAGCTCAACATTTTTAAGCTATCTATAAAATAGATAAAAATTTTAAAACGGAGAGTTCTAATTAACCAGATCGATAACTGAATATTTAACTAGTTCTCGCAGTCAGAACTTTTCCTGGCGACGAAAAACAATTGTAAAATCAATAAGTACATAATTACTTCAAGGACGCGGTGACGTTGAAAGTTTTAATTTAACTCGCTAAAGATCAAGTGGTTTCGAAAAAAAAAACAGTTTTTGATATAGTTCATATAATTATTCATAACATTTAGGAAAAATATCTGGCAACCAACCGAAAACTTTAGAAGGATATAAAGTTTATCAGTGCAAATGTGAATTGGCCACATCGAGTGCTCCCCGGTCAAATAATAATATCGCGTTTTGAATTAACCATTATCCTTGAGCCAAAATCGATCGGAAAACTTACATAGGTACTAATTAAGTATATTTAACCAAGGAAAATTAGATGCAATATCGACCAGTAACACACAGTAATTCAGCAAAACAAGAGTGCTTAAAATATTACTGCAATGTCGAAAGAAGTGATGGAAGAGTTCCAAAAATTCAAAAAAGAAGAGGTTGGCTATTTGTTTACCTTCTATGCCACTGATAATATCGTGAAAGCCGCGGAGAAGTGGAAAGGAAAGTCTGTATCATTCAAGTCTCCTAAGTCCGGGCGCATTTTTCGTACAAAGAAAACTCCGGAAAAGAAAACCTCTAAACCTGAAGAAAAGGAAAAAGGGAAGGAACGATTGTTGAACAGGTGGTCGAAACTGTTCAACGACTTTGGAAAGGCAAAAGTCTCAGACTTTGAATATAAGCAGCCGAAAGTAAGAGAGAGTAGCTCTTACAAACCGTTCTGGGCTACGAAAGTAGTGCAAGCCTTCAGGAGGCCTAGCAATGATCTCACTGTTACTAAAACTGAAAAGTTTTCGGAAAAAAACGACGATACATTCTTTCAAAATGAACGGTATGTCGCAAGAAAAACATCCACAGTATCGTTCTTAGAAAACGAAAGAAGCAGCCAAAGTATTTTTGAACACAAAATTGAATCTCTGACAATCTCTAAACATGTGGAGACTGTTGAAAAAAGCAAAGAAACTACTAAAGGATTTACGTTTGCCAAAAACGAGGCTACAACTCCTAAATTTACTTTGACTAACAAAGGGTTTACGTTTGTAAAGGATGGTGTGATTACGCCTGCGCTTTCTGGTCAAGTTAAAGCGAGTAAAGTTGAAAAACCATCACCAAAGAAACGAATGTCGAATGTTGAACATCATCATGAACATAGGTTGTCGTTGCCTTCGTTTTATAAAGGAAGCGAGATGTATATGCCAACGGGAGAGCGCCTGTTTTGGGTTTGTTATCTTTGTATAACTTAAATACTTTATCTACTGCGTGTAGGAGCCTCAATAAAAAGTTAATGTAAAATTTATATTTAGCGCACTGCCATCTAAAATATGGCCAAATTTGCCTTAAATACATTGTGTTACATAAAAATGTTTTTAATTGAGTATGTATAAATATAATGTTAAATCATGGTATGACTAAAGTAGGTACTAAACAATAGCAACAACACGGAAAATAATACGGTACTTCTATTAATTTACCAACTTACGTCGATGCGAAACATAATTATTGCTTGTTTCAATGTGTAAAAGCTAATGGCTAGAAGCGACACTGCGGAGATTCCAACTAACAGATTTTTCTATTGTGTTTTGGGTAGATCTGTGTATCCTAGCGGATAAGAGGTTAGAGACTACTCTCTCGACTCTGCACCAATCGTATATCTGATTCGATGTTATTTTCTTTTATCATTATCGTTATCTCCCCGCTTTTATCCCACTTCATGTGGGGTTTTTATCATACGACATCACAGTACATACAGTAGTCACTTCTTTTTTCAAAGTCAAAGTCCATCTATCCATCTATCTCTTTGGCCTACCTTTACTCACATAATAATATATCCACATTTATGTGTAACATTTTTCTCATTAAATTATATTCTTCCTGTTGATATCAATATGTCAAACATATTGATATCAACCAAGCAAATCTATTAGGTTGATTTTTTTCAGTCACAGGCGGCATTTTCAGACTTCCTCATAAACTCATTTCTTATCTTATCAATTGTCACTCCACACATCCATCTTAACACTCGCATTTCCGTTGCATGTAATCTTATGTCATCCGTCGTCCTTTTGATATCTCAACGCTCAGATATACAAAACTGCAGGTCTTATGATCGTTTTGCTTGTTCAGTTTAAGAAGCATTCTTAGATCGGATATTGTTTCTGTGACTGTTTCATCTATACTAGGCTGAGAATTCTCATGAGTTTTAGTTTCTCATCCACTCAGATTGTTATTTGGTATTATAGCTATTCGTCTCCATCAACCCTTTCTAAACCGAGGAACTATATCTCAACTGTTAGTGTAGGTACCGTCGTCACCTTGACTTGATACTGCAAGTATCATTCGCTCGATGCTGACCAAAGTCACTTAAGTCTCATAAGCACAGTACTTTCATTTGCTAGTGTGTTTTATAAGTAATTTTAGCAACGCTGGTCTTGTGCATAACTGCATAGAGACAGAAATACTGGTATTGTACTGGTACTGGTCTCCTATATAAGCTCATGCTGTAGAGTTATATCTATTTACCTATTGTTATTAATGCTGGCGTTTTCTTCAACAGCTAGGGGAAACCCGACCATCTTCTTACGGTCCGGCAACGTACCAAGATTTCAAGGAGATCAGGTCGCAGTGTCTAGCTGAAGGCAGGCTTTTCGAAGACCCTGAGTTCCGAGCCATCGATAGCAGCCTGTATTATAAGGAGCGGCTGGATCGACCAATTACATGGCTGCGACCGAACGTAAGTACTTTTTTTTTTATTTCCAAGGAGTTCAACTCTCCTACAAATAGTTTGGGTATTAATAGTTTTAGATCAAAGAATAAAAGCTGATCTTGACCCTGCAGTACAAAGCTTCAGACTCATAAATATTAAAAAAAAATAGGCACATAAACAAACACTTACTTAGCTGTATGCGCTAGAACGCTAAATACAATACTATTACAATAATATTTATAAATTTGGCTATGGGCCCAGAAGCGTAAAGCCGTTTTGACCAAAACTTGACGACTCAATTGTCAGATTTCATGCATCAAGTAATGAAAATTTCCTCACTGAGTACATGCAAGTGATTTTAAGAGAGGTATAAACTGCAAAAGAGCAGAAGTATCTATCACCTTTGCAATTTTTATGAGCAAGATAATTCAGAACTGTACAGAGTAGGATTAGGTTATGGGTCAAGTATAAATAAAGTTTATCTAGTTATAGTTATTTTGTTTATGGTTTCAGGAAATCTCCGACGATCCTCAGTTGTTCGTGGAAGGGTACAGTCGCTTTGATGTACAACAGGGAGAGTTGGGAGATTGTTGGCTACTTGCAGCTGTCGCCAACTTAACTCTTCACAGAAAGTAAGTATAGTACAGATATGTTAAACCTCTAGTTTTAATAGCATTGAAAGCGACAACAGAAAGACACCATAAGGATCGGCGCATTTTGGCGGCACGGCATGGCAAGGAATTTTTTAGGAGACGAATAGAAATATAACCTAATAATAATAATAATAATGCTGCACAGTCTACACAGCATCATCCATAGCCCCAAGCTAAGCAGATAACTTAATACAAATATAGATATTTTTTTATTATATATAAAAAACACCCAGAATAAATATTTGTAGATCGTACAAACATTTATCCTAAGGCGGGAATCGAACCCGCAACCTACTGCGTCGCAAGCGGACATTCGCCCGCCGCGCCACATCGGCCACACTTTATACCATTAGGTTATATTTTTATTCGTTGTCTGTTGTTTCAAAACTATCGGAACATTAATAACAGTAGGAGCTAGGCTTCGTCGTTACGGTATTTTATCAGCCTGAATAAGACATCACCTTCCCCATATTGGGACTTGCCAGACGCTTGGCAGGAGGTAGGCTTAGTAGGGGAGGACTTGCGGTAGTTCCCACGCTTGGCTGGTGGACTGTCTTCCCTTACCATATCCTTGAGAGATGATGCTAAGCCAGCACCATAAAGAATTTCTTCTAGGCTTGGTCACTATAGATCTATATGCGTTTCTTTATGATATTCAATGAAAAATAATTTGTTTTTTTTTTTCAGATTGTTCTTCCAAGTGGTGCCAGATGATCAGAGTTTCGATGAAGACTATGCTGGTATATTCCACTTCAGGTATTATATTATTTTTAACACGTATAATAATAATATTTATTGCGGAACATAGGTCAAATACAGATCAAATATTCAAATACGCAGAGCGTAATCTCTATGTTACCAAATTGGTGTACAATAATATTTCATTAAAATTACCATGCAATTCAAAAATATAATAATATGTAATAAATTCAATCAAAAATAATCAAAATTAAACACCATAACCTGAATTTAAATAATAAAAATGTCAAAGTACCTCTATCTACATATATATAATGTCAATTTAATAATTCATTTATAGAATAAAAACATATTTCCTGAAGCCATATCTTCGTAGTAATAATAATAATGCCGGATAATCCACACAGCATCACATAGCCCCTAGCAAGCTAAGCAGAGCTTGTGTTATGGGTACTAGATGACTGATATACTTTATACAATACATTACATGCATAGTTTTTTTTTTATTATACATAGAAAATACCCAGAACACAGAGGTTAGTAGGTGACGTAAACGTTTTATTAGTAGTAGAGCTCTTTGTGAAAGGGCTCGTCCAGGGAAGTACTACCACCGTACTGTATTTCTGCCGTCAAGCAGTGATGCTCGCTTTGCTGTGTTCCGGTTTAAAGGGTGTGGGTGCTGGTGAAATTACAGACACACTCTTAACACAAAAAGATCATTCAGAAAAACGGTAGGAACCAAGCCGTAAGTTTCTTGCCGGTTCTTCTAGTCTTGATCACGAGGAACTGGAGCTTAGATTTACCTAGATTTAAGACGTTTCAAGCTTGTTTTTTGACTTTGTATTATTTTATAAATAATATTTTCTTATCTTCAGGTTCTGGCAGTACGGGCGTTGGGTAGATGTGGTGATTGATGATCGTCTGCCAACCTACAGGGGGAAGCTGGTGTTTCTCCATTCCTCAGAAACCAATGAATTCTGGAGTGCTTTGCTGGAGAAGGCTTACGCTAAGTGAGTATATCTTATACATTTTAACACTGGGTATTTTCTATGCATACCTAATAAAAAATATCTAGTCTATCAGTCGTCTAGTACCCATAACACAAGCTCTGCTTAGTTTGGGGCTAAATGATGTTGTGACGATTGCCCAGCATTATTATTAATATTATTCATCATCATCATCATCAGCCTGTAGAAGTCCACTGCTGGACATAGGCCTACCCCACACGTTTCCAGGAAGAACGATTCTGAGCCCTTTCCATCCATCGACTTCCCGCGGTCCTAACAATGTCGTCAGTCCATCGGGTAGGAGGACGTCCTACGCTTCGTCTTCCGGTTCGTGGTCGCCATTCGAGAACCTTTATTCCCCAACGGTTAAATATTATTATTATTATAAACTTATAATTAACGTATAATTCCCCAGACTGCACGGATCGTACGAGGCTCTGAAGGGTGGTTCGACATGCGAAGCTATGGAGGATTTCACGGGCGGCGTCACTGAGATGTATGACATAGCAGAGTTGCCGCCTAACTTCTACACCATCCTGCTGAAGGCTTACGAACGGAACTCACTCATGGGGTGTAGTATCGAGGTATATAGTGACGACCGATATGGCGCGGCGGGCGAATGTCCGCCTGCGACGCAGGAGGTTGCGGGTTCGACTCCCGCCTTGGGATAAATGTTTCTACGATCTGCAAATATTTATTCCGGGTGTTCTGGGTATTTTCTATGTATAAAAAAAAATATGTATGTATGTAATGTATTAAGTATATCAGTCATCTAGTACCCATAACACAAGCTCTGCTTAGCTTGGGGCTAGATGATGCTGTGTGGATTGTCCAGCATTATTATTATTATTATATAGTTTTTTTTTTATGTATTACACCATCTGTAAACAATGTACTCTATTATCATTACAATCTAGCCACAAAGTAGGCTGATGAGTAATTTTACGTTGATTTTAATTGTTGGCGTAAATTATTCTTAAATGAAATTTAATGAAATGTGGTACGCAGAGAACCTAATTTTTAGGGTTTCGTACCCAAAGGATAAAACGGGACCCTATTACTAAGACTCCGCTGTCTGTCTTTCGTCCGTCTGTCTCATGAACCGTGATAGTTAGAGACTTGAAATTTTCACAGATTATGTATTTCTGCTGCCGCTATAACACCAAGTACTAAAAAACAGAATAAAATAAATATTTAAGGGGGCTCTCATAACAAACGTGATTTTTTTGCCGTTTTTATTATACAATTTTGTTACGGAACCATTCGTGCGCGAGTACGAATCGCACTAGGCCAGTTTTTTTTATATTTGTGGACATTTTTACATAACAGCGGAGACTTTATTATTATTATTTATTTATAAGACAGAAAAAAAGCAGTACAATAAAATTTTATCAGTACTTGTTATTAGCTTGGAAACCAGATGACTGAGAGCTTTCTTATATGTTTTTTTGTAAATACATACTTAGAATACAATATAACACTTTTTATTTTAAAAAAATATATAATATTTGTTTCATTGCATTTTCAGCCAGACCCGAACATCTTAGAAGCCGAGACCCCAATGGGGCTTATTAGAGGGCACGCGTACTCAATAACGCGTGTCAAGTACGTGGATATAGAGACGCCTGGACGTGCCGGCAAGATACCACTGCTCCGTCTGAGGAACCCTTGGGGTAACGAGGCTGAGTGGAACGGACCTTGGAGTGATAAGTGAGTTACTGAAAACGAAAAAAATGAAAATTAAAAAGTTTATTGACAAAACGTACAACGGTTACAAAATAAACTGTTACTGTCATGTTTAGTTATTTTTTTTACAGTTTATAAGTAAACGTTTGACCGCAATCTCACCTGATGTTATGTGATGATGCAGTCGACGGTGTAGCACGTTTACCTAGAAAATTGCTATTCACTCTCCTCTTGAAGACATCCAATTAGTCATAGTAATTTTTATTAATGATGATAAAAACTCCAAAAACGGGACCCTATTACTAATAATTATAATAATGCTGGACGATCCACACAGCATCATCTAGCCCCAAGCTAAGCAGAGCTTGTGTTATGGGTACTAGATGACTGATATACTTAATACAATACTATATTACTTACATAGATATTTTTTATTATACATAGAAAATACCCAGAACACCCTAAGACTTCGCTATTTGTCTGTCTGTCTGTCTGACTGTCCGTCTGTCACCAGGCTGTAACTCATGAACCGTGATAGTTAGAGAGTTGAAATTTTCACAGATGATGTATTTCTATTGCCGCTATAACAACAAAAACCGGCCAAGTATGAGTCGGACTCGCGCACAAAGGATTCCGGACCATTATCTATAATAAACGACAATATTTGTTGAATGAGAACCCTCTTAAATATTTATTTCATTCTGTTTTTAGTATTTTTTGTTATGGCGACGAATATATCCTGAAAATTTCAAGTCTCTACGACCAGTGGTTTAGGCTGTGCGTTGTCTATATGTCAGTCAGTCAGAACAAAGATTCTTATAATTGGTATAGATGGAGGTATGCTATTTTTAACTGGGACTTCTGCAGCTAAATACTAAGTAAGACATAAAAAACAATAGGTAAATTGTTGTTAGTTTTTAAAACATCTTTTTTTTTATTTTAGATCACCTGAATGGCGGTATATTCCAGAATCTGAGAAGGAGGAGTTGGGACTGACGTTTGATGACGACGGAGAATTCTGGATGTCTTTCAAAGACTTTGTGGCTCACTTTTCAAGGTAACGGTTTTATAGGTCACTAGCGGCGCGTCCCGGCTTCGCACGGGTTTTAGTAAGGATTACGCGCGCGGACTAGTCGCGCGCGTTTCCCTAGTCAATGATAAAAGCTCTTTGATATGATTAAATGTAAGGCACTTAATCTAGGACTTTTTTCCACTTAGTTCCTGTAGATTTTAGGGGATAAAAAAAACGAGTGAGCTGTAGACCACACGACTGAAGTAAAACTTCTTTAATATACGAAACGTGTTGCTATGCGAGAAAGAGAGAAAGAACAGTGCCTTCATACCCCCTCCATGGTAGTGTTAAACGTTTAACGCAACCTTGTTGGAAATCACATTAGAAGTATTACTTCAAAAATAACATATATTTTAATTAAAGTTACAAACTGTATTTGTAACTTTAATTAAAACTGGATGAAACACAACGTTTCATCCAAATCGGTACAGTATTTAAGCGTGATTGAGCCACATACATCCAAATACAGATACTTTTGGTTACAGAGTGGAGATATGCAATTTGAATCCGGATTCCCTCGACCCTGAGGAGTGCCCCGAAGGTTGCACCAAGAAATGGGAGATGTCTGTGTTTGAGGGCGAATGGGTTAGAGGTAGGTTTAGTTTTACAAAAAGTCAAAGTCAAAAGGCATTTATTCAGTAATATCCGCAGGGATCATCTTGAAACGTCTTAAATCTAGGTGAATC
Organism: Electrophaes corylata; assembly: GCA_947095575.1. Lineage (NCBI taxonomy): Eukaryota > Metazoa > Arthropoda > Insecta > Lepidoptera > Geometridae > Electrophaes > Electrophaes corylata. Next base: position 4,484,664 of record OX352724.1, on the reverse strand, counting down.
TAAGCGCCAGTTCCTCGCGACCAAAATACATGAGTAATAATTTGAGCTTCGTATAACTGCTTTGCCTAGTCCTTTAGTAGTAGTAGACTCTTAGTGAAGGGCTCGTCCGGGGAAGTACTACCACCATGCCAGCTTGCTGTGTTCGGGTTTGAAGGGTGTGGGTGCCGGTGAAATCACAAGCATATGAGGCTTAACACCTGTATGCCTCAGGTTGATGGACGCAGAGCAGTGCATTCTAAGGCTTGTTTTTATCGATTGTGACCTACAAGGTAATGCCTTGTTATAGGTGATGGTAACCATCACCATAAGATGGGCCATCCGCTTGTTCTTGTTGTTGTAGATGATTTATACAGCGTCAGGGGCAACTTTTTCACTCACACCCCTATTTACGGGACACTGTAGTGCCTAGGGCAAGATTTTTTGATGTATTAAGTTTGCTCAGGCCTAATCCACTGGAAAGACATGGTCAATACGTGCGGAGCTAACTAAACTATGATGTTTTCCTTCATTATTTGTATTTTTGTCCTAAAGTGAACAGATTCTTGACTTTTACATGGTTCTATAAAGATTATTTTATATGGCTATAACGTGTTTATTACTTATTTGCAGGCGTCACGGCGGGCGGTTGCCGTAACTTTCTGGAGAGTTTCTGGCGGAACCCGCAGTACACGGTCACTCTGAAGGATCCCGACGAAGGGGATGAAGAGAACAAGTGCACGGTAAGGGGTTAGAAAGCTTATTAGGGAGCTGTGAGGATTGATGTTGAATCTGCACGGTAGATATCCCTTCAGATCTCTTAGTACCAAGTACCATGCGTCAGAGGTACGTTGAAATATTGCATTTGGTACTTACCTACATTGTGAAGTATTTATTTATTTACAAAATTTTAGAGAAACTTACAGCTAGGTACACAAAAATTTAGATTAGAAAGTAGGTCATGTCTGGATGGACCAGAACATGCTTGCTGAAGGCTAATTAAAGTTTCCGCAGATAGTTGAATTTAAACTTAGCTCTAATAAGTAGTTGATATTCCATACGTGACAGGTTGCAAGCCCATCGTCGCTGCTAGGATACTAACTGGTTTCCTCGCGATGTTTTCCTTCACCGTTTGAGAGCACTGGCATTGAACAATCAGTTTATAAATGTACTTAGTCTCAGGGGATTTCTGAATGAAGGTTACAATATTCTTTTTACCCTTTGGTTTTAGGCATCTAAATTCTTCCCACGACTTTGTTTATGTTGTCGTTCGATCTCAGTTTTATCTCAGAACAATTCTGTAGAAGGAAAATTTGAAAAATTGGAAAGATTGGAAAGATTGGAAAATGTGGGTAGACCAAAAGTAGAATCTAAAAACTAACATGCATCTCTTTCTTCCCAGATAATCGTAGCTCTTATGCAGAAGAACCGTCGTTCGCAGCGACACGCGGGTCTCGAATGCCTCACTATCGGCTTCGCTGTATACCGTCTGCCAGACTACGGACACGTGCCTAAGCCACTTGACGTCAATTACTTCAAATACAACGCGTCTGTAGGACGCAGCCAGGCCTTCATTAACCTGAGAGAAGTTAGCGCTAGGTAATGTCAAAGAATTGTTTCGGTTGATTAATACAATTAAAGAGGACAAATTCAAGAGAGAGCCTAGAATTTTAGAGAGTAGCATTTTAGGGGTACACTAAAAATCCCCATTATTCAACCCCTAAAAGAATGATAGGGATCTCTAACTACAACCGTACGTTGTAGAAATGTAAAATTTCAATTGGTAATATTTTATGTAGACATGGGTTTATTTGAAAATAAATCTTCGGAATATAACTCCTCATAAAGAACATGAGAGTCACGGTGTTCAAGTAAAAGCCACGTGAACTTCGAGTGCCTCAAAATTACTTCGCAGTTTGTCGTCTACCAGACTACGATCACGTGCCTAGAACACTAAACGTCAACACAGCGCCACCATACTTGTATCAACCTATGAGAATTCAGCACTAGGTAATGTCAAAGAAATGTTCCGATTGGTAATGAAATCAAAGAGAAGAATTCAACGCACAGTTGACCTAGGAACCTAGAATTTTAATGGTTGCATCTTAGGGGTAATACTGTGGTCATACTAAGGAAATAACCCTGAAAATCTACCCTTAAAATGGTTATTTACTAGGATACATATTAAACTAAGGTTGTTAGTTATAAACATTAAAAACTATCAAATTTTTTTATAGAAAAAATTTCTAATACTAAAGTGGTTTAACAGAGTAGCAGTCTGTTAAACGGTTTAATTATTCCATTGGTAACCAATACTGACTCTGAATATCTTATGTTTAAGATTCAAGTTTGAGCCGGGTACTTACGTGATAGTACCTTCTACTTTTGACCCGAATGAAGAAGGAGAGTTTCTGGTGCGAGTCTTCTCTGAGAAGGACAACAATATGGCGTAAGTGGACTCTTCTGTTAATCTTAAGTCTTGGTACAAATTATGGTTACATTGACTGGCCTCAAAGATCAATTAGTAGTAGCTTTGCCTTCGGAACCGGATTCGGATTCGGATTCGGATCGGAACCAAATGACTTATGTGTTTTTTGCAAAAAAAGTCATGCAAAAACCTTACCCCGCTCGGGTTTGAAACCACAGGAAGTTTACAAGTCAAGTTCTCTAACCATTACACCACGCTTCATTTTACAGCGAAAATGACGAAGATATCGGTATGGGCGAGGTCGATGACCGCGTCAAGGAAGTCACGCCTAATCCCGAACCCGCTGACCCGGTTAGAGACTTCTTCAACCGTCTCGCCGGCTCTGATGGAGAAGTAGACTGGCAGGAGCTTAAGGAAATTCTTGATTACGCCATGAGGGAAGGTATGTTTATCATGATATACTACAAAAAGTATTTATTAGCTAAATTCTATTACAGGAAGAGAAGAATAGAAGTAAGTGCAGAAAGTATATTGAAAGAGAGAATATACAATAATTTTCTTTACGAGTTTGTTATTCGCAACCCTATTGTGAAACCGATTTTGGAATTGGAGAATGGACACAAAAACTTTGATGTTATTTTTATAATCTAAATGCCAAGAAGCTTGCTGTATTCTTGTTTGAAGGGTGTGTGTTGATATTACAAGCACCTTAACACCTGTATGCCTCAGGTTGTAGAACGCGTTCCTAACGAACGTGACCTTCGAGGCAATGCTTTTGTTATAGGTGATGGTAACCACTTAAAATCTGGTGTACCATCTACTTGTTCCATCGGCAAGTCATATAAAACAAATGCAAATAAAAACAATACTAATAATACTGTAAAAATGACGAGAAAAGTTTTAGTATCCATTCTTATGCTGGTTTCGCGGTAATACGGTTGTTTATGGAAATTTTGGCCTCACAATAGTTACAAAATTTGATTTATAATCAACAATGATTTATTGCGGGCACTAACTATGAGCCATTTAAAGTGCTGAAGCTCCCTTGCTGTGGTAAAAATACCAAAAAAAAGTCCTTTACAATAAAATAAACCCATCACCACCATCAAAAATATATTTCTATAAAAAGTAAATGACAAAATAAATAAAAACTTTGTTGAGGACAAAAACTATTACTTTAGAGATTTTTTCTTACGGCCGCTTGAACAAATTGAATTCCAGTCTATGAATTTTCATCAGTTAGCTTACTCACCAAGCAAGTTATTTCATTCCACCACTTGTTTTATGGAATTTTTTTTTATTCTTAAATTTTGAAGACTGAGTCGCTGAGCGACTATGTCAGCCCTTTTTGGAAATGAAAAAATATATTTCTTTGAGTACTTTTTTCTTTAAACAAAATTATATCAGTCTGATATTTTATTAGTTAGCTTTGTCAAACAAGTCATCTTAGTCGCAGTCTCTTATCATCTACATTTTGCGGCTCTCTTCATTCTTCAACATCATTCCTATCATCAATAGGAATTTCATTAAAATCATTTGACACTTAGTTTTTTTTTCTTGCAGCATTAATTCAAATAATCAATAATGTTTTGAAATATTTCAGTTGCCCAATTTAATATGATTTATTTAACAAAAAATGGTTTTGAGTTCTAATAACTTAACAGTATAATTATAACTATACAATATGCCCATTTTTGTGCTTTTCAATGTATAATGCTTTTGTGTCAAGTTAATAGCGGCTTTTTCGTTTCTTTCGCTGTCCGTGAGGTGTTTAACTATGTAAGTATGTATAAATATATTAAACTACCCCCTACGAAAGTAAATATCCTGGAATTTCTGTTATTTTGTAGAACTAGCGATTATTTTTATTATTATCATATGTAATATTTTTATTTACACTGTACATTTTTATTTTTACTCTGCATTAGTATTTGGCATTTTTTTTTGTTTTGCAACAAAATGGCCGATAAGTTGCCATCTCTTTTTGTTAGCATGACAATTTTATAGTTTCAATAATTGACACTAATATTGAAAAAAGGTCAGGTTTTTGTTTGTTTGTTTTTAATCTTCAAGAATACTTAGTTAATTAAAAAAATTCTTTCACCAATAGAAAGCTGTATTTTTGAGATGGGTTTTGAATATAATTAGTATTTTGTACAAAAACGTCAGCAACGTAAAATATATGTACTAAAGTGAGTAGACTACTTGATAGCAACTGCCCAGGCTGTTGGAAGCAACGGCCATTGAACCCCAGGTGGCAAGTCGTAAAAACTTGTGGTTATTTTATGAACTCTTAAAGTTATACATATGGGTTGCGTGGGACTGGCTTTAGAGTGATTAAATAATTCGGTGTGTCAAGAAAAGTGAAATACAAACTTAGTTAACTGGCTATTTATAATAAACTAGCTGACCGGTGCCCACTTCGTTGGGCGGTAAACATGTTTACTTACAAATCTTAACTGAAGTAGTACTCGATGTCACCAACAGATGGCGTTAATACGGCATAAAATAGCGGCCGTTCGCAGTTTCGCCAGCGTGGCAGTTTATATCAGTTCCCGTTATTTTTTCGGGATAAAAAGTAGCCTAAGTTACTCCTTGTTACATTAGCTATCTGCCAGTGAAAGTCCCGTCGAAATCGGTCCAGCCGTTCCAGAGATTACACGGAACAAACAGACAGACAGTCAGACAAAAATTTAAAAAAATGCTATTTTGGTATATGTATCGTATATACATTCCTATGCATGTAGTAAAAAGCGTTATTTTAATATTACAAACAGACACTTCAATTTTATTTATTTGTATAGATTTTGTCATAAAACTATATGACATTATGAATTAATGTCCTTTTTATAAAACACCTGCGTAGGGAGCCGACCTCGCGTCAGAGCCGCGCGGGTACCTAACTCATAGATCTAAACTACTCCCCTGCACGCGCACTCCCAACTTGGTGACGCTCACTTCGCAACGGGCCGTGCAGCAGAAAACGTAATATTTTAATTTCGCCATAACTTCAAAACCAAACGTCCAATTCTAATTATTTAAAGACCAAATATTATCTACATGAACTGTACTTAGTGATAAAATAATTTATTTCGATAAGGATTAATAGTATGAGTAAAATAAATGCGTTTAAATGTAGTCCAAAAAAAAATTGAAGATTTTTAAATAAAAAAATGGTTGTTGTGCCTCACTCGACATAGATAGGTATAGTGTGTTGCTGACTTTTTTGTAGATATTTATAAGATCTACAATTATGTAGAACATTTTATGGTTCTATCTTTTATAGTTTAGGCAGCGTACGCAAAATAAGTAACTTTTCTGGTTGATTTTTTACACCTTGTGTCTGAAAAACCCAAATATTTTACGGAACGCTATTTTTTTCCAAAATAAAATATAACCTATGTTACTCAATGATAATGTAGCTTTCTAATGAAAAAAGAATGATTAAAATCGGTCCAGTACTTTTTGAGTTTATTCATAACATACAAAAATACAAAAATACAAAGCTTTCCTCTTTATAATATTAGTGTAGATGTAGATGAGGCGTGACCTTCCTATTTTGTGTTTATGCTGTTTCTGTGTAAAAAAGCGACATATTTGTCTTGGTGTGTAGAAGTGTACTAAAAAGTAATTCCTGAAGTTCAACCTCCAAACTGCTACAGAGAGGGTTGAAATTTGTATGAAAGTGACTTAACGTGGGCTAAGTCACGTGCGTTCCTCTAGTACTTACATGAAAAAATTACATAGAAAATTTAACCTCCAAACTGCTACAGAGATGGTTAAAGTTTGTATGAAAGTGACTTAACGTGGGCGAGACACGTGCGTTTCTCTGACAAAATTACATAAAAAAATTTACTTCTAAAATTTACATAAAAAATGGGGTGTGACTTGATAGTAACCATCACTAACAGAGCTGGCAATGCGCCGCGGAGCTCCCGGGGCATACGACGGCGGAGGTCCCGGGGGAGGCGGAGGTCCCGGGGGAGGCGGGGGAGGGGCACAGCCGGCGCAGGAGACCAGCTGTCTAGAACAGCTGCTGTGCGCTCTCTGCTCGCCGATATGCAAGGAGCTCGGCGTCGACCTCAACCAGATGCAGCAACAGAACCAGGAACAGGTGCATCTGACGCAGCCGCAACCGACAGGTAAACAGAAGCTGGTCACCTGGAGTCGTATCTGTCAAAAAAATATGGCAGTTGTCATATCTCTGATTTTTATTCCTCAAGCGTCGAAAGATTTAGTACTAAATCTTTACACGCTTGTAACTTTGAAGGTAATCTGATTTTACGGTAGAATATAGGGTAACGAGCCTAGATAACGGCAAGATAATTCAGTATCAAACTTAACTTCGGACGCACGTTAATAAATAATAATAATAATAATAATAATGCTGGACACTCCACACAGCATCATCTAGCCCCAAGCTAAGCAGAGCTTGTGTTATGGGTACTAGATGACTGATATACTTAATACAATACACTACATGCATAGATATTTTTTATTATACATAGAAAATACCCAGAACACCCGGAATAAATATTTTCAGATCATACAAACATTTATCCCAAGGCGGGAATCGAACCCGCAACCTCTGCGTCGCAGGCAGACATTTGCCCGCCGCGCCACATCGGTACAAATAGTAGAGATATTCAGTTACAGCGTTTGTATGGAAGTTGTAACGACTTGTTTCACCTTAACTGGTAAAAGTTGTTTGCTTCCATGGCCTATGTTATACTGGGTGTAATAAGACCACTTCCCAATACTAAAGCCGGGCTAAGATGTGCAACGTGTATGTCGTGCTTGATACGAGATATTTTTTCAATAGATGGTCATTTTAGAAATTATAGATAAAATACCTACACATAAGTAAATTCAGTATTTCAGTTCGTTCACAAAGCATTGCCACGCAGGTTACGTTCGTTAGGAACGTGCCCTACGATGCACTGTTGTGTCCTTCAACCTGAGGCATATAGGTGTTGCCTCATGCGTCTTTAATTTCATTGGCACCCACACCTAAATTAAAAAATTAAAAATATATTGTACCTAGCTCCTTTCACATTGTTATCGTACTTATCGTACCTACGTAGCCTACATAGGTAGTACTAATTAGTATAGAAACTCGTTTTTTAGCACCAGCACAAACCTTAGTGGTTTAATGATGCTATTTATTTCGTTCTAATTCTATTGTTGTTAAATGGTTAATAAATAAAAAAAAAACCCATTCAAACCGAAACACAGTAAGCTGTTTGGTGGCAGAAATATGTATGGTGGTAGTGCTTTCCCGGACGAACCCTTCACTAAGAGTTTTATTACTATTAATTTAATGAGTTTTTGTTATAATTTCACTAATTATTTGATTTTTTACAGGACTTCAAGCAGTTGCATGCACTGAAAGAATTGTATTTATAGAAATGGAGGGCGAATTTAAAATGTCTGTTTTAGTGGCACTTGTGTTTTATTGCATTTTCTTTCAGGTATTTTTTTTTCAGTACTTTCAAATAGTTTTATAAAATGAAACTTTTTTCTGACATTTTTATAAAATTATTTCATTAATTTAAGTCGCTACTAACACTAATGTATGTGAAAGAAATCAAAATAGTTTTTTTTGAATTCTTTGACGTAACGAGCTTTTTGTAAGCATGTTCCACGCATTTGAAAATACACAAAAATGGGCATTTTAAATATTACTTTTATACTATTTTAGTTTAAGTCAAGAACTACCTCCATTTCTGTAAAAAATAGTATATCATCTGCTATTTGATCATGGACCTTAAAATCACTTACAATAATTCTTAAAATTAACGAATGGTCAGTTTAAATATCTTACTTGCATCCGTTAGTAATACTAAAGGTCTTTGCCTGTTAGATAAACTCTGGCTAGTGTAAACTCACTGCAGGATAGAACTTATCCAACAACCAACGAATCTTAGCTATACTAAAGGGCGTTCGTTAGTTATTGGCATCGGGCATAAGTAGTACTTAACTTACCAACTTATACCCGGTTCCGACATACAACGAGCGTCTGTTAGTAGTACGAGTCGTTGCTTTATGGATAAGCTCTCATCTCATTAGCCGATGAGACGCAGACTTATCTGACGAGCAACGATACGTAACACTAACGAATGCTAGTAAGTTATTGAAACCGAACATTAAGAATAATATAGAGCTTTTTATGGTCTATCTAGAAGAAACTTTAAATCACAGATAAAAGTAGTTTATCTGTGATTCAAAGTTCCAATCAAATAGTTGCATTCAATCGTCTTTATATTCCTAAATGCTAAGCCATTTTGTATGCGGTTCGCAGAGCTGAAAGGGCAGGGTTTCTCGAAGGAGGTGTGTCGCAGTATGGTCGCTATGCTGGATAAGGACGGCTCCGGTGGACTTGGCTTCGAAGAGTTCAAGTCTCTTTGGATTGACTTACGTAATTGGAGGGTGAGTAAAAAAATAACTAAATTAAGATCGTGGGTTCAAATCCGATCGAGCACCAATGGGTTTTCCGTTCGAAAAAATTATGTGCGCAATGCCAGTAATGTTTTCCTTCACCACTTGAGAGTATACTCCCAAACGGTGAAGGAAAACATTGTGAAGAAACCAGTTAGTATTCAAGCAGCGGCGATGGGCTTGCAACCTGTCACGTTTGGAATACTAACTACTGAAAAATGTGGGTATGTACCAAATGTACAAATGGGTATGTACTCGCAATCCGAAATCCGGTATTTGAAAAACGTAGCGTGTGCTGTCATTTGAACTTCTGTTGCATATTAACTTCTTGGTATGATTGCCTTAGCATGTTTTCTGTCTTACATTCAGTTAGATTGGCACCACACTGGAGCTTCATTATTTACATTATTATTTTTTTGTAACAGGATCATACAAAAAAACGGTAGGAACCAAGCCGTAAGTTTCTTGCCGGTTCTTCTAGGCTTGGTCGCGAGGAACTGGCGCTTAGATTAAGACGTTTCAAGATGATCCCTGCGGATTTTACTGAATAAATGCTTTTTAACTTTGACTTTGAAAACACTTGGAATCCGCCCTGAGTGTGGGCACAGACAAGAGATATCTCTTGTTCACATAAAAAAAAAAAAAAAACCAAACATCTACAGCAATGGCCACACTTGCTAGTCAAAAAATAAACATTGTAATAAACTATTGCCAACGTATTTACATGAGATATTTTAAACAATAGTAAAAATTTCAACAATACAAGTATGTAAGAGATATCGCCGTACTTAATTTCATAGTTTATTAGTTTTTATAGTGCTTACCTGCACTTAAGGAAATCACAAGGTTTTATATCATCCCACAAAATCTAATAAATAATCTGTTTCAGGCTGTCTTCCGTCTGTACGACACAGAAGGACGCGGCGCCGTTCCAGCTCAAAACCTAAGGGATGCCTTACACTCTGCCGGCTACACCGTCAACGCGCATATACTAAACGTACTCGCTCACAGGTAAGAAAATGCACCATTATTAGGGTTCCGTACCCAAAGGGTAAAACGGGACCCTATTACTAAGACTCCGCTGTCTGTCTGCCTTTATCTCGTGAACCGTGATAGTTATAGAGTTGAAATTTTCATATTTAATGCATTTCTGATTCTGAGGGAATTAAACCCTCCTGTATTCAAAACCTGTATTTAATTCTTAGATCCGACAATGTTAAACCCGCCTACATAAGATTATAATATAATATTGAATATTAAAATTGCTATGGGACCTAAATGAAAGAAAATCCTTTTAAAAAAAATTACAGTTCTAAGGTTAAATAAGGCTACAAAATTGAAATCCTGTTATTTTTGAAGTTGATTAAAAATAAGGACCTTTTTTGTTTTCAGATACGGCGGTTCCGATGGCTACATACAATTTGATGACTTCATTATGTGCGCTGTGCGATTGAAGACCATGATCGGTAAGAAATAGAATACAAATTACCATATTTATTACATTATTAGTGTTAGATATGGATGTGAAAGGCTATAAAAGTAGAGGAAGACCAAAGAAAAGGTGGAGGGATTGCGTGAAAGATGATATGAGTAAGAAAGGAGTGAACACTGAGATGACGACTGATAGAAGAGAGTGGAAGACAAAACCTGTTGTGCCGACCTCACTTAGTGTGGGATAAGGGCAGGAAGATGATGATAATTGTAACATTCTTCCAAGGGTTTAGCCAATTCAATAAATACAAGCGTATAATACCGAAGAAAGCCTCTCACTAGATAAAAAGTAAACTTTTGTATTTTTAGCTAAATGAAGTAATTAAACAAAAAGATTGCCCACTAGATGTAAAGTGGTTACTTATGCCTAAAACGATTGTATTACCTCACAACACATTTATCAGAGACATGTGCCCTATATGACATTCCACGGCGTGCTTTTCGTACGATGTAAAGATGTGTGTAATTTAACTTACCTACCAAAGGGTTAACAGAAAGAAAGGGTTAAGGGTTTAAAGAAACGGGAACACAGCAATGCGAACACTGTTTGGCGGCACATAGGTACGGTGATACTACAGTAATGAAAAATGATTTATAAAACATCAAAGACTACTGCTAAGTAGCAGTTGTATTATGTGTTGTTTGTTGTATTATTTTAGTAATATTTTTGTATTGGTAAAAATATTAATGAAATAATACCACAAAGCTCCAGTGTAGTGCCAATTCAACTTAGTGAGGTATATGCAATACAGAAATATGTAAAGGCACTAGTAAAAGTATTCCCCCTTTAAAGGGAAGGCGATGGGTTCAAGACCGGGACTATGCATGCAATGTATTGTATAAGTACCCATAACCAGAGTAGGTTATGGGTACTTATACAATACATTGCATTACATTGTCTCTATAGTCCTCTCTCTCTAGCCTCAAAGGTTTGCTGTAAGAAAAATTAATTGTAAATGTTCTCTATTTGTATTATTCCTATGTAATATTAAGTGTGCAATAAAGAATTAAATACGTGCCTTAAGACGCATTGCTCTGTTAGCCTGAGGCATACATCTTAAGCCTCATGTGCTTATAACTTCACCCACACCCTTCAAACCGGAACACAGAAAGCGGCAGGAATAGGCATGGTGGTAGTACTTCCCCGGACAAGTCCTTCACAGCTCTACTACTACAAAACTGATAGAATAATTACAATTTAGCGAACAACGAACCTCTTGAGAATCTTGAGCGAGAGCTGCAATGGAATGCGTGAAGACACCGCCTCATCACTCCGTGACTCAATCAAGTATAACGACAGAACTATCACTACTCTCTGTGCACTCACTGCGGGTGCCAAATAAAACTCTCGAAAATATTTCTTTTAGACTAGCTGACCCCGCGAACTTCATTCCGCATTATTTTTATTACTTATTTAATTCTGAGCATTTTTATATTTATTCACTTTTTAAACCTTCTCTGGACTTCCACAAATAATTCAAAACCAAAATGAGCCAAATCGGTCCAGCCGTTCTCGAGTTTTAGCGAGATTAACGAACAGCAATTTTTATGTATAAGACTAGCGGGCCGTCCCGGCTTCGCACGGGTTGTAGTAGAAGATCCCTAATTTTTTTGCTAAAAATTTAATATAGTTTATGTCATCCGGGAATAGTGTAGCTTCCCAATGGTAATGGAGTTTCTCAAGTCACTATTGGCACTATTGGCGTCCGAACGGAGTCTGAGTGGTTTATACAAAATGTATTTATTTACAATAGTATAGTTTAAAATAGATCCGGTTCCCATAGAACAAGCTTAGCTTAGTTTAGGGTTCAATATGGTCGTGTCAAATCTATTTTATTTATTTACAAAATATATTCCACGTGAAATAGATATGAATATACCTATTCCGGATATGAACAGTCAGCTGCACTAGAATGTATGCAGTTTGTAATTTTAAAAATGATTTCACAGGATTACAATAAGTATTTTGTACAATATTTTTAGAAGATATTTTTAAATACTTTTGAGGAAATCATTAAACGCCATAATAAATATATAATAGTAAAATACCGAGCGTCATCTGGGTTACAATATCTTTAAAAAATTACTACTCTACTACTAAAATATTTATATTTCATGTTTTCGAGAGTTTTTTTTTACACCCAATACCTAGTCTTATAAAAAAAAAGGCAAATTTGAAAATATTTAATGAAACAATTTGAGTAAAATATGAAAAACAATGAAGTGACCTTGTAAATAAATATTTCTTCAAATTTGCCTTAACATGCATCAGTTGCGACGAATCTAAAACAACATTTAATTTTTTTTAATTTTATTTCCTGGGTAATGATTTGTTATACACATTTAGAAATACGTACTTGCAACTGATATCATTAAAATAAGTGTACCATTTACAAGATTTACTTAACTATGAAAAGCATTTTTCTAAATAGAAATCAGGTGTTTGTACATTATCTTTTTTAGTGATATATATATTTAACATGATTATAAATATCTTGTAAATGGTTCTCATTCTAACACGCTTACTAAATTTTTTTCAGTATCGACTCTGCTGTTTTTTTAATAGTTTAATTTTTATTTTTCAGACACCTTCAAAGGGAGGTCCTCGGGTGGAGATTATGCCACTTTTTCCCTCGAAGAATGGTTAAATCGCACAGTATATGCATAAACGATACAAAACCCAGTTTTCATAAGATGCCTTACTACATGTAATTTGACTATGTTAGTTATTTTTTATATTTTGACAAATTTTTTTGTCATTCGAAGTTATATCAATATTCTTAAAAATGTATCGAGGTATGAATTTAGTCACAAATTCTTTGTTTTTATTACGGGTATTATAAAGAATACTTTTTTTACAATTTTTGTTATTGTCTATTGTACTGTGACTAATGTAAACAAAGCCATAGACAACTCAGTATTTTTTATCCACCGATATTTCATTCCAGTTAAAAAAAAGTGTTTTGTTATACTGTGCGTATTTTGATCTAAACAAGCTTATCCATGCATTCAGTTATGTAATGCAATATTTATATTATATTATTGTTTTTGCACTGTCTACGTTAATTATGCATTTTTTTTGCAATTATATATGAAAATAATATATTGATCTGATAATAAATATTTATTTATGAATAAAACATGTTTTTTTTACTACTATACTATCAGTAGATGGAAGCATTGTCTAGATTGTCTCGTAGGTCACGTTAGGGCTCAGTGGCGTAGCGTGCCTTGGCGGGGCCCCGTATACAAATTTGTTTGTGGGCCCTTATGAAGGGTAAAGATGTCTCACAAAAGTTTGCTTAAAATTAAAAGAAATATTTATTCATCATAATATAACGGAAGTAATTTAGTATATACAAATATTTAACATCTAATATTTAACCTATCTACCTTATATCTACATATTTTATCATAACTTTTTCTACCTATAGTAAAGTGCGGGTTGGCTTGAAAAGAAATGTTACTCTCTTATCCTCATACTGAACGACATTCAGCTCATAGCTAAAGTAAATAATTTAAACGGGTAAATCCCGCAGCCCGCGATAACCGATGTAGGGTGTTGCCAACTTTTGAACGCACGCTTTACGCGGGGAAAAAAGTTTTTTTTTTACTTTTGTAATTTCTGAAATAAAAAAAATTGGGAAGTTTTTGTTACTTTTCGCTTACGCATGTCATCGGGGGCCCCGTAAAATTGATACGGTAGATACGGCGGTAGCTAGATTTGATGGAATAAACAGACAGCCCATTCACGCTAGTTACAAGCGTGCCCTACGATGCATTGTCACTATAGTAGCGTTGGGAATTGTTTTTTTTTTTCAAATTTACCATTCAACAGTGAATGGTGAATTCAACTACTTATCTAATCTGTGATTCAACTAAAAGTGAAGATAAGTGTTCTTTTGGCGTTTATTTATGTTTTATAGATAACCTAATCTTTACGTTTTGTAAAATAGGCCATTATTAATCATAATCTCTATGCTCTTAAAAAGAAACTAAATATGTCTTAATTGTGACTTATCAAATATAAAACTTAAGTTAAGTTGTGTAGGTAATATAAATAAATACTTTCATAGATACGTGGAAGTCCTTGGGGTCACATCTCTATGGTGGTATGGTTTCGTCCACCATACCCCAGGGGGACCCCGGGGACCACCAGGGTCCGCTCCTCTTTAAAAAGGGTCAAAGTAAATGTATACCTACACCAATATGATAAAGGATTTTTTCAGGTGGGCCATATGCTTGTTCCAACAGCACATCGTATAAAAAAAAAAAAAATTGCATAATGATTATTATTCATCATTCATAGTAGAATATATAGAATATATTCATAGTACATCAGAACATAGCATCTCCCTCGAAGCGATAATATTTGTGGTATTGTTATCAGTAGGTACCTAGTTAACTAGGTACCTACTGATTACCTAGTTAACTAGGTACCTACTGATAACAATACCACAAATATGGAGGGGGGATGAGTACATTGTTGCAATTGGTAAGCACTATCTAGTCTCAAAGGTCTAGTCGTTTGGCGAAACAGCCGTAGGCAGGAGGACGTGCTGTATTAACTCAACATAATATTATTATTTTTACCGCGCATTCTGACTTTGTGGTTTACAAAATGGCCGCCTGTAAAGCACCAATGAGCTCCCGTACCAAGTCGGAAAATGCATATATTATCTATGTAATGGTGTTCCTTTTACTCGTTTAGGTACGATACTTTTTAAATCATTGAAATCGTTCCATTGGTTGCGAAGATATTACACATTTTGTACCAGTCAACCGCGGGGCGGCCGAATAGCTCATGTGACGTCACGATATCTTTTCCGCCCGCGGGCGCGCTCTCCGCAATTCATTTATTAGAGTTCACTCGATCTGCGCGGGTCGTGTTGTGGTTTTTACGTGAATATGCCGAACTATAAGTACTGTATAGTACCGAAGTGTACTAATACTTCAGTTAGTACACCTAAAAAACTATTTTTCAATGTGCCAAAGGTCCCGAAAGTGCGCAAAAAATGGTGCACTATCATGAAGAGGGATGACAAAATTCCGCTTTCGTGCCAAACTTCAAGATTTTGTTGCGAGGATCATTTTGATGTAAGTAGGTAGGTACCTCCATAATATACCAACTATGATAATAGTTGGTATATTATGGAGGTACCTACTTACATCAAAATGATCCTCAATCATTACTCGTGTGGTAAACAGGTGCGTAGGTAGCTTAGTAAAGCTTGTTTACGAATGTTAAAGAAAAATACAGGGTCGTACCTACTAGGTATATTTCAATGAGTAAGTAAATGATAAAAAATGTAAGTAGTGAAGTTTCTAATAACCCCTCCTCGGTAGTCGGGTTAAAACCAGGGTCGTACTCAGGTCTAACTACAATAAAATGTGCCGTTCTCGGTAATATTCCCCAATGCGGGAATATCCCACAAGTTTCCCGGGATATCGGGGATCATTTTGGGATTATAGAGGAATATTTCCGTCTTGGGGAATATATATCTATCTCATCATCATCATCATCAGCCTGTAGAAGTCCACTGCTGGACATAGGCCTCCCCCACACGTTTCCAGGAAGAACGATTCTGAGCCCTTTCCATCCATCGACTTCCCGCGGTCCTAACAATGTCGTCAGTCCATCGGGTAGGAGGACGTCCTACGCTTCGTCTTCCGGTTCGTGGTCGCCATTCGAGAACCTTTATTCCCCAACGGTTGTCGGTTCTACGAGCTTTATGGCCTGCCCACTGCCACTTTAACTTGCTGATTCTGAGAGCTGTCGGTGACCTTGGTTCTTCTACGGATTTCCTCATTTCTGATTCTACCTCGCAGTGAAACTCCCAGCATCGCTCTCTCCATAGCTCGTTGTGCGACTTTAAGCTTGTGTATGAGACCAATAGTTAGCGACCACGTCTCAGTGCCATTAAGTCATCACTGGTAACACACACTGATTATAGACTTTCGTCTTGAGGCTTTGCGGTAACTGTGACGAGAAGATGTGCCGTAATTTCCCGAACGCTGCCCATCCGAGTTGGATTCGTCGGCTGACCTCCAACATATACCGGTACGGGTGCGACATGAGCATTTGACATAAGTTTCGTCTTACTCATGTTCATTTTAAGACCCACCTGTTGGGAGACAATATTGAGGTCTCTAAGTATTGTTTCTAGGTCTTCCAGCGATTCCGCCATTATGACTATATCGTCGGCAAATCGAAGGTGACTTAAGTGTTCGCCATTGATATTGATGCCATACCTATTCCAGGACACGAGCTTGAAAATATCCTCCAGTGCAGACGTGAACAGTTTCGGAGAAATTACATCTCCCTGTCTCACTCCTTTTTGCAACTGGATAGGATTTGTACTCTGGTCCTGGAGTCGGATAGTCATGGTGGCATTACTATATAGGCCTTTCAACACTTCGATGTACCGATAGTCAATTTGACACCGCTGGAGTGACCGTAACACTGCCCAGGTTTCGACTGGCTTTTTCATAGTCCACAAACGCTAAACAAAGTGGCTGGTTATACTCTTCGGTCTTCTGTATAACCTGCCGGAGCGTATGAATGTGGTCTATGGTACTGAAGCCTTTTCGGGACCCGGCTTGTTCGGGAGGCTGGAAGTCGTCTAGCCTACGAGCGAGACGATTAGTAACTACTCTCCTTCAAAAGGGTGTTATCACCTTTCTTAAAGAACAGTACCACCACACTCCTGCTCCATGCCTCTGGCGTCGTACCCTCGAGGATGAGGATATCTATCTATACATGTAATAAAACTGTAGCCAAAGTGAATGAAAAAGAAGTACTTACCCATGTAAATTTAAGCGCGAACGAAGTTGCGGGCAAAAGTGATATATAATAAAAAAGAAAAAATATATACCTGAATTTATTATATTTTTAGGTGGAAGCTGATAATAATAATAATAATGCTGAACAATCCACACAGCACCATCTAGCCCCAAGCTAAGCAGAGCTTGTGTTATGGGTACTAGATGACTGATATACTTAATACAATACATTACATGCATACATATTTTTTATTATGCATAGAAAACACCCAGAACACCCGGAATAAATATTAGCAGATCGTACAAACATTTATCCCAAGGCGGGAATCGAACCCGCAACCTCCGCGTCGCAGGCGGACATTCGCCAGCCGCGCCACATCGGTCGTCATATGGAGAACTACGTCAAGTATAGGCTTGTGGGGAGGAATGCTTAGATTGAAGAAGGAAGTATTGCATTCCTGTATTGTATTCCTGACCTTGATTATTTATTGTATAATTTTTAAATAAATCTGGGTATAACCTACGAAAAAATATAATTTAAATTCTTAGGGCTTATTTTAAACTTAACATACCTAACGCTTTCGTTTATTCATAGCTCTAAATTACGTGTCCAAAGAACTTAGGTAGGTACATTCCTGTCAAATTAAGTATTTAAGTCTAATTTTATTTATTTTATACCTACATAATATTTTTCTTTAAACCTTTAAGTTTCTACATACTTATCTACATACCAATGTTGAAAATAACAGCGTAGGTAGTTACAAGAACAAACACAACTTCCCTGGCTGACTAACCTAAAACTTTTAGGTATTTTATAGGCTAGTCCAAGTATGTGTACCTACCTACATATTATCCTGTTATTCTGATTAGGTTGATAATGAGATTTGTTTACCTCTGAAGTTTCCAACCATGAATTTCAGCGCTTGTGTAATTTAAATGATTACTAAGATAATCAAATACCATGAAGGTATCAACTTTAGGTAGATTATCGGATTGCGCTTGCTCAAAACCGATATCTACCTTATTTCTAATACTCATTTGTTATATTAAAATAACAACCTTCTAATAAAAACCTAATTAAATCACTTGGTGACGTTACGCTCCGTGTCGGACGAGTATCGCGAACAGAAACGCGGGGCGCGCAGTGGTTTGGCGGCTAGCGCTGGGCCTTTGTGACGTCATCGCTTCCGTTCGCGCGGTCAGTGAATCTCGTTCGGTATTTTGCCCATAACTTAGTCAGTTTTGGCCGTAGAAAAAAAAATTTTGCATTTTATGTTTTAGTTTTTCAAGGCCTATAAAACTGCATTCATAGAAAAAACTGTGACGGGTCCCCATTGAATACTTTGTATTCATGAAAGCTGAGACAACGGGAAGACAATGGGAGGACAGTGAACCAACGAAAATTGTGGAGTTATGCTTGATAGCCGTGAACAGGAGAGACCTGGAAAGAGGAACGGCAAAGGTAATGCCTGCTGCTGTGACATTGAACATGATCTTTTGTCCTGAACGAAATATTCAAGAACAGGCAACAGATTCTCATGATCTGACCGTCAGCTATGTACGAAACACCCTGACTTTTAAGAAAAGTGTGAACTGCATAGTTGCTTTTCTAGAGCAACTGCCGAAACCGGTTTGCTTGGTAGCACACAACGGCAACTTTCGACTACAAACATCTAAAAGGCGAATGCATCAACGCTGGAATATTTTTACCAGAAGACCTGCTTTGTGTTTATTCAATGTGGCTATTCTACCAGATCCTCAAAAGTGAACCTGATTGTGATAGAAAGAAAGCAGCAGGCCTACAACTCTTGTACAAAATCTTTTTCAATGAGGAAATTATCACCACCACTGCTGAGGAGAAAGTGTTGTACTTACTTGATTGTGCATTGTTTAAAAGAGACAGTTTCTTGGTACTGGCTGAGGAGAAATGTAAATAATATTCTATACATGATAAGTTGCAAGCCCATCGCCGCTGCTAGCATACTAACAAGAATTTTTTTGTAATTTTTTATGTTATTTTTATTTGTTTTTCTGTTGTTTTTTACATTTTATTTTAAGTTTTGCTATGTGGTGGCTGAATAAATGATTTCTGGTCTTCTCTCTCACGATAGTCTCCTTGAGGTGGACGTATCTAGGAAAATACCTGTTTCAAAGTTTTAACTGTTTTCAACCAACCTAAAGGTAAAAACTATCGGAGTGAGGCTAATTTCTGGGGCTTATCATGTTGTCATTTAAATCTATACCTACCTTTATATTAAAATGAATCGCTGAAATGAACGACTGCACTGCAACAAAAAAAATCGATTTATTTGTGTTCGTTCGTTTTGTCAGGACTTTGTCTAAAATAAATTATAAAAAACTAAACAGATTTTTTTTAGCTAACGATCGGGGGCTGCGGTACGAATTTCGCCGGGTCAACTAGTTTTAAATATTGCGCGGTGTCGGTAACTCCAGAGGGTTGCCCAATTGCCACGAAGTGTAGGTAGAATAAGAAACTAAGTCCATATTCTTTGGACAGCACCCTTCTCCACACTACAAATTGAAGTTGCCAGTTCGGCCCCGAGGAGCCGATTTTCAGCTTTTCGATTATCTCGGCGGCGGCGGCGGCCTTCTAGTAGTAGTAGGATCGGCCCCTAATCGGCCTTTCCAATGTTACATGGAATATTATAGCAATCAATTCGTTTGCACTAGCACACTTCCACTGTACTGTCAGATTTAGCAGTAGGTAAGTATCCCTTTCGGGGCCGCCACAGATGGTAGTTGTTAATGCCTTGCCTTCAAATCTCCATAAATCTCTCTACTGATTGCTCCAAATACGAGTAACTGTTGTGTACGCAGCGGCCACGTACTGGTTTACTGCTTTTACTGTTTTTTGCGTTTAAAAATTGCGTAAATGTATTTGAAATTACGCCCTCTTCAGTCAGAAATCGGCCCTGACATGTTGGGGGTCGGGCTTTTTTGGAAACACGTACCTACTGGCAACACTGGTGATGACAAAAAATCAGAAAACAAATTGATTGGATTGTTGTTTTGCGAAAAAATCAAGTACCTAAAGTTATGACTATAATATGCTTGTGTGTGAATTAGATTAGGTACTACCCTGTCCTGACTTCTTTGCTGATTGTGCTGGGCTCGCTGAGGAGAGTAGCCAGAAGAGTTTACTTCTCTATAGCAGTCCAAGGCAAGAGAGAAAACATCATATCGTTCAGCCACTTTTTAGTTTAACCGGCACAGCTAAAATAGTTTACCTAATAAAAACATGACGCCACGAAAGGTAAGCTTCAAGCTTCTACATTAAATTAGCACAGCTTCAGTAGGTAGGTAAAATGTGTGCTGTTTTTTTCTGTAAAGTTAAGTAGGAAATTACTAAATGTACAAACAGTTTTACTCTCACATACTAAGTACCGTATTGGTGAAAGTGTGCCTGCACTTTTGGCTAAATTTGGCTAGGTTGGCTACTTACATTGCATCATAAAACATATTTCTAGCATGCATGACTTGCTAGGTAAATACTTGGTTATGTTTACTTCTTACCATAAGGTGGGACATCTGCTTGTTCCACCAGTAAGTCAGTTTCAAACTTAAAATAAACTTAACTTCAAAATTTTGTTTTGATCTTCATTCCTGTAGGAGCAGAATTTCAGGAATTCCCTTTTAATTACACCCCTATGCTCCGAGACAAATATAGCCTGAAAGGTTTAAGTCTTGGTTTAGGCAGTGGATGGTCTATATGTCAGTCTGTCAGGACAAAGATTCTTATAATCGGTATAGCTTTCTACAACTGCTATCAAGTAGTCTTATAAACTAAGTATTCAGTATGTTTATTGTATTATTATGTAGGTAGGCTTAACATTGTCTGATCTTAGGATTAGGTACAGGTTCTGAGCATAATATACCCAGTTAGCATGTTGCAATGGAGTTAGAGGAATAATAGAAAAAAACTTACATAGCTGCTATAGGCAATAAAGCAAAAATCCTAGGTATTGTTATAATAAATACAGGACTTAATAATAATAGGTGTACTAATCCTATTAATATTATAAACGCGAAAGTTTGTAAGTATGGATGGATGGATGGATGTTTTTTACTCTTTCACGCTCTAACCAGTAGACCGATTTGGATGAAATTTGGAATAAACATAGATTATAACTTGGATTAACATATAGGCTACTTTTTATCCCGAAATAATATCGGGAACGGGAAAAAACTGCCACGCGGGCGAAGCTGTGAGCGGCCGCTAGTTCATTAATAATTATTTGATCATTAGTAATTAGTTCTAATTTAACTAACATACTTTTAGTTTCAGTTTGGAGGAAAGAAAAAACAACTTTCAAGAAACAAACAATCAAAGCTTGAGAAACAACTTCCACATCTGGTAAACTACATTTTAAACTAGTGGTTCTGTGAGAACAGTAGACCTCCTAGTCCTTATAACCATGCAATAACTGGCCTCTCAGCTCAGTTAGTAGTAGCTCTGCCTTCTGTGCTGTAGGCCGTGGGTTCAATCCCCACCGAGAGCAAACATTTGTGTGATAAACATAGATGTTTGTTCTCTGTCTGGGTGTTATATTGTATTCTAAGTATGTATTTATAAAAAAAAAAAAGTATATAAGTAAGTATTCTATCAGTCATCTGGTTCCCATAGTACAAGCGATGCTTAGTTTGGGGTTAGATGATGTTGTGTAAAATGTCCACAAATATTTATATTTATTTATATTATAACTGACACTTTCTCCCTACATACTAATTGAATAAGACCACTTCTGAAAACTGCAAAGATCATGATTTAGATAACAAAAAACATAAAAAATGCAAATTTTGGCATCAATATCGACAATATATCGTAAAATTAACATATGTCCTAATTATCTCATTGAAAAATGCGTAAATTGACAAAACAAGATTGTATGAGAGTCTGAGCCCCCTTAAATATTTATTTTATTCTGTTTTTAAATATTTGTTGTTAAAGCAGCTACAGAAATACATCTTCTGTGAAAATTTCAACTCTCTAACTACCTATCACAGTTCATGAGATACAGCCTGGTGACAGATGAACAAACAGAGACAGCGGAGTCTTAGTAATCCCGTTTTACCCTTTGGAACGTACGGAAACCTAAAAACTACCCGGCTTAGACGAGTAAACCACTTACTCGTCTAAGCTACCCGGTCACCATCCCTCCGGCCTAAGACTACACTGGATATCCGAAATCCGGTCTCCAGCCGAACCACTATCCGTTCCATCACTAATTGGGGTTTTGACTTTTTTTTTGCGGTATATGGAAAGATCATAATATAAGTTTTATAGCAAAACTATTTATAACATTATGACGTCACAACTATGGTGATCAATCATGGCGCGTTTATAGTCACGTGATTTTTTTCTAAATTGTTTTGTTAAGATTTTTGTATTAGATATCAATATTATTAATAATAATGTTTTAAAATACATAAAAAAAAAACAATTTTTTTTTCTAAACCTCAATTATAACTAAATAATGATTATTGTAACTATTGCAGGTGATACAAAGAACTCATCATGAGCTATTACTTGAGATACAATACAAGTATCCCGGCCTCTATAACCTCAGTCGCAAGACAGGCCATCAACTGCTTGAGGAAATATCTAAGGTATGTATATATCTATATACTAAAAATCTAAATATATATAACTCAAAGGTGACTGACTGACATAGTGATCTATCAACGCACAGCCCAAACCACTGGACGGATCGGGCTGAAATTTGGCATGCAGGTAGATGTTATGACGTAGGCATCCGCTAAGAAAGGCTTTTGATTAATTCGACCCCCAAGGGAATAAAATAGGAGATGAAAGTTTGTATGAAACTTGGTCAATTTTAAACCGATCGGGCTGAGACTTTGCATGCATAAAGCTACTATGTTTTTATCCCGAAAAAATAACGGGAACAGGAAAAAACTGCCACGCAGGTGAAGCTGCGAGCGGCCGCTAGTACACTATATAGCTTCAAGAATCCACGGCACGGTAGATATCCCCTCAGATCTCTTAGTACTAAGTATGATTTTTGTGTTTTTGTATTAATCTTTGTCCGGAATAAGATAATAAATATTAATAATGCAGAACGAAGTTCGCGGGATCAGCTAGTATTATATTATATACTAGCTGTGGCCGCGACTTCGTCCGCGCGGAATTAAAAAAAAAGTGATTTAGTTTTTGTTTTCGTTTTTGCATTATATAATAATAATAATAGATTTTTTCTAAAACAAAAGTAGCCTTAGTTTCTCCTTATTACATCAGCTATCTGCCAGTGAAAGCCCCGTTGAAATCGGTCCAGCCCTTAGACGAGTAAACCACATCATTCATTAGATTTTCGAGCGTATCGTGTCCCCTGGTTTACTCGTCTAAGGTCCAGCCGTTCCAGAGATTAGCCGGAACAAACAGACAGACAAAAATTAAAAAAAATGCTTTTTTGGTATATGTATCGTATATACATTCATTTGCATGTAGTAAAAAGCGGTTATTTTAATATTACAAACAGACACTTCATATATTATTTATTTGTATAGATTTTTTATTGATTGTCCTAGAAATTAATTGCCAAAAAACATTTGATTTTATTTGTTTTCTAGATAATATTCGACCGCGTTAAGGATATAATGGGCACACATTTAGAAACAAGAGAGAACTGCTTTAAGCTTAGTGGCCACTATCGTAAAAGTCATCCGCACTTTGGGGACTTTCAAATGATTCTGTCAACTCTACACGCATTACAGGCAAGTCAATTGAGCGTCTATGGACAGAGTGACAGTTTGTACTGAAATTTAGTCTAACTACGAACTACAAACTGGAGGTGAGAAGGGAGGTAACGCTGACTGCGTACATTTTTAGGTTATTGAGAGGTATGGTGTACAACCCGCAAGTCAGTGGCGGATTTGCAGTCTCGGCCGCCCTAGGCCCCAAGCCATCAGCCGCCCCTTTCTCAGTATCCACCATATACTGCCCTACTGCGCAAATCTGGCCGCCCTAGGCCCGGGCCTACAGTGGGCTTAGGGTAAATCCGCCACTGCCGCAAGTACTTATGCGTGTGGGGCTGTATGTACCAAATAACTACACACGCGCGCGGCGACACAAACTCCTACTGGTTCTAAAAGCAAGGACTAACTTACTTAAAGAAGCACCTATGACAAGGGCTCTTCGTCTTATTAATAGATTATGCGAAGCGGAGGACTTTGACTTTTTTGTGGTTTCATTGACGAAATTTACAGAAAGAGCTTTTATGGTTTTTTAGATTAATAAGTGCTTAGTTGTAATTGTTTTGCATTGTCGATTTAGTTTTAAACTGTTATGGCATTGTAAAAGGAAATGAATAAATAAATAAACACCTACAAATGTAAAATCGTGACACATTCTATGAGTTTGCTAATGTAATTTGGGCAGGCGTTGGCCTAAACACAAAGATTATAATTAATTGGAATAGATATAGATAGATAGATAAATAACTCTTTATTGATTACCACAAGTAAAGTACACACATTTTATAAAGAATATAAAGAAAACAATGCAGTAATACAATGGGCGGCCTTATCGCTAAAAGCGATCTCTACCAGGCATCTCTATAGATTACCTATATAGGTATAAATAGACCCTAATCTATAGAGATGCCTGGTAGAGATCGTTTTTAGTGATAAGGCCGCCCATTGTAATAAGTCAAAGTCAAAGTCAAAAATCATTTATTCAGTAATATCCGCAGGGATCATCTTGAAACGTCTTAAATCTAGGTGAATCTAAGCGCCAGTTCCTCGCGACCAAGCCTAGAAATACTGCATTGTTGTAAAATGTTGAAGAAAAATAAATGTTGAAAAATAAACATTTATATTACAGGATGCCAACGAAGCCCCACGCTTGCAAATACAAGAGAAAGAGTTGTTACAGCAACCGCCGAAGCCTAGTAGTAAGTGAAAACAAAAACCGGCCAAGTGCGAGTCGGACGCGCGCACGAAGGGTTCCGTACCTTTATCTAAAATGAAAACGGCAAAAACGTTTTTTGCATACGAACCCCCTTAAATATTTATTTTATTCTGTTAGTATTTGTTGTTATAGCGGCAACAGAAATACAGTATCTGTGAAAATTTCAGCTCTCTAAATATCACGGTTCATGAGATACAGCCTGGTGACAGACGGACAGACAGACTGACCGAGTCTTAGTAATAGGGTCCCGTTTTACCCTTTGGGTACGGAACCCTAAAAAAGAAGTAACATCACAGCTTGAATCCCCAAGATAGATCTCTGTAGATATCCCCTCCAATATTAGTACTACTCGGGATTCTTCGAGAATGTCCAAGGAGGGTAGTCAGAGGTATGTCCAGATAGATTTTGTATTTTTTTTGTCTTTATAATTTTGTCTTTCGAGTCGTTACTAATTTAATTAATGTAATTGGTGTGTAACCGTTTTAATTAAATGTAAATAAATAAATAAATAGATAGAACATTTGATACATACCCACATTTTGCAGTAAATAAATAAATAATGCTGGACAATCCACACAGCATCATCTAGCCCCAAGCTAAGCAGAGCTTGTGTTATGGGTACTAGATGACTGATATACTTAATACAATACATTACATACATAGATATTTTTTATTATACATAGAAAACACCCACAACACCCGGAATAAATATTTGCAGATCGTACAAACATTTATCCCGAGGCGGGAATCGAACCCGCAACCTCCGCGTCGCAGGCGGACATTCGCCCGCCGCGCCACGTCAGTCGTCTGTCCAGCAATGTCGTCAGTCCATCGGGTAGGAGGACGTCCTACGCTCCGTCTTCCGGTTCTAACCCTTTTTTTATATGACAGCCATTGAAAACCTTCCGTATGACGATGTAAAATCAGCTTGCATGAAGTACTCTGATAAAGTCGTGAAAGCCATGACCGCATACGTCAAAGGGCTGAACTCCACGTTACTGAAGGATGATAACGAGGATACTGTAGCCAGGAAGAAAGTCAGGGAAGAGCTGAAGAAAATGGGACCTTACTTTCCTACTGTGAGTTATAGAACTACTAAATTTGCATGGCTTTGTTCGCGTGGATCTGAAGGTTCATTGTGTCTTCTTTTTTTTTTATGATAGATAGATAACATTTATTCAGACCACCACAAAACAGTAAACATAACACACGAAGATATATATATGGCTTTTCAGCGGCTGAGGGTTGCCACGATTTTGCCAATGTCGAGTGTTTACTAAACTTAGAACAAAAAGGCGGAGATCTGAGTACGGTAAGAAGGGAGACTCTAAACGAAAATACAAATTAAGTTGATATGTCATATAAGTAGGTAATATAATATATTCATTTTGTAGGTAAAAACACAAACACACATCAAATATAAATAAATTACATAGGTAGGTGTCAGTGTTGTTGCTAAAAAATCCTGTTGCAAGTGTCAAATATGACATATTTTCTATAGAAAATTGTCATATTGAGTAATGATGGTTAAAACACCATATAAATTACACACCAGAACCTAAAATAACACTAAAAAAACAATTAAAATACAGAAACAACGACATGAATCTCATAACTTCTACTGATCGGCAACAAACATGTCAAATTACGTGTCTATACTTACTATTATTTAGTTTAGAGGTTCTCAAACTTTTTCGTCTACCGCCCACTTTGAAAATCAATAATTTTTCAGCGCCCCCCAATTTTTTTTAACCACAACTTATAAACCACACTGATATTCATTACTTTAATACTCAACTTACTGGACTTAAAACTTTAATACTCAATATATTTATTGCTTTCACATGGTTTAATTTGGATACAAACATTGTTCTTATCTTTATATCTTTTTGTTTTAACTTTAGTTTTTATGCAATCTAACAGGGCAGAAATATGATTTAAATAATCGATGTTGTGTAATAGGTAGGTTCCAATTTCAATGAATTTTAAAATAGTAGATGAAATTACAAATCGGCCATCGCTCCTTTAAACTACTTCAAACATCCCCTATTTTTTCTGGGCCCCTTTTACCGCACCGCTTTAGGCCTTTTTTTTATACAACTTGTTGATGGAACAAGCAGATGGCCCACCTGATGTTAAGTGGTTACCATCACCTATAACAAAGCATTGCCTCGTGTGCCTGTAATTACACCGGCACCCACACCCTTCAAGTCGGAACACAGCAAGCTGCTTAGCGGCAGAAATAGGCAGGGTGGCCTTCAACGCCTCCCACAAGGGGGCGTTATCGCCCACTTTGGGAAAGACTGATATAGTTGAAACCCTTCGCTAAGAGCTTTATTACTACTGCACTGTATATTGTTATATTTCTTTTGCAGATGGTGAAGCAAGTGGTTGAAAAACACTTCATGCCGCCTAACATTCCATTGCACAGGATCCGCGTGAGTACATATATTACTGTACAACGTGTAATAACACTACTTCCGGAAATTTAAACTGCGCATTCAGACCTTAAGGTGGAACAAGTCGTTATTATTTCCATACAAGCGCTGATTTAGTACTAAACCTTTCGACGCTTGTAACTTTCAAGGTAATCTGATTTTACGTAGAATATAGGGTAACGAGCCTAGATAACGGCAAGATAATTCAGTATCAAACTTAACTTCGGACGCACGTTAATAAATAGTAGAGATATTCAGTTACAGCGTTTGTATGGAAATAGTAACGACTTATTCCACCTTAATTTTGATTACAAAAATATATCTGCACCTTTGGTCCGTTTTTAGGGTTCCGTACCCAAAGAGTAAAACGGACCCTATTACTAAGACTCCGCTGTCTGTCTGTCCGTCTGTCACCAGGCTGTATCTCATGAACCTTGATAATAATAATAAAATAATAATAATAATGCTGGACAGTCCACACAGCGTCATCTAGCCTTGGGGCTACATGATGCAGCTAGCTAAGCAGAGCTTGTGTTATGGGTACTAGATGACTGATATACTCGTACTTAATACAATACATTACATATATAGATATTTTTTATTATACATAGAAAACACCCGGAATAAATATTTGCAGATCGTACAAACATTTATCCCAAGACGGGAATCGAACCCGCAACCTCTTGCGTCGCAAGCGGACATTCGCCCGCCGCGCCACATCGGTCGTCGAATAGTTAGATAGTTGAAATTTTCTTTTCTATTTTCCATCTTCAGATATACGGAGAGCCGTTCTTACCATCCAAGGATGCCATGTCTCCGTTCGTGCAGCGTTACCACAATGGTGCCTCACGCGTCATCAGACACCCTCGGATGTACAACCTCCTTCTCTTCAAGATACCGCAGAAGCAATACGCACAGCTGATGGCCATGGATGGAACTGTTATCAGTGAGTAATAATAATAATAACGTTTATTGTTCAGAAAAAAGGTACAAACAAAATGACGACCGATGTGGCGCGGGCGGTGAATATCCGCCTGCGACGCAGAGGTTGCGGGTTCGATTCCCGCCTCGGGATAAATGTTTGTACGATCTGCAAATATTTATTCCGGGTGTTCTGGGTATTTTCTATGTATAATAAAAAATATCTATGTATGTAATATAGTATTGTATTAAGTATATCAGTCATCTAGTCCCCATAACACAAGCTCTGCTTAGCTTGGGGCTAGATGATGCTGTGTGGATTGTCCAGCATTATAAAAAAAAAAAAAAAATATCATCAAGTAAATATGTAAACTAAAGACATTCCATGGTTTGGAACTGGAGTTTCGGACAAGAAAAACTGTTTCCCGAACCTCAGCGCCCTCCCCTCGCCTCGCACAAATAATACATAGTTAAACAAAGAATAAAATAAGTATACTTATTAGAATAAAAAATAGGCAATGTAGAACAAGGTAAAGCTAGGAATAATATAAAAAAAATATGTATATGCAATGTAAAACAAGGTAAAGCTAAGAGTTATAGGTAGGTAATCAACAGCGTAAACTTTTTGAGTTTGATTGTTCGACCCGTGATCATGGCGCATGCAACTGTGCCGAAATATCGGGAAACAATCAAACTCAAAAATCATGGTAAATATCCTGTTTCTATCCAAAATATTGATCAAAACCATGATAGTTTAAAAAGTTGCGTGTATTGTTGTTCCAGACGGGGCAAAACTGGTGATTCGTACCGACAGTCCAGTGTACGAAGCTACACCAGAGCTTAGATCTGAGATGGCTGCTGCCCTCGGGGGACCGCGGGGGGAACCCATACTGCCCATGATTGACGAACTTGAGGACGACGAACCTGTCGTCACCATGGATATAGAATAAGAATAAATAATTACATAGATACTTTAGCGATTATAAGCGTATCGCTAAGAATAAATTACTTATAACAAATAATAATTTTTTTATACAATTTTTCTGATGGAACAAGCATATGGCCCACCAGATGTTAAGTGGTTACCATAGCCTATAACAAAGCATTGCCTTGTAGTTCACGTTAGTTAGGAACGTGCTCTATAATAGAGACGACCAATGTGGCGCGGCGGGCGAATGGCCGCCTGCGACGCAAGAGGTAGCAGGTTCGATTCCCGATCCCGATCTATGTAAGTAATATATTGTATTAAGTAAATCAGTCATCTAGTACCAATAACACAAGCTCTGCTTAGCTTGGGGCTAGATGATGCTGTGTGGATTGTCCAGCATTATTATTGTTTGTGAATCTGACTTTTTACTAAATAATAATAATAATAATGCTGGACAATCTACACAGCATCATCTAGCCCCAAGCTAAGCAGAGCTTGTGTTATGGGTACTAGATGACTGATATACTTAATACAATACATTACATATATAGATATTTTTTATTATACATATAGAAAACACCCGGAATAAATATTTGCAGATCGTACAAACATTTATCCCAAGGCGGGAATCGAACCCGCAACCTCTGCGTCGCAGGCGGACATTCGCCCGCCGCGCCACATCGGTCGTCAATATGTCAATATATGAACACAATAGATGTTCTATGCAGACCATTTGATAGTTGGATGTTTGCTACTTAGACCTTCTGATCAGAAGACTTCAGGCTGATATGATGAGGCTTAACACCTGTATACCTCAGGTTGATGGACGCAGAGTAGTAGTACCATCAGGTGGGCCATCAACAAGTTCAATAAAAACTTTACAACATTTAATTTCCTAGTAAGTACACATCTCTACCAATTCATTTTTACTTTTCTCAGGTCAAAGGGTTGCTGGAAGAAAAGACTTATGGTTATAACTCTTTGTAAACGTTTTTGTTTAGACTAAAGAATTTAAGATCTAAGAACATCATCTAACCGCAAACGAAGCTTAGCTTGTACTATGAGAACTAGATGACTGATAGAATACTTATATGTTTTTTTTTGCAAATATACATATAATAATAAATATATATATAGGTAGGTACAAGACTTAGAATACTATACACCCAGACTCACATTGAATTGAATTGAATTCTTGTTGAATGGCATTTGCAGTGTTGCCCGCAATTTCGCCAATGATTCATTACATAAATGTTTGTTCTCAGTGAGAATCGAACCCACCACCTAGGCTAGGTACTATCTTCTAGGCCTGGTCGCGAGGAACTGGCGCTTAGATTCACCTAGATTTAAGACGTTTCAAGATGATCCCTGCGGATATTACTGAATAAATGATTTTTGACTTTGACACCTACAGCGCAGAAGCTTAGACGAGTAAACCACTCGTCTAAGCGCAGAAGGCAGGGTTACTACGAACTGAGCTGTGAAGGCTGTCAAAATAACAAGCTTTTCAGTTTCGTTGTAAGTGTGTTTATTATAATAATAATAAAAACGTTTATTGTTCAGAAAAAAGGTACAAACCAAATGTCGTCAGGTAACATAAGTAAACTAAAGACATTCCATGGTTTGGAACTCTGAGTTTCGGTGGTTTCGGACATGAAAATCTGTTTCCCGAACCTCAGCGCCCACTTATGCTCTTTACTCATCGAATAAACAACTTCCTCTTAGGTTTATTTAAAGTTATTTAAACTTATACATGTAGGTAGGTACACACATTTAAATTAAGGACCTATATATTTAAACATGAATTTACAAAAACAGGATAAATCTCAAAACAACTACTAATGTTGGTACAATAAAACGACACACTCACCTACCTACTTTTTTGCATACAATTACGTTTCCTCTCATCATCATCATCATCAATAGCCTATAGGAGTCCACTGCTGGCTAAAGGCCTTCCCATATACATTTCCAGGATACTTGCAATCGAGCCATCCGAGTAAAAATAAAATATACTTAAGGCTACACTAGTCGGTACGTTGTCCATACAAACGCTGTAAGTGTTTAATGTCTACTATTTATTAACGTACGTCCGAAGTTAAGTTTGATACTGAATTATCTTGCCGTTATCTAGGTACGTTACCCTATATGCTACAGTAAAATCGGATTACCTTGAAAGTTACAAGCGTTACAGGATTTAGTACTAAATCTTTCGACGCTTGTAACTTTCAAGGTAATCTGATTTTCTAGATAACGGCAAGATAATTCAGTATCAAACTTAACTTCGGACGTACGTTAATAAATAGTAGACATTAAACACTTACAGCGTTTGTATGGACAACGTACTGACTAGTGTAGCCTTAATGTTCTATTAAATTTTTTTTTATGGTAGTTAAAAAAATTACTTTCTAGCTATAACATACTTACCTTAGGTAGGTAAGTTCATAGTTATTTATTCCATTCAAAAAAACAAATTACATTGTATGCGGAAACATATGTAACAAATTAAAAGTTACCTACGTACTTAGCTACTTACAATACCTGATATTAAATATAATAAAGCTTTGGTTGACGTATTTAATTACTTTCTACAATATATCTAGACATACCTACCTCTAACTTAGATGTCCTCGAAGAATCACGAGTGGTTACTTTGTACTACATTAATATTGTTTCTTTATTCTTTATTTTTGTTGTATGTATAGGTACTTAATTATAATGCTGTGTGTTCTTGTGGCTAATAAATAATTGTCTATGTCTATGTCTACTAAGAGAACTAAAGGGATATCTACCGTGACTGGGTATTAAGTGGTGATGCTATTTATATTGTTACATTATTACGCTCAGAGTTACCTAGGTACTTTACATTCAGAGTTACCTGCAGTAGTTACTTTACATTTAGAAATACAAATAGAAAATATCTATTCACACCACACAACTCACTCCACTCAACTCAAGTTCTCTAAATATGTACCTACATGTTTAATTTTATACAAAGAACACAAAGTAGATATAAAACTAAAAAGAAAGCGAAAAAAGGCATCCACTCTGCATATGCCAAGAAGCGCCAATTAGAGTTAACTACAGTAGGTACTTTACGTTCAGAGTTACCTACAGTAAGTACTTTACGTTCAGAGTTACCTACAGTAAGTACTTTACGTTCAGAGTTACCTACAGTAGGTACTTTACGGTTAGAGTTACCTACAGTAAGTACTTTACGTTCAGAGTTACCTAGTACTTTACGTTCAGAGTTACCTACAGTAAGTACTTTACGTTCAGAGTTACCTGCAGTAGGTACTTCACGTTCAGAGTTATCTACAGTAGGTAATTTTCGTTCAAAAGGTTTACAGTCTGACAACAAAGTACAGTTGCTATCTGATAATTTTATAAAATCTGCTTGTGAAGCTACCATACAGTGCAGCAACATCAGGCAGTCATCTTCAGCTCTATGGGCCGTCAGACCTTTCATTCCCCCAAAATATCTTTTAAAGATAACAGATAACTTCATACTCAATCGTTTCTTTTTATCCGACAGGCTTGCTTCGCTCTTATTCAGTTTTTGCGATATTTTGGAAGTTGGTGACACACAGCTAAAAGAAGAACACAATTTGTCTATATCGTCACATTTCTCTGGCGTCACATTCAACCCAGGACATTCGCCTTCATCATCTGATGTAGTATCAGAAAGAAAACGGCTGTTCCTGCTTTTGTTTGAGTTCATACTTCTGCTTAAGTTCATACTTGCACGTTTGCTTGCAGAAGGTATAGTTTTTTCTGAGACAGTCACTTTATCTATTTTTCTGAATATATTCAATGAATCTACACACAGCAAATCGTGTGGTAGAGAAACTTTTCCGTCTGCACATTCAGCCAACAATATCTTATAATCGAAAACTATTCCGTTGTGGGCAACTAAGCACACTGGCTTTTTCAAGTCTTCTAAGAATGCGTTTATAGTGTTAATCTTTTCCTTAAAAACCAGGGTTTTCTTATCGCGATTATTGGCTATCCTTGAGATTTTTGGAGAGTCTGGTATAATAGGTTTTTGAGGTTTTAACAAAAAACTTAACTTAGAGATTGGATGAGGCAGTTTGCCGATTTCAGTTTTCTGTATATCCTCCCTGGAAGTCGCTAGAAGACATATCTCCGTTATTTTAGTCCTGTTGTATTCTTTGTGTGGTAGCCCGATTGTTTCAAGGTCAATTATTACAAATGTTTCAATTTTCGTCATTATGATAGTAGATACTTTGTCAAAACACTCTGAACTGCTTATCACTTAGACGTGATTTATAAATAAAATTTAAATATTTAAACTGAGTTTCAATGCATGTGCTTACTTGCTCGTATCACAATGTGTTCTCGTCGATTCTTCTATAGTCAGTGAGACTGACTATACCTAGGTACTTTGGGGATCCCGAGCCTTGCTGTCACTGTATTTTGCATAGGTACCTAGTGCATTTTACCTCGAGTTAGGATAAGCGCCTCTAGTGTGTATGTTGAGAACTCTCGTGCAAATTAGACTCGTAGTACTGTATAACATATTCTGATAACGCTACTGACCAATGCCACTCAATTTGGCTGACATCAAGGTCGGTTAAAGCTTCCTCATTTTATAAACTATTATTAACACATTAAAATCAAAAATGATTTGACTTCCAGACTGAATTCAAGTGCATTTTGCGCCCCACACGCTGACTGTACTGAAATAGCGTTTCTAGGTATAGGTATTGGTTTTGTTTTCATTTTAAATGACTCATTTGACCTATACCCAATTTAGTCTTAGATAAGTTTATATAATAATATGTATTTGTCATAGTTCTCGTAACCACCTAAACTAAAAAAAATCAAAAATGATTTGACTTCCAGACTGAATTCAAGTGCATTTTGCGCCCCACACGCTAACCGTACTCAAATAGCGTTTCTAGGTATATTGGTTTTGCTTTCAATTTAAATGACTCATTTGACCTATACCCAATTTAGTCATAGATAAGTTTATATATGTATTTGTCATAGCTCTCGTAACCACCTAAACTCGCTCTCCACTCAACTCAAGAGCTCTAAATATGTACTTACCTACATGTTTAATTTTATTAATTTTGCATAATTGGTTTCTTGACGTACTTTTATTCTATTAATCTATTTATTATTCTTATTATAAGTATTGTGTTATTGAAAATGTTAGGTGGTTGTGATAAATACCGTAAAATACGAACAATACTAATAATAAGGATGAGGGATGGGGCGAGTGGGCACCTAAGGCTTGACGAAGTTTCCTAAACACACCGGTTGAATTCTCCGGTTTCTTTATTAAAGTTATAATATTAAAATAAATTATATATGTAAATGAGTGATAGATACCCACTGACTATATGAAACAAGGAATATTCACCTAAACACTATATGGCTTAGGTACGTTCTTTAGGTACATGTAGGTAGGTACATACATATTTTTAAACAAAGTATTTTTTATGGTGGTAGGTACACTAGGTATACATACAGGTACCTACTTATATACATAGATATTTAAATACATTTTGGCCATTATAATTATAGCATTAACATTGAAAACATAAAAAAAAGATTGTCTTATATCTATGTACTTAATAAGAAACATTCCATATCTACTAAAATAATTTGTATCCTATTAAACCTTTGGTTCTTGTATTAACAATAAAAAAATACCTTGGACACTCGTCTAAGAAAAATACCCAGGTAGTTACGTTTTGTTTGTTGACAATTTTCTTTCTAAAGGTTTACAGTCTGACAACAATTTACAGGTACTATCTGCAAAATATAAAAAAAACATTTTTGCTGCTACCATACATTGTAGCAACATAAGACAATCGTCTTCAGCCCTATGGGCAGTCATATTGTCCATTCCCCCAAAATATCTTATAAAGATATCAGATAATTTCATACTTAAACGTTTTTTCTCATCCGACACTTTAGTTTGACTCTTTTTTGATTTCTGCGGCGGTTTTGAAGATGACGACAAATTGCTAAAAGAAGAACATAAATCGTCTATTTCTTGGAATTCTTCCGGAGTTATATCTAACTTGGGCCATTCGTCTTCATCGTCTGTCATTATATCAGAAAGCAAAGTGCTGTTCATGCTTCTGCTTGAGTTCATACTATTATTTGTGTTCATTGTGCTCGAGTTCATACTTTTGTTAGAAGAATCCAAGGGTTTTTCCGGGGGAGTCTCTTTAGATATTTTTCTGAAGATCAATAGTGAATCAACACACATCAAATCGTGTGGTAGCGAAACTTTTGCATCAACACATTCAGCCAACAATATCTTGTAATCAAAGATGTTTCCATTGTGTGCTACTAAGCACACTGGTTTTTTCAAATCTTCTAAGAATGCGTTTATCGTGTTAATTTTTTCTTTGAAAGTCATTAAATTTTTAACTCGTTCATTAGTTATCCCTGTGACTTTTGCAGAGTCTGGCGTTATAGACTTTTCAGGATTTAATAAAAAACTCAGCTTACACATTGGAGGCAGCTTACCGGTCGCAGTATTTGTTAGGTCCTTCCTGGAGACCGCTAGAAGACACATCTCTGTTATTTTAGTTCTGTTGTATTCTTTGTGTGGTAGCCCGGTCGTTTCAAGGTCGATGATCACAAACGTTTCTATTTTCTTCACCATAATGCTCGTAATTTGTTAAACCACTAGATCAAAATTATCACTGATGCGTTGTATAGGTACCATAACAATGTAAAAATGTTTTGATAAATACCTACGTAGTGTGTGGTGACGTGTCGAGCGTGACCACAGAGAAAACACGTCATGTTTTATAAAATTTATCTAACCTAACTGCGTGTCTCAGTTAGCGATGCTTGCTCCATGCTCATAGCGCGCAGGCGTAAGATCTTTAGAGAGTAATATTCTGCGTAGGACTAGATACCTACCTACCTATTACTATGGGATCATCGACCGTGCTGTACCTACTCAGTCAGGCTCACTCACTCAATTGACTTGACTTATCAAAACAAAACCATTGATCGCTTTACATTTTGCCATTTTGTGTTATGGTGTGGTGTGCCTTAAACCGCGCGCCGAGCCAATCGCGCGGTACCGCGCGGTCATGTGAACCTAGCCTAATAATAGCAGGCTTGACGGCTTGACCTTTGAATAACAATAGTAACTTGAGTTTGGTTTGGTGTAGCCGATAGATGTCGTTGACAGGTTGTAGTTATTGGCATTGTAGTACTTACGTAGCCTGCTAGATGGCGCTAAAATGCTATTATTCACAGACGGTTTTAAGATTCACTTGCCGATATAAACGTGTCCTACGATGCATTGCCCGCCAACATAGAGGGCCTTGCACGAACAATTTTATCATTTGTGGTGTAACGACGTTGAAAGTTGAAGTCGGTTTCGCTTAAACTTGATTATAATTTGATTAATCTACTAATTTTAAGAACCTTTTTCCTGACTGACTGACTGACATAATAGATAGCACACAGCCTAAACCACTGGTTGTAGAGACTTGAAACTTGCAGGGCAGAGTCCGGCTAAGATAACTTAGCGCGTTGCCGAACTCCAAACGAATCGTGCGCTGAACTATCGTTTTATAATATCCCTGCCTGCACTTATAACATATCGCACGTTGAAAACAAAAGTGACACTATCCAAAATTTGGCGGTATTGAGTTACAGCGACATTTGAAATCTACGGGAAAAACTACGTCATCTCCAAAGATCCGTTTCCTTATAGCTCACTTAGACGCCCCTAGACGTCACCATGTGTCACTTCATACTTTAAGGTTTTGAGCTGGTTTACTAAACAAAAACCGACATTAAACCAGTTTGTGCCCGGACACCGGCGATAACTGTTCGTGGGGTAAGTGAAAAAGTGTCATATTTTGTGTAGTGTCAGTAAGTCTAAGGGCCTTAAGCAAAATAATACTTGTCAGTTTAAGAAGAAAAGTGGCACTATGCTTGATCTTTTTTGAAATTTAAGGCACTACGCAAAATAACACTTGATAATGTTAGAGCAAAAGTGGCACTTTACTGAACATTTTTTTAAATTAATTTTTGCTGCCATATCTACCGAATAATTTAATTAAAATCAACTAAAATGTGATAAAATAATATCTGAACTATTATTTAAAACCACAACAGTACGTCGTTCTCAATTTATAGTCGAGTTATTGATCCCAGAAAAATTACAAAAACTTTAAATGGCCATACTGAAAAATTTAGTTTTTTGTTAAGTGTCACCTTTGTTTTCAAGGTGCGATATTTATTACACAATTGTGACGATTATTAACTTTTTCTGTTGGCACGTTAAGATGACTAAATATAACAGTACACTATGTTCTAGATTTCGACCACGCGCAGAGTTACCTTGCATGGATTATATTCGTTTAGAGGTGTGTTCTTGGAGTTAAATTTTTAAATAAGAATTTCTGAGACTTAACCTAGAAAGAAGTGCAACGGGGGTTAAAGTTAGTATAAGTAGAGCTTTACGCGGACGAATTCGCGTACATTCCGCTCGTTTAGTAATAGGAACG
The DNA here is from genome assembly GCA_947095575.1 of Electrophaes corylata. Classification (NCBI taxonomy): domain Eukaryota; kingdom Metazoa; phylum Arthropoda; class Insecta; order Lepidoptera; family Geometridae; genus Electrophaes; species Electrophaes corylata. The sequence goes on along the minus strand of OX352724.1, from coordinate 4,446,797 downwards.
CAAATCACAGTGCCTTAAGGTGGAACAAGTCGTTACTATTTCCATACAAACGCTGTAACTGAATATCTCTACTATTTATTAACGTGCGTCCGAAGTTAAGTTTGATACTGAATTATCCTGCCGTTATCTGGGCTCGTTACCCTATATTCTACAGTAAAATCAGATTACCTTGAAAGTAACAAGCGTCGAAAGATTTAGTACTAAACCTTAGACCTTTAGTAACGACTTGTTCCACCTTAAAGCCTAATGTTGATTAGTGACCCTTACAAAACTGAAGCTATCAGATTTATATAAAAAAACATATTAATAATATTTTTTTATTTCATTTGAATTCATTGTAACTAAGATTAGGTACACTTAGAAAATCTAAATCTAAGTTAAGATACTTACATCATAACATAAGAAAAATTTTCACCATACAGGATGTAAAAAGATTAGGTCCGAAATTAGTAATTTTATTTTATTTTTAGTATAGTACAACATAAATACTTCTGCAGATATAATCGCTCCCGACTTTTAGTAAACTTGTATATTTTTTTGAATCCTAAATATTTGATTTAAGGTGTTCAGAATTAGACAGTTCCAAAATGGCTCCTGCTGTCCGAAATGTCATACACAAAAAATAAAGTACAATTGAATAAAATAATAAAAATTATCTCGATACTTATAAACGTTATTTTTTTAATATTGCTAAGAAGTCCTCTCAACTGTTTGTCGTTACCCATGTAAGAGATGGCAATAAACATTAAAACATTGTCTAGCTTTTGACAGTTTTTTTAAGTTAGCCGTTAGTTCAGACTGTTCACCGACAGTTTCTGATTTCTGACACTTAATACCAGTATACCTCAGGTTGGTGGACACAGGGTAGTCTTAGGGCACGTACCTAACGTAATTTTTCCACTCCAAAATTTACTTCATTGATTTACTTCATTCATTTTGTACACTTAAATCACAGAATGACAAGAATATATATTTTTTTATAGAATATTGAGTTTTTCATATTGACAATTGCGAGTGACTTTTTTCTAACGGATTTGGAACAGAATCATCATAAAATTCATTTTTCACCACAGAATAATAACAATTTATTTCTAACTTTTAAAATAAGTTTAAATTTCTCTTTTATAAGAAACTCGTCAAAATTCAGTTCATGTTTTCGGAAGAAATCTTTTTACACATTGTATGAAAGAATGTAAATAATTTACGTGTAATTACAGGTACACCAGGCTTAACACCTGTATGCCTCACGTTTATAATGAGTGTGCCTTCGAGGCAATGCTTTGTAATAGGTAATGTTAACCACTTAACATTAGGTGGACCATCTGCTTGCTCCGGCAACAAGTCACATAAAAAAAATTACCATCCAATTTTCTTACTCAAGTACGTTTATATCTAAGCTCTTATCTAATATCCTCTCTAATAGTCTTCTAAATCATCATCATCCACATCGTCTATATCAACATCAATATTATCCAAGGCAACATCAGTATTTGCACTTTGACTCTTTTCAAACGCTTTGTACGCCAATTCAACATCATTTTCTTCCATATCATCATCTTCAACATCATTTTCTACAACCTTTTCGACAACAACATCCTGTTCCACGACTTCCTCCACTTTATTAACTTCTACAACATTTTCTTCATTGTTTTCTTCAATTTTATTCTCATCAACATCATTTTCCTCGTCAATACGTACAATTTCACTAGGAGTTTCAGTAATAAACTCAACATCCGAATCATTCTCGTGAACTTCATCTATAACGTGAAAATCATCATTTAAATATTCATTTGAGACGTTGCTTGGTTCATTTTTAGCTGTCAGATCTATTTCACCGTCATTGGTTATTGGGTTTTCAGACTTTTTCAGCTCTTCTTCAGACCTTTTCTCAGCTTCTTCAGCCAGCTTCTGGGCTTCTAAAGCTTCAAACTCCAACGCCTTTGCCTCGGCTTCTAACTTCTGCTTCTCCTGGATCTCAACCTCTTTAACCGGCCAATTCTTGTCGAGTAAATTTAAATCGCTTTCGTCAATCATATCTTGTATATTTTTCTTTCGAATCGTTTTGAGAACCCTCTGGTTGGTTTTGGGTTTAAGTGCTATGTGGAACGGTTTAAAAGTAAGTGTGTTGCCATCTGAAATAAACCATATCTACATTATTTAGGCATATATGACAACAAAAGTCACAACTCAGATATTAGTAAGTCAAAGTCAAAAAGCATTTATTCAGTAATATCCGCAGGGATCATTTTGAAACGTAGTTGTTAGTAAAACTTATGTAGGTGATGTTAGTAGTAGTAGAGCTCTTAGTGAAGGTCTCGTCCGGAGAAGTACTACTACCATGCCTATTTCTGCCGCCAAGCAGCGCAGCGTGTTCCAGTTTGAAGGGTGTGGGTGCCGGTGTAATTACAGGCACACGAGGCTTAACACCTGTTTGCTTAGGTTGATGGACGTAGAGTAGTGCATTGTAGGGCACGTCTATTACGAAGGTGACCTACGAGACAATGCTTTGTTACAAGTGACGGTAACCACTTAAGATGAGGTGGGCGGACCATCTACTTGTACCATCAGTAAGTCAAATAAAAAAAAGTTAAAACTTACCAGCAACAGTGACAGGCTGCTTAGCACACAATCTATCATGGTTCCTATAGGTATCCACGGCTGCGGTGTACAACTTGGCCTTCGTTGACTTCCTCAGGGACTGAACCCCGAACTTAAGCAGAAACTTTTCTATAATCTCCCGCTTAGGCAGCTTCGGGTGGCCGTAAATCCGGACAACTTTTAAACCACTGTCTAAAACACGCCTGGATAGGCTTTGAGTCAAAGTCTGAAAGAAAACAAGATTTGTGAACACTTTTACTCAATATCATCTAGCCCCAAACTAAGCATAGCTTATATGAGGACCAGATAACTGAAAGAATTCTAATATAAGTTTCTTTTTTTAACCAAATAACATCACGACTTTAATCCCCCAGCACGGGGGGGGGAGGAGACAGAAGTACGTTCAGATAGTACATACCCACATTTTAAAATAAATATATAGTTGCTTGTCGGATAATTCATCTCATCGCCTCAATAAATAAAACAAATATTTATGGGCAATGTTACACAGCATCAACCCCAAACTAAGCACAGCTTGTACTATGCTAACCAGGTGACTTATATGTTTTTTTGTACATGCATACTTAGAACTCAATATAACACCCAGACATAGAACAAGCCTCTATGTTCAACACACAAATGTTTTTCATCGGTGGGGATCGAACCCACAACCTACAGAACAAAAGCTACTACTAACTCTGTGAGGTTAGTCTAAACTAATATTACTGATTAATAATAATAAGAATATTAGTATAGATTACTATTCATTCATTCATTTATTTTACTTTGGCTGATACGGATATCCCAGTTACATCAGTCAAAGAACAAACACAAAATTAAAAATTAAAATATCAGTTACAGAATAATTAAATAATCATGTCAATAGGGTAATAAATGTCAACACAAAGTCCTAAGCTTACTAATTATTATTATTTAACGATGGTCGTACAAGCGAGCTTTAATGTATCACAAGGGTCCTTACGTGTTTCATCTCGTTACAGAGATGAGCCTGATTGACGCTGTCGTAGACTTTCTGAGCGTTTTGGCTGGGAGGGTTACGCAACTCTTTTACTAACTGCAAAAACATTTACACAATTATTCAACCCCTAAACGGGTACAGCAGGGTATAATAATAATAATACGCTGGACAATCCACACAGCACCATCTAGCCCCAAGCTAAGCGGAGCTTGTGTTATGGGTACTAGATGACTGATATACATAATACAATATATTACATACATAGTTTTTTTTATTATACATAGAAAATACCCAGAACACCCGGAATAAATGTTTGCAGATCGTACAAACATTTATCCCGAGGCGGGAATCGAACCTGCAACCTCCTGCGTCGCAGGCGGACATCCACCCGCCGCGCCACATCGGTCGTCAAAAATCGGTCGGTATGAAAATAACTTTTATAATAATAAAAAAACACACGGTTAGCTGTTCCTGGAGAGGTTTCACTTACCAGTTCATTCAAAGCGTCAACTTCCTCTTCAATAGCCGTTTTGTATAGAACCTCGACTTCCGGGATAAAACCTTCCTTATCCTCCTTCCTTTGCTCTGGAAATTAGCGATAAATGACAGGAATAATTAAAAGCAAACAACTCGTTGACAGCCGTTACAGCTCAGTTCGTATCGTAGTAGCCTTCTGCGCTGTAGGATCCCCACCGAGAACAAACATTTTTGCGATGAACATAGATGTTTGTTCTGTTTGGATGTTATATGTATTTTAAGTATGTATGTACAAAAACAAGTATATAAGTATTATATCAGCTGTCTGGTTCCCATAGTACAAGCTTTGCTTAGTTTAGGGCTAGAATGCGTTGTATGAACGCGTGCAATTTTTGTATGGATATAGAATATGCGCCCATGTCGGGCGTTACAACAGTTTTTTTACGTACAGTTTTGTGTACGTAAACGCGTACGCAATACGTACGTAATACGGCCATACGCAAACAAAAAACTCATTTCATCCACCTCATATTTCTTATGGGTTTTGTGTCAAATGCTAGTCTGGGTACAAATTTGAGCTATTTAAGACTTCTTAGTGAAGGGCTCGTCCGGGGAAGTACTACCACCCTGCCTATTCCTGCCACAAAGCAGCATGCTGTTTTCAGGTTTAACACGTTCAACGTCCAGTGACCCATATGTGGGACACGGACGTGTAGAGCCAGTTCATAGTGACCCATATATGGCTCGACCGGGGAAGTACTACCACCATGCCTATTTCTGCCACGAAGCAGCGCAGCGTGTTCCGCTTTGAAGGGTGTGGGTGCCGATGAAATTACAGGCACACGAGGCTTAACACCTGTATGCTTCAGGTTGATGGACGCAAGTTATTATCGTAGTTGGTTCCTCCTCTCAGCATCTCCTGAGAATCCAGAATCGGCACTGCGGTCACCAATCTGCCTACCAAGTGTGGTTAGCCCCCAAATATGGGGGAGGTCTATCTATTTAATTTTCAGGAAATGAATACTTACTTGCGACAATACTCTTATCTGAAACAGAAAATAAATTAGTAAATAAAGTTGCTTGTATTATGAAGCTGATAACTAATACATATCACAACCAGGAGTCAAAGTCAATAAGCATTTATTCAGTAATATCCGTAGTGATCATCTTGAAACGTCTTAAATCTAGGTGAATCTAAGCGCCAGTTCCTAGCGACCAAGCCTAGAAGAACCGGCAAATCAATCAATAATCAATAAATAAATTAGTTTTTAAGTTAAATAATATTGTACGTCCGTAATGGATAAACTGTCGTTCCACCTAGTTTTTTAAGATCCTTTTGTACACAGTTTCGACAATAATAAATTTCATTTCATTTCATTTCATTTCATTTCAAAAGAAACTTACGGCTTGGTTCCTACCGTTTTTTTGTGATACTTTTACAAAATAATAATAATGTAAATAATGACGATACTGGGACGTTCGCTCGGTCAATAAATGCGAATGTTTGGATGGATGGATGGATGGATGGATGTTTGTTACTCTTTCACGCTCAAACTAGTGGACCGATTTGGATGAAATTTGGAATAAATATAGATTGTAATCTGGAATAGGACATAGGCTACTTTTTATCCCGAAAAATAACGGGAACGGGAAAACTCTGCCACGCGGGCGAAGCTGCGAGCGGCCGCTAGTATTATATAATACTGGCGAAAATCCCGTATCGTCAACACGTAATAGCGACTTAATTTTCTTTGTGCAATATGTTAAACGTAATTAGCTTCCTAAATGCATTTAGGGGCTCGCTAAATACATAGTGATTGTGCAAGCGGATCTTAGTAATTAAAAATCTTACTTCCTTGCGGGAACGTGGGCACTTTCCCCTGCGACAGAAGATGCTTTGCTTCTTTGAGCTTTCTCTTGGCTGAAACAGATTAGTCAGATTTAGTCTGAAAACCCAGTTCTTCTTTCGTGTTACAATCTCTTTAATTTCCTGCCCGATTGACGACCGATGTGGCGCGGCGGGCGATAGTCCGCTTGCGACACAGGAGTTGCGGGTTCGATTTCCGCCTTGGAATAAATGTTTGTACGATCTGCAAATCCGGAATAAATCTCAGATAATAGTTAGCTCAGGTTAGTGGACGCAGAGTAGTACATCGTAAAGAACGTACTAAAGCACGTGACCTATAAGGCAATGCTTTATTATTGGTGATGGTTGCCGATTAACATCAGGTGCTTATGCTTGCTCCATCAGTAGCAGCATAGAAAAAAATATCCGCAAGTAGTTCTAAAACAAACTCGGCTATGGGGCCATTCAAATATTACGTAAGCAGATTTATTACAATTATTTACCCCCCAACCCTCGTCAGCAAAAGTAAGCAAAGCTCTTACCCCCTCCCCCCATGCTTACTTAAACATTTTTCAATTAAAAATGTATTTTTTTTTATATTATGTTAAAAATAAGAAAATAGGGTTGCCATTCGTGTAAAAAAATAAATAACTACCGATGACGTAATCACTATCTAGACTCCTCTACCCCCCATGCCATCCAAAATAACCAAAACAAAGACCCCCCCACCCCCCCATAGTGCTTACGTAGCACTTTAACGGCTCCTATGCTGAGATCTCGCAATGGCTTGGAAGCCTCAGTCTTAGCAGGTAATTCTCACCTTTTAATTCACCTTTCGTGAGTTTGGGAGGAACAGGTTGCTGAAATGCAAATGGCTTCAGCACCGGTGCAGCAGTTGCCTCTGAAACATTAAGTTAGCTCGTATGAGGACCAGGGGCCTAAGCACGAACTGGCTATCGTGACGCCAGCGTCACGCTAACGTTACCAAAATGTATGAGATTTTGCACAGCGCCTCTATCGTGCGTAAAGAGAACTAAAATTGGAAGCACGAACACTTTTGGCATTACGTACGTAAAGTAAACGATAGCTAGGTCCGTAAAGTAACGTAATTCGATAGGAAGTTAGTAAATCGGTTGTCGTTCGTGCTACCATGTATCGTCTCGGTCCGTAAACCGACCGTTAGGTTTACGGACCGTTACGATACGAGTGGCATTCGTTCGTGCTTACCCCCAATTCTGATTGAAAGTGCATGTTTTCTGTCTTGCAATCAGTTAGATTGGCACCACACTAGAGCTTCATTATTTACATTATTATTACTTTGTAAAAGGATCATACAAAAAAACGGTAGAAACCAAGCCGTAAGTTTCTTGCCGGTTCTGCTAGGCTTGGTCGCGAGGAACTGGCGCTTAGATTCACCTAGATTTAAGACGTTTCAAGATGATCCCTGCGGATTTTACTAAATAAATGCTCTTTGACTTTGACCTTACACATCAGTAGTAGCTCTACCTCCTGGGCGGTGACTTCCTCACCGAAGACAAATATTTGTGTGATAAACATAGATGTTTGTTCTCTGTCTGGGTGTTCTATTCTAGTCGTAATTACAAAAAAAAAGTGTATAAGTAATTTATCAGCCATCTGGTTCCAGAGTACAAGCTATGCTTAGTTCTAGTAGTAGTAGAGCTCGTCCGGGGAAGTACTACCACCATGCATATTTCTGCCGCCAAGCAGCTTGGTGTGTTTTGGTTGGAAGGGTGGGTGCTGGTGAAATTACAGGCACATGAGGCTTAACACCTGTATGCCTCAGGTTAATGGACGCAGTGCATTGTAGGGCACGTTCTTCACGATCGTGACTTGCAATGCAATGCTTTGTTGTATACAGGTGATCATTACCACTTGATATAAGGTTGGCCATCAGCTTGTTCCATCAGCAATCCACATTAAAAAAAAGTTCAGAAATAATTATTTAATTGTAGCTTAAGAAAGTCCTGACCGATGCGGCTACATAGCTTAAGCTGCTATAGCCAGCAATCATATCGACGCTGAAATGAGGAAATCCGTAGAAGAACCAAGGTCACCGAAATAGCTCTCAGAATCAGCAAGTTGAAAGGTCAATAGCAGGCCATATAGCTCGCAGAACCGATAACCGCTGGGGAATCAGTTCTCGAATGGCAACTACGAACCGGAAGGCAAAGCGTGGGATCCCCTAGACTAACGTCGTTGCTAAGATCGATAGATAGAAAAGTTCTGTTTTTTCTGTCTATCGACTTCCTGCGTTCTTCTTGGAAACGTATAGAGGATGCCTATGTCCAGCAGTGGACTTCTACAGGCTGATGATGATACTAGGCATATCATCATTCAAACATAGGTTTACATCGAAGTGTTCCAGAATTGTATACATTTCTAGAGAGGTGACAGTGAAGGACCTGGATGAAAAAGGCCCAACACCGATGTGAGAGTGAGACATCTGAGGGAGGAGGCTTATGTCCAACAGTGTGTTAGTACGAGCTGCCTATGATGATGATGATTTATTTCTAGTGGTCATAGTCGGACCATGCCTTCTAGACAAATGTTTCATACATATTGACTATGCGTTTAATCTAGAACGTAGTGTTTAGCGCTTTGTGTAAACGCTAACTGTGGTAATACGGCATTGTGCGTTGGTTTTATTCTGCTCGACTTACAATAGTTACACGATAATTTTGGATATAAATCTTCTTATAAATAATCGTCCACCTAATATTCAGTCGTTTGTGGCATGTTTATAAATGCGGTTTTTGGTAAGTCATTGCATACTATAAAATAATAAAAAGATATTTATGACGAATGTAAAAGTTAAATTACCTGGTTGAACACTGTTAGTTTCGTTCGCCTTCTTCTGTGCTACCATTTCCAAGATCGAATTGAAGGCCACAACATCATCACACTCAGGATACGTCGTTCGATAAAGCTGGTAACATTCTATCGGGGTTACCGATGTCCTACCACCGAGCAACGGGTCCAAACGTCCAAATATGAACTTGTTAAACATCTGTCGAGTGATCAAATCAGGGTCTTCAACACCTAAATTGCACTTCATTTCGTAGATGGTTCTGCGTACGCCTGCTAAAACCATTTGTCTGTTTAGTTTTTCCGTTTCGACTTCGGTCATTGGCTTAGATTGCTCGTTTGGTTTAGAAAAGCTGCCCGAGCTGCTTGGATTGGCCTGCCAGAGGGGACGTGCGCGCATGTTTGGACGCGAAACACGTAAAGGTCGCTCGATTGGTTTTTCCTGGAATCTTTCCTCGAACTTCCGTTTCTTTGAGTCGGGGATTTCGGGTCTAGCGTTTTCGCGTTCAGGTCTGGTGTCGCGTTGGTTGGGACCGCGTCTTGAAAACCGATCGTTGGATTCACTAACTTCATCGCGTCGTCCGTACGAGCGATTGAATTCCTCGCGTTGGTTCGAGCGATTAAAATCGGTTCGATCGTTCGGCCTTCCTTTACGATCGTTAAACTCGTTCAGTTTTCCTTGTTGCTCGTCCGGTCTCCTTTGACGCTCGTTCGGCCTTCCGGAAAACGCATTCGGTCTTTCTGAAAACTTGTCCGATCTTCCAGAAAACTCGTTTGGTCTTCCAGAAAACTTGTTCGGATCCGGACGCTCGTTTGAACGTCCAAACTCGTTTGATCTTTCAGAAAACCCATCACGTTCAATCGGTCTTTCTTGACGCTGATTCGGTCTTCCGGAAAACTCGTTCAGTTTTCCGGAAAACTGGTTTTGTCCTTTGGCGTTCGACACAAATCCAGGGCGTATGGGCTTCTCGAGCAAAGCTGGGCGATTATTTTGCCTTAAGTCAAGTCTGGGTCTCTTGAACTCAGAATGACCGTCCGGCTTGTTTGACCTGAAGTCGGGTTGAACTGGTCTTGGGCCGCGCGTGTCCGAGCCCCGGGGCGCATTCCACGATGGCTCGCGATTGTTCGCACGTTCGCGGGGTGGACTTTCGCGCTGCCGATCTTGGTTGGAAAACCATTTAGGCCCGCAGTTTTTCGCGGGCGAACGCCGTCCATAAAGCGGTTTTTCAGCAGCAAAATCCACTCCTTCGTTATAGTTCTCCCCCCAACCTGAGTTTTGGCTATCAGACTGGGAGAAGTTCTGATTCTTGTTAAATTGCGGCACCATTCCGACTTGAGACATTTGCGTAGAAGTTTGGGAGTAGCCGCTGATGCCCATATACGCACTCTGGACCTTCTGAAAACAAACTGTGATAAAACAAAGAACCACAAATGAATTGTTCATTTGCGGTTTTGGTAGTTCTGCAGAATTAAGTAGTATTTTATTGTGCTGGACACCTGTAGGATTATACTGCTAAACAACTGCTTTGTGTCGTAGAAGCAACACTTATTTTGTTTAGCAAACCTTTTTTTGGACACATTGAATGACAGAAATCGGTATTGGAATCTATGTAGATTCCATTGTTTCATCAAGATGGATGGACATAGTGTATTAGGCCGATGAGTGCAGTCCACACGACAAACAGGAGCCTAACCAAACGATGTGAGCTTGATACAGATAACTATTAAATTCAAAACTCCGCCATTGCAATTGTAATGTCGAAGACAGAATTCTTTGTCTAAATAAGAGTAAGACTTCAGTGGCCAACCGTTTAGTGAAGTGGAGCGTGCGTAATGTGTAATTTCCAATCACTTACAACACGTGGTCGAAGTAGTGACCAATCAGTGTACGCTCCACAGAACGATTTGCACTGAAGCCTGAACCTTGATCATGAAAGTTCCACAACTATAGTCCACATTGCAAGTCAGTCAAGATCCACCTCTCTTAATTAAAATAGAAAACCTCAGAGAATAAGTCAGGACCAACCTGGGCCCAGTCGTGAGCGGTTAGAGTCTAGTAACGCTGATTCATAAATAATATTCTTAGTCCGTATTTCTCGGCCCCACCTACCGACGCTATACCAGCAGTGCGGTAATCATATTTTGGTGTGATGCATTTGTTGGAAATCAGAAAGTATAAGGTTCGAAATAAAGTTAGAACAACTATGATTACTAGAGTATTGATTTTCAAAAGGTCTTGACTTTTGTAGCTACGAGATCTTCATACCTTGATGCTGCTCTACGCAAAAGCAGTATAATCTTACAGTAGATTCGGAGCATACCACCAAACCAGACCCCGTAGTTTTAAATGTTATTCAATGAGCAGAAATGAGAAAAGCCATTGCGGATATATCCCTTCTAGACCGTGTCTCATTTGCTCCTTTGTGATCTATCACTTGCACAATCTGCATATGACCTCAAGTCTACCACAGGTATCGCTGTGGAAGCAGATTATACTCCTTCGCTGAAGTGTAGCCAAGTTAGCGTACCGCTAGAAGAAAAATGAGCTCGTGGTTGGTATTCTTTGAGCAACACTTCTAACGTTACCCTACGTTACTGAGATTACCCAATAGTTGATTTGTGACCCAGCAAGGCTCATCGCGTAACGAAGCTGAACAGTATCTTTTCGAAACACATTCAACATTCCTATTTGTAGGAGTCAAATGGTAACCGCATAAAGACTTTGTCAGGACCTCGGTACTATTGTACCGAGTATTGTATTGTTACGATTGGTTGATTCAATGTATTCATTGAATCAACCAATCGTAAATATTTTCGTGTATTATGTCGTGTGGACTGCTTTTACCCGACCGCCGAGGAGAGTTTCTCAGTTAATTATAACACACCATCTCCATTATCTTAAAAATGTACTCTGATACCACACTAGCAAAGGTCCCCTGTACCGACCTGATAAACATCTCTCTGTATTCCTATCCTAGTGCTACCCACACTGCGCAGAATCATATTTGAGCCCAGATAGGATATGTACTGTGGTTTTAATGGTTGCTCAACTACAAACTTACCTCAGCAGAATGATCATAGTTCTGGCTTTGCAAAAAGTTGCCTCCTTGCATGTTACCGATGGCCTGCATGTAATCTTGGTTGCTGTAACTGGGAACATAGTACATAGCTGTCATCATTGGTTGAACAGCTGGTGCCATCATGTTGGTTGCCATTCCCAAGCCTTTGTTGCTATAGCTGCTATGTTGCTGAAGATTCATTGATCGGAAAGTTGAGTCTGTGGGTTCTTGGGGTTGAGGGTTCATTGAGCGGAACGGCTGGTCTGCTGAAGTCTATAATTGAAATATTGTTTTGGATATAATAAGCTCTTGCTATAGAGATGGGCTTTTTAGATGATAGATTTGACTATGCTAATGAAATAGTAGACCGGGCCGGCCGAAAAGACGTTGGCGGGACGATCTTGACACCCACAGAAAAGATTGGTGGGAGACCGCCAAAGACCGGAACCAGTGGAAGATTTTGGGGGAGACCTTTGCCCAGCAGTGGGACACAATAGATTAAAAAAAAATGAAATAGTGCGGAAGCACTGCGCTTTTAGAGAATAGCCTGTGAAAAGTATAGGTAAAAATAATTTTTAAGTATCATCTGTGATCAGTTAATTAAGATTTGAGCAAATTTGTGGTTTTTAATGTAGGCAGAGGCCCACTTTAGCGGCACCTCCCTATGGAACGGGCTGAGTGATGATAGTTTGATATCAATGACTGGATGATAGTGACACAAAAATATTGGTTACAGGAAGAATAATCAAATCATCAAATAATTTTTATGTGACAAACGAAATTAATATCGCTACCAGTAAAGTAAACATCATTTGTCTCCCTCTATCTCACTCAAGTCGCTATTTTGCTGTCTACCGCATATAATCATTTCCATTGGGCAAGTCATTTCATCGAGTCGCCTTATCACATTTGCACGAATGCAGCATACTGTCCCCGTACCACTTAGTGGCTGGCCAATAGTCGCAATAATTTTTGTGATTAAATTGAGTGATGATACCTATGTGATTCAGTCATTGACGATTTTGACAACGTAATAAAATTATTATAAAATATCTGTTAACATAACAAACCTTTTGCTGTCTAACATCTTCAACATACAACTGCTGCCCATTCCAATACAGGCCGTTGATCTTCCGTACAAGTATTGCAGCATCGGCATCCTCCGCCACTCCAACGGTGACTTTCTTTCCACCACTCTCTCCAATCAGGTTGTCCAGTATTACATGCTGTAGTCCACATTTTGTTTGTAGCAGCGATTTTATATCTGCATACCTTGTCTAAAACAACATAGAAATATTAAGTATAATTAGAGAAACCACCATGATTAATTTACTGAATTTTTTTATACAATTTGCTGATGGAACAAGCATATGGCCCACCTGATGTTAAGTGGTTACCATAGCCTATAACAAAACATTGCCTTGTAGGTCACGTTAGTAAGGAACATGCCTTACAATACACTGCTATGCATCCATCAACTTCAGGCATACAGGTGTTAAGTCTCATGTGCCTGTATTACACCGGCACCCACACCATTCAAACCACCTTTCATGGTAGCACTATCATTAGCAACCGGGAAGTAATTAAATCTTAATTGTGAAACCTATGGAGTGAGGGCGGATGTATACTAGAAATTTAAATTTAAAAAAAACAGTAAGTGGTCTAAAGCCTTTTCCATCCACAGATATCCAACGGATAGAGCAACTTACGCTCCATCTTCCGGTACAAGGTTTCCTATCGTGATTGGTTAGGTGCCTTATTTGTTCTGTGTGCCTGAGCCTCTAGATATATTTCTACTTTATAGCTATGAACCAACAACCAACGCTTTACGACTCGGTCGGTAGTATTATCTGAAAGTTATTATTGCTGGTCATTAGATCAACGAGACTAGATTTAGAGTATCATGGTTGAAGGAACTAACTCATTTATTGTTTGGAAATTTTAGGCTTCATTTTGAGAATGAGCGAGAGTAATGGTAATCATAGTTTAACTTACTGTAGCCGGTAAATTGTGGATGGTAAGTAACATCCTAATCTAGAGTATTACAAGATTAGATTTAGCAAATCTCTATTAACACAAACGAACTTTATTAGAAAAAATACGACTCCGACTATTTTCGCTATCTAATTTCGACTTTTTTGATCATTTCATTTGTGACTGATTTGATTTATTGCAATTGCAAGCACAGACTGTAATAAAAAAGTACTCTGTGTGTATCATTCTATGGCTTTGTCCACAGAGTACCTTTTCTAATATACTGTAGGCTTTGTCTGTGGTATAACTGGTATATTGATTCCGATTTTCAGTCTATAAAAAAGTAGGTACTCTGTGATTCCGATTTTTCTTTTTCGGTTTTGTTCTAGTTTTTTGTCCTAGGTTTGTATTTCTAGTTGAACAAAACAATGAAGTATTAGTCAAAAGTGCTCCAAAGTTTATCAAGATGATGCTAACAGTGCACGGACTGCCAAACAAGGTAAGTTAATCACATCAATCAATGGTTGGCTACGCGCGATACAGACCCTGCAAATGCAATGCATTACCACTTAATACTAGGTAAATTGATAACCGTACTGTTTGGAGGCTCCTCTAAGTGTCAAGGATGCTAAAAATTCTAGCCAGATATCTGCCAAGAAAGCCAGCAGATCGCTTACGCTGCCCCTAGGCGTCTTCAGTGTCAATAGTTTTCATGAATCCTCTGCTTAAGCAGCTGTCCTCAACACTTAATGTAACTATGGCCTTCCTAGGTAAGAGATCCTACATGATTTGTTCAAGTTGAGCTCTTATTTTAAGGTTTAAGATCAGCTGCATTTTTATTAAATAATAAATTATATTTAATGAGCTTATTTGGACATTTACAGACTAAATTTCAAGATGTAAAGGCTCTGATTAAGCAGGAGTGCAATATACCAGACTTCATACTGGACAACCTTGTTGAAGATGGGTTTGAGTCAAAGAAAGTTCGGATTGGACTCACCAACGAAAATGATGGCTACAAACTGATGAAATGTCTCCAAGGATTTCGAATGTCTGGCTCACATGTCTTGAAAGTTGTTCCAGTTGGCAAGGTAAATAATAATCCTACTATAAGACCCAATAGTTCCACGTTCTTTTAGCCGTATTCTGAACTTACTTTTGTTAAACAAAAATTTTACTTGTGCTTAAATTTCATTTACATGCTAAAGTCTATCAAACTGCAAAGACCATTCAACAAGTATTGATTTGAACTTTATTTTGATATTGCACATCACCCCTGCTAATGCCAACTAACCTACACAGACAATTCACTGTTTTAGACCACTTCACAACCTCAGCTGACCTTTGAGCCAAGATCCAGTTACTCTAACCAGAGAAATGACTACCAGGACTACCCCAACCACCAGGATTACAGCCACCAACCAAATATCACTCCTTCCAGCCTTGTGTCTCATGGTTCTTCCAGGAGCATTGGGTCAGATACAAGACAAGGATCTGGCTCAGAGTCTCGAGGGTTGTTAGATGCAAGGAAGTCTTTGTCACAAGCAATGTCTGAATCAAGGGGAGTTCAGGATCGTTATCAAGGGTCAATAGATCGACCAGAAAGATCTCAGGCTCCTAGAACCAACACAGATTTCAGGGATACAGGCAGGAGCCCACTAGCACTGCCAACTTTAAGACCTGCATCTATGGACACTAGATCTCAAGATTCAAGACCCCACATGGGACATCTTGATTCAGCAGCATCTATAGGCATAAGAGGGCAAGATGGGTCACAAAGTTATCGAGGATCTATAGAGCATAGACAAGCTGCCAATCCAGAGCCACACAGCCAGGATGTATGGAACAGTGGAGGAAATGATCAGTGGCTAGATCCGAATCGACCTATGCAGAATCAGAACACAGGATATAATTATCAGCAGCCTATTCAACAGACAAATACAGGATATGGTTCACAAGTGAGTTTGTTTAGCTTATACTAGCTGCTCCCATGACTTTGCTCTTAACACTATCTTAAACCAGTCTTTTAGTGGTGGTGTGGTGTTTGAATGAATCAATAGTCTTATAAGACAGGTCTACAAAAATGGCTCAGCAGAATCAGCATGAATTGTTGAAAAAATTCTATTACTATTTCCGAAGTGAAAGCTGTCACCATACCAAACATGATTGGTTTGGTTGTTTAGCCATGAAAGATTAACAAACAGGTAGACAGACACATTTTCGCTTTTATAAAGTTCTTTGATTCCTAGATGAGATATACAAGAAGAATGTAATTCTTGTATATACTTACTTGGTAAGCGGACTGGTTTCCATATCTAGGCCGCTGATAGGCCCTCTGCGTGATGGGTGATATTTGCTAGTTGAACCCAATGTCCTCCACGAAAGCCAAAAGCTTGCTTATATCAGAACAGGCCTCCCTAGACGTATCCGGTCTTCCGAGATGGTATGCTCGTGAAGTTGCCACACTGCTGCACTCCAGGAGTATATGTGCGGCATCTTCATTCTTAACTTTTTAAACTATCATGGTTTTGATCAATATTTTGGATAGAAACGGGATATTTACCATGATTTTTGAGGATTGTTTCCCGATATTTCGGCACAGTTGCATGCGCCATGATCACGGGTCGAACTGAAGTCTTTGGCAAGAGGGTCTAATGTTATGTATGTTGGGAAACAATCAAACTCAAAAATCATGGTAAATATCTCGTTTCTATCCAAAATATCTTCATTCTTGTATCGCATCTCTAAGTTTTAGTTTCAGTATAGTATTTCTTACCCCTTATCCACAGCCCAATATGGCTCCACCGAGTAGCTACTCCCAGAGTAGAGCCCCTTTAGCCCCAGGATACCAACAGCCTAAAATTGCTCCTCCAGAAAGAGTAAGTTTTATGCTAAATACATCTATCTCCATACTTGTAAACATTATTTAAATTTAAATATTGCTTAAAGTTAAACTATTACCATCTCTTACCAATAAGTAGTGACACTTAGTGACAAAATAGACATAGAATAGTCCTTAAAATAAAGCAATATTTAAATATAAATAACATTTAAAAGTAGACATCCTCAAGGAATCTCAAGTATATACTTGGTGGTACCGAGAGATCTGAGGGAATATCTACCGTACCTAGGAATTAAATTCGTAAAGCATTTTTTTTAATTATGGGGATAAAGTGTTTGTAGGAACCAAGCCATAAGTTTCTTGCCGGTTCTTCTAGGCTTGGTAGCGAGGTACTTGCGCGCTTAAATTCACCTAGATTAAGGATGTTTCAAGATGATCTCTGCGGATATTACCAAATAAATGCTTTTTGACTTGGTCTTATTTCTGTGTGATATTTATGCTTGTGCATTATTATTATAACACATCTTTGTTTTTGGGTTATGCCGGCTTATTTATTCAAAACCTTCGCACAAACAATGTATAGATAGGAACGCAATGCTAACTCTACACTCGTGCAAAATACATCTAAAGGCAAAAAATCACATACCCGCTCCGTGTATTTAGACGTGCCAGAAAATTAGTGATCCTATACATTTCTAAATGAAATTGTTTATTTGCTGAAGTACCTATCGTGCTTACAGGTGAAATACATTATGCTAAGGTATTATGTACATTTGTTTCACATACTCCGCCAATGAATTAAGCATGCAAAGGTGTTACATATGACGGGGAAGGGGTCGGGTACTCCGTCAGGATCTTTAGTGCTGGTGTTCATAATTGTAGCTGATAAGTGGGCGATAGGCAATCGTTAATGCTACAAGTATCCCAGCGAGAATTTAAACACTACTAGCTTGAGTTACACGTTATAATTGCAAAACTAACAAACAGAGTTTACACGATACAAGCTAGGTAGGTATGTAACAATTTTATTATTATTGTCCGAGTCGAGATCACGTGGTGTTCCCGGCGTGCGCGCGCGGCACGACCGCTGTCCTTTTTCCGACTGCCCGCCGCACGCCGATTACACCCGAGCGTTGTTGTTGTTCACGCTCGACGTACCTCGTCTCCGACACGGCCATTCTGACCTGTCATTCGTCCTCGTATGACGTCTCTGTAACAAAACAAAGCAACAAGAGTAGTTTTACCACTCGGCCTTCCTGCCTTACACATTAGGGTCCCAAACAGACAGAGACAGATTGTTAAGGGTTTTATTAAAAGAAGAACTTGAACTCTACATCTTACACATTTGTAATAGGGATCACAAAACGAATCAACTGAAAATCAAATTCTGTTTTTATCTAAGCATGTAAATTTTCTATCTTGGTAGATTGTTATTGCCTCTACCACACCACACATAATTCACTGCCGCTTAACCAGCGACAGCAAAACCCCTAGTGCTTAACCAGCACTCTGCAACTGCCGCTTAACCAGCGACAGCCATACCCCAGTGCTTAACCAGCACTCTGCAACTGCCGCTTAACCAGCGACAGCCATACCCCAGTGCTTAACCAGCACTCTGCAACTGCCGCTTAACCAGCGACAGCCATAATGTGGTAGAGTCAACATTTCAATTTACCCTAGTTTTAATTATTGTCCGCCGCAGAGTCTTGCTCTACAGACTCCATATCATCATCAATCGGAATTTGATTTTTAAGCATTCGTCTTAAACGGTCATGTGCGTACTTGTAAGTCCTGTTTCCAGTTAGAGCTTTCATCGTGCATCTGTCACCGTCGAGGACTTGTAAAATTTTAAATGGACCTCTATACTTTGGATCAAGCTTTGTTTGATTGCGTTCTTAATTCTTTAAAAGCACAAAATCTCCAACTATGAACCTATCAAGCTTAGCTTTATTGCAATGGAACCGAGTTTTATCATAGGAGGCGTTTTTCTTGATGTTTTCCACAGCCAAAGCTCTAACTGCATCCAGGTCAACTTCAGGTTCAGCACAATCAGCAAACATCAAATTTAATGGTCGCACTACTTTACCGATCATCAATTCTAAAGGACTATATTTTGTAACGCGGTTGAACTGGTCTGAGATAAGTGGTAGCGGAAAACGATCAGGTATAGTGTTATCGTTTAGCTCTCTATAATCGACGCACATGCGATTTGTGGCGTTTTTCTATTTGACTAGCAAAATGGGGCTTGCACAGCGAACAGCTAGGACGTATGACATTATGCTGAAAAAAAGTTCATCAACCTTGTCTCGCACTATTTGCCTTCGTTTGGGCTCAGCCTATAGGGACGACGACAAACCGTTTTATTAGGGTCTTTTAGTTTGATTTCCATAGGGTCCGTATTGGCCGGTGAGCTGGGAGTTCCACGAATAAAGTGTTTTTGGAAGTCGTTAAGAATAGAGAGCAACTGGGGCTGGTGTTCAGAAGGACAATCAGTATCCAAATTGGAAAACACGTCACAAGATTTTACCGACAACTCTACCATTGACTCTACCGACGACTCTACCGAAGACTCTACCGACGACTCTACCAACGACTCTACCAACGACTCTACCAACGACTCTACCAACGACTCTACCAACGACTCTACCGACGACTCTATCAACGACTCTACCGACGACTCTCCGCAATGACTAGAGGATTCCTGAAAATTTACTGCTACGCTATCATGTACAGGGGTTACATGTACGGGGGCTGCATTAAAAGTTAAAGATTCGCTTGTCATATTAACAACCAACCCGTGGCTCAAAATTTCACGACCAACCATAACGTCACGCGATAAGTAGCTGTCGGGCAACACATGAAATTTAATATTAAGAGTTACGTCATTGATCGGGACCGTGGCTAAAATTTGATGATTGCATTCGATGCTGCTTTGACCAATACCAGTCATTACCACATTGTCATAATAATGTTTGCCATTCAATTGAGGTGCCAGCGATAACTTAATTAACGAACATTCGGCACCGGAGTCAATGAAATGAAAAGAACTGACCAGAATTCGTGAGACGACCAGAAGGCGCACTGACTGTGCACATGTCTACCCGCTTCTCCGCTGCAGCCTTGGAGCTCCCGGCGCCATCTTCTAGTCCCGGCTTGTCAGACCGCAGAGGACATCTTGATGCATAGTGTCCAGCGCGACCGCATTCGAAGCAGGAATAGGTTGATGCGCCCGATGTTTTCGCTATTCCTCGATTTAAGTGATGTGCCATCACTGTAGATATGGCTATTTGCTCAGTAGTCAAATTTTTCCAACGTGACATCAATGAGGTTATCAAACGTGCTCCATATGCAGCGAGACACTCGCCTTCCTTTGGAGTACCATTGTTTATGTTGATGAGAAAAGCCGCAGGCGTTTCCATGATCTTGCATCCATGTCGTCTTTGTCGGGGTCAAATTCTGGTAGCTTCATGGTATTTTTTTTGTGGAAGTGGTCATGGCATTTAACAGGGCCATGAAGTTTCGATTCTGCTGCTCCAGCAGCATTTTCCACTTACTGTCGTCATCAGTTCCTTGCTGAGTGGTCCTGGATCCCACTTCTGATGACGGGGAAGGGGTCGGGTACTCCGTCAGGATCTTTAGTGCTGGTGTTCATAATTGTAGCTGATAAGTGGGCGATAGGCAATCGTTAATGCTACAAGTATCCCAGCGAGAATTTAAACACTACTAGCTTGAGTTACACGTTATAATTGCAAAACTAACAAACAGAGTTTACACGATACAAGCTAGGTAGGTATGTAACAATTTTATTATTATTGTCCGAGTCGAGATCACGTGGTGTTCCCGGCGTGCGCGCGCGGCACGACCGCTGTCCTTTTTCCGACTGCCCGCCGCACGCCGATTACACCCGAGCGTTGTTGTTGTTCACGCTCGACGTACCTCGTCTCCGACACATATATGTCAATAAATTATCAATATTACATTCTTAAAAACATCTCTATCTGTCTCTTCCATACAAAATATCTGAGCCAATCCAGTTTGTATGGGACAGAAAGAGACAGAGGGAGCGGATCCGCGCTGTCTGCTCTAGTGTAGAATCACTTCTATGCAAAATGTATGGGACCGATAGGCTTCGGATGCGTCGCGACACGCGTTATGTTGTGATTATGCCTTAATTCGTTAGTTGATCGACAGACGGCAACGCGTACGCACGTGCTCCGCAGCGTGCAACTAGTGGACTCACCGCTACCATCGCGCGTCGACACCGCTTTTTCCCCTACACTGAAACCGGTGAGCTAAAAGTAGAAACGTATTTACAATAGAGTTACACTCTGGACGTTTTTTTACTACTAGCACAGATTACTGGCATTTCTAATGTACAAAAGGGCCTGTTATAGCCTCCAAGTTACCTCACGACGCGCACGGATTTTAATACTTCTTTATGGTTCTTTCTCAAGCGCGCGTTCAACTAAACCATCACGGATTCCGGCCAAGACAAATATAGCCTGAAAAATTCAAGTCTCTGAAATCTACTTTAAAAATTATACTAACACTAGCGGCCGCTCGCAGCTTCGCCCGCGTGGCAGTTTTTTTCCCGTTCCTGTTTTTTTTTGGGATAAAAAGTATGTTAATCCAGGTTACAATCTATATTTATTCCAAATTTCATCCAAATCGGTCCACTGGTTAGAGCGTGAAAGAGTAACAAACATCCATCCATCCATCCATCCATCTATACTTACAAACTTTCGCGTTTATAATATTAGTAGGAATAAATATAAGACTTCTATGCTACTAACACATTATGGATCACAAGTTATCTGCAATAAAGCAATTTTTATCTTTAATTGAAATTTTTTTACTTAGTCTTACTTAGTTTCCTGGATCATTATTATGCTCTAATTTGTTTTGCATTACAGGCCGCAGTAATAAAGGATAGTTACCAAGGTCAGACTCAATACAATGCGGCGGGTCAAACTTCACACTCACAAGGCTACCAAGGTCAAGGACCTCAGTCTACATGGGGGCAACAGGTTAGTATTTCATTTTATCAGAAGTTTTTTTTACTGCACTGGTGGTATATTAGAAGCAACGTGATCTTGAGGTCGTGGGTTTGAATACAATCTTGCACCAGTAGAGTTTTCTTTTCAAAATTATTGTGCATATTAGAAAGAAGAAGATGGCAGACTTGTTGACTATTTAGCGCAGTGAACTGATATATAGTAAATTGATTTCATATCATTTATTTGCAAAAAAATTTGGTAGTATAAGTACAATGATGTCACAAGTATTTTAGTTCCACATATTTTTACCAACTAATGGTACTTAAAAAATTTCGTTACTAAAAATATTAAAATTTTAGGTTTTTACATTATTATTATATAACATTACCATTATATTACATTAACATTAAGTACGTTACATTATTATTATTTTTGAGGTAAAATATATATTATATACTAATAATCAAATACTAAATTAAAACTTATTGCATGTCAAATAAGAAGTCAAATAAAAACCGGCCAGAGCCCTCTTAAATATTTATTTTTTCTATTCTAAAGAAGTTTTACTTCAGTCGTGTGGTCTAAAGCACACTCGTTTTTTTGTTACACAGGGGCAGCAAACTAAACAGCTGGCATACGACAAGTCGTATGACGAGCGTCGCTTGGCCCTGGAGAAAAGAACCGATCCGAAGCCTCCAATAACTCAAGACTATGACAAGCGTCACTTCTCCCCTACTAGAAGCACTAGACCATTGTCTCCAGGGAGGTAAGTTACCAAAATAAATTTTTTTATTACCCTAACAGGCAGACGGGCCACCTGATGGGGAGTAGTCACCTGCAATACCAGGGGCAGTGCTGATGCGAGACCGGCCTTTCAGGGAAAGATAAACTCGTTTTTTAAAGGGTCCGAGGTTTGATCAAAGCTAGTTCCATCAGATAGTCAAATAAAAAAAATCACACCTTAGTTTGTAAGATTGCTCAGATTTAATATTTCTATTTCAAGCTCACTTCCTGATTCAAGTTCGCAAAATTTGGACAACATTAAGAGGTTGGTTTCCGGTGTAAAACTTAATAAATAAGG
The DNA here is from genome assembly GCA_947095575.1 of Electrophaes corylata. Taxonomy (NCBI): domain Eukaryota; kingdom Metazoa; phylum Arthropoda; class Insecta; order Lepidoptera; family Geometridae; genus Electrophaes; species Electrophaes corylata. The sequence goes on along the minus strand of OX352724.1, from coordinate 4,424,118 downwards.
TCTTAATATATTTAGGACCGATGTGGCGCGGCGGGCAAATGTCCGGCTGCGACGCAGGAGATTGTGGGTTCGATTCCCGTCTTGGAATAAATGTTTGTATAATATAATATTTGTATCTGCAAATATTTATTCTGGGTATTCTGAGTATTTTCTATGTATAATAAAAAATATCTATGTATGTAATGTATAGACATAGACAATTAATTATTGGCCACAAAAACACACAGCATACAATTAGGTCTAGGCAAGTAAAAAAAAAAGAGAAGAAAGTAAGAACAAGTAAGTTAACAAAACAATACTAAAATTATAAATAACAAACAATATTAAATAAATCAAGAAAATATAGTACATTGGAAGTATAAAATAATGCCTAATAATAGAGCTGTGTGCTACAGCAGCAAAAAGGCTCCGGCTCAGCATTATGCTCTTCTGCCGACACCTCTGATTCAGTCACTCAACCCCATGAAATGCAGTATCAATATCAATTGCAAGTAATCCATCAACTCAAATTGTAACCTTTAGTGCATCAAATAATAATAACTATTAAAATATGTATGTAACTGTAAGCTAAATATATATATCATCGTCCCACTAAATGAATTCGTGTGTGTATGTAATTTATGTGTTTGTGAGTGAGTGAGTTCTCCTGATAACACAAGTCTCTTAAGAGCCAGGGTTTCACAGGAGAACCCACGTGTGTGAATGAAGTGTGTAGAGTAGATATAATAGGTATATGTCATCAATCAGCAAGTGAAGGGCGCACTATAACTTTTTGTACCAGACAACCCAGTTTTCTGCAAGTAAATCAAATTACTTTTGTATTTTGTTTTAAACGAATATTTAGATTTAAGCTGACGAAGAGGTGGTGGTATGTTATTCCAACACTTGGTTGCCTGGTACCGAAAACTGCCCCTGAATGCAACGGTTTTGTACTTTGAGTAGTGCAGCAAGTCTCTCGTGGGTCTTGTGCTATATTTAGTCCGAGAACGATTGAGCTTGTTAAAGAGGTACTCAGGGGTTTCAAATGCCATGACACCGTGCCATAACACTGCCTGATGCAAATCCCTCCGTGAAGCCATGTTAAGAGTTGACACGATGTAAATACGGTGTGATATGTGCTCGTGGGGGTACATCAAAGCAAAATCGGCAACAAGCGTTTTGGATTCTTTGCACAAGTCGGGAAGTTATCGATGTTAATCGTGGCCCATATCTAGGTCTCCGTAATTTAGCCTTGAAAGTATCAGAGTTTCGCAGACTTTGGTTCTAATGCTCACATTCAAGAATTTTTTTATTTTATACAGTAGTTTCAGTCTAAAAAAACACACTGTATTGTAATTGTAATATGTATTGTAATAAGTATATCAGTAATCTAGTACCCATAACACAAGCTCTGCTTTGCTTGGGGCTAGATGATGCTGTGTGGACTGTCCAGCATTATTATTATTATTTCAGATCACCACCTCGCAAACTTCCAAACAACGCTACCAGGCCCGGCCTGTACCCGGAACGACGTATATCACCAACCAGACCTTTTACAGAGAGACGCGTTTCTCCAAACAGGCAAGCTTCTCCTACCAGACGTATCGCAACACTTTCAACAGAATTTACTGCGTCCGGCCGACGAATTTCACCATCAAAGATTTCTCCAACCGACAGACGAGTAGAAACCAGAAAAGATTCTCCAGTAAGGCGCATCTCTCCAATCGGAAGACGGAATTCCCCGAGCGCTACAAGCAGACGTATTTCCCCGTTTTCTAGAAAAGTCTCACCCGGCAGGCATATTTCGCCACCTAGAAAGATTTCACCGGTCGGGAGGCGTGTTTCTCCATCGGGGAAACACATTTCTTCACCTGTACGGCGAGCTTCTCCGACTGGAAGGCGCATTTCTCCATTTAGTAGAAAGATTTCTCCACCGGGGCGACGGGTTTCTCCAGTGCGGCGTGATTCTCCGGTGCGACGCGTTTCTCCTGGTAGACGGGCTTCTCCGGGTAGACGTATTTCTCCCTCCGGGAAGAGGAATTCACCGGGAAGAAGAGATGAACCGCGCCGGATGTCGCCAAGTATGACGAATAATTATTATTATGTAGAAGGTAACTTAATTTACCAATTTTCATTATGGTTAAGTCTTTATAAGGGCACTACCATTTTCCCGTTGGGCTAAAATATTTACCTGCGATAAAACCTTTACGTCTATAAAATGCAGGTTATATTTGTGACAAATTCCATCGAAATCAGTGGTTTAACCACAAGATTACATCTACATTAAATTAAATTTTTCTACAACATAACTTCAATCCCTGCGGTACTCTTTTGAGGGTTAAATTTCATAAATTCAGTCCAATTCTTCGTAACAAGACAAACAAACCCTTAAAACTTTAGATCCGACCAGTGGTTTGTGTGTTGTCTATGTCAGTTAATCATCAGAATGTTCTGTAACAATAGATTAAAAATTACATTTTTTGTTTCTGTAGATGAACGAAGAATGGGAGGTCGCCTGGAGTCGCCCCATCGGTACTCACCTAATAGATCTCCGCTTAGGGGCTCGGAAAGGTATCTTAGCTCACGACTGCGAGAAGTTTTTATCTATAATAAAAACGGCAAAAAAATCACATTTGTTGTATGAGAGCGCCCTTAAATATTATTGGCCTATGTCTTGTAGTAGACTTATTTCCTCACATCTTTGTGTAACGAATGGTCGTAGAAGCTGGATACAAATGGCAAACGATGGCCGGTCCAAGTAATGCTGGGTCCTATTATATATTTCCTTAGTAGTATGTTTTCTTTTCTGCAGATATTCTCCGATCGATGCTAAGTACGAATCTGATATAAACGCTAAAGAAACCAAGCCAATTCGCCCTGCGTACGAACCATCTCAGGTTAGTAGAAGACTAATTTAAATCTTACATGTCCATTGCCTTACAAATGTTTTTATTATGTATTTTTTGTTTATTCTGAACAGGAGTTTAGGTTTACAAATATTTGGAATATGAAACTGCTGATTTTGTGTGTAAGGAGATACAGACCTTTATGTTTTCTTACTTCAGGAAATGGTGCAATGATAAATCGTTTCTCAATTATTTATTTCCACAGTGACGTGATATTTTCTGTGCCAGTGCAGCGCCATTTCTCGTAAATCCTATAGGACTTGTGGCTTACCGGCAAAATGTAGGTCTTCACGTTTATTGCAGATGATTTAAACGGCGGCGGCATAGTTTTCTGATAATGCCTCTGTGTATTGGACGTTAGAGTTTGGGACAGGGTTTTACGTGTAGAAGGCGTGCCCAGCACCTATACCATCCTCACAACAACGTCAGCCTTCCACAGGAAAGGCATGGCCAATACGTGCAAAGCTGACTACGCCATAAGTTTCTAAGGATGATACTCTAGACTCTAGAGTCTAGAGGAAAGAAATTATTATAACACCGAAGAATTCGTTTACATCGCCGTAGACTTTAATTTCTAAACCAAACGATGCAGTTCCGAAACACAAAAAACCCTGTCTTCCAAGTTGAAGATAGACTCTTCCATGGAGATTAAACTAAGAAGCTAATCCTGTGTAAACCAACTGAAATGTTAAATCACAATTTTATGAATACCGCTTAGAAAGGAATGGTGGTTGACCATCTTATACGATACGACAGTTCATCAAAAACATCCAAAGAATAAGAATAGAATCGTCGAAGAGATAAGGTAGAAGGAAAGATAGGGAAAGGAAGATACGTAATTCAAACCATAGAAGGTCCAAAGGTATCTGACATTTCATAAAAGAATAGACCATTAATTAGATTATTAATTAATTAGACCATTAATTAATTAGACCAGTCACGTGCACAGTGTGACTGTGGTGCTGCTTCCCAAACTATGCAGCACCTACTGAATTGCCCCACTTGCCCTCATTCATGCACCAGAGCCGATATTAACACCGCCTCAGACGCTGCTGTGGCGGTCGCTGCCTTCTGGGCGGGACGTATCTGATTCCATTCACTTCAGAACTATTGACACGAAAGAAGAAGAAGATAAAAGAATACGAAGCCTGGAAAGGAACAAAATGGAGTATAGTAAAGCTCCTTATCTTGAGAGAGAAAATATTACTGTTTTTAGCAGAATGTAGAAATGACTGATGAACGTCTAATAATACACAAAACTAAATCTAATTCAATGAATTTTTTTCGTTATTTTGTTTCGTAAATTTTATGACCTTTGGTACATTTGCGGCTCTTGGACTTAATCTTGTGTTAACACAATTTATCAAACCACTCAAATGGGAATTTTTGCAGAACTGGTCTCCGGGTACATATTACTGTGTATGAAACAATAGAAGATTTTCTAAAGCTAAGGAAAAACTATTGTTGTTCCCTAGCGGAGCTCATATGGCCGGAATCGCCATGCATAATATATTTCTACAACCCACCACACACCACATTTGAAACACTGAATAAACGATTTCTATATAAGCGTCATGTTATGTTCCTATAATTCATGACGGCAGATATTCTCTCAGATCTCTTAGAACTCAATCTTGAGAATGCCAAGAGCTCTCTGTTTTCAATAAGTAAACTGCAGTTTTCGTGTCCGAAAGAAAGACAGATTTCTTATGCTGCATCTTGTTTCTGTTTACTGTTCACGATAACCAGGACTTGGGAGGACTTAAATGAAGCAAGAGAGAGGTTGTTGAGATAGCTACATATTAGTCAGGAAAAATATAAGTGACTCGGCTCGAAAAGCTTAGTGATCATAGAATAATGGACCAAAAATATGGACTGCACACGATGGAGTAAAATCCATTGAACCTGCCGATAGGAAACGATTCAGCACCGGATCTTCAATTGCAACGAGAAATTACCCTTAGCCCAGAACGAATTCTAGACGGCTAGATAAAGATATATCCTGAGGTACCTACACGTCTTTCTGCTGCTAATCACTTGTCAAACAACGCTGTTGATCTATGCAAAGACATCTTCATCTTCCTCGTGTACCTTTTAGTACACAAAACCTTAAAGATGTCGTAAAGGTATAGAAAAGGCAGTCAGAAAAAAGCTTGATCATTACACACGCTCACATTTTGTAGAATTCAGTTTTTCTTACGCAGAAGGTGAAAGGATGCAGTGCAAGTTATCGGTCATTGTTGTATATTTGCAAACAGTTCATCAATCGACTCTTGATTCAAGTTGGCCACTGTAGAAAGAACCTCAACAAATGGGACATGAGAGACCTCTCCATGAATGGTTGTGATTGTGATTGTGAAGCTCCTATTCAGTCAATTGCTCACTTACTTATTTTTCCCTTATGCCCCAACACTTGCACAAGTGTTCCCACACGAAAGATGAAAAAATCTACACGCAACGAAACATCAACCAGCGTCAACTAGCAAAAAGCCGAAAAATCTAGCCTCAAGCGTTGGTCTGTCCGGTTATCGGAGCAACTGTGAAATTGCCTGTGCATCTGGAACTCCATTAAACCATCGACTTCTCAAAATGAAGAGATATTTTCCCTAAATCATTGGAAAGGAGTCACGATCCTCAATAATAAAGAACCGGACTATGTGAATAATATCACATCACATCAATATTGGATGCTCTGATGAAGATTTCTACTCGATAATTATACCTGTTTTAAGAAGATATGTGGAGACCGTGGTATTCGTCTCTACGGGAATTCACACACGTGCCTTCTAACGGCGCAACTTTTAACCTGATGATCAACGAGGTGTAACATATTTGCCCACATCTTATTAGTAAGCAGCTTGTGTCATAGTCTGCATTCTGCATGTGAGCAACAGAAGTGTATCGAAGAAAACGCTGCGTAGTCTGAACCATATCATACCAAATCTTTAAAGCTGCAAGAATTACGATTGTGCCTACAGCTTACAGATATCTGCTGACAAGTTCTGTGCTTTCGGACAGAAGAAACTAAGGCGGGATTACGGGTTGCAAACGTACCTATTGTTTGGCCTCATACGTAAAAATTGGTATTGCTAGCCCCATCGTCTTCTTTCGCATCATCCTGATTTACATAACTGGTTAACGCAGGGAGACAGAGTGTGTTCTGAAGACCATCTGAGCACTCGACAATCAGTATTATTTAAACCGCTGATGCAGTAGCAGGAATTGGACAGTTTTATAATGGATTAAGATTTTTATATCATCCCAAAAATTATTTCCTCGAGTGGGATAAGCACGTGCAGGCAAGCACTATAAAAACTAATAAACTAAAAGATATATGTTAACTCAATAACAAATATGCTTAAATCTGCCGGATAACGAAGAGAAGCTAAGAGAATTCCTGTTAAAACAGTTAAGAAAACCAGCTAATTGAAAGTTTTTGGAAGTTTCGCGTCCAGCTTTTTAATAAATCAGCCTTTTTCAATCAATCCGCAATCGAATCAAGAAATTATTTTTTCATCATTATCATTATTTGATTTATTATTTTTGTTTAACTTATTTATAGCACACGTTATCTTGTTTCCTAGTTCCACCTAAAACAAGGAAAATTCATTTAGTCTTAATCCACAAAATGGGCCATTTCAATGTCATTGAAGATTTCTTATCTTCACTACGTGTTTTCAATTTTCAGGCACTGAAATACACAGGTGGTACTTTTCGTCCGAACGAAATTCAATATCCGACAGGCGCTCGGAATGAACCAAAAATATCATCATGGCAGAGCGAGAAAATAACGTACCCTATCAAGAAGGACGACCGTGATGTATCTAGAATGGGGCGTTCTGATCCAGTTGATAAGAAACTGTCGCCAAGGAGATCAAGATCTCGGTCCCCTGTTAAGGACCGCTATAGGCGCCATTCACCGTCGCCGCGGTCTCCAAGACGATCATGGGCGTTAGAAAAACGCCGAAGTCCCGAAGTAAACCGTGAACCTCCGCCGCCTCCCCTTTGGCCAGGACAAGACTCCGAAAATAAACCCAAACACCCCATCTGGGAAAGAAACAACTCTGACGACGAACAAAGGTTCAATGACAAACGTGGAAGAAACGAAGACTACAAGCCAAGATTCAGCCCAAGAAGAGATGCCGAAGATAGACATGACTACAGACCTGAGCCGAAGTTCGAACGTGATTATCGCCCTCAAGATCGTTCAGATTACAGGAGAGAGTCACCGCGCCGCGACGAGGAAAAACTTTTCAAAGAAGTTGACAAGGATTTTAATGACATCTACCAACGAGCCGTCGAGTTTAGACGCAAAACGGAGGAGATTAGGAAGTCCAATGACCGCAGAAACAGATCTTACGATGAAGACTCGCCTTTAAGAGAGACCACTACACGCGCGGATCATCTAGAAAAACCTAAGCCTACTTGGATCCCAATAAAGCTTCAAACTAAAGAAATTGAACGAAACACACGGTGGCGTCTAGATTCTGTTGTCAAATATAAACGCGAAAAGGCTTCGGAAGAAATAGCCAATCGTATCCTAGAGCCTCACAATTTTTCCGGTGAACAAAAACAGAGGGTCATAGAAGAGCTGAAACTGTCCATCTACAATATAATGCTGGAAATGTTCAAGGATAAAGACGTATCGTACATAGAGCTGGTGATCAAGTTCCGCGCTAGATATGACGTGAAAGATGAGGAGAAGATATTGCAAGATGTGTTGTTCAGTATGCCGAGTTATTACAAGAATATGTTGAAGAGAAAAGGCGAAGGTAAGAAACATTTTTTATGCATTTTGTCCGAATTTTCTTGCTTGACGTTTATTTTTCCTAGACAAACTATGAGTATTAGAGCCAATAGAGGATATCTTTGTCTATATTTCAGTTTAATACTGTTGTTTTATATAGTCTCTGCATGTGTCAGTCTATAATAATGAATTGGAAATCGTGGATTTTTTTTCTCAGCAACTTGAATACAACTTTTTAAAACGTTCCTACTAGTTATCTTGAAAATGTTCCATTTTTTTTAAACGTCCTACATTTCCATTTAATTGCTAATTGTTCTCAGGTAACACAGATGTCCTGCCAAAGGTGGCAAAACTTTCGCCTGTCATCGCGAAGCAAGGTGAGTTAATCACAACAATGTGCTATGCTAATGCATGATAGAAAACAGCAGTCAAACCTAAAGGTACGGTTCTTTATTTACTCAAATTCTTTCAGAATCTAAACGGCCGAAGTTAGCTGATTCTGTCAGTAAGTATGCTATTTATTTCTATTTTCTATATACTTTATCATTCTGTGTCTCGTTTTGGTATTATCATGTACCTAATAGAGATTTGATTTTATTACATTGGAAAAAGTTCCAGATTGGGTGATGTCTATCGAGCCACCGAAAGTTCTCAGCTTACCGCTAGGCAGTGCAATTCCTCCTATGATGAACACAAATCCTGCAGTGGTTCAACCGCCGGTATACTTGCCAACGTATGAAGGCCCTGCGCCGGTGTATCAGCAGTCTTTGCACTCAAGCATGGAGGCTATGCAGTCGAATATACATGCTAACTTACAGGCAAACTTACAGTCACAGCTGCATTCAAATTACCAATCGCAGATGCAGTCGATGCAGCAAAATTTACAGTCACATTTGCAATCTCAGTCCAATCTACAATTACAGTCATCAGCAAATACTACACAGCCAAAAATACGAACACGTGAAGTAAACGAAAGTTACGATTTGTATCTTTGTCAGGACGATTTCGAGCCGTTCTCGGAAAACCAAGCGGAAAAACTAAAAAACTTTCTCGTGTCCCAAATGTTTAAAGCTTCAGAAACTGGCAATGGTTGGGCACCCGATTTCTCACTTAAAGGTCTCCACAGCATGCATCGTTACGAACTGTCTACTAAGGATGAAAATTCCAAGAACTGGATCATCAATTTAGATTTCAGTGAGTTCGAATTTTTCAACGTGCTTGTTTACACTAAGGAGGAGTTATGGTACGAACGAGCAGCAATTTGGCTACCCGGACATTCTAGGTACAGAAACATAGAACCGCTAGAAAAACTACGCCTACAAAACCAGTACGTAGAAGGCATCAAAATAGGTAAGTGGAAATTCGTGAAAAAGATTGTAACTACCAAAGGAACGCGTTTATACGTAGACATGCCACCATCGTCTGCGCGCTCGCTCGAGAAGCAAAAGATGATGCTTAGCTACGAACTCGGTAAAGTAAACGTGTATTTAAAAGCTGTTGCGGTTGATAAGGAAGTTTTCGACGCCGGACTTAAAGCACACTCCATCACAGACCCTTCTGAAATAGCCAACGCGTTGCAGACCGCGGTGATCCCGACTCTACCATCTCAACTTGGTATCATAAAGGTAACTCTGAACGGAGCTAAGTCAATCACGATCCAGCAAGCCGGTAAAATAAAAGAGATGATAGTGTACAATCTTTTTAAGTACCACCAGCAACAGGGTAGATCTAAGACAGACTTTCTAAAGTACGGTTTCTGCCCTCCTAATTGTATTGGTATAATACCGGAGAATAACGAGTCAAAACGATGGCTGTTGGGTCGATCATTCGGAAAGCTAAACCGCCAGGTTATAGTTGTTTTAGGCGGAGAAGACGCCACTACAAAGTATTTTAGAATGAGGGCTTCAGTGCCAAAACTTCAGTTCGCTCATGTCAATCAAAACACGCAAGCTACTATGGAAAGATTGAAGAGCAGCAACCAGGGGGTTAAAGGTTTGAATTTCCAATATTGGAAACCAGTTAGCCTTGTACACAAGCATGGTAAAGCTGTTTTCGATGTTGACGTTGATTTAGAATCCGTAGAAGCACTAATTAAAAATAATTTTAAGCTAGATTATGTAGACGAACACGGTACTATAACAATAACTTTAAAGTCGGACTATTCGGCTTCGAAACTGGAAGAAAAGATTAAGAAATACAAAGCAGAGCAAGTTGATAGCTACGATGTTGCTAATATGGATTTGGGTTCTGATTCTGACTGAACGTTCTTGACTATAAAACAAGCATTTTTTCTATATTGTATTCAATGAAATGTTTAGTTTTTAACCGAGTAAAGTTGACGTTACTTGTATAGACGTAAATTCCTATCAACAAGCATAGGTAAAATGATGACTCGTGTTATTTTTATGCCGTCATTCACTACTTAGTTAGATCTAAAACTTTCATAAAATCATAGTAGTTCGCTTTTAAGAAGTGTGGTGGAACAAGCATTAGACCTGATGAGAAATTATAACATTAAAGTTATTTTGTTGAATGTTTGAAATTTATATGTATAAGTCGATAATAAGAAAACTATGTTAGAGCCAAGACACTTAACAACATAAAGTTTTTTTTTTTAATGTTCTTTATAAGTTAAGTTCAGTTTATTGGTATAAATAAATTTTGCCTGTCGTATTCGCCATCTTTTATTAGATTTCTGTTTTTTTCAGCAAATAATAAAATAATATGCAAATGTGAAAAGGTAAGCTCTCTACGTCTCTTGTTGTAAAAAAATATTTAATATACTTTTGCTGGCATGAAATTATACGGCTTCAAATTTCAGTGGCTTACACAATTTGAATTAGATAAGTAATCTTGTTTTACGAGTTTCAGTTGGGAAGATTTTAATCCAGCATAGCTGTTTGGCCATGTTTGAAATTTGCTGAGACTTAACCTCGGGTCAACACTTAGCTGATAGAAGACAGAACATAGCATGCCAAGAGGTTTATCTAAATGCGACTGGACATTTGGACAAGTCCTGTCAGGTTGGTGATTATATTAAGCTTTATCCAATACAGAATTTGAATCTTAACAGTACCCAGGTTTGTAGCAACGGATTCCAGACAGTTTCCGGATTTTATGTGTTACGTGTTGTTGTCATGGAAATATATCTTTTGAAATAGATCTGTCTATGGGATGATCATCGTCTTTGCCAGCCTAGAGCTGAAGCAGGTCTTTTATATACAGGGTTATTCATTACTAACTACACTAACTGATATGACCTGTATTATGGGTCATAAATGGTCGTTTGGTTTTTTAAATAAATTATTAAAGTTATTGCTAAATTCAATAATCATCAATTGGCAATCCAAAGGCCAAGAGGGCCGAAGAGTTCACATATGGTGGGCACAGCAGGGGTTTGGTGCGTTTAATAACAGCAGCGGGACGGGACAGCATAATCGAATTTTCATAATGCAACTCCAAAAAAAACTGTACATCAAATATTTTTTATTTTACTTTTAGAACCGTATCTGAGATATAATCAGTTAGTAATTAAATTCCCTGCATTGGATTCGTCATGTTACATACATTCCTGTGGCAACCCTAAACTTCAATAATACCAATATTAACTTTTATCCATTTACTTCTATCAGAAATTGGTGTCACTAGCATTTCATAATACAAAAATCTGCCAGCTAAAACCTTATTCAATCTTTTGGCGTATTCTATTTTAGTCTAGTACTGCATCGGGCAAACGATGCTTTGAAGATCTGTTTAGCATCAAAACCCGGCTTGATGTCACCTACAAGGTTCTGCATGCTTTTTTTCAAAGTCATCTTTCTCATCAGCCTAAGGTAGGTATGAAGTCTTTCAGAATATCAAAAGGGGCTTGAGTTAACATAACTTTCTACAGTCTACAAGATCTTCAAGACTTACCGAAGGTATGTTTTAATGTCCCGTATTTCAGTATTTGATGTGCATGAAAGGAGACGCTACGGAACCCTGGTCTTTTCATCATATACAAATCCTAGGGATCATCATTCTCGTCAATGACCTGAGAGACGAAGAAGAATTAGCGGCATGAGGCATGAAGTTTTCCATCCATATAGCAGTTGCCATCTAACAATGGGAGCTACGGTTCTTTCAGATGAAAAGAAGCGCGTTTCTTTTCGTGCGAGACGATTCTAGCTTGTCCAAGATTTGTGTCTGGTGGTCTAGTTGAAGCGAGGCATGACCCGAGGTACAGCCTAAATAATAGTGTTACACCCGACGGTTGGTTTGTATCTGGTTTCTGGCTCAGCATATCAGCGCTGCCATTCAGCGTGACAATGCAGCCAGCGTCTCAGTTCCGATTGACAGTTATTTGGGATACTTGTTGCATACGTATTTTGTAAATATTGTTAGTATTTACAAAATACAAATGAAACTTACATAGATGGTACAATCTGTAAGGTAGCTTAAATGGCTTAAAACCGCGTTAATTTTTGGCGTTACAATATTCCTTGGTGTAGGGACAATGGTGGGTGTCCCACTGCAGGACAAATGCTTTCCTTCTCTCAAACCTTTTCTGTATAGCCAATAGAGGTATTACGAGTATGAAATATGTAAATAAAACCTAGTAACTTGCTCTGAATGTTATACCAGTACATTATCTGGCTTATCAAATCAAATATGATCTGCACAGCTCAAGTGAGACTGGGCTGGCCACGTCTGCCGCTTGGCTGTCGAGCTAAAACTTTGTGTGGCTAAAACCGTAACTGTGTGCCCAAAGCAAAGCATCCGCGTGGCAGACCTCAACAGAGATGGCGCGACGAATAATTAAGCACAGGGTACAGAAAGCCTGCTCTGCAGTAGGATATATAGGTTTGAAAAGATAGCAATTAATTCATCAATGAAAGAGGTAAAGTGTGAGCCTCGTAACCTTTCTTTAATGTTCGTCGTAGATACAGAGAATCAAAAATGAATTCCCAATTGATTGCTGTACGTTTGAGACAAGAACAACTTCAATTTTCTATAAGTTATTATTGCCTAATCAGGCAAAAATATATTTTTATTAAATCAGTTTTTCATCTATTACAGAAAATAAATATGTTTCGCATGGGCACAGTTCGAGTAAGTTGACATCAAGGCATGATTCACGAAAACATGGTGTTACGGATGGAAGGGTTACCAAGAAACATGGTGGTTTAGGATATGCTTCAAGAAACAAATCTATGGAACGGGGCGTTAAAGGTATACCATTCCTGTAAGATAAATTTTTATTACTCCGTATATTCCTACTACTCTGCAATTCATTTATATAGCACAAATATGAGAGTGGAACAAGAGTAGTCCCTTGAGAGGTCCCAGTTGAAAAAAAACATTTCACTAATCTTTATTTTCTTTAACCTACCTCTCCCAGTACATATTTGTATTATGTATGTGTTACCTCTATAACCACCCACTTTTTTTATTTTCTAACATATGTCGTCTCACTGCTGAATCTACGGAAATACTCCAGGCCTTTCCCGAATGTAGAAAATCAGCTAAAGCCAAACTCATAAACTAATATTTGCTTATTTCTCTAGAATCACGTCTTCTTACGCCTTCTTACATCTACGAAAACGCCACATCAGTACCTAAGCCAGTTCAAGAAAGTAAACTTCAGGATCCAGTGGAGAAGCCTAAGGATAAACCACAAAGTATGGCAACTCCGACGGAGAGATATAATGAACTGAGTCCGCTGATGACGAAGATGGTGGAGGAGGAACTCAGGGATATCATGATAAACGTAAGACAGATATTATTCTACTACTTAATTATTATTTTGTATTGTAGTTTATACCTAGATGTTTTAATTTTGTTTCACTTTTTCTTTTGTTTTACTTTTTTTATTTGTTTTTCTTTTAGGGCCAAATAAATGAATTTTCTTTCTTTCTTTCTTTCTTACCTATGCACAAACAAACCAGTAGTAGAAATTTTTCATTGACAGCCGTCACAGCTCAGTTCTTAGTAGCCCTACCTTCTGCGCTGTAGATGGTGGGTTCGATTGCCACTGAGAACAAACATTTGTGTGATGAACATAGATGTTTGTTGTGTTGGTGTTGTATGTATTCTAAGTATGTATTTACAAAAAAAGTATATAAATATTCTATCAGCTATCCGGTTCCCATAGTACAAGCTTTGCTTAGTTTCGGACTAGAGGGCGTTGTGTGAGTGCGCATTTATCCCAAGGTGGGAATCGAACCCGCAACCTCCTGCGTTACAGACGGACATTCGCCCGCCGCGCCACATCGGTCATCAAAATAACGAAATATTTGTTTGTTTTACAGATGTGGCAAGTATTACCGGATGATACGTCTAACGAAGCCGAGAAACTTGTTGTCAATAAACTCAGAGGTGCCACTGGAGACGATATTAGGAATGTTAGTACTTATATTTATTTATAGTGACGACCGATGTGGCGCGGCGGGCGAATGTCCGCCTGCGACGCAGTGGTTGCGGGTTCGATTCCCGCCTTGGGATAAATGTTTGTACGATCTGCAAATATTTATTCCGGGTGTTCTGGGTATTTTCTATGTATAATAAAAAATATCTATGTATGTAATATAATATTGTATTAAGTATATCAGTCATCTAGTACCCATAACACAAGCTCTGCTTAGCTTGGGGCTAGATGATGCTGTGTGGATCGTCCGGCATTATTATTATTATTATTTCATATCATTTATATAATAATACAACTTGCTGATGAAGCAAGCTGATGACCCACCTGATGTTAAGTGGTTACCATCGCCTATAACAACGTAGGTCGCTCGTTAGGATCGTGCCCTACGATGTATTACTCAGCGTTCATCATACAGGCATACAGGTGTTAAGCCTTATGTGCCTGTAATTACACCGGCACCCACACCCTTCAAACCGGAACACAGCAAGCTGCTTGGTGGCAGAAATAGGCATGGTGATTGTACTTCTCCGGACGAGTCCTTCACTAAAAGCTCTACTACTACTAAAAAATTGACTAGGACTAAGATCACTCCACAAAGCTTCAGAAGGTTAAATGAATATCAATAATATGTTTTTTTTTTCTTATGAAACCAACACTGAGCACGTAGAAAATATTCAAGTAGGTATTCTAATTACACCTTGCGTAATTTGAATATCTTCATATGGTTGGGAGTGGGGCTTTGCCCACCAGTGGAAAAAAATATTCACCATCAATAAAATATTAGACGATCGATGTGGCGCGGCGGGTGAATGTCCGCCTGCGACGCAGGAGATTACGGGTTCGATTCCCGCCTTGGGATAAATGTTTGTATGATCTGCAAATATTTATTCCGGGTGTTCTGGGTATTTTCTATGTATAATAAAAAAATATTTATCCATGTAATGTATTGTATTAAGTATATCAGTCATCTAGTACCCATAACACAAGCTCTGCTTAGCTTGGGGCTAGATGATGCTGTATGGTGTCCAGCATTATTATTATTATTATTATGCTCTTACAGTAATTTATTAACTAGTTAAACATTTTTGTTACAGACAATTGGTTTGAACGCTACCAAGAGACTACTAAACGTGCATAACGGAATATTAGTAAAGGTAACTGTTATTTACATATATATTTTAGAACTAAAATAAGTAGGTATTTTTATTTAAGAAAAGTCAGGGATACTCGCTTACGGCCCACCTGATGGTAAGTGGTCACCGTCGCCCATAGACACCGACACGACAATGCTAGTGGTGTTGTTAGTTAGGTTAAATAGTTACTAAAGGATTGTCAATACCTGTCATTATCATAGCTAGTATTTTTCCCTTTCCTGAGCCTCGTCTCACATCTCCTATCAAGGCGTCCAGAGCTTCTTGCCATCGCTTAGGTATTTATATATTTTTATATATTTTCTACTAGACATAAGAAAGTTACAAGCGTCGAAAGATTTAGTACAAATCTTTCGACGCTTGTAACTTTCAAGGTAATCTGATTTTACTGTAGCATATAGGGTAACGAGCCTAGATAACGGCAAGATAATTCAGTATCAAACTTAACTTCGGACGCACGTTAATAAATAGTAGACATTAAACGCTTACAGCGTTTGTATGGACATAGTACCGACTTGTTTATCCTTAAGTTTCTAGGAAGAACCACTTTGAAGATCCTGATAAAGTGGGCGTCCTATGTTATAAAAGCTCTAAAGATGGCTTAAAAACTTCAGGTTATAACTTGTTACAGGTTGTATTACACTCAGCGGTAGCACCCTCTGAAATACAAGCTTTCGCGAAGAAATACCACATAACCGATTTCAAGCATGTGCAGAGATGGACTTATGCTGGACGTATGGCGAGCTGGACAGATTTGGATGACTTATATGCCCATAAGGATTTAAAATGCGGTATGTGTAATTACAGGCACATGAGGCTTAACACCTGTATGCCTCAGTTTGATAGACGCTGAGTAGTGCATCGTCGGTGACGTTCCTAACGAGCGTGACCTACAAGGCAATGCTTTGTTATAGGTGATGGTAACCACTTAACATCAGGTGGGCCATCTGCTTGTTCCATCAACAAGTTGTATAAAAAAAATTGTAAAATGAACCCAGTAGTTACCGTTGTCCGCCATATTGATTATTCGTTTGTAGGGTTCTGTACACAAAGGTTAAAACGAGACCCTATGACTCCGTTGTCTGTCTGTCTGTCCGTCTGTCACCAGGCAGTATCTCATGAACCGTGATAGATAGATAGTTGAAATATTTGCAGATTATTTATATATGTATTTCTGTTGCCGCTATAACAACAAATACTAAAAGACAGAATAAATAAAATATTTCAGGGGGCTCTCATGCAGCAAACGTGATTTTTTGCCGTTTTTCATCAGATCAATCACCAGACATTTATCTTTGGCTTAGTGGGTCTATTGTCCGTGGCATCATCGAACGGCTCAGACGGAAGACCAACTTATGCTGGACAGATTTCGTTTCACAACGCACGAAACTAATTTTTGCTCCGTAGTGTTAGGAATTTAGTCGTGCTTCGTGTGTTTTGAGTCGCATATAAATAATATTAATAAAACTATTTAAATAGAAAAAAGTAGGGTGTTGTCTAAGCTCTGAGAAGTTAATGAAACTTGTATTTTCATTGGACAGGTACTTCTTGTGTCACAGTATCACCAGTCTACAGCTTCATGAAATGCCCGTCGAATCTAAGAACTATATTTGATGGAAAACAAAACTACAGTAACAGTAAAAAAATCGAGCAAGAAACAGCCAGGAAGTTGAAGAAACCCGAAGGAAGAGTTATAGTTACTGCTGACAAAGTATTAGCAGAAGTAGCAAGGAAAGTGATTGCTAAAAAGGATAAAGTTTCTGACACTAAGGTGAAAAATAATACTGAGCAAAGCAAAGTTGAGTCTATTAGTAAGAGTAAAACAGAGGCTGCTAATAATGAAAACGTAAAAAAAACTGTTGAAAAACATATTGACAAAAAAACTAGTGATGCCAAACAATCTGCGCCAACAGAAATCAATACGCCGAAAAGAAATGAAATCAAAACTGCGACAAAAGTAAAAACAAATGCTGCCAATACTGCCAAAAATGAAGTCATAACCGAATCTCAACCAAATAAAGTGGAAACAGCCATAACTGTTGTGAAGAGACCGTCTGTCACAACTAATACTCCCAAACAGAAAGTGGCAACTCAACAAACTAATGCAACTAAAGTTGAGAAAGTTAAAGCAGTAGCTCACAAACCAGTCGCAACAAACACTCCTAAAAATGATATTGTGCCACCTATAATAAATGCAAGTAAAGTTGAAACACCCAAGAAAGTTGCCAACGAATCAGCCGTAACCGATAAGATTATTGCATCGCCTAAACCAATCGCAACTAAAACTGAACCCACCAAAGCAGCTCTCAAGAATCCATCAGTATCAACCAATACTCCTAATAAGAATATTGCATCGCCTAAACAAAATGCACCTAAACCTGATGCCAACAAAGCAGTCATCACTCCACCAGAATCCACTAATAATCCTAAAAAGGAAATTGTGTCACCTAAACCAAAGAAACCGGTTGTGACAGCAAAACTCGAACTGACTAAGGCTCTAGTCAAAGAGCCAGCAAAACTAGCTACTAACAAGCCGGTTACCGCAAATCTGGCTAAGAAAGAGACCCTAACACCGAAAACTATTGAAACAAAGAAACCTGAAGTAAAAGCAGCTAAAGTTGAACCAACTAGAACTAAAGCCCAACCTAATATGGTAGCTTTTAAACCAGTCACAACCAATACCCCTAAAAAAGATAGTGAGAAACCGAAACTAACAGAAAATAGGAAATCAGATACGAAATTTACAAAAGTTGCACCTAAATCACCTGCAAACCCTAAAACCAATAGTAAAATGAATGCAAAGAAGAAAGCAGAGAATGATTTTGATGAGTTAGATGATCGTGATATACTAGCGTTACTGTCGAGTGGAATCGTTTTGGATGAGTGCAGCGGTTCCGGTGAAGACTGACTTTGTAAGAAACATTCTCGAAAGACATTATATGAATTAAGAATAAAAATAATTTAATTTAATATCTATAAGTAGGTAAACTATATAACGTTATAAAATAAAGACGAGCAGCATCCACATATTTACCTCTGTATCTGTATAAAGTATTTTTAGTCTTTCCCTATATTGCTAAGATAATTTTTAACGCAGGCAATTATAGCTTGTCTGTACTTTTAGTAAAAGTATTATTTGGTTTGGGCGATAGTCATGTTTGGTTTTATTCCACATATTGTTATTTTAATGATGTAAGAAATAAATAAAGTCAGATTTACTTTTTCTTTGTATTTCAAGTCACAAAGGATTTTGAGTATTGTAGAGTATTTTAGTTATATTTATATTTCATAAATTGTTTAATGGAAGATTACTTCGGTGGCTCCGGCATCTCTACAGCATCTTCTTCAACCTGAAAACAAAAAGACATATAAACAACAAATAGTACTAAAACTCTTTCCCCACAACCTCTCGAGCTAGCCCCTGTGAGCTAGCTTTATAGATTATGGACTAAAGCTTGCAAAGACAATTTTATAAAAATTTAAAAATAAATAAAAAAATGTAGGTTTCTTTATGTAAGAGTTGCCAGCACCAATAATACGGGACTGGTTTCATAATGTTTACGTGAGAGTATGTATTTTAAAGACGTCGCGCGTGGTCGGTGGCACCAATAACGGAGTCAATAATGTACTATGTATATAATACATGTATAATGTTCCCTTACTAGATACGGGGCTTTACGAGTGAGAAAGTTCTTAGTGTCATTCAAAGCAAAAATACTATTTCGATTACGATGTTATTTCTGCGCCGCTCGCAGGAGAGAGGAAGCTCGTCTTTTCTTCGGGGCAGCTGCCTCTGCTCGTTTTCTTTCCTCTATCATTTCGTCAGCTAGGTTGTAAGTGTCCTTTGGCGCTACCTGTATAGGAAGATTGGGAAAGGATGTGAGAAATAGGATCAGGTTGAGGGTACAGGGGAGCTAGGGGTTGAAATTAACATTTTACATAATGGTAGAGATAAAACCAGCATCCTGTGGATTTTACTCTGTGCGGTGCGGGTCAGTGAATAGGCAGGTTAAATTATTTTAACTGGCAATATATATAAATCCACGCTCGACCATTAGAAAAAAAAGATTGACTTGACATTTTGACGTTTTTGAGATTGAGATTGACTGACTGACAGTGCTGCCCTGAATTTAAAATTTTTGTTGAACTTGGCGTATTTTTTTGAGTATATTAGCATGAAAAAATCATTTTCATTTATCCAGCGTTAGTTAGTATCTCTTTTGTCCAACGTTAGATACGGGAAAAAAATTAAGTTGTCTGCAGCATCTCTCATCTTTAGAAGATGAGGTTCTTTAGGTTCTAACTCTAAACTTTGGAACTAACACGGAGCGGTAGGGTCCGAACATTCAATTATGTAAAAAATCCAGTACTTAGGAAAAATTTGGAAATTTAGACTAGGTTGGGATTGGGAAATAATAAGCCTTTTAAATTTACCTTGTCGAAATTTTTTCCTAAGCATTGTTTGTGGTTTTAACATTAAAGTATCTTTTGAGTTGGCAGCACTGTTTGTTGACTGATTTAAAATTGCTTTCTTGTAATTCCTTTTCTTTGATTGATTGAGCGTATCGCGGTATCGTACTAGGATTGTGTCGATCGTTCAATCACGAAGAACCATATCAATCATGAGCTGTTGTGATAATGAACCGGTTCATATGACCCGATCATTTGAATAATTGGATTCTAATATTCTGCAAAAGCGATTCTATAACGTTGTAATAAGGTATTTTTTATTCCTGCTTTCATACTGTACTTCATCGCACGTGACTGACTGTCTCACCTCTCACCTCAAGAACACTCGCAAGAGCGAGACGCAGCGGCGGCCGATCATTGCTCGACGTCAATCAAATGTTCTGTGTTCGGTACACAGACATAATCTATCTACCGTGTCTGTGACACATAGACTGGGGCCTGATTGCGCTAATTTTACACATCTTCAAACGGTCGAAGTTACGTTGCAATTCAGTTGCGATTATAGTTCGGTTACGACCGACCGATGAGCCATATCCGTATTGCGATAACGTTCTAATAAGAACCACAATTGAAACGTTTCACAGTGGAAGCTCAAACGCGGTCGATCACAGAATATATATATTCATAGTGTTGTTCTATTGGATTACGTGTAGCAATCAATCAATCAACAATCAAACAGCGTCTGGAACTTCAATTTTGACAGCTTACAGTGACAGTGAGGTTTTAAATGACGTATTTGTGCATTCTGTGGGGAATTTCTTGAGGAAAAATGTAAACAAACAAGAAATTATTAATATTTTGTTTTGTCTTCGTGTGATTACTAAACTTAATTACCTAATCTTTATTATTTTATTTCTCGCCGGTAGCACTTCTATGTATAGTTTTGCTGGGATTACTTGTATGAAGTTGATAAGTGTAATAACAAAAAATAATAACGTAGGTATCAAATGAAAATATCAAAATAGAACTCAATGAACTAATAGTAATGTTCGTTTCTTTCAGGCATTGAATGACTATATGTACATAATCAAAGCAAAGTTAGTTCTAAATGATAGAGAGCTACTGGAGGCGGACCTAGCTAGCACTACACAAACTTTGATTTCGTTGGAAGAGTCTGCAACCAATATCTTGGCAAAGATGTTGGCCCTCTGACTGAGGTTAAAAAAGATCAATTTGCCTCGAATTATGTAAGTACTATGTACTTGTTTAATGATTTTTTTTACTCCTAAATACATATGAAATGAATGGCCCCAAATAAAACTTTTGCATACTATAATGGTACTTATACCTATTTTATGTTACAAATTTATTAACTAGCTACTACTATACTATACGGTTAACACTTAGTAGCTACCAAAACCTAATATATTTCAATTTCAGCAGGTAGAAATGTATTAGAAGATTACCAAGTAATGATCCTCCACATAGAAGAAATGAAGGCAGAGGCTTCTTTGAAAATTGCAGGGGCTACCTTGAGCTATGCTCTAGAGTCTAGACCAATAGCTAAAAGACCAGTGCAGCCAATCAGTATTTAGTATGATAACTCAGAATAATTAAGTTTTAGTTTGTTGTACTTACAAGTAAAACAAAAGATTTTAACAATTATATTGTAATAGGTAGGTATTTTTATTAGTAAGATGATTACTACTAAAAGGTACTACCTACTAGGATGGAAGTCAGCGCAGCTAAACTTACAATCATCCATGTTCTAGTAAGATTAGCAATAATCAATAAGTGCCTATCATCATAGCACTTGATTGTGCTTACAAGTAAATTCTGTAATTTACTTGTAAGCACATTCACCCTTACTCTTTCAATTATATTCCAATTAATTATAATTGTGCTTAAATGATTTATGTAAGTAGCAAACTTAGTGTGTAAAATAAATTAAAATGGTTAATTTTTTTTTGTAAGCTATAAGTATTTAGGCACCCCCAATCCTGAGATCCAACTAAATAAGTACCAACATATAGTAAAACTGATTATAAATAAATATTTTGATATTATGTGGTCATTTTTTTTACACAACATCTAGCCAAGCATCTGGCTAAGTATAGTTTGTACTATGGGATCTAGATGACTGATAGTATACTTATTTTTTTGTAATTACGTAGGTACTTAGACCACCCACCACAAATGTTTGTTCTCGGTAGGGTTCGAACCCACCACCTACAGGGCAGAAGGCAGGGCTACTACCAACTGGGCTGTAACGGCTGTAATAATCAGTCAGTTTATGACAATAGATGAACATTATTTATTTTATAAATACATACTTAATTATTATAACTTATAGACAAATTCACCATATTTAAGTAATACAACAAACACAGGTATGACAAAATTGAATGTATCCATGAACAACATCCCGCCTCAGTCAATTACACTTTAAAGATCAATCTCCTTATCTGCCCACAAGTCTTGCATAAATGTTTGCTGCCGTGAGAGTTGCAGCTGTAGAGGTTCTTTAGGTTGCATGCACTGCATCACATTCAGTCTATGGTGCTGATGCTGTTTATCAAAGATTGCTTGCTAGCCCCTTCTTTGATGTGAGCAGAGTGAACAGGATATGCACTAGACTGTGCAGCACATGGCATGCATTTGTTATTTTAGCAGCAGCTACAGGGAGAGTGAAGCTTTCTAACTACCAACAGGCACCTGCAAAGACAAACATTCTTTTAACCTGGATAATCAAAACTTGCTGTGAAACCTGAATAATATTAGTATCATTTATAAAGTAATTTTACTAAAACCAGGTAATTAGGTAAGTACTTAGATTGTATAAGTTCTCAGAACTGACGAATAGTATTGCAAAATTTGGGAAAAAAACAAAATATGTCTGGGCCGCTCTAGGCTCTAATATCTTCAGCATGAACTTTAGGTATCTAAGCTAACTTTTTATTTGTAGTACTTACTTTGTTTGGTTCAATGCAGTTAAAATGAGAAAGCTTTATATTTTCAAAATGGTCTTGTTCAAATCATCATCACTTGCGAGATAGCTTGCTAGCCCCCTACTTTGCTGTCAGCAAAGTGAACAGAATATGTGGTAGATTGTGCAGCATATGGTATGCATTTGTTATTTTAGCAGCAGTTACAGGGAGAAGAGAATAAGCATTCTAACCACCAACAGGCACCTGCAAAGACAAACATTATTTTAATTTAGATAATCAAAACTTGCTATGAAACCGGAATAATAAAAATATCATATGTAATTAGGTAATTTTTCTATAACCAGGTAGTTAGGTACTTAGATTATACATAGGTACATAGTTCTTTCCCAAAAGAATGACTGATGAAAACAAAATATGTCTGGGCCGCAACACAAGGCTCTAATATCTTCAGCATGTACTAAGAGTGTAAATACCTACCTGATTCAACTTTTCATTTGTAATGCCTACCTACTTACTATCTTCTAACTGGTTCTATAATGCAGTTGAAATGAGTATTTATTTTTTCATAATTGTTTTGTGCAAATTATCATCAATTGATGGATGGCTTTGGAGACATTGACTTGAGAAACACAATATATATACTGTCTCCACAATAGTCTGATAAGAACCAGAAGCATAGAAGGCCAGCAAAAGCTAAAACAAAGTAGTTTTCATTGCTAATAAGTTACTCATTTCTTGCAAAATGAAAGCATATTTAAGGTTTATTACCTTGGTTTCGAGTTCAAAGCATCCCAACGTAGAGAAGGTGGCATGTGAAGGTAATTATTTGACCAGCTAGCTCTTTGGCCAGCTTTTATTTAGCTTCTTTTTAGACTTCTAGATAGGATGACTTTTTGTAGATTTATTAGGTCAATTGGCTCGGAATTGGGGATTAGACGTAGCTACAGCTACGTCTACTCCTAGCTACCTCCTCTACTATTAAAAATACGCGTACATTAGGGTTTATAAGCTTAAAATTAACAAAACTATTCCCAACGATCGAGAAACGGTTGAGAAAAAGTTGCTTCCCTACCAACTTTAGCTCAACCGTTTGGTTGACAGGAGAAACGTACGAACTTCGACTGACTAACGTTTGAACCAAACGTCAAATTATTAGCGCGCTACCAATCCTTCAAAAAGCTGTGGTTCGGTTCAAGTTCAATTCCAATCCAGCTGAAAATAATTAGCGCAATTAGGCCCCTGGATGATCCGTGCGTGTGCGTGATCGGTCGCAAGATCGGGTCTTTTCGTCGTTACTGATAGGATCATTTACGTGCGGTTCGTGATTGCAATCAAATGACCCGATCGATCATGATCGACACAATCCTATATCGTACGCTCGCTTTCCTTGCCTTGCCACGGTTTTACCTCTCCGATACATAAGATTTTGACTAAATTTGTTTCTACGCTTGTCGTTCTTCGTTAAATATCAGTAACACCTGTAATTAGTCGTGAAAATGAGGCGCAATCATCGTGGTGGCATTAGAGGCGGCCAAACCTGGCAAAACAACTCAGCCAGGGCGTCTGGTCCGCTGATGACCGATCACCTAGACCTGCAGGTACCTATATAAGCCATTTTGCTACTCGTCCTAGCTGTTAACTTTCATAATCTACTGGTCTGGAAGTGACCATTAGAAAATAACTCGACTCTACAAATTAATCGAGTCAGCCATGAGCCATACCACGGCTGGGTTTCGTATGCTCGACAAAATGTCGATGGCGAAGAATATTCCTTCGTTGAAGGAAGTTCTAAAGAAAGACCTAACAAAAAGAGCAAGTATAACAACATTTGTAACTTAGTGTGGGATAAGGGCAGGAAGATGTTGATGATAACAACATTTGTAATATAATGTACCTGTGATCTGATCATGTGTGAACATCATAATTATCTTGTTAAAGGTACCTATCTACCTATGGCTCATTCACATACATTTTCTAAGTTGCCCGTGCTCATGTTATATTTATTTACACTTTTATGCTTCAAAAGCTAACAAAGAGATATTTGAGCAGCAGGCTTTATGCTAAACACAGTATGAGCCTATGAAATTAATCTATAGATATTTTAGATACCTACTTACTGTACTAGAAGTTTGTTTAGAATGGTGATGGAAATAAACAGGTCTTTATTGATATTAAAATTTATCATCATTTGTTAACCACTGGGGATTACCTCAACATCACAAACAAAGGTATAGGTATTCATAAGTAGAGTAGAAACTGCTACCTACATTCCCCTAGTTTGTGAGACAATTCAAGGTTTCATTTGACAAAGTAATTTTTATTTTCTTCATGTTCGTTTGTGAACAGTTGTCCAAACTATGGGCAGGTGTGTTGGAAGTGTTGTGGTTAATTGACCTCTTCCTCCTTTCTCTCACAAATCAAGTTCAGCTTTGTGATGTCTTTTTAGCCTCAGATAGTTGATGGTTGATAAAAAAACATTATGGTTAAATGTATGTTATTTTATCAGGATATAGATAAAGAGCTTGAGCTTCTGCAGCGTAAGCGTGAAATTATAGAGCAGCAACAGCAGATACTCTCCAATGAGTTCCGGGTAAGTGCATTTATAGGTATTATAACATGTAACACATTATTTTAAGACAAAAAATTTAATTCTTATTAACATACTACCCGAATGCAAGGGACTTCGTCTGCATTATTTTAATACAAACTTCAACCCTCCCTGTACCCGCTTAGGCTACAAAATTCCTTTCGTAGTACACCTCTACGCACCAAGATGAACATACTCTCTAATTTTCAAGTCCATACCAGTGGTTTAGGCTGTGTTGTTTATATCCCAGTCAGTCAGGATAAAGATTCTTAAAATTGGTACAGATATTGATTAAACGACTTCCCAAGCACCCAAACTAACAAGCTCATTTAAAATATACTTCACAAATTTGGATTGATGTTAAATATGTTTAAGGTGGCGATGATAGTGTAGAAATCACTAGAAAGTCACACTGGCAAACATATTATAAGCTGCTTAAAATATATTTTTACACTTTGTAGCATTTTTCCAATTACACATTTTGTCATACAGCAATAAGAAAATTGTATTTTCTTGCTACCAGAAAAGTGTACTTTTGCAAAAAATCAACATGTACTGATTTCTTCAATTATAAATTTAGAAGATTGCAGTGCTTAATTCATAATAAAAGATAATAATTTATTAGTCAAGGCAAAAATAATGTCAGGCTTTTACAAAACAATGATATTATTAAGTGTAGTCTGATACATGAAGAACTAGACTTTCGGAATGGTGACTTTCGAAATTGATATTACTACTATACATTGCTGAACTTAGGCTTGTGCTCACAAAAACACTAACCAGTAGCTTCAGTAACCATGAGTTCCTTTGACAATTTGTTAGGAATAATTGGTATATGGTTGGTTAGTGTGTATAAAGCCTTTAGTGAAAAGCAATGTAGTACTACTGATATCCATTGGCGGCTTAGTTTATTCTTGTAAAAGTCTATACAAATAGTATCATTTTTAAACACCAACCTATTATAAATTATCCAGCCTCAATGCTGTTTTGTAAAAGTTTATTTATATCCAAATAAAGAGATGACAAGACATGCACTGATGCCATAATAGGTGCTCAGGTATTGTTGAAAGTCCTATGTTAATAATGTTTTGATTTTCAGAGAAATGATTACCAAGAACCGTATCGAGCATCACACAGTCAGACCTCACGTTACGACGACTATACCCAGTCGTACAACGATACGCGCGAATATAATTCTCCTAGTCGCAAGCGGCCAATCCAAGTGTGGGAGGACGAAATACCGAATAAACGGTTCTCGGGTCCGGTCAAACCGAAGTCTCGGCCCTTCGTCCGGTCGTCGTCCAACTTATCTATCCCCCCTCTTATGCGCTCTGGTCCGACCTACAGGGGCGGCTACCAAGGCTCTCAGCCGCGTCAATCAATCCGTCCTTTCTCCGGCCCATTCAAGCCGAAACCAAAAAGAGACATAATCCCACCAAGAAAAGACGCGAACCAACCTAAAAACGAGCCCAACGCACCCAAGATGACCAAATCTACGGCGGCGCCGAATAAGTCTTACGCTCATCCGGTCGCCGAACGTAAGGTCACCGAAGCCGCAAATCTAACGTCCGAAACTTCGCAGGGAGATTTGAATAACATGCTGTGTTCGGATCGCGAGCCTTCCAAGCATGTTACTGGCCGCCTAGAGCTGGCCTTGGGCAGCATCATCAAGGAAATAAAGGCCGCCGATCCGAGCTTAGTCAAATCTACAGCCATCATCCGCGACATCAAATCATCCGTGCGCGAACGCATCAGGGAGGTCATGATGGACCGAGTCGTTGGTCCCGCTGATACCGTCGTGGCACGTTACAGAGAAGTGTACGACGCGCAATCTGATCTAGAGATTGTGACCAATGCTTTAGAATCACAGAGCGGCGAAGTTACTCTCTTAAAAATAGGTAATGCTATATTCTGCAATTTATTATGAACTTATGATAACAGCACATGATAACCACTTCTTCTTGATAAGTCGAGACTTGTTTTGCAAGAACTGTGGTTACACGGATGTGCTATTCTATTACGATTGAATGCCATTTTCACAATACTTTGTTATTAAAACTTGTAATGTGAGTATGATATTCATTTGAAAGCTACTTTCTTATTGCATGCTATGTGCAATTTAAGACAATGGCAATTTTCAGTGTAAAGAAGCGAAGTTGCTAGTATGTTGACTGAAGCATGTTGGGGTAAACCATGTTGCTCTTGCTAGTCAAGAGTCTAAGTCGATCTTCAGAAGGCAACACCAGGAGTTCGTCGGAGTTTATCCAATCTCAGGCTCATATGAAAACAACGATTCATTGTACACTGGCTACGTAACAGTTCCATTCACCAATTTCAATGGTTTTCTCTTGCGTAGGAAATGTTTACTTGAAGTATGCTTTTTAGAAGCGAATTTCAGATAACACTGGATTGTATTTTCCTGATGACTTATAAAAACACAAGTAGACGGTATTTTGTGTACTACAAGTAGAATCATTTTCAAAATTATCAATAGATAATTTTTATGTCAAAGTAATTCTTGTCTAACATTTCCTATTATTCTGTATCTTATTCTTATCATGTAAGAATAATATCTAAGTCCTGTCTGTCTGTAATCAGGCTAATCTCTAAAACTACTGAACGAGTTTATTCCAGTTTTCATTTACAGATAACTTGATTAAAAATATTTTTACTTACATATTATTGTTTGCTTTTTTAGAAAAATAATAATTAGATGTGTAGTCTCTGCAATTATACTTAGTGCAGTACAGAGCATAGGGCAAAACATCATCAGCTTTGAATTTTTTCAGATGATCCTGAAAAGTATTTCAAGACGAACATGCATAAAATCATGCATTTGAAACTGAAGAACCTATTCAACAAGGTATGATATCGTATTAATATTATAAACGTGAAAGTTTGTAAGTATGGATGGATGGATTGATGTTTGCTACTCTTTCACGCTCTAACCAGTGGACCGATTTGGATGAAATTTGGAATAAATGTAGATTGTAACCTGAATTAACATATAGGCTATTAACTTAACTTTTTATCCCGAAAAAATAACGGGAACGGGAAAAAACTGCCACGCGGGCGAAGCTGCGAGCGGCCGCTAGTTAGGTTATATACAATGATTTGTGAGTTTAAATGTTGCCTGATATTTTAGCATAAGTTGCATCTTGGGGGTTGAATACTGTTTTTAACACTGTACATTAGATATACCCTCGGATTTTTGGAGCCTACCAAATAGGCATTAATGAACATCGTGAGGAAACCAGTTAGTATTCTAAAAGCGGTGATGGGCTTGCAACCTGTTACGTATTGAATCTACTGCAAAATATGGCTCAGACTTAAACATCCTCGAAGAATGTCTATCATTTATCTTTAGTTTAAGGCTAGGTGGCGTTGTGTCAAATGTATCTCAGTTTTTTTATACAGATTTACGTTTTGTTTCATAATCTCTGACACTTATAACGAGTCTATAAAATCATATGTATTGTCTGTATTATGTGATGACGACCAATGTGGCGCAGCGGGCGAATATCCGCCTGCGATGCAGGAGGTTGCGGATTCGATTCCCGCCTTGAGATAAATCTGCAAATATTAATTCCGAGTGTTCTGGGTCTTTTCTATGTATAATAAAAAATATCTATGTATGTAATGTATTGTATTAAGTATACCAGTCATCTAGTACCCCTAACACAAGCTCTGCTTAGCTTGGGGCTAGATGATGCTGTGTGGATTGTCCAGCATTATTATTATTATATTGTCACTGTCACTTTCATGTCAACAAATAGAGATGGCAGCAGACTTATCAACTATTTTATCTAAAAAAGACTTCAGTGACCATTATGAAATAGACGGTTATACTATAAGCAATATTAAATTAGCAGGAATAATTATTTTCTGTTGGTATTGTAGGTGGAAGATCTTGCTCTGGCTGAGATAGAAAAGCCTACAGAATCGGGCGATGCATCCGAGATGAAAGCAGAAGAAAACGCAGAGAAAAATGAAACTGAGCTTCTGTACCTGGACGAGAAAATGACAAGTACTCCCAAGTTCATAGCACTCGAAAAATGGATGACCAGTAGAATGACTGTGCATATGAAGAAGCTTGTTCCAGTAGGTGTAATAACAATAAACAATTAAAAGAATCTTTGTCCTGACTGACTGACTAACATATACGACAGAGCACCTGAACCTGCCCGAACCTGCTAACGTGACCTGCGATGCACTTTGTTATAGGCGATGGTGACCACTTAACATCAGGTGGACCATCTGCTTGTTCCATCAGCAAGTTGTATAAAAATATATAAATACATCAAAATAAATAAACAGCTTAGTTTAGCTTTTAATAGTAGCAGAGCTCTTAGTGAAGGGCTCGTCCGGGAAAGTACTACCACCATGCCTATTTCTGCCGCCAAGCAGCGCAGCGTGTTCCGGTTTGAAGGGTGTGGGTGCCGGTGTAATTACAGGCACACGAGGCTTAACACCTGTATGCTTCACGTTGATGGACGCAGAGTAGTGCATTGTAGGGCACCTTAACGAGCGTGACCAGCGAGGCAATGCTCTGTTGTAGGTGTCATAAATTGTGGTTAAAATTAAAAATACCACTTACTCAAACATTACAGCAGAAAGCAATCTTTGATCTAGATTCTAGATTCTGCTGTAATAATTCTAGATTCTAGAATATACCCTAAACTGATTGATAAACCAATAGAAGCCCTTCGAATAACGAAGGATTTTATAATCCAAATTGTTAGCATTTCCTTGTTGCCATAATGTGTCAGAAGTTTCACAAAAAACTGTTGTGTATGTGTACAAAATCACTAAAAACTGTTTACTACATTTTCAGTTCGTCATGAAATTAATGAACATCGACCAGAAGTACACCAAGTTGAAGAACATGATAACTGTTGAGACTGTCAAGTTACTGATGCAGAAAGATGGAGTAGAAGTCGGAGAGCACAGCGATGAGGCTGTGCGGTGTATTGCTGAATCACTCAATTCTAATAGAGCTACCATGCCAAGGGCGCCTTACAAGCCTCTACCATATTTCGCGAAGGTATATCCTACTAATATTATGAATGCGAATGTTTGGATGGATGGATGGATGTTTGTTTGTTTCTCTTTCACGCTCTAACCAGTGAACCGATTTGGATGAAATTTGGAATAAATATAGATTGTAATATGGAATACGACCGATGTGGCGCGGCGGGCGAATGTCCGCTTGCGACGCAAGAGGTTGCGGGTTCGATTCCCGCCTTGGGATAAATATTTGTACGATCTGCAAACATTTATTCCGGGTGTTCTGGGTTTTTCTATGTATAATAAAAAATAATGCATCATCTAGCCCCAAGCTAAGCAGACCTTGTGGTATGGGTACCAGATGATTGATATACTTAATACAATACTTGTTACTATGTACTTATTATTTTATTATTATTACATACATAGATATTTTTTATTATACATAGAATATACCCAGAACAGCCGGAATAAATATTTGCAGATCGTTACATTTATCCCAAGGCGGGAATCGAACCCGCAACCTCCTGCGTCGCAGGCAGACATTCGCCCGCCGCGCCACATCGGTCGTCATCGGTCTATATGGATGTGGATTTGTAAAACCTATTTTGACGAAATACCTTTGCCTCTTAGTCATTTGATTAGACCCTATGAAATTACTTTTATGGTCAGATACCTACTTTCGTATGTTATTAAGTAAATTTAATAACATTTACGGTTTTTCAGTTGATGGGAAAGCCGTCGCTGCCTAAACGGAATCAGATGGAGAAGTTCTTCCAGGAATTCAATCCAAAGTCCATCAAAAAACATCGTGCAGTGCACAATCTCCTCTTTGTTGGTTTTTCTGACAAAGAGAGCTTTGACAGAATTCTCGCTGCAGATGGAACTGTGATAGGTAACATTTTTAAAACTACTAAATCATCATGATACTATCCACTAGCAGCTGTCCGCGACAGCACTCACGTGAAATCAGTAATTTATATGCTTGAACATACCTATCACCTGGATATAATATCTAGACTACATTTTAACCCAAAAAAGTCGCAGAAACCAGGAACCGAGTAAAAAAGAACGAACTCCAAAGTTTGCATAATTACCGTCACCACGTGAACTGGCTGCTCGTTTATAATATCAGTAGAGAATAGGATAGATATTAAAGTTGAGAGACTTGATATTAAAAAAACTTAGATCCACATCACAAAGAATTCTAGAGTGTGATAGGACTTTTTAGGAACTGTTTATGTATATAATGCTGGTGTTTTTACAAGGTAGGAGTTGTTTTCAAATAAGATATATGTTTTCTTGCAGGAAGATACACACTTAGCATCAGAGTCAGTGAGCGATCAGCAATAGGTGAAGTTGTAAAACCGAAACAAGACCCCGCACCTTTAGATGATAAAATCATTGGATCTGAACTTGATAATCAGATTACCGACTTACTAACCTGCATTAGGAATTCGGAAGAAAACGATGAAAGCGTTGATGAAGCAACCGTCAAAAATGAAGTTGGTGATGATAATACTGCAGTAGATGCAAATGAGGGCGATAAAGCCTCTGATGCCAATGGTGATGGAGAAATGAAAGCCGAAAATGATGCTAGCACAGATAACGCTGAAAATGGCGACACTAATAATGAGGAAACTTCAGCTGAAACTGAAACTGCTGACGCCAATAACGGCGTTGCAGGACTTGACGCTGGCGATATTCCCATGGCACAGAAGAATGACGGTATTGCAGAAGAAAGCACTGATACACTCCAGCCGTTGGAAGCTAAACCCACGGGTAAATCGACGCCTGCGAGGGTGTCAGCGCGTCTGGCAGGCACACCTGGCAGGATTCAGACCCGTCGTGCCAGTAGGATGACGCAGAATGACGCCTAGAGTAAGCGTTCACACTGGCTACTTCACACGGCCACACGCTAATCCAGTGAATTGTATGACAGTCTCGTGGCCGTGACGAGTGACCCGTAAAGCCTAAAGCTTCAGTCACATGTAGAGAAAAAACTACCTTCTATTGACCAGCATCCCCTCACACGCATTTTATCAGCTTTACACAGCATTTAAAAGCTACCTGCTAACCTGTGGTGACACTGCGGTCAACAATCGCGGTGGTGCCTATGATCAGATGCGGATTTATTTTGTTAGATGACAAAAAGCTACTTGTGACCGAAAATTCAGGAGGGTTAGTGACGAAAGTTATCATGTTATTATAAAATATCATGAATTGACGTGCGGACTATTACTTCTATGTTTATTGATAATTTTGACTTAATAAGTATACTGTAGTGTAGTTGTAAGCTGGATATGAATTTGGCGAAAACTCGTTAGAGACAAGAACATTAAGTTGATGGCGCAGTTTTAATTATAATTTAGGTTTAGTTTTAATTATAATTACCTGGAGGTAAACTAGGTATATCATAGAATTTTAATTGTTTGTTTATTTAACTAATTAATAATTTAATAAAAGTTCTCTTTCTAGCAATGTTGGTTTAACGAAGTTTCTAAGATATACTTACTAGTGTATGCTAACAATTTGATACAGATTCTAAGTTAAGCCTTATTTGTACAATTGAGTGTAGGTATTATGTATTGATTCTACATCAATTGGTAATTATTCACTAGGATTTATTAATAAAGGTATCGACTACTCAAATGTTATTATTATTATTACCTATGTACTGACCTGACTGGTTTATAAAAAGCACAAAAGTTCTGCTTTTTTGGGTGCGTGTCCACCGATTTTTCTAATTGTTCGATTAAATACCCGTAATTTCATGTAAAGAATGGTGATGAAGAAAGGCTATGTGATGGGTGTGGTATAGATGATTTTTTTTTATACAACTTGTTGATGGAACAAGCTGATGGCCTACCTGATGTTAAGTGGTTACCATCACCTATAACATAGCATTGCCTCGTAGGTCACGCTCGTTAGGAACGTCACCGACGATGCACTACTAAAACGATAAATGTACGTACCATTAGCTGGTTGATATAATATTCGTAGGTGATCGTGTCGGTGACCGGGTCTAATGCTGTTTGCATCATCTCATCAAACTCTTCCTGAAAGTAACTTCACTTTAGAAACAACCCTGTAAGTTGTTGACCTGAATGACCTAACAAATAGAAATCATTCTGCGAGCATAGCCTCAAGTCTTGAGATTTTTAGGTGTACCTACCTAAGTACACGTCAGCGTCGTGTATTTACACGTTTCATTATAGCACTATGATAATAATAATGCTGGACAATCCACACAGCATAATTTAGCCCCAAGCTAAGCAGAGCTTGTGTTATGGGTACTAGATGACTGATATACTTAATACAATATCTACATTACATGCATAGATATATTTTTATTATGCATAGAAAATACCCAGAACACCCGGAATAAATATTTGCAGATCGTACAAACATTTATCCCAAGACGGGAATCGAACCCGCAACCTCCTGCCACGTTGGTCGTCTAAAGACTACAAGAGTGCTATTTATATAATTTAATCGTCGTAAATTTATACTTTGCGGAAGTGGTGGATTAATTTCGCCACTACCTATTTTATTTACTTTTATAATTTTTTTATCAGGAGTTGCACATATTTGTTTAAGTATAACTGAAATGGCGGAATAGTATTAGACATATTTAGTTACCTATCTATTTTATACTTTCAGAATCCCTCTCACCTGAGTAAAAGGCTCTCCCTCTTCCAACATAAGCTGTGTGAACCGTTCCTTGCTCAGATACCCGCGGCCTTCTTTGTCAAAGTATCGGAATGCAGCTAATAACATTTCCGCACTTGCTGGGTAGAATCTACAAAAAAAATGCCTCCGTCATGAGCTTAGCAGTCATCTTTGTAATAATGAGCTTTTAGTGAGAGGCTCGTCCGAGGAAGTAGGTAGGTACCTACTACCACCATGTCTACTTCTGCTGCCAAGCAGCACAGCGTGTTCACAGATATGCCTCAGGCTAATGGGGCGTACCTAGAGCAGTGCATCGTAGGGCACGTTTCTAATAAACGTAATCTGCGAACCAATGCTTTACTGTTATAGCTTAAGGTAACCACTTCAGTGGTTATCATAAGCTATAAGTGGTTACCTAAGCTACCTATTTATCATGTGCTGTGGTGGGCAACTGCTTGCTGCAGCAACAAAAAAAAAGGATTCAAGATGCTTTGAATCTCTACGGGGGTATAATCAGAGGTACGTCCAAATACCTAGGTACTACATATGACACTATCTACTCACATTTTGCAGTAGTTGGTATCCATACGTGATAGATTGCAAGCCCATCGCCGCTGCTAGAACACTAATTTCCCATGGTTTCCCATGATGTTTCCCTTTACCGTTTGAAAACATTTAAGCACATAGGTAAGTACCTACCACATCGGTACCAATTTGTTGATGATGGGTAGGAACCGGTGAATTTATTGGCACATGAGACACCTGTAGCTTCAGGTTGCCGGACGCCAGCTAAAGTAAGACATGTTCCTAACGAATGTGCCGTGCGTGGTAAAGTTTAGGGTGGGTGTTGGTTGTATAATCCAGTCAGGCCAAATACTCTTATAACTGTCAGAGTAGATACCATTATGCTTACCTATGTTCTATCATAACTTTACACATAAACGGTAGAAAATTGCTAAGAGGGACATTGCCAGTTGCTTCCTTGTTTTCAGTTGCCAAAATCACTTCTTGGATCTCTGCTTCTGTTGGGCAGCATCCTGGTGAAATTATCATGTATGAATACGCCAAGCTTTTTTAAGTAAGTACTTATAGCTAGTTGCACAAGCATATGGCCCTGATGTTAAGCGGTAACCATCACCTATAACAAAGTATGTAGGTCACGCTCGTTACAAACATGCCCTACGATGCAGCGTCAGCTGTTTTATTTCCTAGCGGTTGCCGACTTATGACGGTGGGTGATACCTATGGAACTAACATGGGTGCGAACTTTTGGCCGTACACAAGTTGAAAGATGCACAACGGACATAACTATGGAAACCAGTGAACTACTGTAAACTAGACACACCAACATGAATTGAAATTATTTGGAACATCTATGTACCTATATATGACACAAATGTTTGTCCTTGGAGGGGTTCGAACCTACAGCGCAGAAAGCAGAACGCCAATTTTCTGTTAGGCCAGTCAGAAAATATACACAACATTTTAAATACCTAATACTTATGTAAGGCGTTAGGTAGGTAGGCCTAAGTATTTAAAATGTTTTCAATTAACGTAAGTAAGTACCCAGTGAACGAAGAATCGTTCCGATTTCTCTAACATCAACAACTTGCTTTCCAGAGTGATCAAACACTTCGAACGCTTCCATTATTTTCTTTTCCAAATCGTTGTTCGGCTGAACTGTAAAGTAGATTTTACGAGATTATTTTTTAGCACAATCGGTCTTGCAGTGGCTAAATTAATTAAATTGTAGAAACAATAATTACTTTTTGGTTCCTCCTTTCGTGCCATGATAAACTACAAATTTACTGAGATTCGTTCGTAATATCAATTAGAATAGCTATATAAAAAATATGAGAATTTAATTTTGTAACATGCTAAGATTGGTAGGTATGTTTACATTATGCTGTGATGTACCGCGTAACCAAGTTACAAAAATTGATCAATTTTTTATTTAAATATTTTAAATAATCCCGCTATTTTGTTTATGGTGAAACCGGAAGTTTTCTAAAAAGAATATCACGAAAGAGTAGTTATTTTTTTTAAACTAGCTTATGGATGCAATGCAGTAGTGCAGTGAATGGCATCCTACCGTCTACTGTGAACTTTTATTATCTGTTCATTCATAGTGTTCATAAGCAAATAAACACAAATAGTTTGTCTATGGACACATCAAATCGCAAGCAAGCACGCAATGCAAACTTCCTGTGCCGCCATCTTTCTTTAGCTTGGCGCTTTCTTGTTGTAATTTTTCGCAAGTAATGTTTGATTTTACGTAATTTATCGTGTTCTTTCTGTTATTACGATAGTTTAGTGTTTTGTGAAGTGGATACGATAGGAACTATCAACCATGGATCCCGCTAAGATGAAAGTGGTAGACCTACGGTCGGAGCTTGGTGCACTTGGCTTGGATACGAAAGGAAACAAGCCGGCTTTGGTCGAGAGATTGAAGAAAGCACTTGAATCCAAAACGGGAAAATGTAAGTCTAGATCTTTTACTTTAACATTTTATCAACTCTCTTACCTATCAACGCATACATTTGCACTAGTAATTATAACATTCTTTGACTGCCCTGAACAAAATAAACGATCAATGGCCACGCACGTGTAATGTCGTAATGAGCATTTTAGTGGGTTGACTTGTTTGTGCGATTTTTGCATGATAGTTTTTAACCTCCCAAGTTTATTATAATAATTATTAGTTTAGTATATTAATTAATTAAGTAGTTTATTAGTATATTAGTTATTTGAAATGATATCGGTGCTTATTACAAACAAATCTGCCCACTCCAACATGAAGTAGACTCATACTAACGTAAAAGGCCGAAAACCTTCAGATTTAAATGTCTAGGTGGATTGTTCCTACTTTGTTTATTTTGTAACGTATGTAAATAACTTGTAGTGTCTACTATAAAGTTTATATTTGTGGCTCAAAGATACTCTTACCAAAGCACGAAGAAGAAAGTTTGGGTGAATATACAGATACATAGCATAAACTGGATCAATAGTAATTTCCTCTAACAATAAGAAACGAGTAAAAAGTGAGAGCGTAACAAAACAAGCTTTTGAACTGCCACTGCCATAGCAAAACTATAACATAACATTATATAACATAGACGACCGATGTGGCGCGGCGGGCGAACGTCCGCCTGCGACGCAGGAGGTTGCGGGTTCGATTCCCGCCTCAGGATAAATGTTTGTACGATCTGCAAATATTTATTCTTGGTGTTCTGGGTATTTTCTATGTATAATAAAAAATATCTATGTACATAAGTATTGTATTATGTATATCAGTCATCTAGTACCCATAACACAAGCTCTGCTTAGCTTGGGGCTAGATGATGCTGTGTGGATTGTCCAGCATTAATAAAAAAAACTTCAAGAAAAGCAAGGTGCCTGCCTGATCAAGTATATCAAGATGTAAATATTTTTATAGGTACTTACTCCCATAGTGGTGTGGTCACAGTATTTGGTTTAGACTATCAGATGTTGATAAGTTCAGAATTTAGAAAGTTTTACTTCACTATGAAAGCTGTTACGATAAGCATTGTGGGCTTTCTACTCAAAATATCTCACATGATCTTTTTATATCTCTATGACCAGGTATATCAGGAGTAGGGTATGGATCCCAAAACTGTATATATTAAATTTACTTTTGCCATTCATTTTATAAACAAACATTCTCAATATTTAATAAAATTACTTCAAGACAGTCTTGTATGGACAAATTTCCAAGTAACAGTAAAAGATCAGAGAGATTTGAGGTGATGCATTTTCTAGATTTTTTTTAATAATTGCTTACATAATTTTTATTATTATACACAGTAATTGCTGACACATCTATTCTGGACACAACTACTGAGGACTGTGAAGATACGCCAAAGCGCCCGGGACCCGCTGCCAGGACTCGGAGAAGATCTTCATCAGTTAGAATTGGTTCTACACCAGCAAAAGTGAGTTTTTAAATAACACAAAGTTTTTTTTAAGAATATGGCCCACTTGATGTTAAGTGATAACCATCTCCTTTACATAGCATTGCCTTGAAGGTCATGCTTGTTAGGTATGTATCCTATTATGCATTACCCTGCGTCCACCAACCTAAGGCATACTGGTGTTAAACTTCATGTGCCTGTCGTTATCAGTGCGATTTTATTGACTAGATATCTTGAAGAAATCCACCTCTAGACAGGCCTCCTCCATATGTTCCCAGGAAGAACAATTTTATTTATAGAACATCCAACAAAGGAAATATGGTGGATCACCAATGTCAAGTGTATTTTTTTTAAATACTATTGTATTGTCTACAATGCCTTAAGATGACTGCATGTTTACCAAGATTTTGATCCCTCTATACAACAATACACTGTTACAATAGTATAACAATGTATTTAGTATGCATATACAACCTATGTCCAGCTGTGGACTTCTACATGCTGTTGATGATGATGCGGGTACAGGGCCGCCCCACGCTTCGCCTTACGGTTTGTGGTCGCCATTCGGTAACCTTAATTTCCTAAGCAGGTAGTTTTAGATTCTAGGAGCTATATTATGACCTACGCATTGCAACTTCAATTTGTTTATTCTGAGAATTTTACTATTTAAATCAAACTTTAACCAGAAATTTCAGAGTACACCCCGACATTTAGAATAATAAAAATGTATTTCTTAAATTTATATTTTTTTTACCTGACGCACTAAGACCCGGGCATTTCCAATTGTCAGTGATCTTGGTTTTTCCACAGATTCCTTTTGGATTTTATCTTGTACTTGAAACTACCATAATAGCCACTGTTCTTTTATCTCTTTTGGTTACAATAATAGACCAACACGCAAATAATGCTATCTTCTAAAGATCAGAGTGCACACACCAAACCAAATTACAGTAGAGCCTGCACATTCTTCTAAATAAAGTGAATAATTTTATGTCTAATCCACAGCAAGCCCGCCGTGATTCACCCGAGCCAATAGCAGAGGATATTAAAGATGAGGACCGCTACTCCCCTGGAGATAATTCCTCTGACGAGCAGGAGCCTATACGGCGGAAGAATCCTGAAC
The DNA here is from genome assembly GCA_947095575.1 of Electrophaes corylata. NCBI lineage: Eukaryota > Metazoa > Arthropoda > Insecta > Lepidoptera > Geometridae > Electrophaes > Electrophaes corylata. The sequence continues at coordinate 4,385,250 of OX352724.1, read as the reverse complement.
CCGAGGTGTCACCGAAGAGGGAACCCACGCCGGAGCCCCAAAAGTCACCTGAAAGTTCTCCTGTTCGAGAACGATCGCCAGTCAGGGAGAAATCACCAGTGTCTGATACATCACCCGTTAAGAACTTCGCAGTTGAAAAGTCGCCTAATAAATCGCCGGTTGTTGAAAAATCGACACCTACGGAAACATCTGAGGGTGTAGATGAGCAGTAAGTTATTGATATATTCATCATTCTTCATTGAAGTGTTGGTCACGCTTTTTATTGAGAAGACCATGGCACTCTAATATCTAACCCCAGAAGATAGAGTTCATTTTTAAAGCTATTCAAGAAGTAGTAGAGCTCTTTGTGAAAGGGCTCGTCCGGGGAAGTACGACCACCATGCCTATTTCTGCCGCCAAGCAGCTTACTGTATTTTGGTTTAAAGGGTGTGGGTGCCGGTGTAATTACTAATTACAGGCGCACGAGGCTTAACACCTGTATGCCTCTGGTTGATGGACGCAGAGTAGTGCATCTTAGGGCACGTTATCGAGCGTAACCTGCGAGACAATGCTTTGTTTTAGGCGATGGTAGCCACTTGATACCAGGTGGGGCCATCTGCTCGTTCCATCAACAAGTCACATAAAAAAAAATATTCTGCAATGTTTGTTTCAGACCATCATCACCAGTTGTGATCAAGGAAGATGTTGACGGTAAGGATTCAAATTGATGAAATTGCGGGGTAACACTGCAAATTTCATGCAAACATGAATTGAATTAGGCTCCTATCATACCTAGGCACAATATTAGTCAGAGGTACGCCTAATATTACATTTTGCAGGTGCCCATATTTTACAGTAGTTAATATTCATGTACTATCATTGATATTAACATATTTTTGACTAAAACAGGATATTAATCATGAATTGTGATATCCTTAAGGAAGATCAACTATTATGTACTTTTACCTTGTACCTTCTAAAAGTTACTAAATATACACATAACAAACTTATTTTTTAGAACAAATGGAAGTTCAAGATGCAGCTGAACCTAAGGAGGCAGGCCAAGATGACAAAGCAGAGAAAGGGGATGAATCCAGAACCGAGAAAGGGGATGGGGACAAGAAACCGCGCAAAAGCAGATTTGAGGTACTTATTTACATAAGAAGTTGACGCTTCAAATCGGAATACGCTGCCACTGCTCACAGGCAGGAGTAGGCATGGTGGTTGTACTTCCCCGGACGAGCTCTTCACGAAAGGCTCTACTCTACCAAACTTGTAAAAGAATTTTGTCAATGATAAAAACGTGGGAATGGAAATTGTTACCTTGTTGTGGCAAACATTAGTTTAAGATTTTCTTTATTTTGTTTCTTGTTGAAAACATTTCACACATTTTACGGGGGATTTAATTATATGATCTAGGCTTGGTCGCGAGGAACTGGCGCTTAGATTCACTTAGAGTTAAGACGTTTCAAGATGATCCGTGCGGATTTTACCGAATAAATGCTTTTTTACTTTGACTTCGACTTTGATTCTCCTATAGTCATTAGCCACACTTGTTAGTAAACCATTTAATTTACATTTCAAAGGACCGTGATTTGACTGAAGAAGAAGAATGGGACCTACTGAACGAGCGTCTCATCGAGAAAGAGAAGGAGCGCATTGAGAGAGAAAGAAAACAAGCTGAGGACGATGCTAAGAAGTTAGAAGCATTGAGCAATGTGAGTTTCCTATAAACATTATTATAGTCCATGTAAGGTTCAGAACGACAAAATTGTGATGGCAAATAATTCGGGTTTGATCTAACGGGCCCCGTTAGATTATGACAAAACCAAACTACTGATAATTTTCACCCCAATTTATTTAATACAATAATAAACTCTCACATCTCTTTTATACCTACACCTAGCGAAAAGCGCGCGTTTTTCTGCGTGAAGATATTTTCATGCAAATTTCTAACCCCGCTGTATCCGTTTAGGGGTTGAATTTCAGTGATTTGACCAGTGGTTTAGGCTGTGCGTTATTGGTATGTCAGTCTGTAGTCTGTCAGTCATAACAAAGTTTCTTATAATTTTAAATTTAATCTAATGGTACAAGTTCTTGAGATCATTCAGATAAAAAGGGATCATAATCGCGTGATCTAATGGGACATATTATTATCCGTCACAAACGAGGACAAGACTAGTACTAAGCATTAATAAGCATAATTTAAGTAGCGTCTTTCAGTAAAGAGCGTAGCATTTTTAAACAGTTTCAAAGTCATTTATCGAGTTTTCAAAACCGGCCTATTCACTTTTAATTTGAACATTGTTTGTAATAAGTATTTACGTTGTAGGATCCCATCAAGTTTAGACGCTTGCAGCGTAAACGTGAGAAGAAACAGCGCTGGAACAACTTCTACAGAAATGTCGAGGTCACCAATGAAATCCTTACACCGCCAGCTGAGGTAACCTATCAATCTAGCTGAGCCAACTTCTCACAATACGAATATTTACTGTAATTTAGTAGTTGTAGGATATGGTAGTAATAGACTACCACTAAGTAGCATTGCTGTGTTTTGGTTAGAAGGGTACTGGTGAAATTACAGACATTATAACACCTGTATGCCTTAGGTGTGCATCATAGGGACCTGGGCGGGTATTCTTTTACACATACGCATCCGATTTCGCTTATGATTGATTGCTCAGGGATTTATCATACACGCCGATCTTTGATAATCAAACAGTTTGTGATAAAGTAATATTCAGTTGAAACCCCTAGACTGGCTTATGCTATTATTCGGGTCAAATGAATGGGGTTGTTGAAAGCGCTACAGCTTTCTACGTAAGAAGTCTACTTCTCCAAAGACTGTCATTATTTACAGTGTAGGTCTAAATTTTGCATAATTATAGGTGCAATAAACGATAAATATAAGTAGGCTGTCTAATTTACAAAAAATATGTGCGTTTTATGTAGTTATGAAAAAAAACTCGTCACCTCATTAACTTCACTCATGTTGAAGCAGCAAAGTTTGTAATGTGTTTTTTTATGTCAACAGGAAGATTACGCCATTGCCCAGAAACAAGGGAAGGGCAAGAAAGATGCACAAGCTGAGACTAAAAACGTTATCGAGCCTGAACTAGATGAAAGCAAAGTTACTCTGTCTTGGTGTAAGTTTATACATATTCTACTTTTCTGATCAATGAAGCCACTGATGCTTGGACGGACAAGAATAGCAAACGATAGCTGTAGCTGGAAGATGTTTGGAGGAGGCCTTTGTGTCCAAAGAGAACTAGAACGGGACGGAAATTTAAACAGAGCATAAATGATGATAATAGATATTGTATGCTCAGGTTCTTTTTAGCAATAAAGACAAATTGAACTACTGGGATGATGAAGAAGAATTAGTCATTGTATCTGAATTGTGTCAATGCAGCTACCTCATTATCATTACCGTCATCATCATCATTAAAGGCGTTTTATTGATTTACCTATTAATGACTTGTTACTTCGTATTTAAAACAGGTTTTCTTTTGTATTTTATATGTACTTTTGTACTATTCTATAATACTAAACATCTTTTTAATGAATGGTTTATAGATGACAGCGATCTGAACCAGTACCTCATATTGCCGGGTCTTAACGAGGTGATACCGCTCAACGATGGAGCCTTCGCGCATGCGTGGTCAGGTGTGAGAGCCACACATGGTGTCAAGGACGGGCGAGTCTGCTATGAGGTAACTAGTGCTTCGCCCTCCATTTATAACATAGCTTATCCAAGGGTTCCGTACCATTGTATAATAAAAACGGCAAAAACATCACGTTTGTTGTATGAGAGCCCTCTAATATTTTTTTTCTGTTTTTTAGTATTTCATTTAATTAAATTTATTTTTATTCCAGTAACATTAACATTTAAGATACACTTGGAAATCAAAATGAAAAAAGAAAAACAATAAAATGTCAAACACAAAATTAAATTAAGAAACAAAATTTTAAATTTAAATTAATTAAATTACAAAAAATTCAACGATTTTTTTGTTGATTTGTTATAGTGGCAACAGAAATACATCACGTATGAAAATTTAAACTCTCTTACTATCACGGTTCATGAGATACAGCCTGGTGAAAGACGCATAGGCAGGCAGACAGACAGCGGAGTCTTAGTAATAGGGTCCCGTTTTATCTTATGGGTATGGAATCCTAAAAATGTTTCCTGGAAATGTTTAGGTGTAACTTATTAAATTGTTACAGCTGAAAGTTGGCGCTGCGGTCACCACGCACGAAGCGGCTGAGAAGGATGCCATCACTTCTGGTTTGAGGATCGGCTGGTCTACTGAGGATCAACCTCTCCATCTTGGTAAGAGCGTTTTACATTCAGTAAGAATATTTTGGAGCCTCATACATTTAAAGAAATTAATAACTTAAAATCGAAACGCGCGCGACATACCTACTATTTTTCATATAAACTTCAACCCCCTTTAAGGGTAAAATTCGGAAATTCCTTTCTTAGTACATCTCTACAAACCAATACAAATATACTCTAAAAATTTCAAGTCTGCAACCAGTGGTTCAGGCTGTACGTTGTCTATATGTCAGTCAGTCAGGATAAAGATTCTTATGATTTGTAAGATTGTAATAACGGCTTTCATCGAAAGTTGAGTCCGTGGCAGCGCAAACAGCATCGTGAACCACATTCTTTGAAAGGTGGAATTATGGGACCCTAAATAACAGCTAGATACAGCTGCACACTCAGATTTAATTTATCTAAATCTATCTATACCAATTATAAGAATCTTTGTCCTGACTGACGGGATATAGACAACGCACAGCCTAAACCACTGGTCGTAGACTTGAAATTTTCAGGGTATATTCATCTTGGTGCGTAGAGGTGTACTAAGAAAGGAATTTTCGAAGTTCAACCTCTAAACGTGTACAGCGGGGGTTGAGTTAGTGCGGGCGAAGTCGCGCGCTTTTCGCTAGTTAATGCTAATAACACCTTGAAATGTCATAGTTTTTAAGTTTTTGTACAAAATTTAAAAAAAATCTTTTATAATACAGAACTCTTTTTATAAACGATCTGTTATAAAAAGAATTTTATATCGTTCTCCGACTGTCAGATCGAGCACGCGTTGTATAACTTTTGTATCGGTTTTGGTCGAATTTGGCGACATCAGTTTTACTTCAAAATATCACTGTTACTGATGACGACTGAATTTATTAGGGTCACTCTTTCATTCTCACGATATAGAAATTTAGTGTGATGTCAGAACTATCTAAAAATGTTAAGGTTTTTGCAGGTGAGGGCGCACTCAGCTGGGCTTTCGAAACCACCGGCCGATGTGTTAGCAACGGCGAGTTCAAGGAATATGGCAAGGAGCTCAGTGAGAAAGATGTTGTTGGTGCCTATGTGGTGAGTTTGATTTTCTACGACACTTCTAACTAGCAGAATCGCAGCTGAAATGGCTATAAAAAAAGCGAGTATGGTATATTTTTTCAAAAAGAGATGTCCTAAATCTTCTAAAAATTCAACACAATCATAAAATATAGAATGACTATAAATTGTCTACCTATTCTTATTTACAGGATCTGGAATCAACCCCCTGCAAGATCTCATACACTGTGAATGGGGTTGAGCTCGGCACTGCGTATGAGTTTGAGAAGTCTGAGCTGGAAGGCAAGGCGGTGTTCCCCCACATTTTGACCAAGAATATGTGCTACAAAGTCAACCTTGGCTACGATAGGTAAGAACTGTACAACTACACTGAGAAAAATGAAAAGCGAGTTTTTACATTATTTAAGTACCTAAGTGGCAAGAGTTCTGAGGGCATGTCGTAACGTGTATGGAATGCCGTTTTGATGCATAAGCTTATATCATCTTACAGACTAAACACACATCTATAGTCCATAGGCACAGTAAAAATATTGAACTACTTGCAATCTCATAGTACCTACTATCTAGCCTACCATAAATTAGATTGTTTAAACCTAGAATATACTACTTGTTTGTTACTCTTTCACGCTCTAACCTGTGAACCGATTTGGATGAAATTTGAAATAAGTATAGATTGTAACCTGGATTAACATATAGGCTATTCTTTATTCCGAAAAAATAATGGGAATGGGAAAAAACTGCCAACGGGCGAAGCTGCGAGCGGCCGATGGTAAATTTATAATTATTTATCGTAATATGGTGGACATAATCGTCCTGAATCATAAGTCACGCATAGCCCATCGGTTTACACACTCGACTTTCAATCCGCCGGTCGCGTGTTCGAATCCTACCTGTTCTATTTATGTTCGTGATTCATTATTGTATCATGATTTATTAGAGCAGGCAGAATAACATTTCGTATTTACTCTCTTACGTTCTGTGATGTATGAGATCGCAAGCGAAATTACAGCATTTTTTTAGGTTTTATTAGTTTTTAAGGTGAATGACCTTGCCTAAGCCAGTGTTGTTCAATTTCTGTTTGAGATAATAAGACTACAAAAGATAGTAAGCGGATGTCTGTTAGCGCATTAAGTATAGCCATTCATGATAAAAGTCATTCGTTATATATCTCCGGTATCTTTATAATATACCGCCTCATTTGCTGTGTGGATTGTCCAGCATTCTTATTATTATTATCATTTCGGTTCGGTAAGCGGGTTCTGAGTTTTCGTTTTCCTTATACTGGATTTTCAAGTAGATAGATATAGATGGTGGCTTGCGTGATTGCGCATGGCATTCCAGTTAGGCTATCTTTGTTAGTTCGTTCCCTTAATTGCCTTTTACAACTTCTAATCCCTACGGGGTCCTATTCTAAGCATGCATTCTAAGCATATAAACTAAACATGCAGAGATTCTTTGACGACCGATGTAGCGCGGCGGGCGAATGTCCGCCTGCGACGCAGGAGGTTGCGGGTTCGATTCCCGCCTTGGGATAAATGTTTGTACGATCTGCAAATATTTATTCCGGGTGTTCTGGGTATTTCCTATGTATAATAAAAAATATCTATGTATGTAATACATTGTATTAAGTATATCAAACATCTAGCACCCATAACACAAGCTCTGCTTAGCTTGGGGCTAGATGATGCTGTGTGGATTGTCCAGCATTATTATTATTATTATTATTTTGACAAATTCGGTTTCACAGGTACAACATGCTCACCAAAACTAAGCTAGTACGCAACCGCATCGAGATTCCAGTCGAACAGATCATAGAAGAGAAGAGGGTTCGCGAGGAAGCTCTTCAGAAATTGAAGGATGAGGCTCAGCGCAAGGAGAAGGAAAGGAAGGAGAAAGAGAAGCTTGAGAGGGAGCTGAAGCAGAAAAAGAAGAGAGAGGTATGTCTTCACGTATTTTAAGTATTTTTGTTTTCTATTAAAACATTAATGAATCATGAAAAATAACGTCATAATAATAATTTAATTTTTTTCAGGAACGCCAGAGGCTGGCGCTTGAGAAAAAGGAAAAAGAGGCGGCTGAGCGACGCGAAAGAGGCGAAGAAGTTGAAGCAGAGAAGGTTGCTGAAGAAGAAAAGGATCCCAAGGTGAGAGATCATACAAGAAAAGTACATTTCATTTTCATATTTTCTTTCACTCGTCTGTCAGCCGTTATCTACGTACTAACAACTTTCGTATCCATGTCATCTTTTTGGTTTACCTCTAACCACATATATGAATTCCATCCCTCATGATAAGCCGGTACGACGCTAGCCTATGGCCCCACTCTTGACACTGTCGGTTCTACGACTAGATGTTCTAGCCTAACATAATGTGTGTAGGAGAACGGCGATAAGGCTGAGGAACCGATGGAAGTTGAAGTGAAAGTGGAGCCTATGGATACCGAGACTAGCGAACAGCCCGCCCCTGTGCCGCCGCCGCCGCCACCGCCCGCGGAAGACCAGCCACCGCCCACAACCGACCAGCCGCCGCCCACGCTGGCTGAAAATGCCCCAGTAGAACTGAAGGAAGAACCTAAAGAAGGTTAGTACCATTACACCTTATTATAACGTTGGATTGAACTACTATGCGTAAATTGCGTTGCGTTAACTTTGGCGTTCCTTACAGATCATCCTTAGTAAGTAACATTGTTTTTTTTCATATGCTGTGACCAGTAAGTACACAGTAAAACCAACTGACATCAAGTGTAATTTTTTTCTCAAAAATACTCAATTCCTTTTACAAATTCCTGATGGTATGGTGATGGCACATTTATTATTAAGTGGTTAACATTATCTATTATAAAACATTGCCTCGCACTTTGCGATGCACTACTCGGCGTTCATCAACCTGAGGAATAGTTGTTAAACCTCATGCCTGTAATTTCACCGAAAAAAAAAACAGCCTTCAAACCGGAACATGGTGCGCTGCTTGGCGGCAGATATAGTCATGGTGGTAGTACTTCCCCAAATGAGCCCTTAACTAAGAGCTCTACTACTACTAATTAATAAGCTTCAGGGTGACAAAATTACTCTAATGCTTGTTACTAACAATATTTTTATTATTTTTTATCTTCACAGCTGAAGTAACCGAGGTGACGGAAGAACAAGTCCTCAAAGGTCTTGTTCTGGACAAAAGGATCAAGTTCGTTATTCGGTGAGAACTAAAAAAAAATAGTGAAAGTTAAAAAATATTGACGACCGATGTGGCGCGGCGGGCGAGTGTCCGCCTGCGACGCAGGAGGTTGCGGACTTGCGGGTTCGATTCCCGCCTTGGGATAAATGTTTGTACGATCTGCAAATATTTATTCCGGGTGTTCTGGGTATTTTCTATGTATAATAAAAAAATATCTATGTATGTATTGTATTAAGTATATCAGTCATCTAGTACCCATAACACAAGCTCTGCTTAGCTTGGGGCTAGATGATGCTGTGTGGATTGTCCAGCATTATTTATTTATTTATTTTATTTTATTTTTACTTTATATCTGGAGCCTTATACTTTATATCTTTACATAACAAGATAATATAACTTGAATAATATTATTTTGTTAAAATGATCATATAAAAGACACATTGCTTATGCCAGTTAAGGAACGCAGCATGGAATTACAAGGCTCGGGATGTGGGTGGCTTTTCAAGTAGAAAGAGAGAACTGGAAGTCTTTGGGGAAAGCCTTTGCCCAGCAGTGGGACGAAATAGGCTAGGAAAAAAGTATTCTATCAGTCATGTGAGTCCCATAGTACAAGCTATGCTTAGTTTGGGGCAAGATGATATTGTGTAAAAATGTCCACAAATATTTATTTATTGTCATCAGCTATACCGCGGATGAAGAGTTAGATGGTGCTGAGGCATGCTTGTTGCCTGGCTACGTACTTATCGCCCACGGAAACCTTGTATCGGGTCCTGTACGACCCGCAACCCTTGCTGATTGCGAGGTAAGACTCAAAAATAACTAGTCAAACTTGAATCGACTTCAATCGTTTTGTTACAGGATCCTTCATCGAAATAGGAACTGACAAGTTCAAAAAGCTTGATGCTCTGTGGATTGGAGCTTCAAAGACTCATTTTTTTTATAAAAATGACTAGGTGCGAAACTTGTCAATTCCTTACCGATAACATCATAATTTCGATATGAAAATGCCATCAATATGTATTCATCGACATTGTATTTCATTGTTATAATGGTGTGTTTGTCAGAGAGCTTAGCCGCCGACTTGTTTGTCGACAGTCTCTCGAACTCCGCTCGAGAGCAACAAACACGGCAAAGCATCTTCAATTTATGTGATAATAGATTTAAACTGAATGTGTGTACAAAGATGCAGCTGAACTTGGAAAATCGTCCTCTAAAACGTGCTAGTGAATTCTCGGAATTGAAATGTGAACAACAGCAGTGCTTATAAAGCTCATCGACTTCAACACTCAAGATAAGTTGTTCAAAATACTATGGTACCTTGTGCCATCGATCTAGTGTTATCTCAATAGTAAGCTTTGAAAGAGGCGTGTCACTCGTCACGAAGCAGAGATACAGTAGAATGCGTCTATCTGGCTGTTTCCAGGACCTGGCGTTACACTGCCATCGTTGGCAGTGCGGGACAACACCACACTTCGTAATGCGTATCTGCACCTCCAGACCATCAACTCACAAGTAATGTTTAAAATAGTTTAACCAAAATTGTACTAATCGGTCTGTTTGCCGCACAGACTCGGCGAAGACAGAACGCGAGTCGAGGCCTCGCTGTCAAGCTATATTAAATACTCAAACTACGTCAGATGATCACAAAACGGTAATGGCCACCGCACTACTTAGCTGAAGCGACGACGGTTAGGAAAAACTTTGAAAAATCAAATGGATATCAAAACTGAAGAACGAAAACGGAATCGAGGCATTGAAGTGGGATTCTAGCCTCTTATTTCCTAGGGCTTGTACGTTTATCTATAGGTGTTACTTTCTAGATGTTTTAATACCAGACTGCGGCGATTCCAGACAATAGTTTTTATTGTCTCGACCAGTTTATAGAGATCTGTGTGAGAAGACGAGGGTTTAAATCTAGGCGAAGTCGGACTTCATTATAGATGTCTAGTTTTGAATTCTGAAGAAACTTACGGCTCAGTCTGGATTCCTGAACGACTGTATATCTGTATGTATGTCCCTATAGGACTGGCCGTGACAACACCGGCGACAACTGGTTTACATAAAACCCAGTCAATCCGCCTCATACCTCCTCCTAACATATGCTCCTCGGCAGGTGATCCTCATGGTTGGAATGCCGGGCACCGGCAAGACTCATTGGGTGAAGCAGAGGGTTGCCGAGCAACCGGAGAAGAAATACAATATCATCTCTACCGGAGCACTGTTCGATAAAATGAAGGTATGTATCTCTACTTTACTCAACACTACACACAACACTTATCACAAATTTAGCACATACTCTAAAACAATGCTTGAGCGCGAATCGAAACTGGCATTTATTTTGTGATCGTTAAAAAGACATGAAATCTATGCTATTTAGATTCGGTTTCGAGCTTAGTTCTGGAGTGAGCATTAGTCAATTGTAATTTAACATATTGTAAAGTCTTTAAAAATGTTGCGATGTTACAAAAAAACTAAGTTAAGATGTTAAAATAAGCTTTGTCAGTCATTGGTAAGATTGACGATTTTTTTAGGAGTGTGTTAGAGTATTAGATGAAATATGTATCTACTTACTAAATGTAATGTAAATTGTTATTTACGACGACGGCTGCAGTAGGCACCATTCAGATCAAAATCATGTATACTTATGTTTTATGAGGAATAATTCCTATGAAGCGGGCTTTGACCGTCTTAGGCCAATAGGATTGTGGACCCTGGAAAGCATCAGGGATTATAATAATAATAATAATAAAATAAAATAAAATTATATTAAAGGGGGAAAAGGGATTATATTAAACCTTAATTATTACAAGCTAAAGTACATTTCAGTTGTACTCATCATTTGGAAAAAACTTGTATTCACACGTTTGTATTTGGTGGGAATTGAGTGAATATGTTTTAATAGATGGCGGCTCAGAAGTCAATTGGTTTTGTTTTCTTTATAAATAAAACGAAATAAATATAACTTACAGTAAAATATATATTACTTCAGTCATCTCATCTCCTTTAAAGTAGGTAACAGTGTTTATTGTACAGTTTTCAACCAGCTTTATGAAACGTGCTTGAGGATTACCGAGCTGCTTCATTATTTGTAAAACCTACCACTTTAATTTACAGTACACATGCGTTAAGCACTTAGAGAACATGCTGGGTTTCGCATAATAAAATGCCTTAGGTTGAGAAGTACAATTGTGTTACTAATCTTTGAATTTGTAAAATACTAATGTACCTACAAAGTCTCGTAGCAGCCCCTAGCGTGATTCCTCAGCTCTCGGATTCAACATACTATATATATTAGATACAACCTCGGAAAAAGAAATAGCTTCACGACTTTAATCCCGAAGCACGGTACATATCCTTACATCTATCACCTAAATATAAGTAAGTAAGACTATGTATAATTATTTAGTAAGTTATTTGTGAAGCTTATAATATATCTAGCAGGTTAAAAGTAAAACGCTTAGACTGTGTAAAAGCTATTTACTTGATGGAATGTGAACCTTTTTTGGTCTGTGTTTTGTGGGTAAGTTTAAAAATTTAGAAATTTAGTTTAGAAATTTTTGTCAGTGCATTAAAAAAATTGAGATTGTTGTATTTTGCTCTTATTTAAATACTCGATTGTAATAATATAGTAGCTTGTAAAAATTGCATTATAATTTCTACTTCGACAACGGAATCTATAGACTAAATTGTCATGTAAGGGTAAGTTATAAGGTAATGCTTAGTTTTAGTTATATATAAAAATGATATCGCAATATTTCAAAAGACAAATCTTTAAGAATAAAATTACTCCTTTTATTTACACTACACTGCAACACAAACAGATATAACATCTCTTCCCTTTCAGCTTCGAGGTTTGAGAACAAAATAAGCCATTTATACCGGCTATATGAACAAAACTAATGTCAGTCTGTGTTTTCAACAGGAATATATCAGCATTTATTAAAAAAAAATACATTTTATAGTAGACCCATAGAGGTCTCACCGATATAATGATACCAGTGGATCGCCGACCGAAGAGGAACGAGTTTCGACTCATAACGACTCACCAAGGAGTATCCCTGGTATCAAACAACCTTATATCTATAGACCTAAGGCTTAGTTTTAAGTAGAGCTTCTCGCGTTTAGATTATTGTATGAGTTTAACATCGAAACAGGTGGACTGTAAGCCACTGCGTACGACCTTCGAGGGAAGATGGGACGCTATGGTGTCGAAATGCGCAAAATGCGTCCTAAAGTTGATGGAAATGGCGCACGGTCGTCGCAGAAACTTTATCCTGGATCAGGTGAGAAAACTACAATTTTTTTCTTAGCTTAGCGGGGTCAGTTTCAATAACATACTCGCAATCTGAACTAACAATAATACTGCAATTTGTGTTTGGGAGTATGTTGTTGGGACAGACGGTCAGACAGATCTCAATCGCATCCCCTATTTATCTTTGCATGTGTGTGCATTTATCTTGCAACTAGCTCGTCGAGTTTCGGCGCAAGGTAAGTCTTATGCTAAGCATCGATCGGTCGCTCCTTCTGGTGAGTGGGAGCGGCGATTGCGATTCTGATATAAAGTGTTCTAAGAACACGAAATAATATATTTTTATAATATTCCAAAAGTTATCGCCGGAGTGGAATTCGAACTCAGGAGTGTCCCCTTACTGCCTTAGTGTTTACGTTGTGTTACAGTTATATACAAGTATGCGCTCTTGGCTTCGAATCCTACTAACATTGGGATTTTATAAAAATATATATTCCGTGTGGGTGAGCACTAAAATCAAATAAATAAGAGTATATTTCGTTCACATTCTCTCCGGGGCGCTCGACACGACACGAATTCCACGTAGACAAATGTGTATCCGTCGGCGCAACGTCGTAAGCTGCGTGAGTTTGAAGGCTACCGCCGTGTCGCCGTCGCCGTGCTGGTCGATGAAGAAACGTACCTCACTAGATGTCGTCAGAGAGAAACCGCTGATGGCAAGGAAGTGCCCGACCCCGCTATATTGGACATGAAAGGTTGGTACGACGAAGCAAGGGTTCGATTCCCGCTCTGTCCAACCTGTGCGGCTGCGTTTTCGACTCTGGGAGCGGCATCGATCGCACTCTATTACCTGGTAATTTCTAACGAGTTACTTTCAAACTCGGCCTCTGAAATAATGTTCGGAGATGGATAGCTAAACTGAGAAATTAAATAGCATTTTGGAAACTTTTGATCGCGTAAAAATATAATCATAAACGATTGGTTTGGTTAACCGAGTCGATCGTTTCTGATCAGAGTAAACATTACCAATGTACACGTTCATGAATCTTGAATCGCTCCCGCTCCCGTGCACCCAACAAAAACGCAGTTGACCAAAACCTTCACACACCAAATTCTGACTATATATTTGTTGCGCAGCTAACTTCAGCCTGCCGGAAAAAGGGCCGTTGCTAGAAGAGGTTATCTACCCGGAACTCGATGAGGTAGAAGCCAAGAAGATCGTGGAAGCGTATCACAAGGAAGCCAAGGCGGCGGGAGTGATGCGAGAGAAGGAGAAGCGGGAACGATCCGCCGGGAGGGACGCGCCGGCGGTCAAGCGACAACGGTCGCAAGATAAACGACACGGACGCGACGATAGAGGGCGCTCTAGGGACTACCAAAGAGGAGGTGATAGAGGTATGTCCTTCCGCACTATGAATTTGACAGCCGTCACAACTCTGTGGGTTTGATTTCCATCAAGAATATACATTTGCGTGATAAAGCAATGTTTAACAAAAATCTATATGTTTTCTGTGTTTGAGTGTTACATAATGATTGGCCTCGCAGCTCGGTTAGTAGTGTTTCTGCACCTGTGCTGTAGGTGGCTTCGATCTCCATCAAAGACTAACTTTTTTGTGATGAACATAGATGTTAGTTCCTTGTTCGGTTGTAATCCATTAATTTTTTTACACAACATCATCTAGCCCCAAACTAAGCATAGCTTTTATTATGGGAACCAGCTGACTGATAGAATACCTATACATACGTGTTTTGTTTTGTAAATACATACTTAGAATGCAATATAACATTTGGGCATTAGTTTGTAAAGAAATACAAAAAAAAATACAAAAATATTTATTTGAAAATAAGGTGCAACGTCATAGTGAACATAATGTAACGATACTGGCTGCAGAAGTATAAAACTGTGTCGCAGCCAGTAACGCCCTCCTCTTGACATTTGATTTCCATAAAAATAGAACATATATAAAAGAAAATAAACAAAGTAAAGTACATAGCTAATTCAAAGTAGTAAAATGTTTATAACAATGTGTTCGTTCATCAGAGGATCGCTGGGGAGGATCTAGTGGATCGGGCGGCGGGGGCGGCGGCGGTCGCTGGGGTGGCGCGCGCGGTGGGAACAATGGCGGCGGCGGCCGGTGGGGACGGGACAGGTCACAGAACAACTCACGCTTCGGAAACGACCGCCCACAATTCGGAGGGAACAACCAACGGTATGTTTATTGTACAGCTTGCTTGTAACAAGCAAATGGCACCCTTGATGTTAAGTGATCATCGCCTATAATAAAGTTTACCTCGTTGGTCACGCTCGTTAGGAGCGTGCCCTACGATGCACTGCTCACCGTCCATCACCTTGAGACATCCAGGCGTTGAGTCTCATGTGCCTGTCATTTTACCGGTACCTATACACCCTTCAAACCGGAATACAGCAAGCCTTTATGAGCTCATTAATGGCTGGAAATGGAGGGGAATATAAATCTATCTGTCAATCATGGTGACAACAGTAGACAACACACATTTAGTGACAGTGGCCGTGGTCTTACTTAACTTAGAATTTCTATTCTAAAGTTGTCTACTGTTGACACCACGATTGGCAAGCAGATTTGTGTTTACAGTGTTGATGTTAAGCAATAGAGTGGAAGAGATTGTGCACTGTAGGTGATTTGTATGATTTTTAGCTTTAATTTGGCAATTTTTTATAACTAAGTTAATCTGTTCTAATCTATTTAGGCGTTTGATCGTAGCTTCTCAGTTGTAGGTTTGTGAATCAAATAAATAGATAATAACACTTTATTAGCACAAGGATAGCCTATAAATCTATTTAATAAATCTCTTTCAGTGATATAATATTATGGATGAAATATATTTAAATAAATAAATAAATAATGCTGGACAATCCACACAGCATCATCTAGCCCCAAGCTAAGCAGAGCTTGTTTTATGGGTACTATATGACTGATATACTTAATACAATACATTATATACATAGATATTTTTTATTATACATAGAAAACACCCAGAACACCCGGAATAAATATTTGCAGATCGTACAAACATTTATCCCAAGGCGGGAATCGAACCCGCAACATCCTGCGTCCCAGGTGGACATTCGCCCGACGCTACACATCGGTCATCGATTTACTACATATATCACTATGGTCTATTCACAGTGGAAATGATTACGGATCCCGCGAACGCGACAACTTCCGCGGTGGCTCGGGCGGCAGGGGGCCAGGCGGACCCCCTGGCGGCGGCGGCAGGGGACCCGTGGGACCCCCCGGGGACCGCTTTGGACGCGACCGCATCAACCGCGGACCCCCACCTCCCGGCATGGGGGACAGAGACAAGCGACCACAGCCCTCTGTACCTGGAGGTCAGTTACTATATCATCCTATTCAAATAATGTCTCCCAAATGATTAACCGATTTGGTGAAATTTTTTCCAAGATTATGAAGTGGATCCCATCACATGTTGGCATAGCTGGTAATGAGGTGGCTGACAATTTGGCCAAGGAAGGTATGTTGGTACTGAAGTGCATTTGAAATCTGAGTACTCAGAAATCCTTTGTAAGTATAAAAGCCGCATAAGATCCAAGTGGAAAGAATACTTTGATGTTACCTCTTTGGAAAAGGGCATCTGGTACAAGACAATCCAATGTGAGCCGCCTCATATACCATGGTTTGCCAACATTAGGTTAAAAAGAAAATACGTTGTAATTGCACATAGACTTCGTACCGGACACATGCCATTGAATAGCTTTAAATTTTTACTAAATCTAAGAGATGATCCTAATTGTGAAGCTTGTGGAGTGAGGGAGGATGTTTACCATCTTTTGGTGGAGTGTGTCCGGACAGAAGCTATGAGAGAGAACTTGTTTAGAGAGTTAAAAGGTAGCCGTCTTGATATGGGCTTGTTTCAGGGTGTGTTAGCCACACCAACATCTGACGTGGCTAACATACTCTACAGGTTCATTTACGAGTTGGTGAGTGATTAAGAAAACACGAATGTATGATGGAACTGACATCGTCTTTAGAAGACGCAAAGTTCCTTGAAGTCTTCTTTACTTTCATATAACATTAATGCATATTACCTTTTAGAGCCGGTAAAAGGCTTGTTGAGGTTGTTTTACAGAGTTTTTTTAAACTTGTGTCTGAAAAGACTAGGAGTAATTGGTTAGCGTGGTATTCCTTCTAGATATGAATGTGAATGGAAATCAGAGTAGATGTAGGTCAAAAAAAGATGGATGGATTGTGTGAAAGATGATATGGGTCTATGATGAAAGGAGTGATTACTGTGATGATGACGGATTATAATGAAAAGTGGATAGAAAAAAACATGTTGTGGCGACCCCACATGAGGTGGGATAAGGGCAGGAAAATGATGATAACTTATTAAATATGAGAGTTTGAAGGCGCAACATCTCTGTACTTTTAAAAAAACCCCTGTTCCCAGACTACTCATTATTATCGCATATTATCCAGAAAAAATCTAGTACTATATATTTCACAACGTTGTCAATCCATCGGGTGAAAGCCTTCCCACGTGTCTTTCGACTGTCCGTCGGCATTGGTGAATTGTAATATCATAGCGGCATCTGTTGTAGGTGGCGGTGGCGGCGCGGGCGCGGGTTCGTGGCAGCGCGGCGGACAGATCTCTAACAACAACCGCGGCGGCGGCGGCCCTGGCATGCACAACCGTGGCGGCAACAACAACGCCAACTCAGGCGGCGGCAATCAACGCCCCAACCAGAAGGTACTTGCACATAAAGTACGCCAGACAGGGTGGTGGACTACTTGAAGCAGAAACCTGGCCTTACCATGCGAGTCGCAAAGTTGGAATCTCACCGGAAAATGGGTACCAACTGATCGACAACGTACATGGACGGCGGGTTCCGGCCAAAAGATGTCGTGTTCAGGAAGTTCATCGAAAGCCTGACACGAGACACCAAGCATGCGTCACAACAAATGGGCCATGTATTTACACTTTATCTGATAGATGCTCCTCATCATTCTGGGTAAGCCTTATCCGGAAGCAGGTCTATTTATAAGGCAGTAATTTTAATGATATAAATTTCCAGGACGGACCTAACGCTAACCAGAATCAACAACAGCAAGGCTGGAACCAATGGGCCGGTGGCTGGGGAGGATGGGGAGGCAACTGGAATCAGAACCCACAACAACAGCAACAAGGTAGGTGTTCTACTGTATTTCAATGTGTTGCCACTTTAAATGGCGTGGGTAAAATTATCCGGATTCTAGACTTAAACGCACAGCCTTCTCATCCTCAGCCTCATATAGTAATAATTGCAAATTTGTTTTATTGGTGGAAATAGCTAAGCTTGTGACTACCAAGCTTAACAACAGTCCACCGGTTTGGATAAAAAGTATAATATTATGTTATTCCAGGTCGCAAATTATATGTATTTATTCAAAACCTTTCATTCTCATCCGAACTCTACTAATTCGTTTTAGCCAGGAGATAAGTACACAATTTCACAAAATTTCGACAACTAATCGCAAACTAGTTCACAAAAAATATTCTATTATTAATCATCAGCTGCTGCCGGCTGGAACAACTGGCAAAACTGGCAGAATTGGAACCAGGCGGGCGGCGCACAGCAGGGGCAAGGTCAGGGCCAGACGCAGTCGGGCGGCGGCGCGGGCTCCACGGGCAGCGGCGCCGGCGCGGCCGGGGCGGGGGCTGCGGCCGGGAAGGGCAATGCGCAGGCTCAGCAAGCCGCGCAGGCGCAGCAGTGGCCCGCTAACTACACTGCACAGCAATGGTATCAATGGCAACAGTGGCAACAACAACAACAGAACTGGGCCGGGGTATGTTTAATATTTTACTACATTTACAGTAGTGAGAACAGAGCCTCAATTGATTTTAGGTGTATCCGGTTAGTGTCGTGTACACGATAAACATTACATTACGCGGTTTACATAACTCAACTGCAGAGTGTAGCCTGGTTGCCGCGCAGTGTAACACGGATGTTGGCACGTCAATGGTACAAGTGTCGAATTGATTCGTACTACACCCTCAGAGCCTCAAGTCTATGATTTTTAGGTGTACAGTCAGCTGCACTAGAATGTATACAATTCGTAACTTTCAAAACAGTATCAAAACCTTATAGTAAACAGTAAAAACTCAAGAACGTGAAATTAGCTCAAAAGTTCACTTATTTTTTGAGTTTTTGCCCTGTAAATATTAATTGCAATGCTGTAAAACCATTCTGTAAGTTACGAATTGTATACATTCTAGTGCAGCTGACTGTACATAGTTAGTGTCACACATGAACCATGTACACTTACCGTGTACGCCTAAAAATCTCACGACTTGAAGCTCTGGTACCTATTTTAACTACTTAATCATGGGCAATCTGAATCAGGCTTAAAAAACTCGGGAGACCAATAATCATACTCTTAACAGCATTTTAAATAATTTATTTGGTTTCAGTACCAACAACAACAGCAACAAGGAGGAAATCAAGCAACGAATGCACAAGACGCGCAAAACGCGTGGGCTCAATACTACCAGGTTTGTACTTGAGATACTAAAAAATAATAACTAAACGAAACACGTATTAACATTCTTTGTAAATAAACCCATAAGATTCAGTTACACTAACAAGTACTTGCTATAGTATATATATTACGTGAACTATTATCTTATAACGTATCGTAAGTTGGAAACCGTGCAGAATAGGCCTTGCAAGCAACTTTGCAGAATTAAATATTGTACTCTTAGATCTAAGTTAAACACATTGCACTTATAATGATTTACATCCTTTCAACATGTAATTTAAATTAAATAAAAAAGTCATGTTCTGCAATTTTTCTTAACAAATAATATATATTTCAATAAAAAACATTTGATTTGATTTGATTTCAGAATTACGGCAATGCAGCAGCAGCTAATGCCGCCGGTGCTGTTACTGGAGGGACCGAGAAGAAGACATAGGTTATACCTAAATACAGCTTGTACTTGTACATAATGTACTGTCTGACTTACATAATTATCATATACGAGGGTACAGAAATATACCGCCAAAACACATTAAATTCTAGCTCGTTATCTGGAGAAATAGGCAGATACCACGGGTATCTATTTATTTATCTAGAAATATTTGCAAGTTCGATGTGGTCTTGGCTTAATTTAAAATAAATATAAAAGTTGCGTTAAATTTAGTAACGTTATTTCGTTTTCTATTTTAGCAATAATCATCAAAATAAATTGTAAGTATAAGTTTTTCGGTATTGTAAATTAATTTTGTGGTACCGGTCGACTTAATTCATTGCATTAGTGTTAATGTTTACGTGATAATCGTAAAATATTCACCAGAGTCTGTCAGTTTAAAACCAAATTAATGATGACTTACGTAAACCAATTCTGGTTTCAAGTGGAGTTTGGTATTATGTGCATAAAAATATAGCCACAAAATTAGACGGTAACATTTTAAAACATAAATTTCTCGATTTTAAGTAAACTTGATAGAAGTAAAACTATTATTTTTACAAAAATAAGATGGAACACTCAAATGGAAGAACTCACTAAATCGCGCTGCGGTAAAGCGCTTTTATGTATTTTTTGTTAGCTATCACTGTGCATACGGAACATGATCCAATAACGAAGAATGTTGATTCAATAACGAAGAAGGTTCATGTCTAGGTCAGCGCTGTTAACCTTGTGGTTTCAAGTGCTTTGTAAATTTTAGAGATAACATGTGTTAGTAATATACAGGGTGTCCCAGAAGTCGACGTCAAGCCAGAACTGGGTGATAGACAAAGTCATAGTAGTTATCATAAAAATATAAAAGAAATGTATTTAAGTATTAATTTTGAATACTTAGTTGGGCAATACGTGGAATTTTTTTCCAAGCTTTTTTTGTTTAATTTTTAGGCAACAATTTACGAAAGCATCATCAAGGATTACAAAAATAAAAATAAAATTAAAAAAAAAATGCAGATTTGTAGGAACGAGAGTTAAAAGACCATCACAGGCTGTTGATTTTCTTGTTTTTTATGAAATGCCTATAATTTTGAAAATACATGAAATAGATTTTTTTTTATATTTTTCTGATAACTACTATGACTTTGTCTATCACCCAGTTCTGGCTTGACGTCGACTTCTGGGACACCCTGTATACAGTTTTTCTATATCACACATTTCAGAGTGTAAGTACCAAGTATTTTGTGAAAAAACTTTATCTCAATTAGGTTTAAAATTGATGTGTAGTGATGTTGGATTTTAAATAATACACATTAGTTTGCACTGGTTTTTCAAGGTCTTGTGTATTTTTGCAATGGTTTAAGATTTTTGATGTAAATTAGGCAATTAGATTCATTTATAGTAATGTTATTGGTGTGTTTCATGAAAAATAATAATAAGAGTCAAAATATTCCTACATAGTAATTAGAATGGCATTTACCCTGTCTACCTCAGATTATGGGAGCCAGAAGAACCTTTTCATATGAATTAAATAAGATAATTATAGTATTTTAAGATCATTAACGTTTTTTTAATGATAAGCACTTTGAGTGTTCAGTTTATAACTTCACTTATACGTCTGGCAGATTGTAACCAATTTGTCCGTTTAAAATGAAGAAAGTATGCCTGTATTTTATTATTTTCTTTTAACGGAGACAGGCACTTCAAATTATAACATTTTAGGACAAGAAATGATACTAAGTCTTTTATGTATTATATTAACATTTTCAATACTTCTATAAAAAGAGGGCAAGCTTTAGAACGCTAATTCAGGTAAATTATGGTAATTTGTGCATGTGCAAACTTTTTTTTTCCAAGTTATTTTATCGACTTAAAACCCATCGGGGAGTTGACGACTTTACACCTGACTTTTATCTCTACTATTCCCACCTGTTTTGTTGAGTAATCTGATGACAGAACTTCTGGTAATTTCTCCAAACCGCTGTTTTATGATCTGGCGGATTCAATGATAATACATAGCGTTTTAAAGCAAAACCCAAGAAATTGATTATAAGTGAAATCCAAGGGTAGCAATAAGTTGACAAGTTACTGTAGGTAATGTGTGGATGGGTAGGGCTCTTGCTTTCGTTTGTGTATAAACGCAGTTTTTACAGAGGGATTGTATTAAAATAAAATTAATGATTAAAAAGTTTGTTTTATTTGCCATATTTTATGAAATCCTACACATATGTATAGTATAAGTACTCATTTGGGCTTTGACAAATAAATGTCTGGGTTTCTGTTGTGTAACATGTGCCGCAGCAAGGTACACGACGTCGTAACTCAATCTTGGCATACATTCCAGTTCTCTAGCTCGATGAACCTAGGGGGGTAGTCAGAGGTACGTCCAGATATTACATTTGGTGCATGCTCACATTTTGCAGTAGATGGTATTCGTGACAGATTGCAAGCCCATCGCCGCTCCTAGAGTACTAACTGGTTTCCTCATGATGTCTTCTTTCTCAACGTTTGAGCGCACTGGCCATCCATTGGTGCATGACCGGATACGAACCCTCGACCTTAGGATCAGAAGGTGGGCTCACTTCCACTAGACCACTAGTGCTCTCAGTTTATACACTTTAATCAAAATTTTTCTTAAAATGTACATTTTTCTCTAATGTTTTCTGTCTTACATTGTAAGGCTAAGACTTTCCTGGCCTTACAATCCTACGATAGGGAAACATGAGATATTGCGACTGGTCATGCAAACTGTTCTCACGTACGCCAGTAGGTACAGTGTAAGCAATAGCGGAATTGACGGACTCCGTGGACATCAAGGCCAAGGTTCCTAGGTGTCTGGCCACAACTAGTGTTCAATAATCAAGTGGCAACCAATGCAACCATTGTATTTGGTTGGTAATCAAATGATCGAAAGGAGAAGGTGGTAGTTACTGTGGTGGCGGGTAACAAAAAAAAACTACACATTAAAAACGTTTAACTTAGTTTATTCTTTTCAAAAACTTACATAGTTTAACTATCACCAACAATCCAACATTGGCAATACGAAATAGACCATTCAATGAACGGTTACCACCGGCAACCATATCAACGAACAGTCACCAACCCACGTTGCTTTATCGTAATCTTAGCAAGAAAATTATGGTCTATTCAGACGACGTGCAGTTTGTAATTCAAACCGCATGAAAACTCTGTCGTGCATTCTTAAACAACCTCAGACACTCACTTTTGTTTTTTCCAAAAAAAATGTTCATACAACTAACCTTTGTAATGTTAGTATGTTAGTATGTTCCAAGGGTTTTAAATTCTCGCGGATTTTGTTTTATTATGTTGGTATTGTGTTCGTCGGTGCTGGTCGGTTGGTGAACTTGGGAGGTCTATCTATCTATACCGTCATTGGATCCGATTGTGTGCGGCATAGAGCTGGCTTGCAACATACAATGTAGACATATCATCTGCATAGACCACGCATTGCTTGTAAATTATATTCATAGTATTTCGTGGACTAACTGAACTAAATAATTCTCAGCCTTAGGTAGGCTGGTGTACATCACAAATCTTAAATAAAAGCAACAGTGGGTTAGTTATAAGGATAATAACAATATATTTTAATTCATCAATAAGTCATTTAGATAGGTACATCGTCTTTTAATTACTAAAATAGATCTTACTCCTCAAAATATAACTACAGAGGGATTCTAAGTAAGTTCCCAATGCTTCAAACTTCAACCCTAATCTAAAACATATTCAGTTGAATTTTCACCAACAGAATTTCAGCTTAATTGAATATGGGTACAAAACTCGAAAACTTATAAAATAAAAAACATGCAATATTAAAATTAAATTACTTAAACGTTAAGAATGTAAAGCACAAGATTATGGCTAGACAAACACAAACTACTTTTATACACACAATTTAAAAGTAATCAGTTTTTTAAGAAATATTAAAAGGAAACATGACATGAGCTTGCAAATACAAAATGGCTTCTTAAATTAAGAGTTATGAAAATTAAATGCTGGTTGTTATGAGGCAAGTAATGTCATGAAAATTGAGAGCGAGGTAAATGTAAAATAATAAAAGAATCTTAAATCAAATAAATGAAAAATAACAGTGAGCTTGATTGACAAAAACAAGGCTTCAAATTGAAAAAAGCATAGGAATTTTAATTTGTAAAATGCGAATATTAACATACTTTTCCAGCATGCGGAATAAATATAATAATTCTTTGGAAAAACAATAAAAAATATGGCAATTACTTCTTTGGTTGGCTACTGACTCAATTTTGAAAACTCTGATAAGACTGACTGTATCTTTAAAAAAAAATAGATAAAGTATGTTCTCTTAGTAGCTTTACTGTTCGCAAAATGTAATATAATACCGAGTGTAATTACATTCGGTATAATATGGACTCCCTTCTATTATTATTCACCTTCTAAAACTTACACCATTATATTCTGATAAATAAACATAAAAAATCTATAGTCGTTATAATCTACTAACAAACTTTATTTTTTTTAAATGGTAGGTGTTGAGAACAATATAATTATATAATGTATATTATATAACATAGTTTAAACGGAAGTACTTCTGTGTATTATAACTATGATTTATTATTAATGAATAACTTTTATTTAACTTTAGCCATTTTTACCAATCAACGTTTTTCTTTTTTTATACGACATGCAGTTGGTCTACCTGATGTTAAGTGGTCACCATCACCTATAACAAAGCATTGCCTCATAGGTCACGTTCGTTAGAAACGTGCCCTATATAATGCTCTGCGTTCATCAATCTGAGGCTTACAAAACATCCAACTCACATTATAGTTCTGATTACTTTAAGTTTTCTGTGCTGTGGGTTTCAGTACCTACGAGTACAGTCAGCGGCAGAAATATAGTAAGTTTCATATTGATATATTTAAAGTAAGTAATCTGTTTTCAGAGGGCGCCAATGTGCGGTAGCCCTATGAACCATCAAGCCTAGCACGAATAAATTTGACATTTGTAACGTAAGCGTATCGTGTTGACTTTTAAATTACATTGCGTGGCATCGATAACTCAATTGCGGAGCGTCACCTGGTTGACGCGCAGTGTAAATCAAATGTCAGTAAGATACGTTACCTTTTTCTACAAATTTGTTCGTGTTTGGCCATCAGGAAATGCATGGCCTTGTAATATAGGCCGCTTGCCAAACAAGCGGGTGGTATCTGCGGAAAGTATGGGAAGGCCAGCGGCCATATTCAGGTTGATCAGTGGCGGCCTTA
This sequence comes from Electrophaes corylata, assembly GCA_947095575.1. Classification (NCBI taxonomy): domain Eukaryota; kingdom Metazoa; phylum Arthropoda; class Insecta; order Lepidoptera; family Geometridae; genus Electrophaes; species Electrophaes corylata. The sequence continues at coordinate 4,360,281 of OX352724.1, read as the reverse complement.
GGGGGTGGCGAACAGGGTAATCGCCCGGGGCCTCGCTCTTGCTGGGGCCTCGCGCAACAACCCAAGCAAATTATAAAGAAAAATTTTTTTTTACTAGATTTTCTTTACTTATTTAAAACTTTTAATTTTGATCACATGCTTTTCACAAAGAACAAAGGGGCTCGCAAAGACCTGCCGCCGCCCGGAGCCTCGCAATGGGTAAGGCCGCCGCTGAGGTTGATAATGATGATGAACCAATAACTATTAAAATAGACATTGGTAAAATGGTATTCATGCAAATTAAATACTATTACAAATTGTATAAAATGTACTCGAAACACTGAGGCAAAAAGTGGCACATTTTCGTGATTTTTAACTATACTTATGATTAATTTAGAGTAAGTCCGCTGCCGTATTTTTTGCATAACTATGCATTTATTCCTGATTTTTGGCGCATCGTCAAGTAATTTCTTTACAGATCCTATCTATTATACAACAAAAAGCTATATTGTAGTTCGAACTTTTATCTAAGAAATTAATTTGTGAACTGAACTTTTTCAGTAGGCTTAACTATACTTTGTGTTAATTTGCAACAAGTTCAAGCGATTTAAATTCGTTACAAATACTTATTAGGTACTTCTTAATTGCTTATTATTTCGTTTTAATTTTCAACAAGGACTGATTTATTTGTAATAGCTTTTATACGATTTAAGATTATAATTCCATAACCTAATGCTAGTCTAGGTCAAACGAACTGAAACAAATGAAGAAAAACATCACTTTTTGTACTAAAGCGAGGCCGAGTGATTATATGGCTCAGCGTGACAATGCAGCCAGTGTTTTTGAGACGCTTCTGATTGTCACTGATTTGGATCAGTTGAACTAACTCTAGAACGTTTGCAACCGTCTGTAGATAGTTCAACTGTTTCATATGAATTTTGTTCATACCAATTATAAATACTAGTACTAGCTGTAATTTCCTTTGTCAATGAATACTAAAGTGTGGGTTGTGTTAAACAATGATTGCCTGTATGTGTCGCGGATTAGTTGTAAGTTTCATATTAAGATAGCATTTGCTTTAATTGTATGTGATTGCTGATGGAACACAAAGATTGCCCACCTGATGTTAAGTGGTTACCATCGCCTATAACAAAGCATTGCCTTGCAGGTCACGATCGTTAAGAACGTGCGCTACAATGCTCTGCGTCAATCAACCTGAGGCACACAAGTATTAAGTCTCATGTACCTGTAATTTCACCTGCATCCACTCTTCAAACCGCTGCACTGCTAGGCGGCAGGAATAGGCATGGTGGTAGTACTTCCCCGGACGAGCCCTTCACTAAGAGCTCTACTACTCGTACTACTGTTTACCTTCGTATGCTTCAATTCGTTCGGCCTATACCCAGCTTATGAGAACGAACGGACGGACTACTACAATTATGTACATCTATCTATACATTGCGTGAACCTCTTTTCGTTAAATCGAGCGTTTTGTAATAAAAAACCATAAGCAATTGATAACAAATTCAAACTTTACACAGACTTTCTCTGTCAGATTGTTGATACTTCTCTACAGAGTTTTAGGGTTCCGTACAAAAAGGGTAAAACGGGATCCTATTAGTAAGATTCCGCTGTCAGTCTGTCTGACTGTCTGTCCGTCTGTCACCAGGCCGTATCTCATAAACCGTGATAGTTAAAGAGTTCAAATTTTCACAGATGATGTATTTCTGTTGCCACAGGAAACCCCTAACTAAAAACGGCAAAAACATCACGTTTGTTGTATGAGAGCCCGCTTAAATATTTATTTTATTCTGTTATTTGCTGTTATAGCGGCAACAGAAATACATTATCTGTGAAAATTTCAACTCTCTATCACGGTTCATGAGATACAGCCTGGTGACAGACAGACAGCGGAGTCTTAATAGGTCTTAATATAATTTTACCCTTTGGTTGCGGAACCCTAAAAAATACATGAAAAACTTGAGCCACAAAATATATTCTACTCTCTAACATTGAAATAAGGTTGAATACTATTCAGTAGAAATGTTTGAATAGTTTTCTAATCTGTCTTTGTTATAACATTTTCTAATTTTAGCGTCACGTTTGTCAGTGTCTTTAAATACCTCATCAAAAGCGCAATAAATACATTAAATTGGACCTAGTTTTCAAGAAAAGGCTTGTTTCAGACAGCAATGATTGGAAATACAAGATTAAAAAATTACACTAGTTTTTAGATAAGAAAATAAATTAAATAACCACGATTTAATCCTCAGACATCTTAGTTCCAACTAGTGTCGACTCAAGGGTCTTTGAGGATGTCTACTGTGGGTAGTCAGAGGTATGTTTAAACATTACATTGGTATATACCATTTTGTAGTAGCTGGCATTCAATATGTGACAGGTTGCAAGCCCGCCGCCGCCAGTTTATAACAGTAGTAAATATTAAACAGGCCAAAATTTCTATGTTTTCGTTCTATATTCTTATTTTTTTCTCTTAATTATTTTATTCTTTCTATAAATATTAGGTTTGTACAATACGGTTACTTAAAAATTTTTTACTAGCCCGGCTAAGATTTAATATTTAAGACCGCGACAAAATTTTGTCAACTCTTTATCTTCCTGTGCTAACATGCCAGTACCAAAAATCTATCTCTTTCTGTCAAATGAAGGCTTAATGCTAATGTTTAGCTTATCTGTGAGCTTTTATCTATAATTTCTAAAATGTCCATCAATAGAAAAAGTATCTCGTGTCAAGCGCAACATATCCCGCGTTGCACATCTTAGCCCGGCTGGTTAGTTATTTATAAACACATGTATTTGATTATTCCAACCAATTCGCAGTCTAAAACAGCCAAGAAATTACTTAAATCTATCACAATTACAATCTTTCCAACAAAAATCGACAGGAAAGTTGTAAATTTTCAAGTTTTCTTATTATTTAACTTACCAAAGTATTCGAGTACAACATTATTCTTTTAAATGCTAAATCTTTAGAGGATTATAAATTGTTCATTTTAAGGCAGGAGACACGCTTTAGAAAATATCTAGCGCATTATAAAAATTTAGACACTTTTCCAACATATTCAATATTCTCAATAAGACACATCCAAAATTTATTTTGAGAAAGGGGCCAATAATGTAAAATCTTTTGTTGCATGATCAATTTAACAAATGCTAAAATATATATATAAATAAATATTTGTGGACATTTTTACAAAACATTATTTAGCCCCAAACTAAGCATAGCTTGTACTATGGGAACCGGATGACTGATAGAGTACTTATATAAGTATTTTTTTTGTAAATACATACTTAGAATACAATATAACACCCAGACATAGAACAAACTGAACAAACATCTATGTTTATCACACAAATGTTTGTTCTCGGTGGGAATCGAACCCACCACCTACAGCGCAGAAGGCAGGGGAACTACAAACTGAGCTGTGACGGCTGTCAATGTATGTTTGTTAAGAATTGTAATATTAGCTGAGCTACTATGAAAAACTATAAAAGTTTTACATTGACACAAAACGGGTGTAAAAGTGGATGAAGTTTGTACGATTAATAATAATAATAATAATGCTGGACAATCCACACAGCATCATCTAGCTCCAAGCTAAGCAGAGCTTGTGTTATGGGTACTAGATGACTGATATACTTAATACAATATATTACATACATAGATATTTTTATTATAGAAAATACCCAGAACACCCGGAATAAATATTTGCAGATCGTACAAACATTTATCCCGAGGCAGGATATCGAACCCGCAACCTCCTGCGTTGCAGGCGGACATTCGCCCGCCGCGCCAATCGGTCGCTATAGTAGGATAGTAAATGTAGCGGGAGCTATAGTTGATCATTTAGTTTCACGAAACTGCCCCTAGATTTTAGATTTTAGTAAAAAAGCGTAAACGCGTCTCGCGCCTTTAATCGACGATGCGCCAAATACGTTAACGTTACATCAACGTTTAACGTTGGTTTACAATAGGCATTAGGTGGTACAATAAATCCAAAGTCTTCCACTATCTTGCAGTGTATCTGTACAGACAAACAGAAAAGTACAATTAATATTATGTATCTAGATGAAAGCTGTGTTGGTACCGACTAACCTTGGTACTAACTCAATATAGCGTTGATATAATTAGTTAGCTTTGTCTTTTGCATTTAATGAAGTAATACTTCTAATGCGAATTCCAACAAGGTTGCGTTAAACGTTTAACACTACCATGGAGGGGGTATGAAAGCACTGTTCTTTCTCTCTTTCTCTCATAGCCAGTTACGTTTCGTATAATAAAGACGTTTTACTTCAGTCGTGTGGTCTAAAGCACACTCGTTTTTTTTTATTCATTTAAAAACATTAGCACAGAATCCCTAAGCACGGTAAATATTCCCTCCGATATCTTAGTACCAAGTATCTATTTGAGATTCTAGAGATATCTAAGGGGGGTACTCAGAGGTACGTCCAGATAGTACATTTTTGGTACATACCCACATTTTGCAGCAGTTAGTATTCGATACGTACCGGTTGCAAGCCCATCGACGCTGCTAGAATACTAACTGGTTTCCTCACAATGTTTTTCTTCACCGTTTGGGAAAGCATTTAGAAAATAACTTTGCCAAGCAGTAAAACAAAATTAGCTGAAAATAAGATACCTATCAAAGTTTCTAAAATATGTGTCTAAATATGTGACAAAAATACATTAAGAATTTCAGATATTCAATACTGTTTCCCTGAAATTTGAACAAAAATGGCAATTCAGTTTGTAGATAGTAATCATCAAATGTTGTTCAAAACTTTAATCAAAAGTGTGTTGATTCAGAAATAATTTAACTTTAAACACCAAAAATCTTAATCCACTTTTGTCACTGAATGTCCAATGCCTCTTTACCGTCAGACAGTTACATTAAACCTGGTGTTAAGTGGTTACCATCACCTATAGCAAAGCATTAAGAGGTTAATGTGTCCCCGAGAACTAAGATGTACACAACAATTTTTGAAGAATCTACAAAAAAAATCTACACAACCAAATTATTATGATCACTAAACACAATAATACAAAATAACATAAACATTACAACCTCACAATAACTAAATGTCAACCAAAACTTATTTATAAAACGATTAATAATGCAGATAGAGTCATGGTCGCTAAAGTATTCTTATTTCATCGGGTTTAATTGAGCTCTCGATAGCGGATTTGGTTATCGCATCCCCGTATCAAAGGGAGGGTTCAAATCCCACGCGGGATCATTTTTGGGATAAACAAAATCTTTGTGATATCCTAAAAACTAACAAATGAAAAATGCGGTACTAAAACGAGAACTACAGGAACTATGATAAGATTTCAATGCCATTGTCTATTCTATGATACAAAAAGACTTGCACACCTATAGACATTTTGACAAACTACACACTACACACACTACACAGTACTGCCGATATAACTACCTATAATATTTTGCTGTATCTTAAAGATTTTTATATTATCCTAAAAGTTATCCAACAAAAGGGCATAACTTTTTGGATAAGATCTTTGTGACTTCTTTAAGTGCATGTAAGCACTATAAAAACCGGTCAACAAAAACAATAACAAAACAAAAAAAACAACAACAAAAACTTTTACTTAAATAAGCATGTAGCATGTAAAATTATAGCACCACTAAAGGGAAACGCGGAGTAGTGGCCGTATTTTCGCCACTGTTTTTAACGTTCTAGATTTTTTGCCAGAATTAATGGGACAAGCAGACAGGCGACTTGAAGTTAAGCCTGGTTTACACTTTGATTAGTGTGAGTGCAGGTGATTAGTGCGAGTGCAGGTGTGTAGTGCGAGTAGTGTCCAATTCACTGCGAGTGCAGGTGAGTAGTGCGAGTAGTGTCCAGACACACTAAACACTGTCCAGACGTGTTTAGTGGCAGGCACGCTGCGAGTGAGGGAGAAGGGAGGGCGCGCGGGACGTGGATACTCGCAGTTCACTCGCAAAAAAATAGAACACGCTTCTATTCACTTTACTACACAGCCTACTAATCACTTGCACTAATCAGTCGCTGTCCACACCTAGTCACTAATCACCTGCACTCGCACTAATCAAAGTGTAAACCAGGCTTTAAGCGTTTACCTCACTGAACATGTCCAAGAGTGGCCTAAGGTTCAGTGACGGAAAATAAACATTATCTATTCTAAAATCGGCAGTACAAATAAATGATGAGCACTCACGATGTTATTGCGGCGTTTGTGGCGACGACGAGCGAGAATGTGCCGCCAGGGATTGTTGCAACGCAGCCGGCGTCAACCACTCTCTGCGACAAACATTACCTCTTACCAGCACAGCACTACACACGAAACGTGAGCCTACATGTTTTTTTACGAATACCTGATGAAACGAGTAGATACCTATAACAAATGGCCACGCAGGACACGTTCGTTAGGAACGTGTACATGTACTGCCATGCATCCATCACATACAGATCCATCAACTCTTGAACACAATTAACGAAATCTTGAAACGAAATTACAGGTACAGTCAGCTGCACTAGAATGTATACAACTCCTTTTAATTCAAATTTACGCGCTCGCGTTACAGTTAATATTTACAGGGTAAAAACTCAAAAAATGAGGGCTTATCAGCAAATTTTCAACATTTTTGAGTTATAACTGTTTAACACTTTACTATAAGGCTTTGGTACCGTTTTGAAAGTTACGAATTGTTATACATTCTAGTGCAACTGACTGTACATGAGGCTTAACACCTGTATGCAAAGTTGATGGACGCTGAGCAGTGCCTCGTAGGGCACGTTCCTGATGAGCGTGGCCTGCGAGGTAATTGTTATAGTTGATGGTAAGCAATAAACATCAGGTTGGCCATCTGCCTGTTCCATCAATGAGTTTCAATCATTGATTCATTTTTTAATACAAAAAAGTTTAATATTGTCGATTTGCAGTACACAGCGGGGCCTCGGTAACCCATTTCACAGTCAAGTTGTCGCTGCCTGACATGCCACGCAGTGTAACTCATAATGACAATACGAAACTTCGTTATAGTTTTCAAGAGTAGACAGGAAGAGTCGTACAGGTGTTAAGCCTCATGTGCCTGTAATTTAATTATTTATCCCTTATCTGTCATCTATATAACGCAGCTACCGACAGCTTAAACAAATAAGTGCTGTCAAACGTAACTTTTTGTGCTAGAAAAGTGGAGGTTGCTAACAGTGATTGTTTACTCTTATCGTGGACCGGTTGCTAGTTACGTAATAAGACCAGTTTCGGTAATAGGAAGGCAGGTATTGTATAAATACCAGCTACCATCTGCTCCGCTAGGTCGCTAAAATCAGTATTTATAACAATGTGACTTGGCTACAGGTACTAATCTCTTCCGTACCTCCGGGCGTTGGTATCTAAAACGAACTAAGGCAGAAAACAAACCTGGCGTATGCTACGCGACTAATTGCCACAAATTAACCTTCGTGACCGCACCAAGCTTATTGCTGGTATTTCTCCGGGCCCCGATTTCTAAAGAAATCTTGCGTATCGCGGCGCAAGATACGCCCCGTGTATTTTCGGCCTAAGGCTTATAAAACTAAGAGATCATAAAACGTTTCACTTCTATGTATGTGTATGTAAGAACTGCGACTTTAACAAAAAAAATATTGTGTATCGGACGCAATTTATAATATAGAGCCTATAGGTATTGTTTCGAATATTAAGAGGCCGGTAAAGCATGAATGCCCATATAAACATAGTACCAAAAATTATGAACGAAAACTTGTTTTTTTTTTCATAGTATAAGCTATGCTGATACTTAACACACACTAAGATATCGTCGTTAGAAGAAATTATGTCATTTATGTCGTAGAAATATGCAAAATAGCAAAACACTTACGTATTTTAGGTACTTATGTATATTGAAACAAAGAATTATCAATGGAATATTGATCATATTTCCATCATAGGAATGATATTACTTGAACTACAAATAATTTTGGTATTACGTTAAATAATATCATTGTTACAGTGGAAATATGCTCAAATTTTAAATAAATTATTTACAATGGTACTAAATCTGTATGACCATTTATCGTATAGCCTTTTAAGAGGTACTTACTTGGGCAAACACCGTTGTAGGAAAGGGACGCAGGAACTGACGTAGGCAAGCCGGTTGACCCACGCAGGTATATCTCGATCGCATAATGCCTGGAAAACATAATACATATCTATCTAAATATATATAACTCAAAGGTGACTGACTGACTGACATAGTGATCTATCAACGCACAGCCCAAACCACTGGATGGATCAGGCTGAAATTTGGCATGCAGGTAGATGTTATGACGTAGGCATCCGCTAAGAAAGGATTTTGATTAATTCTACCCCCAAGGGGATAAAATAGGGGATGAAAGTTCCATGGATTATAACGTGGAAAAAAACTGCCACGCGGGCGAAGCTGCGAGCGGACGCTAGTATTCTATATATAACATTACTAATTATTGATTAGCAAAGCGAGCTTTTGTTAGTCTATCTGTCTGTTCTCGCCTAGAGGTCGCATTTTCAACCGATTTTGACGAAAATTGCTACAAAAGTTCTTTGATTTATTTAAATTTTATGGTTGATCACTATTTTGATCGGGGGGAAAGGGAGAAGTTTGCTGTAGCGTTATTTATTGACGGATTTTAATCAAATTTAAGAAGTACAAGATGTTGCGAAAAAAAAATCTAAAAGGGGAGCTCGCGCGAATTCCTACAAAGTCGCGCGCTCTTCTTGTGCTCTATAAATCAAAAACATCTGCTGAGTTTGTCAGTCTGTCTGTACATAACTTAGTACATCGTCAACAGCCTAAATAAGTCCACTGCTAGACATAGTTCTCCCCCACATTTGGGAGGGTTTGCCGTAGCCACGCGGATACACAAGACTAATCGATACACGTGTTCAAGAACCACACTTCAGCACAATACAATTTGTATCCCATTGCATTAGTTATAAAGTTGAAATTATCGTTTGTGGTATATAAACAATAAATTATAAGTTAGAAAATGTACCGATATTGGTCGCTTCTATTGTTTTCAACTAATTCCGTCAGTTTTCAAGGGCAATAGTGGACTACGGAATGACCTATTATTCTAATCAGTTGAATTAATTACAATTGAGTTAGTCGTTATTATATGCGGACAGAATTTTTATATAAAAAATATTGATTGTCAGTAAAAGTTGCCGCTAAGCAGCTTGCTGTGTTTCGGTTTGAAGGGTGCACCCACACCAGGTTAAATTTTTCAACCCAGTGTAATTACACTGGGTTGAAAAATTTAAGGGTATGACAGGCACATAAGACTTAACACCTGTATGCCTCAGATTGATGGACGCAGAGTAGTGCATCGTAACAATATTTTATACAAATAAAATAAATTATGTAATAATGTATAATTAACTTACCAAACAAAATGCTGACGTAAAATGGTTACAGTTGTTGTTCATTAGATGGTACCTGAAAAAATAAAATAATCAACAAAAAATTTGAGGACCGATTGAGTCGAAAGTTTAAGGCTGTACTTTAGTACTGTAGCCCAAAAGACAGGGACACAAAGATCCAAGATTCGGGGTTTTAGTAGTAGTATAGCTCTTATAGTTCACTAAGAACTCGTCTGGTGAAATACTTCTACCATGTCTATTTCTGCTGGCAAGCAGCTTGCTGTGTTCCGGTTTGAAGGGTGTGGGTGCCGGTGAAATTACAGGCACATGAGGCTTAACAGCTGTTTGCCTCAGATTGACGGACGCAAAGCAGTGCGCCGTAGGGCACGTTCCGCAATGAACGTGTTCTGCAAGGCAATGCATTAGCATGGGTTGGTAACCACTTCACATCAAGTGGGCCATCTGTTTGTTACACCAGCAATCGCATAAAAAATGTCTCAAGTTCATAGACGCAAAGCCGTGCATCGTAGGGCGTAACTTGTTCTGCAAGGCAATGCTTTGTGATAGGTGGTAATAACCACTTACATCAGGTAGGCCATTTGCTTGTTCTACCAGCAAGTCGAATAAAAAATAATATAAATTTTAACAAAAAAAACGACTTTCTCATGGATGCCATTGTAAGAACTGGACCATTGAAATGGGACTACACGGGAAGCACCAGCTTTCAAATAAAAAAGAATCATCAAAATTGGTTCGCTCAGTCGAAAGTTCTGAGGCAACAAACATAAAAAAATATAGTCGAATTGAGAACCTCCTCCTTTTTTGAAGTCGGTTAAAAGTACCTGTCACCGCGGAACTGCTTGCCCAGCTCTGCGACGAGCCTTCTGAATTCTTCTTCGCTGAAATCCGTATAACCTATGTGCACGCTTTGTCTAAAACATAAATAAAAGAGCATTTTAGATTATACGACAATTTATTCGTTTCTATAGTGCTTTATCTGCACTCAAGGAAATCACAAAGATTTTATATTACCCCGAAAATTGTTCCCTCGAGTGGGATTTGAACCCACGACCCTTCCGTTGACCGATGCGCTAACAATTCAATTCAATTCAATCATTTATTAATAAGGATATATTCTTACATGTCATTTTAAAATAAATTATAATTAAGATTATAGGTAATATACATAGGTACCTACTTTGTAATAAATATTTATACCTCACAATAGGTACTATATATAATTCTATGATTGGTACACGCTTACATTTGAGAAATTTTGGAAGAGGGATCAATGCGAACCAACTGCGATATCGAGAGTCCTACCAACTCGAGTTAAATAAGCCCTAGGATGTTTTTAATACTACTTTGTTGTCTTTGTTTTTCTTGACGACACACTATCAAAGCCTGCTCGATAATAAAGATTCTCTTAATTGGTATTAGATTGTCTATGTCTAGCAGTACTCAGGTTGAGAATGATGATAGTTAGACAGGAGATAGATAGATAGATAACTCTTTATTGATTACCACAAGTAAAGTACACACATTTTATAAAGAATATAAGGTAAACAATGCAGTAACACAATGAGCGGCCTTATCGCTAAAAGCGATCTCTACCAGCAACCTTTTTTTTTTTTTGTAAATACATACATAGAATACAATACAACACCCAGACACAGAACAAACATTTATGTTCATAACACAAATGTTTATTCTCGGTGGGGATCGAACCCACCACCTACAGCACAGAAGGCACGGCTACTACAAACTGAGCTGTGACGGCTGTCATATGATAGGAGAACAAACTATCCTCCGACAAATGCACTTTTTATGTGTTCGTTCTGCGCAGATTATGTGTTGCGTCAAACGACAACTTCTGTGTTGTTTCCTTAGCTTATCACTCACCGGAATCGGAACTGTTCTCCCAACTCCCGCTCGTCTCTGGGCGCTATTTCGAAGACCCCCGAGAAGGCATACGGGTGCCCTCCGTACGCAAACTCCGTCCTGCCCACTTGTACTCCACTGTGGAACACCCCCACGCCAGCACTGGCTGTGTACCTGGAAAGGTTTTCCCTTTATGAATCACTAGCGACCCGTTCTCGGTCTCAGTTTCTGGTGATGAATTAAAACAAAAACAAACGCGTGCAGGAAGTTTAGCAATTCTAGGCTGGGACCAATAAAAGTATGATAAAGGGGCGTCCATTAATTACGTGAGGCATTTTTGAGAATTTTTCGACCCCCTCTTCCCCCTTGGTGAGATAATAATAATAATAATGATGGACAATCCACACAGCATCATCTAGCCCCAAGCTAAGCAGAGCTTGTGTTATGGGAACTAGATGACTGATATACTTAATACAATACATTACATACATAGATATTTTTTATTATACATAGAAATACCCAGAACACCCAGGATAAATATTTGCAGATTGTACAAACATTTATCCCAAGACGGGAATCAAACCCGCAACCCGTTGCAGGCGGATATTCGCCCGCCGCGTCACATCGGTCGTCGGATATCGTAAGATTTTCCTCAACTCCCTCCCCCCACGCCTAATCTCACGCGAGATTCTTCAAAACTTCTATTTGGGCTGTAAACGTGTTGGATTATTGAGAAAAAAATACAAAAACACAACTTACAATCAGCAATCACTCACAATAAAGAAAAAAATTTACACCGTTTTCTGCGAGAAAAATAATTACGTGATATTTGCCAAGACCCCCTAAGTTTGCCCCCCCCTAAGTGAGATTTGGAAAGATTTAGCTTGACCCCTCCCCCCCCCCCCTAGAACACCTCACGTAATTAATGGACGCCCTCCAAGACTCAACGGACGTTATGAGTCCATTCAAAATCACTTACTTACTCCCATTACTCAAAACAGAAAACACAAACACTCTCAAGCTCTGAACATCATAAAAATACCTTCGTGTCTTTGTTTTTTTACCACCAGAAGCTAGAAAACTCAAAAAGGCTGTTCTAAAGCATGATATTAAAAATGATGATCAAATAAAACCAAAAATCTTCATCAATCAAAATCATGGATTACTCACACGAATATTCTCGGTTAGTACCTAGAGCCTAGAGTGGCCTAGGGAGAGAGAGTAGTACCTAGAGTGGTGTTAGTAAAGATGGGACCGCACCAGATAATAAAAAGAAATCCTTTTTTTACTCGGAACATTATGTACAGTCAGCTGCACTGGAATGTATACAATTCGTAACTTTCAAAACGGTATCAAAACCTTATAGTAAACTCTCAAAAATCGTGAGATCAGCCGATAAGTTCACTTAGTTTTTGAGTTTTTGTCCTGTAAATAAGAATTGTAACGCAGTAAAGTCATTCTGTATGTTACGAATTGTATACATTCTAGTGCAGCTGACTGTACAGTAGTCCCAACAGATCTTTATTGCTTTTAACTATTTGAAGGTTGCCTTACTCAAGCGCTTAAGTATGGAAGAGTAAATCTACCCAAAGAAATGGAAGGGTCATCAATACCAATTATAAAAATCTTTGTTCTGACTGACTGATTGACATGCAGACAACGCATAGCCAAAACCACTGGTTGTAGAGACTTAAATCAGGGTATATTTGTCTTGGTGCGTAGAGGTGTACTAAGAAAGCTTGATAATGAGTGGTATATTTGTCTTGGTGCGTAGAGGTGTACTAAGAAAGCTTGATAATGAGTGGTATATTTGTCTTGGTGCGTAGAGGTGTACTAAGAAAGCTTGATAATGAGTGGTATATTTGTCTTGGTGCGTAGAGGTGTGCTAAGAAAGCTTGATAATGAGTGGTATATTTGTCTTGGTGCGTAGAGGTGTACTAAGAAAGCTTGATAATGAGTGGTATATTTGTCTTCGTGCGTAGAGGTGTACTAAGAAAGCTTGATAATGAGTGGTATATTTGTCTTGGTGCGTAGAGGTGTACTAAGAAAGCTTGATAAGAAGTTAGAAGATATACTCACCAGTTGGTCCAATACATATCGTATACATTGAGTACCACGGGAGTTTGGCCGGGCCGCGGCAACCGCTGCTCCGATTTCCGCGACATCAGCGACATGCACGACGGGAACATGCCGCAGATGCCGCAAGACTGTACAACAAAAACGGCAATGGTTACGACACAATACAAAATGTCCGGTCTGAATATAGGACGGGACAAAAATAAAAAAGGTTTAAAGTTTGTGTACTATAAATGCTACAGAAAACATTAATTTATATATGCCATATAGTATTAAGTACACTTTAGTAGGTGCATGTCGAATAATTTACTGTGACTTTTAAGGCTTGGTATTCCTGCAACTTTAGGCATTTAGCGCTGTCTCGGGCCGCACGCGAAATACGTAGCGCGGACGCAGCGGCAGTGAACTCGTATGCCCCCGCCAGCGACATAGTATAGCAATTAGCAGTAGGATCATTTTATTTGACTTTAGAAATTCATCTTTTGTGATCAAACTTTGTTTATAGTAAAGTAATAGTTTCGTAAATAAATGAAGGAACCTCTCTATTTTTGTTTTCTAAGCATAATAAGGTATGATTTTGCCGGTTTTTTAGCGCTGAATGTGGTTGTGGTTGTGGATTCGATTCCCGCCTTGGGACAAATGATTGTAGGATCTGTAAATATTTGCTCCGGCTGTTCTGGGTATTTTCTATGCATGATAAAATATATATATCTATGTAATGTATTATATTATGTGTAATAGTATACCCATAACACAAGCTCTGCTTAGCTTGGGGCTAGGTGATGCTGTGTGGGTTGTCCAGCACTATATTTTTAAATTATTAATTTTGTAAACAATATGAAGACGGAACAAGCAAGTTGCCCACCTGATGTTAAGTGCAGCTATTGCCTATAATAAAGTAAAGTCTAGCTACGTTTGTAATATTCTCTATTTGGTCTTCTTTATTTGGTTATTTCGTCGTATCTTAGAAACAGGGGCATAACTGTAAAAAGTCAACTTTACAGGAGAAGATTTTTTCTGATTATTTTATAAATTGAAATATTTTTAGTATTAAGGTGGTTCGATTTCCATACAAATGTATTTTACCAATTGTAGGCTAAGGTAGTATAATTTCACATTGTTATAAATATTGTTGGTGTTTTTCATTTGCGTGAAATTATATTTTATTAAAGAAAACAGAAGAGTAATAGCAAAACTAGCATCGAAATTTTAGTTCATGTCTGTCAGTGTTTATGTGGACACAGATAGTGTCGTCACTTACGATTACGATTCTATATGTGTGAGTTTCGCGACGTTGCCAGCTCGCGGCAATCGCGGGTCGTGGGTTATTGCCGCTCTTCTTCGTGTTTTCATAATAAGTTCGGCTTAAAAAACTAACTTTGGAGGATTGAACATGTATTGCCAACATAATAAGTTTCGGATAATTATGGGAAAACATTTTATTACGAACCATAGTAATAACTTTATTATTATGAGGTACATATCAAAAGGACTCTCGACTGTAATCCCCAGGCACAGTAGACATCCATCCGTTAGGGCAGCCGTCATACCTCAGTTCGTAGTAGCTTTCTGCGCTGTAAGTGGTGGGTTGGACCCCCACCGTGTACAAACATTTGTGTGATAAACGTACCTAGATGTTTGTTCTGTGTCTGGATGTTATGTTGTATTTACAAAAAAATACATAGGTATACAAGTATTCTATCAGTTATCTGGTTTCTATAGTACAACCTATGCTTAGTTTGGGGCTAAATACGAATATGTGGTCAGGTTTTCAATTCAAAATGGCGGGTACAGATCATAGTACTAAAACTGATATGGGTGTCGTTTTCGACTAATTTGGGGGTGCTGATTACGAATATCTGGTTAGATTTGAAATTCAAAATGGCGGGTGCAAATGATGGTACAAAAAACTGACATGGGTGTCGTTTTCGACTAATTTGGGGGTGCTGATTACGAATATCTGGTCAAATTTGAAATTCAAAATGGCGGATACAAATCATGATACAAAAAACTGACATGGGTGTCGTTTTCTACTGATTTGAGGGTGCTGATTACGAATATCTGGTCAGATTTGAAATTCAAAATGGCGGATACAAATCTTGATACAAAAAACTGACATGGGTGTCATTTTCGACTAATTTGAGGGTGCTGATTACGAATATTAGGTCAGATTTAAAATTCAAAATGGCAGGTACAAAAAACTGACATGGGGGTGTCGTTTTCGACTGATTTGGAGGTGCTGACTACGAATATCTGATCAGATTTGAAATTCAAAATGATGGGTTCAATGGCGGGCATCAGCAAACTCAAATCAGTTGAAAACGACACCCATGTCAGTTTTTTGTACCATTATTTACACCCGCCACTTTGAATGTCAAATCTGACCAGATTTTCGTAATCAGCACCCCCAAATTAGTAGAAAACGACACCCATGTCAGTTTTTTGTATCATGATTTGTATCCGCCATTTTGAATTTCAAATTTGACCAGATATTCGTAATCAGCACCCCCAAATTAGTCGAAAACGACACCCATGTCAGTTTTTTGTACCATCATTTGCACCCGCCATTTTAAATTTCAAATCTAACCAGATATTCGTAATTAGCACCCCCAAATTAGTGGAAAACGACACCCATGTCAGTTTTTTGTATCATGATTTGTTTCCGCCATTTTGGATTTCAAATCAGACCAGATATTCGTAATCTGCACCCCCAAATTAGTGGAAAACGACACCCATGTCAGTTTTTTGTATCATGATTTGTATCCGCCATTTTGAATTTCAAATTTGACCAGATATTCGTAATCAGCACCCCCAAATTAGTAGAAAACGACACCCATGTCAGTTTTTTGTATCATGATTTGTATCCGCCATTTTGAATTTCAAATCTGACCAGATATTCGTAATCAGCACCCCCAAATCAGTAGAAAACGACACCCATGTCAGTTTTTTGTATCATGATTTGTATCCGCCATTTTGAATTTCAAATTTGACCAGATATTCGTAATCAGCACCCCCAAATTAGTCGAAAACGACACCCATGTCAGTTTTTTGTACCATCATTTGCACCCGCCATTTTGAATTTCAAATCTAACCAGATATTCGTAATCAGCACCCCCAAATTAGTGGAAAACGACACCCATGTCAGTTTTTTGTATCATGATTTGTATCCGCCATTTTGAATTTCAAATCTGACCAGATATTCGTAATCAGCACCCCCAAATTAGTGGAAAACGACACCCATGTCAGTTTTTTGTATCATGATTTGTATCCGCCATTTTGAATTTCAAATTTGACCAGATATTCGTAATCAGCACCCCCAAATTAGTAGAAAACGACACCCATGTCAGTTTTTTGTATCATGATTTGTATCCACCATTTTGAATTTCAAATCTGACCAGATATTCGTAATCAGCACCCCCAAATCAGTAGAAAACGACACCCATGTCAGTTTTTTGTATCATGATTTGTATCCGCCATTTTGAATTTCAAATTTGACCAGATATTCGTAATCAGCACCCCCAAATTAGTCGAAAACGACACCTATGTCAGTTTTTTATACCATCATTTGCACCCGCCATTTTGAATTTCAAATCTGACCAGATATTCGTATTTAGCCCCAAACTAAGCATAGGTTGTACTATAGAAACCAGATGACTGATAGAATACTTGTATATCTATGTATTTTTTTGTAAATACAACATGACATCCAGACACAGAACAAACATCTAGGTACGTTTATCACACAAATGTTTGTATACGGTGGGGGTCCAACCCACCACCTACAGCGCAGAAAGCTACCACGAACTGAGGTATGACGGCCGAACTCATTATGAAAACACGGAGAAGAGCGGCGAATAATCCACGACCCGCGATTGCCGCGAGCTGGCAACGTCGCGAAACTCACACACATATAGAATCGTAGGCGTACGTGACGACAATATCTGTGTCCACTTATACACTGACAGAAATGAACATTAGCAAATTTTGTACTGTTTTACCCCCTCCACTCCCGTTTTCTGGAATTATTTTTGTAACATCTTATAAAAAATAAAGTCCTTATTGTATCTCTCAAATTTAATTAAAATCTGTCGATAAATAACGCTACAGTAAACTTCCCTCCTTTTCCCCCTTTTTTTACATCCAATCAAAAATCGCAATCGACAAAAAAATTCCTTTAGCTCAAGGAATATGTGTGCCAATTTTTGTCAAAATCGGTGGAAAACTGCGACCTGTAGGCGAAAACAGACAACCGGGCAAAAGCATTTTTGCCCTATCTGGACACTGGACACTTCGCTCGCTTCGCTCGCTCGGTCAATAATAATAATAATGCTGGACAGTTCACACAGCATCATCTAGCCCCAAGCTAAGCAGAGCTTGTGTTATGGGTACTAGATGACTGATATACTTAACACAATACATTACATACATAGATATTTTTTATTATACATAGAAAATATCCAGAACACCCGGAATAAATATTTGCAGATCGTACAAACATTTATCCCAAGGCGGGAATCGAACCCGCAACCTCCTGCGTCGCAGGCGGACACTCGCCCGCCGCGCCACATCGGTCGTCAGTTGTTGTTTATATACGTATTTGAACTCATGCATGATGTAAACACCAATTATATTTTTTATTTATAGTGCAAATGGTCAATGCAGCACATGGCACGCAGAGGTAGGATATAGACAAAATATAAAAATCGGACAGCGATATTCATTAGTTATACCTACTAGTATTCTTATACTATGGCACTATGACCGCAACAGATCATATCATATTTACTTACTTTCTTATATTTTTATAGTGCATTCTTTTAATTTATTATTTTTATGCCTATAAACGACTTTTTTCGCTGGCGTTGTTTATTGCACATTATGAAACTTGCAATAATTATATAAATTCGTCAAAAACTTATTGATTGGTGCACTAAATTCGCCGCGGAAAAAATTGACACAGGTCCGTCGTCTGTAAGCGCCAGCGCGCGACTGATCGCCGCCGGGCTTGTGCATTTTGTGGTTATTTAAACATAGTGATTATGAAAATAATTTTAACAAGTCAAAATCTACGAATTTGTTTAGATATATTTTGTGTCTTTAAATCAGTACAAAAAAAAAATTCAAAATATCAGTAGTTTAGTTTTCATGTTGAAAAAACATTTGAAAATGGGGTAACTTTGAGGTTTTTTTTTATCGAGTGAAGTTCATCAGATCTTGTAACCGAATACGAATTTGACTAGACCAGATCCTTAAGTATTAAATATATTTTTTTCAAAATTTTAAACACTATTTTCTATGTCTCAGATGCTTTTAAAAATCACAAAAGCGCGGCCTTCTGGGAATAGAGGCCGACAAAAATATAGGTAAGCATTTTGTCAAACTCCGCAAGGGAACTGTGAGTGGTAATATCTCAAAACTTTATAACCCTGTTACTAATAGACTCGGCGTAACTAAAAATAGTTATACTCGTACTATGTTTTGTCTTTTGCATAGACAGGAAGAGGAAGTTTCTTTCAGGAAGCTTAACTATTTCAAAGCTGCACCGAATTTATAAGTAACAGGGCAAGTTCGAAGTGGGATAATTATGTATTGTAGAACTCATCGAAGCAAGTACAATAACATGCGCGACATAGTAATTTAAAGTATACAGTACAGAGTCCCGAGTTGGAGTTTTAATTGTGGTTTGTGTTTTATGCGAGTGATTTTTGTATAGGATACAATAAGTACTCCTAGAGGAAGTTTGAAAGTGGTACCAGTAACTGAAAAGATGAGGAGCGGTAGGATAGCATGGTATGGACATGTCATGCGAAGAGAAGAATGTCATTTAACGAGAAGTGTTAGATAAAATACGATTCAAAATTAAATTACGATACGAAAAAAATACGATTGTAAACTTATTAATGAATAAATGAAATGAAATGATATGAATGAATGTGGATACGAGTAGAGGTAGGTAAAAAAAAGATAGATGGATTGTGTGAGAGATGATATGTATAAGAAAGGAGTGACTACAGAGATGGCGGATGATAGAGGAATATGGAGGGAAAAAAACCTGTTGTGCCGACCCCACGTAAAGTGGGATAAGGGCAGGAAAATGATGATGACAGAAGTAATCTTACCGGCCCTTACGAGAACTACCGTGACTCCATACAAATCACATACATAAACACATACTATAAACCACAATAAAAATCCTATTTGGGGCTCAAAGGCCGTACCATCACGTCTTATGGAGACAGTTCAAGACCTAAACTAAATCGTTTCGTTAGGACAGAATTGATGACTTGTTCCGTGGTGATAAGGTTCATATTGTGTCATCGAAATCTGTCCAAACGTTACGATTCAAAATCAAAAAACAATTCGGTAATATCCGGGGATAATTTTCAATCGTATTAAAGTATAATCTAGGCACCAGTGCCGTTTAGGATTCAATTTAGGAATCTCAATAAGACGTGGCTGTAAGAGGGATGCGTTAAGGCGTCTGCAAACGTCTCTTGTTTCTCTACAATCGGTAAGGGTAAGGACTACAAATTAGCGTGTCTGTAAGCAAGTTTTACAAGTAGTACAAGAGAGAATTAAACGACTTTTAAGCCACAACTCTACAGAGCCGAATCGAGACGTTTGTAGACACCTTTATAAGGCATGAGGTAATAGGGCATGCATTTTCACGATTTTGTATTAAACACATCGAAATAGTGTAAGACATACGACATAATATAACATGAACAAGAAACAGAGCCTCGAAAACCTATAAATCTCAGACTTAGGGCTCAGATCGTCATTTATTTTAAGTTTTTTGTCATGCAAAATAAACCGCAATACCTACATGTGTATGTGTCATTCAGACAAGACGTGCTGAAATACGACAAAAATATATTATGTAGACATGATAGACTAGCTTCACAGCTTAGTTAGTAGTAGTTCTGCTTTCTGCGTTGTAGGTTGTGGGTTCGATCCCCACCGAGGACAAACATGTGTGGTGAACATAGATTTTTGTTCTCTGTCTGAATGTTATATTATTCTAAGCATGTATTTACACAAAAACTTTCATAGGTATTCTATCTTCTATTTGGTACCCATAGCTATAATTAGCCCATAGCCATACAAGCTTTGCTTTGAGGACTAAATAATGTTGTGTAAAAATGTCCATGAATATTTATTTATTTAGATCAAATCTATGAATTGAATTGTAATGACATTTTTATATTATTTGCATTAGAACGATGTATTTTGTAACTCTGCGTATAAATCTTGAATTATGATGTATAATTTCGGATTCCATTTAGCCCAAGTCAGTCTCATCCTTTTAGTTTTTTTTTATACTATTTGCTGATGGAACAAGCATATGGCTCACCTGATGTTGAGTGGTTACCATCGCCTATAACAAAGCACTGCCTTGTCAGTTACGTTCGTTAGGAACGTAACCTACAATATTTAAGTACTCGATATCGGTTATACAATAAGCAGAGGAAAATAAGCGCAGTTTATTAGGCACCAACCTACAGCATCACAAGGCTGCTGAAATTAAATAAAATATCGTACTGTACGCGTCATAAAATTGTTGATCTTAAGTATGTACACAGTACCTACCACCGTAATTAGAAAAATGTTATAAGTAAATAGGTAGAAGCAGACTAAGAAATTAAAAGACGATTATATTTAAAACAATTATATTTGTACCTATGAAGCGTGAGACCTTGTAGTTGAATATAACAACTTGGAATAACACGGGCAACTGGCAGAAGTTTCTGAACAACTCAGAAACTAAAGTAGGTATTCATTATGAAGTAGAGCTCTTTGTGAAGGGCTCGTCCGGGGCAGTACTACCACCATGCCTATTTCTGCCGCCAAGCAGCTTGCTGTGTTCCGGTATGAAGGGTGTGGGTGCCGGTGAAATTACAGACGCATGAGGCTTAACACCTGTATGCCTCAGTGCATCGTCGGTGACGCTCCTAACGAGCGTGACCTACGAGGCAATGCTTTGTTATAGGTGATGGTAACCACTTAACATCAGGTGGGCTATCTGCTTGTTCCATCAACAAGTTGTATAAAAAAAACATTTTTTGCCAAATTCCGTTGCTACCGTCCATTACTACTTCAAAAGACGATAGTGCGTCAAAAAATCCTTAGCGTTTTAAACCGTTCTAACGTATAATGAAGTGAGGCGTAAAATAAAACTCGATTGATATTGACAATCGATGTGGCGCGGCGGGCGAATGTCCGCTTGCGACGCAAGAGGTTGCGGCTTCGATTCCCGCCTTGGGATAAATGTTTGTACGATCTGCAAATATTTATTCCGGGTGTTTTCTATGTATAATAAAAAATATCTATATATGTAATGTATTGTATTAAGTATATCAGTCATCTAGTACTCATAACACAAGCTCTGCTTAGCTTGGGGCTAGATGATGGTGTGTGGACTGTCCAGCATTATTATTATTATTATTTTTATGGTGTAGGTAGTTTCCAAATAAACGTACTAATCTCATTCTCATTTCTCAAGAGCTTGTGTTATGAGTACTAGATGACTGATATACAGGGTTACAGGGAAAATCGTGCTAGATCCGTTAAGGGCGTGGAGTACCCATCATTTCTGACTTATTTCACTATGAAACACCCTACCCTAAACTTAACCCTTTTCGAGATATTCGACTTTTAATTTTTTTATTTCTCAACTTACACTTGTCTACTACGGTCTATTCAATTAACTTATGCACTATTTTAATGATTGACGTCCTAAAGCATCTTATTACAAAAATAAAACAAAAAAAATTTAGTAGCTAAAATTTGGCAATTTTCAATAAAAAAATTAAGTCGAATATCTCGAAAAGGGTTAAGTTTAGGGTAGGGTGTTTCATAGTGAAATAAGTCAGAAATGATGGGTACTCCACGCCCTTAACGGATCTAGCACGATTTTCCCTGTAACCCTGTATACATAATACAATATATTACATGCATACATATTTTTATTATACGTAGAAAACGCCCAGAACACCCGGAATAAATGGTGAGCATGTTGTACCTGTGAAACCGAATTTGTCAAAATAATAATAATAATAATAATGCTGGACAATCCACACAGCATCATCTAGCCCCAAGCTAAGCAGAGCTTGTGTTATGGGTGCTAGATGTTTGATATACTTAATACAATGTATTACATATATAGATATTTTTTATTATACATAGGAAATACCCAGAACACCCGGAATAAATATTTGCAGATCGTACAAACATTTATCCCAAGGCGGGAATCGAACCCGCAACCTCCTGCGTCGCACGCGGACATTCGCCTGCCGCGCCACATCGGTCGTCAAAATATTTGGATAATTACTTAGAGCAGCGTTCTAGTTGCTTAGCTAATTATGGATTTGCTGTACCTTTGCGTCTGTTACCAAAGAAATACGGTTATTAAAAATAGTAACAGGCAGCGATACCTAACCTTGTGAATTAATTACTTGCTAGGCTTAAATACTTTTTCATATTTAGATTAACTTGTTATTGTAAGGTTACCTACTTATACCAGCATTGTATTTGTAAAGGAAAATATGTACTTACGACGGTACCTATATAAACTCCCACTTGGGCATCTGTACTGTATACTGTAAATTACTACGGTTAGGTATCTAGACTATAGATTCTTCAGATAAATTGGACACTCAGGTTTAAATATAACCTATTTAGATATTTATAGTATGTATTGTATTTACGATGTGATTAAAAATATATTTGTTCGCACCCTACTGAAGTTAGGGGTGCCTGCGTTTAGGGGTTGAATTTCGGTACTTCCTTTCTTAGTACACCTTTACGCACCAAGATGAATATACCCTGAAAATGTCAAATCTCCACTACCAGTGGATTAGGTTGTGCGTTACCTATATGACAATCAGACAGTATAGATATAAAAAACCGTTTTTTATAATGTGGCGACATAAAATGCTACCACTCAGCATTAGCTACAAGATACACAATAGGGTATACAAGGCAAATAGTACATTCTGAAAGTGTCAAGTCTATACCAGTAGCTGTTCGTTGTCCTATATTATTGTGATTTCCTGACCCTATTTAGTAATTGGTTAAGAGTTTATCTATGAATAACTTGGACGACTTTGTATAATGACCTTTCTACATTTTCAATAACCATGAGAAAATGTCACATGTCTGAATACTTAACGATTTCTGTAACCGTCTTCAAGGCTAGCAAATAACAGGTAATTTTCTATCATTACTTAGTAAATACATAGTTATACTATTCCGCTTGGTTGTAAAGTTAGAAACTAAAAAACATCACGTAGGCTGAGTAAATATTAAGATATTGCCTACGCAATATCTTAATATTTAGACGCAGTCAGCAACGCACGTAACGTAGGCAGTAAGTATCTACATAATACGTTCACGTGAAAGACTCCGAGTATCTGATTTTAATGTACACAATTATATGACCACTAGTGGAAACTACCTTCGCCCACGTAGTTATTTTCGTACAAACTTCAACCCCCGCTGTACTCCTATAGGGGTTGAGTTTCGGGAATTCCTTTCTTAGTACACCTCTACTCATACACAAATCCACCCTGAAAATTTCCAACGATCGACAGTTTAGGCTTTGCGTTATCTATATGTCAGTCAGTCAGGACAAAGAATCTTATAATTAGTATAGTTTGACGCTCTAACCACACAATTCCACTATAGTCAAAATAATGTTTTCTATCGATAAAACACCCCACACAAAAAGTAGGTTACACACCCAGACCATTAATTGGCGAAGTACAAGGCTTCAAAACGGAAGTCTTAGCGACGATTGCAAGAATAAATTAAACAACAAGGCTGATCTAGAGATAAATATGATTATAATTTAGTTGCTTGGTATGAGTATGTATGCTATACTAGTTAATAATAATAATGCTGGACAGTCCACACAGCATCATCTAGCCCCAAGCTAAGCAGAGCTTGTGTTATGGGAATTAGATGACTGATGCACTTAATACATTACATTACACGCATAGATATTTTTTATTACACATAGAATACACCCAGAACACCCGGAATAAATATTTGCAGATCGTACAAACATTTATCCCAAGGCGGGAATCGAACACGTAACCTCTTGCGTCGCAAGCGGACATTCGCCCGCCGCGCCACATTGGTCGTCAATTTGAAACAGTGAAGAAAAACATCCCGTGGAAAATTGTTAGTAGTCTAGCCAAGCCGCGGTGATGAGCTTGGAAATCTGTCACGTATAAAATATTATTTCAGCTTCTAACGACCGAAGATGGGTGTTTTAAGAATTGCTGATACCAAAAACAAGAACAAAGCATCGATGTTAAAACTTTTCCGGACGATTCCTTAACAAAGAGCCTCATTACTAAGGTTCGTGGATACATTAAGAAGTGAAGACTTGTCTATAGATATTGAATGAGAGCAAAAAAGAGAATAACCGAGACACGCAGTCGTTGCGTTGTATCAGTTGCAAATATAAACTATACTATGTACATTCAATAAAATGTTATAAAATACCTTCTTCGGGGTTACGGTAATTTTTAATTTCTTCTTCATACTTCTTAGTTAGATACTTGATAATAAATGCATCAGTGAACTATTTCATTTTGTGGTCAAAACAACACAGACAATGGCTTGCACTTTTACGCCGCTTTTATTAGCGCTATCACAATAAAATCATTACAAAATGATAGTTTCAAAACCTGTAGTACATTTCAAGAACACATCTACACAGTTACGACGCCGTTCATTGTCTGTTTACCTTTTCTTGTAGGATACAAATTATCACGGCAAAAAAATTACCATTCTAAAAAGAGCCTTCATAACCACTTCTTTCAACACAAATCTCATGACAATTACTAGTAGCGAGAGCTCTTGATGCTGGTTTGTCTATTATCATGTAATATGAGTTTTTTAATCCGCATTTAATCGCAAAAAACACCTTTTATCAGTCAGTTAATGTCCTACCGATGATTCTTTGTTTGCGAGAGATATCATCATTTGATAGGCTTGCTCTCAAGGGTTATGAGACTTCCAGGGTCAGAGAAAACCTACTAATATTTAAATGTATATGTTTGTGTGGCAGTCTGGTTTGAATGCGAAGGTAAAAATTCCTCGAATCTATATTATAGGTACTAGTTAGGGAAAACGCGCGCGACTTTGTCCGCGTGAAGTTTTCATAGTAAGATTTTCATACATATTTCAGCTTCGGCTATATCCGTTAAGGCCCAAAACCGTCATAGTGGCGTCTGAGGGAAGAGGCTTATGCCCAGCATTTTTTTTTTTTTTTGACATTTTACACAACATCACCTAACCCCAAACTAAGCATCGCTTGTACTATGGGAACCAGATGACTGATGGAATACTTTTTTTTTTTTGTAAATACATACTTAGAATACAATATAACACCCAGACAGAGAACAAACATCTATGTTCATCACACAAGTGTTTGTTCTCGGTGGGGATCGAACCCACGGCCTACAGCACAGAAGGCAGAGCTACTACTAACTGAGCTGAGAGGCAACTCGTACTAACCCAATGCTTTGACTGGTCAAAGCATTGGGTTAGTACGAGTTGCCTATGATGATGATGATGATGTTTTGTTTGTATGCAGGGGCATAAAACAGCTACAATAGATGCAAAGGTGTTTTTACCTATGTTCATGATATAATCACTTTGTGACTAGACCAATGTTAACAAAAGTTGTGTGTGTTATATCTAAGCGCCTAACGAGCAAACCCGTGGGTAGAAGCCAGTGTAAAAAAAATAGATCAGGGTCGGGGTATATGACCTAGACGTCTGTGTGAATTAGAATTTGATGAGTGGTTTGTTATAAATAGTTTTAGTTTGTTTTGTAGTTCGTAATGTGCGTGACCTGCGAGGCTTTGTTATATGCGATGATTACCACTTAAAATCAGGTGGGTAATCCACTTCTTCCATCAATAAGTTATATAAAAGAAGTTTTAAAAGATGCATTATAAAATTGACAAAGAATATTCGACAACCGTCCCAGCTCAGTCCCGCTGTAGGTTATAAGTTTGATCCCAAAAGAGAACAAACATTTTTGTGATGCACATAGGTAAATGTTTGTTCTATATCTGGACGTTATACAAGAATAAATGACTAGAAACGCGCGCGACTTCGTCCGCGTGAAGTTATGTTCATACAAACTTCGGCCCTCGCTGTACCCGTTTAGGGGTTGAATTTCGGGAATTTCTGTCTTAGTAGGTACACATCTACGCACCAAGACGAATATACTATGACTACGATAAGTGGCTGTGCATTTTTTATTCAGTCCGTCAGGACCTTAGGACAAAAATTCTTATGTGGTATAGATTTAAAACCAATTGTGTACATACCATAAACATGCAGCTTAATTTAAGAATTTTCTGAGCGAACATACGCGTAAACACAATTCAGCGAGTAACATTATAAAAATAAAGATAACACAATTACAATAGATGCAACTAAGTATTAATTACTATATTGAACTGAACCAAACGAATATTGATAACTACAACAGCACAGAAATAATAATATGTGCGTATGTGCAAAGAATAACTGTGACTACCTTGTAACACATCAAACTGATCAATGAACTAGAAACATAGTATTTAGTTTTTTTTTTAATATAACTTACTGTTGGAACACGCAAATGGCCCACCTGATGTTATGTGGTTAACATCACCTATAACATAGCATTGCCTTGCAGGTTACATTCTTTAGAAATGTGCACTGCTCTGAGTCTGTCAATCTAAGGCATACAGGTTCAATAACACCCCTAGATGTAGAGTCCGTGTAAACAATCCGTCTCAGTAAATAAAAGATCACTTGAGTGTGAGCTCTTGTTATGTTTTGACAATTAGTGACATTCACTAGGTGACATGGTTCTAATTAGGTTGAACTTAAACTGTTTATCATTTTTTTCTCACTTTTCACTAAACACAGAATAATGCTTTGTAATGTTGAGGTAAGGCTTACTGTTTTATATAAGTGCACTACCCAGAGTAAGTGAGCAAACATTGGGTTTCACCCGTTAGTTTAAAAGTATTTGAACCTTAATTTTAGTATTACATTGGCTATTGGTACCCACAACGTCATAAGTACAAAGAGTGAGTGTTAAATTAGTGTTGTAAAATCTTATGAAATACCTACATATTTCCAAAAATTAAAGAACCATACTTTTATGGTATTCAATTGATCAGTTTGACATGACACAGTACATACAGAAATCTTACTAAATTGATATTATCGAAGGTCTCCTCCTGGGCAACAGTGGGGGAGTTTAGGAGTGGGTCTCCCTCATCCTGCCCCACCGAGCTCCGTTCCGAGCGGACACGGCACGCATCACATCTCTTCATTTCTACTCATACTTCTCAACTGCGGACTAACAATAATACCTTTTTGTTTTCAAGTTATTGAAGTTGATATACAATACATACTTATTTATATTCTAGTTTATTTACATGTAGATGCTTCAAATAGGTAATAATTATCTATTTAGTACAGATAAAGTAAAATATACCTAATCATACAACAAAGTAAAGAATGTAAGCTGATAGGTAGGTATTGAACCCTCTGAAACCACTGCCTTGTTAGTACTTATCTACATTATTATGGGAATAAACTAATTAAATACCTCATTATCACTATCTATCAGAGAAGTCCGGTCCATAACAAAGGAACTTGAAAAGTAAACACTTCAGAAAGATTTAATACAACCTAACTACGTCTGCCTGCGGTTGCGGGATGATCGCAGAATAAAACAAGTGACAATAACTTCGCATAACGGAATAATAAATCTATTGACCAGGCAAGATGATAATACCATTGTATGCAAATCAAATGAGTTGACCAATGGCTAAAATAATTATCTTATTGAACATAACACTAACAACCCACGTTTTAATGCTCGTTGTGACCTATTACGCTACATCCAAATCTAATAAAAATAAAATCTATGTGAAACTTACCACAGTGAGAAGATTCCTGTAATAAGCACACGTATTCCATAAGCGTACTCTGATAATTTAGATAACTATCTCCATTGTGCGGCACTCATTTAGGAGTTTTAAACTTTACACACGTCGAATTATCTAAAAAACTTAATTTTTAGAATGAGCTATCGCCAAATTCACCAAAATGAAATGTGGATGTTGTAGTAGTGCACAGAGTACATTTGATGTGGATTGTGGTGTTTGAGTTTCTTCTTCTTTTTCTTCACATCTCTATGGCTTCTGCCATAGAAGAACAAGCCGTCCATAGAATTAAGAAGCCGTCATCGACTGATAATGACAAATTTTGTTAGTGTCAAAACGTCATACAGTCAACACGTCACGTCTTTTTTAGACGTCAACACTAGCAAGGCAACTTGTCATAAAAATTCCTAATAATTTAATGTTTTGTTTGGGTTTCAGTGAAAAAATCGAATAAAACACGATGGTGATTGCATATTCTATCTATAAAATAACACCCCAAAATTTCCTACCTATTGATTTGTGGTTCTTTGATTACATCTCCTCATTACGAATAATCTTAACTTTGTTCGGCTTTATTTGAGTTGTTATCGTGTAATTTCAGGTACTAATAGCAGCTACGGTATGCACGAAATCAGGGAAAGGTACTACTTCTTTCGCTCTAGCCCTGCCAAATCCTTATTAATACCATTTTCACCATTTACAAACTTTAAATTGACTACCTACCTACCGTACATTTCAGCGTTGGTGTCGAGACAGTTCGTCGAGATGACGAAGGCACGTATCGAGGGTCTGCTAGCTGCCTTCCCGAAGCTCATGACAGCTGGTCGTCAGCATACCTTTGTGGAGACAGAATCTGTCAGGTATATTGTACATTACATCAGCTTCTAGTACACATCAGTATTACAGTATACATCATCTAATGAAAACAAAAATGAATTGGTACTCTTTGCTTCAAATCAAGTGAAGTACTTCCCTCAGAACAAACAACACTTGCTGTAACACAGTTTAACCTAGCATGGAGTGTATTTTTGTAAGTACTGTAGTAAGAGTTTGTAAGTAGTTTTTGGAGATTTTTTAACTACCTATTAGGTCTAATTATCATAATTTGGAGCTACACTGTTCATTCACATCTGTTTGGTAAGGGGAAAGCCTATGTCCAGCAGTAGACTTCTATAGGCTGTTGATGATGATTAGGTATTTAAGCAGCTTTGTTCAAGCACCTAAGCAACAAGCAAAATATGTATATTGGATATAAAAATAAGTAATACTAGCAAAAAAAACTAAGATTTTTATGATTGGTATAGATATCCAATAACTGTTTTTATAGAACTATTCTCTTACATGAACTGCAGTATGTTAACACTTAAATGGACTTGTCATTCTGTGTAGATATGTGTACCAGCCATTGGATAAGTTGTACATGCTGCTCATCACAACTAAGGCCAGCAACATCCTGGAAGATTTGGAAACCCTCCGTCTCTTCAGTCGTGTGGTAAATAATATTGGAAATATTCCATTTGTTTATTGTCTTTTATTATGTAGGTAGGTTTATCATTGGTAGAAATCTAAAAGTAACCAATTTACAGTATTTTGAGGAGCTATTCTCTTATTTCCATAATTATTATCAAATACAATTCTTTGTTAATTATTTTACCTGACGTATCTTAGTACATGTGACGTGTCATAAGATAAATAAATATTATGATTATGATCAACTTTAAGTTTTAATAATAATAGCCTTTATTTCTTGATGAGAGTTCACCTTATTTATGAACATCTCATTTTAGACTTTCTTTTCTTTCTAATCTTTGGTATATTTTGCCTTTCGGCATAGGCCTCTTATATTCTCCTTTCACTTCTTGTCACATGCACCTGTAATTACCTCGGCACCCATGCCCTTCAAACCAAAATAAGCTATGCTACTGCTTAGTGGTAGAAATAGGTATGGTGGTAGTGCTTTCTCAGACAAACTATTTTACATAGAGCTCTACTAAATACTATTTTCATCATCATCAGGCTGCAGAAGTCCACTGCTGTACAGTCAGCTGCACTAGAATGTATACAATTCGTAACTTTCAAAACGGTATTAAAACCTTATAGTAAACTCTTGAACAATAAAAACTGAAAAATCGTAAAATAAGCTGATAAGTTCACTTAGTTTTTGAGCTGTTGCCCTGTAAATATTAATTGTAACGCTGGAAATTGCGACGACCGATGTGGCGCGGTGGGCGAATGTCCGCCTGCGACGCAGGGGTTGCGGGTTCGATTCCCGCCTTGGGATAAATATTTGTACGATCTGCAAATATTTATTCCGGGTGTTCTGGGTATTTTCTATGTATAATAAAAAGAAAATATCTATATATGTAATATAGTATTGTATTAAGTATATCAGTCATCTAGTACCCATAACACAAGCTCTGCTTAGCTTGGGGCTAGATGATGCTGTGTGGCTTGTCCAGCAATATTTATTATTTATTATATTTAAAACCATTCTTTAACTTACGGATTGTATACATTCTAGTGCAG
The DNA here is from genome assembly GCA_947095575.1 of Electrophaes corylata. NCBI lineage: Eukaryota > Metazoa > Arthropoda > Insecta > Lepidoptera > Geometridae > Electrophaes > Electrophaes corylata. The sequence continues at coordinate 4,329,441 of OX352724.1, read as the reverse complement.
CTAACTGTACATAGGCCTCTCTTATAGAAGATCTTATTCCAAGAAGAATGATTTCGAACCTATTCCATCCACCAACTTTCCACAATCTTAGCAATGTTGTCAATCCATCGGGTGGTTCCTATGCTCCATCTTCCAATTCTTTACACTAAATAGTTTTTCAAACGGTTTCAGGTTCCTGAATACTGCAGCCAACTGACTGAATCTGAGGTGTTGAACCAAGCATTCAACCTACTGTTTGCATTTGATGAGATTGTGGCCCTTGGGTACAGGGAGAGTGTCAATCTAGCACAGGTGAGACAAAGCAAAATTTAATTGAACTAAATAACGCGCCAACTTTAAGAGCGCTTACTCTACTAAATGCATATCTACACGAGGTTCAACATATCGACATCTTTAATGACAGCCTTCATACTATTTGTGATTCTTTAACTGTATTTTTAAGTTTTAAATTGAGATTACATTACATTTTGGTTTTACTGTTAGCTTACTGTCATTGCTGTAATAAATAAATAATAAATAAATATACTATTTATTTATTTAAAAACTTTCGAACAATGATGTGCTAGGAGGACTTAATGCTAATAACATTGTCTACCAGTCATCCTGGACGTGTAAAAAGATGGTGTGGCGTGTTGATGAAACTAAAACTACTTTACGATAAATAAAATAAAACTAAAGAAAAAGTAATAAATTATATAAGTAGTATTACAGTTTATAAGAAGGGTCAAATAATGAAAATGTATTGTTTTTGTAGGTTCGCTCATTTGTTGAGATGGATTCCCATGAAGAAAAAATCTTCCAAGCTGTAAGACAGGTACGCTAAATGTAAAATGTCTGACTGAACCTTAGACGTCCTCAAAGAATCGTTGGTACTAACATATCGGTTAGAATTTTATTATTTTAATGCACCATAATATATAGATAAAGTTTCTCGTTTTATTGTTATCTTTTTGATTGTTTTGTGTCTTGTGTTATCTTCCGTGACGTCACCGAACAGCTCTGTCGAAAGACCAGCGTTGGTTGTAACGTGCTTACAACTAGCTCATGCTGAGACAAAGACCGTTTTGTGACTCAAAATTTGTCTTTTATTTTAAACTAGCGGCCGCTCGCAGCTTCGACTGCGTGACAGTTTTTTCCCTTCCCGTTAAACTTTCATCCCCTATTAATCAAAATCCTTTCTTAGCAGATGCCTACGTCATAACATCTACCTGCATGCCAAATTTCAACCCGATCCGTCCAGTGGTTTGGGCTGTGCGTTGATAGATCACTATGTCAGTCAGTCAGTCACCTTTGAGTTATATATTTAGATACTTACTTACATCATTTTTTTCGTTGTTTGAATTACAAATAAAATATTCTCATTCATTCTCATTCTCATTCTCATATCTGAGGGGATAATCGTGTCTGGGGATTGCCTGAGAATAAATAAATAAATAAATAATGCTGGACAATCCATACAGCATCATCTAGCCCCAAGCTAAGCAGAGCTTGTGTTATGGGTACTTGATGACTGATATACTTAATATAATAACTCATTACATACATAGATATTTTTTTATTATACATAGAAAATACCCAGAATGTTTGAGTTTTTTCATAAAATGTGTTGTTCAGACGCAAGAGCGTGAAGCAGCCAACCGTATGCGAGAACGCGCCAAGGAGCTCCAGCGGGAGAGATTGGAAGCTGCGAAGAAGGGACTCCCACCACGCTCGCAGATGTCTTTCGGTAATTATCATTACTGTTATTTCTGCACATAGATAGATAGATAGAAAACTCTTTATTGTACACCACAAGGCAACAGTTATCGTTTTTATAGAAGCTACAGCAAAGTTCAATGGGCGGTTTTATCGCTGTGAGCGATCTCTTCCAGGCAACTTTAGGATTTTAATGATTTTAAAAATAATTACTTACTAGTGGCCACTCGCAGCTTCGCCCGCGTGGCAGTTTTTCCCGTTCCCGTTATTTTTTCGAGATAAAAAGTAGCTTATATGTTAATCCAAGTTATAATCTATGTTTATTCCAAATTTCATCCAAATCGGTCCACTGGTTAGGGCGTGAAAGAGTAACATACATCCATCCATCCATACTTACAAACTTTCACGTTTATAATATTAGTATTACTTATTGGCTTATTCCGGACGAAGATAAAACCATAAAAACACAAAACCACAAAAATCATAAAAATTGCTCCAGCCGATCTTGAGCTATAAGTGGTGTAACTAACACGACTTTGTTTTATATATATGTATAGAGGACTAGCGGCCGCTCGCAGCTTCGCCTGCGTGGCAGTTTTTTCCCGTTTCCGTAATTTTTTCGGAATCAAATCATAGTAGCTTTATGCATGCAAAGTCTCAGCCCGATCGGTTTAAAATTGACAAAGTTTTTTTTTTTTAATAATATATATAATAAATGTCAGGACATTTTTACACAACATCATCTAGCCCCAAACTAAGCATAGCTTGTACTATGGGAACCAGATGACTGATAGAATACTTATATACTTTTTTTTTGTAAATACATACATAGAATACAATACAACACCCAGACACAGAACAAACATTTATGTTCATCACACAAATGTTTGTTCTCGGTGGGGATCGAACCCACCACCTACAGCACAGAAGGCAGGGCTACTACAAACTGAGCTGTGACGGCTGAATTCCATTGTGCGGTATCAATAACGCAACTGCAAAGTTGCTTGATCGCCGCGCAGTGTAACCTTCATAGATTCATATAAACTTTCATCCCCTAAATGAATTTTCTTTCTTTCTTCTTTCTTTCTTCCCTATTTATCCCCTTGGGGGTAGAATTAATCAAAATACTTTCTTAGCGGATGCCTACGTCATAACATCTACCTGCATGCCAAATTTCAGCCCGATCCGTCCAGTGGTTTGGGCTGTGCGTTGATAGATCACTATGTCAGTCAGTCACCTTTGAGTTATATATACATGTAGCAAGTAAGTAATGGTAGTGTTGTTCGGTAACCCAGGAAGCAGTGGCGGTTTCGGCAGTTCATCCATATCGTCTTCGAACGCTTCTGAGCCCATCGCTGAGAAATTACCGAGTACGCCGGCTCGCGACACGTAAGTTATAGTTCACTAGCTGACCCGCGCCCGGCGGTAAACAATTTACTGTAAATTTTTCGGGTTAATATACACTGAGAAAAATGGATTTCGAGCCTAAGGTTAAAAAAGTCTTACACCGTTGAATTGTAATTACGCTGGGTGAGTTTGTAACGCTTACGTTAGTTTTTACTTTTCAAAATACGTCAAAATGATACCGTCTATTACACTTACACAGAACGACCGGAACAACTTTATAAGGCGTTTCTGTTCGTTGTTACGTTTGGTCGGTTTGCCTTCATACGAACAAAATCGGCGTAATAAACTTTTGACTTTTCATTTTTCTCAGTGTAAAAGAATAGTTAATGGATAGAATCCGTAGCACCGAATTGTGCTCTCTGACCTAAATCATAGACGTAGCTTCAAAAGCCGCTAAGGAGAGTTCAATTTATCTTAGATGCCATTGTCAGAACTGGACTAAATGAAATGACCACACGGGAAGCGCCAGCTTTTCAAATAAAAAAAGAATCATCATAATCGGTTCACCCAATCGAAAGTTCTGCGGTTATACAACTTGTTGATGGAACAAGCAGATGGCCCACCTGATGTTAAGTGGTTACCATCACCTGCAACAAAGCATTGCCTCGTAGGTCACGCTCGTTAGGAACGTCACCGACGATGCACTACTCAGCGTCCATCAACCTGAACATAAAACAACAATATATCTAGTTGCGTCTATATTTTAGTGCATGCTGTGGCATCCTATAAAAGGGACGCATAGTTTTAAGACCTTTTGTAACATTTTCATTTTTATTTTTGGTGTTTCCTTTGTTGGATGTCCTACAATAAATAAAATAAATAAATAAACAAGCATAAAAAATACAGTCGAATTGAGAACCTCCTTCTTTTTTGAAGTCGATTAAAAAGTTGTAAAACGGTTGTATTCGCGAGGTCTATTGTTCCCAGAAGTACAAGTATAATTATATTTGCAGACGTCCTACCGGTCGGTCTGCCATGAAGCTGGGGTCTCGCGGTGGCGATACAGACTCGTTCGTGTCTCGTCTGCGGAATGAAGGCGAGGCTGTCTCGCTCACTCCCACTGCGAGCTCCGCTACTGATGCTGTGGTTCCTGTCGTCAACCCTAATAGGAAGGAGTGAGTACTACATCTATATCTATATATCGCTCAAATACTCAAACGCAACTTAAGGTTAAACAAGTCGGTACGTTGTCGAAAGATTTAGTACTAAATCTTGTAACGGTTGTAACTTTTAAGGTAATCTGATTTTACTGTAGTATATAGGGTAACGTACCTAGATAACGGCAAGATAATTCAGTATCAAACTTAACTTCGGACGCACGTTAATAAATAGTAGACATTAAACACTTACAGCGTTTGTATGGACAACTTACCGACTTGTTTAACCTTAAATTTAATAACGTCTCAAGTTGCGATTTTTTGACAGTTTGTAATAAGTCTGTCAAAAATTTTGACTTGAGCACTTGGCACTTGAGACGTGATTGAATTTATATCAACATGATTTGTATTAGAGTCTCCCTTCTTACCTTACCTACTCAGATCTTCGCCTTTTTGTTCTAAGATTAGTAAACACTTGATATTGGCAAATTCGTGGCAACCCTCAGCCGCTGAAAAGCCATGTAATAAAAGAAGAAGAAGAAGTTGCGTTTGAGTATTCGGGCGTGTATCTATAACAATTATAAGAATCTTTGTCCTGGCTGACTGACTGACTGGGATATAAACAACGCACAGCCTAAACCACTGGTCGTAGAGACTTGAAATTTTCAGAGAATATTCGTGTTGATGCGTAGAGGCGTACTAAGAAAAGAATTCCCGAAATTCAACCTCTTAACGTGTGCAGTGGGGATTGAAGTTTGTATGAAAATAGCTTTACGCGGACGAAGACGCGCGCGTTTCGCTAGTTATATATATTTGACCGAGCGGGTGAAGCGTCTCAGTTTTGAGATTGACCAAAAAATGCATTTTTTTTATACAACTTGTTGATGAAATACGCGGATGGCCCATCTGATGTTAAGTGGTTACCATTACCTATTATATAATAGAGGGCATTTTACTGTACGGTTATTTATCGCTGTAACGGCTATCAATATCTACTCGTTTGTGAGGATTAAAGTCGTGAGGCAGTATTTAAAAAACAAAACAAAATGTTTAAAGATATTTTTTTTGTTTTTAGTGTGCATTTGCGGTTTGAGGAGAGGCTGAGTTTGGTGGCTGGAAGGGACGGAGATATTCAAAGCTTTGAGCTTTCTGGTAAGAACCATCTCTTTGTGAAATTACGACGTCTTTCATTATCAGAAGCCACGAACATTCGTAACGTAAGCGCGTTGTACCAAGTTAGGTTACACTGCGCGGCGATCAAGCAACTTTGCAGTTGCGTTATTGATACCGCACAATGGAATTCAGCCGTCACAGCTCAGTTTCTAGTAGCCCTGCCTTCTGTGCTGTAGGTGGTGGGTTCGATCCCCACCGAGAACAAACATTTGTGTGATGAACATAAATGTTTGTTCTGTGTCTGGGTGTTGTATTGTATTCTATGTATGTATTTACAAAAAAAAAGTATATAAGTATTCTATCAGTCATCTGGTTCCCATAGTACAAGCTATGCTTAGTTTGGGGCTAGATGATGTTGTGTAAAAATGTCCTGACATATTTATATTTATTTATATTTATAAATGTCAAGCGTAAGCGTAAACGCTACTAATGTCAAATTTATGCGTGCTGAACCTCCAGTAAAGATAGTGATAGTAACAATGGTCTCTGTAATGAAATTGGTGCGAGCATGTAACGGTCGACAAATTTATCGTTTCGATAAACTGATTTGGTCTATCGAATTTTATCTATACCCACTAGCACAGAACTAGCGTCGACATATTTTATCGAGTGATTACCTTATCAACAGCTTGTCCGTTAAGAATCTTACACAGAATAAAACGTTATTTTGTTTTGGAACACATTACCAATGAAACAATTTCTACTATTGATAAATTTACCAATTAAAAATGACAAAATTAAGTTCCATGCTACGACGGTATTTAATAAAATTCGGTATTATTTCTTGAATTTATCGATCTACTCAGATCCATGCACCAATCTCGCAAAATTTTGGTAAAACTCCGTTTAATCGAGAATTTATATGTCAAATTTTATCTAAAGTTTTTCTTATCTACATGTCGGGTTTCGTCTGAAAACCTGTTTGTCGCACCCGGCATTTGAGGACTAATCTGCAACCTACTCTTTTTATATTTCTCGAAAACTTATACATACATTAATTCTGTTTGTTTGTAGGTCTACTGACACTGAATATTTCCAACGAGCAATATGGAAGAATACAGGTGCATGTTGACAACAAGGATACAAGACCTTTGCAGTTGCAGGTAATACCGTGTGAAATACTATGGGTACTACTATCGGAATGAATGAATGAATTATGAATTTATAAATAATATTACATAAATGCTTCAAGTGGCGCATTTTTGAAAATTCTCCAGTATGAGGATAGCGCAGTGGGCTACAATATTGTTTTTCCTGTAAGTAGGTAGGATAAACATTTTTTTTTTTTAAGAATAACTACTTTATATTGTAGCTGTCTGTTGTCTCTGTAGCCTATGTCACTCGGGGATAGTGTAGCTTCCCAACAGAGAAAGAGTTTTTCAATTCGGTCCACTAATTTCAGAGCCTATTCAATGAATACAAACAAACAATCAAATCTTTCCTCTTTATTATATAGATCTATTTATTTTTATTACTTCAACACAGTAATAAATGTAATGAATTTCCAGACGCATCCCAACGTGGATAAGGAAGCATTCCGTGCAAGCGGCCTCATCGGCCTCAAGCAGTCGCAGCGTCACTTCCCGCTGAACAGTGACGTTGGAGTCCTCAAGTGGAGGCTTGCTACCACAAACGATGACAAACTTGCGCCACTATCAGGTAATCCTTTCAGTAGTAGAGCTCAAAACATGGTCTTTCATTAGTAGTAGAGCTCCTACTTTATTTTTCAGCCAGTATTGTCCCACTGCAGGGCAAAGGCCTTCCCTACCTCCTTCCACTCTTCGCGATTTAACCCCTTAACTTGGCCTTTATGCGCCTTACACTCGAGATTCTGTAAGCCTAAGAGGGGTAGTCAGATGTACGTCCAAATATTACGTTTGGTACCTAGTTGATATTCCATATGTGACATGTTGCAAACCCATCACCGCTACTAGAATACTAATTTTTCAACAAAAAGTATGTTTTATAAGGGCCGAAATGGGCACTAAAGGCCTTGGAGGTCGCTGTTACAGGCCAAGATCTTAGATAGGCATCAAGCTCATCGCGCCATCTCTTATTATTTTGTAACAGGATCATACAAAAAAACGGTAGGAACCAAGCCGTAAGTTTCTTGCCGGTTCTTCTAGGCTTGGTCGCGAGGAACTGGCGCTTAGATTCACCTAGATTTAAGACGTTTCAAGATGATCCCTGCGGATATTACTGAATAAATGCCTTTTGACTTTGACTTCCTGGGCCTTCCACGTCGTCGAGTTGCGTTGGGTGAGATCCACTCTGTGGTGGTTTTTGCCCACAAGTCGCTTGACATGCGGCAAACGTGTCCAGCCCAGTTCCACTTTAAGTTGGAGGCCTTATGACCAACGTCTGCAATTTGTGTTTTGGAGTGCAGTATACTGTTCCGCATTTAGAGCTCTTATACTCATACTCATTTGTGGGCTCGTTCAGGGAAGTACTACCACTATGCCTATTCTTGCCATCAAGCCACTTGCTGTATTCTGGTTTGAAGAGTGTGGATGCCGATGATATTACAGGCACATGAGGCTTAACAACATATCTCTCATAAACGCATATTTCTGGATATTTTTACACAGCATCATCGAGCCTGAAACTATTGTTTGTGTTGAGCGTAGTGTATGTTTGTTACAGTGAACTGTTGGCCGTCAGAGGGCGCTAACGGCAGCTGTGACGTCAACATTGAGTATGAGCTGGAGCAAGATCACTTGGTCCTGTCCGATGTTAACATACACATTCCACTGCCGTAAGTTCAGTTACTAAAAAAAATAATAATATAATAATGCTGGACAATCCACACAGTATCATCTAGCCCCAAGCTAAGCAGAGCTTGTGTTATGGGTACTAGATGACTGATATGCTTAATACATTACACTACATATATATATTTTTTATTATTCATAGAAAATACCCAGAACACCCGGGATAAATATTTGCAGATCGTATAAATATTTATCCCAAGGCGGGAATCGAACCCGCAACCTTATGCGTCGCAGGCGGACATTCGCCCGCCGCGACACATCGGTCGTCACTTGAGACTGAGTGACTTGTGTGAAGTGGAAGGTTATAAAAGCAGAGGAAGACCAAAGAAAAGAGGAATGGATTGTGTAAAAGATGAGTAAGAAAGGAGTGAACACTGAGATGACGACTGATAGAAGAGAGTGGAAGACAAAACCTGTTGTGCCGACCTCACTTAGAAATCAGAAATTAGAAATTTATTTGCTTGAACATAGGTACAAATACAATATCCTTGGTGTTGGGGTTTACTTAAGATATTCCATTGTCCTACTATAAAAAAGTGTGCAAATATCAAACGATCCCTAATTGAGTCTAACATTTAACAAAATTACTTACAATGTCAAATGTCACTTACAATTAGTGTGGGATAAGGGCAGGAATGTGATGATTTTATTTGCTTTCAGTTCGGGTCACAGCACCGTTGTAGTGCACCAGTGGGAAGGAAGCTACTCGCAGAAAGGTCGTGCACTTACATGGAACATTCCTGTCATTAGCAGCGCAGCTAAGACTGGCACGTTGGAGTTTACGTGAGTTTTCTTAGTTAGTTTATTAGAAGAAAGAAAGAAAGAAAGAAAAACTTTTTATTGACCCAAACAGACAACTATGATCTTTCACCTACCTACTTACATCCGTAAACTTAAAACTATATTATAAAAAGTACGTACTACTACCTAGGTAGGTACGTACATAAAAATAAAACAGAAAAAATAAAAATAAAAAACAAAAGGTAGGCATTTATTAGTAGAGCTTTTAGTGAAGGACTCGTCCGGGGAAGTACTACCACCATGCCTATTTCTGCCGCCAAGCATCGCTGTATTCCGGTTTGAAAGGGTGTGGGTGCCGGTGAAATTAATAGTAACAATAATTAGTGCGCACTAGATGTTTTCTGACAGATCTTTTCAGATCGTTTGCGGGAGCTTAAACCCCAGTTTGACAATCCGGTCTTTACATAGATAAAATGATTAATAAATATTCGTGGACACACACAAATATTTTTACACAACATAATCTAGCCCCAAGCTAAGCAGAGCTTGTGTTATGGGTACTAGATGACTGATATACCTACTTAATACATTACATGCATAGAAAATTTTTTATACATATAAAACACCTGGAACAAATATTTACAAATCGTACAAACATTTATCTCAAGGCGAGAATCGAACCCGCAACCTGCTGCGTCGCAGGCGGAAATTCACTCGCCGCGCCACATCGGTCGTCAGATGACTGTTATAATACTTATATGGATACTTTTATGCATAAACCTTTCTCCACAGTGTAACACCAGCGATTCCCAACGATTTCTTCCCTCTTACCGTCTCGTGGACATCAGACACGTCTCTGGCGCTGCTGACGGCCAAGAAAGTGACTCTCACTGATGACGGCTCCCCCGCTGACTACTCCCAAGACATCAGCTTCCATCCGGATAAATATGAAATCGTTTAAATTTATCTTGTAATTCGTATACTGAATAATATTGGTATGAAAATAAAGTATATTAAGATTATGTTTATAGAATTAAAGTTGTATGTGTTATTGGAAGTAATTTGTTTTATTTATGATACCTAAGTGATATCAATAATAATAATAATGTTGGACAATCAACACAGCATCATCCAGCCCCAAGCTAAGCAGAGCTTGTGTTATGGGTACTAGATGACTGATATATTTAATACAATACATTACATACATAGATATTTGTTATTATACATAGAAAATACCCAGAACACCCGTAATAAATATTTGCAGATCGTACAAACATTTATCCCAAGGCGGGAATCGAACCCGCAACCTCCTGCGTCGCAGGCGGACATTCGCCCGCCGCGCCACATCGGTCGTCAATAAAGGTAGGGCAAGCAGAAGCTAGTACCCAGGTAGGTAGGTACCTACTTGTGTACTGGTGGTTGTAAGAGTATAATATGAAACGATAAATACATAAAAAGGTTTATAGTTGCGACGTTGTGATAAAATGTTATTTTTATTGGCATTGTTTCAAGTCGGTTTCGCGTACGATTATTTCGATATAAGATCTTTGTATTCACATCGAAGGGAATATGCAAGATCGAATTTTAACCAAACTTGTGCGTACCTTATTGTATAAGCCTTTTAATACTAATAATACCGGTGGTCTAGTAACCCGCCTTCTGATCCTAAAGTCGTGGGCTCAAATCCGGTCGTGCACCGATGGATTCTTCTATTAGAAATTCTTATATACCCAAACGGTCAAGGAAAAAATCGTGAGAAAACCTGTTAGTATCCTAGCAGCGGCGATGGATTTGCGACCTGTCACGTATATAATACCAACTACTAACTGCAAAATGCAGGTGTGTATCTACCAAATCTAGTATTTGGATGTACCTCTGACTACCCCCATTAGACATCCTCAAAGAATCTTAAATCGGTATTTCGAATACTTTGTACTTAAATTCTAAAGATCATCTTGGCGCTCTACCATCCACTATAAAATTAAAACATTCGAGGAAAATCGACTCGAGACACTAGACGCAAAACGCCAAAATCTTAAAGAGAGACCGAAGCCCTCCTATAGATACACATACAATATAGCTGGACAGCTCTATTGCCAGACGTGCGATAGAGTTTTTAAAAATAAGTTTGGTCTAGCGAGTCACATAAGGGCTCACGCTAGAAAGTAAATTTCATTTTAGTAAGGGTCGCCGTCATCGAAATCGATGAGAAAGACTATAATATACTAAAATTCTGTTTTCGTTCCCCGACTCCATGAAAATCCGGCTTTAATTTGTTATTTCAGTTTTCTCTTCCCTAGAAAGCTACCAAGTAAACGCCCTGCCAGTATCTGAAGCCCAATATCCCTGGATAGGCCGCGTGGTCCACTCTAGGACTGACAATACCCCACACACTTGTTCAGCGAGCTGTATACGCGAAGGGATTTTTATTACTGCCGCTAGATGTGTTATTGGGTAGGTGCCCCTATATTTTATTATTGAAGTAATACTTCTAATGCGACTTCCAACAAGGTTGCGTTAAACGTTTAACACTACCATGGAGGGGGTAAGAAAGCACTGTTCTTTCTCTCATAGCCAGTTACGTTTCGTATTAAAGAAGTTTTACTTCAGTCGTGTGGTCTAAAGCACACTCGTTTTTTTTACTAATACCTCTGTCTTTCTGGAAATGTATATGGGGAGGCATGTGATGATGATGATGATGATGACGAGGCCGTTTTTTATGTTCCAAAAGAAGCCGATGAAAGTAGTCTTAATATTTTTCAGCCTAAAAGTGCGTTTCACAACTGTTATCTACCAATCAAAACGCCTGCCAGTCCAAGCCTTTGTGATCCCTTCCAACGGTACCAAGCAAGCTTTCGATGACATAGGGTTCATAGTGGTGCACAAGGATAATGTAACATGGAGTACCGTGAAACTATTCGCGGAGACGAATAGGACAGACGATGAGTTCCAATGGTTTGAGGATATAGCCGCTTCGGAGTATAAGGTGGTGGGGTATGCTACTGATAAGGTAAGGATAGATCAGAAGAATATGATGCTAGGCTGTCCAATATAGGTAAATAATAATAATGCTGGACAATCCACACAGCATCACCTAGCCCCAAGCTAAGCAGAGCTTGTGTTATGGGTACTAGATGACTGATATACTTAATACAAAACATTACATACATAGATATTTATCGGTCGTCAAAATGAAAATAGGTAGGTACCTAGGTACTAATTGTTTTCTAAAGGAATACACCAAAAGAAAGGCTGAGTGCTGAACACATGGCGGTCACCGATTCACCTGCCAAGCGTTGTGAAATGGCGAACCCCTCTAGGTATTAAGGAGGTCTATGTCGAGCAGAGGACTTATTGAGACTGATGACGTGACGTAGGTAGGTACTGATATGCTTAGAGATAAACAACACAAACTTCGGAACCCTGGTCTCCACGAGTTACGAAACCTGGATTCTATGCCAAATCATGAAATTTCAATGGAAGTTATTAGTTTGCAGTGTCCCAATCCCAACCCAATACACTAATCTTTTAATTTTATAGTTTCACAGTAGTGTGTGTGAATGTCTCGTCCGGGGAAGTGCTACCACCTCCAGTCAAACCTCCTGTAGTAAACACTTGAAATTGGCAAATTCGTGGCAACCCCTCAGCCATTGAAAACCCACAAATAAGAGACTACCCTCCAACTACCCACAAAGTACCTACCTGTGCATAATTTTGTTTTTACAGGGCATCCACAGAATAAAAGCAGTAGACAGAATATACAACCTAACAGAACTGAACATAGTTATCGGCCTAGATATTTGTTCAGACATCCTAACCTTCCACCATCGCATCGGAGGATTCAACATTCCGTGCTACCACTCTTGTAATATCAAAGAGTTTAAACTTAAAGTAGAAAAATGTCAAAGTTATCACGGCGTTGAAGGAGGAGCTGTATTCGACGTGAAGCAGCAGCTTTTACTAGGTGTGGCGACGTGGGGACCTTATTTCAGCAAGTATGAGTTGCCTGTCGGATTTTCAGTTGTGAATTCGAGAAACTTCTTTCAGGATTTTGAGTGTGCGAAAAAAATATGGGCAGATAATGTATTGAAGGTCAGTAGGGGCTACTATCAAAAGTTATGTGATAGTACATAGCTGTATGATTAGAATGTTTTATCCGTAAAAATAAGTTATATTTTGTAAAATAGATGGCACCTTGCATAACTAGGGAATTTCAACCTAGGGATGGCTAGGATAAAACAATGAATTAAATTACATAGCTAGAAACCATTCTTTTATTTCATATTTTAAGCTTAATCTTAATATTGTATAGAAACATTCACTTCAATGCACATATTGGACACAATTCAATGAAACTAATATGAATTTATTGGACTTGTTTAAACCAAAACTACTTTTTCACATCAAAATTGAATTTAAATTCCGAACTAGTGAATGAAAATTTGAAATTTTTTACTTCATCTTTGCTAACATTTTCACTGTTATTAGGGTCTGTTTTCAGTTCAGTGTTACCATCATTTGAAATTTCAGTGATGCTTTCATTTGGAGTAGTTGTGTTATTCTGTACTAAGTTAATATCTGAATTTGAACTATTTCCATTTTCAATAGTTTCTGAAGGTAGATTGAAATTAAATTTAAAAGAGCTGTCTCCCGTAGTTAGAAATGCTGATTTCCGCAAGTATGTTGCCTTTGGTTTATCTGGGACCTCGGATATCTTGATTTTACTTGCCACTGAAAAGAACAATATTAAACTATGAAACAATATTTCTATTCAAATATATTTTGGGAATGAATAAGGGATATGTTTCACAATTTAACATTTCTGAACAATTTTTTTTGTTTCGGCCTTAGTCATCATAACCTCTTCGAATTTAAACCTTGGTGAATGGAAATAAAGAGTACCTACATTTTGTTTAAGTTTCATTCATTGCACCATACATTGAAATGTTGAAATAGAAGTTTTTTTATGAATACTGTTTATGTATGTATTTACAACTGGTCTACTTTAGAGACTAGACTACCTTATGTATCAAACAATATAAAACACCAACTTTTGACCAGTTTCTTCTCTTCCGCAGCCATCTTTGCTCGGTAATCACCAAAATGTGTCCTCATGAGTTGTCTCTTGCGAATAATAGGTTGGTTATTATTTTTTAGAACTGTTAGCACCTTCCATATCTCTTGCACTGAAAAATAGCAATGAAACATTTCTAGCAAAACTATGATGCTTTGCAACAAACTAGCCTAAGTCTTTGTGTAACCCTATGAAAATTGTTGTTAAATGGAAGAATAATATTTAAACTATAAGTATGTACTTACATTGTTTCTCGTTTCCTTTCTTTTCGTTCAGAGATCGTTCTAATTGTTGAATACACCAACACAACTCCAACTGAAATTGTCTCATAGATTCTTCAGGATCGACGCTGTTTGGCCCATCTTTTTCAACTTTACAAGGCTTCTGTATGGTTGTAGTTTTGCCTTTTGCGTGTAGTTTAGTAGCTTTAGGCATTTTAGTAATAAAGAACAATTTATTTCGCTTCTAAACGCAATTATCGCAACCACCACGTTTTGTTTTGAATTTTTGACAGTCAGTCAGTCAATCATTTCACTTCTTCTTTTTTGGCTACTGTGGCTTTTGTCATAATTCTGTCAGTGTCCGTTCCGTTCCATGCTAGTTTCGTAGTGCAAACAGGTGCAAACGGCCTACAGCTAATCGACTAAAAGTTCCCTCAGCTGCTGAAAAAGCCATATAATAAAAGAAAAGAAGAGACTAAAAGTTTCCAAGTAAAAAATAGCAAAAGGCGCCGATAAACCTAGTCCATATTCTTAGGAATAAACCCCTTATTTTGTTCCGTAAATCGAGAAGATACTCGACTCGCTCGATAGTAACGCCATCTAACTATGACGTAACGTGTTAGAAATTAGAACTAAACTAACCTCAAAATATTTTTATCCAGAGATTTCACGAAATAAAATAGTATGCCGCTTGGAAAATTCGGAAAAATTACTCTTTCGTGGTAATTACTTAGTAATAAATTATACACATATAATTCCAGTTGAAATACTAAACTATTTTGGTGAGCCCTGCATTATTACAAGATGTTTCAGTTTTTTTCTTTATTACTTTCCTGGCTAAAAATATAATGTGTATATTTCCATAAAGAACCATGTAAATACAACACAACACTTATTATCAAAATCGAGCTCAATCCTTGTATATTTGAGGCCGTTTCTTTTGTTAGCTTTCACTCATCTAAAGACTCGTTTTCTGAATTTCAGGTTTGCAGTTACTGTGACTAGTCTGTCTCTGTTTGTGGTGGCAAAAAACCACATTCATGAGCAGCGTGTTGAGAATATGAGAGTTCGTGAACGCATGCGAAAGTCCAACCAAGGAGAATACGGAGACGTTTATAGAAAACTTTGAATTTATCAACTTGTGTAAGTCTTCCTCTATCTCTTTATCCTGCGCTCACCCACTGCTGCTGCTCTTAAAACTTTGCTTTTGCACTACTGCTTTTAAAGAAAACGCCAATCTCTTTGGTCCGGTGCTAGTCTACATTGCTGGTTGGCTACAGTGAGAATATCATCCAACCATTGGACAGGTGGTCTAGCCTATCTAGAACTATATTGTAAAACTAGTAAAAACATGTGCAAATAAGCTATAATTCCTCAAAATGACTACTTATTGACACATCTCATAGCTCAGTTCGTATTTGCTCTGTCTCCTGAGCTACTTTGTGGGGTCTTAGTGTAGGTATTCTAAGTAAAATAATAAAATTCATTGAAATATTGATATGTGGATATTTTTCCACAACATCTTGCCCCAAGATGTAGGTATATATTTTTTTGTAAATACATACTTATAATACAATATAACACCCAGACAGAGAACAAATATCAATGTTCATCGCACAAATATCATTCACTGTGAGGATCGAACCCACAATCTGCAGCACAAAAGTCAGAACTACTAGCTAACAGCTGTGTGGCCAAACAAGTATTCCATCAGTTGCAGTATGTTAATTAGTTTATAATAATAATAATAATGCTGGACAACCCACACAGCATCATCTAGCCCCAAGCTAAGCAGAGCTTGTGTTATGGGCACTAGATGACTGATATACTACAATACATTAAGTAGGTACATAGATATTTTTTTATTATACATAGAAAATACCCAGAACACCCGGAATAAATATTTGCAGATCGTACAAACATTTATCCCAAGGCGGGAATCGAACCCACAACCTCCTGCGTCGCAGGCGGACGTTCGCCTGCCGCGCCACATCGGTCGTCACAGTTTGGGGCCGGAGTGGTGAGAAATGTCTGCCAATAAGCTTTTCCCAGTTAAAATTGCATATTTGTGTTTTTTAGAAACAACCACCAGCTGTAAAATGGCAGCGATGAACCTTGACCCTGCAAAACTGCAGATGGTACAAGACCTGGAGATAGAGATGATGTCGGACATGTATAACAGACTTGTGAATGCGTGCCACAGAAAGTGCATACCCATCAAATTTCATGAGGCAGAACTTGGTAAGATAGTCAATGAAACCTTAAGACAATTTCTTGTTTTATAGCTTATGTATTATTAAATATTATAATACCGGGGGGAATAAGGCTACCTACTTCCGATAAATGAAACTGCATGTTCAGGCCATGGTTTTGATTACGAACAAAATAAAATAAAAGAAATATACATTTTTTGTCCGTTTTTCCGTGTTTTCGGCATCAATATCGACAGTATATCGTAAAATAGACATAAGTAGGTACCTACTTACCTAATTATTTGAAGACGACAAAACACAAAGAACAACAATCTGAAAGAAACACGTAATATCCGCAATCACCTGGTCGGTGCCTTACCCTGGCCGCGGCTGGTCGGTGGCCCGGTCATTGACTGGCCACCGCCCGACCGCGAATGAAAGGTTAAGAAAGTAAAAACGTGTCAATTTTATTCAGCAGAAAAATTCTCTAAATATTTTTGACTGTCAGCCAAGTGGTATTTATTACACAGTAGTAGACACACATTCACACAACGCCCTCTAGCCCCAAACTAAGCAAATCTTGTACAATGGGAGCTGTTAGAATACATACTTATTTACTTTCTTTTTCTAATACATACCTACCTATTTACTTAGAACAGATATAACACTCATGACATGTGTATGTAAATATTTTCTTAACCTAGTGTTAATGTAGGATCTGGATGAGCCTATGAGGATCTGGATCACTTGAACCCTCAGGTGATCCAGGTCCTCATAGGCTCATCCAGGTTGCTCCTAAAAAAATATGACTTAACACTAACTTGTAAGCTGGTGTTTTCTATAAAATTGTGTTTCTTGGTAATTAAATTTATTTATTTTTCTAGCCAAAGGAGAGTCAGTCTGTCTTGACCGCTGTGTAGCAAAGTACCTTGATGTCCACGAGAGAATTGGCAAAAAACTAGCCAGCATGTCCCAAGGAGAAGAAGACTTGACGAAAATGAACCTACCGGATAAGAAATAGTAGTAGCAAGAAAGGATTTGATAGGAATGGATATTAATGATGGTATATTTTCATTTATATTTCGAAACTAACTTGTTATTCAAATCCAATCATGATTCAACAAAATTACGGCACAAAAATATTGACCTATCATAAACCTACTTTGGAACCTGTGGTGTCAAGGAGCGCCCTTCAAATAATGTTGCTTCCTATCACAGCATCTTAAAGAAACACTGGTCATTTTCTTGCACACTAAATCTTAAAGCTACATGTAGTAGTAGTCGTATGCTAACGCGATAGTTATTCTTCTTTTGTGAAATTGAAATAATTCCTTTGTTAATATTCATCACAATCTAGTAGGTGTTAAAATAACAAAATACCTCAATTTGAAATAGATTGGGACTTATTTGCATTCAATCTTTGCTATCTACTATAATGCATTTTATTTTTAGTATGGGTTTATTTATAGCTGATTAATTAGTTAGAATGTTAGTTGTTGAAATAAAATAATTTAAATGATGACTCATTTTTATTTAGTAGCAAAACTCTATGAATTAAAACTACTCTAATGACTAAACTATGAACACTATCCACTTTATCGTAACTACTTGTGGTATAAAATCTAAGATTGTTTCTCAGAATCGATAATTCCGAAGCCAAATCCCGGTTTGAATGTTGTTATAAATCTGCCAAGTACGTAAATGTTCGCGCTAAAGAAAGCAAGAGATTGTATCCAAATAAACATGAACACTTCACTGCAAGTGAACTCTAGTAAATAAGCGTAAAGTAGCCAACCGAGTTGAGGAAATACCCAGATCAAAGAATAGAGTACAGCATCTTTAAGAGGTACATCCAAACTATGCACAATGATCGGTAGAAGAGATAGAAACCAGACAAAGTATTGTGAAGTTACCACACTGTTGTAAGTGACTAAAACCATTGTCTGACAAAACAGCCCGAACGGCAAAGTCTTGGTGTCACAACCATAAGTTAAACTCAGCATGAATAAGATGATAAATTCAAGAAACTGCGATACAGCCTTCAACCAGTCAAAGGAGAACTGACCCAATGATAAGTACGAGTAGTAAAAGAAGATGGAAAAATTATGCCTCGTGTCCTTTCTGAAAAGATGGTACAAGTACGTCTCAAAGAGAAATTCATATCCGTACAAGTAATACATGTAACATGTAAGCGAAACCAAAGTTGATACGCAACTCAGCGCCAGTAGTAACTGTTTCTTGTTCGGTAGAATGATGTAATACAATACCTCTTTGAAAGTGACACGTCCTTTCTCAAATTTACCCAAACTGAGATACATGGGAAAGCTGAACACTAAAGGATACAGGCGTAAATGTATCGAAATTCCAAGCAGAATACCTGAAAAGGCATATTTGATTAAGCTGTTGTGGATATCCGTTTGTAAAAATAGCAATGACAAGATGATAAAAAAACATGACACTGAATCCGCATTTCCTCTTGTCGATATAACAATACTCATTGGGTTGTAAAGCCAAAACAATGAACAATACTTAGCAATAGACTTTGAACTCTTTTTTTTACGCAACTCATGCTCCACTAAAGTTTTTACAGATAACGTTATAAGAACATCGAAGAGACAGAAAAGAACTTTCCCGAAATCCTTCCAAAACAAATTCGGTATCATCAAGTAGGCTATAAGAGGGCTGTATCGATACGTGGGCCTTTTGTAAGGGGAGTCGCCGTTGAAAACATGTCTCGCCGCATCAGTAAACACCTTATAATCCACGTCCGTGTATGGAACAATGGAGTAGCTATCTTGAACGTGCCCATAGCTGATCAGAACTATCCTGATGAAGGTTGATATAATCAGATGGTGCTTCAGCGGCCGATCAAAAAATCTTCGAACACTATTCATCTTAGATCCTCGTTTTCATGTCCGTCGCAGCTGATTGAAGACAAGACCTGAACTCTTGGAACTCTTTCCCGCAATCCTCCTTCTTCACTGACCCATCATGTAGTAACACGCAACGTGCATACAGTGTAGCTTGCTTAGAACACTTCGCGAAAATAAGCGGGTACTTCGAAAATCTATTTTTAGCTTTGGCAACTGATTCCATTTCACATATGGCGCGGCTTAAAGGTCGTCGGTGGTTCGGTGAAATCAATGATTTCCCTATCTGCGATAAAGATATCGTAAATTGGCTTGGAGAAAAATATTCCGAACGCTAAAGTAGTGAAAGTGAGTTGAAATGTCTTCGGGTAACGGTAGATCCAACTTCGCTTTCCTAGAGGCAGACTTCCTCGCTGGTGATTCTTCATAACCTGCAGACAAAATAAATTACTACAACATAAAAATCTGTTTTTAACCGACGAAAAAACGGAGGTTCTCAAGTTGACGCGTATATTTTTTTTATGCATGACCACGCGTTACTTTTTACAGTAGTTATATTTTTCAGTAATATAGTAAGTAGTAGTAGAGCTCTTAGTGAAGGGTTCGTCTGGGGAAGTACTACCACCATAGCTTTGTTTCGATTTGAAAGGTGTGGATGCCGGTAAAATTAAAAGGCACAGGTTTAACACCTGTATGCCATAGGTTGTTGGACGCAGATGAGTGCATTGTAGGACACGTTCTTAACCGATTGTGACCTGTAAGTTTCTAAAATGCTTGACTTGCGCCGTAATGCTTTGGTAGCGGTTACCACTTAACATTATCTGCATGTTCCATCAGAAAGTATATACAAGTTTGGTATAAAATAAATAAAATAGAAGACCAATCGTTAATTATCACACGAACAAAGTCACTGGAGATTTTACTGTAAGTAATAGTTTCATATAGCTAAGTTCAGTCTGATCTCAGTCTGATCTCACACTGTGGGTGATAGATACCCAACCTACTAGGTACAAATACCGACATTCAGGTCAGATATATTAGCAAAACGTAATTTAGTTCGATGATGGTTTATAAATTATAGTGAACGAGACATACTTATTTGAATAATTCGATGTTATTTTAGTACCTACAGTGATAATGTTGGTTGATTTAAAATAGTGGAAGAAAAGAACATGTTGTGCCGACCCCACATAACGTGGGATAAGGGCAGGAAGATGACGATTTAAAATACCTTTATTCCTTATCCGGTCGGTCAGTAACTGGTGCAAACTCTCTCGGTTTTAGGGAGTATCCCTCGCAGACTAGTGAAATAGGTTTGTGCTTGATACAGCACTGGCGCATAGACTCAAAAATCTTTGCGCAACGAACCTCTTGGAAGTCACTTTCTGGAAAATAAATAATAATTATCAATGCAATACGCTCACAAAATATTTCCCTGTAGGTGTAGATGGGGATGAACAGCCATTACCGGCAGAGTTGTCAGATATTACTGGACAAAGTCACTGAAAATCGCCATTGAAAATCGCAAGTGAAATTGCAATTTCATTAGCTTGTATTGTAGGTACGATTTTTAAGTGACATTGGTGATTTTTGTAGTTTTTTTTTATTGTTGTGTAAAGAAACAACATCATCTAGCCCCAAACTAAGCATATCTTGTACTATGGGAACCAGATGACTGATAGAATACTTAAGTATATACTTTTTTTTGTAAATACATACTTATAATACAATATAACACCCAGACACAGAATAGACCTCTTTCATCGCAAAGATGTTTGTTCTTGGTGGGGCAGAAGGCAGGGCTACTACGAACTGAGCTGTGACGGCTGTCAAATGTGAACACTTAAAGGGCATGACTGTCCTTATTTTAAGGGTTGACGTTTGACGTTATTAGCGTTTACGTGGATGCATGCATGAACATTTAAGAGCGTTCGTATTTCGGAAGGCACGTTAAGCTGACGGTCCCCGTTCTAGCTGTAGTTAAACCACGAAGAAATCTTAGGGCGTCCTAAAATCACCGGATTTGGCCACTAACTCATTCGACTTTACATATTTTTTAAGGTAATTACACACAACCCAATCTCACGCCAAAATAATAATAACACAACGTAAACCTACAACGAACAAATAAATATATTTATTATATGCCAAGGAACAACTAAATCACTTTAAATGGTAGTAGAGAAGGGACCTAAAATAGTGATATGAAAACAGAGCATAAAGCAACATCTATGATCGGAACCCATAACCAACACCGAACGAGTAAAAGAAATTTTTTGTTACCTACATACATTTCAACGTTATTATAAACTAAACTTAAGACAGTCTTTTAAGCTTTTCATTGTAGTCTAAAATTGAAAAGTCGATAATCGTCTTTTTTGGTCGCCATGCACGATACCTTTTAAGGTAGACTAAAATGGCGATAAGACTTGAACCTGGCACCACTGGTTACCGGATCTACGAGACTAGCCTATTTTTTATGCGAAGTTGCTGGCAGAAGCTTGTTATTAAACCACAAACGACTTGGCTACATTTCTTAGCATGCATCAATTACCTACCTACCTAGCTTAATAAGGACCGATCTCTACAATGACCTAGACACATTGTAATTATGAAAAGAAATTAGCATATTTGTGTGAATTAGCGTACAAACTCAAGAACATACACACGCATTATAAGTTGAAAATAAGTATTCAGAATAGGCATCGTATTGACACCTCTAGCATTGTCGGTGTCTATGGGCGACGGTGACCACATACTTACCTACCTTACTGTTTTTACATAAATAAAAAAATTTGGTAACGTACTCTCCTACCTTATTATATTCTAGTTTCTAGTTGGTACGTGTGTCCGAAGAAAATACGCCTAAAACGATCACAAAGGAGTATGTAAGTAGGTAAGGAACGGGTGCCAAGGTGCCAACCCCAATACAACTTGCACGGCTGCGATTCTAAAAAGTCTATTACAAAATTTCTAACGCGCATCGGAAGGACTTCGCCACATACATTTTGTACCTACTAGACTCCGCAGACGGTAAGCAAAAAGTCTGACCCATCACCAACGTCCCCCCCTACCAGATGCGGAAGACGCCGCCAGACTGATTTTTGATGGATTCTGATCTATCAAATTTCAGTCTGGCGGCGTGCACTCTCTATTTAGGTCTAACGTAGGTCCTATTTAGTTTGTTAGGTCCTACGTTTCAGACCCGGAAATTTACTTCAGAAATTTCTGCCAGACATTGTTTAATAATGTGCTTAACAATGTAAAGATTATTTGTTATCGGAGCGTATTTAGTCGCATTTCCATTAAAGGTTATTTTGAAAGCGTTCACTTAATTTAATCATGCAGTTTTTCACTTATGTCACCGCAGGTTACCGGAAAAATATTCTGGTGGTAACGCTGATAAAATTTTGCTAGGGGAAAATAAAATAAATAACTCTAGATTAGAAGATTGAAATATAAAAGCCAAAGGACATTTATTAATTTAACTCATAATGATCAATTGATCACTTTGAAACACGATTTCTCTATCGGAAGACAGAGAAATCCACGTTACAATAATGGTAACGTGAATTTATCTATCTTCTGCTCAAAGACAAAACTAAACTAAATCGCCAATAGTTTTAACGGACGCTTTATCAACCTATCAGAAATTATGAATATCAGGGACTCGACTGACGGACGGTACCTACTAAGTACGAAGTAGGTAGGTACGATGAACGCGGAAATAAGCCTATTAGTCTACCCAATGTGTTGTGGTAGCAGCTGTATCTACAAAATTGACATACCTTCTTTAACGTAGGTCTTCGTTATTGATTAAAGAATAGTAATATTATATCTAATCTAATTAATTTCTGAACTACACAAACCAAACCTAACCTTGACAAAGTATCCTAAGCAGAAAACCAGGTAAATGACAAATAAAAATCCAAATTCGGCAATTTATACATATATTTTATTAACAATATGATATCGCAATCTTAATCTCATTCCATCAGAGAAAACTTTATACAATAAAGTACTAAATCATACTATAATGTGGCTATAACAGTGTATGTTTATAGAATTTCTATTTAACACATAAAATAAGTCTTCTAAATTTACATAAAATAATACGTAATAACAATTACTAACTGGCTGTGAAATTTTATAATTTTTAACCTTGCATTCGTGGAGTATTTTGAATTTATATAGATGCCATATAGATAAAGGGGCTCATTATTTGCAAAAAACTATTCAATCAGATTTAAAACTCCTACCAATTTTATTTGTTTTTGGAGATATATTATCACAGCCAGAATAACATTTTAGGGCTTAAAAACT
Source organism: Electrophaes corylata (assembly GCA_947095575.1). Classification (NCBI taxonomy): domain Eukaryota; kingdom Metazoa; phylum Arthropoda; class Insecta; order Lepidoptera; family Geometridae; genus Electrophaes; species Electrophaes corylata. The sequence continues at coordinate 4,305,877 of OX352724.1, read as the reverse complement.
ATTTAAATTTTTATCCAACCATTTCCTCAGATTTTAGTAGTTACTTCTTACAAAACAAATACATAGGCAAATAAGAGTTCTAACTTTATTCACACTTTAGATAATATCCTCAAATAGCTTTGTAAAAAAAATTAAAATTAAGTTCAGTAAAATACTGATTCCCATATGATAAATTACTTAAAATGTGCTACATAATAGTTTCCTAATAACAGTGACATCGATTCAATTGACATGACACTTTCAATTGAAATCAATTGAAAAACTGGGCTGTTACCATTGGAGTTTAGTTGTACAAATAAATTAATTTATAGATTTCATTTATGTTTAAAATTCAATCCAAGGACCATTTTTACAACATCTAACTTTCTCAAGTACAGTAATAAAGGTTCAATTATAAATATTTATTGGCTGATGGCACAAAAGCTTAAAAAAACTGGTTTAACAGTGTATGTAGGTATATTAAAAATTTTGGGTAATTCAATAATTTGAGGAGTTAAATAAAAATCTATTTGGAACAAGATCAAATCGGCAACAATGTAAAACCACTAACATGATTACTTTTTTTGAAACCTTTGTATTCATTCCTACTCATAATATTGAATGTCAAGTATGGTCAAGTTGATAAAGATTTGTGAGCCAAAGTACAAACAACTTGATTTTCGCTTACCCTTATCTATGTAATATTAAAGTAAACATTTTATAATTATTTAACAGTAAAAATATGGCTAATTATTTTAATAAAGGCGATACTATTGCTGCTTTACATTATTAATACAATCACTTTTAACCTTTCCTATATTAAGTAACCTATGGACATATCAAGGTCAAAACAAAACAAATGAGATACAGTTAGGTATGCTTACTTCATAATTTTTTTTATTATTAGCAATTTTCTCACTTTGTAGAGTGGATAAAACCATATTTTTTATAGGTCACTAACATTGAAGTGACTCAGACATTTTTATCACACCACAACTTACACCCATTTACCAGAAAGCAATGAATACCTATTGGTACAGAGTTAATTCTGTTATCTGTACTGTTATCAATAAAATGGAACATGTTAATTCTAAAATTTTTACAACATGCTATTTTACCTATCTATGTGTTAAAAATCAAAGCTGAAGAGAATGCCTGCCTAAACTACAGGGGTTTGGCCCTTCAAATAATAGTTTTTGTGAATAATATACAGTTTGTATCTGCGCTTGTCCTAAAGACCACGCATGTTTGTATTGGTTATTGATTTGGACTTCCTTCCCCGCTCTCTGGTGGAGATAGAATGGGCTTCTCAGCAAGTTGAGGCTTCTCTGCTAGTTGTGGTTTCTCCGCTAGCAAAGGTTTTTCAGCCAGTTGAGGTTTATCTGCAACCTGTTTTACAGGCTCAGGTTTTGCAGCAACTTCAGGCTTCTCAATGATATTGTTTGAATTTTCTTGTTCATTATTATCAATATGTACACTGGATAGTTTGTTTGTTATAACATCAGGTTTCTCTTGCTCCATCTCAGATGGTCCATTTTGCTTAGGAATGTCAAGCATAGCTGGAGAAACAGATCTTTGCATGGAATTTGCCATGGAGCTATCGAGATTGGGAGAAATAGCTCTTGAGTTGTCTTCGCTTGATGCACTAGGTTGCCTAACCATTGACTGGTTTATAGGATATGACAGTGTTTGTGGCAGGTGTGGGTTATGTGATGGTAGGCGAGATTTATCACTCTTCCTCCATAATGTCACTTCTTGTTGTTTGAAATAGCGACGGTCCTCTGTGTCCATCAACACAAGATTCAGGTAGTATCGGACTGAAAACTTATTGTTTATGTCTCTCATAGTTGGTGTCAGATCATATCCTGCTAAGAATACTCTAATAGGAATGCTCTCACCCCTTACAGGAGCACCATCCATAATTTCATACTTAGCCACAGTCTCATTCTCAGTAAATGTGTTGGGCCCTGAACCTGTGGTTTCTCTCTTGATTATTGATATCTCCATGTGTTTTATCTTTATACGGACCAGTAGGAAATATATTTTGCCTACAATTACGTCTTTCAAATGATATTTTGACTTATTGTATTCAAACTCTATGTGTAAGCAGTCTTCAATGCCTACTTCCATTTTAATGGAGTTTAGGGCATCTGGATAGCTGCACAGCGTGTGAACTGCGATGTCCACCTCTTTAACGATATCTGTGAGGCGACGAACTATCGTAGCTCGCAGGAAATACCTCAATCTGACGTTAGCGCCCGTGTACACTTCGTAAGGTTTTTCAACATTTGCAAACTCGAACGGATACGACGTGTGTTGGAGTAAGTCGCCGGGGCGCGCCAGCTCTTTGACCAGCGATATGAACTCATGATGATTACCCCTATCGTAAAACAATTCGATCTGACCTATAAGCTCGACCTTGATTCCTTGATGCTCGAGTTTTGATCCCGGTTTCCTGAGAGTAACATTCACACGCCCCGACACAGTCTCGCCGTCGTAATACAGCAATAATTTCTCCTTTTTGCCGTCATCCGTTTTCACTTCAGCAACCTTCCGCTTGTCAGCATCATCAAAAACGATTTCGATATCCGCAGTCTGACCGAACCCGAAAAAACTCATTTTTACACTATACTGTTACGCGTTTTACCGGAAAAATGTTATGTGGTTTTATACAAGCACAATGACGAATTATTTGAGCAAAACATTGAAAAACGGCGATGAAACGCCCGCGAATCCGTGGAGGCGATTGAAAGATTCAAGCAAAGATGGCGGTCGATTTTGAGTCGGCTGTCGTGAACAGGTTATTTGAAATAAATTATTACTGAAAAAACTTACCAACAAGGCATCTCTGGATCTCACACGCGAATCTCTTGCAAGGGTCCCTCGACATATGGATATTACAGCACTTTCAGAGGAAAAGTTTCCAAAATATTATGAATTTCAGTCATGTGTACATACTATGACATTTATTTTATTATGGCAATAACACAATTTTTACGTAATCGATCCATTACGTGAACTTTTACAGACCACAGATAACAAATCAAAATAAGAGCCGCCTCACCACCACCACCTACGCTATTAGTTAAATGCGATTCAACAAAAATTAAATTGAAATAATTCAAACAGAGGAACATAAATGAACAGCGTACTTATAAAGAATGAAAAACCGGGGCCACACATCAACAACAAAGCACAGAAGACACAGATGCTAAAAACATCTTTAACAGTGCTGCCAAAACAAAAAATAATAACATGACAATTTCGTCTCCGTTATTTTTATTTCACTCTTTGGATGTTTCCGTTCTTTTGTTCGAGCAATCAAATCAATTTTCACTCATTCATTTTTCTTAAATGGCGGATCTCAAAATTTTCTAACAAAAGCCATCAGTTATTTTGCGAAATAGATAATTTGCAGTGAATTTACTATGATGGATATCAGTCGCACTACATTGGGAATCGCAGCCGGAATAGCTGGAACTTTGTTTCTTGGATATTGTGTGTACTTTGACCAGCAACGTCGCAAGGACCCCCAGTTCAAAAAGAAGTTGAGAGACCGTAAGAAATATGGCTAATATTATAACACAAAACGATCTGTTGTTAGTGTTATCTGTCTATACGACGTATTTACCGATCAATGTCTCCTATCAGTTGTACCAGATGTGTAATATATAACCTAAAAATATCATCAATATTTTCTCCCTATCGACTTGTCTTACACACGTATTTACCGCTTCAATAAGCTACCAAAAGAGCGGAACTTCGATATTAGAGAACTATGCATCACAATACCTTTGTAATTGACCCATTAGTTGTTGCTCTGACATAGTAGGTACCTACTTCCTTACATTGTGTAACATAAAATCTATTGCCTTTGTATTCATCATATACTTGTGCACGCTCTTGTAACTACACGTCTCTACCTACCTACCCTCAACAAATGTACTTCTACAAAGGCTAAAATTAGTACTCAACATATTAGTAGCCACCTTAGTAGGTACTCAAGATATATAACATCTATGGGAAGTAATGTAGTCCTCTTCTAAGCCACCATTGTCAAAAGCCAGAGCATTAGCTTTCATATTATGGATGGAACCAGCTACTTAGTTACCAGTACTACATTACATAGCTCCAGTTCTTAGACGTATTTGTCTAAGCTCCATTTGCAACTATCCTATAACACTGGTTTGTTCAAACAAGAGTAGTAAGTCTATCGTCGTGAATCTGACCTCTGTAGAGGTATATTGGTAGGACATTTCAATACTCAATGAATTTTATTATTTTCACATTCGTAGGAAAGTATAGTAGTTATATAAATACAACAGAATCACAATGTGTGCCCACTAGCATTTGACCTACAGCAGATGAGAGGCAGACCAAGGTTTAGTTTTGTTTTTATGTAAGAGTACTACTTTGACACTACTTTTCTATTCTGTACCTATGATATTTCAGGTAGGCAAAAGACCCAACAGAACATTTGCAGATCAAGCACACTGGGCGGGCCTCTGCCCGACATGAGTGATCATGAAGCTATGCAAAGGTTCTTTTTGCAACAGGTAATTATTAAACTCTTTTTGATGATCACTTTCTGATCTAATATATGACCGGATAAAAGGTGAAGTTATTTTCTTAATCTACTTATAGCTTGACATAAATTATGTTAATATATTGTTTGTTCTGCAAACTTATGACTGCACACTTGTGTGACTAAAATTACTTACACAGGTCCATTGGTCAGCGCTATTAGTCTATACCTCACAATAAATCTGTTTTGTAGAACTAGGATGACTGCATATCTGTGTGACTAAAATTACTTACACAGGTCCATTGGTCAGTGCTATTAGTCTATACTATACCTCACAATAAATCTGTTTTGTATAGCTAGGTATTCATATATTGAACACTTATATTACACGGGTATTTATCGCGTATTACCTTTTTTATTTATTTTCATTATTTATTTAAAATATATAAAAAAGGTAATACGCGATAAATACCCGTGTAAATATAAGTGTTCAATATGTGTTCCGATCGCGAAAGTTTAAAAAATACTAGGTATTCATAGTACACTTGAATGTATGCCCACTGTTTACTTCTACTGTGTCAAGTTTTATGACTTCCTGTCTTTGGCTAATTCCTCGAAAGCTAGACTCATCGGATTTAGGATAGATTATAGACTATTCGCGATATTGCGTCGTCAATTAAATTGTCGGTAGAAAAGAAATGATATGGCGAGTAGAACAGAGACAGTAGAGACAGAAACTAAATATTAAATTTCGTACACCCACATTTTGCAGTAGTTGGTATTACGTGACAGGTTGCAAACCCATCGCCATACTATAATAACTGCTAAAAGTAGATATGCGCCAACTGTAATGTTTGGTTGTGTGTCAATCCTTAATAGTCCCTCTATTCAGTGCCAAGTTCTGCAAGAAAGTACCCTGCCCGGGGTTAACAGTTTTGAGTGTATTATTTTCAATTACAGATCCAACTGGGAGAGGAATTGTTAGCAGCCGGTGACCTTGAAGCTGGTGTGGAGCACCTCGGACAAGCTGTGGCTGTCTGCGGGCAAACCCAGCAGCTGCTCAGTGTATGTTCCAACTACTTATTGTACCATAACATAGTGCACTTGAAATGTTATCACTATATATTTTTTGTACTGTTTTTCTTGCGAGCTGCCCTTTGGGGCATTGAGCGAGAGTTGTGTTATATTTCACGACGCTAGGCATGAGTGGTTGCACCTAGTAACATATCCATCTGAGGGATTTGTTCACGAATTAAGTCTTGAGAAGCTCATTAGGTTATTACTTACTATTGACTAGTTAGTTCGGATTAGTTTTGACGTCTTTTCTTACGGTTTGGGATGTGGAGGTCACGATGTACATTTGGGCATAGATAACTGATGTGGCCGCTAACCATTGGCCTCATACACTAGCTCAAAGTCGCACATCGCGCTATGGAGATAGCTATGCTACGAGTTACTACCGGACGACCGATGTGGCGCGGCGGGCGAATGTCCGCCTGCGACGCAGGAGGTTGCGAGTTCGATTCCCGCCTTAGGATAAATGTTTGTACTATCTGCAAATATTTATTTCGGGTGTTCTTCCGGTTTTCTTGCCGGTTCTTCTAGGCTTGGTCGCGAGGAACTGGCGCTTACATTCACCTAGATTTAAGACGTTTCAAGATGATCCCTGCGGATTTTACTGAATAAATGCTTTTTGAATTTGACTTTGTTCTGGGTTTTTATATGTATAATAAAAAATATCTATGTGTGTAATGTATTGTATTAAGTATATAAGACATCTAGTACCCATAACACAAGCTCTGCTTAGCTTCGGGCTAGATGATGCTGTGTGGATTGTCCAGCACTGTTATTATTAAAATTTTAAAACACCTAATAAATTAAATTTTACTTTCAGGTGCTCCAACAAACCATGCCTGCGCCTATCTTCCATCTCCTGCTCAAGAAACTGCCCGAGGTATCGGAGCGGCTTCGTGCCTCCATGAAAGGAGGCAACACACTCCAGGAAGAGGATGTTGAATAAACTAGGAGTTTAATCATCGGGCTACAGACTGAGAGTGGAATGAATACTAGTTATGCAACAATATACATTACATTCTTCATCTATAACAATTGTTTTGGTAGAACCAAAAGTCTATAAAATCAGGCAAAATCATTTTGTTTTGTAAGAAAGCTCATTACTTTAACGCAAGCACAAACCTACATTTCGTCATTGAAGTTCAAACAGTACATAAGTCTTAAATGGCTACCTTATAGGACAGACAAAGGAAAGGATAAAATGTTGGCAATACCTAAAACAATATTAAGATATAAAAAAATTGGATTATCGACAAGTGGCATTTTGTTGCTACCAATGAAATGAAAATTTCAAATCAGTATAAATTTATTTCCGCGCTGTTAGAACTTAATGACGTTTTAAACGTTTCGATATTAGTTGGCCAGCACAATTATAAGTAAATACAATTTTTTAAAGATATTTTTAAGTAAAATTGAAGATTGTATTAATAGTATTAATACTTTTACATTAAGTCATAGCATATACTTCCACTTTCGGTCTTCCTATAGCCTCTTGCCGCGAGTTAGGAAGTGCTTACAACAAGTAGGGTCGCTGAAATTACCAAAGTTGTCTCTAAAACGTTACTTCCAGAATTGGAAAGGAAACTAGACACATCACCGTTTCGCTATATTATCATGTATTACTATTGTTACACTACAAAACATCAGCGTATTTTATTGTTACGAATCTATTATTTCACAGATTTTCTTATTTATTTCCGAAATAGCGAAGCGCGAGAAAATCATTTGAGTAGGCTGTGATACAAATCGTGCTATGTTAAAGATCCGCCGGTTTTGAAGAATTGCAAATACAGGCTGATGTATTCTCGAAGACAGAAGTTCAATAATATTGTAGGTATTTGTTAGTTATTTAGGTTTTGTTTGTGTTCACAGCTGGATAAGGATGATTGTGAGTTTTGATTGAGATTTTATTGTGAAAATAAACAATGATTGTACAAATGATTTCTTTTTTGTTCGTTTTATTCCTTCATAATGTACGACGATGAAAATAATTTTTTTACATAGATAACTTTCTATTGATTACCACGACAAGTAATACCCATTTTATACACATCAAAGTTATTTCGGATATTCCTTTCTTAGTACACATCTATGCACCAAGGCAAATATACTCTGAAAATTCCATGTCTCTACGACCAGTGGTTTTAGGGTGTGCGTTGTCAGTCAGTGAGTTAGGACAAAGATTCTTATAATTGGTATAGATAGATGTATTTTCAAAAATCTCACGTACCCACTCACGTCAGATTTTTGGAGGATGGGATCGAGTAAATTAAAGTCATGACATCTCACCAAGGGTTGAGGCGGGTTGAAAAATGGCTAAAATATCTCACGTAATTAATGAATTCCTATTATTTGAGGATTCAGCCCGTCACAAATTCTAGAGTATACCAAACTGCGTCACTAAGCTAGCACTAAATATTGCTATTGCATCCAGGCCCCTAGGAGTGTGGCCACAAGGTTGAGGTCAATAATAAAATACATCATTTAACCCAGTTTACCATTTATTTGTCAAATAAAGTTAACAAAACAGTAAATAATAATAATTATAATCAATTACCTAAAATAATGTATAACATAAAATATTACATGATAGCCCATTCAACAGAAAACAAGTACCTATACGCTAAGATAATAACAATTCAACATACAATATTTTTATCATAAATTAAACAAACTCTAACCTAGATATTTCTCATACATTACAAATTACCATAGGTATGTGCCATATGTAATGTATGGACGTACCTCTGACTACCCTTTTTAGACATCCTTCAAAGATTCTTGAGTACTTAGTACTGAGAGATCTCTACAATGCCTTTGTATACAGGGTTTGTATAAATAACATAGGTACTACAGATTCCAACACAAATCCTTCAAAATGTATGTCATGATATTATTAATTTGTCATAATATTTTTTCTAGAACTTTAGAAGAATTTATAATTTAGATTTCCGGTTTGGATGAAACTTTGAATTAGTGTAGTTCGCAATAGGCTCAGACGTCCAATGCGTCTAAATTTTGTCTACTCTGTATCTCGTGCGAAATAGAGATACATCTTTGTCTACCTGCGCTAGCTAATCTATACCATTTATAAGAATCTTTGTCCTGACTGACTGACTGATATATAGACAACGCACAGCCTAAACCACTGGTCGTAGACACTTGGAATTGTCAGGGTATATTTGCCTTGGTGCGAAGTGGTGTAAAGGAATTCCCGAAATTCAACCCCTACAGCGGGTTGAATTTTGTATGAAAATAACTTCACGCGGACGACGTCGCTTGCGTTTCGCTAGAAGCGCAAAAAATAAGTTTCAAATTCAGTGGTCAAACTTATCCCTAATTTTCAGCTTATCTGTGGGTCTTCTGTTTACAAATTAACATGTGCACCCATTGTCCACCACACTAGACTAATTTTGACACTCGTTAGCCACGATAAAGAAGTTTGTCGTCATAAGTCTACGACGAATTTCTTTATAATAGCGCACATTTTGAAGTAACGACAGATTTATAAAATACTAATAAATAATTCTGCACTTATCTAACACCCAATAAATTCATTTATCCTACTAGCTCTATTTTAACATTTTAGACCCAATAAAGGGTACCTCCGCAAAGAGATAAGCAGCTTATTTAGCACCTCTTTTTAGGTGTTTAATTAATTTAGACTAGTGGCCCCAACATTATTTATTAAACATGATATTAAAAATGGAATATTTTCCAAAATGGAGTCTTTGAGTTTGATTGTTTCTTAATATTTTAAAGTAAATATAAACTCAACATAAATATTCCGTCTTTAATAAAACATTAATCGAAGCAATTGTTTAAAAAATTTATAAACATTTGACTTAGATTACACATTGGGAGCCCGCTGTTTCAATCAGTTAAATATACACCTTGACTTTTGATCAATGATACCCCTAGATGATGGGTCACATACAAAATCATAGCTAATAGCTCTCATCGTGAATATATACTTAGAAGCTACATTTATTTACTAACGAAGTGAGAAAAAAATGATAAATGATGACATGGTTGTAATTAGGCTGAATTTTTTTAAGTTTAACCTAATTACAACCATGTCACCTAGTAAATAATGTCACTAATTGTCAAAACAAAATAAGAGCTCGCTTCTCAATTTACCGAGAAATATTTTTTACGCTAACCCTATATCTAGTGGTATCATTAATCGAAGACCTTCACAATAATAAACTCGTTCAAAAAGTTACACGGTCTTTTGTCCTTTGCATTTACATGAAGTTTCAAATTAGATCGAAAGAGACAAAACACAGTGTAACTATTTACGTTACGAGTTTATTAGTTACTACTCATTTTAATAAAAATTATATTGAGTTTTCTGTTGAGTTTCTGATAAAATCTTGTGATACCTTCATAACATCTAAAGCACCTTTAGCTATCAAAGCCTCTGCCAAGTCCTTCCCTAAGTTATCACACTTTATAACAACATCTATAGGTACATTACTATTAACAGTTAACCCGCAGAATATCTTCTCAATATTCTTAGAGAGTGAGTCTATTTCTTCTGAGCTTCTTGTATCCTCACAATTTAAATCAGTCTTTTCAGATATTTTATTGTTAAGTACTTCGATGGGGTTCATTGCATCTATTTTAATTTTCTTCGTTTCTTTTTCTTCGTCCGGACTGAGTTTATGTTTTGTGGTTTTCTTGATTTGTGCGAATGTATGGTTCACCGTCTGGCTGAGTTTGGTGGTACCATCTAGACTCCATACGGCGCCGGTTATGGATAGTTTGAAGTTACAGTCTATTTGCTTTAGGTTCGTTGAAACACCGACAGGGGCGCTGCAGCCACCGCCTGGAAATAATTTGAACTTTAGAGTTCTATGGGAATAAAACTAACTAACGAAACAGTATAGTAGACGACCGATGTGGTGCGGCGGGCGAATGTCCACCTGGACGACGCAGGAAGTTGCGGGTTCGATTCCCGCCTTGGGATAAATGTTTGTACGATCTGCAAATATTTATTCCGGGTTTTCTGGGTAATATATCTAAGCATGTAATGTATTGTATTAAGTATATCAATCATCTAGTACCCATAACACAAGCTCTGCTTAGCTTGGGGGTTGTGTGGATTGTCCAGCATTATTATTATTAGTATTCTAGCAGCGGCGATAGGCTGGCAACCTGTCACGTATGGAATAGTAACTACTGCAAAATGTGGGTAAGCACCAAATGTACTTATGGACGTATATATAGGGGGGTACCCCCCTTCAGAGATATGTCTGAAGTCCTCTTAGGCGTCCTCGAAGAATCTCGAGTAGGTATTTGGTACTAAGAGATGAGAGGAAATATCTACTGTGCTTAGAGATTAAAGTCGTGACTCACAATATTAGTAGGATATTGTGATAGGTGACTGTTGGATGTTGGATGTTGTATGATTGTGACTATTGGTCAACAGCAATATTGATGTAAACCTCACCTAAGGTCCTCAAAAAGCTCCGTTCAGCCAGTATCCTGCAGTAAGTCTCCGCGTGGTTGAAAGGCGCCAATATTGATAGAATAGCTTCGTTGTCTGCACGGCACTCGACCGCCAACGCGCCTTGACCGACCGCGTACATCATTTCGGAGCACGGTATTTTCTGTGAAGCAAAAACAATTCAAAATAAAAAAGATATATGTACCTACATCAAATAGAATAAAATAAATAAATAAATAATGCTGGACGGTCCACACAGCATCATCTAGCCCAAGCTAAGCAGAGCTTGTGTTATGGGTACTAGATGACTGATATACTTAATACAATACATTACATATATAGATTATTATACATAGAAAACACCCAGAACACCCGGAATAAATATTTGCAGATCGTACAAACATTTATCCCAGGGCGGGAATCGAACCCGCAAAAAATGATTAGGTATTTTAGTTATTTTACACACAAAAATAAAAAATAAACGGTACAGGTACCTAGTATGATGCTGTGTGGACTGTCCAGCATAATTATTATTATTATTATTAGTATGTACCCACTGGGACACCTGCACCTACTCCAAAAACTTCCATAATAAAGGTAAGCATTATGTACCTAAATCATAACACGCTATGAAATTGTCTGCCCTTCCTTGCGCGAATGTGGTCAAATTAGTCCAGCCTCAGCTTGATGGCATATCCAAATGTTGTAAGGAATCGACGCTGGTTTTCATTGGTTTGGGTTGGTCATTTGATTTTGGTTGATTGGTTTGTTTTGGTAGGTTGAGTGGTATTCGTTGGTTGGTTGGTTCTGGTTGGTTGGTTTTGGTTAATTGGTTTTGGTTAGTTGGTTTTGGTTGGTTGGTTGGTTGGTTGTTTCGTTAGTTGGTTGTATGGTTGGGTGGTTTTGATTGGTTAGTAGGTTGGTTATGGTTGGTTGGTTAAGTTCATGTTAAATCCACTTACCCTGCTAATTCGTGTATTCCACCCCATTCTCTCTAATCCAGCTGTGGCAAGCACCAACGCAGCGTAAGACGCTGGCTCGGCGTCTAACTTGCGCAGCCGCGTGTTAAGGTTACCGCGCACGTTGTCCACACACAGTAACGGATGCGTACTGCGCAGTTGGGCTGTGCGACGAAGTGATGATGTCCCTGGTTGAATGTAAATAGACCTTAAGTTGTAGAATTAAGGTTTGAGAGAGACTCACTAGATTGCAAGATAAAAAATTGCAACTGAGATGTAGTTTTTTTTATTCTACTTGTTTACGATTAACAACCCGTCGACCTTGTCATTACCCGTTGATAAGAAATGACAATAGTTTAAACGTTGTTTATCATTTGACAGTTTTTATAAGGCCATAAATAAATAAGTGTTCTATGAGCTGTCTGTTTCCCATAGTACAAATATGTTTAGTTTTCAGTATGTTTTATGCCAAATGTTATATTTTTTGTGATGTCTCTCTCACTCTTTAGAGCAATGTGGGTAGAGTATGGTAGGTACGGTTAGTTAGGTGTCAAATACCTAGTGATTTCGCATTCATGTTCCACTAGCTGATAACAGATTCTCATAAAAAAATACCACTAAATGCAAAATTTGGGGTCCAACCACTGATAAATTCATTAATATGGCACAATTGGTTGGAATAGAGTAGAGTGGACCGCTAAATATGTAGAAGTCTAGGATACTTTAAGGGCTAGATGGGGTTCTATCACATGCATGTCAGTATTTTTAGGTAATAGTTTTAAATTTATTAATACCGCCTGGCAAGATAGACGTTCTGAGAATTAAATTTGACTCCGCTGCTTATCAACGACAGCATTATCTCTGCACTTTTTCATCACAATCGAAAGTAAACATTGGAAGATAATTACTTTTGTAGTTGGCCTAGTTTTTTCAAGACAAAATACGCGGTTATTTTTCTTTGCAATCTTCCTCATTATAACTTTCTAAACTAGAATGGTTTTGCTCAATATTTTGCATAGAAACGGGATATCCTACTAATATTATAAATGCGAATGTTTGGATGGATGGATGGATGGATGTTTGCTCCTCTTTCACGCTCTAACCAGTGGACCGATTTGGATGAAATTTGGAATAAATATAGATTGTAATCTAGAATAGGACATAGGCTACTTTTTATCCCCAAAAATAACGGGAACGGGAAAAAACTGCCACGCGGGCGAAGCTGCGAGTGGCCTCTAGTTTACCATGATTTTTGAGTTTGATTGTTTCCGATATTTCGGCACAGTTGCATGCGCCATGATCACGGATCAAACTGAAGTCTATGGCAAGTGGATCTAATGTTATTGGCAGACAGAACCGTTACAGTTCCACTGCTAAGTTAGGTTTTTAATAATAGTAAAGTTGAAGGGCGTCTGGGGAAGTACCTACTACCATTATACTTTTTTCTGCCGCCAAACAGCTTGCTGTGTTTCTGTTTGAAGGGTGTGGGTGTCGGTGACATTACAGGCACATAAGGCTGTGCAGTGCATGGCAGTGCATCGTAGGGCACGTTCCTGACGTGCGTGATCTGCTAGGTAATGCTTTGTTATAGGTGAAACTGTTTTACGATGGACACGCCTGAATTAACTAGTATTTTACAATAGCCACACTTGAATAAACTAATATATTGCAATACCCACACCTAAACTAACTAATATTTTACAATGGACACGTCTGATTGAACTAATCTACATACCTATAACAGAACCAGGTGGTAAGGTATCCAACGTGTGGTCTTTCAAATCTTCTCTGAGGACCAATGCATCTCTTGGGTCTTCCCTGAAAAGAAAATAGTGATTGAATGATTGAGCATGCTATTGAAAGGTGACTAATCATCATCATCATTTGACGACCGATGTGGCGCGGCGCGCGATTGCCCGCCTGCGACGCAGGAGGTTGCGGGTTCGATTCCCGCCTTGGGATAAATGTTTGTATGATCTGCAAATATTTCCAGGTGTTCTGGGTATTTTCTATGAATAATAAAAATATCTATGTATGTATGTATTGTATTAAGTATATTATGTAGTATATCGTCGGTCGGAAACAGTAATGGAACATTTCAAAATGTACTGTTTTGAGTAATGATGAGTTGAAGTTTATGTCAATTAAAGTTAAAATTAAAGTTTATATCAATTTATTTTTTATGTCAATTAGAACCAAAATTTGATTTGTGCCGATAGTGATTTAGAAAGAGTATTCAATTCCCTACGGTTCTGCATACTTATCTCAAAATACGTGATTTCGGAAATGTTCCGGTAAAGAATCCGACCGACGATATTGTATTAAGTGTATATTAAGTATGGGGCTAGATGATGCTGTGTGGATTGTCCAGCATTATTATTATTTTTAATAGTTATTGTTTTTTTAGTGTAATTTCGGTGGTTTTTTAATCAATAACACTATTTGACGTCTAAGCACAAATGTAAGCAGTTACAGACTATATGTGGTATCCTGATTTGAACGAAAATGTTTCCTTTAGGTTTTGAAGAGAAACATTTAGAAATTTCTTTCTTTTGGATTGGGCCGTCTTAGCTGTGAGGAGATGCAAAACCGAATGATACATGTAAACTACTACTTGAATCATAGATGAAAGATTTACCTACGCAACGTAGGTACCTACTTACAGCAGATATTACAGATTACTGGAGATCTCGAAATTGAAACACAAAACCTCAAATCTTTCGTATAAAATATAGATAAGTAGATACATATTCTTCCTATCGTATCTTGTTTGTATTACAAACATGAAAAATTTTACAAGTTACGTCATTCCTTGACAACACTACTTGGTAGTTGGTACATCTGTTTTGAGTAAAATTTGTTTGTTCCGAGTTGAAGGGTGCGGGTGCCGGTGTAATTACAGGCACATGAGGCTTAACACCTGTATGCCTCAGGCTGATGGACGCAGAGCAGTGTACCTATACCTACTCTATACGCTCTCTATAGACGAGCCCTTCACTAAGAGCTCTACTACTACTATGTTACTACGTTAAAAACACAACATTTAAAAGCATTTTTGGAAACCATAGCGGAAATAAAGCCTATTTGATTGAAAGCTCCAGCAGTCTATTCTAAAACTTAAATAAAAATAGCCTTTATTTTCTCGCTAACAATCGCGCATGCGGTAAAAATTAAAATTATTCTAACAATATTATTATTAAATTTGGGTTCAATTAAATGTCTCTAATTATTTTTTTTTAACGTGTATTATCTATAGTGTATATAATGTCTAAAATGATGATGAATGTAATGTATGGGTTTCTTCTATGTTAGAGACCCCTCTTTTAGTAAAGGCCTCCTCCAGACTTCAAGGCTTCTAAAACATACTACAGTACAAACCTTTCAAAAACTGCTCCTATGGCAAGTCCATCGGGTAAAGTGGTCGGCAGATCTTTCAGTGAATGCACCACAAAGTCGACTGTGTCACTCCTCAATGCATCTTCCAGGTCTTTCGTGAAGAGAGCCTTCTCACCGATCTTCGGGAGAGAGATGTCTAGTATGCGATCTCCGAGGGTCTCCATAGTAACTAGGAATAATAATAATAATAATGCTGGGCAAGCTAAGCAGAGCTTGTGTTATGGGTACTAGATGACTGATATACTTAATGCAATACATTACATACATAGATATTTTTTATTATACATAGGAATACCCAGAACACCCGGGATAAATATTTGCAGATCGTACAAGTACCTTGTCGTAACACAGTTCTTAACTAGCACAGAAGGTAAAGTTTCTAAACCAGTGTGTAAGCCAGTTAACTTCAATTCTAGAGTCTGATTGTTTTATAAAATAATATTCGTACTTATGGCTGTTTTTTCTTGACAAATATCACGTAATAATTTTTGTCGCAGAAAACGGTGTAAAATTTTTTGTTTGTTGTGAGTGTTTGCTGATTGTAAGTTGTTTTTTTGTATTTTTTTTCTCAATAATCCAACACGTTTACAGCCCAAACAGAAGTTTTGAAGAATCTCGCGTGAGATTAGGGGTGGGGGGAGGGAGTTGAGGAAAATCTTACGATATCTCACCAAGGGGGAAGGTGGGGACGAAAAATTCAAAAATGCCTTACGTAACTAATTGGTATGAATGAAAATTTAAAGAACTAAATTACCAGTGCTTATTCTTGGAATGGGTATTATAATTTATTAGCAACAGATGTTTTAGTTTACTCAACTGTTTGTCAAGTTGAAAATGTTTTATGATAACAACCGTCACAGCTCGGTTGGTAGAATCTTTGCCTTTTTTGCTCTAGGTTGTGGGTTCAATGCCTACCTTATGTGAGACATTCATCACACAAATTAATAAACATGATGAATACAGAAGTTTGTTCTGTATGTCTGGGTGTTATATTATAATATTATGAATTTACAAAAAAAAAGTATACAAACATTATATCAGTTATCTGATTCCCATAGCTTTGCTTAGTTTGGGGTTAAATAGTTGTATCAAATATATGTCAGTATTTATTTATTAAATATATGGAAAGTAAGTTTGTATGAACTTAGTAGAGGTACAATTCTGGAGTTATTAGAATAACAAGTTGGTGTTTTATGGTACCGAATTGAGTTCATAGCTGACAAACGGTTCTGAGTTTTTTCCAAACATGTTTCATAACTTTTCAAGAAGGTAAATAATATAATTTACATGCAAAAATGTATACCGAGAACCTACAGCAAAAACCTTGTGCCAAATGTAATATCTGGACATACCTCTGACTACCACTCATAATATCCTCGAAGAATCGAGTGGGACTTTGTAGTGAGGTTTGAAGGGATATGTACTGTGCCTTTGGATTTCCATTCATTAGTCATGATGCTATTTCTTTCATTCTTTTAAAAAAATTATAACTCTACCTAAAAAAAACTCTAAAAAAAAACTCTAAAACACTAAGAACTCTATTTTCTAATTGAAGGTACCTACTATTAGGTACCTTCAATTAGAAAATAGAGTTCTTTTTATATTGTGTAGTTTCAATATTTGTGTAAAATAATCTGAACTAATATTGTAAGTAGGTAAAATTTAATTAAAAGCATACCTATTGTAAACTCAGCACCTGGGTTACATCTCTTCAAACAATCTATTACATGGTTGGTCTGGATAAGAGCGAGCTGTAATAAAAAATTATAAAGCAATGTATTCACTGTACATCCCGACACGACTCCACTACAACTTTAAAAAAGCTACTTTACGCCAGCTAGCTGATCGCAGATAAGTAAAAAACATTCAAGCAATAGGTCATAGCCATATTCTTAGCATTAGGTCAAATTTTTTAGACTTCTAAACTTGTGTTGTAGTCAAAGCTGATAAGTATGTAATAAATACTTAAAAAAATTATATAACTACTTTACCTATCTACACCTCAGGTTTTCATTGAATAAATGAAGTTTTCAGTAGTTTTCTGAATTAATTTGCATGTACTTGAGCACTACTTCGCTCTAAGTTTACGCAAAAAGTCTAGTAGGTAATGACTTCAGGATATTTGTACACAGTATTTTTTAAACTTTCGCGATCGGAACACATATTGAAGACTTATATTACACGGGTATTTATCGCGTATTACCTTTTTTATTTATAAATAAATACCCGTGTAATATAAGTCTTCAATATTTGTACATACCTCGCTTTTTCTGGATCCAACTCTAATTACACTTTTAGAACTGCTTTCCATAGTTAATTGGCGAGGAAGTTAGTTTTAGGTAGCACAATAACAAACAGGAAAGAGTAAGGTTAGACTGAATTTCTAGGCCTGACCAAACTCAAATGAAAATTAATGTATTTGGACTAAACAGTCTTGTCACTAGCACTGTAGTGGACAAGTGTATGTATTGTAGGTTAATTATTACAAATAAAATAATATCTACATCGCTGACCAACTTCGATCACGCACGTTACATGCAGGGTGTTCCATCTTAAAAAAAAAAGTATGGTACAAATAGCCGCTGTGCAGAGTTTCACCTTTCACGATATAGGTGGATATCTGTTTAAATACTTGCAACACTACAATTTAGTAAGCAACATTTGTCGGTCAGGTTCACCGATCAGCGTTGCCAGCTCGGCCCCTCGGTTGCCGATTTTCAGGCTTTCGATCATCTCGGCGGCCTTTCAGTAGAATCGGCCCCCTAGTTGGCCTTTCCAATGTTGCATGGAATATTACAGCAATAAATTCATTCACACTAGCACACTTCCTCTGTACTGTCAGATGTAGCAGTAGGTATCACCTTTTCGGGGCCACCAGCCGCAGGATGTAATTGCTACTGCTGGATGTGTTAGGGAGCCTAGATATCGAGACTAGATACTTTATTTTTACGATCTACAGAGGTACTGAAAACTAACAAAAAGGGCCAATAGAGTTAAGTGGCCGTAATGTTTGGGTTGGCCGTAAGTGGCCGATATACACTCTACGCCATTGATAGCAGTAAGTTTTTTATAATTATAATGCTGACTTATGTATTGTGTGACAGTATCTATTGTGTGAATAATGATTAGGAATTTGTGCGATTTTTTTACTAATTATTTGAAATTCGGCCTTTGCAGTTAAATCGGCCCCTAGCAAATTGAGTTTTTTGGGAACACGTGCTGGCAACACTTTACCGAGTACTTTTTTAAAATGGCCGACCGACCGAATGTCGTTGATAATGTATATCTACTTTAAGTATTTGTGAGATAGGTGGGGTAGGTTTAGTTAAGTGTTTTATCGTATTAGAAGTGTAGGCACCTGCTGTGATGTATTTATGTGTGTTGTGTGTTGAATAAATATTTATTCTATTCTATTCTGGTGTAGGTATTTTACTGTATTATTCGGCTATTGTTAATTACGGTTAGGTTAATTTGTTTTTATTTCCGACTGATTATTTTGTTTTTGTCATCTTTAACATAATGTAACTACTGAACTTAATTTAATCATTGGTAGAAGCACACAACTCAGTTGCATTGCCATCCATAAAATAGATAAGAACTAAGCCATTTTATTATAAAAATGTAATAATTACATAAAATAGTGTATTTAATCATTTTGTAAGTACAAAATAAACAAATAAACTTAGCTTAGCAACAGTTTATATAAGCTTTCTTTACACTTAAGTATATTTATACTTCCATGAGACGGTATTGTATCAAATATATGTCTGCGAATATCTAAATAAATTATTTACCTACGTAAAAGTATTGTTTGTATTTGTATTAATGTATAGTGACAATGAAAATAGGTAAATAGTACTAATCTCAGTAGGATAAAGGGGCCGGGTGGGCAAAGGGGGCGGGGCAGGGTGGTCGGTACCATGAAAAGTTTGGTTTACTAATCGCTAAGCAATCGCGGCGCCACTGGGCTGCGCCCTGATTGGGTGTCAAGATTCCCCTCTATTTCCGTCTATAAAAAAGTACTCTGTGGTTACATGATAATTTGATAATAGTAGAAAACCAGTGTTGCCGGCAGTCAACAGCGAAAAGTTACGTATTATCTGAAATATGGCAAAAAAGTTCGGGTTTTATATTTCTTCTATTCTATTTATCTATAATAATAAATAAAAAATATAGTTTTGTAAGTATTAAAATAAATGGCAGAGCTAAAATAAATATTTACATAATTTTCAGCTATTATATTTTTATGGTTGTGACATATTTGACGTGTGGATTCTAAAGTCGTAGGTTCGATTTTTTTATGACCTATGCATTTTTCTGTACGAAAACTTTATGTGCGGAATGCCCGTCTACTCTACTAATCACATTAAACATCTTCAAAGAATCTTGAGTCGGTGAGGTACTTTGAACAAAAAACAAGGATAACATTAGTCTCTATTGCTGGTATTCATAAATGGTTTTACTATTATAAAAGTCAGTACAAAACTCCAAAATGGTAAAAAAGTTCGTAAGACGTCATGGTCCGCAAAGGCCGTAAATCCGATCAAAGAGTACGCGTCGGCAACACTGAAAAAACGTTACGCACCCTCGGCTGACATGATAGATTCTGTCCATCACAAAAACGCTGTACTGACAGCAATCAATCCGTGTCATCTACACCATATGTGCAGGTAAGAGCCAAACTTAGCGTTCCTTCCCTAGCTTCTACTTCGGAAACTCCGTTTCTGAGTCTCTGGGTGAGACCCTGAGTGACTCGGTAGCCTCTCAGTGGCGTTACGCTACCGGTTACTCGGCTACGGTGGTACTCCCTATGTTTGGCATGAGCTTCATAGTTGGATAAGTAGAGGTCGAGAATTTCGTCCTAGCACCATCGAGATTCCAATGTAGGTGTCGCAGTTTCTTGCGGCTGCCTGTACTGGCTCTCGTTTATCGTCGACAACAAGACCAATCAGCTGCGAAACAGCCAAGCGCACTCTCTCGTGTTGGAAACGTAGGTTGGTCATAGAATATGGGCTTGTCCTTACTCTATGGGGTAGACAGGTGGTATTGTAGAATTCAAATGAGGGAGATATGATGGTCATAGATTTAGATATAACTATATCTTATATACAGGGCTTTTCTTAGGAAAAGCCTTTTTTTCTTTAAGTACCTCTTTAGTAAAACCGCTAGAACAATATCACTGTGCACAGTCATACTACCTGCGCTCATAACGGAGGTAATATAAAGATCTACGACCAATTTTACTTTTTTTTTGTACATAGGTAATTTATTAAGGAAATCAATAAAAATACTATATCAACAACATAGTTTATTGATGATTATCTACTACACAAAAAAATACACGAGAAAAAGATTTGAGTCAAAAATCGATTACCTATCTACTACTGCAGCTAGTCTAAGAAACGCTAAATGCAAAAATTCGAATCGGAATTCAAATATTATGTTCGTTTTCAAGTGGATATCCTTTACACACTTTTATAACAATACAAAACTGAATATAATTAATTCTTAGTAACCATGCGTGTTACTAAATATCATTAAAAAATTCCATGAGTGGTAAAATTACATTACGAATTATCTATCATTAAAATTGATTAAAAAAGTGGTGGGTCATTTTTATCACACAAAAACAAAGTATGGACTATACGATCTTAAATATTTATAATTCAGTTGAATAAAAATGATTTTATCACGCGAAAGGCGGGTAGTTCGAAATAAAATGGAAACATTGAAGTAATTGCCAGACTAAAAAACGTCATTCAACTTATTTGCGTTTGCTGCTTCTCAATCGCATTCTATTGGAAATTACGACAGAAGATTTTTTCGACGTGGTCTCTGAAATAAAAACAAAAATAAGTTAGTTAGAAATCAACTTTAGGCGAAATGAATAATGAAATAGCTTCACGATTTTAATTCCCCGGCACGGTAGATATCTTAGTGCTTAGGGTAGCCTGAGGTACGTCCAAATATTACATTTGGTACATACCCACATTTTGCAGTAGCTTCATCAGCGCTGCTAGAATACTAACTGTTTGCTCATGATGTTTTTGTTCACCGTTTGAGCACTGGTATTGCTCACGTAAATTTTTCGATAGAAAAATCCATTGGTGCACGGCATGGTTTGAAACCACAACATTAGGATTCCCACTAAACCAGCGGTACTCTAGGCGAAAGGTGTACTTATAGATGTTTACACTCACTTTTGATTGTTTTAGTCGGTGGTAATGATTTCTCCTTAACAATTTCGGTTTGCTTCTTACTAATTTTTCTATTACTCTTAGATTTTGTTCTATTCTTGCTCTTAATTTCTAATTCTTCAGATTTCGTGCTATCAATGCTAGCTTTTTGTCTTGTCACTCTCGATGAAGGCTCAATGGGCTTTGTACTAACTTTCTTTCTGGAGACTCTGGATGAAGGTTCTATAGTTTGTGTTGATCTGGTACACCTTTTAACTTCTTTCTTTGGAGAAGTTTTCAACGCTTCCAGTTTCTCCTTTGCCTCTCTTTCTTGCTTAGCTCTGAGAACTTTGTACATGGCGGGAGTATATCCTTCCGGAATTTCAATATCTTCTTTTTTAACCCCAGATACTTTGTTTTCCAGTATGGCGATAACGTCTTTCATGGCATCGGTAGGATTCAAGCCTTTCAAATAATCTTTTTGTAGTAACGGTGATTCTTTAGAATCACTGATTTCTGATGCATTGGAGAGTGTTCGGATCCTATACTTGCAGTCTTCATCATCATAGTCTTCGTCCTCATTAATGCTAGGGTTCCGTTCCTTTCTGATGATATGTTCTGGGTTACCAGCAAGGACCTCGGCCCAACTGAACTGCCTTGCGGAACCCATGAAATTGCCAAACTTGCCGATACTATTCCTGTGTCGCCGCACGCTCTTGCGTTTCTTCATTTGTTTTTGTTTTGAGCGCAAATTTTTTGGTGAAAGTTTTTTGCCGTATACGCCATGTGATGTGAGAGATTTCTTCAAACGGGCTACTAAGTCCGCATCAGATATGAAGAAGTTTCTCGACGCGCACGGTTTTCGGAAACCTTCGCTGGATATGTTCAGAGCGTGTCTCAGAAACTCCAGTTTTAGATCATTTTCGAATGAGCAAACATTCTCCCTTTCAACTGACTTTTTGATGCCGTTTATTGCAAGGAAATTAGGCGGCGTATTTTTTCTTCCAAACCGTTTTTTTGCGTAGCATAGTTTGCTGCGACTTATAGGTGACATAGGGGCTTCTATAAAGTTCAACTCCCATTTCCTTCCATTCTTCAATAGCTCATTTTTAAATATATTTCTACAGTAATCATAGTCAGGTTTCTCTGTAAAGTCTAAGCTTGTGACGTATTCTAAGTACTTCTCCATGAACTGTGGGTAGAATTCAGTCTTAAAACATGTTTTCAGCAGTAGTTTCAAATCGCTCATGTAATTTTTTTTTATAGCGTTTACTAAATCAGGTTCAGCCAGAAGTTCTGGTGTTTTCCATGGGAGTTTTCCTGTCAGCCAATCCAGAAGGTTGTAACCTAGTGTTTCAAGATCAGACCTTCTAGAATGCGCGCCGATGTGAGAATCTCTAGAGCTGTACTCCAATGTACCATCGTGGGCCTTCCTCGCATCCTCTGCAAACTCTTTATGCCTGCCTTCAGTATCTAGGAACTTCGAAGCTAATCCGTAATCTAGTAAGTAGATCTGCCTATTCGACTGTGACAGTACAGCTTCTTTGTAAATCTCATTATGTTCCGAATCACTTCTAACTCTCTCTGTTCTAGTTTTTGCTTCTTGAAATTTTGTTTGTGCCAGATCTCTTTTTTCACTAGCCTTTTTAGCTTGGAAATCTTTCGTTGTTTGTATGAAATTTCCCTTTCCCCTAGCACTTTTGACTTTTGATTCCTGAAACTGCTTTGTAGTCTGAATGAGGTTTTTGTTTCCGAAATCGTCTATAAGTTTCTGGTACGACTGATCAGAGCAGACAGAGCTATTCAAGTCTTCATAGTTTACGTAGCTGTCTATTTGCCGTAAGTTGAAAACATGGTGCCTATGCAACGTCCTGCTATCCTTATCCTTGAGCATTCGTCGTAGGTTCTTCTTAACCGTTGCCAGTCTTTTCTCTCCATCGTCGTCCGAATTATTTGGACTTTTATAGTCTTTCGCGACGAAATCCTCATCAATATAGTAATTTGAGGTTCTGGACTTCACCGGTTTGACTTTCCTGCGCTTTGTAGATAAAACAGCTTCCTTGATTTCTTTCTGGAATGAAGGGGTCAGTCGGACTGGAAGTTTCCCTATTTTCGTTCCATCGTAGCCAAGCATAAGGTTGGAACTTTTTATATCCGAATGTGTGTATCCTTCACTGTGTAGATATTCTAAAACGTCGAGGATCTGAATGGCTAGAACTAGAACATTTTTGACGTCAAGTACTTTGGTTCTTGATCTGGAGATGAGCTTGTGGAGGTCGATGTCGTAACGAGGTAGGACAAGGAACCTGTACTTAGTGCCAGAGGTTTCGTCTGTGAAAGAACCACTAGCAATGTAGATAGGCATGCCTAGGCGCTTCTGATTGTGTTGGAGACGCCATTCTTGTACTGAAATTATACAAATAACCAATAAATCTTTACCCACGTCTTCAGCCTATGCATCAAACCTAGCTCCAGATGCTTTCCTTTAATCACCTCTCAAAATATAGCCTATGTCACCTGGGGATAGTGAAGCTTCCAAATGGTGAAACAATTTTTAAATCAGCCCAGTAGCTTTGGAGCCTATTCAATGCAAACAAACAATCAAATTGTTCCTCTTTATAATATTAGTATACTACTATTCTTGATTCATATGGAAAGAATTATTATTACAAATAATAAGTGCAAACTGCACTTTTATAGTGGCTGTATTTCAGGTACACACACCAAGATAAATAAACCCTCAAAATGGATAGTAACTCACTGTGGTCTGTAAATGTGAGGGTAAAGATTAAGGAGGTAGTATGTACGCTTACCATTGCTAGCCTGAGCAGTTCTGATCATACAATGCACTTCAACAAACAGTGGTCCATTAGTGTGAGGCTCAATTTTAATAACATAGCGAGCACTCAGCTTTGTGACATCCTTGTCCACATCATCGGAGGCTAGGTATATGCGGCCGAAACTTCCTCTACCTGGAAAATAATAGGAATTGTACATATATATTTTTTTAATCTCTTTTTTTTTGCAATCTGCCTATTAGATTACAAAATACTTTATTGCACAAAAAAGAAGTACATAGGCGAACTTAATGCTAATTAGCATTTTCTTCCAGTTAACCTGTGTGTGATGTGGAGTGGGTGGTAGTGCTCTATGAAATAATATAAGAGATATACACCTAACTACTAGATAAATAAGAGAAAAAACATTGACATATATATTATTCATAATATATAAATAAAAATAATACTAGAAGTACTTAAAATATAAAATAAATATATACATATTAATAAATAGATAAATAAATAAATATTATGTAATGCTCAATTTTCCTGAGAAATCTGTAGGGACAAAAAGTGTTGGTATAATTTGTTTTTAAATATTTGTAATGATGCAGCCTATGCGGGCATTGAGCTTGAGTTTTGTCGGTTTTTGTTGGAGCAGCTGCATAAATGGAAAACGCCCAATAGTGTTTCCATCCTGTTTTGTTCTGTCTAATCCACATGCTGTGCTAGGAGATCTTGCGGAGCTCGCCTCTTAATTCTTATGAATGGCGTGGGTTGACTCATGAGGTGTTTGGCTAGTTCGTTCGGGTGAAGATTCAAACGCTTTGCATAAGAGTTTATTTTGCATGTTTTTGCATGTTGGACTGTTGGGACTTCCAAGTCTTGGTGGAGTTGACATATATTTAGTACTCATGCCCAGCGTATGTCCAAAGATGAGTCATGGACATGCATCATTGTAAATGTTATGCTCAATCCAATGAATAGCTTTTTTTAAATGTGTGGCACCATAATTAGTCATAGATATGACTAACTTAATTATGGTGACTACCATTGAGAATCTTAATGTTTATCTAGCAAAAATAAACACTTAGATGGTAACTCACATGATGTATCAATGTAAATAGTATTTGTATTTATTTAATCTCATCTCATCAACGCTTCCAGTAATCTCATCTTATCCCATATTGAGGGTTTTCAACATTGCAGGGTTGCTCTTGACATTATTATTTATTTATTATTATGTATAGCATCACAATCACAATATATATAATAATAATGCTGAACAATCCACACAGCATCATCAAGCCCCAAGCTAAGCAGAGCTTGTGTTATGGGTAGGTACTAAATGACTAATACAATACAAATTATTACCCCACAATTCATTTACAATGTAAAATAAGGTTTCAAAACTAACAAAAGTAACCCGATGCAATAAGACTGCACCCTAATGTATTTGAGTGTCAGCCAAGTGATATTCAGTAATACCTTATTGTAGGTAACTTTACACATTCCTGTAGTATTCAGAAGTAGTTTTATCACACACTGTATACTTTATGATAGATAGTAAGGCCAATAGATATTATTTATGAATGAAAAGTTTGAAAAAGGTTTAAGTGCATGATTTACTTTTGTGGTCCTAGATTACAATAAAGCAATATGTTTCAAATAATTCTATATTTTTATGCTGGAGGTCATTTATAATGTAAAACAAGGTTAAGATATTAAAATATATAATGGATAGCCAGAAGTACATCTGAAGGCACAAAGTGGAGTGGTCAAACAACTTTTAAAACAAGTTTCTCTCTAAGCTCCCATTGATAACACATTCACCAAGAACCAAATAAGTACTACTTTAAGTACATTTTTAACCAACAAGCTGAGAGGATTCCAATTGAACCCAACAGTAGATGACCACCTAAGACCTAATGACCTAATTAAGACTCACCACCTTAGGTCTCAGGCCTATAATCCATTCTCTCACTGTGTACATCCATTGTTGTGTTAGTAATAAGGCTTTGTGTTAAGGAAGTGGTACCATAATGGCGATTTTCAGCACTAAGCAGCATTGCTGTGTTTCAGTTCAAAGGGTGTGGGTATCGGTGATATTACAGGCATCAGACTTAACGCCTGTATACCTCAAGTTGATTGCACTTTTGGCAGTAACCATCAACATGATTGAGTCCACTGCTGGACATAGGCTTGATTGGTGTTAAGTATGCAGAAAATTATACTGCAAACCTCCCGGTGCATTTTGCAGTACTTGCAAAAGCGAAGAAGACCGCTTCTATGGTAATAGTATGTTCACCATCTACATGTACTTGTCTATGTGTGACAATCAAAGAGTTTATTAGAAAGACAGTTATTTAACAGCTGGTACTGTTTGATATTATAAAAAAAACATGTTTAGTACGCAATAGTCACAAAAGATTGACGATCGTCATCATCCATCTCTGCAAAAAATAATTAAATGCTTACAATACTTATGATTCAATTACTTTACAAATACCTATATTATTGCCCTGACCTTATTGTTTAGGACAGTAAGTAGGTATTATAAATAAATAGGTATAGAAAACTGATGACTTCATGAGTTGCCATCACTTTCCAACAATGATCATGCTATTTTACCTTGATTGATTATGATTTCGTAACACTACATGAAGAACTAAGGAAGTAAAGTATTGAACATACCTATAGGCTTTCCAATCTTCCATTTTTTCTGCTGAATGTCAGTGAAAATAATCCCAGGAGGTAGGGTTTCATCTGAGAAACTGGCATCTAAACTGAGAGTAGAAGGAGCGGGAAGCTGTTCTATAGTTTTAGCCTTCTTTTTAGGAGGCATAGGCAGCTGCACCAAATCATTTCCACGGCGGGGCATCGCGATTTCGGCAAATTGCGCTAACCAGTGTCATGAACGAATCTTTACCGTTCCACTATTGTATGGAGTGTATAGTATAACTGAATCAGAAACAAAATAATGTAGTTTATACTTGACTGTCTTCACTTAATCTAATAAATAACATGCGTAACAATGCTACATTTTCTAACTTAATATCGGTTACTCAATACGTACGTACCGCGTAAGTAAGAGTTTATGACATACTAAAGAAACAGCCTGTTAGTCCTGATAACCAAATTGTACATTGGTGCAAACGCACGCATGCAAACAGTACGGACGTTACTAAATAAACGCTATCCAATTTTTTCTAAAAATCAATCGAATCGCGAATCAACTGACAACAGACCCGCCATGTTGTTTTGTTGTTTGTCTTTTTTTTACAGACGGTGGCCGCCGTGGTCGTATGTTGCTGCCAAAGTTGCCAGCCATTCTGTATTTTTATCTGTTTATGAATCGACTAAAAAAGTTTTAGTCGATCAATTCCATATTCTTTATAGCAACTTTGTAAATGTCCTTACTAGGTATATACCTATGCCTTTACCTAAATAGATAACCTACCTAGGTACCTATGTCAAGGGGCTTAGTACGGACACGGATATTATCAAGAAGTTTGGTTCCTTTCCTACATAAACCACGTAGGTACCTATAGGC
The DNA here is from genome assembly GCA_947095575.1 of Electrophaes corylata. Taxonomy (NCBI): domain Eukaryota; kingdom Metazoa; phylum Arthropoda; class Insecta; order Lepidoptera; family Geometridae; genus Electrophaes; species Electrophaes corylata. The sequence goes on along the minus strand of OX352724.1, from coordinate 4,277,983 downwards.
TCATCATTTCCATACCTACGACTCGTGTTATCAACTCACGAAACTCTTAATAGGTACCTACATAAAACCTTCTTAGATGGTGAATTTTTACATACCTGCAAAGGTACCTAATAGTATTTAGTACCCAGTAGGCATCTAGGTTTAAATAATAGGTAGGTACCTACTCTATCTAGATATTATTGCACGGTGCAATAATAGGTGCACGGTGCATCTAGACTGTCACCTAGATACTCACCTAGACTACTCACCTAGATAGGCGTCTAGGTGGTGCATTGCACCACCTAGACGCCTATCTAGGTGTGTAGGTACCTACCTAATCTACTTAGGTACTTTGAAGGAACTTTAAATTTTTTTGTAAAATTAAACTAATTTCTTAATAAATCACTAGTAGAGTGGTAGGTAGGTATACCTACCTAGGTACCTATGCAAAATATTTTTTGTGGTCTAAATCAAATGAGTTCAATCAAACTGCGAACCAGCTGCTTATGTAGCAATTTCAAGGTCAGACTTCCATAATGACTAACATTAAGTTGTTAGGTACTTTAAGCCATAACTAGATTATATAAAAAATATTAAAATACAAAAACATTTCTTTAGTTTATTGCACCTTGCTGATCTTCTTACATCTAAAACTCAAAAGTACCTACATTATTATATAAATAGGTACTTACCTACTTATATATAATTTATTATACCTTATTACGACTACGAGTGCCACATAGGTGAGGTGCATTAACTGCATGCACCAAACCCTAAATAGTGGCCGCGCTGCATACACTGCAATGCACCGAGACAAAACTTTTTAATTTTGCTCGTCGATTCATTTCATTCACGAGTTGGACATGAAGCGTGAGCCCGCGCGTGTTACCGCTCCGCAGTTACGAGATGAACCGAACGTAATAATCTTTTGTTTATCAACAAATCCCTATCCTCGATGTTGATCCGTGACTTATATTGTAACGAAACAGTGGAGTTAAAAGGTTTTGTAATAAAATGAAAGTTATCGTTGATTAGTGCACGAAGATGGAAGGTGCGAACGCTGACTCAGATCATTCTTTGACTTGGGAAGACTTTTTCGGTAAGTGAAACGCAGAATATCTTTGGTTATTCGCGAAAATAATATATAAGTAGGTAAACTTTTATATTATGTTCCTGAATAACTTATAAAAACAATAGTTATATATCAAATTATAACTAAAAAAAATTGATATAAATTTTATCACATTTTCAAGGCGCTGTAAGTTAGTGTTAGGTATTTAGTCGATTAAGTAGGTACCCAGCTCATTAATAACTTGTATCGATTTTTGACTGATTATCTCGTGATTTTCCCGAGGCAAGTCGTGGATGGGACGGGTTTGCCAGCATTTTCCACATAAGGCAAGCTGGGTTGAATGTTTCGTTCGTTGCCATCGTCTACAAAGCGCTTGCACGTTTGCACACTACTATCACATGCATTCATTATAATTTATCATGCATCTTAGCAATGATAATAACATGCAACCGCATTTTTTATGTATCTAGGCGTACGCACGTTTCAGTCAACGTGTTAGAGAACTTTCCAAAACCTTAGGTTTTTTCCTATTACATTATCTTAGCAAGGAGTACCTACCTAAGAACTCGCTCACGCCACGCACAAGTGCCCACAAAGATTACAAATCCTAATTAGGTACCTACCTTACCTGTCTAGGTAGGTACCAGCAGTAGGTACCTAAGTAGTTTTCTCTACCATGTTTTTATCTTTCCAAAAGTGTACCTACACGTTCTTATAGGTCATATTCCTAGTTTAAACAAAGTCTTTGATTGGTAGAGTACCTACTAAGAGGACTATAAAAAACAAATAGAATCAAGATTAGAATCTTAATTCCCAGGCATAGATCTACCTACCGCCTATGTAGGTACATTACTAAGTACTATCAAAACCAAAAGTAAATGATCAGACATCCTTTCAAGTGATTGAATATATGAAAACCAGCTTTTTTTCATATTTCAACCTACGATTGATAAGCAAATATGAATAATTTTAACTATAGCCCATGAAAAACGAGTAAAATGTAATTAACTTCTTATTCTGATAGTACTACTTATTGTTACTTACAGCGTATCTAAGAAGATTGGAGCTCGATATGTTATTAAACTGTCTAGATATTTAGGTAGACGTAAATATAATAAGTCTGTTTTTCTCACCCAAAGAACCTTTTTTAGTGTCTATGATTGATTCAATGCTGCGAATGTACGAGAACAGAATTTAATGAAGTGCACTTCCGACGACTTCGACCGGATGTACCAAATTTAAATTTCACAGATGGCGCCTTTTTACAAAGGAGTTTTGTTTGAATTTAGGTTATAATAGAGTAATTTGAATTTATTCGAGTCAGTTCGCGTGTTGACGGAAGTTAATTTCCTCTAATTTTCTTGGAGAGTTCGAGGAAACCTGTGGGAGAGGCCTTTGTCTAGCGATGGACTTCCTCAGTCTGATGTTGCGAGGAACTGGCTAATATAACGAATACTATTGGAAAACGAATACGGTCACATTCGTTGAAAACGTGCCCGACGATGCTCTGCGTCCATCAACCTGAGGCATGCAGATGTTAAGCCTCGTGTTTGTAATTTCACCAGCCCCAACACCCTTCAAACCGGAACACGCTGCGCTGCTTGGCGGCAGAAATAGGCATGGTGGTAGTACTTCCCCGAATAAGCCCTACACATCATTGAAATGATTGAAAGTGTTTTGATGTGGAATTTAGGTGGAATTACATCACACCGCCGCCATGTGATTGCTTTATGTATGTCAGACGATATTAATGATTATAAGCTCTTCAAAATCACTCTGTGCAACGAAAATAATTTTTATTCCAAATCTGTCTTTTTTGTCTGTCAAGTTCTGAACATTGTTTTGGACATTGCTAAAGTCGCAGCAGACGGGAAATGTTTTGAACAATCAATGTTCAAGAACAATGTTCTGTTCAAAACATGGCGCAGCGGACCCGGCTTTATAGCTCTACTACTAAACTACTTTTTGGTGTGATAAAAGGTCCTCTATCGGAAAAGCACGCGGGCGCCACTATCACGCCGCTGCCGGCGCCTGTTTGCGGTTGTCTTGTTGCAATATCTGTCTGAATGTAAGTCGAGCCGGTCTGTTTCTGATTGCGAGATGATGCAATATAGATAATCGCTGCAGTATGTAGGTAAATAATAATAAATAAATAATGCTGGACAATCCACACAGCATCATCTAGCCCCAAGCTAAGCAGAGCTTGTGTTATGGGTACTATAGTACCCATAACACAAGCTCTGCTTAGCTCTGCTTATATCAGTCATCTATAGATGACTGATATACTTAATACAATACACTACATATATAGATATTTTTTATTATACATAGAAAACACCCAGAACACCCAGAATAAATATTTGTAGATCGTACAAACATTCATCCCAAGGCGGGAATCGAACCCGCAACCTCTGCGTCGCAGGCGGACATTCGCCCGCCGCGCCACATCGGTCGTCAAAGGTATACTACTTACATAGTACATACACAGTCAGTACCTTAAACTATTCATAGGTACTAATTAACTGAGAGAGAGTTTCTAGAGGTAGAGTCTAGAAACTGTTCTATCTAGTGAATGTCCTCAGGCCAGAAGATTTTTTACACATCATTTAGCTAAGCATAGCTTGTACTATGCAAACCGGATGACTGATAGAATCCTTTTTTTAAATACACACTTAGAATACAATATAACACGCAGACATAAAACAAACATCTACCTATGTTCACCACACAAATGTTTGTTCTCGGCGGGGATCGAACCCACCATCTACAGCGCAGAAGACAAAGCTACTACATCTCGTCTTGGGCGGGCATTCTACTAAAGTCCAAGGTAGACAGAAGAACCCGCAGACAAATAAAGGCACCTCCTCCTCCTTTTCATTTAAATTTTCTTTGGCTACAGTTAGTGGAACCTTCTTTGTCAACTTATTACTCAGCACCCCGGCCTGCCTATTTCTGAGGGCTGATTCTGAGTTTTTTTCGTATTCCGGATACCAGATTTCGGTTTGATAGCTCGAACTTTTTGTATGGAGATATGATAAGCGCCTCTAGCGGCATATGGGGGCACTAGCGTACCTCTATACAAAAAAATTTCGAGCTCGCAAACCGAAATCCGGTATCCGGAAAACGAAAAAAACTCAGAATCAGCCCTCTGGTGCCAAGTTGTAGTCTCAGAATAGTAAGTACGTTGTAAGTTTGTTTTAGACATTCGCTTAAATCACAGTTATTAAGTGTTCTACCTTAAGGAGTAGCTTACCAATGGTGGTCTTGTGGCGCAATGACTTTAATCTGAGTGTTGTAATACTTGTAACAGACAGGCGATGAAACCAGTCCCATCTGGAGACGGAGGTGGTTGCTGTCACTTTGGTATGTTATTAATAACAGTAGGTAGTATTGAAGTTCATTTTCTGTCATCGTTGGAAAAAACATGTCTGTATTATTTTTATAAGCCAGGCCATAATATGGCCTACATATTATTATGTAGGGCCTAGGTACCGAGTATTATTTTTATAATAATAATAATTGTGTGTTTTTTATCAATGAACAATTTGTGAATCAATTGTAATCAACCATGCCGAGACTACAAAATGACAATTTATTTTAACCCTACCCCCGAGACTCTTGACCAATGCATAAACTGTCACATTTACCCATGTTGAAATGTTACCCAGCTCTGATTCATAAATCACACCAGCCTGACAGACTAACAAAAGCTTCAAATTATGACTGTCGCAGACAATCGGCAATAAACAGTCATTGCGGTTTCGCCAACCATTCTGCCATTACAAACAACACGGGTGCAATCCGAAGTACCTACGCAATTTTATTTGCATAACTTCAATTTTGGTCAGTTGAAACGATTATTAAGTCAAAAACTCGAGCCTACTACCACAGCTACTACTGAAATAACTATTGTCATCCTTCAAACAAAACAATATATCTAAGGGTATCATATAGGATCGAAAAAATCAGTCTCGGTAAATAATAGCTCTCTTGAGAAATGTGTTCTTATTTAGTTTTGACAATCAGATACATTATTATCTAGGTGACACGGTTGTAATTAGGTTGAACTTTAAAACTGTTTTTTTTTTTCACTTCATTAGTAAACCAATGTGGATGTCTAAGTATATATTAGTTAAATGCCAGTGCTCTAAACGGTGAGGAAAAGTTGCGCTTTCTTTTGGAAGGGTCGATATAGTCCTACTTAGAAATATTTTCTCTGTATTTATCAACTTGGGCTCTCTGCCGGCAAGTCGTGGCCGGGAGGCAGATATACTGCTGGAGAGGTTGGAGGGAGCTTGATGTACAGTCAGCTGCACTAGAATGTATACAATTTGTTACGTAAGAATGATTTTACAGCGTTACAATTAATATTTACAGGGTAAATACTAATGAGTTTATTATAAGGTTTTGATACCGTTTTGAAAGTTACGAATTGTATACATTCTAGTGCAGCTGACTGTACATATAACGATATATTTATAGGTCCAAACCACACAGACCAGTCCTTTATAGTGTATCAACTAACTTCTATAGCATCTAAGGTTTAGTTTACACGTCCAACCGAGCACGTAATTTTTGTTTTTTACGCTACAACGATCATTTACTGCAAGCTTTATGCAAAATTGCTTTTCAATTTGTAACTCTATTAATCTATTAATAAGGTTGGTTTTATGAGGCTCGTACGGCTAGTTGTGTTTATTTTTTAATTGATGACAGACAAGGGGTAATTTTCGCGTTCGCACGCTATGACGTCAAATTATGAGTGTTATAATTTATTATAAATATCGAGTAGTAGGTACAGAGATCATTCGTCCGTGGATGGATTAGCTAGTGAATAGTCTTTGTGTGAATCTAACTTTACACAAACATAGCAAGATTATCAAGGGTGTGACCAGCCGGGCTAAGATGTGCAACGCGAGATATGTCGCGCTTGGCACGAGATACTTTTTCTATTGATTGCCGCTTGCGACGCAGGAGGTTGCGGGTTCGATTCCCGCTTTAGGATAAATGTTTGTACGATCTGCAAATATTTATCCCGGGTGTTCTGGGTATTTTCTATGCATAATAAAAAATATCTATGTATGTAATGTATTGTATTAAGTATATCAGTCATCTAGTACCCATAACACAAGCTCTGCTTAGCTTGGGACTAGATTGCTGTGTGGATTGTCCAGCATTATTATTATTATTATTGATGGAAATTTTAGAAATTAGAGATAAAAGACTCACAGATAAGCTAAATATTGACAGAACGAGATAGATTTTTGGTACTGGCATGTTAGCACAGGAAGATATAAAGAGATATCTCTATTTTGTACGAGATAACGAGTTGACAAAATTTTGTCGCGCTGTACATCTCAGCCGGGCAGGGGCCCAATTCTTGTGTTTTTTTAACTGAATTTAATTTAATTGTCATAAATGGGCTTGTCTGAAATGTTTCAAAGAATGCCATTTGAAGACTGGCTATGAGAGAAAGAGAGAAAGAACAGTGCTTTCATATCCCCTCTATGGTAGTGTTAAAAGTTTAACGCAACCTTGTTGGAGTCGCATAAGAAGTAGGTATTACTTCAAAAAAACTTGAACGAATATAGATTTTTGATATCGTTGTATAAATTAGGAATTGTACGAACTGCCCGGGAAGGTAAATGCCTTCCCACTAAATTTAGCATGCAATCAGTATTCAGTATGTTTATTGCCTTATTATGTAAGTAGGTTTAACATTGTCAGATCTTAGGACAAGATACAATTTTTCGTGCCAATACACATAATATACCCAGTAAGGGTTGTGCAATAGAGTAGAGCGGACCGATATATAAAAAGAACATGCAAATTACATAGGTCATAAAACAAAAGTTATAGGTAGGTATCGTTACAAAGAATAAGGTCGTTTATAATAATAATAGCAATAGGCGTTCGTTTCATTCATTAGAAATTATTGATCATTGAAATACTCGTCAAGTGTATAGTATGCTTTTCGTAACAGTAAGTTCCTCAATAATATTCCTCCATTTCTATTCTTAGAGCTTTTCTTCCTATTTCCATATGTGTTCGAATTGCATTATTATTCATGAAATGTTGAATTTGTTTACGAAAATTGCCATTTTACCATTTTTAACGCATGCGTGGTCCACCAAACCGTCTAGACGGGGTGGTTTAACGACCAGTTTCAAATGAACTTGCTACATCGGCCCAATCCATTGAAGTAGCTTCGAATGTTTTGAAGTTCAGAGGTCAGTATTTTGTGGCTTATAATGCAGAAAGTAAAGATTTCACTAACTTTGGCAATGGGCCAGTTTGTTAGTTTATTGTTTTTATTAAATAAACTAGAAGATAAGTAAAAGATTGTAGAGAATAGGGCTTCAAGCTGCATTTAAACCAACCATTTTTGAAATGGCATTTAGTAAAGCTTTCTTGTAAAATGAGGAATTTTATTTTAAACTTGGTGTGCCCGAGACTTTGTCCACGTGGAATTTAACAAAAAAGTTACCTAGTTTATTTAATTTTTAGGTGGAGAAGCGGTGGTAAAAACAGTCCAGCCGTTCCAGAGATTAGCCGGAACAAACAGACAGATAGACAAAATCTGCAAGAAATGTTATTTTGGTATATGTACCTTATATACATTCATTATGCATTTAAAAAGACACTGAAAATTAAACAGTATGGTTAAATGGGGTAGGACAGATATACACTGTATTTTGACAACAAATAAATATTTGTTAGCATTTTCCTTTTTTGTTTACGAGAATTGCCTTATGTTTACAAATAAAATTGCGGTATTTACAATAACAACTTGTCGCCTCTGTTGTTCTTCGGTTGTCGCCATGCGGGTACAAACCGTAGACAATCTGCCGGAACAGGTTATCGTTTAATCTATACGGTCTTGGCAATGAAATAGGGTGCTTTTATTATCAGGGGCGCGGAACGATAACTTGCAGGGTTGGCGCGTTGTTTTTTTTACAAAAAACCGCAAGAAAAATATATTATAATGAGCAGTAAAGTCTTCTTCTTTCGATTTTTTTTAAGTTGCTGCTTGTGGAACAAGCAAAAGGCCCATCACCTATAACACCTATAACAAAGCATTGCCGGTACGTGCGTTAGGTTACGTTACGTTAGGTAGGTACGTGCTCTACGATGCAGTACCCTACGTCCTACTCTTAGTTGAAGCGTAGCGTGTGCTGTCTTTTGAACTTCTGTTGTATATTAAGTTCTTGGTATGATTGCCTTAACATGTTTTCTGTCTTGCAGTCACCTTATAAAGTTAGATTGGCACCACACTGGAGCTTCATTATTTACATTATTATTATTTTGTAACATGATCATACAAAAAACGGTAGGAACCAAGCCGTAAGTTTCTTGCCGGTTATATATATGCTAGGCTTGGTACAAATTGATAATTTTTAAATGTCTCACAAAGTTAATGGTTGTGACTTTTCAAAAACGATTTATAAAATAGGTAGGTAACTCTAGATTTTAATTCCACAGCTAATAGTAACATGCTGGTAAGCCATGGCTTAGCAGTCAAAAAAATGGCTTTACATATTCGTTGTCTATTCATGTCGTTCTACATCATGAACATCATCTACAAACCTGGACATTATTTCAAAGGTCCCCAGTCATTACAATTTTAATTAGTGCATTACCCCCGTCTCGCAAACCATTAACTCGAGACGTTCTTCGAAAACGTCTCGTTTTGTTTTTAATTTCAGTTATTATGTATCTGTCAGCTTAAAATGAAATACGACTGGTCATTGTATGACACGTCACACGAGCCGCTATGAATTTTCAGGAATGTGGTCGTTGACAGAGCCTTTGTAATATGTGTGTGCGAACAAACTAACATTTTACAGGTTTATTAATTTACTAGTGTTCGCCCCATGGCTTTGCCTACGTGGAACACTGAGCAAAATCTTAGTCAGGGCGTCATTTATTTTGTAAACATATTCTTTGTAAAATGTGCTATATCGATCATTGAGTGGGTACATACTCCGACTGGCAATTGGCCGATTTTTAGGTGACTTTTTTGAGGGCTGGATCCGCGCCTGCGTAGCCTGCGAGGTAATGCTTTGTTATTATAGGTGATGGTATCAGGTGGGCCATCTGCTTGTTCCCAATAGTAAGTTTTATGAAGAAAAGCGACAGAAAAAGGTTGGTTTTTATGTGCAAATAGTTTTACAAACATACTCACTTTTGATAAACTTATTGAATTAATTTAAAGACCCGATTTTTTATTTGATACTATTATTTCTTTACCTTTCTTTGCCTATGTATTGAAAAATAAGGTAGAAATATTTTTTGGTTTATGTCAGTGTACCAATGACTTTTCTTAAACTTTGAGTGCACAATAAAACCAATAAATACCAACAGACGGCATTTTTTAAATAATGTAGTGACGTATCCCAATTCAGTTCAACTAACTAGCACAAGTGTGAACAATTAACATGAAAGTGTGTTATGTGGCATCCTGATTTGAACGAAAATGTTTCCCTTTGGTTTTGAAGAAAAACGCCATCTTTTTCTTCAAAGCCAATGACAGCCGACTTTACTTTTTTTACCGACTCGACTTGACTAAGAAGTATTTTATTCAACCCACTTGACATTAGCAAAATTGTCTGGAAGACGGACACATGCCACAAAAAAAAAGTAATCTTCGGCATCAGTTGAGTCTTGGGACCTTGAAAACGTACCAACCCTATAAGTTTGGGATAGGTCGGAGACGGTCGATATCGCCCCCAGCAATTCGGGATTGCACAACTTGTGTTCTGACTTAAACATAGTGGTCTTTCAACTCAAAGATATGTAGATTTTATAAATTTTTTACTGGACGCCGTTTACTGCTAGCGGCCGCTCGCAGCTTCGCTTGCGTGGCAGTTTTTTTCCCGTTGCCGTTTTTTTTTTCGGGATAAAAAGAAGCTTATATGTTAATCCAAGTTATAATCTATTTTTATTCCAAATTTCATCTCAATCGGTCTACTGGTTAGAGCGTGAAAGAGTAACAAACATCCATCCATCCATCCATACTTACAAGTTTTCGCGCTCATAATATTAGTCTTCAACTCAAAGATATGTAAATTTTATAAAAAAAATTACTGGATGCCGCTTACCGTCAAAAAAAGTCAATGGTTTCATTTGTTTATTGTTAATTTTACAACTTAAGTTTATAGTGCTTATTGAACATGACAGCGACATCTAGCGACTTCTAGCGACTTCTACGACATGACAGCTACATACAAAACATCATCGAAGGAAAGGTAGAAGGAACACGAGGGAGAGGAAGGCCAAGGATAAGCTATTTGAGCCAGATAAAGGAGAAGGAGGCTGTCATGTCGTACAAGGAGGTCAAGGAGGCCGCACTAGAAAGAGCGATATGGAGAGGATTGCATCGAACCTCCGACAAGAGCTAGGCTCTTAAATTTAAAGAAGAGATTGAACATGAAGTTTTTTAATACGATTGCTGACGGAACAAGGAATTGTCACTTACCATCAGGTGAGATTGAAGCCAAAGGATAGTCTATTAACGTTAAAAAAAAAATTTACCCATCGGATTCCGGATTTGTAGATGCCAAAAGTCGAGTATTCATTGTTCGGGTATATTCGGGCATATTCGGGCATATTCGGGCAGAGCTCACGGTACAGGATCATTATAATAAATAATAAATAAAATAAAAAAGCCCATTTATTCCATAACTTTAAAACATTTCATGCATAAATTTCTAGTTAATATTATTTACATAATTTCATTGATTAATTTTTATTATAATATCAATTCAAAGTTTAATTTGTAATTGTTATATCCATTGTGGTATTTTGATGTTAAGTATAATTCAGTTTGTACAGGATCATTAGGCAAACAAATTCACCTCTAGTCGATGAAAACATGCAAACGTTCACATCAAAGCATCGCATATCTAGTCATGTGCAAAAAATGCAGCTTATTATTATGAGCGAACCATTCGAAGGTGTCTGGTGAATGATTCATCATTGTTAGTATGATCTTGAATCACTAACACCTAAACCAATATAACAAATGCATTCTGATTTTTTTGGTACTGTTGTGGTAGAAATATGGCTAAGAAAGTACCTTGTTTTTGTTCAATTAAAAATCTATACGAATTACCTATTTGTCCTGACCTGACTGACTGACATAATATAGGCAATGCATAGCCTAGACTACTGGTGGTAGAGACTTTCAACTGAGGGTATAATCGACTTGATGCGTAGAGGTGTGCTAAGAAAGGAATACCCGAAATTCAAACCCCTAAACAGGTTCAACGGGGTTGGAGTTACTGTAAAATAAACGAAATCGGCCTCGATAAGAAATAAATAACTTCATGTCTTTAATTCTCAGTCACGGTAGATATCCCCGCAGATCTCTGTGTAACAACTAGTAGTCTGGATATTACATGTAGCATATACCAAAATTTTGCAGTAATTGGTATTCCATACGTGACCGCTCACAAGTCCATCGCCGCTGCTAACTACTAGAATACACTACATAGTTTCCTCACTATATCAACTACGTTAAGCTTTGAAAGCTATATTTATATGTAAACTAATTATGCATAGCCTGCACTATAAAAACACAATAGAACAACTAACCCAGCTTGTTAAGTACATTTTGACTGATTTATGGTAAAACACCCCATGTAGAATGAATTTGGAAATGTGGTAATTCGACCCTACGAATCACTACTTATTTTAACTACAATTTTAGCTTAGCGCTATACAAAATGTATTGTAGAAAAAAGAAGTAGCATCGCGATTTTAATCCCCAAGCACGGTAGATATCCCCTCCGATTTCTTAGTACCAAGTACCTACTCGAGATTCTTCGAGGATGTCTAAGGGGGGTAGTCAGAAGTACGTCCAGATTGTACATTTGGTATACCTACCCACATTTTGCAGTAGATAGTATTTCATACGTGACAGGTTGCAAGCCCATCGCCACTGCTTGAATACTAACTCCATTACTTGAATAGGAAACCCCTCACGATGTTTTTTTCATCGTTTGACATCACGCATTAAGTATTTAAAATTGAATTACCTCAGAGTTTTAAAAATCTAAACAACATCGATATGTAAAATAGTTAACCAATTTACTAAAGCCCTCTTTCGTGTTAGTTACTTCGTATAAACGGGTCTGTTTAAAGTGGTTTATGTAGCTTCTCAATTTTAACTCGTATTTAACATGAAAAAGAGCTTAATTTTGTTTGCACAATAAGTACGGTAAGTACTTGTAAGTCCGTGGGAAACTAATATAGGGAGCTATTTTTTCCTATAAATAGCATAAATCATGCGAGTTCTCCCGTTTCATTATTGCAAACGTGTGGGGAAAAGGGGCTAGTAGTACCCTTACTATGCATTAAATTAAATCTTCGATCAACGATACCCCTAGATATATCGACGAAAAAAAACCATCTCGGTAAAACACCTACCTACGAAAAAGTAGAAAAAAAGAGAGTTCAACGCATAGAAAGTATAAAATATAAATTACTAGCGGCCGCTCGCAGCTTCGCCCGCGTGGTAGTTTTTTCCCGTTTCCGTTATTTTTTGGGATAAAAAGTAGCTTATGTCTTTTTCCAGATTATAATCTATCTATTATATAAAAGAGAAGTCCATTCACTCACTGACTCATCACGATTCCTCCGAAACTACAAGGCTTAGAAGTCTGAAATTTGGCACAAGGATTCTTTAGAGGGTGTAGACGCTCACTAAGAACCGATTTTTGAAAATTCGCACCCTAAGGGGTTGAAAAGGGGTGAAAACGTTTGTATGCAAAATCGTATTCAGTGGTCGTATTGAAATGAAACTTTGGATAAATGTTACTTATGGCAAGGTTAATCAAATGCATCATTGTTTTTTTTTAAACAACCCTTATAAGGGGTGCGATGGGGTGTTAAAGTTTGTATGGAAAAATCGTAATGCGTGTTGCGATTTGCTTCAAACTCAGTTTGGCTTCTCAAAATACAAAAATATTAATGACTACATTCAAAATTTTTCAAAACTACCCTTACGAAAGGGGATGGTTGGGTGTCAACATTTATATGGAAAAATCTGTTTGCTTGGCTTGATTTACTTCAATCTTTGTTCGGACACTTAAAATACGATAATACTATACAAGTTTTTCATGGTTTTAAAAAACAACCCCTACAGCTACCCCTACCCCAATAATTTCATACAAAATAAAATTATGCCAACTTAAAAACATTTGGTGTACTAGGCACTCTTTATAAAGCTTGAGTGCTTACTAAGAAACAATTTTTGAAAATTCGCACCCTAAGGGGTTGAAAAGGGGTGTAAACGTTTGTATGCAAAATCGTATTTAGTGGTCGTATTGAAATGAAACTTTGGATAAATGTTACTTATGGCAAGGCTTATAAAATGCAACATTGTTTTTTTTTAAACAACCCTCATAAGGGGTGCGATGGGGTGTTAAAGTTTGTATGGAAAAATCGTAATGCGTATTGCGATTTGCTTCAAACTCAGTTTGGCTTCTCAAAATACAAAAATAATAATGACTACATTCAAAATTTTTCGAAACTACCCTTACGAAAAGGGATGGTCAGGTGTCAACATTTATATGGAAAAATCTGTATGCTTGGCTTGATTTACTTCAATCTTTGTTCGGACACTTAAAATACGATATTACTAAACGAGTATTTCATGGTTTTAAAAAACAACCCCTACAGCTACCCCTACCCCAATAATTTCGTAGAAAATAAAATTATGCCAACATAAAAACATTTGGCGTAGGCACTCTTTAAAAAGCTTAAGTGCTTACTAAGAAACGATTTTTGAAAATTCGCACTCTAGGGGGTTGAAAAGGGGCGTAAACGTTTGTATGCAGAATCGTATATAGTGATCACATTGAAATGAAACTTTGGATAAATGTTACTAATGTCAAGGTTTCAAAAATGCATTATTGTTTTTCTTAATTACCCTTATTAGGGGTGTGATGGGATGCCAAAGTTTGTATGGAAAAATCATAATGAGTGGTGCTATTTGCTTCAAACTCAGTTTGGCTTCTTTAAATACAAATATAATAATTACTACGTTTAAAAATTTTTCATGACCACCCTTATGAAAAGGGGAGGTCGGGCGTCAACATTTATATGAAAAAAAATTGTATGTGCGGCTTAATTTACTTCAGCCTTGGTTCAGACACTTAAAATACGTTATTATTATGCAAGTTTTTCGTAATTTTAAAAAACAACCCCTACAGCTGGTTGAAAGGAAATATATTAATTTCATAAATACGCCAACTTATAAACATTTGGCTTAGGCATTCTTTGAAAGGTTTAGGTGTTTACTAATAAACTATTTACGAAAATTTACACCCAAGGGGTTGAAAAAGGGTGTAAACGTTTGTATGCATGTTTAGCGATCGTATTGAAATGAAATTTAGGATAAATGTTATTTTAAAAGGCGTTATGGATTTTTTTTAATTGCCCTTATAAAGGGTGTTATGAGACGTCAAAGTTTGTATGGAAAAATCATATTGATTATTGCGACTAGCTTTAAACTTAATCATGGAATACACAACCATGGAAAACACAGCCAGGAATTGGTTTACATTCTTGCATCCAATTCCATGGTCGTGTATTTCGTGGTTGTGCTTTTTAGGTCATACCAAATTTTCTGCACTCTTGGAAAACACAAGCTTAGGATTGGATGCCAAAACCTATGCTCCGTTTGCACTCGCTATCTAGAGCGGATCTGACTCGGATAGGTTAGGTTAGGTTAGAACATAAAAAAACGCGCGAGGCGAGCGAGCGGAGCGAGCGTGCTGCGGTAGCAGCCGCCGAAGCGCCAGAAATAAAACTGCATGATCTACCTATACTAAGATACAACTTTGGCTCTTTAGTTGCGTCTTTGCACTCGCTTTCTAGGGCGGATCCGACTCGGATAGGTTAGGTTAGGTTAGAACATAAAAAAAACGCGCGAGGCGAGCGAGCGGAGCGAGCGTGCTGCGGCAGCAGCCGCCGAAGCGCCAGAAATAAAACTCCATGATCTACCTATACTAAGATATAATTTGACTCTTTAGTTGCGTCTTTGCACTCGCTTTCTAGGGCGGATCCGACTCGGATAGGTTAGGTTAGGTTAGAACATAAAAAAACTCGCGAGGCGAGCGAGTGGAGCGAGCGTGCTGCGGCAGTAGCCGCCAAAGCGCCAGAAATAAAACTGCATGATCTACCTATACTAAGATACAACTAACCTAACCTATCCGAGTCGGATCCGCCCTAGAAAGCGAGTGCAAAAGACGGAACTAAAGAGTCATTTAGTTGCGTCTTTTGCACTCGCTTTCTAGGGCGGATCCGACTCGGATAGGTTAGGTTAGGTTAGAACATAAAAAAAACGCGCGAGGCGAGCGAGCGAAGCGAGCGTGCTGCGGCAGCAGCCGCCGAAGCGCCAAAAATAAAACTGCATGATCTACCTATACTAAGGTACAATTTGACTCTTTAGTTGCGTCTTTCGCACTCGCTTTCTAGGGCAGATCCGACTCGGATAGGTAAGGTTAGGTTAGAACATAAAAAAAACGCGCGAGGCGAGTGAGCGGAGCGAGCGTGCTGCGGCAGCAGCCGCCGAAGCGCCAGAAATAAAACTGCATGATCTACCTATACTAAGGTACAACTTGACTCTTTAGTTGCGTCTTTGCACTCGCTTTCTAGGGCGAATCCGACTCGGATAGGTTAGGTTAGGTTAGAATATAAAAAAAAACGCCAGAAATAAAACTCCATGATCGAACTATACTAAGATACAACTTGACTCTTTAGTTGCGTCTTTGCACTCGCTTTCTAGGGCGGATCCGACTCGGATAGGTTAGGTTAGGTTAGAACATAAAAAAAACGCGCGAGGCGAGTGAGCGGAGCGAGCGTGCTGCGGCAGCAGCCGCCGAAACGCCAGAAATAAAACTCCATGATCTACCTATACTAAGATATAATTTGACTCTTTAGTTGCGTCTTTGCACTCGCTTTCTAGGGCGGATCCGACTCGGATAGGTTAGGTTAGGTTAGGACATAAAAAAACTCGTGAGGCGAGCGAGTGGAGCGAGCGTGCTGCGGCAGTAGCCGCCAAAGCGCCAGAAATAAAACTGCATGATCTACCTATACTAAGATACAACTTGACTCTTTAGTTGCGTCTTCTGCACTCGCTTTCTAGGGCGGATCCGACTCGGATAGGTTAGGTTAGGTTAGAACTTAAAAAAAACGCGCGAGGCGAGCGAGCGGAGCGAGCGTGCTACGGCAGCAGCCACCGAAGTGCCAGAAATAAAACTGCATGATCTACCTATACTAAGGTACAACTTGACTCTTTAGTTGCGTCTTTTGCACTCGCTTTCTAGGGCGGATCCGACTCGGATAGGTTAGGTTAGGTTAAAACTTAAAAAAAACGCGCGAGGCGAGCGAGTGGAGCGAGCGTGCTATGGCAGCAGCCACCGAAGTGCCAGAAATAAAACTGCATGATCTACCTATACTAAGGTACAACTTGACTCTTTAGTTGCGTCTTTGCACTCGCTTTCTAGGGCGGATCCGACTCGGATAGGTTAGGTTAGGTTAAAACTTAAAAAAAACGCGCGAGGCGAGCGAGTGGAGCGAGCGTGCTATGGCAGCAGCCACCGAAGTGCCAGAAATAAAACTGCATGATCTACCTAAACTAAGGTACAACTTGACTCTTTAGTTGCGTCTTTGCACTCGCTTTCTAGGGCGGATCCGACCCGGATAGGTTAGGTTAGGTTAGAATATAAAAAAAAAACGCCAGAAATAAAACTCCATGATCTAACTATACTAAGATACAACTTGACTCTTTAGTTGCGTCTTTGCACTCGCTTTCTAGGGCGGATCCGACTCGGATAGGTTAGGTTAGGTTAGAACTTAAAAAAAACGCGCGAGTCGAGCGAGCGGAGCGAGCGTGCTACGGCAGCAGCCACCGAAGTGCCAGAAATAAAACTGCATGATCTACCTATACTAAGGTACAACTTGACTCTTTAGTTGCGTCTTTTGCACTCGCTTTCTATGGCGGATCCGACTCGGATAGGTTAGGTTAGGTTAAAACTTAAAAAAACGCGCGAGGCGAGCGAGTGGAGCGAGCGTGCTATGGCAGCAGCCACTGAAGTGCCAGAAATAAAACTGCATGATCTACCTATACTAAGGTACATCTTGAAAGAAAGAAAGAAACTCTTTAGTTGCGTCTTAACGAAGCATAAGCTTTGGTTCGACCAATCAGAGCAATGGTCACCAATTCCCAGGTCGTGTTTTCCATGGTTGTACATTACCAACACGCGTTGGGAAGGACTCATAAACTACCCTCATGAGAGGTACGATAAGGCGTTAAAGTTTGTATGGAAAAATTATAATGCATGGTGTGATTTGCTTCAAACTCAGTTTGGCTTCTTAAAATACAAAAATAGTAATAACAACGCTCAACATTTTAAACTACCCTTACGAAAAGGGGAAGGTCTGGTGTCAACATTTACATACATATATGTTAAATCTGTACCTTATATGCGTGACTTGATTTCTTTCAATTTCAGTTCGGACACTCAATATACGATATTGTTACACAAGTTTTTCATGATTTTAAAAAACAACCCCTGCAGCTGGTTGAGAGATAAAAAAATTTATTTCATCTATAGGTATATACAAATAAATAAAAATGAAGCGTCTGTAATATTAAAATAACCACTTTTTACTATATGCATATGAATGTATATACGGTACATATACCAAAATAGCATTTTTTACAATTTTTGTCTGCCTGTCTGTCTGTTTGTTCCGGGTAATCTCTGGAACGGCTGGACTGATTTCGACGGGACTTTCACTGGCAGATAGCTGATGTAATAAGGAGTAACTTATGCTACTTTTATTTTAGAAAAAATCAAAAATGTCCAAGTAGGTACTGCCCAATATCGCGCGCAGCCTTTCACGCTCTAACCAGTGGACCGATTTGGATAAAATTTGGAATAAATATAGATTGTAAGCTGGAATAGGACATAGGCTACTTTTTATCCCGAAAAAATAACGGGAACGGGATAAATCTGCCACGCGGCAGATTGCCGCGTGGATTTTATGCCGTATACCCTCAATTAACGCCATCTGTTGGTGACGCCGAGTACTACTTCAGTTATTTTATAATGACTACAATCATCAGTACTTATGTACTAGCGCCACCGCGCATCTTTATTTTTACATAGTACCTTTGTAAAAATGTTTACCGCCCAACGAAGTGGGCACGGGTCAGCTAGTATCTATATATATAAAAGAAAGTCGTGTTAGTTACTTCACTTATAACTCAAGAACGGCTGAACCGATTTAGCTGAAAATTGGCAGGGAGGTAGTTTAGAGCCAGGAGAAGGACATAGGATACTTTTTATCCCGAAAAAATAACGGGAACGGGAAAAAACTGCCACGCGGGCGAAGCTGCGGGCGGCCGCTAGTTTATTATAAATTTCATCCAAATAGGTCCACTGGTTAGAGCGTGAAAGAGTAACAAACATCCATCCATCCATTCTTAGAAACTTTCGCGTTTATAATATGTAGGATTTATAAATATAATTTTTATTAAAAAATATATTTTTAAAAAACAGCCTCTTGACTTCTGATTTAGTTTAAAATATGATTGTAGTCAGTGCATTCTCATAGAGATGTTTACACATAGGTAATTTTTTTTGATCAGGAAAAAAATGATGGTAATTTTTTACTTATTTTAGATAAAATCTCATTTTCTCTATGGTACGAGTATAATAGAGTTGTATGCAAGACGCTCACTCAATTACAAATCATAATCACCGCGGGAACTCTCTGCATAAGCTCTTGTATCTCAAGCAAAATGTCATGTGAGTGACACAATAGTGTTGGGACATGATATCGATACGGTTAATCGCAAAGCGCAATCACATCATTAGCAAGATTGCCTTCGCACGATGACAATGATTAATTTGAAGAAAGTATTTTTATGTGACTTTCTCTGGTTGAGATAACAGGGTTCTAGATTCATCTAGTATATAGAACGTTTAAAAGATAGTTTTGATTTTAATTTGAAACATGTTCTGTGAATAAATGTTAAAGTTTTTTTAGAAGCGCTAGTGAACGCAAGTTTGTGTGACAAGGAGAAACTGGCACCTAGGTTCATCGAGCTTTAAGACTTTAAAATTACCACTGGATACTATTGAATGGCTTTTGACTTTGACTTTGGACACAAATTACTTATGTCATGTTAATTTTTGTGATAGTTTAAAGTGAAGCAAAGATTTTTATTGTTAAAAACTATACATGTTAGTAAGCAGTTCAGTTTAGCGATTATTCAAATTCAAATGTATTTATTGGAACAGAAAGAATTTTTTACAAAAAACATAAAAAACGTTGACAATTGCAAAAATTAAAAACTGAGTAGCAGTGACAGCGCCCTCCTCCAGAACAGAACGAGAACAATCGTTCCACAATGTAGATTATATGTAGATAGATAATATAATAATAATAATGCTAGACAATCCACACAGCATCATCTAGCCCCAAGCTAAGCAGAGCTTGTGTTATGGGTACTAGATGACTGATATACTTAATACTTAATACATTACACACATAGATATTTTTTATTATGCATAGAAAATACCCAGAACACCGGGAATAAATGTTTGCTGATTATACAAACATTTATCCCAAGGCAGGAAACGAACCCGCAACCTCCTGCATCGCAAGCGGAAATTTGCCCGCCGCACATCGGTCGTCAAATAGATACCTATAACATTATTCTTTATGAATGAGTAAAATACCTATGCATAATATCGTCAACTGTATGGCGAACTCACGAATCTGCACTTTTCACGAAAATTACTTATTAACGCCAAACAGTTTAAAATGCTTTTAAGAAAAGCTTAAAAAACATGCTTTCAGATAAATTAACAAAAAGATATAGAAGTTCAAAAGACCTACCTAGGGAACTATTTGAAAAGTGCAAAAACATATTTTTTATGAAGTTTTTTAGCTCTCCTGTGAAATGTGTATTTTGCAGATTCGTGAATTCACCATACAGGTGACGATATTATAGAATCATGCGCGTGTGATTGTAAGAATGAGTGTTATTCAGTAGGGCTTTCTGTAAACTCGTCCGAATAAGGCACATCGTTCTATTTCTGCCGCTGATATTAGCTGAAAAGCGAGGGCAAAGACCTGCGTTCAGTCGTGTCGATTATAGAGACGGGAAGATGAGACTAGATTTATTTCTTGCAGGTGATGAATACAAACTTACCTAAGTAATTTGAAAGTATCTTCGCCAAAATTACTGTTGCTAATCGTGTTTGATACCTGTCAAATTTGTTTTTTTTTAAGTAATACTTCTAATGCGACTTCCAACAAGGTTGCGTTAAACGCTTAACACTACCATGGAGGGGGTATGAAAGCACTGTTCTTTCTCTCTTTCTCTCATAGCCAGTTACGTTTCGTATATTAAAGAAGTTTTACTTCAGTCGTGTGGTCTAAAGCACGCTCGTTTTTTTCTTTTTATTGTCTTAGATTATTTTGTACAAGAAGACATCACGCAAAAATTACTTGATTCATGTTGATGCGATTTGCAGAATTAGTTAGCTATAGTATAGTTAAGTGTGGTTACTGCGTTCAATTTTTCTAACAGAAAAATCTATTGGTAGGTACACGATCGGATTTAAACCTACCTTAGAATCAGAAAACAGGGCTACCACTAGACCAAGAGTGCTTTCACGAAAGCAAAGCATAAAGGAAGTCTATTTAGAGATAATGCAGAAATAGAAAGGGGAATGATCGGAAATTGGAGTTACGTTTGATGTGAAATTAACTCTGTAGAATGTGTGAAATGGCAGATTCGAATGAAAGAAATAAAACATACATAAACATCAGTTAGATTAGAAACTGCCAAACTAGGTTTGTATTAATTCGTGAATTGCTTCCTGATTTACTTAAAATAGGTTTAGTAAGAAATGTGGATACCGCGGATACAACAGGGTTTCAAGTTTTTTTATAAGCACAATTTGCTAACGGAACAAACAGATGACTCACCTGATGTTAAGTGGTTACCATCGCCTATAACAAAGCATTATCTCGTAGGCCACACTCGTTAAGAACGTTTCCTATGATCACTGCTCAGCGTCCATCAACCTGAGGCATATGTGTTAAGCCTCATTTGCCTGTACTTTCACTGGCACCCACACCCTTCAAACCGGAACACGCTGCGCTGCTTGGCGGCAGATATAGGCATGGTGGTAGTACTTCCCTGGACGAGCCCTTCAATCAGAGTTCTACAACTACTAAACCTGATCCTACTATAGTTTAGTAAGACTGAATTGACAGGCCTTGCAAGTAGCTATACGTATCTACATCTCTCAACCTAATTCCTGTAGCAAAATACCGAAGTAATGACTAAGTCTAAGCAAACAATACAAATGATATTTGACTCTATGGAAATGGGAATGGCAGAAGGTGCGGTTCATTAGATGATGAAGTTCCTCAGGGTCAATGACATATCGATTATGTAAGCCCGGTATTCTCAGGCCCGCATGTATTCTAAATAACGCTCAAGCATGAATTTGTGACAATACAGCCTCAACCGATTTTGTGACAGTATTGCTGTCACGACTCAGTTTTACTGTTTCAGTTGCTGAAGCATGGATGTATCGATATATGAAATTCGACAAACATTCTCGATAGGTAAGTGTTTTATCGAAATATATCAAAATTGGTTGCATGGAACTTAGTTAAACGCTAAGTCGATAAATTAGAACTTATCGACAGGGAAACCACTCAATAAAATATGTCAAGGCTAGTTCTGTGTTAGCATGTGTAGATAAAATTCGATAGATATACCTAACCAAAAAAAAAAATAATATTGCACAATAGCTCAACTATTTTATGATATTTATATTTTGTATATCCTTGTATGAAAACTATGGTCCAACTTATCAAAGTGTCGACAGCTTGTCAGTAAATTCGGCAAAACTTCCCGATTTTTTATTATTATTACACCATCTTAATTATCAGCACTAAAACGACATTAGACTATCATTTAGCTATAGAAATTTATCGACCTAGCGTTTAATTAATCTCGATAAATTTCATTTTATCGAGAATTTATGTCATATTTTATCTATCGATAAATCCATGCGTGTGTTGCCGATTCGATGTTATATTACCGTTTCTCGATTGAAAACTCACTCGCACTCTGCGTATTGCTACAGTAAAAACATTTATAAACTTAAACTGTATTTGGAATTGGTATCACGTACGTTCTGTTGCTAATCCATCCATCGCAGTTACGCAATAAGTACTGATGAGGAGCTGTTTTTCTGCTGTGAGAGAATGTACAGTGCTGTTTAAAAGTGAAATCATATAAGCATTTGATCGGTGGCAAGCAATCACTTCTATTAAAGCAATCTATATCTATCTCTATAAATATTATCTAGAAATTTCGTAAGTTTCTACCTTTTTCAAGCATAAAGGTCTTTTTGTAGGTTTTAGGATCGATCCCCACCGAAAACAGACATTTGTGAGATGAACACAGACGATGTTCTGTATAATATGTTAAGTATTCTATTAGTTATCTGGTTCCCATAGCTTTGCTTAGTTTGAGGCTTTACATAATATTTATTTTACTACTTTTTGAATTACTATAGTTTTATCTTTGTTTGTTAAATTTTAAATATACCTATATTCATATTTATTTGGCCTAGTTACTTTTGTTCGCGACTACCCGTTCGTAATGAAAACAGCAAGTGAAAATTAAACACACTTTACATTCAATATGCAATGTCGGTGTTTATAAGTCCACGACTCTTCCTGAACTGCCTACACACTGGCTGTGGGAGCCAAAATAATACCTAATCTTTAGTTTAAACTTGAGTTCACTCAAAGTGTGACCACTTAAGACAGGATAGCTAAGATCCGCGGTTGAATCTTACCGGGAACCCACAGTCCTGTCAAGTGCTAATGCGTTGCCGAACGAATCGTCTGCTGCCGAATGGCTTGAGGACGCATTAGCACTAAGGTGAATGATGGAATATCGATGGGTTTTAGTCGGTATGTCACCAAGTTGGTGGTAAGTCATCGGGCCGGGGTACATGCGTAATCCATTTTCCCATCGTTAAAAAAAAGGAAAAGACGCCTCTGGCACAGACATCCTCGAAGAATCTCGACTAGGTACTTGGTACTATGAGACCAAGTCAAGTCAAAAAGCATTTATTCAGTAAAATCCGCAGGTATAATCTTGAAACGTCTTAAATCTTAGTGAATCTAAGCGCCAGTTCCTCGCGACCAAGCCTAGAAGAACCGGCAAGAAACTTACGGTTTAGTTCCTACCGTTTTTTTGTCTGAGGGGATATCTACCGTGCGTGGAAATTGAAGTCGTGATGCTATTTTAGTCGTATCTTTCGGTTCGGCCGTCACGACGTGATAAAAGTCGCAAGCATTCAAGCTTAATTTTCCGCATATTATTATAAGTAATAAATTTGTTTTGAATCTATGCATGCATAGAGCACGTGCTGAATAATTCAGACACATGCTTAGATATGCATAACAGTGAAATATACAAAATATAGCATATCTATCGACTCCATATATGTGTGGAACGATTCAACAACTACTCTAGATTCAGGCCTATTTCTCTGTCGCCAAGCAGTCATGCTCGCATTGCTGTGTTCCGGTTTGAAGGATGTGAGTGACGGTGAAATTACAGGCACATGTGGCTTAACACCTTTTTTTTGCAACAAGCATTAATGGCACACCTGATGTTAAGTTAAGTGGTTGCCATAGTCTATAACAAAATATTGCCTTGTAGGTGACGTTAGTTAGGAACGTGCCCTATAATACACTGCTCTGCGTCCATCAACCTGAGGCATATGTGCCTGTAATTACACTGGCACCCACACCCTTCAAACCGGAACACAGCAAGCTGCTTGGCTGTTTGTTGGTTGATGGACGCAAAGCATTGCGCTTAGAGCACGGTTTAACGAGCGTAACTTACAAGGTTATGCTTTGTTATAGGTGATAGTAACCTTTTTTTATAATTATTGGCGTTACGCTTAAGTATTCTATATTATTAAAATTTTATTATATAATCATAAATAACAGTTACCTTACTCTGGAGACTGCTCGACTACGCTGTTGTAACAACTCGAAGGCTTCACAGAATCTGCGACACAAGGTTTCACACAACACACCATCTTTTTACACGTCCAGGATGACTGGTAGACAATGCTATTAGCATTAAGTCCTCCTAGCACATCATTGTTCTGTGCGGAAGTTTTAAATAAATAAATAATAAATAAGGTTTCTAATCTTAGTGTAGGTTCTGCAAATCACAAATCTTGTGCATATTGTCAAGCAATTCAATAGTAGAGTATTCAATAGTAGAGTATTTAACATCAGGTTTCAGCAGTAGTAGAGCTCTTTGTGAGAGGGCTCGTCCGGGGAAGTACCACTGTACCTATTTCTGCCGCAAAGTAGTGATGTTCGCATTGCTGTGTTCCGGTTTGAAGGGTTTGGGTGCCGGTGAAATTACAGGCACATGAGGCTTAACACCTGTATGCCTCAAGTTGGTGGATGCAGGGTAGTGCATTGTAGTGCACGTAACTAACGTGCGTGACCTACAAGGCAATGCAATTGCATAAAAAGGTAGGTCATCTGTTAGTTCTATCGATAAGTCGTATACAAAACAATTCTATGCCAAACAAACAACTTGCCGTGGGTTCAAATCCCACTCGGTAACATCCTTTTATTATTTCATGCGTAGGCAATTTGTTTTCTTTGTTTTATTTGCACTGTTGTTATTTGAAAGAGTTTTAAGTGCGTGTATAGTGGGTGCATCCTTTGATTGTCTTTGGATTACCTATTGACATTGAACGAGAGCGTGGGTGTCTGTGTGTATACCTAGGTAATACCATACCAAACTGATGTAATCATTTTGTTTTGAAGAGGATTTTTTTCTATGAGTCATAAAACTCAATAAGGCAATGCTTTGTTTTAGGTGGGTAACCACTTAACATCAGGTGAGCCATATATGTATTTGTTCCATGAGCAAGTTGTATAAAAAAACAAACGTACGAAACATTATGACGGTATAAGTATGGTACAATTTTTTTTATGCTACTGTTGGTGGAACAAGCGTATGGCCCACCTGATGTTAAGTGGTAACCATCACCTATAATAAAGCATCGCCTTGTAGGTCACGCACGTTAAGGTAAGTGCCCTAAGATGCACAAAACACGGTGTAACTACATATTTCAACGAGTTTATTAATGTCAGGGTACAACGCTTCTCTATGCTTAGAATGTAACCGCTCAACATTAGGTGGGTTATACATATTATTGTTTTGTCATAATGGAAGAAATAAACACAGTTGACTCAGACGTACTGAGTATTATACGGACTCGCACACGAAGGGTTCCGTACGATTATCTATAATAAAAACAGCTCGCAAAATCACGTTCATAATACTCTCTAATTAGCACGGTTCATGAGATACAGCCTGGTGACAGACGGACAGACAGACAGACAGTGGAGCCTTATTAATAGGGTCCCGTTTTACCATATAGGTACGGAACCCTAGAAAGAAAGTATTTATTACCACCTGAAGTAATGGTCAAGAGTCAAGGTGTACCACTGTTATTATAACTATTGATTGTCACATCCCACGCACACTTTCAAACCCATCATTATGTGCCTACACGTTTGTAAGTTTCACTATTTTCTAGGAGCGTTTGAGACGCAGATTTGAAAACAAGCGTTTGGATTTTATATAGCCTAAGATCTGGATGCAAGATTACTGAGCTTATCTGTTTGTAAATCAAAACTAATTTTTATTTATTTACTAGCGGCCGCTCGCAGCTTCGCCCGCGTGTCAGTTTTTTTCCGTTCCCGTTATTTTTTCGGGATAAAAAGTAGCTTATAAATACCAGTAGCACCTAAGTGCTATTCATTCATATATTAAGGTGTATACGTTGTTGGTGACACATAAATAAATAAATATGTTAATCTAGGTTAAAATCTAAATCTATTCCAAATTTCATCCAAATCGGTCCACTGGTTAGAGCGTGAAAGAGTAACAAACATCCATCCATCCATACTTACAAACTTTCTCGTTTATAATATTAAGTAGGATATAAAAAAATAATTAATTCATTTGAACCCGTGATAAAAAGGCGGAATTGCTACCTTGCTACTACTAGACCACCAGTGCTCACAGTAAGTAGGTTGGTAGGTACATAATACCTGGAGCTGAGTGTTCAGACTTGTGACTTGATAATTACGACATAAATCATCACGAAATAACCCACTGGAGACAGATAAGTACTTCACAACACTGACTACCCCGTTTCCGTCAATCCACGGGGTCAGCCCTAACTGAACAGTATACATGCACCTTTTGTGGCTGTCATTGAATTCATATATCTATACTATCTATTATATATATATTATATATTATTATTATATATATATATATAAAAGAAAGTCGTGTTAGTTACTTCACTTATAACTCAAGAACGGCTGAACCGATTTAGCTGAAAATTGGCAGGGAGGTAGTTTAGAGCCAGGAGAAGGACATAGGATACTTTTTATCCCGTTCGACATCATTCCCGTGTGACTTGACATTTAACGTCAGTCACTATAAAACGTGGTATAACAAAAAAGAATCAGACTTGGAATAACAAAATTGACGTATAATGACAGCTATGTAATGACGTATGGATGACAATTTGATAATGACAGCTATGTAATGACGTATGGATGACAATTTGATAATGACAGCTATGTAATGACGTATGGATGACAATTTGATAATGACAGCTATGTAATGACGTATGGATAACAATTTGATATTTGTAAGAAATCAATAGTAAAACTATTTCTATTAAATAAATAATTCACATTATTGCCCAATTGCCCATTCGTATAAACAGTGAAGTGAACTATAAAACTCGGTATGGTTGAAAATTTAAGTTTTTAGGTGAAGTGAAGTTTAATTAATAATGCCGCGACCAAGACGATCGAATCTTTCCCGACAAAGCCTAATTTTTTTTGTATTTTTTCCAATAAAAAAAAATCTGCTTATTTATTGACATTAAGGCGGAACAAAGTTCGCCGGGTCAGCTAGTAATATTATAAAGAGGAAAAATTTGATTGTTTGCTTGTTTGCATTGAATAGGCTCCGAAACTACTGGACCGAAATAAAAAATTCTTGACATAGGCATATTATATTTTCAAAAAAATTAGGGATCCTGACTAAAGCCCGTGCAAAGCCGGAACGAGCTACTAGTATTTAATAACTAGAGAAACGCTTGTCTGGACTGACTGATTGACCAACTGACTGACCGATATTATAGAGAACGCACAGCCTAAATCCTTGGTCGTAGAGACTTGAAATTTTATATTTTTGTATTTTATGTATATTTATTTTGGTGCGTAGAGGTCTACTAAGAAAGGAATTCCCTAAATTCAACCCCTAAAAGAATACATCGGGGGTTGGAGTTTGCATGAAAAAGCAGATGGCCCACCGTAGGTTAAGGAGTTACCATCTCGCATATAACAATAATTACCTCGCAGGTCACGTTCGTTAGGAACGTGCCCTACGATGCACTGCTCTATGTCCATCAACCTGAAGTATACTGGTGTACACCTCATGTACCTGTAATTAACCGGCACCCTCACTCTTCAAACCGGAACACGGCTGCTTGCCTGCAGAAATAGGTATAGTGGTAGTACTTCCCCGGACGAATCCTTCACTAACAGCTCTACTACTACTAGAGCGTGATAGCGTGATTGTATGCAAGCATATAGTGTCGGTCTTCGGGTTTCAACATCGACGTGTGGGCGGACGGGTAGCGCCGGTTTGCGATACATTTTTTGAGCCCTTTGGTTATGGGCCTAGCACAATTAGATCAGGCAACAAAACAACCAAATAGACAGGTATAAATTCGTTATAACAGCAAGTATTAGTGTTGATTAGTTGTCATCAAATAATGAACTTTATTATAAACGAGTGCGGAAGAGGGTAGACCGTTTTGTCTGCCAATAACATTAGATCTACTTACCACAGACTTCAGTTCGACCCGTGATCATGGCGCATGCAACTGTGCCGAAATATCGGGAAACAATCAAACTCAAAAATCATGGTAAATATCCCATTTCTATCCAAAATTTTGATCGATACCATAGTTTAAAAAGTTATAACTTTATTATAGTTCACAATGGCATAAAATACATTTAATGAATCTTTTTTTTACTACGGAGTAACTGAAGAAAGTATTGTTTGCCAGGATACTAAATATAGCACCCAGGCACACACGCATGGATCCACAATCGGATTCCTTCACGGACCACCGACCAAGCTTCCAAGCTTCTCATAAAAAGTGCGTCCTCAACAGCCAAGGCTGTCGCGTGGAATCTTGCAGTTATAAGTAAAGGCATCTGGTCCAACGGGTCCTCCCAGTTTACGATAAACTGACACTTTGTTGCTTTGCAAAGAAATTGCAATACAAATTAAAGAATTCAAGGTTAAAGTGAGGTCTTGAAAAGTACCTGTCGAAAAAGGCTTATAATCACAAAAGAACTTTCAATATAGATCTTATAAAATCCCAAAATTTTAAATTGAACATACTAAATGATGTACATACTAAATAGGTAACCAATTATTTAAAAGGAGAAAGAAAAAAAACTCCCTACTTTATATTAACTGGGTAGAACCACTCCTAACGGTAGACTCTGACCTGACCTCAAATGGGTAGACGGCGTAGAACAAGTCCTACAGGAAATCAAAGCTTGAAAAAAAGCTTAAGATAGACCTGGCCGACCTGAAATTTACTGGTCCAGACCAGACTAAGTCCTATCGTGGCCTAGCGCTTTTGATGGAGGTAGGGTCAATAAGATCACTGGAAAAAAAACTTGTCGTTACGTCGTCGTGATAGAGTTCATATTGTGTCATCAAATCTATCAAAACGGAACGATTCAGTTTGGGTATCGCAAGTAAGGGGCAGTTCCTTTTTCAAAATTAAACGAAACTTCAAACAGTCGTCGAGCTAAATCAAGTTCAATGACAGCTGTGACGCAACATCCCATAAGTGACATCTGACTTTACCAATCCATGCCTGATTGCAACCAAAAGGTGAGGTGCTTATTTTGGTAAAGTATACTTTCATTAACTGGTCTTGTCAAAATAAGACGAAAGTTTGAGTGAAGGACGCTTTTTAAATTACTTTCTCTCAAGATCAATGTGGGAATTATGCAAGAGGTGATAAATTTGAATTTGAATGAAATACTATTTCGAACTTTAAAATTTGTGTTTAGAACGGGGCTCGTTTTTTTTAATAAAACTAAACATAAGCATAGGTACAGTTAGCTGAAATTGAGAACATCAAAACGATGTATGAAGTTTAGTCCAAAAATTTGACGTAAAATCGGATAATTTCTATAAAAAAGATCATGAAAAATCAAAGTCAATGTATTTGATTCTTCTATACCAATTCTGTGCCAAATACTCTCGCCGGATAGTTGGTTGGTTAGTAAGGCTTCATTGGCATAATTATTATAACGTTGACAATTATTTTTCACCCGAATGCTGAAGCGCTGAGTTTTCTGTAGCAAACATAAACTCAATAAAATAATATTTTTGAACTGTAGTTTGATTAAGATGTCCCCATTCTCTGCTATCATTGTTTGTATGAGATTTTGCAGTGTAAACAAGATAGGGCAGTCACTGTAAATACGGATAAGACTTTTAATGTACCTAACTACAGCAAAACTAGAACACCAATTCAAACTGGTTGTTATAAGAACCCTTAATTAAACGCATAGGCACAGAAACGACAAACAATGAGTTTTGCCGCTTAAAGATAATCTAACCAATTCGATCGTGCGAAATACATTTCATAGTAGGACAGGTTTGTCATTCTTCGTTTGAAAAAAGTACAAAAAGCTACGACATTAGTCACTGAAGGATCTATTCGTAGATCTATTCGGAGCCTTGTTTCATAGAACAAGTGGTAACCAAACTCTAGGCCCACCCGTATCCGGATACGGGTGGGCCTAGAAATTATTTTAAAAACACATCTCGATACCCGGGTATCGAGATGTGTTTTTAAAATAATTTCTTAACATTGCGGCTATTTTTTTTTACCAAGGAAATTGGTGTGTGTTGTGTGGGGTACACAACACACCAATTTTTGGAATTGAAATTGAAGCTTCCCTATTCTAAGATACGCAGTGAAACATCTGGAAGAAACGACACTTTAGGCCTCAAACTTCAATCAAAATAATTTTGTAACAGAACTGTCACAAAGTGACGTATATGTTCTTCCCAAAAACAAAAATTAGCAAAATAACATTGATAAGCCGAATTTCAACTGCAATTGTTCTAATTTCAAAATTGCTATTAAAAATTAATGTGGTTATTTATCGAAGCAATAATAGCATAAAGTTTATAGCGCCATAATTCAAGGGACCGCCCAGGTATTGCCATTGCGTGTGTTGTATTTAATTTTTATGATGGCAACACAGGCTTTCAAGTCGCCGGTCGATTCAAATTTGCATTTTGCTTTTTTGTATCTGTAAGAATATAAATACCGATGACTGACACTTCAGGGGACACGTATGCAATTGGACAACATTGGAGAAAACAAATCTATTCAAAATTAGAACATCCTTCGCTATATCAAAAATGCTTAGAAGAATCATCCTCAGTAAACAAACCATTATCAAACTTAGAACACGTTTAAAAAAGTTGTTAGAATAATCATAAACGTTCTTCGTAAACAAAGCATTAGGTCCTTACAATAAAAGAGTAATGAGACGCACATTTATAATGCTCGCATACATAATACTTGCATACATAATGCATGTATACAACATGGCTAATGTTCGTGCTCTGTATAATAAGCGCTGGTCCCAGCGGACAGTTTCACTGGACGAAAGTGAATCGGAAGAAATAAGAAGGCGTATTATGTTTTACCTTCTTCCGGGGTTAGGTATCTAAAGCCGCGTTGATACGATCAGAGTGTTCGGACCGAGTGGACTCGTGCGAGTAAGCTTCATACGAGTGTAATAGGATAGCTGTTGATACTAACATAGTTCACTTGGATCATTTTCGCCATTCTTTCAATTATTTTTATCAGTCAACGTATGGGACTTTTTCGGAGCGGGACGTTTTGAGAAAGGGGTATTTTGCACAAGGGATAGTTTGCAAAGAAGACTTTTTGCGAATGGGACGTAATTTTGGTGGAGGGGCTTTTTGCGAGTGGGACCTTATGCGCCTAAACCATCGAAACATGACGGATTTTGTGCGAAATAGTAATTGACGCCATTTTGTTTTCCTATTCTCATACGAGCTAGCTCGGAAAAGTAGACCTCGATTCGAGTCTACACGAATCGGACGAGTGCGCTCGGATTATGTGCGTGACCTGCGAGGCAAAGATTTGTTAGGTGATGGTTACCACTTCACATCAGGTATGCCATCTGTTGTTCCGTTAACAAGTTGCATGAAAAAGGTTTGCCCAACGAGTATGTCTCTAAGTTAAAATATTCGCAGTCGTTGTCACACAGCCCCAAACTAAGTTTAAATTGTATGCATACCTACATGTATTTTATTTTATTTATTGTACGCATTTTAAAGTACTCGTTGCTGCAAGAATGTAACTGCATATTTTATGGTATTGCATCTATGGTTAAAACCTCTAAGTAAATATGGCGTTATTGCGTAAATGTGGTGTGGAACGGAGACAAAGAATCCACTTTATTAGGATAGTTTATTGAATTATTTAAATCTAAAACAAAGGCTTTGTCTACAATAATTTGTCTTACGCGTTTGCTTATCTTGGAGTCGAGAATCTAGGTTCGGGGTTTTTTTATACAATTTGCTGATGGAACAAGCATATGGCCCACTTGATGTTAAGAGCCGATACCGATCTAATGACCTTGAGAGTTTCGTTCCTCTTTACCCCACTACTCCTCTGCAATATTTCGCGGTTAGATACATATAGGTGATCCGTTCTAATAGCGCCATCTAGCTGGCAGTTCATGAAATACGTTGTACAAGTTGACTCTATACATAAATTAACTAATCTTGGTACTTGAAGGATAGATGGTAGTTAATAAATTAAATTAGTTGTCGGGATTCGTTCTCTGTCTAAGGAGACTGCGAGCCTGCCGCCTGCTCCTTAGCAGGCCGGACATAGGAATTGAAAATTTTTATTTTTAAAAGTCGTTATTTTATTAATTTGAATATGCCATTTGATAGGTTTTTTTAATCTAAGCAATAAATGTTCTATTGCATTTTAGGCCTAGGGTTATAGTTCAGGAGTAAATGGCATAAAACTGATTTCATTGTATAAAAAAAATCAAAATGACCTCGGTTTTTATTTTACGGTTCGATAGTGTTATCAAAACTAAGCAAATTTTATCCCATTGCTATTTAGGATAGCACTTATAGTTAAAGAGTAAATGGCATAAAACAAATTTTATTGCAAGGGAAGCAACGTACTAACAGAAATAGTGGGCGTTTGCTGTATTTTTTCGTTCTGGGGTCTATTATAGCGTAGTTTTGGCACTGTCCCGCAACTTTTTTTTAGATGTATCTTACGCTTTTTTGCGTTTTTTGAGTTACACCATTTTGAATTTCAAATCTGACCAGATATTTACCATTAGGTCAACCAAATTGGTCCCTCAGTGCAAGCGATGTCAAGTGTACGGTCATACACACAAGTACTGCTCCAAAGAGCCAAGGTGTGTGAAATGCACAGGTAAACACCTCACCAAGGACTGCAAAAAACCTGCAGAAGAGAAGCCAAAGTGTGTGCATTGCGGAGAAGCACACCCAGCTAATTACAGAGGCTGCACGATAGCCAAGGAAATGCAGAAGATACGAAAATATAGGATCTGGAAAATGGGCTGTCAGTAATGAGCAAAAAGCTAAAACGTTCGCAGAATACCTAGAAGAAATATTCAAACCTAACGAAGATCAAACCGACTACATACCTATGATAAATGAAGTTTATGGTGAAACACAAGCCATAAAGCTGGTATCACCCAGAGAAGTCTGGAGCGAAATTAAAAAACACATAAACCCTAGAAAATCTCCTGGATTCGACCTTATTTCAGGAGAAGTACTACATATCCTTCCGAAAAAACTAACGACCCTTATCAACGCAGCACTTAGACTAAAGTGTGTACCAGATTTATGGAAAGTTGCTGAAGTTATCATGATAGCAAAGCCAGGAAAACCGCCACAAGAGACCTCATCGTACAGACCGATTTCTTTGCTCCCTATCATGTCAAAGCTATTTGAAAAATTGTTACTAAAAAGACTGAAGCCGCTTATTGAAAGTAAAAACCTTATACCAGAGCACCAATTTGGATTCCGAGAACAGCACTCAACGATAGACCAAGTTCACAGGATTACAAATGTTATTGAGAAAACATTTGAGGAAAAAAAAGTCTGCTCTACTATCTTTCTGGATGTGGCACAGGCATTCGATAAAGTTTGGCATGAAGGTCTATTACTAAAACTGAAGAACTTACTACCATCAGGTTTCGTAGATGTAATAGAATCTTACTACCTTAGACCCCCATGTCAGTTTTTTGTACCATGATTTAAACCCGCCATTTTGAATTTCAAATCTGACCAGATATTCGTAGTCAGCACCCCCAAATTAGTGGAAAACGACACCCATGTCAGTTTTTTGTATCATGATTTGTATCCGCCATTTTGAATTTCAAATTTGACCAGATATTCGTAATCAGCACCCCCAAATTAGTGGAAAACGACACCCATGTCAGTTTTTTGTATCATGATTTGTATCCGCCATTTTGAATTTCAAATTTGACCAGATATTCGTAATCAGCACCCCCAAATTAGTAGAAAACGACACCCATGTCAGTTTTTTGTATCATGATTTGTATCCGCCATTTTGAATTTCAAATTTGACCAGATATTCATAATCAGCACCCCCAAATTAGTAGAAAACGACACCCATGTCAGTTTTTTGTATCATGATTTGTATCCGCCATTTTGAATTTCAAATCTGACCAGATATTCGTAATCAGCACCCCCAAATTAGTGGAAAACGACACCCATGTCAGTTTTTTGTATCATGATTTGTATCCGCCATTTTGAATTTCAAATTTGACCAGATATTCGTAATCAGCACCCCCAAATTAGTAGAAAACGACACCCATGTCAGTTTTTTGTATCATGATTTGTATCCGCCATTTTGAATTTCAAATTTGACCAGATATTCGTAATCAGCACCCCCAAATTAGTAGAAAACGACACCCATGTCAGTTTTTTGTATCATGATTTGTATCCGCCATTTTGAATTTCAAATCTGACCAGATATTTGTAATCAGCACCCCCAAATTAGTAGAAAACGACACCCATGTCAGTTTTTTGTATCATGATTTGTATCCGCCATTTTGAATTTCAAATTTGACCAGATATTCGTAATCAGCACCCCCAAATTAGTAGAAAACGACACCCATGTCAGTTTTTTGTATCATGATTTGTATCCGCCATTTTGAATTTCAAATTTGACCAGATATTCGTAATCAGCACCCCCAAATTAGTGGAAAACGACACCCACGTCAGTTTTTTGTATCATGATTTGTATCCGCCATTTTGAATTTCAAATTTGACCAGATATTCGTAATCAGCACCCCCAAATTAGTAGAAAACGACACCCATGTCAGTTTTTTGTATCATGATTTGTATCCGCCATTTTGAATTTCAAATCTGACCACATATTCGTAATCAGCACCCCCAAATCAGTAGGTAGATACCTACGTACTTACTTAAAATTTCGATACAAAAAGTATCGACTTTTCTAGACTAATGATGATGAGTATGTAGATACGTGCTTATTTTTATGTCGGTACAAAAAAGTATCAACTCTATCCAGCCGTGTACAACACGTACACGGTATTTGCCTTGGAACCTTGTCGCTCTACTATTGCAAAATTGCAATAAGTCACTCTATTACAAACAGATAAAGTATCTTTTTGCAAAATAGTATCGAAACACGAATTAAAAATGCAATATTTGCAGTCTTGTAGTCCGCAGGGCGACGAGCGACACGGGTTCCCCGTACGAAAGCCAGCGGCAGACTAAATTTTATCCTTGTGCTCGCATAAACGGCGCGATTCTATACAATTTAATTTATAAATAATTCAAGTCTTTATTTTTTTTATATATTGAACGGGCATTAATTCTACTTCTTAATTATCTCACCATTGGTGTAAACCAAAAAAAAAAATATCACCAACTTTAGAAGGAGATGACGATTTATATCTAAGTTTTTAATTTATTTCGTGAATTTATGATTGAGTAAATACGACGTTAATCATACATTTGAAACGGGCACTTTGAAGTTGACATTTTGAAGATGCATGCGGACTTTTCAGTTTTCTTCTACTTCCTTTATTTACCGAGGGTATAGCATTTTAAGATAGAGAAAAAACTGCTCCGGGAGCGATTAGGTCAGTACTGGCCGTTAAGTGGTAACCATAGCCTATAGCAAAGCATTGGCTTGTAAGTCACGTTAGTTAGGAACGTGCCCTACAATACACTGCTCTGCGTCCATCAACCTGAGGCATACAGGTGTTAAGCCTCATGTGCCTGTAATTACACCGGCACCCACACCCTTCAAACCGGAACACAGCAAGCTGCTTGGCGACAGAAATAGGCATGGTGGTAGTACTTCCCCGGACGAGCCCTTCACTAAGTGTCTCTACTACTAATCCACCACCAAGGCAATAGCAACAATACAACACAAAAA
Source organism: Electrophaes corylata (assembly GCA_947095575.1). Classification (NCBI taxonomy): domain Eukaryota; kingdom Metazoa; phylum Arthropoda; class Insecta; order Lepidoptera; family Geometridae; genus Electrophaes; species Electrophaes corylata. Next base: position 4,242,163 of record OX352724.1, on the reverse strand, counting down.
AAAATTCAAAATTCAATTGATGGGGTGCTATGGGTTTTGCCATACCCGCCTGCGATGCTGGAGGTTGCGAGTTCGATTCCCGCCTCTGGATAAATGTTTGTACGATCTGCAAATATTTATTCCGGGTGTTCTGGGTATTTACTATGTATAATAAGAAAATATGTGTATGTATTGTATTAAGTATATCAGTAATCTAGTACCCATAACACAAGCTCTGCTTAGCTTGGGGCTAGATGATGCTGTGAGGATTGTCCAGCATTATTATTATTATTATTTAACTCGCGTGATTTCGGACTTGTCCATTACCGCCCTTCTCAATAAACCATTCTGTATACAATATTCCTAACATTTATTTATTTTTGTTCATAGGTAATGCAATTGATATACAGATTAAACATCAGGTGGTACATGGACTAGGTTCATTACTTAATCTCCTAAAATATATCCTAAATAGGGTCATTAATAATAATAATTTGTAAATAGTAGCTATTTTACTGAATAAATGCTTTTTGACTTTGGCTCATAAGTAGAGTTTTTTATTCGGCACAAAAAAGTCACCAATTTGACCTAAACTCGAAGCAAAATTATAGCTTTGGATAAAAACTTAATTGTCAGCTTTAACACAACTCATAGTAATGACAGCTGTCAGATTAAAAGTTATTTGTGCTAAAGTATTCCTGTGCACGCAATGGTAGCATTAACTATATGAATTGGTCAGTAGTCTAGAGGAAGCGACACCGCCTTCTGATCCTAAGGTCATAGGTTCGAATCCAGTCGTGCATTGTTCTATGTCTGGGTGTTATATGTGTTACTAGCGGCCGCTCGCAGCTTCGCCCGCGTGGCAGTTTTTTCCCGTTCCCGTTATTTTTTAGCATATATGTTAATCCAGGTTGCAATCTATAATTATTCCAAATTTCATCCAAATCGGTCCACTGGTAAAGCGTGAAAGAGTAACAAACATCCATCCATCCATCCATCCATCCATAGTTACAAACTTTCGCGTTTATAATATAAGTAGGATAGGATAATAGTAGGAAGAGTATTTATTATTATGTTTAAGTATTTTATCAGCTATCTGGTTTCCATAGTACAAGTTTTGGTTAGTTTGGGGTTAAAAGGCGTTATGTGAATGCGTGTTAATATTTATTTATTTAAATCTCAGAACAGTAGTAGTAGAGCTCCTTGTGAAAGCGCTCGTCCGGGGAAGTACCACCGTACCTATTTCTGCCGCAAAGCAGTGATGCTCGTATTGCTGTGTTCCGGTGCCGGTGAAAATACAGGCACAAGAAGCTTAACACCAGTATGCCTCAGGTTGGTCGACGCAGGGTAGTGCATCATAGGGCACGTACCTAACGTGCGTGACCTACCAGGCAATGCATTGTTATAGATACTGATTACCACTTATCAGATGGCTCATATGCTTGTTCCAACAGCTGTAGTATAAAAAAAACAAGTGTGCTTTAGACCACACGGCTGAAGTAAAACTTCTTGAATATACGAAACGTAACTGTCTATGAGAGAAAGAGAGAAAGAACAGTGCTTTCATACCCCCTCCATGGTTGTGTTAAACGTTTAACGCGACCTTGTTGGAAGTCGCATTAGGAGTATTACTTCAAAATACATTTATTGTTTGCAATTTAAAATTGTAACATGCAGGTTTAAACAGTTGGTGCAGTTGACAGTACAATAGAAATTTTCAACAATATCAATTAGGTAAAAAAAATCCTTACTACACTAAATGTGCTAAAGGAATACGATTCTTAAAGCTAGACTGATAAGGTGTATAATCACCTGTCCAGTGCCCATCATGACGTCAATCTCGCGTTGCAAAGTCTCCATGGTTGTGTTAAACGTTTAACGCGATCTTGATGGAAGTCGCATAAGAAGTATTACTTCAAAAACATTCGTTATTTTTTGCTCGCCGCTCGCTTACAGGCAGACCGTACGCTAACTTTAATTACCAAAATAGGTACTTTGTCTGGACCAACGGTTGGTATAATTTTGTAGACATCGCAGCGCAGGCGGTTACAATCTAACTTTAACTAAATACTGTGACATCGCTATCGTAAATCTATTTTCTGGGTTCCGTACCCAAAAGGGTAAAACGGCACCCTATTAATAAGACTCCGCTGTCTGTCTGTAAGGCTGTATCTCATGAACCATGATAGACAGTTGAAATTTTCACAAATGATGTATTTCTGTTGCCACTATAACAAATAATAAAAACAGAATAAAATAATATTTATTCATACAACAAACGTGATTTTTTTGCTGTTTTTGTTATAGACTAGCGGCTCGTCCCGACTTCGCACGGGTTTTAGTAAGGATCCCTAATTTTTTTGAAAATATAATATAGCCTATGACACCCGGGGGTAGTGAGGCTTCCCAATGGCGAAATAATTTTTCAAATCGATCCAGTAGTTTCGGAGCCTATTCAATGCAAACAAACAAACAATCAAACCTTTCCTCTTTATAATATTAGTATAGATCACGGTACAGAACCCTTCGTGCGCGAGTCCGACCCGCACTTGGCTGGTTTTTTATACAAACTTTTACCCCCGCTGCATCAATTTAGACGTGGAATTTCAGGCATTCCCAAAGTCAGTTGTATAAGATTCTTACGTCCTTGAGATGCATGGGACTTTTTTTTTAATTAGAATGCCAAAATATTGGTTGAAAAACTGGAAGCGTCTAATAAATAACTAAATATTTGACATTTATACACATCATCATCTAGCCCCAAATCAGGCATAGCTTATACTATAGCTTATATTATCGACGACCGATGTGGCGCGGGTTCGATTTCCGCCTTGGGATAAATGTTTGTAGGTACGATCTGCAAATATTTATTCCGGGTGTTCTGGATGTTTTCTATGTATATTGCGTCAAGTGCAACTTTTTCAACAAATACGGGACCCCTATTTACGGGACGCTAGTAGTGCCTGGATCTAATCTACAAGAAAGACTTGGTTAATACTTGCGGAGCTGACTAAACCACGGTATAGATAGTTGCATAATAATAATAATAATAATGCTGGACAATCCACACAGCGTCATCTAGCCCCAAGCTAAGCAGAGCTTGTGTTATGGGTACTAGATGACTGATATACTTTGGAAAACTATTAGTAAGTACAAAACTACAACCCCAGTTTTGAAACGTATTCCTCGAGGTGCCCGCATCTCTGTCGCTACTGCTCTTTCACAGGCCATTAGGAACGTTGTATCAAAAAATACGAAGCGAGCTTGGGAACATTTACTAGTTTTTCCTTACAGCGTACTTCATGTAGAGAAAGATTTAGGCAACAAATTATCACTAACGGTTCGGATCAAACAAAATTGTGTTAGATATACTGCACGTGAAGAGCACTCGCCTGTTTTGAATGCAGATCAGGACACACAAATAAATTCAAAATCTCTAAAACCATTGGCTGAGTCTTCTATCTACAAACTTGTGGAGAGCAAACTCAGCGATGGTGACATCAAGGGTGCCTCCCGTATTTTGTTTTCTAGTGACACGATAGCTCCAAATTCTAATGATACTCTCATATCTCTTGAGAGTAAGCATCCGCCCGCAGGGCCAAACCTTCACCTCCCCGAACCACCCCAAGAGAGTGATGTCGCTGTGGACACGACCAGCCAAGATGTGCTTAGGGCCGTCATGTCGTTCCAGAGTGGCTCTGCCGGCGGCCTGGATGCTGTGACTCCACAGCATCTAAAGGATTTGCTGTCTGGCGGATCTGGCCATGCAGGTGAAGTCCTTCTGGGGGACCTGACGTCCCTGATCAACTTGATGTTGTCAGGTCGAGTCAACAGCGAGATCACATATCTCCTGTACGGTGCAAACCTTTGCGCACTCAAAAAGAAGGATGGCGGGATAAGACCCATAGCCGTGGGCACCACCTACCGTCGCCTTGCAGCTAAAGTCTGCTGTCGGAAAGAAGCCGACTACCTAGGCGACTATTTCCGACCTGTTCAGCTGGGCTTTGGTTCGCGAGGCGGTTGTGAGGCAGCAGTACATTCCCTTCGTACATTTTTGGATCAAAATTATGGGGAGGTGATTCTGAAGGTTGATATCAAAAACGCCTTCAATTCCGTAGACAGGGGCGCCTTGCTAAAAGAAATTAAAGAAAAAATTCCCGAAATTTACCCATTTCTCTGGCAGTGCTATGGCTCGCCTTCTAAATTAATTTACCGGAACAATGATATTTCGTCTGCCGTTGGTTGTCAGCAAGGTGACCCTCTTGGTCCGGCCATTTTTAGCCTTGCTATCCATCCAATTATTCAACGTCTCCAATCCAAGCTTAATGTTTGGTATTTGGATGACGGAACTTTAGGTGGAGATGTGGATACAGTTTTTGGCGATCTAAAACTCATTACAGATGAATTTCGGCAAATAGGTTTAGAATTAAATTTTTCGAAGTGCGAACTTTTTCTTTCCGACACTTGTTTGAATAAAAATTATATCGTTGAAAAGTTTAACAGTTTGGCCCCTAATATTACAGTTGTAGATAAGTGTTCACTTCGACTCCTTGGTTCACCAATTCTTGATGAATCCTTTCCGACATTCATAGATGAGAAAATTCAAAATTTTAATAAAACTTCGGACCGATTACTTAAAATTAATAGCCATATGGCTTTTACAATTATTAGGTTTTGCCTTTTTGTACCTAAATTTACATACTCTTTACGATGTTGTCAATTGTGGAAACACAGTGAGCTGGTGGAAGGCTTAGACAACATAATAAAGAATACTTTATCATCGGTTTTGAATATTTATTTGGATGATAAGGCGTGGTCGCAGGCCTCCCTACCTGTCAAATTGGGAGGCTTAGGTATTCGCAAAATTTCTAGTGTAGCCCTACCAGCTTTCTTGTCTTCCGTCTATAGCACTAATCCATTGGTTCAAAAAATTCTAACCCCGTCTCTTTTGGTTACTCCTGGCATAACTCTCAAAATTTCTCATCTAGACGAGGCTCGAAATGCTTGGCATATTGCTTGCCCCAATACGGCTCCCCCCACATGTCTTTCGTCTCAACGGCAATGGGACGGGCCTCTGTGTGAGTTGACACGGAATTGTCTGTTACAAACGTGTTCCAGCTCTGCAGATCGTGCCCGTCTCCTAGCAGTTTCTAAATGGGAGTCAGGACATTGGTTACAAGCTCTTCCTTCACATAACATTGGTACTCTAATGGATCCTGTCACGTTCCGTATTGCAACTTGTCTACGGTTGGGTGCGCGGTGCTGTGCGCCTCATCAATGCCAGTGCGGTACTGCAGTTGACCAGCTTGGTCATCACGGATTATCGTGTACTAGAGCCGCCGGTCGAATGTCTCGCCACGCCAGTCTTAATGACATCATCCGGCGGGCCTTTACCACCGTGAACGTGCCAGCCATTCTCGAGCCGAATGGTCTGCTGCGTGACGATGGTAAACGACCTGACGGTATGACCCTTGTCCCTTGGGAGGTGGGGAGACCCTTGGTGTGGGACGCTACTTGCGTTGACACGCTAGCGCCTTCCCATCTGTCGAGGACATCCGTTGGGGCTGGCGCGGCGGCAGATTTTGCCGAGGATCTCAAGAGGCGCAAATATGCAGGTCTCGACAGAGCCTACAGATTTGCTCCTCTTGGAGTCGAGACTCTAGGTCCGTGGGGTACCGAGGCCCTCCGGGTTTTTAAAATTCTTTCGGGGCGTCTGGTCGAAGCGACACGTGACCCGAGAGCATCGGTCGTCAGTGCATAATAATGACTTATAGTATTTTCTGTTTGTTGGTCATGTTATAGTTTAAATTTCATTGAATGAATTTTATGCGCATAAAATAAATCTATTTTGCCCGTACACGGCACGCATTGTATGAAAGTGTATGAAAGACTTGCACGTGTGTATACAGGATATTATGATTCTTTTATTTTATGCTCCTTGGGATAGTGATGTGACTGTTCTATCTATCGATGAATTTAATAAAAGTAGGTCAAAGGGATGAAAGCATTATACCATGATAATGAGACAAGTTACCTTTGGTAACTTACTGTTGGTGTATATGAGATAGATTTCGTAGATATTAGAGAATCTTCACCATATGTGGTAAATGTCATATAGGCTTGGTCGCGAGGAACTGGCGCTTAGATTCACCTAGATTTAAGACGTTTCAAGATAACCCCTGCGGATATTACTGAATAAATGCTTTTTGACTTTGACTTTGTAATATTTGGCCGTATCTCTGATTACCTCCTTTAAGACGAAATCGTGTACATTTCCACTGGTATACAAATATATTTCCAACCAATTATGCACAACACTGCGTCACAGCCACAATTAGGTCACTGTGTTTTCATTTCGCATATCGATTTCTACCGCGGTAACCCCAGAATAAATCATAGATACCGAAACATGATACGTTTATTCTAAATATAATTACTATTTGATTGATACATAAGTATACTAGCGAAATGCGGGCGCGAAGTTATTTTCATACAAACTTCAACCCCCGCTGTACCCGTTAAGGAGCTGAATTTCAGGAATTTCTTTCTTAGTACACCTTTACGCACCAAGACGAATATACCCTGAAAATTTCAAGTCTTTATAACCATTGGTTTAGGCTGTACGTTGTCTATATTATATAAGTTAGTCAGGCAAGATAAATATTCTTATACGAGTAATTGGTATAGTTTTGGAGAATGATAAGGTAACTGTACCTACTTATTCTTTTATTACTAACACTATAGTAAGATTGTGTTGTGCTGATATGGTAGTAACTATATTTATTGCTACCAGTGCTTGACTCTACAATATAAAGAGTTTACTTCCTGGTAGATTGCATGCCTACTTTAGACTAACGTAGAGTAAATATTTAAATACTGTGCCTCTATTGGTAGAGTACCTATTTATAAATTGAAACATCTGCCTGTTTATTTATTTGATTCCTTATTGCACTAAATAAGGTTTATATAAAAAGAGAGCTTAATGCTAGAAATAATTTACTACCAGCCAACCTTATTCAGTGACATTGGCGTGCTAAAACTAAAGAGTTATAGACAATTTTAAAGACATCTAAACTCATATAACTTTAAAACATATAAATAACAATAAATTAAATTTTCTACCTATAGTAAAAACCTGCAGTTAGAAAACAGAGTTATTTTATAGTGTGTATAGGTAGGTCTGTAATATTTATTTAATAAAATAAATTAAAACCTATATTATTGTTAGAAACGGGATATTTACCATGTTTTTTGAGTTTGATTTAACACGATATTTCAACGCAGAGAGGGGTAACCATGAGCTCGGTAGTTTGCTTGTCTAATCTGTACCGTGAGCTCAGTCCGAACAGGCCCGAACAGATTCGAACAATGTATATACAAGGGCGTCTTCGTACAAGTCCGGAGTCCGTTATTTAGTACTTATCACGAAAAAAATGTGAAAAAGTGCTGTCAAGTAGGTACAATAGTAACGGTAATTTTGGTATCGTATTAGACAGTTTGCAACCGTGCTATAAGAGCTCACGATGGAGGGCAGTGGCATGCGCCATGATCTAAGGCCAAACTCAAAAATAACTGCCTAATATTCCGTTTATAACAAAAACACTGATAAAAACATGATAACTTTAAAACGTTATAAAAATATTGTCAATAATCGGTTGGTTACTCGCATCGATAAATGCCATAATATTGTTACAGTTATCGATGTTTTCTTATCGATAAATCTCTTAACTATGCGCGGCACTGGTGCGATATGAGAAGGGTCAACGCACTCTGACACACTGAACGTGTTTTAATGCAATGCTTGAGATAAAAATATGCTTGAAATTACCAATCAGTGTAAGGCTCTTGAGAATATGAATGAGGCTATGGGGTTCTATGGGTAACATAATAATATTGTGGGCACTTGAGAAGGAAAGTTCGACTTTCTAAACAGGCTTTAAGTAGGTTCATTAGACTTTCAATTCAACAGACTTTTTAGCTGAAGTTTTTTTTTAGTTGAGTGTGAGTTTAATTAAGTACCTAACCAACTTATCTGACGACGAACTAACTTGACGACCGATGTGCGCGACGCAGGAGGTTGCGGGTTCGATTCCCGCCTTGGGATAAATGTTTGTACGATCTGCAAATATTTATTCCGGGTGTTCTGGGTATTTTCTATGTATTTATATGGGTTAGGTGTACGTTGCTATCGTGCCTGCGAGACAATGCTTGTAGGTGATGGTTACCACTCAACATCGGGTGGGTATACTCTTTCCCTCAATAAGTAGTATAAAAAACATGCGACCGACCTCACAGCTCAGTGAGTAGTAGCTCTGCCTTCTGTGCTGTAGGTGGTTCGATCCCCACCTACGACAAATTAATACTTGTGTATTAGTTTATTACTTTAGTATTCTATCAACCATGTGATGTTGTATAAAAATGTCAACGAAGAAAAATTATAATTATTTGACCATCGTATAGTATTACCAAACAACCTATACCACGAGAGTTTCCAAATCAATAAATCATTAAAATTTGGTAATTAATTAATTTACTTCTGCTGAGGAAGCCATGAAGATGACCTTTCCGACGAAGGAATTTGTATAGATTTTGAAATTACGAAATGAAGGTGAACATGTACATTTGAAATGTCACACACAACGTTTACTGATGAGAATCCAATCAAAACTAAACATTACCTTGAAAATTAATGTTCTAAATTTAAATTCCTGACTTTGAACCTATTGGCCAATATGCTAGTATTTTAGAATGATTTAAAAAGTATAAAATATACAACCTCCATGGCGCCAATGCGTTGATTATAATAGTCAACTGAGATATTAGAATTACAGGTTTTCTCTTTCTCTCTGCAAATATTCGTTTTATTATGTTAGTAGTAGTAGAGTTCTTAGTGAAGGGTTTGTCCAGGGAAGTACTGTCACTATACCTATTTCTACCGCCTAGCAGCGTGCTGCGTTCCGGTTTGAAGGGTGTGGGGTTAAATTACAGGCACATGAGCCTTAACACCTGTATGCCTCAGGTTGATGGACGCTGAGCAGTGCATCAAGTCAAAGTCAAAGTCAAAAAGCATTTATTCAGTAATATCCGCAGGGATCATCTTGAAACGTCTTAAATCTAGGTGAATCTAAGCGCCAGTTCTTCGCGACCAAGCCTAGAAGACACATCGTAGGGCACGTTCCTAATAAGCGTGACGTAGCAATGATTTGTTATAGGCCTATGATAACCACTATACATCAGGTGGGTCATCTGCTTGTTGTATCAGCAAGTTGTATAAAAAATTATGTTGCAGGTCCTCGTGAATAGTAGATACTAATACCCTACCCTCAACTCAGGGGAATCTAGTTTGGGTTCAAAATAACAATGGTTTTATTCATATTAATTTTTTAGTGCATCTTTAGCTAAAATGGCCGATAAGTCTGTTGCAATCTATTTTTGTTGATAAGAGAGACTGCTGTATGTTTATTATTACTCGCCCACGTGATTTTTGTACAAATTTCAACCCCTGTAGTACCCGTTTAGGGGTTGAGTTACGGGAATTCCTTTGTTAGACAAATATACCCTGAAAATTTCAAGTCTCTACGACCACTGGTTTAGGCTGTGCGTTGTCGTCAGTTTGTCAGGGCAAAGCTAAGAATATGGAAAGATTCTTTTGATTGGTATTCATAGATATGAGTACATATTATTATTATTTTGAAAAAGAAACGTATAGTTTTTAAACTTTAAACCTAAGACTGGTGTCTGAAAAAATCGTTGATTTTATCAAAGGACAAAGATTCTTATAAATACATATTATTTTGAAAAAAGAACGTACCTATGGTTTTCAACTTTAAACTAGTGAGCGGTGTCTAAAAATTACTATCGATTATATTATCGATGAAAGGTGAGTTTTTGCGTAGTTTCATAAAATAGCAGCAACTGTAAGGAGGTCACGACAAATAATAGTTCATTCATAAAACTGGTTAGCGCGTCACGTAAAACGCGTCATGCTTTTTTAACAAACTATTGGTAACTTTGAAAGGTGCGCTAATCTTTAACGTCTATGCAATAAAGTCCATATTTGTAGCTAAATAATCGAATAAATATAGTTGTATAGCGGTTAATTGGTATTATTTTGCCTTGTTCATGATTCACCAGTCAGTCAAGTTGCAAGGAGGACGAATAACGTGCGCGCTTGCCTCTTGTTTTTTAATTTTATTTTTTAATCGGTGCGTGTGACAACGCTCTGTGCTTTTCATTCTAATTCGGGATAGTGTGAGGACAAGTGTTACCAGTGTCTGGATTTAAGGAGATTTGGATAACTTTATAGTAAATGGTAAGTTGTACTTTTGACCAACAAGGTAGATATTAATTGGGTTAGTTTGGATCTTGCGGTTTTACGAACGAATCTAAAATTATAATCAAACTTTTAGAAAACTTTGTTTCCAGTTTTCAGTTCTACGTTTATTATTTTATAGTTAGTTTAGATATTGGAGTGATTATTTTATATAATTTATTAAATATACTAAATAATGTAGAACTTATGCTATACTTTAATAAACTAAAGTTTTAGCTTTATCATTTACTACTAAAAGTGATTGATGATTTAATGTGCTGCTTTTTGCTTTTTTTTTCTTTTATTTACTTTTAATGTCTTACGGCCGAACACTCAAACACAACTTAAACTTAATCACGTCTCAAGTCGCGATTTTTTTACAGTTTGCAGTGAAAGTCTGTCAAAAATTCATTACTTGATATGTGATTAAATTTAAGCTGCGTTTGAGCATACGGCCGTTAAGGTGGAACAAGGTGGAACTAAAAGATTTAGTACTAAATCTTTACACGCTTGTAACTTTCAAGGTACAAGGATTTTACTGCAGAATATAGGGTATCGAGCCTAGATAACGGCAAGATAATTCAGTATCAAACTTAACTTCGGACGCACGTTAATAAATAGTAGAGATATTCAGTTACAGCGTTTGTATGGAAGTAGTAACGACTTATTCCACCTTAAACCTTTAGTTTTGAAAGATGTTTAAGTAATGTATTAGAGTCAAGAGCATACCGTTCTTGAGAGTTCCCACAATGATGTCACCACGCTTAAAGTAGTTAACGTAAACACATGCCGGAAGAGCCTCTTCACATTTTGACTTTGAAATTACTACTAAGATTATGTACATAATATTATTGAAGTAATACTTCTAATGCGACTTCCAACAAGGTTGCGTTAAACGTTTCACTACCATGGAGGGGGTATGAAAGCACTGTTCTTTCTCTCTTTCTCTCATAGCCAGTTACGTTTAGAATGTGACACCCGGAATAAATATCAGCAGATCGTACATACATTTATCCCAAGGCGGGAATCAAACCCGCAACCTCCTGCGTCGCAGGCGGATATTCGCCCGCCGCGCCACACCGGTCGTCTAATCTATAAAAAAGGTAATACGCGATAAATACCCGTGTAATAAGCTCTGTCACTGTTTGTCATTATCCATTGGTACGAGATAGCAATACACGTTTTTTTGATGGATTTTCATTAGTATTGGTAATAGCTTCAGTAAGTAGTTACACGTAGTTGATTATCTTTTTGTTCGAAACACTTTTAATTGTCTACGTGGATGATATATATATATATTGGACTTGCTGATGGAACACGCAAATGGCCCAGCTGATGTTGAGTGGTCACAATCACCTGCTTCGTTATAAGTTATTAGCTGACCCTGGCTCACTTCGTTGGGCAAATAACTTTTAACTTAATTACATAGTACTTAATATCCTATTAATATTATAAACGCGAGAGTTTGTAAGTATGTATGGATGTTTGTTACTCTTAAACTTTACTCAAAAACTACTTAATGAATTTTAATGAAACTTTACAATATAATAGCTTATACATCAGAATAACACATAGTGGGTATTTATCGCGTATTCCTCTACGCTCCAAGATGAATATATCCTGAAAATGTAATACAAGTTTTTTTTACACAAGTTTCAACCCCCACTGTACCCGTTTAGGGGTAGAATATCAGGAATTCCTTTCTTAGGACAAAATCTCAAGACGAATATACATAATTAAATATATAATTTTAAGTTTCTACGACTAGTGGTTTAGGCTGTGAGTTGTCTATATGTCAGTCAGTCAGGACAAAGTTTATAATAATTGGTATAGAGTATGTGTTTTGTTAGTTAGTTTCCTGTGTCCTTTAACAACGGCCTCCAACCAGTTTCTTTAATATCTTTCCTCTGTTCCCTTTGCTATATTTATTATTTATTTCCGGGTGTTCTGGGTATTTTCTATGTATAATAAAAAATATCTATGTATGTAATGTATTATATTAAGTATATCAGTCATCTAGTACCCATAACACCGACCACCACATTTGACGACCGATGGGGCGCGGTGGGCGAATGTCCGCCTGCGACGCAGGAGGTTGCGAGTTCGATTCCCGCCTTGGGATAAATGTTTGTACGATGTACAAATATTTATTCTGGGTGTTCTGGGTATTTTCTATATATAATAAAAAATATGTACGTATTTAATGTATTGTATTAAGTATATCAGTCATCTAGTACCCATAACACAAGCTCTGCTTAGCTTGGGGCTAGCTGATGCTGTGTGGATTGTCCGGCATTATTATTATTATTATAACAGAAACTTTGCTTAGCTTGGGGCTATATTGATGATGCTATGTGGATTGTCCAGCATTATTATTATTATTATGATAAGTATATCAGTCATCTAGTACCCATAACAGAAACTCTGCTTAGCTTGGGGCTAGATGATGCTATGTGGATTGTCCAGCATTATTATTATTATGATTATTATTATAATTATAAGAACCTTTGCCTGACTACGCTCTGCCTAAATCAATAGTCGTATAAACTTGAAATATTCAGGGTATATTTGTCTTGGTACGTAAAGTAGAGGCGTACTAGGAAAGGAATTTCGGAGATTCAACCCCTAAACGGGTACAGCAGCGCCGGCGGCGGTTAGAGTTTGTATAAAAATAACTTCACGCGGGCGAAGTCGCGCGCAAACATTTATCCCAAGGCGGGAATCGAACCCGCAACCTCCTGCGTCGCAGGCGGACATTCGCCCGCCGCGCCACATCGGTCGTCAAATGGTATAGGGTTTCGTCGCAGTCACTTTCCTATAAGCAAACAGAGATAGCAATAGTTTTATAATTGGTCTTACAATTATACACATTATACAAAGTACACTTACCTAATATTATTTATTGTATTATGTCTCTGAGTCATAGATGTCTCATGGTGTTTATTATGAATAATAAGTTACTAAATGGCGTAGGTTGGTATTTCTTTGAATTTGCATTGAAACAAGACAGGCTTACTATAATACTATCGAGCCTCATAATATAAAAAATATAAAATAAAGTTTAACTAGCAGCCCGTCCCGGCTTCGCACGCCTTTTAGTAAGGATCCCTATTTTTTAGAATATACAATACTAGCGGCCGCTCGCAGCTTCGCCCGCGTGGAAATTTTTTCCCGTTCCCGTTATTTTTTCAAGATCTTTGTTACTCTTTCACGCTGTAACCAGTAGACCGATTTGGATGAAATTTGGAATAAACTTGGATTAGCATACAGGCTACTTTTTATCCCAGAAAAAATAACGGGAACGGGAAAAAAACTGCCACGCGGGAGGGGCTGCAAGCGGCAGCTAGTAATATAATATGTAATCTCATAACTATGAATAGATTACATAATGTAAGAAGGCACTCCTATCATCATAGTCTTGCCTTGTGCCCTTAGGCAGATCATGTGACTTCATGTTATCAAATAAATCGATTTACTTTAAAGTGGCTGAAGCTATTACGAAACATAACCGAATTGAATGACGACCGACCTGCGACGCAGGAGGTTGCGGGTTCGATTCCCGCCTTGGGATAAATGTTTGTACGATCTGCAAATATTTATTCTGGGTGTTCTGGGTATTTTCTATGTGTAATAAAAAAATATCTATATACGTAATGTATTGTATTAAGTATATCAGTCATCTAGTACCCACAACACAAGCTCTGCTTAGCTTGGGGCTAGATGATGCTGTGTGGGTTGTCCAGCATTATTATTTTTGTCATTATAATACCTATGACACTATAATAGGTAGTTCCATTGGTAATACCACGAGTAAACCGGAAAATAATCCTGAATAGGAAAAATTTATAAAACCACGGATATAAATGAGTATTTAATGTTATAATCCTGTCACTAGGCAGAAACTGGTGCCTAGCTTTATGACGTTTAATAAAAATAAAAAGGTTTTATTTCAGACCATAATGAGTCCATATTTTTTCGAGACTACATTTTACACATCAGACAAAAAACAAAGAAAAACAATACAAAACACTGACACAATACCCAGCTGCGTTTACTATAAATATAAATACTCGTTTGACTTTGGTACCATCACTAAAAAAATATGAATAGTTATGAGTTTAAATCATAATAATAAAACTGGAATCACAGGCGACTATGTCCATTATTATAATTTCAAATAATTATTTAAAAAAAACTGGAATTATATGCGACTTTGTTTCTTCTACTTCATATAAACTTGCATCGTTGTATCCTTTGAGGAGTTGGATTTCAGAAATTAATTTCAAACAAAGCTTGAATATGTCAATCAAGTCGAATTTTCAAAACCGGTTCCACAGATTACCCCTGAATCTCTGGTACTACTGAACCAATTTTGAAAATTCTTTTACCTTATTGCTTAGAGAAAGCTACGTTATTTGTAAGTAAAAATATATAAATATTTACCGCCTAACAAAGTGGACAAGGGTCAGCTAGTATATGAATATAACAGTAAATACGCTTTATAATATAAAGGCACTTTATAATATAATGGCGTACGTGCACTAAAAGATGTTGCATTCAGTTAAATCGACGAGAGATATCACCATGCTTAATTTAATAAAACCTTTGTGATTTCCTTAAGTGTAGCTGCACTATAAAAACTAACAAATAAAAAAATCGTAAAAATAACTTTTTTTATCGATGAATAATAGTCATATTATTATTTACCCATCACTATTATTGGTAAACAGCTTGCATAATAGGGGAAGGCACAGCTTCCTACACACCTTTGTCTAGCCCTAAGGTGATTAAGATTAAGTTTCTTAGATTCTGCTTGTGAGGTCCCTCGTAAAGGTTTATGCTCTTTATAAAGGACTAGCTGACCCGTGCCCACTTCGTTGGGCGGTAAACATTTTTACAAAGGTACTATGTAAAAATAAAGATGCACGGTGGCGCTAGTACAGAAGTACTGATGATTGCAGTCATTATAAAAAAACTGAAGTAGTACTCAGCGTCGCCAACAGATGGCGTTAATAGAGGGTATACGGCATAAAATAGCGGCCACTCGCAGATTGCGTGGCAGATTTTGCCCGTTCCCGTTATTTTTTCGGGATAAAAAATAGCCTATGTCTTATTGGTATATGTACCGTATATACATTCATATGCATGCAGTAAAAACCGGTTATTTTAATATTACAGACACTTCAATTTTATTTATTTATTTATTTTTTCCTAGCCTATCCCGTCCCACTGCTGGGACATTTATTTTTATTTATTTGTATAGATGAAATAAACATTTTTATCTCTTTCAACCAGCTGCAGGGGTTGTTTTTTTGAAATCATGAAAAACTTGTGTAACAATATCGTATTTTGAGTGTCCGAACCAAAATTGAAAGAAATCAAGTCACGCATTTAAGGTACCTACAGATTTTCCATATATGTATGTAAATGTTGACAACCGACCTTCCCCTTTTCGATAGGGTAGTTTTAAAAAATGTTGAGCGTTGTTATTACTATTTTTGTATTTTTAGAAGCCAAACTGAGTTTGAAGCAAATCGCACCATGCATTATAATTTTTCCATACAAACGCCTTTTCGCACCCCTCATAAGGGTAGTTTATGAGTCCTTCCCAACGCGTGTTGGTAATGTACAACCATGGAAAACACGACCTGGGAATTGGTGACCATTGCTCTGATTGGTCGAACCAAAGCTTATGCTTCGTTAAGACGCAACTAAAGAGTCAAGATGTACCTTAGTATAGGTAGATCATGCAGCTTTATTTCTGGCACTTCGGTGGCTGCTGCCGTAGCACGCTCGCTCCGCTCGCTCACCTCGCGCGTTTTTGTGATGTCCTAACCTAACCTATCCTAGTCAGATCCGCCCTAGAAAGTGAGTGCAAAAGACGCAACTAAAGAGTCAAGTTGTACCTTAGTAAATGTAGATCATGCAGTTTTATTTCTGGCGCTTCGGCGGCTACTGCCGCAGCATGCTCGCTCTGCTCGCTCGCCTCGCGCGTTTTTTTAATGTTCTAACCTAACCTAACCTATCCGAGTCGGATGCGCCCTTGAAAGCAAGTGCAAAAGACGCAGCTAAAGAGTCAAGTTGTACCTTAGTATAGGTAGATCATGCAGTTTTATTTCTGGCACTTCGGCGGCTACTGCCGCAGCACGCTCGCTCCGTTCGCTCGCCTCGTGCGTTTTTTTTATGTTCTAACCTAACCTAACCTATCCGAGTCGGATCCGCCCTTGAAAGCGAGCGCAAAAGACGCAACTAAAGAGTCAAGTTGTATCTTAGTATAGGTAGATCATGCAGTTTTAATTCTGGCGCTTCGGCGGCTGCTGCCGCAGCACACTCGCTCCGCTCGCTCGCCTCACGCGTTTTTTTTATGTTCTAAGCTAACCTAACCTATCCGAGTCGGATCCGCCCTAGAAAATGAGTGCAAAAGACGCAACTAAAGAGTCAAGTTCTACCTTAGTAAAGGTAGATCATGCAGTTATATTTCTGGCGTTTCGGCGGCTACTGCCGTAGCACGCTCGCTCCGCTCACTCGCCTCGCGCGTTTTTTTTATGTTTTAACCTAACCTAACCTATTCGAGTTGGATCCGCCCTAGAAAGCGAGTGCAAAGACGCAACTAAAGAGTCAAGTTGTACCTTAGTATAGGTAGATCATGCAGTTTCAATTCTGGCGCTTCGGCGGCTGCTGCCGCAGCACACTCGCTCCGCTCGCTCGTCTCGCGCGTTTTTTTTATGTTCTAACCAAACCTAACCTATTCGAGTCGGATCCGCCCTAGAAAGCGAGTGCAAAGACGCAACTAAAGAGTCAAGTTGTATCTTAGTCTAGGTAGATCATGCAGTTTTATTTCTGGCGCTTCGGCGGCTGCTACCACAGCACGCTCGCTCCTCTCGCTCGCCTCGCGCGTTTTTTTTATGTTCTAACCTAACCTAACCTATCCGAGTCGGATCCGCCCTAGAAAGCGAGTGCAAAGACGCAACTAAAAAGTCAAGTTGTATCTTGGTATAGGTAGATCATGCAGTTTTATTTCTGGCGCTTCGGCGGCTGCTGCCGCAGCACGCTCGCTCCGCTCGCTCGCCTCGCGCGTTATTTTTATGTTTCAACCTAACCTAACCTATCCGAGTCGGATCCGCCCTAGAAAGCGAGTGCAAAAGACGCAACTAAAGAGTCAAGTTGTACCTTAGTATAGGTAGATCATGCAGTTTTATTTCTGGCGCTTCGGCGGCTGCTGCCGCAGCACGCTCGCTCCGCTCGCTCGCCTCGCGCGTTTTTTTTATGTTCTAACCTAACCTAACCTATCCGAGTCGGATCCGCCCTAGAAAGCGAGTGCAAACGGAGCATAAGTTTTGGCATCCAATCCTAAGCTTGTGTTTTCCAAGAGTGCAGAAAATTTGGTATGACCTAAAAAGCACAACCATGAAATACACGACCATGGAATTGGATGCAAGAATGTAAACCAATTCCTGGCTGTGTTTTCCACAGTTGTGTATTCCATGATTAAGTTTGAAGCTAGTCGCAATAATCAATATGATTTTTCCATACAAACTTTGACGTCTCATCACACCCTTTATAAGGGCAATTAAAAAAATCCATAACGCCTTTTAAAATAACATTTATCCTAAATTTAATTTCAATACGATCGCTAAATATGCATGCAAACGTTTACACCCTTTTTCAACCCCTTGGGTGTAAATTTTCGTAAATAGTTTATTAGTAAACACCTAAACCTTTCAAAGAATGCCTAAGCCAAATGTTTATAAGTTGGTGTATTTATGAAATTAATATATTAATTCCTTTCAACCAGCTGTAGGGGTTTTTTTTTTAAATCATGAAAAACTTGTATAATAATAACGTATTTTAAGTGTCTGAACCAAGGTTGAAGTAAATTAAGCCACACATACAAATTTTTCCATATAAATGTTGACGCCCGACCTCCCCTTTTCATAAGGGTGGTCATGAAAAATTTTATTATTATAACTGAGTTTGAAGCAAATCGCACCACACTCATTATGATTTTTCCATACAAACTATGGCACTTCATCACACCCCTTATAAAGGTAGTTAAAAAAAACAATAATGCATTTTTGAAACCTTGACATAGTAGACATTAGTAACATTTATCCAAAGTATCATTTCAATGTGACCACTAAATACGATTCTGCATACAATCGTTTACACCCCTTTTCAACCCCTTAGAGTGCGAATTTTCAAAAATAGTTTCTAAGCTTTTTAAAGAGTGCCTGCGCCAAATGTTTTTATGTTGGCATAATTTTATTTTGTACGAAAAGACTGAAGTAAATCAAGCCAAGCATACAGATTTTTCCATATAAATGTTGACACCCGACCTCCCCTTTTCGTAAGGGTAGTTTTGAAAAATTTTGAATGTAGTCATTATTATTTTTGTATTTTAAGAAGCTAAACTGAGTTTGAAGCAAATCGCAACACGCACTATGATTTTTCCATACAAACTTTAACACCCCATCGCACCCCTTATAAGGGTTGTTTAAAAAATAAACAATGTTGCATTTTATAAGCCTTGCTAGAAGTAACATTTATCCAAAGTTTCATTTCAATACGACCACTAAATACGATTTTGCATACAAACGTTTACACCCCTTTTCAACCCCTTAGGGTGCGAATTTTCAAAAATCGTTTCTTAGTAAGCACTCAAGCCTTATAAAGAGTGCTTACACCAAATGTTTTTAAGTTGGCATAATTTTAGTTTGTACGAAGTTATTGGGGTAGGGGTAGCTGTAGGGGTTGTTTTTTAAAACCATGAAAAACTTGTATAGTAGTATCGTATTTTAAGAGTCCGAACAAAGATTAAAGTAAATTAAGCCAAGCATACAGATTTTTCCATATAAATTTGACACCCGACCATCCCTTTTCGTAAGGGTAGTTTTGAAAAATTTTGAATGTAGTCATTCATATTTTTGTTTTTTAAGATGCCAAACTGAGTTTGAAGCCAATCGCAACACGCATTACGATTTTCCCATACAAACTTTAACACCCCATCGCACCCCTTGTAAGGGTTGTTTAAAAAAAAACAATGATGCATTTTATTAATCTTGACATAAGTAACATTTATCCAAAGTTTCATTTCAATACGACCACTGAATACGATTTTGCATACAAACGTTTTCACCCCTTTTCAACCCCTTAGGGTGCGAATTTTCAAAAATCGGTTCTTAGTGAGCGTCTACACCCTCTAAAGAATCTTTGTGCCAAATTTCAGACTTCTAAGCCTTGTAGTTTCGGAGGAATCGTGATGAGTCAGTGAGTGAATGGACTTCTCTTTTATATAATAGATTAATTGATCTTGTCAGTTTTAGCAATAATATAATAATGCTGGACAATCCACACAGCATCATCTAGCCCCAAGCTAAGCAGAGGTTGTGTTATGGGTACTAGATGACTGATATACTTAATACAATACATTACATACATAGATACTTTTTTATTATACATAGAAAACACCCAGAACACCCGGAATAAATATTTGCAGATCGTACCAACATTTATCCCAAGGCGGGAATCGAACCCGCAAGCTCCTGCGTCGCAGGCGGACACTCGCCCTCCGCGCCACATCGGTCGTCAATAAATAATTTATCAATTTCTTTCATTACCAATGCAAACTGCACAGCTGTTATAAAATACTTGTCGATGTAATCATGAACTATAACTGATATCGTACGATGACATTAAGTAATATCGAATTGACATCGGACACTTCCATTTAAAATTGAACTTTATTACCTACGTGATTAGAATAAGTATGCAGTAGAACCCACGCGTGAGTCATTTGTTTCCAAACACTGATACTAGACATGGAGGGTTTTTTTATGCTAATACTGGTGGAACAAACATCATTACCTATAACAAAGCATTGCAGGTCACGCTTTTAACGTGCCTTACGATGCACTACTCTGCGTCTATCAGCCTGAGGCATACAGGTGTTAAGCCTCGTGTGCCTGTAATTACACCGGAACACAGCAAGCTGCTTGGCGGCAGTAGTATGGTGGTAGTGCTTCCTCGGACGAGCCTTATACTGAGAGATCTGTTACTAAGAAAAATATACCAAGTAAAAAAATGTCAAAAGATAAGCAAATCCACTTCTGTCTTCTCTTACTAACAGATAATGACAAACAGTGACACAGCTTATTTGAGGCAAAAGTCAAATTAAAATAACGTTTAAAAGTATGGCAGTTAGTGTTAGATCACAGAATTGAGAAACAATGCTAAAACACTATTACTATATAATACTAGCGAAATGCGCACTACTTCGTCCAAGTCAAGTTATTTTTATACAAACTTCAACCGTCGCTGTATCTCGCTGTATCTGTTTAGCGGTTGAATTTCGGAAATTACTTAGTACCTACATCTCGACGCACCAAAACAAATATACCCTGAAAATTTCAAGTTTCTACGGCCAGAGGTCTGGGTTGTGCGTTGTCTATATGTCAGTCAGTCAGGACAAAGATTTTTAGAATTGGTATAGATTATTCAATAATTATATAGTAGGTATACCTACTTTACTTACCTAATACAAAATTACAAATACTCTGAAACACAAGTTACATAAATGATTGACAAGATAACGGCTAGTAAATCATTCATCTGACATTTAATAAGAGTGTCATTCAATTTGTCGAATCGAAAAAGGCGCGGGTTCTTGCGTCAGTAAGGGCGCCAGCAATTTTATCGATAAGATCAAAGTATTTGAATGTAGCACATCACTAGAGGTGTGCAATCGTTGTCCTAGTTTTGAAATGCTAAATCTTAAGTAGGATTTCCTTTGGATGATGGTAGGTGTTACCATTTTGTGGACACTTGCCGTGTGTCGTTCTTAGTTTAGGGACACTGACATTAGTAGGCAGGTCGACTGCGAATTTGATTGGTGGGAAACTAGGGGGAAAGGGGGAAAGTTTACTGTAGTGTTATTTATCGACAGATTTCAATCTAATTTACGAGGTACACTAAAGAATTGATTCTATGCCAGATGTTGCGAAAAAAAAAGAGGGAGTGGAGAAAAGGTAGGGAAGTTTGCTGTAACGTTTTATGGACGAGTTTAAATTTTTTATTTTTTACGGAAAAATTTTCAACCTATATCAATCAGGCTACGTAGTCCTCTCCACCTTCACAAGATGAACCCGTAGACTCTAGATTCGATCTCCTAGGACCAAGGGAACGCGAGTAATCGTTAAAACTAACTTACTTGACATTGCAAACTACCAAATGAATTTATTTTGAAGTTTTATACAATAGCTTTAATAAACTCTTGTCCCAACCTATGTACCTGAAACTTTTGCCAATATAACAAATATCATACCTATAAAACATCTTGTATAATTTATCATGTACATTGTTCGGAACCTTGTTTTGTATAAATTTAGTTTTAAATTTTGTGGAAGTAGCTGTACATATCTGTACTATTATCTAATGTTAGGTAAGTAAAAAATAAACGTTTTGAACCTTGTTTCCGAACAGAAATTATGAAAGTTATATTTCAAAATTGGAACACAGGCTGGTCGGAAATTGCACGCAGTTTAATTCACAAACCACTTCCAAATATGATAATACGGTATAGGTATGTACCATTTACTGCCCAGTAAATGAAAAGAGCTGTTGGAATAACTGTAACTGTCTTCGTAAACATTTTATTGCACGTTTAGACCACGATGTTCACCAACACGTAAACAACTGGTTATAGCAAACATCTATTAAAATGACACCTAGCATTTGTAAACTTCTGTCCAGAAGAAACAGTTAGACTAAGCAGTAAGTGAACGCTAGCCTAAAAGTGTTAATGTTCTTTCAAGGTATTTTAAGCCCTAAATGACGTGCTAAATACGACTTTATGTTGATGTTTACAATGAATTATGCATTGCGTTTAACGGTAGTCATTGCATCGAATTGCATGTAACTGTAAACACCGTGGGCGGTTTACGAAGACAGCTACCTTAAACGTAGCATTTTGAATTTGGAACAAATTAACGGAATAGTGCTAAAATACTTGTTTACACTTTACCTACTTACCCGTCTTCATTTGAGAACGAAGTGAATCGTAGGCGTGTGTTTTATATCGGGATTAAGCAGGTACATATTGTATAACAGTACGGTACTTTGAAGGTAATTAACTTTTAAATGGTTGTAAAAAACAGAAAATCAAACCATTATACCTTATCTACGTACCTATGTAGTAACTAGTAGTTTTGTGAGAATATTAGACCTCGCGAGCCCTTATAACCATGTAATAACCCACCCTTCCCCCTTTCCCAAAATTAAAATTCGTCCAAATTACGATTTCCTTCTAATCAAAAACCGCAATCGACTAAAAATTTTAATAAATCTGAGATTTTTTGTACCAATTTTCGTAAAAATCGGTTGAAAAATGCGATCTATAGGCCAGAACAGACCGACAGAAGGACAAAAACATTTTGGCCATCAAAAAAAATTGAGACGCTTCGCTCGCTCGGTTAATACGAGTAATAGATTGAAGATCCGTCTCTAAACTGCCATGTAAAAATAAGTAGGTATGGCATTTCCGGAATGCTATTTTAAAATTCGAACGTTTTGTATTTGGCCTAATTAATGCCCACTCTTGGCGCCATCTTAAAAATTATGGAAGCCGTTGATGTGGGGTTTGAATTAGAATAATGAGTTATTTACATTATCTGTGAATAAATAAATGCTAATCAACATTCTTGAGATTGCTAGGGATCAACATTGGCTGTGTTTGTAAATTTAAATGTCTACTTTGGATAGTTAGTAGGTAGATTGATAAATTTTTTTAGCCGTATTTTAGTACTTACCTAAACTATTTCGATGGTGCTTGTAAATAGTTACTTACTTTAGGCATTGATCGAGCGAGCAAAGCGTCTTAATTTTGATGTTGGCCAAAAAATGCTTCTGTCCGTCTGTCTGTCTGTTCTTGCCTATAGGTTGCTCAAAGGGGTTACAAAGGGCTCAAGTTCCTTGATTTATTGAAAATATTCAGTTGAACGCGGTTTTTGATTAGGGGGTAATATTGGGGGAAATTTGCTGTAAGTACTCCTACCTATGGACGGATTTCAATTTTGGGAAAGGGGAAAGTGTTGATTATTGCATGGTTATAGAGGCTCGTGAAGTGTTCTGTTCTCAACCACTAGTTTATAGATTTATTAGGACTTAAGAGCTATTATTGACAAGTATTTTATAGCTTAACGTCTTGCGCTTGATGATGATGGTAGAACTACGTACTTTACACTCTATTGAATACAAGGGACTATATAAAACCGTTTAAGATAGTTAAGTTCACGATAAATAATGATCTATCTCGGCTGCTGTAGAAAATTGCCGTCTAGACGCTATTTATTACGAAGCATAGCTTATACGCAAAGACTTGAGTTTTTCTAACCTGTTTAGCATCCAAAATGGCGTTTCCCGCCAACGAGGCGCCGCAGTCATGGACAAGAAGACGCGGGAAAATGGATAGACTAATGACTGCATGCATGGGACTTTTACCACAGATTAAAGAACACGACACTAGCAAGAAGTCAGTTATGCAAGCTGTTATGCACCTTATACCTAAGTAAAAAATAATCATGGTTAGAAAGACAAAGATAGTCATTAGAGTCAAAAATATAAAAAAAAAACATTGCACCGTACTATAACAGACATGCCCAATAAAGGTGGAACCCCGTCAAATACCTACTAATCAAAGTTAAATTATACATCGCAGGATAATTAAATATTATATTATGTATTTTCTGAGTCATTTCAAGGAATGTGAGGTACCTAACTGACATCTAATCCAACTGTTTTAATAGAATTTGATTGCAATAAAAATAAATTTCCGGAACGGAAGAAATTTAAAAAAATCTACACTCAATCCAACCGTTTTTAAAGAATTTGAAAAAGGTTTTTTTCTATTCTCATTAATTTACGAGCCATGTAATTTTATCAAGAACTTTCCCGTTCGATGTTTCTGAGTTTCTATGCCCATAACCGCCTTTCTCAGGAGGGCTGTCATTCAGAAATGCCATACAGCACGCCTTGTCCATGCCTCGTCCCTTTGTCCCTGGTACTTTCACTTCACATGTAATTTTGTAATGATACGTTATAGCTTTTTCCTTCCTTTGGCTTGGCTTTGTAATAAGTACCTACTAACTATTACTTTGTGTTTTTGCACTAGCAGTAGAAAAAAAAGAAAAGAAATAGCTTTTTGAATATGTCCACTCAGGTAGGTACATCCAAATATTACATTTGTTACACGCACTGCAAAATGTGGGTTTTATTTTGCAGTGCGTTTATCAAATGTAACGAATATTGAACTCCGAGCGAAGTGAGTGAGAGATTCTAGAGTATCCGAATAAGATTCAATTTATTTTGGCTACCCGAAAAGAAGTACTTACCTACAAAATTGAAATGGTTCTTACTTTAATAAGGTTACAAGGAAAACATTGAAACAGAATGATATATTCCTAGTAATTAATTTAATTATAAATATTGTGCTTGGTTGGGTGTGGTTCTAGTTTCAAAGCAATAAAATAGCAGCACGGCATTCCCAGGTACGGTAGGTATCCCCCCAGTTTCCCAAGCATGGATGTGAGGATTGAGCGTCAGCAAGTCTAGGTACTCTTAGAAACGATAAACGAAGTTTCGTATTGTTGTTTTGTAATATACTGCGGGGCAACTCGGTAGCCGTCAAAACTTAAGTTGTCGCTGCCTGATATGCCGCGTAGTTTAACTCAAAACGACAATACGAAACTCCGTTTATCGTTTCTAAAAGTAGACCTGCTAATTAATAATAATAATAATAATGCTGGACAATCCACACAGCATCATCTAGCCCCAAGCTAAGCAGAGCTTGTGTTATGGGTACTAGATGACTGATATACTTAATACAATACATTACATATATAGATATTTTTTATTATACATAGAAAACACCTAGAACACCCAGAATAAATATTTGCAGATCGTACAAACATTTATCCCAAGGCGGGAATCGAACCCGCAACCTCTTGCCGCGCCGCGCCACATCGGTCGTCAATTAAATCAGTTAGTGGTCCTTAGCTCAACAAGATATTTCGTTATTTTTATATCAAGAAAAATCGCTGTCGAGATATTCAAAGAAATGAATGTTCTAAAAGATAAGACGGAAGCGACTATATCAGGTCGCTTTGATCTGCGTCCGATATGTGCATTACCGTTAACTAACCTGCTAGCCTCACAGTAAGTAGTGGCGCTGTCTTCTGTGCGGTTGTGGGTTCGATTCACACCAAAGACTAACATTTGTGCAATGAACATAGATGTTTGTACTCTATCTGTTATAATGTATTCTACAGTCAACTGGTTCCCATAGTACAAGCTTTATGCTTTGGGACTAGATTATGCTGTGCAAAAATATTTAAAAATATTTATTTATGACCTGCCGGGCTAAGGTGTATAACGTGAGATATGTCGCGCTTGACACGAGATACTTTTTAACGTTAGTGCAAACCTAAGGTCCTAAAAACATGGTGCAGGAAAACGCTCAATCAGAAATAGTTATTAATTCCAACGTACGGGAAAAAACCAAACCACATATTAGAAAGGTTTGGTTTTAAAATGTATTGTTAATTGTAATTAATGTAATAATGTAACAAGTAAGGAAAACCCAGGGAAAATTTGGGCTTTCGTGTGGATTGTAAATTGTAATTGTATTGTACTGTTTGCTATATTTCCCGCGTGTATTATTTTTAGCCGCAAGTATTTTTCTCACGGCAAAGTGTAAGGACTATAATTATGTTACATCCCTAGAACCAAGACTGTGTTTAAAACAAAACACATTCGCGATGTGTTTTTGTTAGCGAGCTGAGGACATGCCAAGAATGGCTGATCGGTGAGTCAGGAACCGTTGTCTTAATCGACATTGCAAGGAGAATAAGCTTAGTTATTTCTTAGCTTTTTTGTTCTATCAAGCCGGCATATAAATTACCCACCCGCTGATGTAACTAAGCCGTAGCAAAACATCGCTGTGTTTGTGAAATCTCCTTTTTTCATTGAAGTAAATATTGCCCCTTAAGGCATTGCACTGTGTCCATCATCATCATCATCATCAGCCTATATTAGTCCACTGCTGAACACTCTCCCAAGACACGCCACTGAGCCCGGTTTTCGGCTCTTCTCATCCATTGTTTTCCAGCTACATTTCGCTCCATCTTGCCGGAGGGCATCCTACACTACGTGCACCTAAACGTGGTCTCCACATAAGTATTCGTTTACTCCAACGATTGTCGGTTCTACGGCAAACATAGCCGGCTAAGATATAAAGAAGATATAAAAGAGATATAAAGGTATTAGGCCTCATGTGGACTTTACGTTAGTTTATTCATAACCCTTCGATGACCTACCCTACCCTTGCACGTTGAGCTAAAGCCCTAGCAAAGGGTAAAACGGGACCCTATAGGTATACCGAACTACTTTTTAAATCTTTTTGAACAAAAGTTAAAGTGATCCAACACAAGCACTAAACTATTTTAGTGTTAATTTACCTCATATTAATTTTATTCGTCAGCAGTTTGTAGTTTAGGTATTTCTTCGACACGGCCTTTGTAGCCATCCATTTTGTATGATAATCGTGAAAGGTCATTGGTTCAAGGATGATCTATTCACAATTATAAATGCCTTTTGTATTCTGTCACCTGATCGTAACGTTGATATTGAGGAATGTTAAATTAAAGAGTGATAAATACTGGTTCTGTGAGAACAGTACGCCTGGCTTACCTATGTAGACTTTTGAGCAAAATAGGTTTTTTCTCGCGTTACCTTGATCCTAGAAAGTCGAATTTGGTGTCTACGGGTTCTCTCTACGAGGACTTTCTGTGGTCAGCACTTCATGACTGAAGAACGTGATCACTGGATGTCTTAGTAATAGAGTGGACGGCTTGTCTCCAGCGCGTTCTGTTAGTACTACGGGGAATAGTAGGTTATCTTCCAAAAAATTAAAAAAAATGTAAACTACAGAAAACTTCCCACTTTTTCCCACTCAAAAAACATGTAAACTTATCAGCGAATTTCATGATTTTTGAGTTTTTACTGTTTAAGAGTTTACTATAAGATTTTGATACTCTTTTAAAAGTTACGAATTGTATACATTCTAGTGCAGCTGACTGTACTTAAGTACTGTTAGATCCTTAGGGAAGGAACAGATATCGATTGATGTATAAACCAGATAGATCTTCAACGGAAGTATACTATTATACAGGCTAAAGTTCACTGGCACACTATATCTATATAGAGATGGTACAACTAATGTTATGGCTCATTTATGGCCTATTACGTTATCAACAAGCGGAATGTCAAAGATAAATAAACCAAAACTCTTGACTATGCATGTATCTTGTATGTTTGTATGCAATTATTTATATTACACTAGCTTTCTCACCGTTAGATAATAAAAGTAGAATGGCGACAACGAAGCGTAGGAGTGTCCCACCCGATGAACCGACGACATTGCTAGGGGGGAGTCGGTGGATGTAAAAGGCTCAGAATCGTTTTTCCTAGAAACGTATAAAGAAGGCCTATGTCCAGCAGTGGACTTCTACAAACTGTTGTTGTTGATGATGATGATGATGAGGTTTTTTACCCAAATTTGAGCCACTTTTCCTCCAAGGCCTGTTTTTTACTCTGTAGACCTACCCACATATTTTAGGTTAAAAAGAAAAATACCTACATTAAAATAAATATTGAAAACATTATTATTTGCACAATGCCCTTTAGCCCCAAACTAAGCAAAGCTATAGGAAATATACCTAAAGAAAAAGGATCAGATAAAGTTAGACTCTACTTCACGCTGAAAATAACAACAACCCCAGGCACTCCTGTTTAAAGACTGCAGTCTTAAGTACCTAAGTTGTTTAAATGCAGGTGTTATCATCTCTATGTAGGTATAATCTCGAGCAGCAGGCAATACTTAAGATATGAGTCAGTGTATTTCTGGCCTACATAATGGGCCCATAGTTCATACTGTACCACTTTGTGTTCTGGCTACAATGGAAGTTACAAGGCACACAAATATACCTTTAAACTTTTTAATAAATAAATAAATAATGTTGGACAATCCACACAGCATCATCTAGCCCCAAGCTAAGCAGAGCTTGTGTTATGGGTACTAGATGACTGATATATTTAATACAATACTATATTACATACATAGATATTTTTAATTATGCATAGGAAATACCCAAAACACATGGAATAAATATTTGCAGATCGTACAAACATTTATCCCAAGGCGGGAATCGAACCCGCAACCTTCTGCGTCGCAGGTGGACATTCGCCCGCCGTGCCACATTGGTAGTCTCATATCATATATGGCTCATTCATGGCCTGTTATTTTATCAACAAGTCGAATTTTTATATTGCATATACCTTACTAAGCTGGATTGGTTTCTGAGCTTCTTTCTATATTATTTTGCAAAATAAAACACACAAAAATCAGTAGGAATCAAGCCATAGGTTTCTTGCTTGTTCTACTAGGTTTAGTCACGAGGAACTATAGATGGAGTCAAAGTGCTCCTAACGGGCGCCCGTAGATTTAAGAACTAAGCATTATTCAAAGCAGTTTTCGATCACTTATTCAATAATATCTACTAAATGCATATCTACACGAGGTTCAACATATCGACATCTTTAATGACAGCCTTCATACTATTTGTAACTCTTTAACTGTATTTTTAAGTTTTGGATTAAGATAGTAAGCATTTTGTTTTACTGTTAGCTTACTATCATTACTGTAATAAATAAATAAATAAATAATTTACAATATTTAATTGAAATATATTTTGTTCCAGGTAGTACTACAGATCTGGCACCATCACTGATCGGCATATACGACTCGTTTCTAGAACCATCCAAAAACAAGAAAGCTGATACAGCACAGATTGAAACAGCAAAAGATGCTAGAAACGACCCACCTGTAAACACAAAGAAGGATCAAGAATTAGACAGAACGAGTAGAATTCAAGAATCTGAGGAATTGAAAGATTCTACAATGATAACCGGCAGAGTTAAAGTACCCGTAGCGACGGTAAACAAAAGTAATCTGTATTCTATGAGAACTAAGAGTGAAATCAGTGACGAAAAGTACGATCTAACGTGCAGTGATTCAGTATTAGTGAAAGATAAAAAAACGTTTAGGGAAAAAGATATGACGCTAGGAACATTATCCCCGAATGTTAAAAGAATGATATCAAGCGCGACAGAAACAACCACAGTTAAGTTTCAGAAGAAATCAGTGAATGTTGGAAGAGCATCGATGAGGCACAAATCTAACATTCCTTTAGTAGGAGCGACATCGAAAATATCCCAATCAGGCGTCGATATTCTACCCTCTGTAGATATTTACGACACACCTGTGAGTAAACCTAAGGAAGAAAGACCAGTTAAACCAGAATTTAAGATAGAAACAGAAACATACGATGTCCCAACTAACAACAGACCAGCTATATACGACGTGCCTAATAAAACTGCGTTCGAATCGCTTTCTTTGCCATACATCGATCAATCTATCGAACTTTCTATAACTTGCAACGATAGAGAATTCGATACTAAGCTGAAAAACGTATCCCCCAAACAAGCGCCAAAAGTACCACCTAGAAAGAGTTCTCCAGGTTCTCCAGCTAAGTTCCCTAAAGTAGCTGGTACAAACAGTCTCAATCGAAAAGACTTTACCGCAAAACAACTATCGAAAACTGCACCGTATCCCGAAGCAATAGGGTCTACGGGAAATCTGAAGACGTGTTCGATACCCGAGAAAGAAGTAGTGAGATTGAATCCCCCGGTGGAAGTGACGCGTCCGCTATCCATGAGTTCCATTGCGTCTTCTTCATCGACGTCCAGCAGTGGAGTTCAGAATAAAGGAGGAGTGAACTCGGCGTATCTCGCTTCGATCGAGAGTCTAGATGATCATAGTGATGTGGATATGACTTCTGCTAATGGGAGTAACAACTTTGTTAATAGTGCTGGGATGCTGAACAATAGTGTTTCGGAGGAAGGGAAATCTAAAGATGCTACTTCACGTAAGTTTTTTGTGTTTTAGAACTTAAGAACCCTGCTATACCTTCTATGCTCACTGTGTTTTGAGTAAGTATACCCCTTTACTGTCACTTTTCAATATCGTTATACTATATCTAGCACAGACTCTACTCTCAGAAACGATAAACGAAGTCGTACGTACGTAAAATATAAGTGTGATGTGTTTTACTTCCAGGGCATCAGGTAGTGGATGAGGTGTCAGGGTTGTCGCAACTGGAGAGGGTGTGCTCTGAGATCGTGCAGACGGAGAACGTATACGTGGAAGACCTGAGGCAGGTCGTCGAGGTTAGTCTTGTTATCAGCTCCAACTTATTCTTATCTATTTAGAGTTATAATTTTTTTTCATCTTCTGTTCTGCGGCACCTGTCCGTCATTCAACAGACAATTTTGCCAATGCTTAGTGTTTTTATTAGTTCTTAGTCAAGTCAGTCAAATTCTGTCAAGTCAGGCTGCCATTGGTAATGAATAAAAGTGGCGTTTTTATTAGTCAAAAAATAAATTCATTATTTACATTATTATTACTTTGTAAAAGGATCATACAAAAAACGGTAGGAACCAAGCCGTAAGTTTCTTGCCGGTTCTTCTAGGCTTGGTCGCGAGGAACTGGCGTAGATTTAAGACGTTTCAAGATGATCCCTGCGGATATTACTGAAAATGAATCTATCTAGCAATTTAGTAGGTGCAATTTTTTCAACTTGTGTTCAACGTGTTTTTTTGCACAAAAAGTTAATTCAGTACAGAAAATAGTTGATCCAACAAAAACATGCTAAAAGCTAAATAGTCCTAAAAATAAGGAAACCATGGTCGTCAATTGCTTGAATACAACTGAACCATACGATCTCAAGTGGGTCTCCGTTATTATGGAATTTGTAATAAGTAAGTGCGAACTATTGGTACCGGGACTTTGTAAGGTGACCATTTATACTAATAGGATAAAAAACAGTACAGTTAGTGTCAAACAAGTTGTCCGCAGACTGTCGCACCACGTGAGCTGCGTAGTACGAAAATTAATATAAGAAATTCGTTCTACGCAGCTTAGTCACGTGGTATGTCAGAGGACAACTTATTTGTCACCCTATACTTACGTGAAGTACTATTTTTTTGTGGCATGTGCCTGTCATTCGGACTTTTGCCAATGTCAAGTGGGTTGAATAAAATATTTCTTTCTTAGTCAAGTCGAGTCGGGAAAAAATTATAGTCAGCTGCCATTTGGTTTTGAAGAATATTATACGAGGTTGTACAACTATCGACCGCCAGTGTCATCTATACCAATTATAAGGCCCGCTTGCACAACAATCTAATTTAATTTTATATAGCTAATCACGTTTACCAAGATAAATTTGTTTAGCGTAAACGTAAATAGCGACTTAATTTTCCTTGTGCAAGATGTTAATTGTAGTTAGCTTCCTAAACGCATTTAGGCCCTCATAATCTTTGTCCTTATTAATACTTATACAACACACAGCCTAAACTACCTGTAGTAGTTTCAGGGTATATTCGTCTTGGTGCGTAGTTGGGTACTGAGAAAGATTTTGCCGTAATTCAACCCCTGAAGTTTCTTGCCAGTTCTTCTGGGCTTGGCCGCGAGGAACTGGCACTTAGATTCACCTAGATTTAAAAAGTTTCAAGATAAACCCTGCGGATATTACTGAATTAGACGACCGATGTGGCGCGGCGGGCGAATGTCCGCCTGCGACGCAGAGGTTGCGGGTTCGATTCCCGCCTTGGGATAAATGTTTGTACGATTTGCAAATATTTATTCCGGGTGTTCTGGGTATTTTCTATGTATAATAAAAAATATCTATGTATGTAATATAATATTGTATTAAGTATATCAGTCATCTAGTACCCATAACACAAGCTCTGCTTAGCTTGGGGCTAGATGATGCTGTGTGGATCGTCCGGCATTATTTATTTATTTATTTAATGCTTTTTGACTTTGACTTTGAACGGGTATAGCGGGATTAGCGGGGATAGTAGTTGGTTTGAAAATAACTTCACTTTACATAAAGCCATGGTCACCCTACATTCAACCCCCGTATTAGGGTATCCCGTTAGCAGACGCTCCTAGATAAAACCCGTTCAACATTCATGTCAGAAAAATGATCCCATTTTCTTCCTTATTTATAGTAACGTACAGACTAAAATCCCGTAACAGTCAAGTAGGATATCAGGGTATAACATAACCAGAGTAAATTGGACTGAGGTTTAAGAGAATGGAGTGATTAATAGGTCTACAGTTATATTGGTGATCTAAATAGGTTTCAACGTATCAGTACAATCCCAGCAGAAAAGGTTAATTATTGGTTTTTATTTAACACAAAATGTACTGTAATACCACATATATGTGACCAAAATTAAACTCTAGATAGATTCTATGAGGATGTCTAGTGATGGGTAGTCAGAGGTACGTCCAAATATAACACAACCCATACCCACATTTTGCAGTAGTTGGTATTCCATGCCTATGTCCAGCTGTGGACTTCTACATGCTGATGATGATGATGATGGTATTCCATACGTGACAGGTTACAAGCCCATCACTGCTGGTTTCTTCATGATGTTTACCTTCACTGTTTATGAGCACTGGCATTGCGCACACACATTTTTTAACAAAATCTATTGGTACACGACTGGATTCAAACCCGACCTTAGGAAGACTGAGTCACTAGACTTAAACTCTCACTACACCAGCGGTGTTCTCGGTGCATTATTAATTATTTTATTTTAATTCAAGATGATTAGCGTCAAGGCAAAACATTAGAAAGCAAGTAGCTAAACTATTTATCTAGCTGACAGCGAAAGTGGTTAGTTTCGCCATAAACAACGGTTACTTTTAATAAGATACTTAAACGATATTTACGGTGATACAATACACATTTTATAGATCGTAAAGCTTTGGCTTAGAGTCGGCCGTTATATTGCGGTCGTGTTTTTTCGCTTATGGATAAATAAAAAGTAATTTTTTTTTTGGATAGAAAACGGCATCTGCGTCATCATGAACCGATGAGAGGTCGAACTGATTCCGACTTCCGACTTACTTAACACTTATCTTTATATTTTGGCTAATTTACACATTATCTTTATAAATAATAGCCTATGTCTTATTCTCATGTATAAACTATTATATTGTAAATTTTATTAAAATCCATTAAGTAGTTTTTGCGTGAAAGAGTAACAAACATCCATACTTACAAACTTTCGCATTTATAATTTTAGTAGGATGGTAACCACTTAGCATTGGTGCGCATTCTGCAATCAACCAGCAAGTCGTATAAAATTACGGCAGTAATAATTACGGTGATCACTTTTCAAGAAACTATAACATAATCCGCTTTTCTATGATTTAACATCTTAGGTTCAGAGATCTGCGATTTTATTGTTGTAAATGTTTCTATTAGACAGATTTAAATTAAATATTTACATTTTATATGTTTTCTTGTTAGGTACATGTTAAGTAGGATTATACAAATAGCATTCTCCGGTTTTGCTTGTAAATATGAAATCTTGGTAAAGAAGCTTAATTCGATAATAAATAGATAATCTCAGAAGCTATACAAATTAAGCTATAAATAGCTTACCCGTGGTAATTTACGAAATATACGACCCAAATAAAAAGTTGAAAACCTTTTTCAACACGCGCCGCGCCTAATTAACGATGACATTTGACAGCTGTCACACTGACAGTGATTGGTCACTTTCGTATCGGCTATTAGACGCGTCACGCGTTTTGTGGGGCAAATCCGGTCGGCAGCTTTGCATAACACTAGGATTTCCTGATTGGGAAATAGTCCTTAGGCATGAGACAGCACTGTGTCTAGTGGGTCCCCTTCTGATTCTAAGGGTTTGAATCCGGTCGTGTACCAATGGATCTGTTTACGAAAAATATATGTGCGGAATGCCCATGCTCTCAAACGGCGAAGAAAAACATTGTGAGGAAACCAGCATAAAAAGTAAACTCTTGAATCGAAAAACGTTTATTAATAATTTGATCAAAAGTGTTTCACTGAGATTTTGAAGAGAAACGCAATTTTTTTCTTCAATATCCAATATCAGTCAAATTGTCTATTGAAGCCTATCAGTTAAATGCTTAGACGAGTAAACCACGGGACACGTTACTAAGCCGTTCTTGCCTTTACCCCTCTTGCCACGTATGGTGCTTATAACCCATGGTAAACGAACTTACCCAGTCAGTGTAACCACGGTTCCTGAAGACAACACAAGGCGAAAAAAATGACGAAATGCATCGTACTTTTTTGTAAAAACTATAGTGGCCGCACAGTTGATGTTTCTTATCACAGATGAGTACAATTTTATGCCACCAAAGCGGCTATTTTTTCATAAAACCCAATAAATGCGATACGATCACTGCAAACAGTACACCATTTTAAGAAGCACTCCTATCTATCATTCATTCAATCAAGAAAATCTATCATTCATTCATTTTTATAGATACAATTTCATCGATTGCATCAAGCACTAGTCTAAATCAGCAGGAACTTTTAGAAAGTGACAGCGCTATCTGTGGAAGCAAAGCAGAAATAGACCCTCCCTCCCGTGCTCCGCAAATATTGGTTGATCGTGATTTCATTAGATTTTCGAGCGTATCGTGTCCCCTGGTTTACTCGTCTAAGGTTAAATGCCATTATAAAGAAAAGAAGAAACTTATCGATCGTTTGAATTAAAAAAGTACTCAGCAACCAATATAAATAAAAACATAAATAAGAGAAACCTACTCTCCTAGCACAATTACCATTTTCTCAATTGGTCGGCCTTATACTCAGAAGAACATGGTCAATTAGGCAATTAAAAACTAAACTCATCTGATTTATAGGTAAATCCTTGACTACAACTATATATTTCAAAAAAATCGATCTCTAGAATGTTTTTTTACAAAGATCACTGTTTATAGTTCCAAAATATACTTGCTAGGCCCATAACCTGTTCATGTGACCTAACCTAACCTAGATATCGCACGTTTTGTAACCATTGATCTGTTAAACGGCTAAATTCAATGTAATATTGTTTTATTATGAAGAATCTAAACTAAGCAAGCTATATAGTTCACCAGTTCTCTACCAATATTGTAAGTTATAACTTCTGGGCCCATAGCTTATTGCGTGCGACCCCGCCGACCTGGATGCGCTTTAACGTCACTTGCGACATGCAACCACTGAATTATTGTGTGATTCCACGAGTTTTATGGACAATCGTAGCTTATCTGGGCCCATAGCATCGGTTTGCATTTAATAAAAAGTAAATAGGATCACGACTACTATCTATAGACAGGGTAGATATTATAGTTTAGGTAACATAAACAAGTTTTGAAACAAGCAGATATAATAATAATGCTGGACAATCCACACAGCATCATCTAGCCCCAAGCTAAGCAGAACTTGTGTTATGGGTACCAGATGATTGATATCCTAATACAATACATTACATGCATAGATATTTTTTATTATACATACCCCGATCATTCCACAGCATGATCTTCCTGCTGAGGCTTTCCCTAAGGATGGTATGGGGTTCTTCAAAAAGGGCGTTTAAAAATTTTTAAAGGGTCGGCAACGCGCTTGTGATTCCTCTGGTGTTGCAGGCGTCCATAGGCTACGGTATTAACTGCTTTCCATCACGTGGGCCGTAAACTTGTCTGTCAACTTTGTTGTATAAAAAAAAACTGAACGAATCGATATCATTAGAAACTGGTGCTTATCTCCTTGTTTACGAAACGCGACTATTTGACATTAGCTATCGAGAGGATAGTTTATTGGTTGCTACCACTTTATAGTTATTTATGCTGATTGTAACTACCATTTAAGGATACTATACCTATTGAAATATCAGTTTGTAAGATTATCTTCTAACTTCGGCTTTGGTCTATGAAAAAGCTACTCTCTGGCCTCACAGCTTAGTTAGAAGTAGCTCTGCCTTTTATGCTGTAGGTTGTGGGTTCAATCTCTACCAAGAACAAATATTTTTGTGATGAACATAGATGTTTGAGTTCTGTGTCTGGTTGTTGTATTGTATTCTTTGTATGTATTTACAAAAAAAAAGTATATATGTATTTTATCAGTCATCTGGCTTCCATAGTATAAGCTATGCTTAGTTTGGGGCTAGATGATGTTGTATTAAAAATGTCCACAAATATTTATTAATATTATTATCATTATTATCATCATCATCATCATGATAATTATACTATTAAATATTTGTAATATGATGATGTATTGTTTGTATTTGAATATTATTATACTCAATGTATGTAAATTGTTTTTTACCCGAGCGAAGTCACGTCTGGAAGCTAGTCCTGTATATTTTATCCAACAGTTGGTTTGAACTGAAACATCAAAGACTTTGGAGTATTTCCGCGTTGGTTTTATAAAGTTGTGCAAGAATTCATCTGAAACCGGAATCAACTGAAATTTGAAACGCAACGTAAGAAAATTAAATGAAATGAGAAAAATAACTAATGATACTGAATATCTCTGTTTTAAATCTTCGGTAGGTAGATCGAATAAGGTGGATAATGTGACATTGTATGTTATATTCTTATTGTACCGGGTGTAATAAGACAAGACCATAAGACCATAATTCTGATTTCAAAAAAACACGTAAAAAATCGTCACTTTTCGATTTTCCGTGTTTTCAGCATCAATATCAACAATACATCATAAAATAAACATTTTTGTATGTACAGTCAGCTGCACTAGAATGTATACAATTCGTAACTTACAGAATGGTTTTACAGCGTTACAATTAATATTTGCAGGCAATATTTATTAATAATGGCAGGGCAAAAACTCTAAAAATAAGTAAACTTATCAGTTTATTTCACGATTTTTGAGTTTTTACTGTTTAAGAGTTTATTATAAGGTTTTGATACCGTTTTGAAAGTTACGAACTGTATACATTCTAGTGCAGCTGACTGTACTACTTAGTTTTCTTATTTCGTAAAAACGACAAATCTAAATGACATTACGATCATCTGACCGGCGTGTTGCTGTCAGGTTGCTGGTCTATGCATGACACAAAATGCTCATTCAACTCGAACTCATTCATACGTTTATTTATATCGTCCCGTACACATGGTTAGTTATATTTTTAAACAGAAAACATCGCGTGGGCATGTTATGAAAATACCATTCGTGCGGAGTATTTGGTTATATTGTGACTTAACATCAGTGGGATATAGTGTAGGTGTGGCTTTCAAGCTTTCAGAATACATTCTAAAAAATTACATCAAAAAACTAGCCTCAAAGCTTAGTAGTAACTCTGCCTTCTGTGCTGTAGGCTGTGGGTTCGATCCCCACCGAGGACAAACGTTTATGTGGTGAACATAGATGTTTGTTCTCTGTCTGGTTGTTATATTGTATTCTGAGTATGTATTTACAAAAGTAAGGCAGTCTTTGGGGACTGAAAATGGGTTAAAAAGGGTGGGTGGGAAGTGAAAACTGGGTTCAAAAGTACATATATATATACACACAGTATATATATAGCTCATTGAAAGCGTTCGGTGACGATGTCGCGAGTTCCATGATTTTTGTTCACTCAAAAAGTGCAACGTGCCTAAAGAAGTTTTAACTTCAAAAAAACCTATATAAGTATTTATTTATTTATTTGTATATAAGTATTTATTTATTTATTTATTTATTTCTTTTTACAATGCCCTAACAGTAAAAACTAAATTGACATTGTAAAACAACTTATAGCTATTATCCTAAAACAACATTAAAGCTCTTTCTGTAAATTTCGTCAATGAAACCACAAAAAGTTCAAAGTCATCCTCTTCGCATAATTTATTAATAAGACAGAGTGCTCTTGTCATAGGAGCTTCTTTGAGTAAATTAGTCCGTGCTTTTGGAACCAGTAGGAGTTTGTGTCGCCGCGCGCGTATGTAGTTATTTGGGACATACAGCCCCACACGCATTAGTACTCGCGGGTTATACACCATACCTCTCAATAATCTAAAAATGTACGCAGCCAGCGTTACCTCCCTTCTTACCTCCAGTTTGTAGTAACCTACCATTCCTAAGACAAATATAGTAGGATACATTAGCGGGTAGAATGGGTAGACTCCGTACATTTTTAGGTATAAAAATCTAATAAATTTATTTTGTATTTTTTCCACCATGATGTTATATTTTTTTTCATGCGGACTCCATATCACAGAACTACTTTCAAGCCTACTTCAGGTAGGTAGTCAAGCCAAGTAGGTAGTCTATCAGCCATTTGGTTCTCATAGTACAAGCTATGCTTAGTTTGCGCCTAGAAAAAAGTCAGTCAGGCAGGACAAAGATTCTTATAAGTCGGCCCCGTCTGAAAACCAGCGCTGCATCAACCTCAGCAAGATTGATGCAGCATTTATGCTGAGACAGGGACCAATTTGGCCCATGTAATAGTTTCATTATTTTGTATTGTAGTTTAGATGTTTTAATTTTATTTCACTTTTTTTTTATTCGTTTTTCTTTTAGGGCCCAATAAATACATTTTCTTTCTTCTTTTCTTTTAGATTTATAATTTGGCATACCACTTGCCATTACTCCACTTTTAACTCATCCCCTTATTTTACGGATTGCTATACTTACTATACGGTATTATCATGTTAAGGTAGCCTTCCTTGGTGTATTCCTGATGTTCCCGTTTATCCTGAGACATAGAGGAGGTATTACATAAAAGGTATTATTATCAAATGATTATGTTCTACACTGAAGTTAGTACATCCGTAACAACAAATTTCCGCCATTGTTCAAATATTATTGAGCTCGTTGTCTTTTAACAGTACACGCCTACTAGCATAGTGTTGTGATCACATATCGATAATAACAAAGCTATCGATAGATTATTTACTCACAACCGTAGCGTAGGTAAAATAAATATTTGTGGACATTTTTACATAACATCAACAGCATACATAGGGAACCAGAAGACTGATAGAATGCGTATGTTTTTTTTGTAAATATATACAAAGAATGCGATATAACACTTAGACACAGAAGAAACATCCATGTTCATCACACAAATGTTTGTTCTCGGTGGGGATTGAATGAACCCACCACCTATAGCGCAGAAGGCAGGGCTACTATACGAACTGTGCTGTGACGGCTGTCATATAAATAGAAAATGATTAGGATCAAAGTATAATAGGAAAAAAAATTGGAAAGTCCACTATTTCCTATTTATTGGACTATCGATAAGAGTTGCTCAACACTAGCGACGGTGCATCGCTCGTACATCAAGCCCACGTGCCTGCCGTGCACCGTATTTAAATAACGACATTCACGCCCTTTTAGAGCTGCATTACAAGTTGTAAGCTGCCGGAGGGTAGTCAAGTCAAAGAGCATTTATCCGCAGGGATTATTTTAATGCGTCTTAAATCTAGGTGAATCTAAGCGTCTGTTCCTTACGACTGGTACGAGTAGTAAGCACGATTGCAAACTGCCAAAAACAACGCCAAAATTACCGTTGCTATCGTGCTTGACAGACAGCATTGTTTTTGATTTTTTAATACTAGAAGACAATTTCGCAACATGGACTTTCAGTAACGGAAATTTCAGTCCTAATTTGTACAAAGATGCTCTGGTATCCATTGTTCGAACTAAGCTATTTGGTGATTCACAGCACAAATAATGCCATGACATTATTCGTACTGTGTGCAACCAAATAGCTCAGACGGAACAGACCCAAACAGGACCGAACAGACCCAAACAATAAATACGAAGTCTTAGTACAAATCCGGGATCCGTTACTGAAAGTTTACGTTACGAAATGATTGTCTTCTACATTTTTTGATGTTGTTGAATTTCAGGAATTCTTTTCTTAGTACACTTCTACGCACCAAGACGAATAAACTCTGAAAATTTCAAGTCTCTACAACCGGTGGTTTAGGCTGTGCGTTTTCTATATCCCAAACAGTCAGTCAGGACAAAGATTCTTATAATTGGTATAGATTAGAACTTTAACAAAAAACTACACGAATAATTGTACATAATTGAACTTCTCAGAGCAAGTTTAACTTGAATAAAAACACTTCAAATATAATAAGTAAACTATATTAGCTCACGGTAGGGGCGGCGGCGCTAGCGTAGTTATATTTACTAATCGCTTAAGCTTATAACTTAGACTATAACTTAGAGAACCAACTAGTTATCATTGGAATCTACAGAATGGATGATCACAATTTTTAACGGGGCCAAGTTTATAAATCACTTATTTTATTTATTTTTAATTCGAACCCATGTTTCTGATAAAAACCCGTAAATCTCTAATAGATTTTGAATTTATAACATCTCTATAAAAATAACAATTAAGATAAAGTTCACGTGGGATTTAGACATACTTTCTCTTGATATAGAAAGAACGAAAAAACTTCACGACTATAATCACTAAACATGGTAGATTACCCCCTCAGATCTCTTAGGTTAGAATACAGGATGTAACATTCAGATTGGTCAGTATGGGAAAGTCTGAAACTATAAGACATACGAAGATCTGTTCTTAGAAACCATGTTATCGATTTAAGTAAAAAGAAAAAATTGCATTCATTCATTTAAAAAAAATTGTACCCAGCTTGGGAATCGAACCCGGACGATTTGGAAAATAAAAGTAATACTATTTCTATATTTAGATATCGATTGCAGTAAATGTTCCTCTGAAACATAATGTTTAAAATTAATAAAATGCATTGTTTTAATATATTTAATTTATTTTAGTAGGTGTTCGAAATGACTACGTTTTTTTTCAATAATCCATTCAACTCGTTGGGGTACGCAAAATCACAATTTCATTCCATTTATTGTATTCACATCCGGTAAATCTATCAGACATTTAGTAGAAGTAGAGGCCTTAGTTAAGAGCTCGTTCCTGCCGTCAAGCATCTTACTGTGTTCCGGGTTGGTAGGTGACACCTAAGCGGTGTCGCTTAAATTCAGGGCACATTAGGCTTACACCAATATGCCTCAAGCTGATAGACGCATGTCAGTGTATCGTAGGGCACGTTCCTAATAAACGTGACCTGCGAGGCAATACTTTGTTATAGTAACTTTTTTAGTTGTCATAATATGCAAGCGACGTAAGTAAGTATAACAATACATAATTTAGTTATTAAAACACGCCTAGATGTGACAATGACAGTGACTCCAAGTACTATAAGACCGGTGTTACGAGTTACGACATACGAGCAGACATAGCTTTATTGTTTGGTTACGTGTCGCGTTTGAACGGGTAAGTTACTGGTATTCGCACTGGCACTAACACCGGAATAAGAACCAATTTGAAACACATGTCTGGGAGTTATTGAAGTAATACTTCTTATGCGATTTCCAACATGGTTGCGTTAAACGTTTAACACTACCAAGGAAGGGGTATGAAAGTACTGTTCTGTCTCTCTTTCTCTCATAGCCAGTTACGTTTCGTATATAAAAGAAGTTTTACTTCAGTCGTGTGGTCTAAAGCATACTCGTTTTTATGTAGGTATTAATTAAGTACACTAACTGCTTCACGTAACTAATAAAAAAAAAACTAAATAATTACTTAAATAGATAAGTATATCAGATAAGTAAGTAACAGTAAAGTTAATAGGCCTTTTTATTGTAGACTAGAAGACCTGCTCGCGACTTTGTTCGCGTTTTTCATACAAACTTAATTCCCTTTTAAACTTAACACACATTTAAGGGAAGACAACTCAAAGAAACCCATGGCTAGTGGATATCTTCAGACTGATGATGATGTTGATTATAAGCAAAATCAACGGCTCTACACCAGGTGCCAGAGTACCGGTGGTGTAGCGGGAGCGACCCTGCCTGATCCTGAGGTCGAATTCGGTCGTACACCAATAAACTTTTCTATTTCAAAAATGTATGTGCGCAATACTAGTACTCTCAATCATCGAAAACATCGTGAGGAAACCTGCTGCTTAGACAGCTCCACACGTATTAATCATGTCTTTCCTGTGGATTAGGCTGACTACGCTGTGAGGGTAGAATAAGTGGCAAGCCTATTGCGTCTAAAAGCTTGTCCCAGGTACAATAGCTTCACGCGAATAATAATAATAATAATAATAATGCTGGACAATCCACACAGCATCATCTAGCCCCAAGCTAAGCAGAGCTTGTGTTATGGGTACTAGATGACTGATATACTTAATACAATACATTACATATATAGATAATTTTTATTATACATAGAAACACCCAGAACACCCAGGATAAATATTTGCAGATCGTACAAACATTTATCCCAAGGCGGGAATCGAACCCGCAACCTCTGTGTCGCAGGCGGACATTCGCCTGCCGCCCACATCGGTCGTCAAATAGAGGCATAATTGAGAAAAGTTTTTTCTGACGCTATATAAATCATTTGCAATAGAAACAAAGCCCTAGTTTACACCAAGTGGGGATTCTCAAAACTTAACTTTTCTCGTAGAGTATAATCTATAACCAAAAATAGCAAAGTTAAGGCCACTTGAACAGACTAAACGATCCTACAAACATAAACTAGCCTATCTCTGTATCAAAATATCATGTTACATTCTATTCTATTCCAAAACCAACAACACTTATTTAACATTTTTATTTTATGACTTTTTAACTTAGTTTTTACTAGATGAACGCGCGTGACTTTTCTCATACAAACTTTTTTATGCATGCTTTTTTATCAACCCCTCGCTGAATATAATTTAGGGGCTGAGTTTCAGGAATTGCTTTCTTAGTATTCGGAAATATTTAAAAGTACTATCTGGACGTACTTTCGATTACCCCCCCTAAGGTATCCTGGAAGAACCTCGAGCTGTTGCTATTTCTTTTTCTAAGACAAATCTTATAAAGAAAGAAGATAAAAAAAAATATATGCGTGGCCGATGTTGTACTTCTGTTGCCGCTATAATATCAAATACTAAA
Source organism: Electrophaes corylata (assembly GCA_947095575.1). Classification (NCBI taxonomy): domain Eukaryota; kingdom Metazoa; phylum Arthropoda; class Insecta; order Lepidoptera; family Geometridae; genus Electrophaes; species Electrophaes corylata. The sequence continues at coordinate 4,198,924 of OX352724.1, read as the reverse complement.
AACAGAATAAAATAAGTATTTAAGGGGTCTGTCATACAACATACGTGATTTTTTTTGCCGTTTTATTGATTTTAGATAATAGTACGGAACCATTCGTGCGTGAGACCGATTCGCACTTGGCCGGTTTTATTATTAAAAGATGTTGTTTCGTGTGCCGACCTACTACTGTTTTATTGTGTATTTATCGATGGGGTATTGGTTTATGGGGTTATTAGTTTTGTGTTTTGGGGTATCTTTTACATATAAAGTTTATAGAGGTGTGTAAAAGGGTTATAAAGGTATTTTGCTTCTGGATATTAAATTACTGAGTTACTTTTATTGAATTTAGATCTTGGATAAGTTCAACATTTTATCTTTGTATTTAGGCATTTAGATTAATTTTAGTTAAAAGATAAAAAAAATTAAAACGTTTTCTCTTCACAAAGGTTTGTCCTCACAAAGGTGATTTACTATAATAGACTCACCTGCGGATGTTGACACTAGGTAGGTAATAATACTGTAACTTTGTTGTAACACTAGCTGACCCGACAGACGTTATCCTGTCTTAATTATGAATATTCTTCTTCTTCTTTTATTACATGGCTTTTCAGAGCGGCTGAGGGTTGCCACGAATTTGCCAATGTCAAGTGTTTACTAATCTTAGAACAAAAAGGCGGATTAATTCGAATTAGTACGCATTCTGTCAACTCTATGTCAAACGTCATAAGGTTACATTCAAAAAGTTTATATTGTCCAAAGCGCTAAGGATAGATTAGAAATAATTTATGGTGATTCAGTATTCTTTAATTTTCTAATTTTTCGCGTAATTTTCTTAATTTTTTCTTTCATAAGAACCTTCTCCTGACAATAACAAATACAACAAAAAAGAATTAGCGAAATCGGTTTAGCCGTTCACGCGTGATGACGTGACCAACGGAAATAGGGGTTCATTTTTATATATTTACAGGAAAAATCGTGCTAGATCCGTTAAGGGCGTGGAGTACCCATCATTTCTGACTTATTTCACTATGAAACAACCTACCCTAAACTTAACCCTTTTCGAGATATTCGACTTTTAATTTTTTTATTGAAAATTGCCGATTTTTAGTCTACTAAATTTATTTTTGTGTAATAAGATGCTTTAGGACGTCAATCATTAAAATAGTGCATAAGTTAATTGAATAGACCGTAGTAGACACGTGAAAGTTAAGAAATAAAAAAATTTACATTCGAATATCTCGAAAAGGGTTAAGTTTAGGGTAGAGTGTTTCATAGTGAAATAAGTCAGAAATGATGGGTACTCCACGCCCTTAACGGATCTAGCATGATTTTTCCTGTAACCGTGTAGATAGATTACTTAATAACCAAAGTTTCTCAATTCCATTAGAAAGTAAAGCGATCAATATCAATAAGATCAGTAGCCAAGTCACGGCGGTCTTCGTACAGGGTGCCTCCAAATAAGGGAGCGCTCGTGATGCACCTTATCCTCCTATCTGCACTTTCACGTGCACGCCCTCTATATCGCGATCTCCTGCTTTGATGTAACTAGTTTCGCCCGCGACTTTGCTAATCTTATATAGATGACTGCTGGTCCACTCTTGAAAACAATAAATAAATAAATATTATCAGGAAATTTTTATACCAGAACCAGTTATTATTCCAGCAGCGGCGATGGGTTTACAACCTGTCACGTATGGAATACCAACTACTGCAAATGTGAGTTTGTACGAAGTGTAACATCTGGATATACTCTGACTACCCCCCCTTAGATATCCTCGAAGAATCTTGAGTGAGTACTTTGTACTAAGAGAACAGAAGGGATATCAACCGTGCCTGGAGATTTAGTCGTGATGCTTTTTGCGTTGTTGTTTTTGTACCTAGAACAAAATATGTATGTTTTATTACTTTTGGGTTTGGATATAACAAACACTCTTCGGAGAAAATTTATGAAATAAAACCGGCCATGTGCGAGTTGGACTCGCGCACGAATGGTTCCTATAATAAAAACGACAAAAAATCACGTTTGGTCTATGAGAGCCTCCATACCTAAATATTTAGTTTATTCTGTTTTTAGTGTTTGTTGTTGTAACAACAGAAATACATCATCTGTGAAAATATCACTCTCTAGCTATCACGGTTCATGAGATTCAGCCTGGTGACAGACGGACAGACAGACAAACAGACAGCGGAGTCTTAGTAATAAGGTCCAATTTTACACTTTGGCGTACCCAAAGTACCCTAAAAAAAATTATTTCATAACACAAACATACATACATAAATGTTTATCTTGGTGAAAAAGAACCAAATCCACAAACTATTGGCGTAGAAGGCATTGTACTTACCAACTGCGCTGCTGTTAGGCCAATAACAGTTTAAAGTGGTCGTTAAAGCAAAACCCTTCTTCAGTTTCAAAGTCAAAGTCAAAAAGCATTTATTGAGTAAAATCCGCAGGGATAATCTTGAAACGTCTTAAATCTAGGTGATTCTAAGCGCTAGGTGATTCAGTTCCTCGCGACCAAGCTTAGAAGAACCGGCAAGTCGGTCAAACGAATGCGATATCGTACGCTATTCGTGCACAATAGGCAATTTGTCGAGACCTGCTGGCCACTCACCACACGGGGTGATTGCACTGTGACAATGAACTACCAAGAAGAAATGCAACTAACGTTATAAGGCAGAGACACCCTCTTAAAAACAGATTGCATTAATAATAATGCTGGACAATCCACACAGCATCATCTAGCCCCAAGCTAAGCAGAGCTTGTGTTATGGGTACTAGATGACTGATATACTTAATACAATACATTACATACATAGATATTTTTTATTATGCATAGAAAATACCCAGAACACCCGGAATAAACATTTACAGATCGTACAAACAAACATTTATTCCAAAGCGGGAATCAAACCCGCAACCTTCTGCGTCGCAGGTGAACATTCGCCCGCCGCGCCACATCGGCCGTCATTCTAGTCTAGTCTAGCATAGGTCGTTGGTTCGATTATCACCAAACATTTGTGCGATGAACATTGTTTGTTCTTAGTTTGGGTGTTATATTGGATTCTATGTACGTACGTATTTAGATTAGATTAGATTAGAAAATACTTTATTGCACAAAAAAGAAGTACATAGGCGAACTTAATGCTAATTAGCATTTACAAAAAAAAAACGTACTTAAGTTCTAATAAAAAACTTGCTTAGGACTGAATAAAGAAAAAGAAATAGCATCACAACTTTATTTACAAGCACGGTAGATATTCCCTCCGATCTTTGAGTGCCAAGTACCTACTCGATATTCTTTGAGGATGTCTAAGGAGGGGTAGTCAGAGGTATGTCCAGATAGTATTCCATACGTGACAGGTTGCAAGCCCATTGCTGCTGCCAGCAGTGAACTTCTTCAGGCTCATGATGATGACAAACCGAACTTAAAATGTTTTATCTGCCTTCTATGGCTTATAACGACGCATGCACACGAGCCGGCAATTTGTCCGCGCTGTTATCTCAAACGTGCCTTTTCATTGAGCGAGAGTATTATGAAAATGTTATCAAGTTACAGTAGAATGTGGTTATGTAGGTAGTATTGGAAACGCCGGCTTAGTTCGCGTCGAACTATTTTCATACATTTCTTATATTTTTTTGTAGTAGTAGTTCCTAGTTGGAACAAGGATATGGCCCACCTGATGTTAAGTAGTAACCATCACTTATAACAAAGCATTGCTTTGTACGTCATGGACGTTAGTTACGTGCCTTACGATACACTACCCTGCGTCCACCAACCTGAGGCACACTGGTGTTAAGCCTTATGTGCCTGTAATTTCACCGGCACCCACACCCTTCAAAGCGGAACACGTTGCGCTGCTTGGCGGCAGATATAGGCATGGTGGTAGTACTTCCCCGGACGAGTCCTTCACTAAGAGCTCTACTACTACTAAAACTACTACTACTACTAGCGGTTATCAGTTCTAGAAGCTATAGGCCTGCCCACTGCCACTTTACCTCAGATATAATATTACGGCACCATCTTAAAAGTTAAATTCTCATTTCCAGGGTTACCTCCATGTTTGGCGCCGAGAGTCCACCTTCTCCGGTGAAGAGCTGTCAGAGCTGTTCAACAATATTGAAGATATCTTCATTTTCAACAGGTAAGCGTTTTGCTTTCATTTTTCTGATGCTAAATGAGTGAGTGAGTGAAAGTCTTTACTGTGTGGTCACTGATTTACTGGTCAGCTGAACTCTGGACCCATATTTTACTTATTTTGTAGGTTTTAACCTTCTTCTTTTTAATTGGTGGACAATCCACACAGCATCATCTAGCCCCAAGCTAAGCAGAGCATGTGTTATGGATACTAGATGACTGATATACTTAATACAATACGTTACATACATAAATATTTTTATTATACATAGAAAATACCCGGAATAAATATTTATAGTTCGTACAAACATTTATCCTAAGGCGGGAATCGAACCAGCAACCTGTCCTAGTCCATCAGCAAGTTGTATAAAAAAAATATCTTCACGCGATGTTCCGCGTGTTTCGCTCGTAATATCATAAAAGTTTACCAAAATGCAAGAATAGTCTAAATAGTGCTAGTTTAACAGCATACGGCATAACAACGTCCCCTCCTCATTGAGATATCGACTAGCACTGTTCTGGTGATATGGAGTACAGGGGCGGATTCAGGCAACAAAATAATAGTAACTAGCGGCCCGTCCCGGCTTCGCACGGGCTTTAGTAAGGATTACTCATTTTTTTGAAAATTTAATACAACCTCAATGTCACCCGGGGATAGTGTAGCTTCCCAACGGTGAAATAATTTTTGAAATCGATCCAGTAGTTTTAGAGCCTACTCAATGCAAACAAACTAACTCGGAGGAGCTATATTATATTTTCAAAAAAAAATTAGGGACCCTTACTGAGACCGCTAGTTATTATTAATAAATTTGTCAGTTCTGAATTCATCTCTGGACTAAAGAGGGTGTCAAAAATAATAGCGAGGGCTCCGTGGGGAGTTCAAGGAGGGTAGTTTTTAAAAGCGAGCTTCCTCGCACAATTACAGTTATTTGTGTTCTGACAATGTGTGCGCTGTAAAAAGAAGTTAGTGTGCGTAAATGTGTATTAACAGCCGTATTCACAAATTATAGGTACTATACTTGCGTTATTATCATTACGTAATGGATAGAAATAATTTATTTACAAAATACATACAAAGCAGTTGAGCTATCTACAAACTGTTTTCTAACAGCAAACGATCTAGAGCTAATTCTACTGATAGAAATCAGTGTCAAACGGAAGTGTCTCCAAAACACTGGCTGCATTATTAACTTTGCCACACTGAAGAATGATTGCCATTCAGTGTGGCAATGCAACCAGTATTTTGTGTTTTGCTGACTTAACAAGTTGGTTTTATTTTAGACTAAGTTCTTAGATAACTCTTTTTTTTAAAGAGTTATAATTATAAGATACTGGTGGATGTGACTAACGAGCAAGGGGCTAGCGCTTCTTCTTCTAGCGTGTCAAATGGTTACCTACACTTTACTGGCGTAGAAATTCGCCACTTCCACGGCAAGGCGTTGGGATTGGTGAACCATTGTGTTGAAAGAATTAGCCAGAATGGACAGAGAACTAGTTCAGCTATCCAAAGACAAAACCCGCAAGTCCGCAACTGAGCAATGCTTGTGACTACCAGTCGGGTTAAGATGTGCAACGCAAGATATGTCGCGCTTGAGACGAGATACTTTTTCTATTGATGGAAATTTTAGAAATTATAGATATAAGACCCACATATAAGCTAAACATTAGCATTAATTCTTCATTTGAGAACGAGATAGATGGTTGGTACTGGCATGTTAGCACAGGAAGATATAAAGAGATATCTCTATTTTGCACGAGATAACGAGTAGACCAAATTTTGTCGCGGTGCACATCTTAGCCCGGCCGGGGAAAAAGATGGCTAGTGTACACATGTATCCACCTAACCTACATGTTAAGAAACGTAAATTTATTGGTTTTTTATTATTTTTATTGTGTCTTAATTTATATTTAAATTTCCGCATATAATATATTTTGCGTTTTATTGGATAAATAACTTTCGTTATCAGGCCTATAACCGCGTCTCATTCGTGAATACGGATCACGTCTATGCGTGTGGTCTCTCAGAAAGATCCCCTGATAATAAGAGATCGAATTACTTGTTTTATTATTATTTTATCACTGGTTTTAGCTTTATGGTAGATGGAACACCTTTCTCGTGTCGGAATATATTATAAACCATGGAATAAAAGTAGGTACCTACCGATTGATTCGAAAGACGGCGTTACATAAATGAATGGTAAAATGTAGTCAAAAAAGTCAAAAGGCAAAGTCAAAAATTATTTATTCAGTAATATCATCTTGAAACGTCTTAAATCTAGGTGAATCTAAGCGCCAGTTCCTCGCGACCAAGCCTAGAAGGTACCAAGTAGGTACCATCGATCTACGTATAATAATTCAGTTTATATAGTATACCTAGTAGAGCTTAGTGAAGGGCTCGTCCGGGGAAGTATTACCACCATGCCTATTTCTGTAACCAAGTAGCGCAGCGTCTTCCGGTTCCATCTCGATAAATAAAAGCTCACTCGAGAAGTTTTTTTTTTATACAATGTGTTGATGGAACAAGCATATGGCCCACCTGCTGTTAAGTGGTTACCATCGCCTATAACAAAGCATTGCCTTAAAGGTCACGTTCTTTAGGAATTAGGATTTGATAATTAGTGACAATAATATACAAAACTTAAGGCTTAACTCCTGTGTTAAACTAAAACAAAATAATGTCCCATCACCCCGCCCTGTGCTTATCCACTAAAAGGAACCACAGATAACTCTAGAAACACAAGCTACGTTGCTTCCAAAGATAATAGTAATAATGCTGGACAATCCACACAGCATCATCTAGCCCCAAGCTAAGCCGAGCTTGTGTTATGGGTACTAGATGACTGATATACTTAATACAATACATTACATACATACATATTTTTATTTATTATACATAGAAAATACCCAGACCACCCGGAATAAATATTTACAGATCGTACAAACATTTATCCCAAGGCAGGAATCGAACCCGCAACCTCCTGGACGGACATTCGCCCGCCGCGCCACATCAGTCGTCACAGACACAGATGACAGAAAACAAATCACACTATCATCAAAGATTTAAATCTTTGACTACCATGTCTTTCTTTCTTAGGTTTTATGACGTCTGGCCGTGTGCAAATTATCACCACTCACTACAAAACGAACAAAATTTGAATGAGCGTTTTGAGAGACTACGCACGTTTTACTGCCTTTGCAGTCGTAAACTGAAAGACAATACCTTTGTATTTCAAGCCGTGAATAGTCACTCCAAACTCACTCAAGTCTTTCTTTCCAGTTCATTGGGTTACCGTTTACTAAAATCTATCTATACTTACTATTCATTTCTGTAATCTTCGGAAGCGACATTGTTTTTTCATTTCACCGACCTAATTGTTTTTCTAATGTTATTTTAGGGTTTGATGTGTAATTTCGGTGGCATTGTATCTATTGTTACTTGAGGTCTATTTTAGACGCCTATGTGTCAGTTATTTGCACCATTGATGGTACAAGTGACGACTATTTTAATCAAACCACTTGACATTGGCGAAATTGTCTGTCGAATGTCAGAAAGATGACATTTCGAAGAAAAGAAGAAGAAGAAGTACAATCTATACCAATGAGCTCCCGTACCAAGTCGGAAAATGCATATATTATCTATGTAATGGTGTTCCTTTTACTTGTTTAGGTACGATAGTTTTTAAATCATTGAAATCGTTCCATTGGTTGCGAAGATATTACACATTTTGTACAAGCCAACCGCGGGGCGGCCGGATAGCTCATGTCAGGGAACCGTGACGTCTCGATTCTCTTTCGCCCGCGCTCGCGCTCTCCACCATTATTTTATTAAAGTTCACTCGATCTGCGCGGGTCGTGTTCTGGTTTAAATTAATTTTTTTTTAATAAAACCGCGCGGGTTCGGCGGCTAGCGCTGGGTCATTGTGACATGACGTCACAATATCTCAACGCTAGGCTGTTCGCGCGGTCAGTGAGCCTCGTTCGGTATTTTGCCCATAACCTAGTCAGTTTTGGCCGTAGAAAAAAAATTTTTGCACTTTATGTTTTAGTTTCTCAAGGCCTATAAAACTGCATTCACAGATAAAACTGTGACGGGTCCCCATTATAAGAATCTTATAATTAGTATTAGAATATACAGCGCATAGTCTAAACCACTAGCCGTAGAGACTTGATATTATCAGGGTATATTTGTCTTGGTACCTACGCAGAGGTGTACTGAGAAAGGAACTCCCGAAATTTGAAATTTGTGTGAAAATAATTTCACGGGGACGAAGTCGCGGGGTTCGCGAAGAGTTCAACCGGGGAAGTACTACCACTGTGCCTATTTCTGCCGCGTATTCTGGTTTGAAGGGTGTGGGTGCTGTCGAGTTTATAGACACACGAGACAAACGACGATAAAACAAAAAATCCTAAAGTTAAAGATTCTGATAATAATGATAATGTTTTTTTTAATTCCAGGTCCCTCTGTGAAGCCCTCAATACCTGCCACCTTGACGCTACCTGCATTGCGAGGTGCTTCGTTGACAACACCACTGGTATATTCACTTTAATAATTAATCAGTTATTTTTTGGTCTTGTACGAAAGAGGTCTAAAGCTAAGTGAAGGTGCTAGTTCTCTACAATGCTTATTATTGTGGCGTTCGAAACTAAATTTGAATTTTTGTATAGGTTTCTCTGTCTATACCTCTTACTGCACTGGATACCCTTGTACCATGAAGCGGTTGGCAGCACTGGCATCTGTGGAAGCGAGCGCGCGCGAGTTCAGAGAGAGACAGGTGGAGTTGGGTCATCTCCTACCTCTAGCATCGTATCTGCTGAAACCGGTGCAGAGGATTTTAAAATACCATTTGTTGCTACAGGTCAGTTTTAAGGGTTACATTGGAATGGATAAGGGTTGATATGTGAACTCTAATTTCTTATCTTATCTTTGATATTGTATGTGATTTTTTCAGAATGTGGTAAAACAGTGTGCGTCTCGTGAGACAGAGTATGCCCTGTTGAAGATGACCGGCATTGCACAACACATAGACGATATGAAGCGAAGACATGAACATGCAGTTAGAGTCCAGGTAAAAACCTAAGTCTTATGCACCACTACACCACTGTAGCCTTGGCCATCTTAGATTAAGCCGAGGCAAATTTTTCGATAAAAAAATCCATTGCTGCAGAATTTAATCTAAACCCATATCCTTAAATTGTGTGAGAGATGATATGGGTCAGAAAGAAGTGACTACAGAGATGACGGATGATAGAGGCAAATGGAGGTAAAAAACCTGTTGTGCCGACCCCACGTAAATAATAATAATGCTGGACAATCCACACAGCATCATCTAGCCCCAAGCTAAGCAGAGCTTGTGTTATGGGTACTAGATGACTGATATACTTAATACGATACATTACATACATAGATATTTTTTATTATACATAGAAAATACCCAGAACACCCGGAATAAATATTTGCAGATCGTAAAACATTTATCCGAAAGCGGGAATCGAACCCGCAACCTCCTGCGTCGCAGGCGGACATTCGCCCGCCACGCCACATTGGTCATCAAAGTGGGATAAGGGCAGGCAAATGATGATGATGATCCTTAGGATCAGAAGGCAGGGGCACTACCACTAGACCACAGGTGCTGAATTGGATATTGTTTTATAAGTATTATGATTTCAGGAGATCCAGTCATTGCTGTACGGATGGAATGGACCAGACTTGACCACATACGGAGAGCTGTGCGCTGAAGGGACATTTAGGTGAGTTTTTTCGGTTCAAAGTCAAAGAGCGTTTATTCAGTAATATCCACTCCACAAGGATCACCTTGAAGCGTCTTAAAGCTAGGTGAATCTAGGAGCCAGTTCGTCAATTGGGGATTGAACCCATCACCTACAGCGCAGAAGGCAGGGTCACTATGAACTGAGCTTAGTAGTATTCTGTTGCTCGGTTGGATTCGAACCTACAACCAGTGATCTAATAAATTATACCAAGTACTAGCAAAGCGCGCAACTTCATCCGCCTGAAGTTATTTTCATACAAACTTCAACCCCCGTAGGGGTTGAATTTCGGAAATTCTTTCTTAATACATCTACGCATCAAGACGAATATACCTTGAAAATTTCAAGTCTCTACGACCAGTGGTTTAGGCTGTGCAATTGTTTATATGACAAAGATTCTGTTATAATATTTTTCAGAGTATTTGGCGCAAAGGCAATGCGTCACGTTTTCCTCTTTGACAATATGCTGCTTGTTACCAAGAACAGAGAGGATGGGATCCTAGCCTACAAGTCACATATCATGGTAATTACTTCTTTATACCATTTTTTTGCACTGATAGTACAAGCAGATGGCCCATCTTTGTACCATAAACTATCACTAATGGTTCTGTGAGAGCCACTACAGCAAATTTAATGAGCTCCCGTACCAAGTCGGAAAATGCATATATTATCTATGTAATGGTGTTCCTTTTACTCGTTTAGGTACGATACTTTTTAAATCATTGAAATCGTTCCATTGGTTGCGAAGATATTACACATTTTGTACCAGTCAACCGCGGGGCGGCCGAATAGCTCATGTGACGTCAAGATATCTTTTCCGCCCGCGGGCGCGCTCTCTGCAATTCATTTATTAGAGTTCACTCGATCTGCGCGGGTCGTGTTGTGGTTTTTACGTGAATATGCCGAACTATAAGTACTGTATAGTACCGAAGTGTACTAATACTTCAGTTAGTACACCTAAAAAACTATTTTTCAATGTGCCAAAGGTCCCGAAAGTGCGCAAAAAAATGGTGCACTATCATGAAGAGGGATAACGAAATTCCGCTTTTGTGCCACACTTCAAGATTTTGTTGCGAGGATCATTTTGATGTAAGTAGGTAGGTACCTCCATAATATACCAACTATGATAATAGTTGGTATATTATGGAGGTACCTACTTACATCAAAATGATCCTCAATCATTACTCGTGTGGTAAACAGGTGCGTAGGTAGCTTAGTAAAGCTTGTTTACGAATGTTAAAGAAAAATACAGGGTCGTACCTACTAGGTATATTTCAATGAGTAAGTAGGTACATGATAAAAAATGTAAGTAGTGAAGTTTCTAATAACCCTTCCTCGGTAGTCGGGTTAAAACCAGGGTCGTACTCAGGTCTAACTACAATAAAATGTGCCGTTCCCGGTAATATTCCCCAATGCGGGAATATCCCACAAGTTTCCCGGGATATCGGGGATCATTTTGGGATTATAGAGGAATATTTCCGTCTTGGGGAATATATATCTATCTCATCATCATCATCATCAGCCTGTAAAAGTCCACTGCTGGACATAGGCCTCCCCCACACGTTTCCAGGAAGAACGATTCTGAGCCCTTTCCATCCATCGACTTCCCGCGGTCCTAACAATGTCGTCAGTCCATCGGGTAGGAGGACGTCCTACGCTTTGTCTTCCGGTTCGTGGTCGCCATTCGAGAACCTTTATTCCCCAACGGTTGTCGGTTCTACGAGCTTTATGGCCTGCCTACTGCCACTTTAACTTGCTGATTCTGAGAGCTGTCGGTGACCTTGGTTCTTCTACGGATTTCCTCATTTCTGATTCTACCTCGCAGTGAAACTCCCAGCATCGCTCTCTCCATAGCTCGTTGTGTGACTTTAAGCTTGTGTATGAGACCAATAGTTAGCGACCACGTCTCAGTGCCATAAGTCATCACTGGTAACACACACTGATTATAGACTTTCGTCTTGAGGCTTTGCGGTAACTGTGACGAGAAGATGTGCCGTAATTTCCCGAACGCTGCCCATCCGAGTTGGATTCGTCGGCTGACCTCCAACATATACCGGTACGGGTGCGACATGAGCATTTGACATAAGTTTCGTCTTACTCATGTTCATTTTAAGACCCACCTGTTGGGAGACAATATTGAGGTCTCTAAGCATTGTTTCTAGGTCTTCCAGCGATTCCGCCATTATGACTATATCGTCGGCAAATCGAAGGTGACTTAAGTGTTCGCCATTGATATTGATGCCATACCTATTCCAGGACACGAGCTTGAAAATATCCTCCAGTGCAGACGTGAACAGTTTCGGAGAAATTACATCTCCCTGTCTCACTCCTTTTTGCAACTGGATAGGATTTGTACTCTGGTCCTGGAGTCGGATAGTCATGGTGGCATTACTATATAGGCCTTTCAACACTTCGATGTACCGATAGTCAATTTGACACCGCTGGAGTGACCGTAACACTGCCCAGGTTTCGACTGAATCGAAGGCTTTTTCATAGTCCACAAACGCTAAACAAAGTGGCTGGTTATACTCTTTGGTCTTCTGTATAACCTGCCGGAGCGTATGAATGTGGTCTATGGTACTGAAGCCTTTTCGGGACCCGGCTTGTTCGGGAGGCTGGAAGTCGTCTAGCCTACGAGCGAGACGATTAGTAACTACTCTCCTTCAAAAGGGTGTTATCACCTTTCTTAAAGAACAGTACCACCACACTCCTGCTCCATGCCTCTGGCGTCGTACCCTCGAGGATGAGGATATCTATCTATACATGTAATAAAACTGTAGCCAAAGTGAATGAAAAAGAAGTACTTACCTATGTAAATCTAAGCGCGAACGAAGTTGCGGGCAAAAGTGATATATAATAAAAAAGAAAAAATATATACCTGAATTTATTATATTTTTAGGTGGAAGCTGATAATAATAATAATAATACTGAACAATCCACACAGCATCATCTAGCCCCAAGCTAAGCAGAGCTTGTGTTATGGGTACTAGATGACTGATATACTTAATACAAAACATTACATGCATACATATTTTTTATTATACATAGAAAACACCCAGAACACCCGGAATAAATATTAGCAGATCGTACAAACATTTATCCCAAGGCGGGAATCGAACCCGCAACCTCCGCGTCGCAGGCGGACATTCGCCAGCCGCGCCACATCGGTCGTCATATGGAGAACTACGTCAAGTATAGGCTTGTGGGAGGAATGCTTAGATTGAAGAAGGAAGTATTGCATTCCTGTATTGTATTCCTGACCTTGATTATTTATTGTATAATTTTTAAATAAATCTGGGTATAACCTACGACAAAATATAATTTAAATTCTTAGGGCTTATTTTAAACTTAACATACCTAACGCTTTCGTTTATTCATAGCTCTAAATTACGTGTCCAAAGAACTTAGGTGGGTACATTCCTGTCAAATTAAGTATTTAAGTCTAATTTTATTTATTTTATACCTACATAATATTTTTCTTTAAACCTTTAAGTTTCTACATACTTATCTACATACCAATGTTGAAAATAACAGCGTAGGTAGTTACAACAACAAACACAACTTCCCTGGCTGACTAACCTAAAACTTTTAGGTATTTTATAGGCTAGTCCAAGTATGTGTACCTACCTACATATTATCCTGTTATTCTGATTAGGTTGATAATGAGATTTGTTTACCTCTGAAGTTTCCAACCAAGAATTTCAGCGCTTGTGTAATTTAAATGATTACTAAGATAATCAAATACCATGAAGGTATCAACTTTAGGTAGATTATCGGAGTGCACTTGCTCAAAACCGATATCTACCTTATTTCTAATACTCATTTGTTATATTAAAATAACAACCTTCTAATAAAAACCTAATCAAATCACTTGGTGACGTTACGCTCCGTGTCGGACGAGTATCGCGAACAGAAACGCGGGGCGCGCAGTGGTTTGGCGGCTAGCGCTGGGCCATTGTGACGTCATCGCTTCCGTTCGCGCGGTCAGTGAATCTCGTTCGGTATTTTGCCCATAACTTAGTCAGTTTTGGCCGTAGAAAAAAAAAATTTGCATTTTATGTTTTAGTTTCTCAAGGCCTATAAAACTGCATTCATAGAAAAAACTGTGACGGGTCCCCATTGGGGGGGGAAAAGTGGGAATAAGGAGGGAGTTTTTTAAGGGGGGTATTGGCTTATTGGGGTGATTTATAGGGGCTAGTCAGAGTCAGAAAAGGACTCCTTCATCACCTCCCTGTATGTCTTAAGAGGCGAACTGATATTGCGGTCACCACTCCACCAGCCAAGTCTGGTTACTATGGCAAACATGTGTGCCAATTTTCGTCAAAATCGGTTGAAAAATACGACTTGACAGACTGAATAGACAAACAGACGAACAAAATAATTTTTTAATCAATCTCGAAATTGAGACATTTCGCTAGCTCGACCAACAAAGCATTACTTCGCAAGTCACGTTCGTTAGGAACGCGCCCTACGATGCACTGCTCTGCGTCCATCAACCTGAGGTATACATGTGCCTGTAATTTCACTGGCACCCACACCCTTCAAACCGGAACACGCTGCGCTATTCATGGACAGGAATAGACACGGTGGTATTATTTCCCCGGGCGAGCCCTTTACTAAAAGGTCTATCTACAAAAATACACAAATTAAGCGGCTTATTACCATTTCCAGTGCAACAACATGATGCTAGTAGAATCAATCTTGGGTGCACCCCTATCGTTCCATGTGATTCCGTGGGACGCCCCTCGCTCACAACTTACCCTGCAAGCGAGATCACCGAGGCACAAGCGAGAATGGACTCTATTGCTGAAAAGAGTAAGTATTTTTTTCTAAAGCAATAACTCATTGTACTCGAAATAGTCACGCAAGCAACTATAAGCGAATCAACTTTAATTCCCGCCTTGGGATAAATGTTTGTACGATCTGCAAATATTTATTCCGGGTGTTCTGGGTATTTTCTATGTATAATAAAAAATATCTATGTATGTAATGTATTGTATTAAGTATATCAGTCATCTAGTACCCATAACACAAGCTCTGCTTAGCTTGGAGCTAGATGATGCTGTGTGGATTGTCCAACATTATTATTATCATTATATCATGTAATACTCTAGTACGTAAGCATTGTTTACTGAAGCTTACTCAGAATACTCATACTGCAAACAAGGTCGTTGCAGCACAAGCAAGAATTAACTCTATTGCTGAAAAAAGTAAGCATAATTTTCTAAATCTAACCTATTATACTCAGAGTACTCAAAGCAAGCCAGGTCGCTGAGATACAAGCAATAATGCACTTTATTACTGAAGTGCTACTGAAAATATTGCAATGCACACGGAGTAGTACGCGGACTGCCATTTCAGGTCAGAGGAACTAGATGGCGCTAGTTATAATTTTCCACAAATTACACGCATTATATGGTTATATTTACCGAATTTATTTCTGGATAAAAACCCAGTTGACTTAATAACGAGATCAAACCTAAGTAGAATAATAAACTAACCAAGTTAGCAGTTATTTGATTTACATAAATCCAGTAATCTGTGTAATATCTATTATATTTAAGTAAACACTATCGTAAATGTATTATTTAAATTTAATTTTAAAAGTAGGTAATAATTTGCAAGACTTTACTTTATTTGAGATAAAGATAAGATAAAGATATTTATTTGCCAAAAAACATGTGTAGACTAAATAGGTAACAAATAATTAAGGAGAAACAACATGTTTGACCAGTTACGGTATGCAAAAAATAAGTAGAGGTTGTGTTGTAAGAGAGGTTGTTGAATAATTGTGCACCCTCATGCATGGTATTACTTTTTCCATAACTAGTTCTTTTTTTTCAGGTAATATTGGAAAACTATAACGCAGTGATTCCGTCGCACGCCAGACAACTAGTGATGGAGCTTGGTCAGAACAAAACTGACGGTAAGGATGTTATCAAAGAAAAATATTATTCTATGACATTGATCACTAGTAACACTAAACCAATAGACCAAGTAGTAATCAACATAGCTCTCAGAACCAGCAAGTTAAACCTACCCAATGACCTTATCTAACTTCTATAAGCTATACAAGAAGTTTCACTCAATGAATCAGAAATTAGAAAACTTGTAGAGAAACGAAGGTGATCGGGCAACGGATAGGCCATATAATTATATATAACATCTAATATATTATCCGGCAATTCTTTAGCAATAAAGGTTCTCGTAATGGTAACCACGAACCGAAGCGTAAAACCACATTGATCGTCCCTGATAGAGGAACGCTTTGTATTGATAAGAAGTCGGCGCATGGGGCATGTTTAAAACATTCTTCCTGGAAGTGTGTTGGAAGGAATATCTCCAGTATTGGACATCTTTAGAATGGTGATGATAATTATATATTTAACCACCTCTGTCACCTACTCTTGGATCAAGGTATACTCTCTTACGTCTAAATCTTGAGCATATTTCATCCATTGCTATCCAACGATAAAACCTTATTCCTACTATTATTCTAGTACTATTTAAATCTTAATATTATCTTATAGAAAATCCATCCTCAAGAATTAATTGTTCATTCTTTACAGATGACATGCTAGCAGAGAAATCACACAACCTCATCACGCAAGCGTCAATGAGGAAACAGCTATCAGCTCCGGAGTACTTAGAGAAACGCAAGATAGATAGAGAGAGACGAAAGTCATTCGAAAACGGCATTCGAGGCAGAATGAAGAAGAACAGAAAACACACACATAGTAACAATAGATCTGAAACGCAGGATTGCGATTGCAGTCAGATATCCGCTGAAAAAGGTATAGATTACACTTGTGATAGCTGCTATATTGATTTGTGCTCAGATTGTGAGACAGAACTGAATAAAGATAAGGTTGTAGAGGAAAAATGTAACTGCAAACACGATGACAGAGATATAACAGGAGAAAAGTGCCCAGATTGCGACAGATCTTTACATTATATCGACTCTGGAAGCGCCGAGCAATTGGAAAGAAAGCCAGCTTCTTGCAAATGCTCCGATTTTAAATCGTCACAGGAGAGCTTTGGAAAAGAGTTTGGAGGTACGTTAAATAAAACAAGAGGTTACCATTCGTCTGATAACATCATCAATTACACGGAAAAGAGTGTAGGTAAAGAGGAATTAACCACAGCAAATAGCTCTTTGACCAACGTCAGAAATATTCCTAAAACTTGTCTTAAATGCGCAAAAATCAAAGAAAATATTGTTATAACTGATACACCAAGTGTCAGGTCATCAAGGTGTAATGACAACGAAAAGCGAAAGGCAGATTCATTAACAAGATCTAAATCGAAAGATGATCCGCAAAGATCTAAACTTTCTAAAATTGGAACTTGGAGAAGGAAATCTGAACCAGGCTTACAGCAAAATATGATAGGAATAATAAATAAGAAGTCTCAAGAAAGTGATGTAGAAAGAAATGAAACAAGAGGGACTGAAAAGATTGAGTTCGAATGTCGAAATTGTGGAACCAACAAAATAACAAGAAAGGTGAGAATCAACGATGGAACAATAATATCAGATCCTGAATTAGATGGTCAAAAACGGGGAGGCAATCCGTTAAAATCAAATTTAGAAATAAGAATGTACAATACAAAAAATATACCAAAGAAAATATCCAAGATCAAGAAGAATCGAGCTAAAGGCATACGACTAGGATCTGATACTACGGCTAAATTTTACGCTGATTTATCGTCAGATGTGTCAACTGAAAACATATTACATATATCTGAATCAAATGACAGCCTCAATGTCGATAAACCTAAACAAGCAAAAATTACCGTACCTGACACGATCAGCAAAGATGAATCAATAGATGAAGAAACCTATAGAAAGTTAATAGAAAAGACTGATTCATTCAAAAAAAATGAACTGGAAAAGGTGAAGTACTTAAATAAACAGAAGGTGATTACGGAAGGGCCAGAACTTGAAGACAAAATAAATGAAGAGACAAAACAGGAGCTAGTGACAAAAAGTTGCGAAGAGACTGAGCAGCCATTGGAACAAATTATATCGCAGCTGCTGTTACAAAATCGAGAGTTTCAGAAACTAGTAAAGAAGCAACAACTTAGAAACAGCGCACAAAGAAGACATCAAAGACTAATGAAATCACATTCAAACCCTGAACACGTCATAGTGGCAAAGTTGGATGCCATGAAACCTAAATACGGAAGACAAACTTCAGAAGACGTAGATATAATTCATGCTGCTAAAAACGTCACGGACAGCGTAAATTTACAAACAGAAATAAGCAACATGACTGAAGAAGACCATATTTATGAAACGTTACGTGTTGATAAAAGAGTGGACGAAAGCCTACACAGTTTAAACACAAAAAGCAAGTTAATACACCATACTCATTTAATTAGACCTAAAAGACTACCTTCTCCACCTAATCCTCTAGATGTAACAGAAACTTTAAAGGGTCCCGAATCTGATTATGTGTATCTATCATTCGATCAACTCAACCAGTTACAAGATACGGAAGGCATTTATAATGTACCTGCGAAATCACCACAAAAAGTTGAGCAACGGGTATCTGAGGATTATTATGTAACAATGGAAACTAAAACTAGCGTCCCAAACGATGATAATATCTATGATAGCCTCTTAGAAGTTTGCCGAAGGAAAAAAGACGTAGCAGATACGTTACCTGCAGAATACTTACCAATGAGTGTAGATCAGCAAAGTCCAAATACACCGGAAATATGGCTGAGTCGGCAGAAGGAACACTTTAATATATCCCGTGACAGAAAATCTGGTTCTCTACCTCGAAGTTTTCAAGTTGTTACTGGACAAGATGAAGAAAATTTGAGTACATTTAAGTGTATACCAAATAGTAACAGCAAAACTTACGTAAATAGAGATGGCAAAGTCAAAAGTACCGATAGACCTTACACTATTGCTTCAGATCAGAGTGAAATCAGCTACGATGATGTCGAAAGCTACATGAGTGAAGGTGATATTCTTAAATTTAACAAATCATCAAAATCAGACGCTGATTACTCTCAAAACATAAGTCAGTCAACTCTTGATTTGGAAGAAGAAATTGATAGGTGCTACAAAAATAATTTCGAAAGAGTTGATAATTTGGACAAGAATAAAAATGAAACTCTCTTGACAATATCACAGCCAAACCTAAACACAAGTATGACATCATCTTGTGAAGTTTTGTCAGCAGAACTGGTGGATGACAAACCAGTTGAAATAGAAATTATACATCCAGAACACAAAATTTACAAACCAACCAGCAACATGCTATCACTTAAGTATGTTTTGGGCAAGTTCAAGAATAAAACGCCAACTAAAAACGATGAAGCTGAAATAAACGCTAACGATCCAAGCAGCCCTGACAGCACAAAATCTGATATAAAAAGTCCTTTAAACGAAAAAAGACCTGCTTTAAATCCTAGAAGTTATTCCAAAAATCTACTGCAAAGATTTAGAAGCATCATCGGCGATGAACACGCTGATACCAATGAGAATAAATCTCAACCACAAAAGACACAAAAGTCTACTGAAGACACCTCGAACAATTTAAGTGAAGTTAAAGTAGTCATCACTTCAACAGATACTAGTCCTACAACATCAACGATTTTATACTCTGCTAATAGTGAGTTGCTTAGTAAAAGCGTATGCGAAACTTCATTGTCAGAGAGTCAGAATGAGAAGAACAATTTAGAAGCATTGTCGCTTAGCTGTGATGATATCACTCAAAATGACTCGTTCCGTCCTGTTTACGATAAAAGTATAAGTATAGTCTCAAACACTTCCAACAGTGGCTCACCTGTGAAGTCAAATAACTCCCACCAAAGTTTAAACAAGCTTCCAATATACATGCAGGGAAGTAAACATTTGGGCGCAAGAATAGCTCAGTCAGACTATGTTGATCCATCTACCCTGATGAGTGAAAAGTCAGCCCTCAAAAACATAAATGTTCTTATAAACAAAAGTGCCATACGACCTGACAGTCTGTTTTCTAACTCTTCATTCGTGACCTCGTCTAGTGAAGGGACCTATCTTGAATGCCAGAATAAATCTAACGTAACACAAGAAAACAAAGATAAATCTGAAATTTCAACTGAAATTGCTTCAGATGATAGTTTTTATGAGAAATCTTTTGAAAAGATAGAGCAAATGAAAGATGAAGATGTGTTCAGAGATTCAGCTGTTTATTCTGACCAAGAAGATGATGAATCTAAGACAGATCCCAAATTAGCTACAAAGTCTACTAGGGTTGATAGTTTCAGACAAAAATCATCCTTCAAATCTCATATTACTCATACTACTACAGTTAGCGAAAGGACCACTGTTCAAACTCGTTTCGTTAATAACAGAGCACATATTGAAAAAACGATTACAGGTAATGTTAAAACTGAACCTGAAAAAGTTAGACCTAAAGTAGCACCGCCAGTTCCAGCCAAACCTAGATTGAGTCAAATACCATCTACATCTACTTTCCAAACTAGACAACACACAGCAAAAACTTCAAGTAAACTAGAGGAGTCGTCGTCAAACGAATCTGTCAATATGAAAACTATCAAACGTAATACTAATTACAAACAACCTGTCACAAGATCTGAATCAACTCCTACTCCTACTGAAGTAAAAGCAAGCGATAATAAAAATAGCCTACCTAATAATGAAACGAAGAGTCATGATGAACAAAATATAGTCAAAGATAATCCAGCAAATAAATTTAAATACCCAGGAAACATACAAATGAAGAGACTAAGTTTTGAAAGAGCCAGTCTCGATTCAGCGACTCGGAAAACAAAGATCTCAGAAATGAAAAGGCCCAACGAACCACCAAAAGTGACATCGAAATCTGTGTTTGAAAGAAGAATGGAAATTGAATCTATGTCGAAAACCAAACCCAGCCAACTCAAGAAGCCATCACAACTAGAAAAGCCGAAAAGTATAACTACAAAAGTAGCCGGTTATGAGAGGAGCATGAGTGAGGGAAAGAGAGATAGTGATGTGAAAAGAGAGATGAGTATAACACCCAGTAGTAGCACAGAGCGTGCGAACATTCCTTCCAACAGAAACAGTATTAGTGCTGAGAGTAATGATGATAAAGCGAGTTGGGTGAAGCAAGTTGTAAACAAATTCCAGTAAAAAACGAAACTTCTGCATTTATTTTAAGCACCTTTGTTTTAATAGACTCAAAAAAATATTATTTAGACACGTCTTCTTATGAAAGATATCAGTACTGAGCCAAACTACTTAACTTATCGACAAAATTATTATGTATTTTGTCTACGATAACTTTTTTTTTTACTTTGATTCCAATATAACTTGACCTAGAATGCGATCTCTAAATAAATATGTACTGAAAAGTGTGTGAATTAGAAAAATAAGATACTAACCGAACGGGAATGGTCATGCATGTTAAGTGGTATACCCCACAATAATTAAATTGTTTCTGTCCCAATTATTTAGATGTATTTGTAGCACTATGATATTTTATAAATATTAATGAAAGTTTTAGTAAAGACTAAAAAGATTCCGTCTGTTTTTGTACTCCATAATCTTTAAATCCGTCATTTGTACTTTAATTCTAGACGAATAGTTTGAATACTGCTAGAATAATAATGAATATTGATAATCCGCTTTGTAAATAATCTCTTCTGTCATTCTTAACTCGTGCCATAGATAAGCAGAGTATAGTATTTTTGCAATAATGTATTTTTTTATTAATAAATTATAATACGTATTTTTCATAATTTAGCACAACTACGGTATTTTTGTTGACAGTACTTTGAGCACAAAATAATTTTGTAGATGTTTTTTCCTAAAGACAAAATAATCGATAAAATAAAATCGTATGAGTATAGTAGGTATGCCTAATTTTTCTTTTTTGGAAGTTTATTGTACAATGAATTAAAATATTTCATTTTGTATTGTATATTCAAAAGTGCCATTGCTAAAATTATACTTATTGAATAAATTAACATTATTTAACTTCAGGTTAAAAATAAGCAGCGAATTAGAGCAAGAATGTTGATTTAGGGTTTATGATTTGGCGGTGTGTTCATACCTGTGCAGTTCGTACATAGGCCCGCTCTATGTTGCATATTTTTATTCTGTGGTTCCTTATTTTGTGCAATCACCTCTACGTAGGTAACTACATAATTATTTATTTAAAATTGTCCTTCAATATGAAATTGTTTGTTATTAAGCTACTAACACCAAATAGTAGATTGTTTTAGTATTATTTTTGATTTTTTACTAATAAATCCACCTAATAATTTTTTCTGCTGTTTTTTTACATTATTAATAAGGCTCCTCAGCGTATTGTATAGTATGGGTTGCAAGAGGACAGTAAATAAAGAAGGTTCAAAATTATTCTTCCTGGAAATATCAAAAACAAAGTCAAAGTCAAAAAGCATTTATTCAGTAAGTTCCTCGCGACCAAGCTTAGAAGAACCGGCAAGAAACTTACGGCTTGGTTCCTATATAAGGGGACGGCTTATGTCTAGCAGAGGACTTTTGATAATGTGGATGACTTGAGAAGCTGTACGTCCGTACCTAAGTGGTGCCCTTGTGCTCGTTGCCAACAAAACCATTTTTGTAATGGCGTAGCGCCTTCTGCGCTCGCCAGTAGCCCGGTAACGCTGTCGGAAATCGCTAGGCGATTATATCAGCATTTTAGTCCGTTCGAAAAAAAAAAAAAAAAAAAAAGAATCTGTACGTTCTTAGTGATACACTGCATACGAATCAAAATTTATTTTTGAGAGATGTTCTATAAAATGAAATGTTCGTTAAGAGGTACATATTTATAGACCAATGTTTGTCAAAATCGGTTGAAAAATTAACAACATGTGACTTGAAAATCTACATCTTTTAAATCTGCTTGTTTCATCAGAACAAGCAGATGGCCCACTTGATGTTAAGCGGTTACTATCACCTATAGCAAAGTATTGCCTCGCAAGTCACGCTTGTTAACGTGCCCTACGATGCACTACTCTGTGTTCATCAACCTGAGGCATACAGGTGTTAGGTATGCCTCGTGTGCCTGTAATTACACCGGCACCCACACCCCTCAAACCGAAACACGCTACCACTGCTTGGCGGCAGAAATAGGCATAGTGCACTATGCCTATTTCTGCCGCCAGTACTACCATGGTAGTACTTCCCCGGACGAGTTCTTTACTAAGAGCTCTACTACAAAAAAACTCTTATGAAGAATCTTATATCTATTAATGGATAAGCCTTTTTAAAACAGTTTATAAATCCTTAATCTTATTCCTATGAACTCAAGCTACAACTCTCATTTATTTTCTAAAATATGACCGACCTATTTCTCCTTCGACTAACATTGACAACTAACAAAAAATCAGACTGTATGTTAAAATAACTTATTCTATGGTATTTTATAGCCCACCCAAAACTACAGACAACGACTCAACACGAAGCGAAGAATACGGTATTTTTCCAATAAAAAGGTCATGAAAATGCCCCCTAGGACTAGCGGAGCACGCGAGGTACTGCCTATCACGGCGTCTTATGTACCTACTTACCTAGCTATGGACTTACGTACCCGTAGTAAATCATAAACATGAGACTACATTTACCATGTAACTATAGCTATGTGTATGATACTTTTTTATGTAATTAATAATAATAATGCTGAACAATCCACACAGCATCATCTAGCCCCAAGCTAAGCAGAGCTTGTGTTATGGGTAGGTAATAGATGACTGATATACTTAATACAACACATTACAAACATAGATATTTTTTATTATATATAGAAAATACCCAGAACACCCGGAATAATTATTTACAGATCGTACAAACATTTATCCCAAGGCGGGAATCGAACCCGCAACCTCCTGCGTCGCAGGCGGGCACTCGCCCGCCGCGCCACATCGGTCGTTGATGATGGAATAATGAATAATTTCTGATGGTACTAGCAGATGACCCACCTGATGTTAAGACAGCGGAGTCTTAGTAATATGGTCCCGTTTTACCCTTTGGGTATGAAACCTTAAAAAAAAAGCAATGCTACTAGGTACTTACCTACATAAATTATGTACATGGTTTCCACCTACCTACTCGATACTTGCATATAATATGTGAGATTGGTCTGTACAACGTGAGTGATAAACAGTACCTTATGAAATTTCAGTGTAGGTACAAATACTGCAAACCCATCTAATTATGTGGATGAGCTTTTGAGAATGTACCTCAAGTTTGTGGCAAGCGCGATCGCGTGTTAGGCGTCGTATTTTCCCCCCAAAACTCTTATGCTTTCCATCATGGCGGCTAGGATGCACGCAAGACACTGCCAGTCGCCTAGAGCAGGAAACAATGGCACTTTTCTTACCTGCATTATTTTTAATTGTGTTTATTAAGTCAATAAATAAAACTGTGCACGAAGGGTTCCGTTATCCGTAATAAACGGCAAAAAAATTACGTTGCATGAGAGCCCCCTTAAATATTTTTTATTTATTCTATTTTTTAGTATTTGTTGTTACAACGGCAACATAAATACATTTGAAACTATCACGGCTCATGAGATACAACCTGGTGAAAAACGGACAGACAGAGACAGACAGCGGAGTCTTAGTAATAGAGTCCCGTTTTACCCTTTGGGCACGGAACCCTAAGAATAATTTAATGACTTAAATTCCGACTTACGGTAGTTATACCCTCAGATCTTTTAGAACAAAGTTGTACCAATTTCAGATTTTTAAGGATATACAAGGTTCGATAGTGATCTTAGTATAATGTGGTACCTATGTCTAGTCTAAAGATTGATGATTCGGTCAAATGCTAGATTTGGTGTTAGGTTATTGTTCTGTTCCACTACAGTAAGGTTGCCTGGAAGAAATCACCTTCAGCGATCACCTTTTGTACTTAATTCATTTACGCCTAGATGTATGATGTTACCTTGTGTACAATAATATGTTATCTATCTATGTATGTCTGAATGATTTGATTAGACTTTTGGTATCTCCTGCTCTATAACATCCTGAAGAAAACTTTATCGTTGGAATAGAACCGATACACGAAATTCAAACGCATGTGCGAAAGAGACAAAATACAGGAAACCAGCAAAAAGTTTATTCGAAAATCATTCCTCTTTACGTTTGTTGACTGAATCGGTGCGTCCACGATGCGGTTCTCGAAACAATTCAAAAATTAAATTTCGAATTCGCGTGGTTTTAAAACAGTTTACGAAGAGCGCTATTGTTATTGAAATTTCCATAGTTTTGCGGTTTTACTATTTACGAGGTTTTCGTGTCTAGGGATGGGATCGACTAGTTACTTGGCGAAACCGAAGGCGGCTGGTTACCGGATTAAGAGCGGGTCAAGCAATGCTGGTTCTGATAAGGAGATGAACGGGAAGTTGAAAAGGAACAAAATAAGGTAGAGCTTCTAATAACCTCGATGCTTTTAAGTCATCTTAAGAAAAAGCATCGAGGTATATTTTTATATTTAAAAATATTAGTTAATAAATTGACAATCTATTTGAAAGGAACGGAAGGTTTTTTATTGCCTAAAACATTATCATACATTATTTTATAAATATTGAACAATAATCCGACCTTTTTTTCTAGCTGTAGGTAGGTACTTACTTTTCTACTTAGATAGAATAGAGAGTTCAAACCACCGACCGAATCAAATGATTAATAAATTATACCTCATTACTAAATGTTATTAAATAAAAAGCTTGTCTTATTTTGAGTAATCATAAATCCCTTAATTTTCTGACAGCAGGCTTCCGTTATAACCATTTTGTGATCTAATAATAGGTACCTCTTTACTAAATGATTTTAAATAAAAAGCTAAAGTCTTATTTTGAGTAATCATAAATCCCTTAATTTTCTGACAGCAGGCTTCCGTTATAACCATTTTGTGATCTAAGAGTAGGTGCCTTGCACTTTTGGTTTTCGGGAGTTGTCTTTTTACACCTTTTCTAGTTTGTGTCTCGACAGATCAAAGGAAAAGTACTCCAATCCATTTATTTATATTGAAAATTCTTAATAAAAATTGTTAATATGGCAAACGTTTTGAAATGTATAATTTTGCCAAGCGGAAAAACAACCTCTGTAAAATTGACATCTTAGTAGGTAGGTAAATCGTATACAAAGTTAAATGTTTAAGGAATGTTAAAACATTGTTGAGTGGTTATTATACCTATAACAAAGCATTGCCGTAGATGTTACGTTTGTTTGGAACGTGCCTTGCAATGCACTGTTCTGCGTTCATTTCGTCTGTAATTTCACCGGCGTCACCCACACCTTCCAAACCACAACGCAGCAAGCTGCTTAACGGCAGAAATAAGCATGGTGGTACTACTTTCCATACTTAGTGAAAGGCTAAAAAAAGGTGTTTTTAGGAGCTCTACTACTACAAAAATTATTTAGGTCAATCCTAAACGAACAACTTAGTCAAGCATCGTTCTGTGCAGTCCCCGTTTCGATGGGTGACCGCTAATGATGTTGACAACCAAGCACATTCGTGTTTGAGAACGCTTAGTTCGGCCAGAGTTAGTCACCAGCCAATACAAACTTACTTTTTGTTAATAATGCTGAGAAAAAACATTTTGCAATATAACTTATTAGCAGCTATGGAAAGTACCACAGGAATGCGATGGTAAAGGTTGATGTTTATGTTACCTAGCATTAACAATACTAGATATAAATGGGGATTTATTCCCTACTCCTGTTGCCAACGTCTGTTTGTACTAACAACCGTTGCCATAGTAATTTTATTTGTGGAATCGATACCCTCTTTACGGAACGCCACTCGACTCAAATTACCGGCGCAATGCGCAACCCTAGTTCCATTTTTGAAACTTAATCTTTTTTTATTTTCTTTTTCATTTGTGTTAGTGGCCTTTTAGTTTTAAAATGTGACCTTTTTAGATTATAATATGAATTATTATTCGTATTATTCCTGCAGACGACCGACGAAGATGACTGATTATGGGTTGAAGAAGGTTCCTGATTATACGGAGATGGCGTACAAAGAAGCGGTGTCTAAGCTCAGATACTTTTTATCGGGGAACTATGCGCCTAGTGTAAGTATTTATTAAAATAATTTAAATACCTAGCTATAACTTAGATTGGGAGATTTCCCAGATCCTGAATACAAAAGTAGTGACGTCATATTCAAAATTATGAAGTGTCTAATCTAAGTTTGAAATAATTGGTTTAATTATAATAATTATTATTTTTTAATCTAAGTATGTAGGTTTTTTATTATTATAAGAGCACCGGTGGTCGAGAGGAATTGACTCCGCCTTTGATCTTACGGTTGTCGGTTTGAATTCGGCACCAATAAATATTTCAATCTTGCTCTATTGTGACAATAAGCCACACACACGCCATAAACTAAGAAGTCAAGTCAAATCTTGCTCTAATCATTAGGTAATGTATTTTTTTTTTTTGTGTCATCTGTCCGTCTTACGGACAATTTTGCCAATGTCAAGTGGGTTGAATAAATTATTTTTAGTCGAGTCGGTAAAAAAAGTAAAGTCAGCCGTCATCGGTTTTGAAGAAAAAGATGGTGTTTTTCTTCAAAACCAAAGGGAAACATTTTCGTTCAAATCAGGATGCCTCATAACACACTTTCATTTCAATTGTTCACACTTGTGCTAAGACCTCAAGTAATGATCGTTAAAATACCACCAAAATTACCCATCAGAACTAAAAATAACAGTAGAAAAACAATTAAAATGAAAATACAATGTTGCTTCCAAAGATGATAGAAAACGAATCCCTAATCATTATTCTATGTATTATTTTGTTCTATTGGTCAGTTGGTCATGTTACAGTCATTGCGCTGACGTTTTGTTTTTTTTATTCATCAATAGGTCCGCAGCTACGGCTCTCCGTCTATCAGGAACCTGGATGAATCCGATGGAGATCAAAAGTTCAACCACTCACCAGCCTTTGCAGATCTGAAGGCGCGGCCACGTCTAACAACTAAGTACACCACGCTGTATGCAGATAGTCTCAATAATTATGCGCCGACGACGCATATTCCTACGGCTGGTGAGTTTAATAAACAAGTAAAGCAATCTGTGATGACATACCTCCTTCAGGTACCGAAGCATGGGCACATCGATAAAATTTTTTTTACATAAATTCACGATAAAACTTCTTTATTCTTTCTCGATTCTTTATCGAAATTTATCGAGACTGGTAGTATGAAACTTACAATAAATTCAAGAAGTGTTCGAAAAGCTGTCTACACCCACTAGTCGAATATGTCGAAGCTAGTTCTGTGCTAGTGAGTGTAGATAAAACTCGATAGATAAAATAAATTTATCTCCTGCGCTGTAGGTGGTGGGTTCGATCCCCACCAAGAACAAACATTTGCGTTATTAACATAGATGTTTGATTTGTGTTTGTTATATTATTATGTATTCAAAAAAAGTATATAAATATTCTATGAGCTATCTGATGCCCATAGTACAAGATTTGCTTAGTTTGGGGTTTAAGGGCTTTGTGTGAATGTTCGTCAATATTTATTTTATTTTGTAATAGTCATCATTATCATCGTTTTGTAGAAGTCTACTGCTGGATATAGGCAAGCACTGATTTCCCGCGAATATAGCAATGTCGTCGGTGCATCAGGTGGGGAGTTCTACGCAGTTTGTGGCCGCCATTCGAGAACCTGTAATACTCAGCGGTTATCGGTTCTACGAGCTATATGGCCTGCGCATTGCCTGCATCTTGCTGGGCACGGGCGCGTTTATGTCTTTTGTATCAACAAGTCTTTAGACAGCACCGGTGGTCTAGTAGGAGCGTTCCTGAGGTCGTGGCTTCGAATCCGGTCGTGCACCAATAGATTTTATCTAGTGTTCTCAAACGGTGAAGAAAAACATCGTGTAGTAGGTACTTGGTACTAAGAGATCGGAGAGGATATAATACCGTGATGGAGAATAAAGTCGTGATCAGTCGTGATGCTATTTTTCTTTTCTAAAGTGCCTCCACCAGCAACAAGCCTAGGGGCTGGTGCTGACTCCACCAATCCTGACGTGGTCAACTTCATACAGAAACAAGAGGAGTACATCGAGCAGTTAGAGCGAGAGAGTCAGTATTGCAGGGTAAGTACCACAGATATCATCTTCCATCTTCAGAAGTCTTCCATTTGTTTTCAGCCAGGTTTCCATCGTTTGAGGGATTACCATAGTCACCAAGCTATTTACACAGATACCTACTTTTTTATACTACTATTGGTGGAACAAGCATATGGCCCAACTGATGTTCAGTGGTAACCATCACCTATAACAAAGCATTGCCTTGTAGGTCACCCACGTTAGGTACGTGCCCTGCGATGCAATACATTGCGTCTACCAACCTGATGTTAAGCCTCATGTACCTGTAATTTCATCAGCACCCACACCCTTTAAACCGGAACACAGAAATGCTAGCGTCACTACTGGTACTAATCCTACTAATACTATAAATGCGAATGATTGGATGGATGGATGGATGAATGGATGTTTGTTCCTCTTTCACGCTCTAACCAGTGGATCGATTTGGATAAAATTTGAAATAAATATACATTGTAATCTGGAATAGGACATAGGCTACTTTTTGTCCCGAAAAAATAACGGGAACGGGAAAATACTGCCACGCGGGCGAAGCTGCGAGTGGCCTCTAGTACATTATAATTTGGCTGTGGTGGATCCAACTCAGAATAGGTTCCCCGTTGTGGATGTCGTAAAAGGCGACTGAAGGAATGCACCAGGCATAACAGCATCTTCTGAATACATAACACTGCAGTCACCATCTGCCAACCAAGTGTGGTGTCTACGGAGAACTCTCCCAAATATGAGAAGGGCCTATTGCAGTAGTCTTAAGGCTGATGATGAGTAAATTCATAACCAACCCTCATCCACGACCGATGTGGCGTGGCGGGCGAGTGTCCGCCTGTGACGCAGGAGGTTGCGGGTTCGATTCCCACCTTGGGATAAATGTTTGTACGATCTGCAAATATTTATTCCGGGTGTTCTGGGTCTATGTATGTAATATTGTATTGTATTAAGTATATCAGTCATCTAGTACCCATAACACAAGCTCTGCTTAGCTTGGGGCTAGATGATAGTGTGTGGATTGTCCAGCATTATTATTATTATTATCCATAGGACGAGCTGAATAACCTCCTCGGCAAAGTGAAGGAAGTGATCTCTGAGAACGAACATCTTCATGAGGCACAGAAGAATAAGTTGATCACTCGCATGTTCCACTCCTACAATGCTGAGTCGGAGACTGACGAATTAGACGATATCGGAGATAGTACTGGACTTGATAGTGATAATAAGGTAAGTTAAGACGAGAAATTAGTTATTGTATTTATTTATCAAAAATAGCTCGTAGAACCGACAACCGTTGGGGAATGAAGGTTCCTTTATTAATTATTAGACCCTTTTTATAAATTATTTACGCAAATTATAGGTCGACGAGAATCAACGAACTAAGGTAACAGCCAATAAGCATAAAATCAATACTTAACCCTTAACCACCTACCATCCGTCTCACAGATGGCAGAAAATTTAAATCGTTAATATTTTGGCGCCCGAAACACCTATCAACTTGTTCGTCCCTGTACCTTCCCACCGCGTATCTAAGTAGGTACGGTACAAGCGCTTGTCGTGGTTGTACGTGCGCGCGTTTGTCTTTAGTAAGTAAAAATCTGTCGTTGAACGTCCGAGAGACGGGTGGTAGGTGGTAGTGTGACTTTTTAGAAATAGTGTTTTTTTATGTTTTAGATTAAAATGGCTTCTAATAATAGTGTTATAGAGCATTAGATATACAAGATCCATCTAATGAAAAAAATCAACCTAATAATGAATGTAGCGATGTGGATTTGGATATCGGAATACAGCACGCAATAGAGGATAGCTGCGATTCGAATTCTGAAATCGAAAAACCTGTTGTGGAGAATAACGTTATTTCATCGGTTTCGTCTGAAGATGATGATGAGCCTTTATAAGAAAGTAAAAAAAACTATTTGTATTGAATGCTCCAACAAAATGTGCATTCACTGTTGCGAAAACCCCTAAGATTCACGGCCTGCAATTTTGTTGAAGATTTGATTATAATGACAAACATTCGATTTTATATTACTTGTTGATTATTATATTTTAGGTAAAAAAATTTGAAGTTCCTATTCAATTCCATTATTTTTGTAGACCTCATTCTTTGAATAAGAATATTTTTAAGCTCGACTTAGGAGTTGTTTCAAACAAATTGAGATTTTAAGAAAAATTGACATTATTTATGTGTCATGTTAGCTTTAATACATACTTTTATATGTCTTTAAACCGATTTTAATTCACAAACAAATATCTCTGCCTTAGATTTCACATACGATAGTCATTTCACTCGTAAGTCTCAGAGACGTATGGTAGGTGGTTGCGTGACAAAAATAGGTGGCAGGTGGTAAAGGGTTAATGGAATTGTAACAATCGTAATCAACAATGTAGGAGGGGAGATAAACTCAGAGAAAACTTACTACACTTTAAATGGTAATTTGTAGAGAAAGCAGACTGACATGTGGAGAAATGGAGAACTTACATGTTCACCACACGCATGTTTGTATGTTTGTTCTTGGTGGGGATCGAATCTACAACGCTGAAAAGAGCTATTACTAACTGAGCTGAGAGCCCAGTAAACTTAAAATCATTTCAACAGATCTCCCCATCTAAGTCCCGGAAGAGTTCAGCCAAGTACCGCAGCTCCAAGTTAGAGGGCCCCAACATTGTCTTCGAGTCGAGGATTGCTGAGTTAGAAGCCCAGCTGACTCAGGCCAGGATTGACCTGAAAAAAATACAGGTTTGCTTGGAATTATTGCCTTGTGTCCTAGTCCACCTGGTGGCCTAAATATTTGTGGACATTATAACACAACATCATCTAGCCTCAAACTAAACTTAGATTGTAGGTACTACGGTAACCTGACTACTGGGGCCTAAGCACGAACTGGCTATCGTGACGCTAGCGTCACGCTAACGTTACCAAAATGTATGAGATTTTGCACAGCGCCTCTATTGTGCGTAAAGAGAACTAAAATTGGAAGCACGAACACTTTTGGCATTACGTACGTAAAGTAAACGATAGCTAGGTCCGTAAAGTAACGTAATTCGATAGGAAGTTAATAAATCGGTTGTCGTTCGTGCTACCATGTATCGTCTCCGTTACAATACGAAAGTGGAATTCGTTCGTGCTTACCCCCCGGATAGAATAATAGTACCTATACTTTTTTTTGTGAATACATAGAATACAATATCTGTACCTACCCAGAGATAGGAATTAGTTATTATTACTGCCAAATGTCACTCATTATACTAAAAAGTAAATACAGAATTCTTACCATTATTTAAGCCCGCTTGCACAACAATGTGATTTAATTTTATTTGTCTAATCACGTTTACCAAGATAAACATATTTAACGTAAACAATATATAATTTTCTGACTAAATTTTAATGGAAGATGTTTAGCGTAATTCGCTTCCTAAATGAATTTAAGGGCTCGCTAAATTAGTGATTAATAATTAACTGATCGTTGTGCAAGCGGGGCTATGTATTGTTTATTATTTTCAGGAGGAAAACAATGAAAATAAGCGTAAACTAGCCTCTGGGCTCGTTGACTCAACCTGCCTTGACGGCTTCAAGCGTCAGATCGACAACTTACAAAGGTTAGTAAACAAATTGAATGGATTCGTTTTCTGTCATCTTTGGAAGCAACATTGTATTTTCATTTTAATTGTTTTTCTAGTGTTATTTTAAGTTCTGATGGGTAATTTTGGTGGTATTTTAACCATCATTACTTGAGGTCTTAGCCAAGTGTGTGAACAATTGAAATGAAAGTGTGTTATGATTCTGATTTGAACGAAAATGTTTCCCTTTGGTTTTGAAGAAAAACGCCATCTTTTTCTTCAAAAATTCTGTTCAAAACCGATGATATTTACTTTTTTTACCGACTCGACTTGACTAAAATACATGACATAAATACATAATACGTTCACATACATGCCGGGTTCTCCTGTGAAACCTTGGCTCTTATGAAACTTGTGCAATCAGGAGAACCCTCATTGTCACACACACACACACGCACACAAACACTTGTAGGCTTCCCTCTGTGATAACCAGACTCTTAAGAGACTGGGGGAATCATGGAAGCCTACTCACATCTTGCACATACACCCCCACACAAATACAATATCACATACATGCACATATCTCACAGGTAACTTAAAAGCGCTTACTGCTGCGTATATAAAGTAAATATTTTTTGTTTTTTTTCTCTTTCACTTGGTGGCCTTATTGCTATTATTATTATTGTGATTGTTTCTTTTCTGATCATAACTTTTTAGGATAATGTACAACTTTATCTGTACCCCGCTCACTCACAAATTCTCGGTGAAGATCTACCCGAGAGGGGTAAATTTAAAAACAGCGCTGGATGTAACCGTCCAGCTATAGCTGAATTTACGCCCTTTGCCCGCATCTAAACCTAAGACCAATAAATAAAATGTAAATCTCAGGAATGTATATGGCAATAAATGATTTTTATTATTTATTATTAAAAAGAATTTATTCAACCCACTTGACATTGGCAAAATTGTCCGCAAGACGGACAGATGCCACAAAAAAAAAACAAATTGAATGAAAACAGAGCGAGAATACCTAAATATCTTTAACAGAAAATAATAATGGGTATAGCAAATGGTACAAGGGACTGTCCGAAGCGCTTTGCCGCATTTTTATTTGGCGTTGCATGCGCGTAAAATTGCATGGCCAATCGTGTTGATGTCTGAGCAACTAAGTCACGGATTTCCTCACGATATTTTTCTTCCTAACTGCTTTTAGGGATAAGTCAGCGTTGGAGGCTCAAATATCAAAGCTTAAGCTAAGCCTGGAGCAGAAAGATGATGAAGGCCGGTACAAGAGGAGCGACTCTATGGAACTGCAGCTTCGGGACGAGAGAAACAACTTGGAAGTGGAACTACGTAGACTTAAGGTATAGTGCAATTAGTTAAGAAAGGTAATATTATTTTCCTGTCCTTATCTCACTTCATGAGAGGCACAACAGGTTTTTATCCTCCACTTTCTTCTATCATCTCAGTAGTCACTCCTTTTTTACCCATATCATCTTTCACACAAGCCATCCATATTTTTTTTGGCCTACCTCTACTTTTATATCCATCCGCATGTCTATTTCTGCCGCCAAGCAGCTTGCTGTGTTCCGGTTTAAAGGGTGTGGGTACCGGTGAAATTACAGGCACATGAGGCTTAATACCTGTATGCCTTAGGTTGATGGACGATATCATTCATATCTTCGCATGACATGTTCTTACCACGCCTTCTAATAGTTCCTTATCTATTCAGTTACTGGCTATTAACTCTTATAAACTCTAACTGAGATGAGCTTCAATAGTAGTAGAACTCTTAGTGAAGGGCTCATTCGGGGAAATACTACCACCATACCTACTACCAACATTAATTTCTGCCGCTAACAGCTTACTGAGTAATTTTGAATGGGTGGTTGCTGGTTTAAATACAGACGCGTGAGGATAAACACCTGTATGCCTCAGGCTGACTTATTTTTCTATAAAATAGGAGGAGTTATCGAAAGAGCGTGGTAAGGTT
The DNA here is from genome assembly GCA_947095575.1 of Electrophaes corylata. NCBI lineage: Eukaryota > Metazoa > Arthropoda > Insecta > Lepidoptera > Geometridae > Electrophaes > Electrophaes corylata. The sequence goes on along the minus strand of OX352724.1, from coordinate 4,164,413 downwards.
CGCGAGCTGGCAGGCGAGGGAGCTCGGCGCGCCATACAGGAGCGCGGCGCGGCTGAACAGCGATACCACGCACACTGTGATGAACTGCAACGGGATCTAGACATACAGTATGATAATGTCGCTAAACTGCAGGTAACAAATGATACAATACTTATCTTATTACTTATCAAGCAGCCACTTCTCGTCAAGAAGCCTCTTCATCGTTTTTGACGAGAAGCAGGTGCTCAGCAAAATCCGTCCAAAGCGCATCTACAATTACACATTCAATAGTGCTGGTCAGCTCTACTGTTCATTATGCGACAGGGTGTTTAAAACTAAATTCAGGCTGTCAAGCCATATTAGGGCTCATGATAAGGATTAGGTTATGCAAGGGGTTCGCCATAATCAAATACGATTAGGAGGACATTATTATTATTACTTATCTATAGATAGATTAGGATAGATTATATCTTTATACCATTAAAGTAGTGGAAAGTAAATAAAATTACAACTTAGGAACTATAGGTACTATCGCCTAAAAAAATTTTGAGAAAAAGAAAAGAGCAGCCCAGTTATTCACCTAGTAAACTTTTGCGTGATTTTCTGTAGTCCAACTATGTTAAAATTGCCTACAAACGTTACTAGATATCACACGTATAGGTAGTAAATGTCAGCATAGTTCTCTTCATAGCTAATTGTATTATTTTGAGGTAATAGTCAAGTTTGTATGAAACTAGAATCATGCAAATGAAAACGCAGGTTCCTCTAGTAATAACAAGTTAAGTAGTACTTCTTCCATGAATTTATGAAAATGCTTGTTATGGACTTAGCTGGAGTTGGAACGCCAACGTCGCGAGGAGAACGACTTGAAGCGAGAAATCTCCATGAAGAACTCTGCCATTGAAGAGTTGAAGATGGAACTCAAGAACAAATCATGTGAGATATATTATGACGACCGATGTGGCGCGGCGGGCGAATGTTCGACTGCGACGCAGGAGGTTGCGGGTTCAATTCCCGCCTTGGGATAAATATTTGTACGATCTGCAAATATTTATTCCGGGTGTTCTGAGTGTTTTCTATGTATAATAAAAAATATCTATATATGTGATGTATTGTATTAAGTATCTAGTACCCATAACACAAGCTCTGCTTAGCTTGGGGCTAGATGATGCTGTGTGGATTAACCAGCATTATTATTTTTATATCTTTTTAAACTATCATGGTTTTGATCAATATTTTGGATAGAAACGGGATATTTACCATGATTTTTGAGTTTGATTGTTTCCCAATATTTCGGCACACACATACATGCATCATGATCACGGGTCGAGTTCGAGTAAATATCCCGTTTCTATCCAAAATATAAATCATGTGAGTTTCTTGACAAGTAAACATTTTTTATCCGACTCTGGTCAGCAGTTTGGTTATAACTTTTAGTTATTCTTATAGTAAAGTTATTTAACTTACATTATTTAAATATATTAAACCCTATGCGAATGACGAGAGCTGTTTTACGCCTCTGTACTTTGTACTCGTACAATGATGAACAACTAAACTGATGAATGCCATCATTCCAGCATCTCTGCAAGCAGACCTTGCGCAAGCGCACGCTGAGAAGGCGTCGCTGGAGGAGGAACTCGCGAGTGCACGACTCGCCATCGAGCGACAACAACGACAAGCCAAGCATGAGGCTAACCGACTTAACTCAGAGGTAATTCATACTAACAGCAACTTCCACACAAACTAAAACGAACACAGTAGAACTAGCAGTAACTAACACATGAACTAAAATTAACACAGTAGAACTAGCAGTAACTAACACACAAACTAAAACTATCACAGTAGAACTAGCAGTAACTAACACACGAACTAAAACGAACACAGTAGAACTAACAGTAACTAACATACAAACTAAAACTAATACAGTGGAACTAACAGTAACTAACACACGAACTAAAACGAACACAGTAGAACTAGCAGTGTCAATAAACAGTACCTGCAACAAACGTCTCGGTACTAGTGAGCTAAATATAGAAAAAACCTTAATAAAAATGATTCCCAATGATGTTAGAAAAATGATATCTACTGGGCCTTGGGATTACAGTCGTGAGGTAAAATTTTTAGGTTTATAAAACATTTTTTGTTGGCTAACGATCTTGACGTTCACAAAAAGGATTGGTGGGAAAATTTTAGGGGTCTTTTGTTTAGCAAAACACAAAAATTGGCAATAAATGCTACTTTTGACTTCAGCTTTGTGATCTGATGGTTACAAGACTGGTTGAATAGAGAGTTCTAAAAGCCGGACTTTTGTAAGTAGGCACAGTAATTTACTGTAGACAAACCTAGGCTTTAGAATTCATAATTCTACACCTTATATTTTATTTACTGTTATATATTTATGAATTTCAGATTCAGTCTCTTCGTCAACGCCTGGACCGCGCAGATGCTGACTTGGTGCACTCTCGCCGCGAGAATTTGCGTCTTTCTGAACAAATCTCCACTTTGGAGAAAGAGGTATTTACGAAAATAGCATAGTAAATGTTTAAAATAATTATAATAACTGTACTGGTTGCATTAAAAAAATACTAGTAACTAGGGAAATAATTTATAGATATATGGTTTTTTAATACTGAAATATTAAAATTATAAAACAATGTTTATTATTCCACAGATGAATATGAAGAGTTTAACGCCGATGACTCCAGAGAAGAACAAAAAGGAAAAAGAGCTATCTTCAATGCTCGAATCCATGGAGAATAAACACGGTAGGTAACTCTAGCCTACTAAATGGTGTTATATCTTTGATTATATAGATTTTGGGCACATCTATCTTGGGACCTATCACCTAAATGGGTAAACTATTGATGTTTTGGAAGATCCCATAACAATCCAAAATTCGAAGTAACTTCAAAACATTTATATTTTACCCTTTCTAAACGCTTGCATGACCATTGGTAGTAAAGGGCTTCTCTTTCAATTTCAATAGTTTATTCATCAGATTGTTGATGGGAGCTTAAAGCGAGAACATTTGGTTCACAGCTAAAACCGTCGCTGAGTTGGAGACCATGATCCATTCACAAAACAGTCTGATGGAGAAACTGACAGGGGAATGTCGCTTGCTCACTGACAAGCTCGACGACGCAAACCGTAGGCACAAGTACGGACATTTTTTACTATAGCATGATTTTACACACTTTTATTTTCTTTTATAGTCTTTTCTTGCAACTCAAATTCATCTCTTTTAGACATTCTATCTATTCTTATCAAAACATTATCATTGCCCGTTTCAATTTCTAAATTCCTAACGTCGTGCTGTGTTTTCATTGGTGGCAGGCAGAGCGCAGAGTCGCAGCCGTTCAGACGAACCAATCAGAACACAGCGCGACCGTTCCGCATCCCGAGACCAACCTATTGCGAGCCGCCGTTCCAAGCGCCGCTCCGAAAAAGAGTCCGATTCGTCGAATAACTGTCCGCCGATTAGTGTTGGCCCGTTGACGACAAATCAGGATCTCAACGTCAAGGGAGAAAAAACATACAACTTGCCGCTTATGATTCAACAGCCCTTTTTACGGGAGAAAAAGGAGCCGATCAAGGTTGATATAAGTGTAAAGCTGATTCCGAAACCGAGAAAGAAAGAACGCAAGAGAAAAGAAGCACGCGTAGAGGAAATCGTCATAGATGATTGTAGAGGCGTCACTAATAGTATTAGCATGGAAGTTATAGATGGAGACATTAATGTATTAAAAGAGACAATAGATATGGTTGAGAGTGAAGTGAACCAACCTGAAGACAGCCCGGAGCATGATGTCCCTAAGATTATTATACAAACTGATTCAATGGATATTGAAGAAACTGATAATCCAGATCAGGGTTCAGATGTTACTGATGGGCCTCAAATGCGGACTCAACTGCTAGAAGTACCATCCCAAGAAACAGATAAATCTGGAAACGTAAACAAAATGGAGGACGTTGATAACCTAACAGATGAGGATGGGGCATCCTAACTTTTGAATCAAGTCTCGAATTGGTTCTTAAATTTCAATAATTATTTCCGCAGTTCCTAAAAAGTAACACTTTAGCTGGTTAGAAATTTTATTATAATCGTTCAAAGATTCATAGATACTGTTAGTATTCGTTTTAAGTTTTGTGCAATGCTTTTTGTGATAGTCTATTGCTACAATATTGTTGTTAAGTTTTATAAGTACTTTGTTTATTCACAAATTATTTTTACATTTTATAAATTGGTTTAAGTGAAATGATTGCTCTTTACCGTTAAATTTTTTATCAAAATTGTTAATTTCTATACGGTTAATTTTTAGTATAATTCCTCTATGTCGTAGCTTAGCTATAGAAACTGTGTTGTCCAAAAATGGGTAATGATAATGTAAAAGTGTGCAATAAAACCTTAAAATGTTATAAAAGATTTTTAAAGCAAACTACTGCTACATCTCATCACCCATCACTCACTAGCTATTTTCCATTTCAGAACAGAGAGAGTACAATTGCTTTGCCGAAACTCTGAACTAATGAGAAAGCTTAGAAACTTGTGGTCATCACATAAGAAATACTGCACCACCTCTGTACCTTTACGAAGCTACACCCCTCTAAGTGGCTACCCTCACAGTCGATCGTCCTATGATCTAGATCGCACTTATCACACTTCGACTCCTTACACTAATAGATTTAGAAGACCCGAGTCCAGATACAGTAGTGATGCTGGAGAGTTAATCAGAAATCTAAGCGATTTGTCAATCGATAATATTGATGATTCTGATGATGACCCCACGAAGGTAAGATTAAGTGACGTGCTTACGCTTGAGAGTATTATGACATGATAGTTTGCATGTTTTTGTCAGAGATTTTGTTTTGATGAGAACTACTCAAGTATTATTGTTTGGATGCAGGAAAATATCATCCACGTGTTCAAGAATATTAAACATAATGTCTAAAATATAAGTTACGATGGAAAAACCTATGCAACACTTTACGTGGGCATACAAATGCAAACTAAAAACAAGCAATACAAAAATCCATTATCAAAAACACTTGAGAAGCCAAAAATGTTCAGTTGTTAGTTTCAAAAATAAGCATCTAATACATTATCTACACTACATCCACTCCTATATTGCTAGTTTTGCTTGTTTTTTTATAAGATTTCATTAATTTATATTTATACAACCATATTTTCATTGTATTTAGTATTATAAATCCAAGGCTTGTCGGAAAAATGTTTGTTTCTATCACAATGGTTGTTGGGTCTTGCATGTCAGCACTGTGTTGTGTTGGTTTGTTGTCACGTTTGTGTGTGATGCAGGGAAGAGCTGGCCACTCTGCAACGTCAAGTAGACGGCCTGGGGAGATCTCTGGAGTCGACTCCACGCTCGTCACTTAGCAGCTATCAAGGTAATGGTCTGTCTTTTTGATTGCTTTATTTGCTCCGTCTATATGCAAAACTTATTTTTAAAATAAAACAACGTTTTTTTCGGATTGACAAGGAGCCAAATTGTGTTTTTACTTTTGTTATTTGTTTGGTTTGTTTGTTGACATTGTTTTAGTTTAACATTTTGAATTTATGAAACATTTAACTACCATTCATCTTGAGAGTTAGAGACTGCATGCCCGTTATTATTTAGGTTATCTCATTGCCTAGCTAAGTATAACTATCTTTTCTTTTTAGTTTTGCAAAAAGTAAATTACTATGTTCCTGAGTAGTAGATAATATTTGAAACAGATGCCTAAAAGGGGGTTTATCATGCTAGAGGTTATGTATAACATTACTGACGACCGATGTGGCGCGGCGGGCGATTGTCCGCCTGCGACGCAGAAGGTTGCGGGTTCGATTCCCGCCTAGGGATAAATGTTTGTACGATCTGCAAATATTTATTCTGGGTGTTCTGGGTATTTTCTATGCATAATAAAAAACATCTATGTATGTAATATAGTATTGTATTAAGTATATCAGTCATCTAGTACCCATAACACAAGCTCTGCTTAGCTTGGGGCTAGATGATGCTGTGTGGATTGTCCAGCATTATTTATTTATTTATTATTTATTTATTACAATTCCAGCACCAACCACGCATACGACCGCAGCCCACAGAGATGTTCCAGCCCTGTCCAGTGCCCGACGAGACGATACCGGAGCTCAGCCCCCCTCTAACCCCGGACCCTCACCCGTCCGATCAAACGGACTCTCATCCATCCCAGCGGGAGGACCGCGAGGCGACAGTCAACCCAGCGTAGCTAGACAAGCTTCTAGGACCTCATTGTACAGCCAACCTGACAACGCTATGAAAACTGATGTATCTGAGATACCACAAGATGAACTTTACACTGAAGAAAATACACCTCACACTGAAGATACTACTTACACTGATAAAACTAACGTTCCTTATGACAATGCACCTTACACTAAAACTGATAATGTTCCGGACAATGTTGAAATCAAAGAAGATTCTGTGAAGGAAGTAGAAGTAGAATCAACCCAAGAGTATGAACAGCAAAACTATGAAGAGACACGACCTACGGAGTATGATCAAACTCAGCCTTCTGAATACGAACAAAACTATGAGCAACCGGCGTACACTGAAGGACAATACGAAAACTATGATTACACAGATCCAAACGCACAGTACACAGATCCGAACGCACAGTACACAGATCCAAATGCACATTACACAGATCCCAATGCACAATACACGGATCCGAATGCACAATACACAGATCCGAACGCACAGTACGAAGGTCAGTACGAAGTAGATCCAAACTACCAGGAACAGGCTTACGATGACGTACAATACACGCAGGAATATCAAGAGACGCCTCAATCCGAAGCTCCAAATGCGAGTAATAATGAACTGCCTAGTCAAAGTTAGCGATGATCAATGAATTTTTTGATGTGCAATATTTTGTTATTTTGCTTTTAAAAATATAACGTGTCAGTATTTTTTTTTATATGATTTAGGTTAAGTTACTTAGATGCTTTTGATGTTAAATTAAACTCAGGTAGGCCTACTACTTATAAAGGTAATTAGGATTGTTTGAAATTAAAAAATCTTTGTTGTCTATGTAGGATATGTACCTATCTACCTACCCGCTTACATAGGTCGTAGATAGGTGCATGACTACAATAATCAAGTTATAAGATATAAGATTCAGTAGAAGAAATAGCACGAATATAATATCACGATTTTCTAGTTAGGTACTTACCTACTTACTTATATAAACAGAGATGAATCTTAAAATATAATGTTGCTCATTAAAAGTAATGTTTACAAAATATTGTTGTTTTTATCGATTCACAAAAATACACCCAATAATTTAATTCTACAATCAAAAGTTTTAAAATACCATTCTCTCAAAATCTCATCGTGAAGCCACTTAGATTCTCTTCATCAATAGGACGGTTGGTATCAGAGGGCGGATTCTGAGTTTTTTACGTTTTTCGTATACCGGATTTCGGTTTGCAAGTTCGAATTTTTTGTATAGATATACGCTAGTGCCCGGGACATGCCGCTAGGGGCGCTTATCGTATTTCCATACAAAAATTCGAGCTAGCAAACTGAAATCCGGATAACGTAAAAAACTCAATCAGCCTACAGAGGGACCATTGTGTAGCGTAAGTTGTTGAAGTGTGTTCTACGCTTTAATTATGTTCCATAGATAAAAGCCTATATAGTCTATGTTGCACTCTGCACCTTTCTCTTGTCAAAAATTTCTTCAACATGTGAGCACGCTTAATTTAATTAATCCTGATAAATATAATTTTCCTGAAATCTTTATTGCAATTTCCTTTTACTGACTCTGCACAAATAGTCCGTACTAACAGGTTATGAGCTCAGGCATCTTCTAGAAGAGAAGTGACAACGCGTATTTAACCTAGAAACCAACCTCATTGGATTGCTGCGTGGCGTGGTGGTTTTTGCGTTGGTGGCACATACTGCAATATGGCTTCGCCTAGTCATCAAGACTCAATAAATGGAAGTGCTGCTTTGCAAGGTAACAATAGCTTGTCATCTTCGATCGAAAAATTGGAAGGTGTATCCAATTATTTGAATTGGAAATTTGCAATAAAGATGCTGCTTACCATGGATGGCTTGTGGAACACAATCGAAGGCACTGAAGCTGATCCTATTGATCTTGTGAGAGATCAGCGTGCTTTGGCGCGAATAGCTTTATGCATCAAGCCGGCGCTTTATCAATATATCAGGAATGCTACTACGGCTAAAGGAGCATGGAAAAACTTAGCTGATATTTTTGAAAATAAGGGCTTATTGAGGCGTGTGCTGCTTTTGAGACAACTACACAGAATTGATTATGCTCAGTTTTCAAGCATGTCTGAATACATTCAGGGTGTGATGACCCTTGTGCAGCAGCTCACGGATATTGGCCGGAAAACTGATGATGCTGAAGTCGCAGAGATTTTATTGAGTGGTCTGCCTCAAGAGTTTGAATACTTGGTTTCTAATCTGGAGACAGTATGTTTAACCAGTGATCTCACCAGTGAGATTGTACGAACTCGACTTCTACAAGAAGAACTGCGAAGGAATGATGGTGCATCTAATAATAACAACACAGCTTTAGTTGCGAAGAACTTTCTGAAGAAAAAGAATATAATCTGTCATTACTGCAGTAAGCCTGGACATGTGAAGGCCAAATGCTACAAAATGAAGAATGACCAGAAGAAAAGTGACCAGAAGGATTCTACAAGCTTTGCTTCAGCTCTGTTTGTTCATCAAAATGATGCTTGGTTTATAGACTCTGGTTGTACATCTCATATGACAAATCATAAAGAAGATCTGGTGAATTATAAAGACTTTAATTGTAATGCAACACATACTACAGTTGCTGTGGCAAATAATGAAAGATTAAAATGTAGTGGTGTAGGAGATTTGATGGTAAACTTTGGTAATGAGGTAAGACAACTTAAAAATGTTTTGTTTGTGCCACAGATAGCCACAAATTTAATATCTGTAAGTAAATTAGTAGAAAGTGGACTTACAGTAGAATTTAGTAGCCATGGGTGCAGTATTTATGATAGTAAAGTCTCTGGCAACCGTATAGCTCTTGTGAGATGTGATAGTGGGATTTATAAGTTAGATTGTAACATTGTAAAGTCTTTGCACAATAAGATGTATTCTTCCAAACTTTTGAGTAATGGGCAAAAGACAGAGAGTACTGCAGTAGCTGTTTCTACTCAGCTGTGGCATCGCAGATTGGGACATTTAGGTCTGAGAAGTATGTGTACTCTGAAAGGTCATGTGTCTGGTGTAATGTTTCAGGATTCCCAGGACAGTTTGAAGGACTGCATACCCTGCCTTGAGGGGAAGCTGTCAGCACAGCCGTTTCCCAAAGGAGAGGGCAAGCGGGCCGAGCGACCATTGGAGTTAGTACATTCAGATGTCTGCGGACCAATGAGTGAGAACAGCTTGGGAGGTGCAAAGTATATGGTTACATTTACAGATGATCACACAAGAAAAACTTTTGGTTACCTAATGAAGTGCAAATCCGAGGTAATGTCAAAGTTTATTATTTTTAAGGCTATGGTTGAGAGACAGACTGGATTGAAGATTAAATGCTTACGTTCGGATAATGGTGGCGAATATGTCAATTATAGGTTTTCTGGATTCTTAAATAAAGAAGGGATTATACATCAAACTACAGTTCCTTACACGGCTCAACAAAATGGTGTTTCAGAGCGCCTGAACCGGACGCTCATTGAAAAAGCGCGCTGCATGCTGCAGGAATCAGGTCTTAGTAAGCGTTATTGGGGAGAGGCGGTAAATACTGCTATTTATTTGAAAAATCGGTCCCCTACTACAGCTTTGGCTGGACAAATTCCTGAGCACCTGTGGTCAGGATCTAAAATAGATCTGAGTCACTTAAAGGTCTTTGGTTGCATCGCTTATTCTTTGGAGCCTAAGCATAAGCGTGGTAAGATTGATGCAAAAAGTAAAATGTATATCTTTGTGGGATACAGTGAGACCTGTAAAGGGTATAGACTGTCTGATCCTACGAATCCTAGAAAAATTGTATTATCAAGGAATGTTGCATTTTTGGAGAACAGGTTTTATAAAAATAATTATGGTGAGAAGGATCGTGAGGAATTTGTTGAAGTTATTTTACAGAATAATAATTTTGACAAGAGCACTGAATTGGTTTTGAATAATGACATTTTAAATAATAATAATAGTAATGATGAAATCCATTCTAGTCAAATTAATTTAAGAGAATGTAGTAATTTAGATAACATTAGTAATAAAACCAATTCTTTAATATTAAATGATGGTTCTCATATTACAGATACCACAGACGAGGAGCATTACTGCACAGGCAGTGAGGATGAGTCCCGCTGTGCAGACTCATCGTCGGCGAGCCACGAGTCTGTGACTTCGTCATCGCCGGACGCGCCTGTTCGAGGGGAAGTAGTGACGAGCGTAGAGGTACCCCAGGTTGAGGTTAATACCCGCCCTGTACGAAGCACTCGGTCAATCCCGCCATTGAGGTATTGTGATTATGACATTTCAATGTATGCTGGTAATATTGAGGAACCATCTAGTTATGAAGAGGCTATCTCTTGTTCAGACGCCCCTGAATGGCGTGTAGCAATGCAGAGTGAGCATGACTCATTAATCGCTAATAAAGTTTGGAAGATTGTAGACAGACCTATAGAGCAAAATGTAATTAAATCTAAGTGGGTTTTTAAGCGTAAGCATGATGCTTCCGGTAACTTTAGTAAGTATAAAGCGCGATTAGTTGCCAGGGGGTTTACTCAAAAACATGGAATAGATTATAATGACACATTCTCTCCAGTAGTTAGGCATTCTACTTTAAGAATTTTGTTTTCCTTAGCAAATGATTTAAACCTCAGTATAGATCACATTGATGTAGCTTGTGCTTTCTTAAATGGAAACTTAAATGAAATAATATTTATGGAACAACCTATTGGTTTTGATAATGGTGATACTTCTAAGGTTTGTTTATTGAATAAGAGTATTTATGGTCTAAAACAAGCTAGTAAAATGTGGAATAGCAAAGTTCATGATTTGTTAAATAATAATGGTTATGTACAAAGTCTAAGTGAACCATGTGTATATGTAAAGAAAGAAAATCATGATTTAACCATTATAGCATTGTATGTCGATGACTTTTACATATTCTATACTGAGAAAAGTGTTATTCAAAAAGATTTAGTAAAACTGTTACAAAACGAATTTAATGTAAAGAACCTTGGTCCATTAAAAAGCTGCCTTGGTATAAATGTAACAAGAGATAGATCAAAATGTATTTTAAAATTGGACCAGACTGATTATATTAAGAAATTGTTATTGCGGTATGGTATGAGTAGTTGTAAAGCTGTATCTACACCCATGCCATTAAATTGTAAATTACTGAAAGCTGAAAACAAAGATGTAAGCGATAGCAATGATAATTTTAGACAATTATTAGGTTCATTAATGTACTTGGCTGTATGTACGAGGCCTGATATCGCTTATGCCTGTAGCCAGTTGAGTCAATTTAATAACTGTCACGATAACAGTCATTGGCAAGCTGCTAAACGTGTTTTACGTTATTTGGCGGGAACAATTAATTATAGCTTACTATTCGTAAGAAGTAATGAATTGAGTTTAACTGCTTATACTGATGCAGACTGGGCTAATGATGTAACTGATCGTAAGTCTTATACTGGGTATGTCGTGAAGCTAGGTAATAATACTATAAATTGGGAATCACGCAAGCAACGCTGTGTCGCTTTGTCCACTACAGAAGCGGAATATCTTTCTATCTGTGATGTGTGTAAGGATATAAGTTTTATTAAAAGTCTGTTATCAGAGATTTTTTGCTTAAAGGTAGAGTCTGTTGTTTATAATGACAATCAAAGTGCAATTAAATTGTTAGAATGTAAAGAGTACTGTCATAAACGAACAAAGCACATAGATCTAAGATATCATTATATTAAGGATTTAATAAGGAATAATATTGTTATTGTAAAATATTTACAGACTGAAAAGATGATAGCAGATGTACTTACCAAACCGCTTAGTTCTAAGAAACATGTAGAGTTTATTGTAAATATGAATGTATGCGTAGCATGACTTTATGTATGTACAAAAAATTGTAGAGATCTAGAGTATTGTAAAGTCATATAGAGATAAATTAAGTGTAGTTGTGTGTGTTTCTTAGTATGTTTTTATTGACTTTATTATGTAAAGTAATAATGTAAAGCGTAAGAGGAAGTGTTGAAGTGTGTTCTACGCTTTAATTATGTTCCATAGATAAAAGCCTATATAGTCTATGTTGCACTCTGCACCTTTCTCTTGTCAAAAATTTCTTCAACATGTGAGCACGCTTAATTTAATTAATCCTGATAAATATAATTTTCCTGAAATCTTTATTGCAATTTCCTTTTACTGACTCTGCACAAATAGTCCGTACTAACATAAGTGTTGTTCATGTGTTGGTTGTTACTAACAGGTACCTAGTTAGTTGTTATAATAATTACTCTGTGTCTACGGTTATATCCATAATATCATAATGGTGCCGCCAAGGTCGTACAAAATTTTTGTACACGACACGATTTTGGAATATACGACAGTAAAATTGGATGCCAAAACTTAGGCCTCATTTACACTCACTTTTAAGGCGATCCGACTCGGATAGGTTAGGTTAGAGCATTAAAAAACGCGCGAGGCGAGCGTGCTGTGGCAGCAGCCGCCGAAGCGCCAGGAATAAAACTGCATGGCCTACCTACACTAATCTCATCTCATATATATATTCCCTGGTCGTTTACAACTATGGATTTCGTGTACATTTTGGCTGCGTTTTCCTGGCTGCGTATTCCTGGCTGTGATTTCCCAGGCTGTGTACTCCATGGTTGTACATTAACCGGACTCTAATATGTTGTTTTGTTTTGGTTAGATTTATGTGGTGAATAGGTACAAGCTTTTATTTTATTTCGAAAAATTCTGATCAGAATTATTTTGACTAGCAAAAGTAACAAGCAGATTTATGTAAATGCCAGATTCATATCATCTAGTCCCTGAACTAGGAGTTCTAAATTCTGTTTTTATTCAACAGATGTTCTGAGAGGTTAAAAAACTTGTAAATAAATAATGGTTTGTGATAAATGTGAGAAAAAGCTGGGCCGTGTGATCACACCAGACCCTTGGAAGTCAGGAGCGAGGAACACAGTAGAGTCTGGTGGCCGGAAGGTCGGAGAGAACAAGGCTCTGACTGCTGCGAAGGCACGATACAATCCTTACACGTCTAAGTTCGGCGAATGCAAGTAAGTAAGAATGACTTGGTATTCTGTTAACTATGATGTTGCGGCCACACTCATCGCCGGAATTAATGGCATTTCCCGGGAGTGTGGCCGCAGCATGAGAATACGCCTGGCTAACCGTGCTGTCGACAGCTCAACTTTGCATTCCAACTATAACAAATGGCTCATCCGGTACTGCCACCATGTCTATTTCTACCGCCAAGCAACTTGCTGTGTTGTGTTTTGAAGAGTGTAGGTGCCAGTGACGTTACAGGCACGCCTAACAATAATTCAATAATGGTATAACAGTTTTAATCTTTATATTGTCAGTGGAAAGGAAGAAATGCTAAAGCGCCAAAATGCTACTTGTGGGAAATCAAGTTTAAAGTTAATAACATTATTAACGTTAGCATTTTTTCCTTTCCACTGACGATATTATTGCATATCATTATGTTAATTTATTTGTGTAAGTAGTTAGTTTTATCATTTCTTGTAGTTATTCTATTTCTTTCTGTGTATATATTTCTTAACATTATGTTAATTAGTGTGTATGGTTGCGGAATGGTAACCATTCTAGTTAATTCATTAAATAAATTAAAATATACAAACGTGCCCTGCCGCAATACTTATTAGATGGGCCATCTGCTTGTTCGGTTAGCTGTTGAATAAAAAAATAAAAATATAATTTAAACATTACAACATTTTTTCAGAATATGCAGAATCAAAGTGCATCAAGTTGGGTCACATTACTGCCAAGCGTGTGCCTATAAGAAGGGCATCTGTGCAATGTGCGGAAAAAAGATAATAGATACTAAAAACTATAGACAAAGTGCAACATGAAAATAAGTGATAATTTTAAGTACCTAGGTAGGTATAGTAGTAAGTAAACTTGATTGACTGGCCTCATAGCTTAGTTAGTAGTAGCACTGCCTTCTATGCTGTAGGTTGTAGGTTCAATCCCCATCGAGAACAAATATTTTTGTGATGAACATTGATGTTTGTTCCGTCTGCGTATTATATTGTAAAATAAGTATGTCTTTGCAAAAAAAACATGTTTAAGTATACTATCAGAAATCTAGTACATAGTACAAGCTATGATTAGTTTGTACTATGGGATTGGTACTGTACAATTTAACACCCAGATACAACAAACATCTATACTAATATTCTAAAGAGGAAAGATTTGATTGTTTGTTTGCATTGAAAAGGCCCGGAAACTGCTGGACTGATTTAAAAATTCTGTTGAAAAAAAAAATTAGGGATCCTTACTAAAACCCGTGCGAAGCTGGGATGGACTGCTAATTTAAAATACTTTCATCACACAAATGTTTGTCCTCTTGTGGGCTAGATGACGCTGTGTGGATTGTCCAGCATTATTATTGATTATAAGTATCAAATTAAAAAATATATAAGTAAATGTAGTGTAAATAATTTGACTTTGATTTTCTTGTATAATATCTTTTAACTAAGTTATATTCATTAAGGTTGTCAAGCCTTAGCATGCTCTTGCAGAAAACGCTGAGTACAAATTGTATTTATTAGACAAAATATAATTTTGTAACAAATGGCTTGACTGTTTTCACTTTCTTTGAAGTACCTCGTGTCGTACTTATAATTACAAGCTGATGTAATTTCATTGCGTGAAAAATAGTGAGGCCATAAAACCTTTTGACGTTATCAAGGTGGAAGTGTAAAATGACTGAAGTAGTAAACTGTACCTTCTATATGACGAGTGTGTGCTAGAAATGATAATTTTCAATAGTAAGACGCAAATCCTAATCATAGTATTTGTAAACGTGGTAAGAAATTTTAGTAAGAGATATTTATGACCATATGATTTGAGTAGTAGTAGAGCTCTTAGTAAAGGGCTTGTCTGGGGAAGTACCGCCACCATGCCTATTTCTGCCGCCAAGCGCTTGCTGTGTTCCGGTTTGAAGGGTGTGGGTGCCAGTGTAATTACAGGCACATGAGGCTTAACACCTGTATGCCTCAGGTTGATGGACGCTGAGTAGTGTATTGTAAGCCAATCTCGAAACTGAGTCGCTAGTTTCAAATGGCATACATTCTAGTGCAGCTGACTGTACATAAAAAGCTCTTGAAAAAAAAGTTTATTCGTATTTAGGTTTGGGCACAAATGGACACAGACGAGACAAAAGGCCAGTTAAAACAGTCTTTTGTCAGCCTCCTCAAAAATATAGTGGATGTTAACGAAAAACGCATGTCAGCTATGAAGAAACTGAATAATTTACAAGACTTTCTTTTGACAAAGAATAGCTTGGCAAAAATTCACGGGCTCGACATAGATGAAGACGATTCAACAGAGGTTTTAAGAAACCAGCACGCTATTTTGACACTTGTGGATATGAGTGTAAGTATAAACAACTTTTCGGGCCCTCTACTTGTTCTTTATTATTTATTGTACAGCAAACTTTTGGGACAAGAGAGAAGTGACTATAGAGGTAGGTCTTGTACATACAAAAACACAAGAACAATTAGGTAGGTAGATAGTTAGTAGTACTACTACTACTTACTATAATAATATTAATGCTGGACAATCCACACAGCATCATCTAGCCCCAAGCTAAGCAGAGCTTGTGTTATGGGTATTAGATGACTGAATATTTATCCCAATGCGGGAATCGAGCCCGTAACTAAATGCATCGCAGACGCACATTCGCCCACCGCGTCACATTGGTCGTCTCTGTGAAAGGGCTCGTCCGGGGAAGTAGGTGCTACCACCGTACCTATTTCTACCGCCAAACAGTGATGCTCGTATTGTAGTGTTCCGGTGTGTGGGTGCCGGTGACATTACAGACACATGAGGCTTAACACCAGTATGCCTCAGGTTAGTGGACGCAGGGTACTGCTTCGTAGGGCACGTACCTAACGTGCGTGACCTATAAGGCATTGCTTTGTTAGAGGTGATGGTTACCACGTAACATTTGGTGGGCCATGCTTGTTCCAACAGCAGTAGAATAAAAAAAGGTAAGTACATTTTATCAAACTACAACTAAATTACCTAATTATAATTACTTTACTGTAAGGAAGCTACTAGTGTCCTGGGAAACAGTTTTAGATGGCGCAGGTTTGCCCAGCACCTCTGGCATGATGCTAGACCGCCTAATACACAGGAAATGCATGGCATAGGTACCTATATGTGCAGAGCTGATACTGCCGCAGGTACCTATATCCTGATTCCACGAGACTTACGATGTTATCAGTAGTCTGGTTCCTGATCAGCAGCTCCTATGCTGCTTCTACTGCGACATTCACCGTTTGAGAGCACTAAACATTGCACATTTTTTTTTAAATAGAAACCCCATTTTTTCCTTCTCGGCCAGGTAGTTACCGTGAGCCTTATAACCATATTAGTAAAATATTTTACCGTTTCAGAATAATCTAGCAATAAGAAGAACATACAACAAAAGACAAGCAGCAGAAAATAGTAATATTAACATTATTATACCTATGAACAGTTTTAATATAAAATCAAAATATATAAATAACGAGAATAATAGAATAGACAATAGTAATAACTATAATGGTAATGTAGATGAAAATAACAATGAAAAAGAAAACAAAGATAATAACAATTTGGATAACAAAAGATATGTCAATCATAAAACAGGAGATTTAAATAATATAAAAGATTTTAATGATCAAATGGATATAAGAGACGAAGATTACAATCAAAAATTCAAACAAACTGATAGTGAAATAGGTTCTAGGAAAAATTTGAGATCATCCTGTAATAAACAAGCCGTAAAGACGTGTAGAAACGCATGTGTTGATGCACATAAAAATGGGTGCATGATATACAAGTGCAGTCGACAAGCCAAGAAGGCGTTCAGTAAGGAGTGTAAGAGAAGCTGTATAGATCAGTTTTTGAGTGGACGTTTTAGTGATAGTGATAGTGAGTGGGAATAAACTCGTAGAACATTACTTTTGTTTAATCATTGTAGTGGATGATAACAACCCAAACCAGACCCGAAATATGGGTTGGAATAATCGTGCCTCTAATAGATCTAACGAAATCCTTATTACAGTATAGTAAGTAGTCGCAGCAGATATCGGTGGTTTAAACGTGGCGCGTTTAAACGATAAAAATGAATAGAATATAGATTTGTGCTTTCTATTGCACGTTGTATGTTTCGATTGGAACAATATCGGTGTGAGAGTAGATAGACTTTGTTTCCAACAAAAATTTTCGGAGATAACCAACACCAAATTACTGTGCTGACCAAGGCTCAGCTACCTTCTTAGGAATAGAGTAATCCGCTAGTTACAGTTCATAAGGAAACGAAATCGAAGAGTTGACAAGCAGAAGTCGATTGGTTCGACTTTTACCGTAGGAGCAACTACGCAATACTATATACCTATAAGAGTAGGTACTATGTCTACACGAGACTGCCCCTCGTGTTCAATAGGTATTGAAACAAAGACGTAAATAATAAAGTACCTGTGGCTTGTGCGTATGTGATACGCTATGTTACGTAGATAATCGTTCGTGACTTAGCTGCGCTAGGTATTAATATTTTTTGATTAATCCGTCTGTGATTAGGTTGTTCTAAGGTTTGTTACGCGCCAGTCGCGTACAACTTCAATTTATGTTCAGATTTCAAAATTATTAGGTACTAAGCTCCTGCTATTTTTATGTTATCGCTTACATGAGACTGCAATTCAGAAACATCATTATAATTGAGAAAACAAATTACTGGTGTTTCCAACCTGTGGATATGCCAAGAGCAAGCAAGACGCAGATTTTGCTTCCTTATTTTCTATAGGTGAGAAATAATTCGTAACGATTAAAATCGCTCGAATGTTTTTATGGCGTAAACAAAAATTGCACAATACTTTTGCTACGAGATTATTGTCTCTGAGATAACCCTTAGGATAAATAGTGCTTATTTAATTGTCGGTCTGAGTCTGATGAAGATATCAGCAACAATCAAAATACAAACGACGTAGGTGACGAACCAAATGTTCCATTCCGCAGAGGTATTCTGATCGAAGAAGAATTAGCAGCCGTTTTACTCTCCGACTCAGTCTTGGAGTAAGAAGGCGTAGCAATCCAAAGCAGACCTAGGAAACCCCTCGAGGTCATCTCTCAAAAACTTCGAAGACCTCAGGAAGCTTTTGGAAGTTGGACTGGTTATAAATATAGCTTGATCGTCCCACACGCATAGTGGACTACCTTAGAGCAGACGGAACGGGAAAGAAGGCCTATACAAGTGAAGATACTTGTCAAGAGCACCTATTAGGTACTAATTTATGAAGAAAAAAGTGTAACTTTTCTCGCACGTCTGTAGGTTTAACCGCATTCGAAAGTTTCTTTAAAAAAATATAATTTATAATTGAAATACCACTGAAAACAAGCTAGGTAAGTAATAAAAATAAATTGATTGTATTGTAACTACAGTGAATTTTGATAATTTTTAATTGAACACTCGCAATGAACAAGCACAGTCATACATTTTTTATTGTTTTAGTCACATTGTATTTGGTAAGTAATTTCGAAATAATGTTCAAGATTCTGTAATGATGTTTTTGAAAACAAAATGTTCTGTACAAAATTAAATATTAAATCAGGTTGCAGGCGAGGAACGAACAAAATACGAGATAAAGAATAATAAGAAACTAAAGGCAACGTTTAATAAGCTACTGCAGACTGTCACTAGTGTAAACGAAGAGAGACTAGATGCTTTGAAAACATTCTATGAACTACAAAACTACCTTCCTAAAGTTGGTAGGACAAATGAAAAAATTGTTGCGCTTATTATTCCGAAAGTAAGTTTTTGAAATGCGTCTACTTACCTTTTTTTTGTCGGGGGGAAATCTGCAACTAGACTTAACGCACCGAGGGATGCGATAAGGTAGTATGAGGATAACGGAATCGTCGGCTCACTAAAACCACCCCGGTGGCCGGCTTCAATGCATGTAAGGAGCTCCGAGAACCCGTTGGACCGTTGTTTCACCATTTTGGAGCTTACGAATATTCAAAAACTGACCTAATTTTTACCCAATAATTTTTTTAGGTAAGTTTACCGGTTTAGGCTGAATGTTATGTGCTAATCAGTCAAGTCAGGATTTCGATACTTACAATACAAAATATTATAGTAATAATGCTTCTGGAAGTCATCTACAGAGCTCTCAAAATCAGCAAGTTGAAGTGGCAATGGGTAGGCCATATAGACCACGAACCGGAAAACAAAGCGTAGGATGCTGAACTGACGACATGGTTAAGATCGCGGGAAGTAGGTGCGGAAGCGGAAGGATGCAAAGGGCTCAAAATAGTTCTTCCTGGAAACGTATGGGGGAGGCTTATGTCCAGCAGAAGACTTCTACAGGCTGTTAATGATGATGATGAATGCTTCTAGAATACCTACCTACCTTGTTGGTAGAGTCACAAGCAAAAGATGAAGTTATTAGTTTGTAGAGGACAAATATTTTGATAGACAACATTTGTTGAGCTGTAAACTAAAGCAGCAATTTCTTTACAAAATCCAGATAAATATAGCATTAAGTGACGGAGATCGTTAATTTACATCTTTCTGCTGATCGTACCTCACCCTATATTTCTTACTTTTGTCACTATTGCACAGTCAATCTATTACTTATATAATTTTTTTTCAATTCAATCTAAGTTTACCCCAAAATAACGATCTTCTACTTACCTTGAAACCATTTTGTGCACGAGTCCTATTTGTTATCAGGCTACGTTTTAAACTTGCAATGCAAACATATTACAGAATAATATAGACTCCAAAAGAGAGGGTACTGACAACACGGAAGACGTTTATAATAAAGGACCAAACATAGAACCTGAAGATACACCCCCAGATTTGAAGGTACTTGAAGATAAGGAAACGAACAACCAAAAGAACCTTAGCAATGAAAACTTGAAGATGGTCGTTTCTGAAGAAGATTTGGAGGTGGCCAATAAATCAGGTCTAAGGGAATGGAAAGGTTGCAATAAAAGCGCAGCAAAGTATTGTAGAAAAGCTTGCAAAAATGCTTTCAGGGAAATATGTGAAGACTACAAATGCAGTAAATCCATGAAAAAGAAGTCTAAAAAATCATGTAAAAGAATGTGTAACGCACAATTTTCATATGATGACGAAGATTATTCTGAGTAGTTTAGTGATTATTAAATTAACCTTAATTTTTACTCTTTTTACATAAAGGACAATGATACAGCCAACTACAGCAAAATGTGGATATGTACAGTCAGCTGCACTAGAATGTTACAATTCGTAACTTACTGAATGGTTTTATAGCGTTATAATTTATATTTACAGGACAAAAACTCAAAAAATAAGTGAATTTATCAGCTGATTTTACGGTTTTTGAGTTTTTACTGTTTAAGAGTGTACTATAAAGTCTTGATACCGTTTTGAAAGTTACGAATTGTATACATTCTAGTGCAGCTGACTGTACTTGGTACTAAGAAATCGGTGGGAATATCTACCGTGTCTGAGAATTAAAGTTGTGAATTTATCCCTTTTTTTATAATAATACAGATACAATAAAATAAAATGGTAAAACATTTATTTTGTTTATTTATAGTACATTAAAATACAGTAAATTGTAATTAAGAATTTTGTTATCATTACAGCTACATAAATAATAAATTGAATCGTTATATAAACTTTTAACAAGTGTTTGTTAATAAATATATGCTCTATAACTATCTTTATAAATGGCTCAGAAATCAAAATTCCTGTATACCTCTACCAATGCCGTTAAGTACATAAATTTAATCCTTATAAACTATTTAAGTATATAAAATGGTAATACTTTTGGGACGGAATGTCTACTAGAAGAAATGGAAAATAATCATAAAGTTATACATACTTACTCATAATCTCATAAACTTATAACTCGTAATTTATTGTGACAAATAGATTATAAAGTTTGTGTTCGCATTAACCCAAGTAACAATATGTATAATGTATACAAAATGTATGATCATTCACAACCGAGATTATTAAGGTAATTTCAAAGTCAAAAAGTATAAAGAAAATCACATTAGGTCAACAAGGCACTAATGGTTTACAATTTAATATAGAATTTAAAAGTTGTAGATCAAGTACCCAATGATTCTGGCACTAACACTCCTCGAAAACATCCTCAGTTATTAAAATATCCGATATTCCTACATCTATCTACTGTTATAACAATTGTATAATTTGTATAAGTACCAAAAGGGTATCACTTTACTGTATAACATTTAAAATTACAACTTACCACCACTAGGGCTTCGAGAACTACTTTTGATTGACGTCACGGAAATGTTGCCAGAACTGCTAAATTCTGGAGGCGGAGAACGGGGGAGAGAAAATCTAGATTCTGTTAGATTCTCCTGACTAAGCGACTTTTGTGTGGAAAATATGGGTATTTTAGAAGACACACCAGCACCTATAACTTTAGTTTTTTCTGATTTGACTGGTATGTTGCTCGGTTTTGCCAACAATGCCGGTTTTGCCGCTTGATCAGCTCGCAACTGTTGATCTAGCTGCGATAAGCGTCTGTTTTCAATATCTGTGCTGGTCACTATTGTGCCTTTTGGAGATTCGTAAGTTGCTGTGCGGAATTTTATGTGACTGTTTCTTGGTAAATCGAAGTCAGAGTGTCGTTTCTTTGGTTCGTTGTTCGGTTTCGTTCGTTTGTTGACTTCGTCTTGCTGTTTGGCGGAATGGTGGCGTTCGTTAACAATAAAATCATTAAGCAGTTCTACGTCTAGTTCGTAAGATAAGGGAGGTTCTTGAGGCGGTGCTCTTTGTCTACTTAGAACTTTATCTCTACTGACTTCTGATTTTTGTTTCATTTCTGTACGAGGCGTTACTACTTGTATTTCTGTGATGTGTTCTTTGTGAGTCTCTGGGCCATCGATTCTAGTGCATTTTTGTGTTTCAGTAATCTTTGTTGGATTGATAGAATATCTAGTTTTCGTTACTTCAACGGTGTCTTCATTCGATATTTGTACATCATCCAGATCCTGAATAATTCTTATTCCTAACTTGGAAAGTTCTTCAGGAGTTTTCTGCGCCATAAAACTAGGGTCGTTTTGCAGTTTTGCCATAAGGGCTTTAGCTTGGTCTTCGTCCATATCTGTCGTATTCAAGATAATAGTTTCGGTCCTCGTGTATGCGGGCTCATCAGTAGTAAAATGCATGCTGGGATTTTGTCTCTTTATTTCATCAAGTACTCTTTTATCGATATCTTTTATATTTCCTTCTTCTAATGTTAACTCATCAATTTCGCCTGAGTGTCTTGCGATACCAAAACTGATTTGTTCGACTTGCAGCGGCGCTTCGGCTTTCGTTGTTATGTATTTAGTCGAAATTTTCTCAACGTTTTGCGTGATCACTCTATTGCCAAATTCATCTTCCGTTGTGTTTACAGTGACGGTTTTTTGTACTGGCTCTTGTGTCATTGTAATGGACATATTGGCTGGTTCCATGTATAATGTGCTCTTTTCCTTCTCACCGTGTTTTCTTATTCCTTCTAAAACATCAGGAGGCATAACTCTCACCATCGGTTCCCCGATCTCAATAGATTTAGTGTAAGATTTGACTTTTTGTTCTTCTAATGGCTTATTTTTCTCAGTTGTTATAGTGACGACGTTGGTAGAAGTCGACGTTTGTTTAGGCTCAGACCATTCTGATTTGAACGAGGTCATTGTAGGTTTCTTATCGTAATTAAAACTGTTATTATTTGAGCCTACCCTTATGTTGCTTACGAAATCATCGTTAATTTTTGTTTCTACTACTTCTTTATGTGGTTTCAAATCAAAATTTACAATATCAGGTTGATGCAATGATTTGAAATTTCCAGTCACTGGGGCTGTTACTTCCTTGCTTGTGCTACTTGTGCCAGCTTCAATTTTTTGTGAACCTTGATCAATATGGACGTTTAATATTGGATTTTTTGCTAGCAATTTCTTCATCATATCGGATTTCGGTCTCTCTAAGCTGTTTACGTATGTATTTCGAGAGACTTTTACATCATCGGGTATGTTGGTGTCGTACGTCATTGTTAATTTTTCTTCGTATTTGGGAGGTGACGTCTCTGATTTTGTAATTGTAGTTGTTGTTGGTTGAACTTCTTGAGAACCATCAAGAGATGACAAGTTACTTCCGTCAGAAGTAGATTTAGCAAATTCAGTTACAAGTTTTAAGTGAACTTTCAAATTTTCGTCCATAATCCTTCTCGCTAAGTGATCAGACGTCTCATGTTCAACCTCTTTGTGAAGCTTAAAGTCTTTGCTCCTTTTGTTTAATAAATCGATTTCATCGTTACGCTCAGATTCAATAGAACTATTGGAACCTTTAACGATAGCATCTTCTAAGTTGCCGAATTCTGAACCTTTTTTCAAGCGATTTCTTTGAAACGTACTCAGGCCTTCCATTGCTGAAGTTTTAGCTATATTTAAACTAAGCCGTGGCTCTTTGTGCTTGGTCGGAACTCCTTTATCAGAATCTATCATATCTGGCAACACATCTTCTGTTCCCGATTCGAAGAACGTGGATTCTACGACAGACATAGCTTTTCGCTTTTTAGGTGAAATCGTGCTTTCTTGTATTTCAGTTTCTTCGGCAGAAATGTCTAGACTCTGAGCACGTTCCAAAGTACCAGTAGCAGGTTTATTCGTTTTAGTTCTCAGCTCAAATCTGGATAGGTCTCCTAAAGATTGAGCTTTGCGTTCGTTTTCATCTTGCAATGAAGTATCATCAGAAGCAGAGTGCACAGTATCATTTAGCGGAGAACTGTGAATTGTTATATCGCTGTTATTCAACTCAATCGTTGTAGAGCCCTTTTCGCTCTTATCACTGTGATTAAAAGAAATAATAGAGTGACCATCTTGGTTTGATGAAAGATTTGATTTTGAGTCTTCAAAGAAGTTGTTGAGAGAATCACTTTCCCTTCTAAAAGGTTTAGTTACAATATCATCGATGTCATCTTGGCTGAAGTTGATTGATTCTTCGGCGCGAGATAGATTGGAGATAACACTTACCGTTTTATTAGCTTTTGGTGTCGAAGTATTGATAAAAGAAGCGTTTGTAGTATTTGGAGAAGTAATAGAACTGTCGTAGAGCAAACTTGAATATTGCTTCTCGTTTGACAAGAAATCGTTAACATTCTGTAACTGTTCTATTATGCTGTCGTCTGTTTTATTTTTCTCGGCATCTGGAGGTGATGGTGCTTTTCCTTTATTCTTTTTAGATGGTTTAGGTACTTCTTCTTTTTTGATTTCTGGTTTTGGTGCTTCCTCTTTTTTGTTCTCAGGTTTAGGTGCCTCCTCTTTTTTAGACTCTGGTTTATCTTGAACTAGATCTGCTGAACTTTTCCGGTTGGTCCTAGCAGCTCTCGCGGCGTCCATCATGTGTTGAGGTAGTTCTTGAGGTATACCGTTCTCGTCTCTTTTTATTCCACTCGAGTTCAAATCGTCTCGAGCAAACGTACTAAGCGATATATCGCTGGTTCTGGAAATGTTTACATCTGATTGGTTGATACTAACATTACTTACATCAGATTCATTGGTTTTAACCCTAACGTTAGGTATAGGTGGTGCCATTTTCTCCCTTCTTTTAGCAACGACTGGTTTCTTTTGTTCAACTTCATTTTCATGTTTTATTTGCGAAGTTGGTGCCGGTCTTTGTGGTTCAGGCTTGTCTATCTCGTCTAAAGATTTTCTTTCCACTGCGACCACGCCGTTTTCAACATTCTTCTGTTTCAATACACCATCATCAGGTACATTTGGAGGAAGAACTCGGATACCGAATTTCATTGCACGTTTCGGATCGTAGTCTTTCTTCTGAACCTCTGCATGTTCATGTTGCAAAACACTATTATTATCGGGTACAATGATCTGTATATCACTACCTGTCGAATGTCTGTTCTTATTTCTTTCTGGCTTATTCATAGCCGGCACATCTGAGTATCTAGCTTTATTTGCCAGTTTGACATTTTTCTCGTTCTCTCTTTCTAGTGTGGTAGGATCTTTTTTCTCTTTCTTATTTCTTTCTAAAGTTGTAGAGGTGATGATCTTATCTGTGATGATTTTCTTGATCCCGGCCTTAGGTTTGTTTTCTAACGTTGAGTTGTTTGAGTGTGTTGTGTTCGGTGACTTGGGTGGGTGCAGTAGTTTTACTTCTTTTTCAAGCTAGAACAAAAAAGAAAGTCATATTATTATTTTTATGTCCATTATTATTATGATGCTGATGGAAAAAGACTTATTGAACCATAAGTGCCATCTGGTTCAGCGATTATCGGTTCTACGAGCTATAAGACCTGGTCGATACCACTGTTCACATCATCTACGCACATTCAATCACAATAAATGTGAAGTGGCCCCGTAACTTAATAATAATAATGTTGGACAATCCACACGGCATTATCTAGCCCCAAGCTAAGCAGAGCTTGTGTTATGGGTACCAGATGACTGATATACTTAATATAATACATTACATGGATAGATATTTTTATTGTACATTGAAAATACCCAGAACACCCGGAGGACTTGAGGAGATGGTTGGTGAATCATAGATAAATAACAATACCTTAATAAATATTTGTGGACACATTTCCATCTAGCCCCAAACTAAGCAAAGTGTATATAGGAACCAGAAAACTAATGTAATCATTACTTATATTTTTTTTGTGAATAAGTTTATAGATACACTAATAACCAGACAGAGAATAAACATCTACATTCATCACACAAATGTTTGTTCTCGGTAGGGGATCGAACCCACAACCTACAGCGCTGAAAGAAGAGCCACTACTAGCCGAGCTGTGACGACTGATACTGGTTATGGTGTCTTCTCTGAAAACTTTATTTTAGTTTTTTACTTAAGAAGTATTATATCACTATCTAATTTCCATAGTAAGTACAAGCTTTGCTTAGTTTGGGGCTTTTTTTATACAATTTGCTGATGGAACAAGCATATGGCCAACCTGTTGTTAAGTGGTTACCATTGCCTATAGTAAAGCAATGCCTTGTAGGTCACGTTCGCTAGGAACGTAACCTTAGACGAGTAAACCAGTGGTTTACTGATCTAAGAACGTAACCTATAATACACTACTTAGCGTCCATCAACCTGAGGCATACAGGTGTTAAACCTCATGTGCCTGTAATTTCACCGGAACACAGCAAGAAATAGGCATAGTGGTAGTACTTCCCCGGGCGAGCACTTCACTAAGAGCTGTACTACTTCTAAGATAAGGGCTAGATGGTATTGTGTGAAATGTCCACAAAACAAATGTAAAAATATCTAAGTACAGGAAACGCAGTAGAAGCTCAAACATAGAAGTTAATTCAATATTAGGAATTCCACTTACTAGTATCATTCCTTCAAAATCTATACAAGAAACAATATACGCATAACCTATTGTTCAACAAAGACAATGGAGACATAACCACGGGCATTCCTTAACGTACAAACATTGTATTCCTAACAAACTTACACAATGCAGTTGTTTACAATAAACATCCTAATTGCGTTTGCCTTGGGTTCAATATTGCTTATTTACTTACCGCTCTTATGACGTTTTGTGTTCTCGTCAGTAAACCAATTCATGAAGACCTTACTTCATGAAGATAGTTCGTCAGGTGATGACGTGTATGAGAGGTCTATTAAATTTGGCTTGAAAGGTATTGATGAGTAATAGTGCGATTGGCGGGGCCCATTAAATATATTAGACCCATACGTTATGCAAGTGGTTTGCAAATATAATGTACTCTATCTATTATTTTAACATTGCGAAAACGTATTTTTGAGGAAGGTAGGTATGTCAAAGACCGACAAGAAACCTCAGCCGATAAACCATGACAGAGACTTCAAACGTGTATGACTTTATAATATCATCAATAGTGGCGAGGAATTGTACTGAAATACAATATAACACACAGTCACAGAACAAACATCCATGTTCATCATAAATATGTTTATCCTCCTCCTATATGTGAGAATTGAACCTACAACGAACAGCGCAGATAGCAGCGCTGACCAGCTGGGCTATAAACTCATAAACTTTAATTAAAAACAGCTTTCATCTCCATGAAAAAAGCTGTGGTATCCCACGTTGGAAATGAAATAGAAAATCAAGACAAATAGACAAACAGCGACGTGAGAAAGTCCATGTTGGTTCTAAACGAAAGTTAAACATCATGCTTAGCACTTTCCACTCAGCCGTAAGCCTGCTTTTACCACTTAATTACTGTTTATGGATAGGAACTGTTGTGTTCACAAAATAATAAGCCAGTGAATCAGTTGAGCTTTAGTTTATGAACTCTTGTAGTAGCTTTTAGCCTAGGTAGTATTTATTCGATAAAAAAATGTGTTGCTTCGTTAGCTTTGAAATAAGATTTTTTATGTTACTGTTGGTGGAACAAGTAGATGACCCACCTGATGTTAAGCAGTAACCATCACCTATAAAGCATTGCCTTAAAGGTGACGTTTGACGGAACTGGCGCTTAGATTCACCTAGATTTAAGACATTTCAAGATGATCCCTACGGATATTACTGAATAAATGATTTTTGACTTTGACTTTAAGAAACGAGCGCTACGACGCACTGCTCTGCATCCATCAATCTAAGGTATACAGTTGATAAGCCTCATGTGCCTGTGATTCCACCGGTACCCGCACCCATTAAACCGGAACACAGCACCACCAAGCAGCTGGTTGAAATAGGCATGGTGGTAGTACTTCCCCGGACGAGCCTTTCACTAAGAGCTCTACTACTACTAAACGGGTCTAACGTTCTTCGTGACCTTTAAATTATGTAAGGAGTTTGCAGTTAGATATGGCCTAGAAATGTGCAACATAGACTACTATAGGTCTACTAAGACTGCCTTCAAGCAATATTGCTGTGTTCCAGTTTGAAAGGTGCAGGGGAAATTACAGGCACATGAGGTTAACCACAAATATTTCTTAAAGTCAAAGTCAATAAGCATTTATTTAGTAACATCCGCAGGGATCATCTTGAAACGTCTTAAATCTAGGTGGATTTAAGCGCCAATTCCTCGCGACCAAGCCTAGAAGAACCGGCAAGAAACTTACGGCTTGGTTCCTACCGTTTTTTTGTATGATCCTGTTACAAAATTATAATAATGTAATTAGGTTGATGGACGCAGAATAGTGCATCGTAGTTTCTAAGGAACGTGACCTGCGAGGCAATGCTTTATTATAGGTGATGGTAACCACTTAACAACAGGTGGGCTCTATGCTTGTTCCATCAGCAAATCGTTTAATGGATATCTGGCTTACAAACTAGGCTTAAATTGACATAACGCGACTTTCAGTAATTTACAGCGCTGGATGTAACCGTCCAGCTAACCCTTTGCCCGCATCTAAACCTAAGACCAATAAATAAAATGTAAATCTCAGGAATGTATATGGCAATAAATGTTTTTTTTTTTTTTTTTACCATCTACCCACTTACGTATATAATCAAATTTAAAAAGACCTTGATAATTTCGGCGAATCAAATTAGAAACGATAGATTTGTTTTGGATGTGTCAATCTGTATTTAGCCAGTTTATTATCATCATGGTGTCATGCCTGTGTTCTTACAAAATCTACATTAACCACATCTTCAATGAATTCTGGGACTCAAATTATACGTGGGTGTATTTTCTTGGTAATGTTTACGTAAACGTAGCATCTTTTTTTTATGTGACTTATTGTTGGAACAATCAGATTGCCCACCTGATGTTAAGTGCACTGCTAATACTGGTAATGGAGGTGCTTTGTAATAACAAAGCATTGCCTTGCAGGTCACGCTCATTATTTTATTAATATAAAAAGTAATATTTAAAATTGAAGGTCGTTTGTCCCCATTTTTTAT
Source organism: Electrophaes corylata (assembly GCA_947095575.1). Taxonomy (NCBI): domain Eukaryota; kingdom Metazoa; phylum Arthropoda; class Insecta; order Lepidoptera; family Geometridae; genus Electrophaes; species Electrophaes corylata. The sequence continues at coordinate 4,135,318 of OX352724.1, read as the reverse complement.
TTCCACTGGTCCCAATCGGGGACGAACGGTAATCAAAAATGGAGACAATCCACACAGCATCATCTAGCCCCAAGCTAAGCAGAGCTGGGTATTATGGGTACTAGATAACTGATATACTTAGTATATTACATTACTTACATAAATGTTTATTATGCATAGAAAATACCCAGAAAACCCGGAATAAATATTTGCAGATAGTACAAACATTTATCCCAAGGCGAAAATCGAGCCCGCAAACTTCTGCATCGCAGGCGGATATTCGCCCGCCGCGCCACATCGGTCGTCAATAATAATGCTGGACAATTCACACAGCATCATCTAACCCCAAGCTAAGCAGAGCTTGTGTTATGGGTACTAGATAACTGATATACTTAACTACTACTAATACGAGTATACTTAATACGATAAATATGATTGATGATTGATACCTAGGCGAGAAAAAGATATAGGCATATGTACATACCGTGCTAACATCGCCTGTAGATGCAGCTCGCTTCAACAGCGGGTGGTGCACTGCCCTCCCCGCACCGCTGATCCGGCCCCCCTCGACTATCTCCAGTTCCACAGGGTACGGAGACGCGAGAGAGAGGATCGCCACAGCGTCTTCTAGCGGCGTGCCCGTGAACTCTATCTTGATACTTTTGATTTTGTCTCCTGGAATGGTGAAGAAATAGATAATGTAATAGAGCTCTTTGTGATATGGCTCGTCCGGGGAAGTACTACCACCATGCCTATTTCAGCTTGCTGTGTTCCGAAATGAAGGGTGTGGGTGCCGGTGTAATAACAGGCACACGAGGTTTAACATTAGTATGCCTCAGGTTGATGGACGCAGAGTAGTGCATCGTAGAGCACGTTAACGACCGTAACCTGCGAGGCAATGCTTTGTTATAGGTAATGGTAACCACTTTCCATCAGGTGAGCCATCTGCTTGTTCTATCAGCAAGTCACATACAAAACCCCCTGCTGTTGTAGTGAGAGCGACCCTGCCTTCTGATCTCATTGTAAGACACCAATCCTACCAATATTATAAATGCGAATATTTGGATGGATGTTTGTTCCTCTTTCACGCTCTAACCAGTGGACCGATTTGGATGAAATTTGGATTAAATATAGATTGTAATCTGGAATAGGACATAGGCTACTTTTTATCCCGAGAAAACAACGGGAACGGGAAAAAACTGCCACGCGGGCCAAGCTGCGAGTGGCCTCTAGTGAGAAATAAAAATATCTTAAACCGGAATGATTAATAGTTGGTGATGCTTACCTGGCTGCAGTTTAGCGGCAGCTGCTGGTCCACTTCGCAGCACGGAGTGCACGTGGACGCCCTCCCTCGCGCCTCCTCCGCAGCGGAGGCCTAGGCCCGTGAAGTCGCGCGCCCATAGTTTCACGTGCCGTACTCGCGAGCTCTGGGAACAACGCAATAATAATAAAAATTATTAAAATGCTGGACAATCCACACAGCATCATCTAGCCCCAAGCTAAGCAGAGCTTGTGTTATGGGTACTAGATGACTGATATACAATACATTACATACATAGATATTTTTTATTATACATAGAAAAAAACCCAGAAAAAATATTTGCAGATCGTACAAACATTTATCCCAAGGCGAAAATTGAACCCGCAACCTCCAGCCTCCAGCGGACATTCGCCCGCCGCGCCACATCGGTCATATTTTAGTGCAACTGACTGTACAGATACAGTCACGAATCATGGGTTAAATATTAAATACCACTTTGATGATTTCATACTTCCATTAGCTACCTTCAGCTGATTGTCAGCATGACATCAGAGCCATTCCAAAGATATCCGTGTGAACTGAGACTTAGCCTTCGTACGACCTTGCAATGACCTACGTACCTTTTTGGTCCATTTTACCTGGTGCGTGATATGTGTACCAATTATTGTTTTTAACCGACTTCATGAAAAGGAGGAAGTGATTTTCAATGTTTTTTTTAGAATTTTGATTGATGACGGCTAGATTTCCGTGAATGAAATAACGATACAGATCAGCCTTTAAAAGTCTACAGTTGGATATAAGAGTTCTCCATGATTGTAATTACAGGTACATGAGGCTTAACACCTGTATGTCTCAGGCACCACACTGGAGTTTCATTATTTACATTATTATTACTTTGTAAAAGGATAATACAAAAAAACGGTAGGAACCAAGCCGTAAGTTTCTTGCCGGTTCTTCTAGGCTTGGTCGCGAGGAACTGGCGCTTAGATTCACCTAGATTTAAGACGTTTCAAGATGATCCCTGCGGATATTACTGAATAAATGATTTTTGACTTTGACAGGTTGATGGACGCAGAGCAGTGTATTGTATAACAAGTACCTAACTAACGTGATCTACAAGGCAATGCTTTGTTATAGGCTATGGTAACCAGTTAACATCAGGTGGGCCATATGATTGTTCAATCAGCAAATTGCATAAAAAAAATTGTAGCAAAAAAAGGCACCGGTGGTCTAGTGGAAGTGACCCCGCCTTCTGATCCTAAGATCGTAAGTTCGGTCGTGCACCAATTTTTTTTCGAAAAATTTATTCGCGCAACACCAGTTCCCTCGACCAGTTACTCAGCACCAGTACGATGCACTACCCTGCGGCCAACCTGAGGCACACTGGTGTTTTTGTAACAACAAATACAACAGTAACAACATAATAAAATAAATATTCAAGGGGGCTCTCATACAACAAACGTGATTTTTTTGTCGTTTATTATAGATAGTGGACTCGCGTACAAAGGGTTCCGTGCGCGAGTAGTGCATCGTCGGTGACGTTCCTAACGAGCGTGACCTACGAGGCAATGCTTTGTTATAGGTGATGGTAACCACTTAACATCAGGTGGGCCATCTGCTTGTTCCATCAACAAGTTGTATTAAAAAATAAGGCTGTAAGGCAAGTCTTCACTTAGGTTATGGATCACTTAGGTACTCGTGTTGAGAATATCCCTTCGCTTCCAATAGAATCATACCTTTTCTAACAAGTCTAAACCCGCATAATTCCTACTATTTCCATACATTCCAAGCCGGGCACGGCCGAGCTGGTATCATTACAATCTAAATGTAATGATCTGCATTCCGACTCAACTAACTCCATACAACAGATACTGTTTGTCTGTATTCCTCGTTTGTTTTTTGTACTTTCTCATATACCCTAAACCGTGGGGTTTAGGGTAAAAGCACTTAAATTAGATCTAAAAATTAGATAAAAAAGAAAACGTAGATAAAAATAAATCCTCTTAGATAAAAAAAAACAGTACTTAAGTTATCCGCATACCGTACCACAGACCAAACGCCAACATACAACATGAAAATATGATTTAATATTGGCAAGTCTTGTAGATCCTAAGTATGGATGGATGGATGTTTGTTACTCTTTCACGCTCTAACCAGCGGGCCGATTTGGATGAAATTTGGTATAATTATAGATTGCAAGCTGGATTAACATTTAAGCTACTTTTTATCCCGAAAAAATAACGGGAACTGGAAAAAATTGCCACGCGGGCGAAGCTGCGACCGACCGCTAGTAAAAAAAAATATAGCATCACGACTTTCATCTCCAAGCACGGTAAATATCCACTCCGAGATCTTAGTAGGTACCTAGCATGTATTCGAGATCCTTCGCGGATGTCTAAGGAGGGTAGTCAGAGGTACGTCCAGATAGTACATTGGTACATACCCACATTTTGCAGTAGTTAGTATTCCATGCGTGACAGGTTGCAAGCCCATCGCCGCTGCTAGAATACTAACTGGTTACCTCACGATGTTTTCCTTCACCGTTTGAGAGCATTCGATGCGCATATAGATTTTTCTAACAGAAAAATCCATTGGTGCACGACTGGATTTAAGCCCACGACCTTAGGATCAGAAGGCGACACTTTCACTAGACCACCGGTGCTCTAAAGAAAGATAATCTCCAAGTAAAATCCTATCGTGAGGCTTAGCTTTTGATAGCTAACAAAATTAGTTTTCAAATGATATACCACTATCCCTACTTCATTGGACATACTGTAAAAATTGGTCTTGATCAACTCGCGATGAACCGATTCCAGTTTAAAGCTTACGAGTGTATTTCAACGTTACGACGAGTTTATTTACACCAGGGGTCTATCTATAGATAAGTCTTCTGTAAGATAATTTCCCACCAACATGTACCTACGTTGTCTACATACTTGAGACTCATGAGCTATTTTTATTATATAACTTAAAAATCACGTCAATTATTTTCATGGCAAATAAAATTAAATAAACAAAGCTTTTAGGTACTATCTGGGTTTACCTAAAAGCAGGTGCAAAGTCAGGGCGCGTAACTAGTTACAATCTAAACGCAATGATCAGCATTCCTACGCGACTTGAACAAATCGATCCGAAGTCGAACGCGAATGAACTCAGATAATGCGTATATTAGCATCTGCCAATGTGATTCCCCACGGGTAGAGTATTTTAGTAGACATAGACATAGACATAGACAATTATTTATTAGCCACAAGAACACACAGCATTATAATTAAGTACCTATACATACAATAAAAATAAAGAATAAAGAAACAATATTAATGTAGGTAATAACAATCAAAAATATTATTTAGAAAATTAATAAAAAAAACACATTATACTTAAGCACAAACAAATTTTTTTTTTTCCTAGGGTAATTTAATAATAACAATTTAAAGTAATACCTACTGAACAATAATCATAATAAACAACAATAATTCCTAATAATAGCGCTGTGTGCTACAGCAGCAAAAAGGTCGCGGCTCAGCATTATGCTTCGCTGTCCGAGGACAGGTCAGCGCTGTTATTCTGCCGATACCTCCTCCGGATACTAGTAGAGTAGTATAGTAGTAGAACTCTTAGTAAAGGGCTCGTCCGGGTAAGTACTACGACCATACCTATTGCTATCACCAAGCATGAGCTTGTTGTGTTCCGGTTTCAAGAGTGTGGGTGCCGGTGTAATTACAGGCACGTGAGGCTTAACACATGTATGCTTCAGGTTGATGGACGCAGAGCAGTATATTGTAGAGCACGTTTCTCACTAACGTGACCTACCAGCCAATGCTTGTTTATAGGCGACGGTAACCACCAAATCAGCTGCTACTACTAAAAACCTACTCCTCTAGTCCTCTTTCGGTTTTTTTCACTCGGTTTCTGTAAATTATTCGGGATAAAAAGTATATGTAAGCTATCCTATTCTACCCATATATATATATATAGTAATATATATATATATATATATATAGTACGACATTACGAAACTTCGTTTATCGTTTTCAAGAGTAGACCAGCAGACAACCACGGGCGCTGCTGGTTACTGCTTTGAAGTAGCTTTCATAAAAAATATGCAGTGATAATGCAAAACTAGTGTTGTTAGTCTAGGAAATGACTTTGTATTACGCAACATGTTTAACTTTCGATTCTCAAGTCAAATAAGTATTACGTAGCGTGAACTGCAAATACTTGGTGTTAAAATCCTGTATTTTATATCAAAGGAAAGAAAATAAATACTATCACTTCAATACCCAAGAACGGTAGAGATATTCTCTCCGATCTAGTACCAAGTACCTAGGTACTCGAGATTCTTAGAGGTTGTTTAAGGGGGTAGTTAGAGGTACGTCCAGATTGTACATTTGATACATACTTAAATACCTATATTTTGCAATACGTAGTTAGTATTCCATACGTGACAGGTTGCGAACCCATCACCGCTTGCTAGAATAGCTAACTGGTTTCCTCACGATGTTTTCTTTCAGCGTGAGCACTGGCATTGCGCACATACATTTTTTGAGCGGAATCATTGATGCAATACCAGTTTTGAACCCACGACCTTAGGATTAGAAGGCAGGGTCACTCCTACTAGACCACCATGCACCGGTTGATTATATATTAATGGTTCACTAATACACCAAGCCGGTATCCTTCGGTAGGAATCGTCTTCATATCTTTTTTTTTTGTGGCATGTGTCCGTCTTTCGGACAATTTTGCCAATGTAAAGTGGGTTGAATAAAATACTTCTTAGTCAAGTCGAGTCAGTAAAAAAAAGTAAAGTCCGCTGTCATTGGTTTCGAAGAAAGAGATGACGTTATTCTTCAAAACCAAAGGGAAACATTTTCGTTCAAATCAGGATGCCACATAACACACTTTCATTTCAACTGTTCACACTTGTGCTAAGGCCTCAAGTAATGATGGTTAAAACACCACCAAAATTACTTATCATAACTTAAAATAACACTAGAAAAACAATTAAAATGAAAATACGATGTTGTTTCCAAAGATGACAGAAAACTACTTACTTACTGCGACCTTCCATTGGACCATATAATGTCTAGGTATTTGATACTCGTGATGTTATAGTGTTTCTGTCAAACGCTGTTACAGGTTCTACGAGGGCACAGAGCAATTAATTCCATGATTCAAAATGGCGGACAGCTTCCATGATTCAAAATGGCGGACAGCTTACCTTTTAGTCCATATTCTTAGGCTTACCTGTATATAAGAATCATCCTTGCTCTGTTCTGGTTTAGTAAACTCTGCCTGGAGTATGTGTAGCTTCCCCCCGCCTGGTTTACCCCCCGGGGAGACTCCCTTTCCTCCTAAGGGTAAGGTTGGCGCGTCGTGTTGCCACGCGTTTCTCTCCTCTTGGCGGAATCCAGGGTTGTCGAACGCAAACTCATCCTTGACTGACTCAGGATCCGTGGAGAAAACAAGATGTTTCCCTGTAGACAAAGATAAATTTAGGTTAGGTGACGGAATACAAATAAGTAGGTAGGTACTAATTGTTCTTAAAATGATAAAATTATAACTATAGCTTCGTAGTACTATAATTTATGTATCCAAATGTCAGTACAAGGAAAAAATTGAAAGGCGTCACAAACTGTCAAAAACAACGCCAAAATAGTTTGTTTAATTTTCATGGTACTAAATATGATCAATTTTGATTTGATTGTCTTCAGTCAATAGAATCTAAGTGTATTTTGTCCCAGAATATTCATTTAATTCGCAGTAAAATCCTACTAAAATTATAAACGCGAAAGATTGTAAGTATGGATGGATGGATGTTTGTTACTCTTTCACACTCTAACCAGTGGACCGATTTGGATGAAATTTGGAATAATTATTGCAACCTGGATTAACTGGCTACTTTTTATCTCGAAAACATAACGGGAACGCGAAAAAACTGCCACGCGGGCGAAGTTGCGAGCGGTCGCTAGTGTTACATAAATTTAACCTTACCTGACAAATAAGCTAGTGAGTAGTAAGTATTTAGGTTAGGTAGATACTAAAGCCTCATTAGGTAAAACGACCAATTTGGTTGAATTCCTCAAATGCGTTGACTATCTGTATTTTAGCTAAGTGCCGGCTTAACTATGCCGTTGCATAGTTTCTCAAAATACCATACATAATAGTAAACATTAATCTCTACCGGATATCATTAATTCAATACTGTAGGTCTCTGTAATAAATCGTCGCTGACGTCAAAAATTACGACCAAACCAAACCAAACCCCAAAAACCAAATAATAATCCTACTAATATTATAAACGCGAAAGTTAGTAAGTATGGATGGATGGATGTTTGTTACTCTTTCACGCTCAAACCAGTAGACCGATTTGGATGAAATTTGGAATAAACATAGATTATAACATGGATTAACATATTGGCTACTTTTTATCCCGAAAAAATAACGGGAACGGGAAAAAAACTGCCACGCGGGCGGCCGCTAGTAAATAAGTAAATTTCTCTCAGCTCATTGTATCGCAGGTCACGTTTGTTATTGACGGGCCCTACAATGCAATACTCTGCGTCCATCAACCTGAGGCATACATATGTTAAGCCTCATGTGTAGTTATACCGGCCCCCACATCCTTCAAACCAGAACACAGCAAGCTGCTTGGCGGCAGAAATGGGTATGGTGGTAGTACTTCCCCGGACGAGCCCTTCACTAAGAGCTCTACAACTTCTACTACTAGTAGAAGTTGAAATGCGTTTCACAAGTTTTTTGAAGTAATACTTCTAATGCGACTTCCAACAAGGTTGCGTCAAACGTTTAACACTACCATGGAGAGGGTATGAAAGCACTGTTCTTTCTCTCTTTCTCTCATACCCAGTTACGTTTCGTATATTAAAGAAGTTTTACTTCAGTCGTGTGGTCTAAAGCACACTCGTTTTTTTAACTTAGTTATTCTAACTACCTAACTTTTGATGATGGCAGCCTTAATACGAATGATTCCAGAATATATCATAGTGAGTGCTTAGGTATTTACGGGCGCTACATGCCGGTTACAGTTTTGTAAAAAAACAGATCAATTTCAACATTCTTCATTGCGTTTTTGATGTAAGATATTATCAAACAGTCATTAATTAATAGTTAACTACTTGGTTGGGAAATCATAACATAATGTGGGTTAGTATTTAGTACCTTCTATTTGGCAGCAATATCATATACCGACATTTAAATAAACTAGTCTAGTTGATGAAATTATTTTTATTGCAACCGCAGATTCATTCTATGTGTTTATTACAAACAAGTAGAAACACGCCACTTCGTCTGCGTAAAGCTATTTTTAAGAGTAAAGTAAAGATTTATTTTATATATAAGCAATAATTTTGACTGAAACTAATAAAAAAAGACAATAATTTTTACTGAAAGAGTTGTACCTCATAATATTTAATCTCTAATTTGAAGCTCTATATCATCCATAGAGTATAACTGCTTAAACCACGTCTACTATTCGCATATCAAATTACATTAGACTGGTAAAAAACTGATAGACATAACATTGTATTGCCAGCCACACACCTGTCTCGCATTCAAGATGTAACGAGACCCAGTTTACAGAGAAACCAGCAGAGCGCGTTCACACGATAGATTATAATCTGTGCAATTAGAACATCACAGCACGTAACTACAAGGTTATTGTATGATTTATTTATCTGTTAATCAGATAGTTTATCTATGCTTGTTCTTTTTCTGAGGTTTATCTACATAGAATTAGGACTAAAGCCTTATTCTATGTTTATCTACCAACAGCAGTCTATTATTTAGTTGACAAAATTGAGTTTGATTTTTTTTTAAGTAATACTTCTTATGCGACTTCCAACAAAGTTGCGTTAAACGTTTTACACTACCATGGAGGGGGTATGAAAGCACTGTTCTTTCTCTCATAGCCAGTTACGTTTCGTATATTTACTTCAGTCGTGAAAAAAAAACGAGTGTGCTTTAGACCACCTAAAGCACACTCGTTTTTTTTGTGACTTGTTGATTGCACAAGCAGATGATGTTTAGTGATTACCTATAACAAAGTATTGCCTCAAAGGTCACATTCGTTAAGAACGTGTCCTACGATGCACTGCTCTGCGTCTATCAACCTAAGGCATAGATACTGGTGTTAAGCCCCATGTGCCTGTAATTTCACCAGCACCCACCCTTCAAACCGGAATACAGCAAGTAAGCAATTGCATACATTAATTTTCAGTAAAATCCATTGGTGCACGACCGGATTCAAACCCACGACCGTAGGATCAGAAGGTGAAGTCACTTCCACCAGATCATTGGTACTCTCTACATACATAAATTACATAACTGTCTATAATGTCTATAATTTTCACTATTTGTTCTTTCTTATTTTTTGGTCATTGTGTTCACATTTTTATTTTTCTTTGTCATTTTTTCGTGTACCTAGGATAAGTACCTACATATAAGAATCTTTGTGAGTTTCAGTAAGACAAATAAACGTTTTATCTATCTATCTATCTATCTAATATTGTTTGTTACCTAAAATATTCTTTTTGACAGCAACATCATTCAGGTAAGTATTTCGATGTCTCCACTCATTTCTCTTCTAATCAAAGTCCTCTGCATACAACTCAGCAAAAAACGGTAACCTACATAACATACCGATCAATAGAAATTACACACGCAGTAAAAACATCTGCAAATAGAACAGTTACACCGTAGCAACTATGACTTGTCTGTGGCTGGTACAATCATCTACAGAAAGGCTATTTATTATAAGTGAATGCGTGCGTCAGCTTTCTTCTAGGCTCACACTTCGTGTCTAGCTATAATACAATTTGTATCAATACTAGTGAAATCTAATGCGGTATCGTTCGCGTGGAGTAATTTCCCATAAAGTGAACATGGGACCAGGTTTTTAGATGGAATAGGCTTACCCACACACCTATACCTACTATCCTTTCAGCATAGTCGGCCTAATCCACAGGAGCTGAGTCAGACACGGGTTTCCACACGATGTTTTCCTTTTTCCTTTAGGGTACTAACCTTTAGGGTACTAAGAAAGAAATTCATGAAATTGAGCCTGCATAAGGGCGCAGTTTCATACGAACGATTATAGACGGTTTATAGAAAGTGCAAGCGCGGATCCACCGTTGTGGGCATGATGGGCATGTCCACAACCTTATAAGCCTATAACCGACCTGTGACTAAGATACTTGTAAAAAATCCATCAAAATCTGTGACGTGAAAACGGACACACTTTTGTAATTGTGTTGTACAAATATTTGTGAGCGAACAAACTAACATTTTACAGTATATTTACAGTATTTTACAGTACAGTATGGGGTATTCGCCCCATGGGTTTGCCCACGTGGAACATCTTGGTCATACACTGTGCAAAATCTTGATCAGGGCGTCATATATTTTGTAAACATATCCTTTGTAGAAATGTGCTATATCGATCAAGAGCGAGTATACTCCGACTCGCTCTTGGCCGATTTTCGGGTGGCTGTGACCACAGCCTTTTTTGTGGGTTGGATCCGCGCCTGAGAAAGTGAACCATTTATGAGGGTGACTGTATGTAACGATTAGTTGTTGGAGTCGTGAAAGTTACTGTCACATCCGATATCTATCGAAAGCAAGAGTCGGTATCACGATGTACGCCCGACGTGTGAATTAAAGTACATTGAGAAAGATCGTTTGCGACGTGTGATGTAAAAACAACAATTCAAAACGTGACTTTTCTAGTATCTTTCGATGCGTTTATCTTATCTATTGGTGAGAGTAGTAATGATTTCAAAGATTTTCAGAGTGGGATTTGAAACGACCTTCCCCTTGATACGGGGATGCGATAACCAACTTCGCTACCGAGGATTCAAATGACTCGATGAAAATAAGATTTGGAATGTTTCATACGGTGCTTAGCGACCGTGGTTTATCGAGCAGGCTTTGATAGTATAGCGTCAAGCTTGTAGATAGACATAAAAACTAAAAAACTAGTAGGTAATGATTTATTTTGTTTTCTATAATTTTTAAAAGCAACATTGTATTATTAAAGTAATACTTCTTATGCGACTTCCAATAAGGTTGCGTTAAACGTTTAACACTTCTGTGGAGGGGGTATGAAAGCACTGTTCTTTCTCTCTTTCTCTCATAGCCAGTTTCGTATATTAAAGAAGTTTTACTTCAGTCGTGTGGTCTAAAGCACACACGTTTTTTGTTTTTGTTTCTCTAGTGTTATTTCAGAGTCTGATGTGTCTGAACCCAAACTACTGGTCGTAGAGACTTGAAATTTTCAGAGAATATTCGTCTTGGTACGTAGTAGAGGAGTACTAAGACTAAGGAAATACAGAAATTCAACACCTAAGGGGTACAGCGGAGATTCAAGTTAGTATATAAGTTTGTGTATAAGTTTGTAGTATTCACGCGGACGAAATCGTGTGGGTTTAAACTAGTTACACAAAAATTCCTGTTTACATGACTCTAGGTATCTACTAATATATTTAATGAGCGTGTAAGTTCCCGAAACATTTTAATGAATCGCATGTCATAATTAACATGTTATATGTCGTGTAGTAATGTTCCGATACACATCAACAAGATGCAGTGATGCAGTGATTTGTGGCTGAAATGCGTGTGCGCACTTTACGGCTTGTCAATGGAGTTATGAAATTAAATAATGAATGCGCTTACGACTGCGCAGACATGACAAAGTGATGATAGGATTGATGGATGCAGGTAGAACCGTTCCTAAAGTACATGATCTGCGAGGCAATGCTTTGATATAGATGATGGTAACCACTTAACATCAGGTGGCTCAACTACTAGTTCCATCCGCAAGTTGTATAAAAAAAGATACTGCAAGCAAAGTGACAAATTGTGTATAGGTAGGTTTGTCGTTATGTTTCTATGTGTGGTGAACAATAAAGAGTTATTATAGTGGAATTAAAATCGTACCTTGATATTTTCATATAAATTTCCATATACACTGCACTTATTTAGGGTTTGATTTAAAAAAAACCGCCCAAGAGCTTGTCGGACTCGCGCACGAAGGGTTCCGCACCGTTATCTATAGTAAAAACGGCAAAAAAATCCCCTCAAATATTTATTTAATTTTGTTTTTTAGGATTTGTTACAATAGAAATACATCAGCTGTGAAAATTTCAACTTTCTAACTATCACGGTTCATGAGATACAGCCTGGTGACAGACATACAGACAGAAAGACAGCGGAGTCTTAGTAATAGGGTCCCGTTTTACCCTTACCCTAAAAAAACGATAGAATTATCTCAACTTTGACCGCCTGTATGGGAAGTGCGGGTAAGAGCCAAACGTTTGTTTTTTACTTTTTTTACTGTTTGTTCTGTGGAGGAGGAGTATAAGGCTTCTGTGGAGTTTTTTATTCTGACTTCAACTATGAATGTTGTATAACCTAATGAAAGATGACATCTAGGAAAGTTGCAATAACATTTTATAGGTAGCTATTACTACGAACTATTAACAGCAAAATTATTGCATAATTAAAGAAAATATACAAATTTTCATCACTTCCTTACGAACGGCTTTGAATGTACAAATACAGTTTTCTTCACTATTTATCATGTTAACGACCATTTTATAATTAAAACTAGCAATTACTACACTAATGGGAGAGTAAAGAACTCATAACGAAACGTAACTTTTTCTCGACATGCGTTTTAAATTATTTTGAAAGCGTTCCAACTAATTTGCACACAGAGAACTGTCAGTATGACGTGACAACGCAACTGTCATATGAATGAATAATGAATAATCAACTAAAGGGAGAGGTTCGTTTTCTGTCATCTTTGGAAGCAACATTGTATTTTCATTTTAATTGTTTTTCTAGTGTTATTTTAAGTTCTGATGGGTATATTTGGTGGTATTTTAACCATCATTACTTGAGGTCTTAGCACAAGTGTGAACAATTGAAATGAAAGTGTGTTATGTGGCATCCTGATTTGAACGAAAATGTTTCCCTTTGGTTTTGAAGAAAACCGCCATCTTTTTCTTCAAAACCGATGACGGCTAACTTTACTTTTTTTACTGACTCGACTTGACTGAAAATAATTTATTCAACCCACTTGACATTGGCAAAATTGTCCGCAAGACGGACAGATGCCACCAAAAAAAAAAAACTAAAGGTCAGTGAACTTTCGATACTTACCGAATCCAGCCCATCTAAAGGTTGTCTGGAAGAGATCGCTTTGACCAATAGGCCGCCCATTGTATTTAACTTTGCTATTTTTGTATTTTTTGCGTGTTTTATGTAAATCCTACTAATATTATAAACGCGAAAGTTTGTAAGTATGGATGGATGGATGGATGTATGTTTGTTACTCTTTCACGCTCTAACCAGTGGACTGATTTGGATGAAATTTGGAATAAATATAGATTACAAATTGAATTAACATATAGGCTACTTTTTATCCTGAATAAATAACGGAAACGGGAAAAAAACTGCCACGCGGGCGAAGCTGCGAGCGGCCGCTAGTTATTTATATTTCCCCTTAAAAGAGGATACGTCACTTTGACAGTTGAATGTCACCGACCTGCGTGGGTGTGTGCACTACTTTACAAATAGCACAAAGCTTTTGATGTTAGTTATTCAAGCATTACCTACCAATAGAATATGTAAGTTATAGGTACATTGTATTATTACAATGTCAATACAGGCCCCAGCACTGCAGAAGACCAATGCTACTGTTTTACTAAAAAAACCGGCCAAGTGCGAGTCGGACTCGCGCACGAAGGGCTCCGTACCATTATCTATGATAAAAAAAACAGCATAAAAATCACGTTTGTTGTATGAGAGCCCCCTAAAATACTTATTTTATTCTGTTTTTTAGTATTTATTGTTATACCGGCAACAGAAATACATCATCTGTGAAAAGTTCAACTCAATAACTATCACGGTTCATGAGATACAGCCTGGTAACAGACGGACAGACAGACAGACAGCGTAGTCTTACTAATAGGGTCCCGTTTTACCCTTTGTATAAGGAACCCTAAAAACTAGCAACTAAAGTAATTTTAATAGTAACTTCAAACGGCCCATTAGGGTTTGAATTTCGAGATTTTTTTTAGTAAGGTGGTGATAGTTTAAACCAATTGGTTTTAACATAATAACTTATTAATTATAATAAGAATATTCTAAATAACGACAATATTCTAAAAATACCACTGTATAGTTGAGTTTGTCAATTGTGTGTTTTAGAATATCACTAAGAATAGTGCGAACGACGACCGGTTGAGGACCGGACCGGACGAGGTTGCGGGTTCGATTCCCGCCTTGGGATAAATGTTTGTACGATCTGCAAATATTTATTCCGGGTGTTCTGGGTATTTTCGATGTATAATAAAAAATATCTATGTATGTAATATTGTATTGTATTAAGTATATCAGTCATCTAGTACCCATCCAGCATTATTATTATTATTATAATAGTAAACTCACCTTCCCAAGAAGCCATGAAGGTCGACCAACAAAGACTGAGTGCCTACTTAGTCAAATTGAGACAACATACTCTAATCTAATCTATATTATCTAATCTTAACCTGTCAGTTTTGAAGTATCGATGAGAAAGTGATTGTTTAAAAACTCCGTTGTTTGTTTTGATCTTGACTTCTATGCTTCAATTTCCCGTAGAATATTTATTTCTTAATTTGCATATAAAATTATAATAAAATTGCTGGGCAATCCACACAGCATCATCTAACCTCAAGCTAAGCAGAGCTTGTGTTATGGGTACTAGATGTACCCATAACACTTAATACAATACATTACATACATAGATATTTTTTATTATGCATAGAAAATACCATCCGGAATAAATATTTGCAGATCGCACAAACATTTATCCCAAGGCGGGAATCGAAACCCGCAACTGCGTCGCAGGCGGACATTCACCCGCCGCGCCACATCGGACGGCAAAATCGTCGATTCTTTACAGCAAACCTTTGAGGATTCTTACAGCAATTCGTGTTGTCAGTGATGATGACAGTGATGTCGGAGCTTACATTGTAACCTGAAGATTCCCATGCCTGCATTTGAGTTTGCACTCTGACATTGACCCCATTAAGACGCACTTTCACTGCATTGTTCGTTAGTACTACTATCGGCACTCTCTCATGCAGTGTCAACTTTTTACTGAATACACAGTCAAATCAAATTATTCTTCATTTTTGGTTTAAAGCTCGCTTAAAACGCTTTGTAGTTATTATTTCTGTTCTTAAGATTTAAATTAGTACGGAAACCTTAAGCCTAGTAATGCTTTTTTTTTAATTCATAGAAATGAGGAAGGCAATAATTTTGAGGCCACACGGAAAGTAGCGCGTTTAAGTTTTTTGTATGGAAAAACTCAGTGATGGATTCATGTACTAAGTTACTTTACCAAAAAAAAAAGAAATAGCGATTTTAATCCTCAGGGGCACGGTAGATATCCCCTTAGATCTCCTAGTATCAAGTACCTACTCGAGATTCTTTGAGGATGTCTAATAAGGATAACAAAAAATAGCCAGAAGTAAGTCGAAATGTTCACATTCCGTTTGTGACAGGTTGCAAGCCCTTCGCCGCTGCTAGAATACTAACTGGTTTTCTCACGATGTTTTCCTTCGCCGTTTGAAAGCCCTGGTGCACATCTTTTTTCGAATAGAAATATACATTGATGCACGAACGGATTCAAATCCACGTCCGAAGAAGGCGCGTTCGTTACCAATAACAATAGACCTACAGTGCCTTCTAGTGTACCTAGTCACACCCACTTAAAATTGTTTATTGCGGACTTATTAATTCAGAAGACCATTGTTAGGGTTCCGTACTCAAAGGGTCAAACGGGATCCTATTACTAAGACTCCACTGTCTGTCTGTCTGTCTGTCACGAGGCTCATGAACCGTGATAGTTAGAGAGTTGAAATTTTCACAGATGATGTATTTTTATTGCCGCTATAATAGCAAATACTAAAAAAAAACAGAATAAAATAGATAATTAAGGGGGCTTTCAGGGGGGTACAGAACCCTTCATACCCGAGTCCGACTCGCACTTGAGCGGTTTTTTTTTCTAAATCTTAAGTTAGAAGTCACACTGTTAAGTGCTATTGTCTCCAGTTTCACACGATGATAACTTTAATTTGGAGCGCAGCAAGCTAGTAAATGGCTTAAATTACTTAATCGCGCAATTTATTGAGTCTTCCTTATGTTGTATGTGTGCATAGCATATAAACTTACGTAAACGCAGAAGAATTTTTCGTGAGCTTAGTACAGTCAGCTGCACTAGAATGTATACAATTCGTAACTTACAGAATGGTTTTACAGCATTAAAATTAATATTTACAGGGCAAAAATTCAAAAAATAAGTTAACTTATTAAGCCCGTATCGTGTGCGTTTGAACCGAAACAGGTCTTACAGTTATGGCTCTCCTAAGATCCCTAGATGAGTAAACATAATAAAAGACTTTTTTATATTCATTCAAAGGGTAAAACCTCTGCGTCATCATTACTCTGCACTGGTGGGTAACCTGCGCGCATGTGTGCGAATCACACACACCAATATTGGGCTCGCTGTCAAATTGCTGAAAACGAAATAGTTCGCGTACACGATACAGGCTTAACAAATTTCGCGGGTTTAGTTATGTGTTTTAGCGTATTTATAAGTGTAGGCACCTGCTGTGATGTCTTTGTGTGTGTTGTGTTGAATGAGAATATTTTATTTATAAAAAAATAAATATTTATTCTATTCTATTCTATTTTTCTTCTGATTTCGTTATTTAGTTCCACGCTAGCAAAATGAATGATATCAACCATACCTTCCAGCGAATAAATTGACTAACTTGTCCGTATGTGTGTCAACTTAAAACCAGTATAAGCGAGGTTAAGCTCTTTCGGCATTTGCATTCCATCGAATGCTTACGGTAACTTAACTTTACTTAATAACTTAGGTGGTGAAATCTAGCTGCGTGTATTCAGTGCTGGTTATAAACGATTTGGAGTCTTATCTTATCTTATTCGTCGACTTCCCGCGATCTCTACAGTAATAATAATGCTGGACAATCCACACAGCATCATCTAGCCCCAAGCTAAGCAGAGCTTGTGTTATGGGTACTAGATGACTGATATACTTAATACAATACGTTACATGCATAGATATTTTTTATTATACATAGATAATAACCAGAATACCCGGAATAAATATTTACAAACATTTATGCCAAGACGGGAATCGAACCTGCAACTCCTGCGTCGCAGACGGACATAGGCCCCCGAGTCCTGTTCCACCCATCCACTTTTCGTGATCTCTACAATGTGGCCGGTCCCCTTGGATGGACCCCGTGGAGCACCGTTTCGTTTTCCGGTTCGTGGTTGCTCTTTGAGAACCCTAGCGGCTGTCGGTTCTATAGGTTAAGTAAATATTTTCCTAACCAGTATCTCGTTGTACACTTTGACTTTGACATTGCGACCAATACCTATTGCTCGATGGTGTACTTTTCCGCAAGATCTCTTTTACAGTCTAGAATTACTAGGAGGAATATACAAGTTACCTACTTATAGTTATAGTATAGATAAGGTTACCCAACCTATAACTATAATATACCTATTCGTGTCTTTCGTGTATATTATGTACTAGCGGCCCGGCCACTCGCAGCTTCGCCCGCGTAGCAGTTTTTTCCCGTTCCCGTTATTTTTTCGGGATAAAAAGTAGCCTATATATTAATCCAGGTTACAATCTATATCTATTCCAAATTTCATCTAAATCGGTCCACTGGTTTAAAGCGTGAAAGAGTAACAAACATCCATCCATTCTTACAAACTTTCGCGTTTATTAGTAGGATAGTTGTAACCTTACCTACTTTTAGTTCAAAATAACCATTTATCTTGTATCTTGTGAGAAAGTGATAAATTTAATAACTGATTACACCCTACAGATAAAAATAAATTGACAGTTTTATAATGTAAGCACGGTAAGTATCTAAGTACAATTCAACTTTCATTTTCAAGGCTGCCACTCTGGGTGACTGGTTTTATGAGCCTACCAGCTCATAAAAACTAGGTAAGTAATTACTAATGAATTAAACAATAGTTCTAGTAAGAATTCCATTGTGTTAATTCAGCGATCAATCGTTTGGACCGGTTCTAATATCTCACGGCCACCGCCATCTTGGATTTGTGACAGCTGACGCCGCGTAATGGCGGGACAGTAATTGTCTATGGTTGAGTAATAAATTCGACACAGCGAGTGGTTACGTCTGCTGTGCTGAGTGATTTGGAGTTGTGGTTTAATGAAAGAAGTAGAGTCCAGTGATCTTTGCGTAAACCACAACACGTACAGTTACAATACAAGCCTTCAGACCTAGCCCTTTTAAACTTTTACCTGCAATCATCCTACTAATATTATAAACGCGAAAGTTTGTAAGTATGAATGGATGCATAGATGTTTGTTACTCTTTCACGCTTTAACCAGTGGACCGATTTGAATGAAATTTGGAATATACATAGGTTGTAACCTGGAATAACATATAAGCTACTTTTTATGCCAAAAAATAACGGGAACGGGAAAAAAAACTGCCTCTGGCAAAAAAAACTGGGAAATAATAGTCGTTTAGACTTGTGACAAGACATAAACTAACTAATTCTACAAATAGCATCAACATTAATCAATAATTTTACATAATGCGTGCACCAACAAACAATTTTATCTTAAAGTCGATTCCGTCTTTTGGCCTTTTTAGTAGTTTAAAGTACAGTCAGCTGCACTAGAATGTATACAACTCGTAACGTTCAAAACGGTGTCAAAACGTTTTAGTAAACTCGTAAACAATAAAATCTTATAAATCATGAAATAAACTGATAAGTTTACTTATTTTTTGAGTTTTTGCCCTGTAATTATTAACTGTAACGCTGTAAACCCATTCTGTAAGTTACGAATTGTATATATTCTAGTGCAGCTGACTGTACTATTAGCTAAATTTTAGAAAAATATATTTAATGTACGTTCAATGGACAATAAAGATATTTTTATAAGCAAAAACCTAGACTAACATTCCAGACTAGAAAACCTTCGAAACAAAACGAATTATTATGTATATCGAATTACATTTAACCTTGGCATTGTTGTTGGGGTCTTCACGCCGATTTATTCAGTGGCTACACAGAATCTGACTTGACAAGCCTTGACACAAAAATCGGCTAGAATTAAAATCCAGGGTGCATCTTGAATGGTTTTATAGCTAGGTGAATCTAAGCGCCAGTTCCTCGCGATCAAGCCTAAGAGAACACATTCACACAACACAACGCCCTCTGTGTGTAACGGTTTGTGTACTGTGGGAATCCAGCTGGGCTAAGATGTGCAACGCGAGATATGTCGCGCTGGACACTAGATACTTTTTCTATTTATGGACATTTTAGAAATTATAGATAAAAGACCCACAGATAAGCTAAACTTTAGCATTAAGTCTTCATTTGACAGAACGAGATGGATATTTAGCATTGCAATGTTAGCACACGAAGATTAATAAAGAGATAGGTACCTACCTACTCTATTTTGCAAGAGATAACGAGTACCTAGACAAAATTTTGCTGGGCCGTCAGTCCATAGAATACTTATAATATATACTTTTTATTTTGTAAATACAAACTTAAAATTCATTATACAGGGTTACAGGAAAAATCGTGCTAGATCCGTTAAGGGCGTGGAGCACCCATCATTTCTGACTTATTTCTCTTTGAAACACCCTACCCTAAACTTAACCCTTTTCGAGATATTCGACTTTTAATTTTTTTATTTTTTAACTTTCACTTGTCTACTACGGTCTATTCCATTAACTTATGCACTATTTTAATGATTGACGTCCTAAAGCATCTTATTACACAAAAAAAAACAAATAAATTTAGTAGCCTAAAAATCGGCAATTTTCAATAAAAAAATTAAGTCGAATATCTTGAAAAGGGTTAAATTTAGGGTAGGGTGTTTCATAGTGAAATAAGTCAGAAATGATGGGTACCTACTTCACGCCCTTAACGGATCTAGCACGATTTTTCCTGTAACCCTGTATACCACCCAGACACAACTCACACAAAAAATGTTTCTTCTCGGTGGAGATCGAATCCACCACCTATAGCGCAAAAAGCAGGCCTACTGAGTGTGAGCTTGCTTGTACCTATTAGTAGGTAGGTACCTATTATTGCACTAACGTTCGAATAGATTTCTTATAGATTATTATCATTGTAATCGAGAACCTAGTAGTTAAGACAAACCTTTTTTCAGGTTTTAGGCTACTATTGATAGAATTGTACCGCTGTTTTTTGTATAAAATAAAAATAAATACCTACTACGAACTGAGCTGTGACGGTTGTCAACAAGAACAGAAAAGGCAAAAACTTCTACCTACTCAGTATTTTCACAGAAATTACACTGCAAAATTACTCAAAACCCCAAACAACTTGTAATAAATGTATCGTAAACAAAACAAATATGGCAGCGTCCGAAGCGTCGTTGTTTAAAAGGCGACCGACACGATCAATTAGTTAATTCCCCCGCGTAATACGCTTTGTCAATGTCAAACGTTGATTAACCGCCACAGATTATACAGTAACCACAACCACAGATAAAACCACAGTAATAGGATTAAAAGGTTAACGAGATGGCTTTGGGTTTTAATAAAATTGACTGTGAAGTTTGTTATTGCTTATTTCCTGCAGACAACAATAACAGGCCGAAAGGTGAACCTCTTCTCAACAATTGCAACCCCCTTCATTATGTGTTAGGCTTTCACCCATAATGTGTCCTGTCGTTTCTGAGGTTTAGTGATGAATGTGTAACTGAGCAGACTTCTCCGTTGTAGGTATTATAAAAGATAAGTAGCTACCTGTTTGCATAATTATTATACTTTGAAAATGTCATGTCTATATCCCACCCAATCAGTCAGTCAGTCAGGACAAAGATTCTTATAATTGGTATAGATAGATTTATATCAGATTAAATTTCTAATTATAATAGGTCAGTAAGTACGTTTAATCCCTTGTTAATCCAGCTTGTTATCTACAAGCATGAGATACCTATCATTACCACTATGCAAAGCTGCGGTTGGCATAGCTTATGTAGGAGGTGTTTAAACATCGGCCCCTTTTAAATGACATCATCTACCGTACCGTCTTGACACCGCAATAAGAACGCGTGTCATAAGTAATGATCACATACTATCTTCTTGTAAACAAGTTGTGTAGATATATGTTTGTGTTTGAATGAATGCAGGTGGTATGTACAACATTTTGAAGTAATACTTCTTATGCGACTTCCAACAAGGTTGCGTTAAACGTTTAATACTACCATAGAGGGGGTATAAAACTTTAGACCACACGACTGAAGTAAAACCTAATATACGAAACGTAACTGACTATGAGAGAAAGAGAAAACGAACAGTGCTTTCATACCCTCTCCATGGAAGTGTTAAATGTTTAACGCAACCTTGTTGGAAGTCGCATAAGAAATATTACTTCAATAAACACTGCCACAAACGAGAATAAGGTACGATAATAGGTACTGTAGTACTCTGTTAATACCCGTGAAAAATCAATAGGCAGATACAAGTACATTATGTACCTATACGTTATACCACAGTAAAGAGGTATATGAGTAAGTAGGTATTATTGTAAAGGTTTTATGCAAATCATATATGTTGTTGTTTCAGTTGAACAAAGAAATGACGAACGAGACAAAAATTTAACATTGAAACTCGTATCTTTTGTAATCTCTGCAATGTCATGCGCAGCCTGAAAACTGATATACAAATTTGCTATACATTTTTTTGTATGCCGTAAATAGCGAGAGAAATAAGATTTTGAAAACTTGAGACCATGATTCTGATTACAAAAAAAGCGAATAAAATCGACACTTTCTGCGGTTTTTCCGTGTTTTCAGCATCAATATCGACAATACATCATAAAACACACATAAGTAACCAGCAATTTAAAGCAAATCGCAATAATCTTCTGTGTGTTGCCCTCGCGGCCACCGTCACCACGCGGTCGTTGACTGTACGGAATACATCGCTGGTTGATAAATAGGAATTTCAGCAAAGTAATCGTATAAGGTACTCTAAATGTATTTGATTGTTAGCTAAGTGGTATTCTATAAGACCTTGTTGTAAGTAACTTCCTTTCTGGAGTTCCTAGAGTATTCGGAAGTGGTCTTATTAAATAAATAAAATAAAATAAAAATAGCCTTTATTTCCTCTAATAAATAAGATACTTAAATTAAATTCATGCGGTAAAAATTAAAATTATTCTAACAATATTATTATTGAATTTGGATTCAATTAAATGTCTATAATGTAATAATGTAATGTTATTTATTCTTCTATATTAGGGACCCCTCTTTGGGTAAAGGCCTCCTCCAGAGCTTGCCATTCCTCTCTATTTTGGGCTTTTTCCGTCCATTTTTTCCCAGTTAATATTTTTATTTCATCTGACCATCTTTCTTGAGGTCTACCTCTGGAACGCGTTCCAGTTGGTCCCTGCCATTGTGTTACATATTTTGTCCATCTTTGATCGGTGGTGCGTGCCAGATGGCCTGCCCATCTCCATTTTAACGTTTGACGTTTCATGGAAATGAAAATGGTCTTATTACACCCTGTATATATATTTCATTATCAAGATTTTCCGAGATGAAAGAAGCCAAATAAAGAATAACTACCTAACAAAATGTACCTTGTAAGTATGTTATTGCAATCGTAAACAACATCAACAAACAACTTGAAACCAATAAAATCATCAAACATTCGAACAAGTGAACTGCAACCAATAAAACCGGCGAAGTAAACAAGATCATCAACATTGTTAAGTAGCGGTGCCCACACTCGACCTTGCGGCACGCCGTACGATCACGCAGGCGAAACGCGTACAAAAACTGGAATTGTTCCAATAACTTGGTACTGGATGACACCGATGTACCTACACTTGCGTTCCCTTACCATTGTTACCTATCAAAACCTGATCTTCTATAAGTATTATAATAAAACCGAAAATGTTTGTCTGAAATCTCGCTTAAAAAAGTACTTAAAAAAAAAACAAAACACGAAATCAACTTTAAAAAGAAAGTTTGTTTGTTTGTACACGCATCACGCAAAAACTTCTAAATAAATGTTAATGCTTTTTGAAAAATTAGTTAGCTCATAGTCCAACTTAAAACTTAGTATGGGCTTCAATGAGCTGTCACCTCTAAACAAGGTATAAAAAAGGGGGATGATGTTTGTATGAAAAACTACAGTAACCACGCGGACTAAGTCGCGGGTTAGCTAGTATAAAATATACCGGTCTAAAGGTGGTTTTTAACAGCAGTTTGACAGATGGTAGTAGAGAAATGGCTAGAATGCTGTGCTGTCAGATGACTTGTACCACTTTTTTTATATTTTAAGCAACAGGTGAATCGTTCTTACATACCAAAATAACCAGACGAAACTAAACATTTAAAAATTTTTACCAGAATGTATTGGTAGGATAAAAATATGAAATCGATAGCTTATGGCTATAAAAAAAAATTAAGTAAGTAAGATCGCAAATAAAATAATTCAGGACACTGTTTTATGTCGGTTTGTGGATCCTTTTATAATAATCTAATATATCTATAATAACAACGGCTAAAAAATCACGTTTGTTGTATGAGAGCCCCCTTAAATATTTATTTTATTCTGTTTCTTATTTGTTGCTATAGCGGCAACAGAAATATCATCTGTGAAAATTTCAACCTTCTAACTATCACGGTTCATGAGATACAGCCTGGTGACAGACGTACAGACAGCGGAATCTTAGTAATAGGGTCCCGTTTTACCCTTTGGATACGGAACCCTAAAAATTATTTATTATTTTGGTAAATCAGATAGTATTTGAGTTAATAGCCAAACATATGGAGATATGCAACTCAAATAATACTCGTAACAAATATTTATCTTACCAAGTTTTTTAAAATTTTCATCCCAATACCTATGTGTAGATATTTAAGCAAAATTAAACAGCTAAAGTTATTTAAAAATTGTATTTACCGAGCGGTTGACCTTGCATAGTTTTCAAATGAATATTCATAGATTACTGCTAAATTAAATCAATCATCTCTGACATTTAAGTTTATAGCGCCACTTTAAAAAAAACTGTGAAAAATATGGCGGATATAACTTTATACCTAAGTAATTGCCTAAGTAGGTATAAATTTATCATATATCGGGTTAGAAGGGAAATTTTCTATCTATCTATCTATCTAATCAGCCCACATTCACCCACTGCTGAGTATATGCCTCCTCTTTAGCACGCCACTCTTTCCGGTTCTGCGCCAAGCGAATCCATCGAGGTCCCACTGCCTTCACAATGTCATCTGACCATTTGGCTGGTGGTCTGCCTCGTAATCTATGTCCCTCGCGCGGCCACCACTCGGTCACTGCTCTTGTCCATCTACCGTCTTTCCGCCTAGCCAAGTGTCCCGCCCAGAAGGGAAATTTTACTTTGATAAAAATAAATAGCATCACGACTTTAATCCTCAAGCACGGTAGATATCCCCTCCGATCTCTTAGTACTAAATACCTACTCAAAATTCTTGGATGTCCAACGGGTAGTCATAATTTCACTTAGATACAGTGTTATCACATGTGGGGCACTGCAGTAATAATAGTAATGCTGGACAAGCCACACAGCATCATCTAGCCCCAAGCTAAGCAGAGATTGTGTTATGGGTTTGGCATCAGCAGAAAACCAGCGCTGCAGTGTGGCTGAGCTGAGGACCTTTTCGCCACCACATCATTATGTTATACCATGTTAATTGTGTAGTTATGTTATGTTACTTTTGTGTTATCTTTTAGTGTTACTGTTATGTTTACTGTTTTGTCTGAATAAATGTTTCTATCTATCTATCTATCTACTAGATGACTGATTATATATACATTACATACATAGATAGATATTTTTAATTATGCATAGAATACACCCAAAACACCCGGAATAAATATTTGCAGATCGTACAAGCATTATTTTTCTTTTCACAAAGGTTTGCCATACTAGGTGTTTTATTATATAGGCTCATGTAAAAACCTGCATTGCAAGAAACAGGTGTCTGTGGTAGGTTCGGAAAACCTGTGTTACAGGTCCCACACCGCGGAAGCTGACACCAGACAGGTAGGTAATAAATGTTGAACCAAAAAGAAGATAAACCATCACTAGAAAGAAAGAGAGTCGCAAAATGCTACCTAAGTACCCTGTGGCCGATGTGTTTAAAGTATACGTTAATTTACTAGAAACAGACTAGCGTCTTCTAATCAAATACTATAATTATGCTACTAATGAGGCTAGTACGGTAGCGTGAAATGCCGAAAAGTATGCTTACTACACACAACTAAACATAGGTACCTACACATAGAATATTAGTCCATATTCTTTGTACCTACATGCCTTTTTATAAGCATGTGTGAGTAATAAGTGACAGTAATTAATAGTCACAACACGGATCTTGACGGCTAGAAATATGACTGCGAATTTGCGTCCTGTTCGCACTTGTATAACTGTATACAGTTAAAGTGAGATAGGAAGATGTGATATGCAACTTCAAAGTAGCGACGAACCTTCAAAGAATCATTGTGACTGATGTAGATTAAAAAACCCTTGATTACTAGGCACTTATTAAAATGCCGTCAAGGTCAGTTGCCTTGGTTTTGTACTGTGTAAACACAGAAATTGTGACTTTGGAATTTAATAAGATAATCAATTATGTCCAAGTAGGTCAAAATAAAATATACACAGGGCAAGGATAATCATTATAATTAATTTCCGCACTCATTACTTTCTAGGACTTGACCCTTCCCTTAGCCCTGTCACAGACTGTCATTACCATACCTTTACAGGATTTTTTATCGCCCAAAATAAAAAGTATTATCTTTTGACAATTTTTAGAATCAGGCCCTAGATCTCTAAATTATTCCGCCCCTGACTTCATTGTACAATTTGATAAATAAAAAAATGCCTGCTGATCCACAATCTAACCTCATAGCTCTAGCAATAACTCTGCCTTCTGTGTTGTATGTAGTGGGTTCGATCCCCACCGAGAACAAACATTTGTGTGATGAGCATAGATATTTGAGTCTGTCTGGGTGTTATATTGTATTCTACTTTTACCTATGTAGGTAAGTATTCAATAAGTCATCTGGTTTACATAGTACAAGCTATGCTTAGTTTGGGGCTAGATGATATCGTGTAAACAAAGTCTACATATATTTTTTTACTAGCTGACCCGTGCCCACTTCGTTGGGCGGTAAACATTTTTACTTACAAATCTTAACTAAGTAGTACTCGATGTTGCCAACAGATGGCGTTAATACGGCATAAAATAGCGGTCGTTTGTAGCATCGCCCGCGTGGCAGTTTTTTCCCGTTCCCGTTATTTTTTCGGGATAAAAAGTAGCCTAAGTTACTCCTTGTTACATCAGCTATCTGCCAGTGAAAGTCCCGTCGAAATCGGTCCAGCCGTTTCAGAGATTACCCGGAACAAATGGACAGACAGACAGACAGACAGACAAAAATTTAAAAAAATGCTATTTTGGAATATGTATCGCATATACATTCATATGCATGTAGTAAAAAGCGGTTATTTTAATATTACAAACAGACACTTCAATTTTATTTATTTGTATAGATTTAAATTTCATCGGCAACCATCAAAGGTACCATAGTTGTCCTGCCCCCGTTCATGTAATTCTGTTAGCATAAAAACCCAGTCGCATGTGTCAACTATGACAGATTTGATATAGAAAATCTGTCATATTTGACACATGCGACAAGGTTTTGATGCTAACAGAAGTTACGTGATCAGCCCCCTGGTTTATGCAAGGATTCAGTCCATCAGTCTCCAAACAGACACAAACATCCAAACTTTCCCATAATATCAGTAGTATATTATGTCTGTAGAATGCGTTTGTATAACGACAAGTCGAGGCGTGACCTGTCATTGTATTTAAATTAGTTTTTTATGTATCCTGTCTGTCTTGAGAATCTTGGTTAACACTATCTATATAATTTATCTTGGTTGTTATTATGTTGAAATTTTCCTCAATGATTGTGTATTTATGGAGTACAGAAATCAGACTAACCCCCACACTTATCCTACTTCCTACTTAATATTATAAATGCGAATGTTTGGATGGATGGATGGATGGATGGATGGATAGATGCATGGATGTTTGTTCCTCTTTAACGCTCTAACCAGTGGACCGATTTGGATTAAATTTGGAATAAATATAAATTGTAATCTGGAATAGGGCATAGGCTACTTTTTATCCTAAAAAAATAACGGGAACGGGAAAAAACTGCCACGCGGGCGAAGCTGCGAGGGGCCTCTAGTAAAAAATATTTTAATTTAAATATTGATTAAAATGTCTCCTGTCACTGATAAGAGATGGTAATTTTATCTTTTGACATGATATAAGTGGACCGCTTTCACAACCTGGTTACATCTTATTTAGCTAATTACGTTTAACGAGTTAAACATGTTTAGTGTAAACGTAATAGCTACTAATTTTCCTTGTGGAAAATATGTATAATAATATATAATAAAACTCATTTATTTCCTTTTACAAAGTTGGTGCCTAGATAGGTATGATGTGAATACAGAGTGTAGGATTTAACTGACAAAAGAAACAAAATGTTCGAAATGTAAATCGTTGTGCAAACGGGCCTAAGTCTTGACACTATACTCAGTTTAGCAGCCGTCACAGCTCAGTTAGTAGTAGTTTTGCCTTCTACGCTGTAAGTTGTGTTTTCGAGCCTACCGAGAATAAACATTATCTAGTACAAGTCTAGGTTTACTGACCGAGCGGACAGAGACTGGAACAAAAATGACACATAAACCGTTCGTATACATGACTCTAACCGTATACACCTGAAAATCTGTAGCCGGATTTGAAGTTTTCACTGCTCTGCGTCCATCAACCTGAGGCTGGTGTTAAGCTCATGTGCCTATAATTACACCGGCACCCACACCCTTCAAACCGGAACACAGCAAGCTGCTTGGCGGCAGAAATAGGCATGGTGGTAGTACTTCCCCGGACGAGCCCTACACTAAGAGCTCTACTACTACTGAAGTTTTTTCGTATTCCGGATACGGGATTTCGGTTTGCGAACTCGAACTTTTTGTATGGAGAAACGATAAACGCCTAGGCCGCTAGGTAGCTAGTATTTGAATGAAAATAACTTCACGAAATCGCGCACGTTTCGCTAGTACTTGTACACATTTTTTTACCTCTGTTCTAGTTGACGAGAGGATTTCTTTTTGTCAGGTGTTTTTTATAATTATTTTATTTAGTTATGACGTCACGATTTCTCAAACTGGTTTATAGTAAAACCATCGACTCGGAACCAATTCGTAGTAGACGAAACAAAAACATAAAAAAATGTATTGGCAATTCTGAAGGCATTAACAGTTTTTTTACGCTTCTCAGAATCAAGGCTGTGTCGATTCTGATGACTGTTAGATGATAAGGAAGTGTATAGTTAAGGTGGAGTTTGTCTGAGTAGGTACAGATAAAGTTACAGTTAGTAGTAGTATAGCTCTTTGTGAAGGGCTCGTCACGGGAATTACTACCACCATGCCTATTTCTACCCCCAAGCAGCTTGCTGTGTTCCGGTTTGAAAGGTGTGGGTGCCGGTGAAATTACAGGCACATGAGGCTTAACACCTGTATGCCTCAGGTTGATGGACGCAGAGAAGTGTATTCAAAGTCAAAGTCAAAATAAGAGATGGCAAAAGTTTATCTTTTCACATATTTTTGACGACCGATGTGGCGCGGCGGGCGAATGTCCGCTTGCGACGCAAGAGGTTGCAGGTTCGATTCCCGCCTTGGGATAAATGTTTGTACGATCTGCAAATATTTATTCCGGGTGTCCTGGGTATTTCCTATGCATAATAAAAAATATCTATACATATAATGTATGTTTATTTTTATTTAGTATATACAAATATTTTACATCTAATATTTAACCTATTTACCTTATATCTACATATTTTATCATAACTTTTTATACCTATAGTAAAGTGCGGGTCTTTACTATAGGTAGAAAACAAAATTTAAGTCACTGACCGACTGTAATGTATTGTATTAAGTATATCAGTCATCTAGTACCTATAACACAACTCTGCTTAGCTTGGGGCTTGTTGATGCTGCATGGATTGTCCAGAATTATTTTTATAAGGCCAAGAAAGGTGTAGAAAATATATGGCAGCAATGTAAAATCTTACTCGCTCGGAAATAATCTGAGTTAAGTAACGTAACAATCAAATAGCATGCATGAAAAAGGTGAAAGTAAATCAGAGTGAAGCGGAATAAATGTGCCATCAGTGTTAAAATATTATGTTGTGACTAGCGGCCGCTCGCTTCTTCGCCTGCGTGGCAGTTTTTTCCCGTTCCCGTTATTTTTCGGGATAAAATCATAGTAGCTTTAGGCATGCAAAGTCTCAGCCCGATCAGTTTAAAATTGAACTTTCATCCCCTATTTTATCCCTTTGGGAGAAGAATTAATCCTTTCTTAGCGGATGCCTACGTCATAACATCTACCTGCATGCCAAAATTCAGCCCGATCCGTCCAGTGGTTTGGGCTTTGCGTTGATAGATCACTATGTCAGTCAGTCAGTCACCCTTGAGTTATATATATTTAGAGATTGTGACTAGTGTAAAGACACTTCTTACAAGCTGAATGTTCTTTGCATAAAGGGTTTTTTATGGTACTGCTGGTGAAACAAGCATATGGCCCACCTGATGTTAAGTGGTAACCATCACCTATAACAAAGCATTGCCTTGTAGGTAACGCACGTTAGTTACGTGCCTACGATGCACTACCCTGCGTCCACCAACCTGAGGCGTACTGGTGTTAAGCCTCATGTGCCTGTAATTTCCCCGGCACCCACACCCTTCAAACCAGAACACAGCAATGTGAGTATCACTACTTGGCGGCAGAAATAGGTACGGTGGTAGTACTTCCCCGGACGAGCCCTCTCACAAAGAGCTCTACTACTACTGTCCCACTGCAGGGCAAAGTGAGCGAATCATTAGGCTCTTAATAATAATAAAACCAACTAATTTATTTGACCCTAGGCACTGAATATGACTGAGGAAAACCTTGATAAAACCGTATTGCGATATTATTAATCTTTGAACCGGATATTGATGTAATTAAGGTTAAACAAGTCGGTACGTTGTCCATACAAACGCTGTAACAGCTTAATGTCTACTATTTATTAACGTGCGTCTGAAGTTAGAAGAGACGTGAGTCGAAAGATTTAGTACTAAATCTTGTAACGCTTGTAACTTTCAAGGTAATCTGATTTTGTAGCATATAGGGTAACGTACCTAAATAACGGCAAGATAAGTCAGTATCAAGCTTAACTTCAGACGCACGTTAATAAATAGTAGACATTAAGCTGTTACAGCGTTTGTATGGACAACGTACCGACTTGTTTAACCTTAAGTTCTTTGCATTCGCAAGCCTTTGTAAAAGTAAAGTCCGACTAAGATGTGCAACGCGACAAAATGTTGTCTACTCGTTATCTCGTGCAAAATAGAGATGTTAATGTTGTTATTTCAACGTTACGGTGAGTTTTTTAGTAACAGGGTTAAGACTCTACAACCAGCGCTGCAGCGGGTTTTTTTTAAATGCTGGACAATCTACACAGCATTATCTAGCCCCAAGCTAAGCAGAGCTTGTGTTATGGGTACTAGATGACTGATATACTTAATACAATACTATATTACATACATAGATATTTTTATTATGCATAGGAAATACCCAGAGCACCCGGAATAAGTACATATTTGCAGATCGTAAAAACATTTATCCCAAGGCGGGAATCGATGTTCGCACGCCACGCCGCATCGGTCTTCTTTTTAGTATGTGTTGTCTAGTATTATTTATTTATTAATCCCATTACACTGTACAGAGTACCCGTAAAAAATAAAAGTCTTTATATCAGTCAGTCAGTCAAGACAAAGATTAACTCCCGAATACTCAAACGCATCTCAGATTTTAGCTAGTTTCAAGTATCGATATTTTGACAGTTTGCAATGAAAATCTGTCAAAAATTCGTCACTTGAGACGCGCTTAGATCTGAGTTGCGTTTGAGAATTCGGGGGTAATTTGTAAAGATTTTAGTTTAGTTCAGAGACCTTTTACTTCGTACTTAAACAAAATAGTATTGTAGATTATGCAGAGTTACTGACGAATATCCTACTAATATTATAAACGCGAAAGTTTGTAAGTATGGATGGATGGATGGATGGAAGGATGGATGGATGTTTGTTACTCTTTCACGCTCTAACCAGTAGACCGATTTGGATGAAATTTGGAACAATTATAGATTGCTACCTGGATTAACATATAGGCTACTTTTTATCCCGAAAACATAACGGGAACGGGAAAAAACCGCCACGCGGGCGAAGCTGCGAGCGGCGGCTAGTACCTATATATCTACTAGTTTTATTTTCGTAATGTTTGTGTATTCTGTGTTCAAATTGTAAGTATGTGCGTTGAATTGATCAATATCAAAGGTTACTTCACAGTTTTATATTCTCAGATGGTGTTGTTAGTTCACAGCACGCTTGAAGAATTGCGTAATAATTTAAGTTAGAGATAAAAATAACCTTATCACAATTTATTTAAGCATAGATTTGATTCTTTGATATTGTATATTTGGTATAATGTGTATTAATTTTAATTTCTATAAGTATTGTATTTTGACATTCATTGTAATATTGTAATTCACTTTTTGTTCATGTAGCATGTGACGTTTTAAGAGCCATCTCCATTTGCACACCGACGCGGTATTGCATTTTGCCTCTCACAATATTTGTCATCTATTTACAGACATGTCAAAGCAAATAAATGATCTTTATCTTTGAGTCGCTGAGTGACTATGCCAGCCTTGTAAAAGATTGCGATTGAAAACTACCTACGATTTAATCTATACCAATTATAAGAGTTTGTCCTGATTGACTGACTGACTAGCATATAAACAATGCACAGCCTAAATTACTGAACGTAGAGACTTAAAATTTTCAGCTCTACTACTACTATTCAATTCAATTAAAAATAATAAATGATAATAATGCTGGACAGTCCACACAGCATCATCTAGCCCCAAGCTAAGCAGAGCTTGTGTTATGGATACTAGATGATTAATATACTTAATACAATACATTACATACATAGATATTTTTTATTATACATAGAAAATACCCAGAACACCTGGAATAAATATTTGCAGATCGTACAAACATTTATCCCAAGGTGGGAATCGAACCCGCAACCTCTTGCGTGGCAAGCGGACATTCGCCCGCCGCGCCACATCGGTCGTCAAAAATTCAATTCAATTTAATTTTTTTATACTTCTCTGTGTGATTTCTTTATGTGTAGGTGGGTAAACAAAACACTAAACCTATAGAAAAATCTCGTAGCAAGCACAATATAAAAAACTTTACTAGGTACCTAGGTTCAGTAGCTACTTGCCTTCTACGGCTGCTACCATGTTTGGGTACCAGTCAGACCTTGTAGTAGACGCTACTACGATTTGGCACCTGTGTACGTTACACCTGGCTAGTTTCTTATTTGACATAGCGCCATTTTGCGTGGGTAAGAAATAATACTTTAGTTGTACTTTTAAGGGGTAATCGTGAGCTCGATTTGTTTGTTTGCCTTATTATTTAAACCGTGAGTTCAGACCGAAAAGGTGCGAACAGACCCAAACAATGGATACGAGAGCATCTTCGGAATCCGTTACTCAGTTTAAAAAAAACGAGTGTGCTTTAGACCACACGACTGAAGTAAAACTTCTTTAATATACGAAACGTAACTAGCTATGAGAGAAAGAGAGAAATAACAGTGCTTTCATACCCCCTCCATGGTAGTGTTAAACGTTTAACGCAACCTTGTTGGTAGTCGCATTAGGAGTATTACTTCAAAAATGGAATAAAATGCTATCTGTCAAGCATGACAGCAACGACAAATGTGACATCGGTTTTGACAGTTTGCAATCGTGAGGAGCTCACGGTAATTATAGTTTCATAGATAGGCAAACCAATAAACACGTAACACTCGTTGATGAATTCTAATTGCGCTTTTAAAAGAACAAGAAATTGTGGCAATTTCTAGCTGCAATTTGGTTTTAAACAAACGGTTCCCAAGACAAGTTTTCGTTTTAATTTTGCAGCAAAAATTACTATAAAATGACGTTTGTACAAGCGTACCATACATTCGGCCATTATTATTTTACATTGCTTACTATTTTATAATATAATTGGTATGTACGTAAATATGTAAGTAAATATGTACCCACGTTTTGCAACGATTAGTATTCTGTATGTGACAGGTTGCAAACCCATCGCCGCTGTTAGAGTAGTAACTGGTTTCAGATTCACGATATTTTCCTTCACCACTTGACAGGACTGGCGTTGTGAATATATTTTTCGAATAGAAAGATCCATTGGTTGACTGGATTTAAACCCACGACCTTACGATCAAAAGGCAGGATCACTCCCGCTAGACCACCGGCACTTCGGTGCATCTTTTGACAGTTTATAGACACTAGAATCTGTACCAATAATAAGAATCTTTGTAACTGACTGGGATATAGACAACGCACAGCCTAAACCACTGGTCGTAGAGACTTGAAATTTTCATGGTATTTTCGTCTTGGTGCGTAGAGGTGTACTAAGAAAGGAATTCCCGTTTTTTTTCCGAGATTCAACATTAAAATTCATTTTAATAGCTAACGCGTAGTTTTTTTTTATTTTCTCTAAGTCGTGGAATAATTCAAAATTAGTCACGATAAGACTGCGACAAAGTCTGCAAGTAAGTAGGTACTTTGAGAATGGCTCTGTTTGCATAGTAAACGTATATTACTTTTATCTATGTTTTCCTGATAAGGAGTGGGATTGTTTATGATTATGGTCAAAAGAATGTGAAAATACTGAACATCTACGGAAGTAGATGAAGCGGCGATGGGCTTGCAACCAGTCGCGTATGGAATACCAACTACTGTAAAATGTGAGTATGTAACAAATTGAATATCTGGACGTCTCTGACTACCTCCCTTAGACATTCTCAAAGAATTTTGAGTACTTGGTACCTACTAAGAAATATATCTACCGTGCCTGGGGATTAAGACGAAGCTACTTTTTTCTTTCCTTTGGAAGTTCTAATGTGCTAAGATTAAGGTGTACTTGAATCTTCTTTAAAAAGTTTAGTGGCTACTTTTAGTTGAGGAACTAAAATACGTGGGATTTGTCCCGTTTAGATCAGATCCCAACTAGTAGACTTAGATAGGTATCAAAGTCAAATCATAACGGTTTTTATCAAAAAAAATATGAATTGGGTTACTGCCTAGGGGAATCTAGGCGTCGCGTCGTGTAGTCGTTGCCTCGTTCCTCATGACTAAGTAAGTAGCATATTATGCATCTTTACCTTCCTAAGTACCTATACCTATTTCTAGTCTTTGTTTTAGGGTATTTTTAGTACACACAACTTATAGACCAAAGATACATAGCCATACTTTTATAGCCTTAGAAAAAAATAAATGCATAATTGTCATTGGTCATTATTTGCAAAAAGAACGTGTCTCTTTTCAAACGAAACAGTACTCTTTTCAAAATATTAGTTTGTTTTCTAAGAATACTGGCCACCACTGCTGTGGACGTATTTCCGTTTCGACGTAGTGGCCCGTGGTAAAGCCTTTTTACTCTACTGCTCATCTTTACAAACACAAATAAGGTTCTGTATGTGTGCGTGCGCTCAGGTGGGAGCGGCCGGGCGGGTGGCATTCCTCTTGTGACCCACATAGCTTGATTCTGGTGAAGCTGGCGAGAATCGGCCTTGGAGATTATAGAAAAAAAATTATACGCAAAATTGACAATTTTGGCTTTCTATTTGAAAACAATGAATGAATAAACATCTTTTGTTTGTTTTTTTTTAATAATGCGTTCGCTTGACTTTATACAGACTTATGTTTACAGTATTTTACTCAGATATTTGTAAGTAAATAGTTAAATACCACGGTATTTTGTGAAACCCGGTAAAGGAAATCGATTCCGTCCAATCACTAAATTAATCTAATGGTTCGTTATTAAGCCGCCATAAAAACAGTATAATTAAAAGTTGCCGTACCTATTTCCAGTGAGTTCTCAGAACACATTACTGGCATTAGCATTGCACATTTTAATCACGCAAACTCGGTCAGCTCTCAACACCGTAAGAGACAAGTCACGAAACTACAAGCAAACTACAGCGATAATCAATAAATACACATTTGAATACCGTTTCATAAGACAATACTTTTTGTCGGGAAAATTACACAAGTTTATTTACCGAAACTTGATAAACATCTACTCGTTTCACGAGAATGTTATGTAAAAAAACACTGTATCGAAAAACATTTATAGTTGATTTAAATCGATTATGCATTTTTTATATGATTTAGGTACTTAAACATGACTAAAAATAATTAGTTATTGCAATAATACAAAGTGCAAGTAAAATAAGTCGCGTTTGGTAAGTCAAATAATAAACACCTACATATTTTAATGTAAATGATGCTCAGGCTATTATTTTTCAAAGCTGTTTGTTATAGCGACTGTAACCTTGCTGTACCTATTACCTATACGTGATTATTCACGTTTTCCGACGATAAAGTATTTTGTAAGTATCTAAGTACCTACTCTTTAAAACATCCTGAATAGAATGGGTTATCTAAACACCATATTAATAATATGATATTATTACAAGCTTGTGAATTGCATAATAAAGTGAAGGTAAGTAAGTAAAACCTCTTAGTTAGTTAAATATTTTACAAATTAAAATGGTGTATTCCTGTTTCATGCCGCAGATTTGTACCACAAGCAATAAGGTAGGTTATTTATACAGTAGTATAATAATAGGTTACCGAGATTTTACATATCCTAGTAGCTTGATTTTTTTACTTAGTGGTACAAAAAAACCATTCTACAAATTATTCTTGGGCCCATCCGCCAATTCTCTTAACTTTCACTATAGCGTGAGTACCTGTTTCGTATCTCTGACGTCACCGTCCTTCGGATGCCAGGGTTTTTTTTTAAATAGTTTCCATTCCCAAAACAATTAGGCGAACCTTTTGTTTTTATGGTAACACTGTCGACGAGCCTTACATTTGAAGGATGGAATTTAAAAAGAAACAGATTTGAATTTAGAATGGGATGTTTTTGTTTTTCAATTCATTGACTGTTTTGCTTAAAATGTTATGCTTATTTTGAACTAGCGAAACGCACACCACTTTGTTGTTTAGTTATTATCATACAGTTTTTATATCGGAAGTTCTTTTCTTAGTACACCCCTACAAACCAAAACAAATATACCCTAAAAATTTCAAATCTACGGCCAGTGGCTGTGCGTTGTCTATAATGTCAGTCAGTCAGGACAAAGATTCCTAAAAATGGGATAGATTGTAAAAACTAGAACTTGATTTATTGAATTAGGGACTTGCATCAAATGATACAATTTTCTTTTCTAAGTATGTGGTTAAAAAAAAGAAAAATGTAGGTATATAAGTATTCTACCAGTCATCGGGTTCCCATAGTACAAGCTATGCTTAGTTTGGGGTTAGATGGTGCTGTGTAAAATTGTTCACATAATATGAATTATTTATAGATTAAACAGTTTGGAACATTTCTTTCGTTCCTTTGACGTGCAACTGGTTTTTATGGTCAATGTGTGCTAGAAAAAAATAAGATTTCAGATCTGTTTAATACTGCCTACTATTTGAGATTTCGTAATAATTATAAAACTATTTATTAGTCAAATCTTAGGCCACTCACCACTATCTTTCTTTGGCCATAAGTTGTGTAAAGATTTACTTTTCTTCAGCCTGTTAAATAAATCCATAGTTTATTCCCTTCCGTTCACTTTTTCACATAAACACATAGAGACACATAGAGATATCGTAAAAGAAGGTCGACACTCATCAAAATGTTAAAAGGTTTTACTGTAGTAAAATTCCCACGACTCACATTAATAGACTAAAGAATTAAACCACACTCATAGGTATACGATATCGATACGTTAGCGATAATGTTATCGCATATTTGGATACATACGTAGACTGATTAAATACCTTTAACTAATAATAAAACTGCTATAACTACTTAAAAGGCTTAGCTTTTGTATAAATACCTTTATTATTTTCCTACACACTGTACCATTTTATGAGTTATCATCATCAAACGTTTATAGAAGCCTCCCCCATACGTTTCCAGTATTTTTCCCTTTTTGGTTTTGTATGTTTTAAGCAAACCCTGTTTGCCATCACTCGAGGTTTAAACCGAGAGTAATTTTGGTTGGTTACAACTAAACTTAAGCAGGTAGGTAGGTATATAGAGTCACAAAAAACTAACCTCTAAGAATCTCAACACGATGTATTGAATGGCAAAATAAATTAAAATAGATAAACGGTCAATAAATTTTTATTTCCTTGTCCAATAAACAACTCCATTTAAATATAAATTATTACAAAATTGGCGATCGAAAAACGATGAAACTATTTTTATTCGTTTGTGACCTTTGACCATGAAATGACGAGGTATTTTATTTAGTAAAATAAAACGGGGTTTTCTAAAACGTATTTCTCTTTCACTTCGTATTTTGCCAAGAAATGTTTTTAAAAGCATTGATAAGATGGCATATTGATAAGAAAAGCATACTTATTATAAAATAGATGATTTTTTTGCTGTAAAACAATAGTCGACATCGGCTATTCTAATAGTTTCTTGGCATTATTTTGATAATTATATATTTGTTGATGATAACTATAACGCTATAACTTATGATTTGTTGTGCCTATAGTATTATTGTTAGACATAGTAGTATCAGAGTGATTTTATTTATAACCCAAGCCCCTTTTTTTAGATAGCTCAGTATTGCACTGCATGGTTCTATGAGTAAAGAACAAGTTTTTTTTAATATAGTTGACGATGATGAGTAGGCTTGCCCAAACTCTGCCAGAAGCTTCGTAGTAAAAAATTACATCCTAGTATTGCGTCAGCGTAGTCCAAAAAAATCCAAAAACATTTATTATCATCCTCGTATCACACGTGTTTGTAGTTGTGTGAAGTGTATTTTTTGTCCAGTATTTTGCACACGGCTACAGGTATACTAACTGTACAGACCGGACCGCCATATTGAAATAGGACCTCTCCTTATCAGGCAACCGCCTGACACGCTGTTTAAAAAGATATTTTGAATTTGGAATGTTTTATTTTTTGTTAGACCTACGAGCGAATGAGTCCTATTAGTTAGGTTAAGATAATGCTTAGGTACCTAGGTAGGAAACGGGAAAAAAACTGCTACGCGGGCGAAGCTGCGAGCGGCCGCTAGTTTAGAATAAGTATACCTATTTAGTAGTAGTTTTTCTAGTGACTTGAGAACAAGCAGATGGCCCACCTGAGGTTGAGAGGTTAGCATCACCTTTAAAACGGCATTGTCTCGCAGGTCACGCTTATTGAGAACGTGCTCTATGATGCACTGCTCTGCGTTCATCAACCTGAAGCATACAGGTGTTAAGCCTCGTGTAATTACACCGTCACCAACACCCCTCAAGTCGGAACACAGCAAGCTGCGGCAGAAATAGGCATGGTGGTAGTACTTTCCCGATGGTAGAATATGTAAAAGTTAACATGCCTCATGTTACGTCAGCAAAGTTATGACCAAAATGTTAACACATCTACGTGAAAGCAAGTTTCTCTC
Source organism: Electrophaes corylata (assembly GCA_947095575.1). Classification (NCBI taxonomy): domain Eukaryota; kingdom Metazoa; phylum Arthropoda; class Insecta; order Lepidoptera; family Geometridae; genus Electrophaes; species Electrophaes corylata. The sequence goes on along the minus strand of OX352724.1, from coordinate 4,096,289 downwards.
TTTAAATTATATAAATATACAGCCACAGTATAATGCAATTATATTACACTTTCTTTACGTAAAAATAGGCAAAATTTTTAAATCATACCTATTTGCGTTCTTTGATTTTCTGTACGTGTGTGGAAACTAAGAAATGTGTTCTAGTATAATAAGACACATGTTTTTTTGTGCACCAGTGGTCTAGTAGGAGTGACTCCGTCTTGTGATCCTAAGGTCGTGGGTTCGAATCTGGTCGCGCACCAACTGGATTTTTAGTTAATCCAAGTTACAATCTATATCTATTCCAAATTTAATCCAAATCGGTCCACTGGTTAGAGCGTGAAAGAGTAACAAACATCCATCCATCCATCCATCCATACTTACAAACTTTTGCGTTTATAATATTAGTAGGATATGGAAGGAGGTGTCTAGGCAATAAAGCTATACAGCGCAAAATAACTACAACCTCGATAGACTCAACCTAGAAAGCTAACGTCATCTATTTAAATATTTAATCGTTATCTCATAACCCTTCGATGTGATACTGAGATAAGTTACCTTTTGCAATCGCACGCGCAAGTAAACTGTGTAGTTTTAATGATGTCATAGGTAGTTTGGGAAAAAAACAATTTTATTTTCCGTATAAGGTCTAGAATTAACCTAGTTTTGTAACAATTTCTTGCTGCAATTGTGTAGTTGTCCTGCTTACGAACTATTCGTGTAAGCGAGATAGCCATAAAAATGCAGCTAGAAATGGTTGCAATTTCTATTTTATTTATAATTTCTACTATATTTAATGGGCTAGTTTTGTAACAATTTATTGCTACAATTGTGTGGTTGTCCTGCTTATGACCTATTTGCGTAAACGAGACAGCCATACAATTGCAGCTTGAAATTTTCGCAATTTTTATTCTATTTACAAGCGCCCTACAGTAAAAGTCAAAATAATATTCTAGCATCGACGATGGGCTTGTATCTTGTCACATATGGAATACTAACTACTGCAAATGTGGGTTTGTACCTAATGTACCTAATGTATGGACATACCTCTGACAACCCCCCTTAAATATCCTCGAAAGATTGCGACTGAATAGATGATATCAAATTGTGCTTGCCTACTTACTTACATTGCATTTTTATATCATACCTAATCAGTATTTTTATTAAATCGAATGGGTAGGTATCTTAAAAATCTTTTTTGGGCTTCTAAATTATTTATATTTACGAATTTCAAAGCGAATTTTAAATAAAAATGATGTTAAGTCATTAAGTAGGTAAGTACATATAAGTACCCTAGCTACACTCGATCCTAAGCCTATTGTTTGTTTTGCTAACGAACACCGTTTATTTTGGGGCCAGTCAGGTAGGTACTTGGTAACTGATAAGATAGGTAGGCATTATAGGTATAACTTCATAGCCTCAAATTCTTTATTTAAGGATTTTGCGTCATCCTATTCTTACCTACCCTACGTTATCTATACCAATTTTAAGAATCTTTGTCCTGACTGACTGACTGACCGACTGACATTATAGACAACGCACTGTAGAGACATTAAATTTTTCAGGGTACCTAACCTACCTACCTATATTCGTCTTGGTGCGTAGAGTTGGTTGAAAGTATACCAACTCAAAGGAATTCCCGAAATTCAAATCTACACCCACTAAGACCACCGGCGCTTCTTGCCAAATATGTGGGGTCGGCACATCATGTTCTTTTCTTCCACTCTCCTCTATCTGTACTCATTCCTTTCCATGTCATCTTTAACACAGTTCATCCATCTTTTCTTTGGTCTACCTCTACCCACATATCCATCAACAATCATGTTCATCGCTCTCCTGGTTACATGACTTTCATCCCTCTTCATGACATGTCCATACCACGCTACCCTATTGCTCCTTAATTTTTCCGTCACTGGCGCTACTTTCAAACTGCCCCTGATGTACTCATTTCGTATCTTGTCCATTCTAATAACTCCACATATCCATCTCAACATTCGCATCTCTGCCGCATGTACCCTTCTTTCATCTAAATATATATAACTCAAAGGTGACTGACTGACAGACTGACATAGTAATCTATCAACGCACAGCCCAAACCACTGGACGGATCGGGCTGAAATTTGGCATGCAGGTACATGTTATGACGTAGGCATCAGCTAAGAAAGGATTTTGATTAATTCGCCCCCAAGGGGATTTTATCCCCTTGGGGGAATTAATGGCCGTTAGCCAGTCCATACTTGAAATAAGTATAATTTATTAATTATCAATAATCTTACCACCTTCTGTATTGTTTATCAAACATCCGTACACTTGTTCCTGTGTTCACGAAGTGAAACGGAGCCGACTAATATTATGCTTCATTGCCCAACGCAGACAGGTTCGCCCAATTTAAAATGATTTACTTAATAACAGTGTCGGTTACAGTGTTGTTCAAGTGGTTTTGTTATTAAAAATGGTCTAACAGTCTTGAGGAAACTATATCTATACCAATTAAATACAATAGTAGTAGTAGAGCTCTTTATGAAGGGCTCGTCTGGGGAAGTACTACCAACATGCCTATTTCTGCCGCCAAACAGCTTGCTGTGTTCCGGTTTGAAGGTTGTGGGTGCCGGTGAAATTACAGGAACATGAGGCTCAACACCAGTATGCCTCAGGTTGATGGATGCAGAGCAGTGCATCGTAGGGCACTTTTGCAACGATCGGGACCAACGGTACAATGCTTTGTTATAGGCGATGGTAACCACTCAACATCAGGTGGGTCATCTGCTTGTTCCATCAGCAAGTTGCATAAAAAAAAATTATAAGAATCTTTGTCCTTTGTAAGCTAGCAGTCAAACCTTTAGTTACCTCAAGGACTGACTAACAAATAGACAACGCACAGCCTAAACTGGTCATAGCGGCTTGAAATCACCTTAGACCTATATTCTTCTTGGTAACTTCTTGGTTCCCAAAATTCAACCCCTCAACGAGAACAGCGGGCTTCAGCGGGGTTTAAAGTTTGACGAAGAAACGCGTTTCCCTAGTCCAACAATAAAAATAAAGTACCTATGTGTGAGATAAACGAAATGCAAGGATGAGCTTAACCTTAAAATAAAAGATTTAATTGCAGTTTTTCCCTTATATGTATAGAGCCATAATTATTTTAGTACTAGAAGCCGCTCGCAGCTACGCCCGCGTGGCAGTTTTTTCCCGTTCCTGTTATTTTTTCAGGATAAAAAGTAGCATATATGTTAATCCAGGTTACAATCTATATTTATTCCAAATTTCATCTCAATCGGTTCTCTGGTAAGAGCGTGAAAGAGTAACAAACATCCATCCATCCATACTTACAAACTTTCACGTTTATAATACTAGTAGGATTGCATTATGCGACCGGGATCACGCTAGTGTCATGTCGTCGTAAAGATAAGAGACTGGCATAAGAACTAAAATGATTAAAACACCATCAAGTCTTACGAACCCGCTAATAAGCTCTCTCATTAGTATTGAAATTGTAGAATTTATTACTAGGTAGAGTATCTTTAAAATAAGTAGTTGATAGTAGAAAAACAAGTTTAGAATCTTGTTTAACTAGTAAAACGCGCGCGACTTTTCCGCGTTTTTTTATTTGACTTGCTGATGGAACAAGCAGATGGCCCATCTGATCTGAAGTGGTTATCATTACCTATAACAAAGCACTGTCTTGTTGGTCACGTTCGTTAGAGGCGTTCCCTGCAATGCACTACTCCGCGTCCATCATCCTGAGGCATACATGTGAAAAGCCTCTTGTGCCTCTAATTACACCGGCCCCCACACCCTTCAGACCGAAACACAGCAAACTGTTTAGCGGCAGAAATAGGCGTTGTGGTAGTAGGTACCTACCTACCCAGGTATAATTTTTATTTATTTTCAAACCGATATTACCTACTTATAAAAACGGATAAGGACTCCAACCTAGGTAGGTACCTAGGTAGTAGGTACCTACCTACATATTGTAGCGTATTGTTATCACGCGCGTTCAGACTCATCACTAGGCAAGGATGCGTGTTTGAATCCCACTGGTCGACCTACATACCGAAAGTCCCTACCTAAAGCAATGTTGACAGCCGTTCTAACTCAGTTGATAGTAGGTAGGTATACCTACCTAGCTCTGCCTTCTGCGCCGTAGTGTGACCGTAGGTAATTTGTGGGATCGCTCCACCCCAAGAACCAACATTTCTGTGATAAACACAGTTGTTTATTCTGCGTCTATGTGTTATATTGTATTTAGGTAGATAGGTAGGCAGGTACCTACTTATTCTATCAGTTAGATGGCGTTGTGTCAAATGAATGAAATATATTTATTTATTTTTATTGTTAGGTACCTATTTATATTTTTATGTTGTCTTTTTTTTTGCTAGATGCATCTCCTTAGAACGCTTTTTTTATTCCGAAAGGTCATTGCTTCTGCCCAAGTTTAAGTTACGTGGGCTGAAACGAGCCCGCATCACAACAAAATCACTCCATCTCGCGCAACTTAGTTTCAAAACAAGATTTAGAAACTCACCTTTCCGCGATTTCCAATAAAGCTTCCTCAAGTAAAACACAGCAGCTACCAGTAAAAGAGCAGCAATGAAGGCTCCTATAGCAGCTCCGGCCACACTACCAGCTCCAAAACAATCCGCCACCTCCTGCCCAAAAACACTGGGCAGAAGAATCGCCACAAGAATCAAAATAACACTCATTTTAGAATACACACATCACTATTTTATGGCACATAGATTTTCCCCAACGGACACCGATCACATTCCTAAAATTTGAATTCTCGAATTTGGAATGTTATTTTTTTAACGCGCGAAAGCAAACGTGCGCCGCGGCTTACGGCGCGGTCGGCTGTGAAATGAACCAGTCAACACTCAACCAACTGGCTGGCTACCTGCAGTATGTATGTGCCTGTGTTCGTTGATCACCGGCTTGGTTGTGTTGTGAAAAGGCTTTGTGGGACAGAGACATGACAGAGAACTAGAGAAGAGAACGTATAGAACGTGTTTGGACAGCGGACTTAGCGGAATAGGTAGGTAGGTACCTATCTATTTGTAGAATGGCGTAGGTAAGGTCATCTGGGGTAAGAGCGTCACGTTTTTTGGAATTTCGGTTTTTGTAAAAGGTACCTACGCTTTGATAGCTCTTTACTAAAGTAGGTACCTACCATTCAGTAAAGACGATATGTGTACCTACCTACACTGAAATATTCTTCATGCTCAGACTACCCCTTACAGATCTAGATTGGTAGATCCCCAAAGAATCTTTAAGCACATCCTCAAGATTCTTTGAGGATATAGGTCTGAAAGGGATAGTCTGTCGGTGCAGTGGCGTAGCTGGGTGGTCTAGGGCCCCGGTGCATAGAGAAGGAATCGGACCCTCACAAACTCTTTTCACGTAGCTTGAACTTATATTTGCAAAAAGTTGTTTTTTTTAATTTTTTTCCACTTTCTTTTATGCACCTCTCTTTTCAAAGCATAAGAGGGCCCCTGACTTAGACGAGTAAACCACTGGTTTACTCGTCAGAGCAGAGAAGGCAGAGCTACTACCGTACCGACTGAGCATTCAATATGCCTAGAGAGGTAGTAGGTAGGTACCTAAAATTATCATTAAAACACATTGCTTTAATTATGTACCTACGTACAAGCTTTTATTGCCAAATACAAACATATCAAATTGATACATATCTTGTAGGTACTGTTAAAATATTTTTGAAAAAATACTTCTTATGCGACTTCCAACAAGGTTGCGTTAAACGTTTAACACTACCATGGAGGGGGTATGAAAGCACTGTTCTTTCTCTCATAGCCAGTTACGCTTCGTACCTATATTAAAGAAGTTTTACTTCAGTCGTGTGGTCTAAAGCACACTCGTTTTTTTTCCTTCTAAATATATTATTTTAAACTTAATTATTATTAGTACCATTCGTACTATTACTTAATAAGAGTAATTTTCGTTTATAATATTCTGTTTTTGTCTTTATTAAAATCTCTTCTAATGCAAGATTTTTTCCTTTTTTTCTCTCATTTTCAAATTGAACTCGATGTAACTCTCTTCTACATTGAATTTCATGTGCGGCAACATTTTCTCCTGCTCCTAATAAAGTTTTCTGAAAGAGAATACACAACAGTTTAAACTATATCATACTATTTTTTTATTATCATAGTGCATACTCAACTCAGATAAAATAAAATCCCACGCGGGACTTGAACCCACGAAAATATCCCTAACCCTTGGTAGGTACTAATAAACTCAGTGTAACGTTAAAATTTACCCTGTTTTGTCTTTCGCATTGACAGTACATTCAGATTAGATCAAAAGAGATAAAATACGGTTTAACTATTTCAAGGTTACGCCGAGTTTATAAGTAGCAGGGTAAGAGTTATTCGTCGAGTGGGATTAGATCTGTGGCGCAAGTGGTAAACGCACCCCCGAATCAAAATGAAGGTTGTGGGTTCGTGCTCCGAGCTAGAGCATAACATTGGTGTAATTTGCTAGCAACAATATTTAGGCGCTTTATTTAGGGCACATACCTTTTGGCACCACTGAAAACCAGCGCCATATGAGCCATTGCGCTTCTTGGCATATGCTGAGTGGATGCCTTTTTTCGCCACTTTCCTTTTAGTTTTATATCTACCTACTTTGTGTTCTTTGTATTGTTTTGTGTGGTGTGAATAAATATTTTCTATTTCTATTTCTATTACATATTTTAGGGCTTGTTTGGTTTTTAACTCAGTTCTTGTACATTTTTAGGGATAAAAAGTAGTCTTTATGTTAATCCCATATGTTTTAGTAGTAGTAGAGCTTGTGTTACAGGGCACCAGGGTACTACAAAAAAACTTCCAAAAATTCAGCCCATAAAGGATGCAGCGGGGGTTGAAGTTATGAAAATAGTTTCACACGGACAAAGTCTTGCATGTTTCTTCTCTGTCATCATCATTTTCCTGCTCTTATCCCACTTAATGTGGGGTCGGCAAAACAGGTTTTTTACCTCCATTTGCCTCTATCGTCCATCATCTCTGTAGTCATTTCTTTCTTACCCATATCATCTCTCACACAATCTATCCATCTTTTCTTTGGCCTACCTCTACTAACATATTCATCTACATTCATATCTGAAACTCTTCTCGTTAAATTACATTCTTCTCTTCTCATGACATGTCCATACCATGCTAACCTATTGCTCCTCATTTTTTCAGTCACTTTCAAACACTTTCAAATGTTTCTTCTATCTGTAATATTATAATACCTACCTGGTTCATCCGGTTAGAACTAAACTCATTTATATCTTCTTCATCATCTTCATCATTAAATTCCTCGCTGTCCAATGGGTCGGCGTTAGGTGTCCCATCACCATCATCATCAGTTTTACAAGCTAACTCTGACTCGGAGACTTTTTGCCTTTTTTCATTCAGTTTCTGGAAACCCCATTGATTCTTGAGCTGGATAATTGTGCGTTGTGACCCTTTACACATGCAGTTAAAACTACAAAAACAAATACAAAAGGATTTATTACAAGCTGTAAATACTTTCCATAACTTTGTAACTATATCCCTGTAGTCATCACATTTAAGAGACGAATAATTACTGGTGCTTCTTAGGATTCCGTACCCAAAGCCAAAGGGTAAAACAGGTCCCTATTACTAAGACTCCACTGTCTGTCTATCCGTCTGACACCAGGCTGTATCTCATGAACTATGTTAGTTAAAGAGTTGAAATTTTTACAAATGATGTATTTCTCCCTAAGTCGGCAATGCCAGTAATTGAATGAAGTATTGCATTCCGCACCTGGTTGATTCATCACTAGAAATAATAACACCTGAAATTCAAAAATAATTGATGCAGGTACAAACAATACCTATTTAGCAAATCCATCCATGCGTCTGTTTTTTTAATGTTAGTTGCAGTGTCTGTATTTTTGTTTTCGATGATACCAAGTCGCTCAATCACCAGTCCTCTCAGAAGGATCTATAAACCAAATAAGATATTTTTTGAATTTAGAAGTAGTTTGTATAATTTAGTCTATTTGTTTGTAAAAGATTTGAAAATTAAAATTTTAGCAGATGTTTTTATTTGTGACTGTCTAACTCAACCAAAAATAGGTATAAACATAATTTAAACACCAGAAACAAAAGATAATAAAATATATACTTAAGTCCTTATGTCTCCACTACTAGGCTCAACAAGGTAAAGATTATTATATTAGTAGACTAGCTGACCGGTGCCCACTTCGTTGGGCGGTAAACATGTTTACTTACAAATCTTAACTGAAGTAGTACTCGATGTCACCAACAGATGGCGTTAATACGGCATAAAATAGCGGCCGTTCGCAGTTTCGCCAGCGTGGCAGTTTATATCAGTTCCCGTTATTTTTTCGGGATAAAAAGTAGCCTAAGTTACTCCTTGTTACATTAGCTATCTGCCAGTGAAAGTCCCGTCGAAATCGGTCCAGCCGTTCCAGAGATTACACGGAACAAACAGACAGACAGACAGACAAAAATTTAAAAAAATGCTATTTTGGTATATGTATCGTATATACATTCCTATGCATGTAGTAAAAAGCGTTATTTTAATATTACAAACAGACACTTCAATTTTATTTATTTGTATAAATTTTGTCATAAAACTATATGACATTATGAATTAATGTCCTTTTTATAAAACACCTGCGTAGGGAGCCGACCTCGCGTCAGAGCCGCGCACTACTCCCCTGCACGCGCACTCCCAACTTGGTGACGCTCACTTCGCAACGGGCCGTGCAGCAGAAAACGTAATATTTTAATTTCGCCATAACTTCAAAACCAAACGTCCAATTCTAATCATTCAAAGACCAAATATTATCTACATGAACTGTACTTAGTGATAAAATAATTTATTTCGATAAGGATTAATAGTATGAGTAAAATAAATGCGTTTAAATGTAGTCCAAAAAAAATTGAAGATTTTTAAATAAAAAAATGGTTGTTGTGCCTCACTCGACATAGCTAGGTATAGTGTGTCGCTGACTTTTTTGTAGATATTTATAAGATCTACAATTATGTAGAACATTTTATGGTTCTATCTTTTATAGTTTAGGCAGCGTACGCAAAATAAGTAACTTTTCTGGTTGATTTTTTACACCTTGTGTCTGAAAAACCCAAATATTTTATGGAACGCTATTTTTTTCCAAAATAAAATATAACCTATGTTACTCAGTGATAATGTAGCTTTCTAATGAAAAAAGAATTATTAAAATCGGTCCAGTACTTTTTGAGTTTATTCATAACATACAAAAATACAAAAATACAAAGCTTTCCTCTTTATAATATTAGTGTAGATTTAGTAGATATCTATAAATATATAGATAGGTACTCAAATACTTAGATCTCATTTTTCTATAAGTAATTATTATGTAACATGTTTTATTAAGCCACCTAGTGAAGATTGTCGTGCCCTACCAGGCTCATGTTAAAGCTTTTATTTATTGTTTTAAGATCTTCTGTACACCACATGAACATAACAAATATGTTTAATTTGTAAGAAAAACATGCCGGCTTGCTGCTTCTTTACAGGTCCTGATAAATCGAAAACTATTTAATTGATTATTATATCATTACGCAAATAATTGTGTCTAAGAATGGGGTAAGTAAATAAAATACTTTATGCCTTCTTACCTTATCCTCGTCAAGCCAATTTTGACTGCGAGATCTTTTTTTGGTACTAGGCTTTTCAGTTTGCATTATTTTGTCTGCGGTTATTGGAACTCATACAGAAAACCTTTTCAGTTATTTATACCTAGTTAAGGAGAGGAAAGACGAGAGACGGACGGCCTTGTTTTATAAGTTAGGTATCTGAAATATTATTATTATTATTATTCTTCTTTTCGTACAAAACAAACTTTGAAAACAAACCAGCAGGAACAGAACCACAGAAAACTTTGAACAAAACAAACAATAATGACCACAGAGTGCTTCGGGCTTTGGAAAAAGTCTTTGCTAAAGAGTTAGTACTAAAGTAGGATGAAGGAGAACAACAAAAATGTTGTCGTCGCACACTTCGTCACTCAATTGTGCGAATTTATCAAAATTTTATACTCCTTGCTTTCAAACTCAGAACTATCAGCGGCGCGAAGGCGAAGATTATTATATTAGAATAATAGCTAAAGGAGAAAAAAATTGTCCGAATCACGGCATCTTCAGTAGGATTAGTACTCTGTGGTCAGTGAAATAACTTTTCTTGATTTTTATTTATTCTGTTTAGTTCCATTTCATTCATTCATTTATTTTAGAAGGAAAGGAGATATAAAAAATTGTGTTAGTCTTCTGTAATCGATTTTTCCCGATATCCGTAACGTAAGCAGCCGGTTTTGGTTTTATCAATGCAGTGATTCCCATTACAATATGGAAAACGATATTTTGGATTCTCTAAACGACCTAGGGTGAGTAGTCCAGCGGTGTTAATTTTAGGGTTAAGCATCTCTAGCATTTTCTAGATATATTATTCGTTTGATGTCTTTGGACTCAATGGAATGGGATCTCTGTTCTTTTTTTCCTTTACGAGTCGCACGAATTGGTGGTTTCTGTGGAATGGGACATGCTAAGCCATGTCTACGACTGCTTTTTTCGTCCGGTTCAAGAAACTCTTATGCGCGTAGTTCGAGAGTAAACCCCGTTAGGTATGATGCTAGTTGTATCAAAACTGAAATGCTTATAATTCTTACCAAATACTTTCATTCCAGTTACCAAGGCCCGCTCACTGATGAAGTGGCATTCGCCAAGGCTCTTGATGGAGGCCTCAAGTCACTGGAGTTCACAAAACTGATCAACATTCTGGCTGATGAACTGAAAGCTCTCTGTGGATTGGAAGAAACTGTAAATCTGATCAACTCAGCAGATGAGAGTAGTACATTTCTTTTGGAGCTCAGTTCTTTCTTAAAAGAGCTAAAATGTCCATACAAATGCCTGGTCACTGGTAAACTCTTATTTCTAGTTCAAATATAAATATAAGAACCTACACACCTGATTGACACATAGTCTGAAGACAGAGATTGACTACACCTGTGGTAGTAGTACCTAGAGCTCTTAGTGAAAGGCTTGTCTGTCTTGTCTTACTACCAATTTCTGCTGCCAAGCAGCTTGCTGTGTTCCATTTTGAAAGGTGGTGGGTGTCTGTGAAATTACAGACACAAGGCCTCAGTTTGCATAAAATTTAGAGCGTAATTTACACTACTTCTGGTTCTTAATCACCATTTTAAAACCTTTAAGTCTTTTTCATAGATATTATTAATGTGTCATAAAAGTAGTTATTTGCACATCTATCACAATAACAAGTAGCCCTGTAAGTTATTCCAAGTTCTGTCTTGGCTATGTGTATTCTACGTTCCATATAACTTGGTTCAGCCATTTTAGAGATTGGTGGGAACAATGAAACTTCTTATTGACAGAGCGAAGAGTCTCAGTTTTGAAAATAAAAAGAATGTGCTTTGTGTCCATTCTTGCCTAAAAATCCAAAATCAGGAAGTGAAGGGGGAATAGGGGAAGTTTTGTCTTCTTTTAAATTTTTATACCAATCAAACTATGCAGTCCTCTCTGCCTTTATGAGACGAACCTGTAGACTCCAGATAGGGAATGAGAGAAATTGCTAAAACTTGTACCTATTTTGCTCAAAAGCCTAAATAGGTAAGCGAGGTCTACTGTTCTCATAAAACCACTAATTATATTAGTGTGTTTAGTCTGCAAGGTATCTAAAACAAAGGGCCTCTTGCAAGGTTTCTTTGTAGTAAAATAAATATGGTTCCTACAGGTCACATGTCATCCCGTCTGCAAAAGAAAGAAGATCGTCTCCTGCTTCTAGATTATCTAATATCAGAGCTCATGGCCTCTAGAATGGTGCAGGTGGACAATCCCAAGGATAAACAAGGCAGTGGGATGGAGATAGTTATGGTAAGATTAATTCTTATTCCGTTAGCTCATTTTTATTTTTTATGACAAAATGTGCTGGTAGATGTTTTTTATGGCATTGTGTGAATGCTTATCAATGATTATTTATTTAATGTCATGGTCCATTTTTATCACCTCCTCACTTCACAGAGCATATCTACTGAGAATTTGCCCTATGTATTCAATGTCTACACTAACAAATAATCTATTTGTTGCCACATCACCAGTCCACTGCTAAATGTGGGCCTACCTAATATATAGGAAGGTTTGCCATAGTTCTTACACTTGGCAGGTGGATTTGTGACCTCTGTGTCAATGTTTAGTATACAGGAGATGCTGTTTCCCTTCTAGTGCAATTCCTCACTCGCTTTTTATGCCTTTTTTGTCTCTATAGCCATGAGGTCATAGAGTGTTATGTGAATATCTTAAAAAAAGCTTATCTTTACCAATTATAAGAATGTCCTGACTGACTGACATATAGACAACATACAGCCTAAACCACTGGTCGTAGAGACTTGAATTTTTAAAGGTATATTTGTCTTGGTGCTTAAAGTTGTACTAAGAAAGGAATTCCCGGAATTCAACCCCAAATGGGTAACGCCAAGTTTGAAGTTTGTATAAAAATAATAACTTTACGCGGACGAAATCGCGCAGTTCTCGCTAGTTAAGCTATTAGATTACTTATGTAAATACAGACTTAGGATGCAATACTCTAAAACAACTGTTTTGTTACAGCAAGAATCACCAACAGCAAAAGATCTAAAAGAAATACTGATAGCATTGAAATTCAATAAACCTCCTCCAAATATCACACCAGAAATGCTATTTTCAAAGTTAGAGTCTAAGTTAAAAGACACCATTGCGAAAGAAGGTAAGAACTTAACTCTAGAATACTTAGCGAAGTCAAGATTCTGTGAATCTATTTCTTTAAGAGAAAAAAATCCCTTCGACGCTACGAAAAAATATACTCTAATGAGATAAAAAGAAACAATTTACTAAGCTACGCTACGCATTTGAATTTGCTGTTGATTTGTTTTAAAATCGGGGATTCAGTAGTGCCTCCAACTCAGTTGACACTGTGATATCCTTTCCGTCCATTATTCTATCAATATTTTTTCCTCTGTAAACACTTGCCAATGATTTATACAACAAACCGACTTATTTCTGCTGTGACTGGTGACATTGCTGGTACACATGGTATTGCTGGCGTGCCTCAGGGTGGTCTTCTTTCTCCACTCCTGTTCTCTGCTTACAGTAACACTGACAAGTCTCGTAAACTTTCCCTTTTACAAATGGTAAATTTTTCAGGTGACAAACTAGTTGGTAAGCCGTTGTATAATAAGGCGCTAACAGACAAGGATTGGAAGCAGTTAGATAATACCTACACAGAAATGTTTGAGGAGTACTGTTTACGACGAGAAACCCTTGTGACTAGACTAGAGTGTACTATACAGAGTTTTGAGGTAAATATGTACATAGATTAGGCATACATTTATGTGTTACTTAGCAAACTGCATACTAAACATGATTATGAGTAGGTATATAAGTTATTTTATAGTAGAACGCATTAAAATAAATATGTTAGCGAAGACACACCGAATAGAAAATAAATATATTCTAAAACATAAGTGTCTATTTCAATATCAGGTTGGTACCATGTTTTTACCATCCCATTGGATGAAACCTGATAGGCAACCATTTTAAGCTGTCTTGTTGCCCAAAACCCATTTAGCTTGACATCGCATATACAAGCACTAACGGGATACCTGATTAAATACGTCTCAAAACAGCATTATGCCTACATTAATTAAATGTGTTAGATTACCTAGTCATAAGTACACCAAGTAATTTCTATTATCAGGAAGTCTACTACTGAACAAAGACGTACCCTATATATTACCAAGAAGATTGATTTGAGCTCTTTATAAACGGACCTTTACAATGTTATCATAAACCCATATTTCTTAATCAGAAATAACATTTAACTTTGCTGTTTCAGTGGTCCGATCGCCTTAAATCGAAGAAAGACATGATCCAATCTGTCTACCGTCCTAAACGTGAGGCTCTTAAAATGAAGCCAAGTGTCAAATTATCAGACTTTCTAGCGGCGCGCACATCTCTACTACTGGTGGAAAAGACATCTAACGCTAATGTCAGGAAGAATACGCAGAGTGAAGTCACGAAAGTTATTATTGGACAGGTCAGAATTCAATCAATATTATTATCCTCACAAAGGTCTATGGTATGGTTCACTAAATTAATATGGTGTTGTTTGAAATTGTATTATACAAATCTATCAAGATGTATTTGTAAGATCATTTTCTGGATTGTGCTAATGCTTTTGCCACTGTCTCTTTCCAAAAAAAGTTTATGCCTGAAAAAGCATTCATAACAAAATAGTAATAATATTAATAAACTTACAAAGCTACAACAGATCATGATCACTGATGAGTATAACACCCTTATAAACTCAGCGTTCAAACTAATAAACTAACTTTCACAACACTTTGTAAAAGCAATTTACCCTAGTACCATAAACTTGTAATGTTGAAATAGTTACACCGGGTTTTGTCTTTTGCATTGACAGGAAGTTTCAAATTAGATCGATAAAGACAAGACATGATGTAACTTACGGCGAGTTTATTAGTAGTAGGGTTAGGTTAGAATCAGCTTTTGGAGTCACGCAAGGCATTATCCTAGTTCCAATGTTTTACAATATATTCTAAAATACTACTGAGTTATCTTATGTATTCTGATTGTTATTTAGAGTGGTTTATTCTTTTTATAGGTGCCTGATCGTGGAGGTCGTCCTAATGAGGCGCAGCCACCTCCACCGGAGATGCCTTCGTGGCAGCAGAGATCAACGCCTCAGGTGAGCTTTGTGAAAAAATCCTGGAAATTTATAGCGGTTGCGAACTTTTGAGACTTGTCATTATCGTCAAATAAGTCTGTACTATGTGGTTCAGTTTCGTTCATTCAACTAAATTATTGTTTGAAATTTTTTTTTACAGGGTGGCGGCGGTCGTGGTGGTCGAGGAGGGGAAGGCGGTAGGGGTGGAGGAGACAGGGGTAGGGGAGGGGGTGATAGAGGCAGAGGAGGCCGCGGGGGTAGAGTACAGGGGGGCTATAGCCAGGCTACTGGACAAGACCAATCCAGGTGAGTGGATTAAAGAATAAAACAAACATTTAAGGGGGCTCTCATACAACAAACGTGATTTTTTTGCCGTTGAAAAATCAGTAATAAACATCGAAAAAATAACGAGAAGGCTAAGAGAGAAAGAACAGTGCTTTCATACCCCCTCCATGGTAGTGTTAAACGTTTAACGCAACTTTGTTGGAAGTCGCATTAGAAGTATTACTTCAAAAATCTACAGTCGACATAGGACCGCCTTCTTTTACGAAGTCAATTAAAAAGTATAATTAACAAGTCTACTCAATCTGACTAAACCCACAAACTACAGCACAGAAGGCAGAGCTACTGCTAACTAAGCTGTGAGGCTAGTCTGAGGATAGTAGCTATTGTTAATTTTTGACAGATTTTAAATAAAAATAATAATATATATATATTTATTTAGACATTTTTGGTCCAATAATGTTAGTAAATATATATTAGACTAATGACAGAATTTATGAAAGCAAGACCAATCAATAACTTAATAATTCTATTCTTTTTTCTCAGGCCTCAAACAAGCCCGGCAGCGTATCAAAATCGTCAGAACTACCAAACTTATGAGGTTCCACCGGGCGGATACCAAAACAACGGGTACGATCGCCGTAGCAGTGCAAGCTCTGACAGCAACCGAGGACATGACAATAATCGAGGATATGACAATAACCGAGGTGGATATGACAATAACCGAGGTGGATATGACAACCGGGGTGGATATGACAGTAACCAGGGATATAGCAGAGGAGGTTATGATAACAAACATGGAGGATATCAGACTTATGATAGTTCTGGTGGTTTTAATCAAGGTAAGATGTTTTAGCAGTAATAGGGCTCGTTCGGGGAAGTACTACCTATTTCTGCCGCTAAGAAGCTTACTGTGATCCTGTTTGAAGAGTGTGGGTGCTGGGCAAATTACAGTAACATGAGGCTTAACACCTATATGCATTAGGTTGGTAGACGCTGAGCAGTACATTGTATGGCACGTTCCTAATTTGCGTGACTGAATCGGTACTTCTTGGTTCTAAGAAATATTTCTATTCTATTTTTGACAGCCGTCACAGCTCAGCTCGTAGTAGCCCTGCCTTCTTTGCTATAGGTGGTGGGTTCGATCCCCACCGAGAACAAACATTTGTGTGATGAACATAGATTTTGTTCTGTGTCCTTATATTGTATTCTAAGTATTTATTTACAAAAAAAACATAAGGATTCCATCAGTAATTTGGTTCCCATAGTACAAACTATGCTTAGTTTGGGGCTAGATGATGTTGTGTAAAAATGTCCACAAATATTTATTATTATTTATTTTAAATTAATTTCAAATTGAAGATATACATTACTTTTAATTAGGTAGGAAGATCTAGTAGTATCTATAAGTTCATCTTTGTTAACAGGTGGCAGTAACTACAATCAAAGCTACCAGCCACGTGGGGGTCACCAACAAGGGGGCTACCAACGTGGGGGCTACCAGAACGAGCATGATGATAGGACCGGAGGGGGCTACCAAGGTCGAGGTAGAGGAGGATTCAGGGGCAGGCGTTGATAACATAAAATACTGTTAAACGTAATTTTAGAACAGTCCAGCCCTAAAACAGCCCTGGAGCTGAATTTTTTGACAGTTTTCAGAAAGTGCTTGAAATTACTTAAAAATGAGTATTGAAGTAACGCTTAACTGGGTGATTACTACATACATGCATAAAGAATATCACTAAAACTTTTAACTAAAATTACGTTTAACAGTGTCTTATGGTACGGCAAAGGTTTGTAACGGCAATCTTTGGTTTTATGTAGGAAATTAATTATATAATGCCGTATAGAAATGCTAGATAGATAATTGTCCATTGCATTGTATGAAGTTTTTATTGTATACCTTATTTAGCCAGAATATACATAGGTTATTATTGAATTTACTAGGTAGATCTTTTACCTAATACTGCGTACAGTAGCCACAACTCGTACTAACTCGTTCTAATTTTTCATAGTTGTACAATCAGCGGCAAAAGTGGATTTACAATAAAATTTAAATGAAAATAAATTGCATTTTATAAAAGAAAACTACTTTTAATAACAACTGCGAAATAAACATCTTCGTGATGTTTTCGTCTTGAATAGTGTTTTTTTAAACAAATCAATTTGAAGCCCCGCAAACTTCCTAGTCCCCTTCCTTCTGAGTAATCACTGTGACGTCATGTCAAATATTCAGAAGAGTATGTGGTAAACTGATACTGATGGAATAGTGGTAGAAACCTTGTTTTCTGATGCCTTAGATAACGTATTCGAATCTGTTCATATATCTATACTAATACTATAAAGAGGTAAAGTTTGTGAGTTTGTGGCGTTGGTGGTATTCTCGAGCCGATTTTGAAAATTCTTTTACCGACAGAAAGCCACGTTATCTGTGAGTAACCTAGGCTATAATATTAACTCGAAAAACGAAAAGACTCGTGGTAGTCGGATTTGTAAGTCGGAGAAAAAACGGTCGAACAAAAACGTTTCTTAGGAAAGCTGTCTTAACAATGAGAGATATATGATTGAGTTCTAGAAAAAAGTTGTAGTTTGATAAAAAAAAAAAAGTCAACGACGGCATTACTCTAACTTATATATTTAAGTAACAAAAAACACAATTGTGATCAAAAGTATGACGGTTTTAAAATAAGTACTTATTGTATTTTATAAACCAGAAATGTTTGTGTACTTTTGATGCTGACTGTACCTAAGCGATCGAACGCAGATTCGTAAAATTCAGAGCCGCAATAATTACTTTGAGTTTCCTAACGACACATAAATATAAGTGTTTTAGTATGTCGTTATTATGGACCGTGACGGAGACCTAAGGGCGGCCTAGCGACTGTCATCAGGGTCCCCTGACTTATACAAACTTAATTTTTACCGGTTGTGCCACAGTAGAAAAATCTAGAAAATGCCTTGTTTAAGAATTGTTTAGTGAAATTAGAGTTATACATACATACATATTTATATTAAACTGTGGAAAATAAACTGTTTACTATATGAAATAAATAACCCTATTTTATCTATACTATCTACTGCAACAACTTTACTTGGTATTTCTATGTATTGACGCCAAAACCTGTACCTAGTCCTAAGATCTGACAATGTTAAACCTACTTACATAATCTATACTAATATTATAAAGAGGTAAAGTTTGTGAGGTTGTAGGGGGTAATCTCTGGATCTACTGAACCGATTTTGAAAATTCTTTTACCGATAGAAAGCCACGTTATTTGTGTCATATAATATAAAAGACGTTTTCGATTTCATCACAAGTAAAAATGTTAACGACCCAACGAAGAGGGCTCGGGCCAGCTAGTAAGATATAATAAACATACTGAATACAGGGGGGTTATTCAATTGCAAATCCAAACGCATGTTACCTACACATACGTCAAGACAGTGGCGTGGTGGAATATATTCCTTATATTTGTTATTTCCAACGCGATACGGTGCGATTGGGGTACGATTCGAACAACATAAACTAACAAACGATTCGAACTGTCAAATAAACGCGCTCACTCCTAGCGCATTATAGCACAAAGATTCTTGTTCCTGCAATAGTCAAATCCGCCATCTAGTGAGGTAGATAAGAACTATTCTGATTTACCACTTAACATCAGGTGGGTCATTACTGTATAAAAACATTCAACTAGATTTGTAGCGTGTCGGGACACATGCTAGGTAGGTACTACAATCTAGGTATAAACTGTTAAAGCATTCTAGAATTCTCCAGACTTCGGGCGATCGTGACGAGTCATGTAATAAGGGGATTAACAACTTTATTTTGCCACAGGAATTGAACCTGCACTTATTTCATCTCAGCAGGATAGTCGCCAGTTGTACTACAGAGATCAGTAATAAACCTATTATTGCAAATACTAGCTAATATAATTGTTATTTGTAAAAACTGAATCAATTGACAAGTTCAACACTGTCTGCCAATATTAATTAATTAATTTACTTATTACTAAAATATATTTATATAAAATTAAACAAGTGCAGTTGATACTATCGAAGTTTACACAAAGCTTATTTTCATGTAATTCCAACGCGGTACCACGTAAGAATTATGTATTTTATAATTTACTTCTGTTACTGTATGTAAGCAATAACCACTCGTGTGCTTTATTATTTTGAATATTTAATAAATTTTTACACACCATAAATATCTTTTACTGATGTACAGTTTTTTTTATACAATTTGTTGATGGAACAAGCAGATGGCCCATCTGATGTTAAGTGGTTACCATTAACAATAACAAAGCATTGTCTCATAGGTCACGCTCGTTAGGAACGTCACCGACGAACCGACGATGCACTACTTAGCGTCCATCAACCTGAGGCATACAGGTGTTAAGCCTCATGTGCCTGTAATTACACCGGCACCCACACCCTTCAAACCGGAACACAGCAAGCTGCTTGGCGGCAGAAATAGGCATGGTGGTAGTTTTGCCCCGGACGAGCCCTTCACAAAGAGCTCTACTAATACTCTTCTGGCCTCTTAGCTCAGTTAGTAGTTGTACTGCCTTCTGTGGCGTCTTACGTCCTACCCGATGGACTTACTGACGACATTGATAGGACCGCGGGAAGTCGATGGATGGAAAAGGCTCAGAATCGTTCTTCCTGGAAACGTGCGGAGGCTTAGGTCCAGCTGTGGACTTCTACAGACTGTTGATGATGATGATGAGGGCGTGACCTAGTCCACTTGAAGTAGGGTTTAAAGTTTGTAAGAAAATAACGTCGCTGATTTACTGAACGTGTAAAATAATATAGATAGTAAGTACTTAAATAATTTATTAGCAAAATATTTACAAATCATATAAAAATAATTAAAACTATTTCATGTGTTTGCTTATAAACATAATTTACAAATATTTTGTTCACAACACTGTAATAAACTCGTCGTGATTGAAATAGTTGCGTGTTTTGTCCTTTGCATTGCAAGAAGTTTCAAATTAGATCGAGAGAGACAAAACTAGTGTAACTATTCCGAGGATACGCCGAGTTTATTAGTAGTAGTAAGATAAAACTCCCACAATTGGGTAACGCACCTTCTATAACAGAATAAAGTACATCTTAGCTTTTATTATGATCTCTCTATTTATTGACCAGTCTAGTGGGAGCAAGCCCGCCTTCTGCTCCTAAGGGCGTGGGTTTAAATCCTGTCGTGCACCAATGGCTTTTCCTGTTTGAAAAAAGTTATGTGCGCAATGCCAGTGCTCACAAACGGTGAAGGAAAAATCGTGAGAAAATCAGTTAGTATTCTAGCAGCGGCGACGGGTTTGCAACCTGTCACGTACGGATCATCAACTACTGCAAAATGTGGGTACCAAATGTAATATTTGGACATACTTCTGACTGCCTCTTTAGACATCCTCGAAGAATCTCGAATACTACTTGGGTACTTGATACTAAGAGGCCTGAGGTGATATGTAGGTACAATATGTTGAAATATTTAACCATGCCGTTCATCTGTAAGTAAATACTCCATTCAACTTGTTCGAAGTCTGTAGATCATAAGATTGATTATTAAATAAAATAAATAAATAATGCTCGACAATCCACACAGCATCATCTAGCCCAGCTAAGCAGAGCTTGTGTTATGGGTACTAGATGACTGATATACTTAATTAACACATTACATACATAGATATTTTTTTATTATACATAGAAAATACCCAGAACACCCGGAATAAATAGTTGCAGATCATACAAACATTTATCCCAAGGCGGAAATCGAACCCGCAACCTCTGCGTCGCAGGCGGACTATCGCCCGCCGCGCCACATGGGTCGTCAAATAAATCTTCTATTATCTGTCAATGATGCCTCAGTGACATTGACAGCTCCATCTTTCTAATCTAAGTTCATTCCTGGGATTCATTTTCTGTCATCTTTGGAAGCAACATTGTATTTTCATTTTAATTGTTTTTCTAGTGTTATTTTAAGTTCTGATGGGTAATTTTGGTGGTATTTTAACCATCATTACTTGAGGTCTTAGCACAAGTGTGAACAGTTGAAATGAAAGTGTGTTGTGTGGCATCCTGATTTGAACGAAGATTTCCTTTGGTTTTGAAGAAAAACGCCATCTTTTTCTTCAAAACCAATGACAGCCGAGTACTTTTTTTACAGACTCAACAAAAGTTGCTATCCGGGGCCTACCGGCGGAAACCACACCAAACGATATCCAGACCGCTCTTGAAGAACATGGGTTCCGAGTGCGGTTTATACGCCCTATTCCAATCAGAGAGATTTTTCATATTGTGTTGTATCCGTACCTATTTTTATGTCCCGTGTTTTGTCCGTCTATTATTACAAATAAATGTTTTTTCTTTCTTTCTTTCTTTCTTTCAGAGGCAGACCGGGCTGCCTTCTCCACGCCCAATTGGAGCACCTTAAAAATGAAGAGCTTGCCCGACTATATGGTATAAAGGAACTACTGTACATGCCTGGTATTACAATAGAAGCGTGGCGGGGTGCTGCTGGTGGAGTGGCACAATGTCATCGATGCCAGGCTTATGGGCATGCTTCAAGCAACTGTCATCGCCCACTACGCTGCGTACGTTGCGGCGGTAGCCATCCAGCCGCCGACTATCCCCGCCCAGTTAGTGAAAAACCAACATGTGCTAACTGTGCCAAACCGCACACGGCTAACGACCGCCGATGTGCCGTATTCAAGCGTGAGGCTCGAAAGCGTGGAGTAAAGACCCCGGCTCCTTGGACCGACCCTAGTGCCCCTGCCCCTCCCAAAAAGCGACAGCCTTCCTCGCTGCCAGCCCGCCCAAGCGGCCGGGCAAGGGCGCCAGTCCGAGTACCTGCACCCAACATCCGACATCAGCTCCATTGTGCAAGTGCTGATACCAGAGGGCGGATTCTGAGTTTTTTACGTTTTTTGGATACCGGATTTCGGTTTGCGAGCTCGAATTTTTTGTATGGAGTACGCTAGTGCCCTCACATGCCGCTAGGGGCGCTTATCGTATTTCTACACAAAAAACTCGAGCTCTCAAACCGAAATCCGGTATCCGAAAAACATAAAAAACAGGAAAACAAAACCAGAGAGAAAAAGTAACGAAGAAGTAACAATAGAAAAATTCACATCAGCAAAAAAAATTCATTCATGGAAATTTGAACTAAAAATCCATCAAAAAGCAAACTCGCTTGGACATATGCTGGAAAAAACACCAAAAGAAACAGTAACTGATGACCTCAAGGATGCCAAAACACAAAGGGCAATAATCAGCTCTATTGACAAGAAGCTAAAGGCACATCTACTTGGGCGGAAATGTACGTGAAGATATGTAATATTTTTAAAGGAGAATAAGATAGAAACAAATGTTCGTTGCTTCAGGAGTTTTTCAATTTCCAATATAAAAATCAGTCAATGACTCAATCAATAACAGAAGTAGAAAATCTGGCAATGAGGTTAAGCCAGAAAGTGGATGATGATTTGTTAATCTCTAAATTACTAACGTGCTTGCTAACTTCTTACAGGTTTTCGTAACGGAAAGTAAAACATTAATAAATTTGACAAACCACTTCTCATGGAAGAGGCTAGAAAAAAAACCAATGAAGAACCAGTGGCATACAACGCCTTACAAAAGAAAAAATGCTTTAAATGTGGAAAAATAGGTCACACTAAATACAGTGTAAAATGTGCAGCATTTGTAAAAATTACAATCATGCAGAAACAACTGCAACATGAAAAACAAAGAAACCCAATGTAAAATCTGTAAGAAAACAAATCATACCGAAGAAAATTGTTTCTTCAGAAAAAATAAATGTGAAATCTGTAAGAAAACAAATTATACCAAAAAAAAATTGTTTTTTTAGAAAAAAAACAAAGGAAAAGCAAACAATGAAACATCAATTTTCACAATCATCGATAACAAAACAGAATCAAGATTTGTGGTTGATTCTGCAGTTTATATGACTAACAGTATAAGCCTTATGTCAGAGTACCAAGGAAATAAAACTGAAGTCACAGTTGCTGATAATAACATCATGATCTCAGAGGGTGTTGGAACTTCAAAAGGTACCAGTTGCAAATTAGAGTTGCACAAAACTTGATGTCGGTGAGTGCAATAACTAATAAACAAGGTTCAATATTATTTACTGGAAATAAAGTGGAAATATATAAAAATAAAGAACTTGTCATGAAAGTATTGAAAAAAAAATGGATTATATTGTTTAAATAAAAATTATGACATTTGTTTGCATACGCAAGGAACAGCCCTGGAGTGGCACAAAAGATGTGGACCATTTGAAACTGAAACGCACGATGAAAACACGTTATTGCCATGGTGAATGATGACTACAGTCACTATACAAAAGTTTACATTACAAAACAAAAAAGCAAAGTTCCGGAAATAATAAAAAAACCGGCCAATTGCGAGTCGGAACCCCCGTCGGGATACCCCCGCGTACGAAGGGTAACCCATCTTAATAAAAACGGCAAAAAAATCACGTTTGTTGTATGAGAGCTCCCTTAAATATTTATTTTATCCTGTTTTTTAGTATTTGTTTTTATAGCGGCAACAGAAATACATTTGTGCAAAATTTCAACTCTGACACGGTTCATGAGATACAGCCAATTGATTCCACTTGTGCTAAGACCTCAAGTATTGTTGGATAAAATACTACCGAAATTACACACCAGAACTTAAAATAACACTAGGAAAACAATTACGCGGTTTCAGAGGAACTTCCTCCCGCGAACACTCAGGCTGTGGAATGATCTTCCTGCTGAGGTTTTCACTAAGGACTATAGTATGGGGTTCTTCAAAAAGGGCGTTTTAAAGTTTTTAAAGGGTCGGCAACGCGCTTGTAATTCCTTTGGTGTTGCAGGCGTCCATAGGCTACGGTAACCACTTTCCATCAGGTGGGCCGTAAGCTTGTTTGTCAACTTTGTTGTATAAAAAAAAAATGAAAAAATCATGTTGTTTCCCAAGATGACAGAAAATGAGTCAAACGCATCTCAGATTTAAGCTCGTCACAAGTCGCGATTTTTTGACAATTCGCAATGAAAATCTGTCAAAAATTCGTTAAGACGTGCTTACATCTGCGAAGCGTTTAAGTATTCGGGGGTTATTTAAGCTGATGATGTCTCTCTTAAACACTATTACGTACATAGAATAATGTCAGCTTAATTCTGTGAGATTTACCCAATTATAAAAATCTTTGTCTTGACTGACATATAGACAACGCACAGACTAAACCACTGGTTGTTGAGACTTGAATTTTCAGGGTATATATATCTTGGTGCGTCAAGAGGTACTTATGAAAAGAATTCCCAAAATTCCAACCCTAAACGGGTAAAAAACCTTAACGCGGGTTAAGTCGCGCGTTTCACTAGTACTCTTATAAATCTTCCGTGCTCCACTTATAGGCTTCTTCTTCTTGCGCTTTCTTTTTACTTTGCTGATCAAAGTATTTCTTTTCATAGCCATTGGATCGGTCGACTCCGTCCCAACGATATCCTGGACGAATGTTGAACCGGTTTGGTGGACAACTGCCCTTGTATGAAGGCCGTTCTGTAAAGAAAAGATTCATGTTTTACTTGCCTCACAGCTCAGCAAAATTAGTTTTTTTATACTAATTCCTGATGGAACAAGCCATGGCCCACCTGATGTTAAATGGTTACCATCCTACTAATATTATAAACGCGAAAGTTTGTAAGTATGGATGGATGGATGGATGTTTGTTACTCTTTCACGCTCTAACCAGTGGACCGATTTTGATGAAATTTGGAATAAATATAGATTGTAATCTGGATTAAGACATAGGCTACTTTTTATCCCGAAAAAATAACAGGAACGGAAAAAAACTGCCACGCGGGCGAAACTGCGAGTGGCCTCTAGTTTCAGTTTCAGTATGTTTATTGCCTTATTATGTAAGTAGGTTTAACATTGTCAGATCTTAGGACTAGATAAAATTTTCGTACCAATACACATAATATACCCAGTAAGGGTGTTGCAACAGAGTAATATAATAATCATTTAAAGTCACTATTTATAAAATCATCAATTGAGTAAAAACAACCTTTCAACAAAAGCTTTGTTAATTTAGTTTTAAATAAATTCGTACTGGTTATTATTTTTAGTTCTATTGGCAAAGCGTTAAATAATTTAACGGCCTGATATCTACAGCAATGTTTCGCGACATTTAATTTCGGACAGAAAGGCATTTCGATATTTTTCCTTCTTGTGGTAAGCCGGATAGTTGTTTGTTCTGCAGTTTCATAACGATACGGATGCTTGACGACGTCTTAGTTACCTATAACAAAGCAATGCTCAGCAGGAACGTGCCCTTAAAATGTAGGTACTGCTCGGCGTTCCATGAACCTGAGGCATACAGGCGTTAAGTCTCATGTGCTTATAATATTCCCGGCTCTCACACTTTTCAAACCGGAACACGCTGCGCTGCTTAGCGGCAGATATAAGCATAGTGGTAGTACTTGGTTGCTTAGTGGTTAGTGGTGGTAGTGGTGGTAGTAGTAGTGGTGGTGGACGCCATTTTGTAGCAATTAAGTCTTATTATTATTATTTTTTTTTTCTTTCTACATTGTTGATAATGTTTTATAGGTTATTAGTTTTACGTTGTTAGATTTAGTTTCAAATTGTAAGTATATGCTACAAATAAAGTTTTTTATTCTTATTCTTATTCCTCGGCCGAGCCCTTCACTAATCTGTGAGGCCAAGCATTAGTATTACCTGGCGGAAGTTCTCCAGCTTCCCGTTTCTTCTCCCTGATGTACTGCAGCATAGGATCTCCGGCTCTCTCCACATCCTTCAACCTGTCTTCCAAGTCCTTGTCCCCCTTGTGTCTGGCGAGTGGCTTGGAAGCCTCGTGCATAAAGTCCTGCATTCGTTCTTGCTGGTCCTCGATTTGTTTTAAACTGGAAAATAATAATGCTTATAAACATCTTATATTAAGTCTTACGATGAAAAAATACAACCGGCCAATTGCACGCATGAAAGGTTCCGTACCATTATCTTTACTCAGTAAAAAACCGGCCAAGTGCGAGTCGGACTCGCGCACGTAGGGTATTATCTATAGTAAAAACGACAAAAATCACGTTTATTGTATGAGAGCAATATTAAATATTTTATTCTGTTTTTTAGTATTTATTGTTATAGCGGCTACAGAAATACATCATCTGTAAAAATTTCAACTCTTTAACTATCACGGTTCATGAGATACCTGGTGACAGACGGACAGACCGACTGACAGAGGAGTCTTAGTAATAGGGTCCCGTTTTACCCTTTGGGTACAGAACCCTAAAACCAAACAGCCTTATGACTTCAATCCCCAGGTAAATATCAGATCTCTTAGGGCTACCTAGCAGTAACAACTCAAGATTTTTTGAAGATGTCTACGAATAGACAGAGGTACGTCCAAATATTACATTTGACACATACTTGCATTTTGCAGTAGTTAGAATTTCATACGAGACATCAAGCCCATAGCTGCTACTAGAATCTGGTTTTCTCACGTCGGTTTCCATCACCGTTTGCAAGCACAGGTATTGCATACATACTTTTTCGAATACTTAGAGAAATCTCCACACACACATTTTTACGATCGGATTTGATCCCACGACCTTATGATCAGGAGGCGGGGCATCTATCACTACACCAGTGCTCTATTTAAAGGGTAATAAAAAAAAAAGCAAAATGTGAAAAACCTTACCCTCTACTCCACATTTTGTATTTATCATCTATCTCCTTCTGACGCTCCGTTTTCTCTTTCTTTTTATTTCTCTCTTCCGATGTTTCTCTTTTGCCTGGAATCACAAAAAAATATAGTTATTATACTTATTTGTAACTATCAACAAGAAAAACAAATACTCTACCTATATTAGACTGTCCTCATAGCTCAATTTTCTAGGTTACTTATTGCTGGAACAAGCAGATGGCCCACCTGATGTTAAGTAGTTACCATTACCTATAACATAGCATTGCCTTGCAGGTCACGCTCATTGTAAACGTGCCCTTACGACGCACTACTCGGCGTCCATCCACCTGAGGCATAATGTAATTACACCGGCACCCATACCATTCAAACCGGAACACAGCAAGCTGCTTGGCGGCAGTGGCATGGTGGTAGTACTTCCCCGGACGAGCCCTTCACTAAGAGCTCTAATACTACTAAGACTGACATAATAGGCAATGGACAGCCTAAAGTTTAGGCCATAAACCACTGATCATGCATAGACAAATACACCCTAAAATTTTCAGGGTATATTCCACGTGCGTGGTGTACTAAGAAATGAATTCTCGAAATTTAACCCTTAACCAGAGATAGCGGGGGCTGAAGTTTTTATGAAAATAACTTCACACAGACGAAGTCACACGCGTTTTTACTGGTTATTCTATAGAAGTGTAGTAAAATAATAAACCAACCTTTCCTAGATACAGCCTTAGCGTTCCTCCCGCTAACTTCATCTGCCATTTCGTTAAAGACCTTATCTTCTTTTCTTCTAAATGACTCATTTTCGTTTCTCAATTGCTTTGCGTCCTGTAAACCCGCCATTTTGCCTTCCAAAGTCTTTGCCATTTTTCTATTGGTTGGGGGAGGACTATCAGAACTCCTTTTGTTGCTTCTATCTCTTTCATAATTTTTATCTCTTTCGCTTCTTACAGTATTCTTCCGCGGAGGCGATAAATCTGAATCGCTATTTTGTCTATGTTTTTCTTTGTTAGCTCTTCTGGGCGGAGATAGGTCTGAATCACTGTCATTCTTTCTTTTTTCTATTCTATCCTTGTCTCTTTTACTTCTGTGTTTTTCTGATATGGTGTTTCTATCGTTATCTGTCTTTTTTGAGTCAGAATCTTGTCTGTTAGATGAGCTAGAGTTTTGATTGGTTTTGGAATTCATTTCATGTTCTTTGTTTATCATTTCAACTTCGTTTTTCTCAAATTCAAAGTCTCCCCATCTGCTGGGTTTCTTTGATCTTTCTCTTTTATGGTTGTTTTGATTTGTCTCTTTTCTGGGAGATCTGTCTCTATTCCTAGACCGACTTGTTTCACTGTCTTGTTTTCTTGTTTGTCTGTCATCATTTTGTCTCGACTGTTCGTTCCTGGGATACCTTTCATCTCTTTGTTTGATTGAGGATTTGTTTCTTGGTGGACTTTGATTACTGTCATATTGTTTTCTTGACTTTCTTGGTGGACTTTCATCACTGTCATTTTGTTTTCTTGACAGATCCTTTCTCGGTTGTCTGTCATCACTATGTTTGCTTGAAGATTGTTTTCTCGGCGGACTTTGATCACTGTCATACTGTCTCCTTGACTTTCTTGGTGGACTTTCATCACTGTCATTTTGTTTTCTTGGCAACTCCTTTTTTGGTTGTCTGTCATCAGTATGTTTGCTTGGAGGTTGTTTTCTAGGCGGACTTTGATCACTGTTGTATTGTTTTTGTGACTTGTTTGGTAGACTGTCATTTTGTCTAGATTTTCTTGGTGGACCAGCATCGCTGTCATTATTTTGCTGCTTCGATTCTCTCTCCCTTTCATCTTCCGAATCGCTGTACATTTTACCAAAAATGATTTCATTTTCTTTTTCAGTCTCTTTTACACTCTGTTTTATTTCTTCTATTTGGATTTTGCTGTTGAAGCCATCATCCTAGATCAGAAAAAAATATTTGTTAAAATTCTATTATAAGTACCAGCTTAAGGTAGGTTTATAAAATGTGTGTATTTTACTTGTGGTAATCAATAAAGAGTTATCTATCTATCTAAGGTATTAGACCAAGGGCTGTAATAATGTGGAAAAATTTAGTAGATGGACCCTGATGTTGATTCTGTTGTTTTATTTTTATTATGTTGAAAGAAATGGCTATATACAATAAAATACATTTTTATTCTGTAAGATATTGGTTTAGATAACTTTAGATAATCAAACAACAGAATGGTGTGAATGACACCAATGGCTTTTTTGACTTGGATGAGTTTGAGATATGGAATAGCAAGTAACCTTGGTTAAAAGTAGATTAACAATATTTTTTTAATATATCAGAGAATAATAATAAATATTTGTTGAAATTCTTACACAACAACATCTAGCCCCAAACTAAGCATAGTATGTAAGTACTATGGGAACCAGATGACTGATAGAATACTTGTGTACTTTTTCTTGTAAATACATACTTCTACTAATTTGCTACAAATATACTAATTTGCAGATATTTGCAGGACAAGTGGGTCTTCAAAGGAGGTTAAAAGCATAAAGCATACCGGTTTAAAACAAAGTTTTAAACAAAAAATAATAATATATAGTAAGGCCCTACATGGAGGGATGAAATGGACGCCTACCAAAAGAACTGGTCTACAGTGGCCCTTATCAGAAGCGACTGGAGAGAAGGAAGGGAGGCCTTTGCCCTGCAGTGGGACACTACAGGCTCTTAATAATAATAATAATAATAATAATAAGGCCCTACATGGAAATGGCAAGTATTTTGAACCCTAACAACTTTACCTGATTGATAACCCTCCATTTAGTGCTAGTCTTGAACTGCTCTAGTTTCCTCAGCTCCTCGGGTCTGTCATCAATGATTCCAGCCACCTGTGGTGCATCTTCGCCTTCACCATAGATATCTAGTTCATCTGTTTCTAGGGTGCGTAGCTTAGATAGATCCAGGTCATCATCTATAATTTTGAATCTGGAATATTTAGGTTCTGTTAGATTTTAGTTGATTCTCATAACTTTTTTTATCAACCAATTGTGTAACACTGCTGGGCAAAGGTCTCCCACAAAATCCTTCACTCGTCCAGTCTGTGGCGGTCTCCCACCAATCCTTTTCATATAGCTTCCATAATTGAATACATTAGCATCGGAGTTTATATGAAATGGCTGCACACAAACGAACTCGCGCGTGTTTCGACTAGTTTATTTAAATAGCTAGAAAATAGTGGGCAAATAAGGTAAAAACATTCACAGGTTTTTTGGCGGAAATAACTGATGAGTATTTTTAATTCTGCTGATCTAAAATAGTATTATCTAAAGTAGAGGCAGTATAATGAAGGTTAGATGTATTTTTTAGTATTTCAGGCATAAAAGCGTTTCACTAATAAAATACACTTATAATTTGGAATACTAACCCTTTCCCCTTGATCGTTTTCTTTTCTTTCTTTTTCTTCTTTTTTTTGTCCTTCGATGGTCCACCTAAGTATTTTTGTAAATAAGCTTTCTGATCTATTGTTGTAGACATGCTAACTATAAGTTATCTAAAATACAAATTGATAAATAAAATAGCCCAAATCACAGCTTTGCTGTCGTCGATCGAACGCGCAACAAAAACACATTTTTTGGCGTTTCTGATGTTTCTATTTTCTGTCAATGTCAAAGCCAACGAAACCGTTGGCTTTGACATTGACACAGCGGACTGGAGCCTTTTAGTTCTATGACAAAAACCATAGAAAATGTAGAAAATCTGTTGTTAGCATAGAATAAGAAACTGTTGTTAGTACCTACATGGTAGGTACCTACGTTGATTCCTAATACATTATGCTACCCATATTATGTCTTAATTCTATGATGCTACCTACTTTTATTTCAGTTACGTAGGTACCACCGAACACATTACTTACTACAGTGTAACGACAGGTAACGACAGCTTCTGATGGGTTAGCCTACGTTTGCCAAGTCACTTAGGTACCTATAGCAAGGAAAATACTAGGTACATTTCTGTGACAATCTGAACAGATAGGTACAACCGCTAGGTTTTTAGGCTACACATTTTTGTAATGTAGGTTGAGTAGGTACCTACTATTTTATTAATTGGTAGGCCACAATGTTTATTCCACTGGGGAATAGAGTGTCTCCACCTCCACCATCGTAGGAAGTCTGTGGTTTGAGTTACTTGTGGGAGTACCTAGTTAATGTTTATAGGTAGTGGGTTTTTTTTCAGACTATGTAGTAATAATGATGAGTAACACTGGACAGATTTTAACTTATCTTTTTCTACTTACCTACTTATTTTTTATGGCCCGCCAGCCCCATGATTGCGTATCTTCTGTTGTAAACAGACTTTTTTTTTTTTACTATTTATAGGTAGACGTTTGACCGCAATCTCACCTGAGTGATGATGCGGTCGACGATGTAGCACGTTTACCTAGAACTCCTGTTGCAAGTGTCAAATCCACAGTCCACTTTGCCGACGCTGTCTGTTCGCAGGGCCGGATTAGGGCCCCTAGGCAATGCTATTCTCGGGACCCCATTTCACGGCACGGCATTTTCTTTTTTTTTTTGAAACCTTTATTAGATATCTGGCCTCGTAAATCGCTTGCGATATCTGAGTCTTAACGTCAACAATTGACTGCAAAGCTTGCTGAAAACTCTTATAACCTTTTGACACAGCCTTAATCGCAACGGCTCTTGCACACCACCTCGTGTCGGACACTTTTTTCTGAACTAAAGACAAGGATTGTTTAAATTCATATTCTCTCTTTCTATCAATGTTATATCATATCGATTAGGTAGGTACATAGTATCGACTAGGCTTCCGTGGGCCCCTAGTCGGTGCGGGGTCCTAGGCAGTTGCCTTATCTGCCTTAGGGATAATCCGGCCCTGCGGCTGTTTGAGAAATAATGATCTGCCCACGGTTATAGGTACTTATTTTGATTTGGCTGCTTGAAAAGCAGTTATTTAATACTTTGAAGTATTAAATACTTTCTGAAATAAGGACGACTTGCTCCTTAATTGGCTGTTTTTCCGTAATGGTCAAATTGATTCAAAGACATTTTAGCTAGAGGACTAACTATTGGAAAGGCCATTTAGCTTCCAAAAACATTTGAAATTTAGGACGTTTTGCTGTTAGAGCATTTTTTATAACAGTCGATGTGCACCCAAGAACATTTAGCTTCCAAAACCTCCTGATCTGAAATTGAACGCGAGGGTGTAGTGAAAAGAGAGGAGTAAAGGAGGAGGAGGAGGAGGAGAGGAGGGGGGGTGGGGAGGGGGTAGTGCTGCGTGGCACGGTAGACATCTATCATACAACAAACGTGATTTTTTTGCCGATTTTTTTTATTTTAGATAATGGTACCTAGGTACCTGCGGAACCATTCGTGCGCGAATCCGACTCGCACTTGGCCTGTTTCTTTTCTGATGAAACCTCTCCTTTTAGAACCTTCTCCTAGGAAATCCTAGTTTACTCCCTGAAGCCAATGAAGCCTTGAGGAAGCTTTTATGATTTTGGGATAGGATCAGACCCACTGAATAAAAAAACGCACAGACACGCCTCACGACTTAGGTACTTAGAATATAGTAACACCCAGGCAGAGAACAAACAAACAAAAGCACACAAATGTTTGTCTTCGGTGAGGATTGAACCCACAACCTACAGCACAGAAGGCAGAGTTACTAGCTCAGCTGTATGAAATAAAACCATTGTTTAGCCAGCTATGCATTTTAATGCAATTCAATATTTATTTAACGATAATTTATTTACTATCAATCATTGTCCAGTTTGACTGCCGTAATGTTCTAAAATCTAATAAATTCAAAGAAAGGTCGGGTAGTAGTTTAGTAAAAGTTATCTAGGCTGTCTAAGTCATCTAAGAAGTGCTGGTTGGGGGAAACCGGTCGTCTCTGAAAAAAAAAACATCAACTTTAGTTATGAATATAATAAAACCTACATAAAAAAAAACAGAAACAGCCTCACGACTTTAATCCGCAGGCACAGTTGATATCCCAATCAGATCTTTTATAACTAACCAAGTAGCACCAACTCAAGGTTTTTTAAGAATGTCTAAAGGGAGTAGTCAGAGGTACGTCCAAATATCACACTTAGCGCATACCCACATTTTGCAGAAGTTAGTATTGCCTGGAAGAGATCGCTTTCTGCGATAAGGCCGCCCATTGTTTTGCCTAATTGTGTATTATTCCTGTATTATGTTTCTGTGTGGTGAACAATAAAGAGTTATCTATCAATCTATTCTTTATGTGGCAGGTTGCAACACTGCTTTTACGATGTTTTCCTTCACCGTTTAACAGCACTGGTATTAAGCATTATACATTTTTTGACCTGATTCGAACCTACAAATCTTCCTGAGGATGCTTCGTAGAAAAGCGAAACACGTTTCGATTTTTTTAGGTTTGAAGTGGCGGTACCCTATTTTCCAGTAGTAACTACACCGCCGTCAATTCTAGTTCGTAATTTTCTTTCCGTTCAAAGGTTGCCTGGAAGAGATCGCTTTCTGCGATAAGGCCGCCCATTGTTTTGCCTAATTGTGTATTATTCCTGTATTATGTTTCTGTGTGGTGAACAATAAAGAGTTATCTATCTATCTATCTAATAGTACTTACTAAGTATGTATTTTATAATTTTACTACTAGTATTCTTGCAAAAACTTCAGCAAACAAACAGCAGTAGATCGTATGATAGTGTGGCCAAGTAGGTAAGTATGAAGCTGTGGCATAAATATTAGTCGTGAACTCGTGAGGTGCGACCGACCCCTCGCAATGTATTTGGAATGGCAAATGAAATTAAATGGGGTCGTAGGTAATTACCCCTGACGTCATCAACTCTGAGTGCCTATAGTCATGTTGCATTCTATTTTATTTATACAATAAAATGCTTCGATTGATTCTATATCTAGGCGTATCATTGATCAAAGATAAAATGAGAAAGTTTTGACAGGAAATCATTGACAAATATTATGATAGAGCTTGTAAAAATTGACACTTAGATAGATAGGCATGACTTAAATACACACCCTAAATATATAAGTAAAATTCTTCTAAGGTAAGGAACTGTCTAAAATTTTCTGCCAGTTCGTGACATTTTGTTACCTTGCACATAAATCTAACTTTGAACTCATTTTCTGTCATCTTAGGAAACATGACTTCTAAAGACTGTCGACGATGATGATGATGATGTCCTAGACCTGATGCCTTAGAGATAATCTGAACTTACAACAAGAGGAGCTACTGGGGCTGCTAGGTATGGGTTGTAGTTTACAGGCACCTGTAAATATAGTATTAGTTAAAATAAAGATGCATAATAATCCTATAGCAAAGATAAATAAATAATGCTGGACAATCCACACAGCATCATCTAGCCCCAAGCTAAGCAGAGCTTGTTTTATGGGTACTAGATGATTGATATACTTACTTAATACAATACATTATTACATGCAATTATATATTTTTTATTATGCATAGAAAATACCCAGAACTCCCGGTATAAATATTTGCAGATCGTACAAAAATGTATCCCAAGGCGGAAATCGAACCCGCAACCTCCTGCGGCACAGGCGGAAATTCACCCGCCGCGCCACATCGGTCGTCATCTTTTTCCTAGCACAAGAATCTTTGTCCTAGCTGAATGACTGACTGACGGTAATTTGCTGCACTAGAATGTATACAATTTGTAACTTACAGAATGGTTTTACAGCGTTACAATTAATACTTATAGGGCAAAAACTCAAAAATAAGTGAACTTATCAGGTAATTTGACGATTTTTTGGTTTTTACTGTTTAAAGTTTACTATAAGGTTTTGATACCATTTTGTAAGTTACGTATTGTATACATTCTAGTGTAGCTGACTGTACATCAGGTCTACTCTTAGAAACGATAAACGAAGATTCGTATTGTAGTTTTGAGTTACACTACGCGGCATGTCAGGCAGTGACAACTTGACTTTTGACGGCTGCTGAGTTGCCCCGCAGTACGCATGAAACTTCGTTTATCGTTTCTAAGAGTAGACCTGCTGACTTAAAATTTTCAGAGCTTATTTGACTTGGTGCGTAGAGGTGTACTGAGGATGGAATACTTGTAATTCAAAATGGGCTTAGCAGGTGTGCTTACCAGTTTGGTTAGAGGTTCCTGTAAGTAAGAAGGACAAAATAAGTTAGTATGTTGCCAGTATGCTTAGAAGCTAGTTTATCTTCAAACCTACAATCTATACAATATTATAAAGAGGTAAAATTTGTGAGTTTGTGAGGTTGTATGGGGTAATCTCTGGATCTACTGAACCAATAAAAATAATTCTTTTATCAAAAGAAAGCCACGTTATTTATGACTGTCATAGGCTATTTATTAGCCCAACGAAGTGAGCACGGGTCAGCTAGTATTAAATAAATTCCTTCTAGACACACCATGTTGGGTTAGCACCACACTGAAGCTTCGTGTTATATTATTTTGTATAAAGTCACACGAAGAACGGTTTTTTGCCTGTTCTTCTAGACTTGGTCACGAGAAACTTGTGCCTAGATTCACTTAGCTTTAAGACTGTATGACTGGGACCTTATAAACCCATTTTGTCTGTTGTTTTGTTTTGTATAGAATTATGTCTAAACATAAAATCTATACTAGTTTAAGAAAGTTGGTCTTGACTGAATGATAATAGACAACGCTTAGCCTAAGCCATTCGCTGCAGAGACTTGAAATGTGAAGGGTTTATTTTTCTTTGCGTAAAAGTGTACTAAAAAGGAATTTCCGAAGTTTGACTCCTAAACGGGTACATCGGGGGTTGAAGTTGAACATACTAATGTTTCACTAGTATCTAATAAATAATTTAAAATCTTGAATGTTTTACAGTTTTATTTTAGGTCATAATATAAAAAAATTTGATTACCTCTGGACTGACAACAGGAATCTGCTTAGGAAATATTATAATGATTTTTAAATAAGTATATAGTTTAACCTATATTAGTAGTTACCATCACCTATAACAAAGCATTGCCTCGTAGGCTACGTTCGCTCGGAACGTGCCCTACGATGCACTACTCTGCATCGTAGGGCACGGTTTGAAGGGTGTGGGTGCCAGTGTAATTACAGGCACTTGAGGTAACACCTGTATGCCTCAGGTTGACGGAGGCAGAGTAGTGCACCCCCAAGCACGGAAGTACCAAGTACCTAATCGAGATTCTTTGAGGATGTCTGGGGTCAGTCGGAGGTACGTCGAAATATTACATTTAATGCATGCACATTTTGCAATCGTTGGTATTCCATACGTGATAGGTTGCAAGCCCATCGCCGCTGCTAGAATAATAACTGATTTCTTCAAGATGTTTTCCTTCACCGTTTGAGGGCACAGATATTGCGCACATATTTTTTTTTTGTCAGAAAAATTACTAGTGCACGACCATATTCGAACCCACGACCTTCCGTCTCCACTCTCACTAGACCACTGGTGCTCTCTACATGACTTCCTAGATGAACGTGTTTAAAAAGGTAATGCAATTATTATAATTATCTGCTAGTAATTTAAATAATATAACTAATAATTAAATTTGGTATACATACATATTTGAAGTTGAGAGACTGAAAATAAAATGAAGAAAAATCATGATAATATAATTTGTAAATTTTTATAGTGTTTATTTTAGTTGTAGTAGAGCTCTTTGTGAAGGGCTCGTCTGGGGAAGTACTACCACCATGTCTAA
This sequence comes from Electrophaes corylata, assembly GCA_947095575.1. Lineage (NCBI taxonomy): Eukaryota > Metazoa > Arthropoda > Insecta > Lepidoptera > Geometridae > Electrophaes > Electrophaes corylata. The sequence continues at coordinate 4,059,828 of OX352724.1, read as the reverse complement.
TCCTGCCGCTAAACAGCTTGCTGTGTTGCGGTTTGAAGGGTGTGGGTGCCGGTGAAATTACAGGCACATGAGGCTTAACACCTGTATGCCTCAGGTTGACATAAAACGTATTTACAAAGAGTATATTCTAACAGGAATCTGTTTCCCTTGTTACAAGCTTTGCATCATTTGTGACTAGACAATAATAATGCTGGACAATCCACACAGCATCATCTAGACCCAAGCTAAGCAGAGCTTGTGATATGGGTACTAGATGACTGATATACAATACATTACATACATAGATATTTTTTATTATGCATAGAAAACACCCAGAACACCCGGAATAAATATTTGCAGATCGTACAAACATTTATCCCAGGCGGGAATCGAACCCGTAATCTCCTGCGTCGCAGGCGGATATTCGCCCGCCGCGCCACATCAGTCGTCATGGTGTTTAAAGTTTTACATAAAGTAGATTACTTACTCCAAGATTATGGACTATGTTACTGTTCTGAAATAGATGATTGGTAATATTTAGTATTTATAATTAAATTACATCGGATAAAAAAACTATGCGTTCAATATTTGATAAACAATACATTGATAACCTTTTATGTGTATGTATTCATAATATTATGAGTTTCTTAATAAAAAAAATATGGGGCAATTTTGCAAATATGGGTTTGAGACGCATTTTTTTCCATATTCCACTTTATAGCATGAAAAATTTGTTAAACTCACAGTTCGTCCTTTGGGTGGAACCTATAAATAAAGTTTTAAAATATCAGTAAGACGTCAATATGCAGATATTCATTCGGAGATACAAATATCTAGTACCTGCTGTCACCTGTCAAGATTGACAGTTTTATTTGCTTTTTGAGGTTCAAATTAATGGAATGTCTTGCCTATATAGTATTTTTTAGTACTATTTAGCCAATCTAGATATAATTAAGATTTATTATGAATTTCATTGGAGGAATATTTCTTGAAATATGAATTTGTATTTTTTATAAGGCCATTCAAATTTTATCAGAAAAAAATCTAATTTTAGTGTTGCCCTAACTCACAAAATATACGTTAACTATTAAATTTTAGCGGTTACCTGTCTACATTGAATATTTAACGTTACAGGTTTTGGTATAATTATCTAAGATATATTTTAAAACAACTTACGTAGATAACTCTGACGGTCTGTAAGAATAAAAATAAAATACAAGTTATAAAAAAGAAGTTGTTAAACAATTAAAAATATAATTAAAAATGAAATCTTACTCCTTGTCCTCCATATTTCTGTAAAAACACGACAATTTAGTTAGAAGAGTTTGTAGAAGAACCAACATTCAGTAGTAGCTATACCAATTATTAGGCCCGCTTGTGCAACGATCACTAAATGTATTTACCGAGCCCCTAGTAATAATTACCTAGCGAGTAAATGTATTTAGGAAGCTAATTACGTTTAACATCTTGCACAAGGAAAAGTCGCTATTACGTTTACGCTAAACCTATTTATCTTGGTGAACATGATTAGCTAAATTAAATTAAATCAGATTGTTGTGCAAGCGGGCCTAAGAAACTTTGTCCTGACTAACTGATATAAAGACGCACAAAAAGAACCACTGGCTAAATTTGAAGGATACATTCGTTTAGGTACGTATAGGTGTACCTATAAAGAAATGAATTTATGAAATGCAACCCCTAAACAAGTACGCGTTTTTGCTTGTTTTAAATTAAGTTACTAGGGTAAAATTAATTAAAACAGAAAAGTACCAATGAGTAAGATTAGGATCTTTATTGTAGGATCTTATTAATGTATTTTTTTACTCATAAAAGACTTTCAAGAAAGATTATTTTGGTAAGTACCACACGGCAGAGCATGTGTGTACTTTGATTTAAATTTGCACCCGTAGAGATGATGAGAATGATAAAAAATATTTACCGCTGCAACTAAGTCCATTTGTTTAGCCAAGGCATCCAAATTAGAACTCTGAAAAGCATAAAAAAAAATATATAACAGACGATTAAATATATATAGTAGTTTAAGTATATATTTAACCGTCTATTTTGTAATTTTACAACGGACTTCCAGTAGAGTATACAATGTGTTACATAAATAATGTGTGAGAAGTGAATATTTTAGATTGAATCACGTAGAAACCACTATAAGATATTGCATGTGTAAGAGTTTTTTGAACTTATAGGCATTGAAGTAGCAGAATAGTACTATACATATTTAATCGTCAATTTCATCCTTTTACAATGGATTTTTTTTTCGAACGGACTAAAATGCTGGTATAATCGCCTAGCGATTTCCGACAGCGTTACCGGGCTACTGGCGAGCGCAGAAGGCGCTACGCCATTACAAAAAATGGTTTTGTTGGCAACGAGCACAAGGGCACCACTTAGGTACGGACCTCGGCTTGGGCTGTTGCCGGGGAAGGGAGCTACGGAGAGACTCTTCGCCCTGAAGGGGCGTTAACGGGGAGACGTCTTCGACCCCGCCGCCGGGGTCGGTGTGATTGTGGAGTGTTTCCTGTATCCGGACTCGATGAAGCGACCTCCGCCGCATTCGCGGCGGTGATTGTGTCATCTGGGTCACCTAAAACGTGTCTAGGTCTAGGATCAATTAACTACAATAAGATAAAAAAAATCTTATCAACCTTGAAGTAGGTAAAGTTTTTGACGATGACTTACCCTCAAAGCGATTTCTTTCTCATCACCATCACGATCATCACTCCACTGAAACAAAGTAAAATGAAAATAATAGAAGTACAAGCATACATGTACATATTACTTTCTACATTATACGTTCATGAGAATAGCAAGGTCTTACATTTCTTTTCTCGTTTCTGTCTTCTCTCTGAACTAGGGTCACTTCTGGGTTATTCCGGTCTTCCTGTCTCTCTCTTCGGTCATCTTGCCATTCTCTTCTATCATCATCACGCCTATCCCGCTCACGTCTTTCCTGATCTAGTCTGTCCAGATCACTACGGTCCTGATCACGCCTATCACTATCTTCTCGATCGTCATCACGGCGGTCTTGGTCACGTCTATCGCGGTCTCGCCTGTCGTCAAGTCTGTCACGTACGCGTCTATCATCTTCTTGATCACGTCTATCATCTTGTCTATCACGGTCTCGCCTGTCATCATCTTGTTCACGTCGATCATCAAGTCTGTCACGTCCGCGTCTATCACGATCCCACCTGTCATCATCTTGCTCTCGTCTGTCATCAAGTCTGTCACGTACGCGTCTATCATCATCCTGGTCACGTCTATCGTCTAGTCTATCACGGTCTCGCCTGTCATCATCTTGTTCACGTCGGTCATCAAGTCTGTCACGTCCGCCTCTATCATCTTGTTTATCACGGTCTCGCCTATCATCATTTTGCTCTCGTCTGTCATCAAGTTTGTCGCGTACGCGTCTATCATCTTCCTGATCACGTCTATCATCTTGTTTATCAGAGTCCCGCCTGTCATCATCTTGTCCTCGTCTGTCATCAAGTCTATCACGGACTCGTCTGTCATCATCTTGGTCACGCCTTTCATCGTTCCTATCGCGGTCTCGTCTATCATCGTCTAAACTATCTTGATCTCGTCTGTCATCAAGTCTGTCGCGGTCACGTCGATCGTGATAACGCTTTTGTAGTAGACTTCTGTACCTTTGGTTTCGCTGAAATTTGAAAAATATTGTTATCATAGGTTTGTAATTTTGAAAAAAAAAGTTGTAGGTACGAGTACGGAAGATGAATAAAGGCTGTAAACAAATGATTACGTACGCAAGGGTTATAGATCTCTAGGACACATCGGTATTCGTATGATATCGAAAGAAATTCAATGACCGCAGGATCGAAGAATGGTTTTGTACCAACACCAATTTTGTACAGTTGATTCAATAAATTACGCGCCCATGGCTTAGCTGACTAATGCGGGGTTAGTGACCACACGTTTTACGACTTATCCTCCGGGGTAAATCGTAAAACGTGATTATTTCGGACTGGGGCGGGTCCCATGAATTAGTTAATTCACCTTTGTAATTTTATTGGGGATAGTGATGATTGGCGACTTATCCTGATTACATCTTTCCTGACATAACCTGACCTGCCCTACAAGTATAATCGTAGCGATAAATAAAAATTTAACATAAATTCTCAATAAAACGTTTTTATCAAAATTTATCGCGATTGGTCGCATGGAGTTTAGATAAATCATAGATCGATAAATTCGAGAAGATTTAGTTCTAGAGGCTAGTGTTGTGCTAGTTGGTGTTGATAAAATTCGATAGATAAAATTAGTTTGTCGATACGACAAGTTTATCTACTGAAGTTTTATGATCGCACCCTTGACCATTTGAGGACCATTTACCAGCACCCCCATCCTTCAAACCAATACAAAAGCTGCTTGGTGGCAGAACGAGTATTTGAAAGAGTAAAGCATTATACTCACATCATCATCATCGTCATCATCATCGTCATCATCACGGTCTTCAACAACCTGAAAAAAAGAATCTTTGATATCTATTTTCGCATGGTTCAATACACAAACCTTACTACAGCCTGTTCAACTAGTGGCATGGGAAGTGGCAAGGAAAGGAGGCATAGAATTACTTGGTGTGTCATGCATACAACACCCTTCCTGCTAACCACACAAGTTCCTTGATTTATTTAATTTTTTTAATCAATCTCAATTTTTGATTGGGGAAAAAGGGGGGAGGTTTTCTGTAGCCTAAGGCTACAGGGACTGTAGTGACTGTACTGTACTGTACAGGGTAAGGTGAGTTAGGTTTGTCCAAAAAACCATTCACACAGAATACTCGGAATAACTAACACTAGATAACTAACCCACAAGAAAAACATGGCTTTACTGTTCTCACAGGTATAGAAAGTTCTTACCCTGACACTGAGGCTCTGCAGACGTCTGCGGTTCTGCAGCTGGAAACCACATTCATGCTAAAGTAATAAATTAAAATACGCTGTATACTAAAGTAGAATACCTTAAGTAGAACAGAGAGAGTACATTTATTCAAGCATGGTGGAATATGGTGAGGGATAAAATGGTAAGAGGAATGTTCAAATAAAAACTGTGACACGGTTTTATTAGAAAACAAGTAGTGAAAAGAACAGATTGTCCACTTGAGGTTAAGCGGTTACCTCTTGCTGGCTTTGTTGTGGCTGCAACAAATAAAGTTTAAATTAAAATTGGTACTAATTTGGATCAGTTGAGCTATCTATAGATCGTTTTTAGCGGTCTATAGATAGCTGAACCGAATATGTATTTTATACATACCTAAAATTATAATGTATCTTATTATTTTCTTAACAAATAATTTAGTGTTGTATATTATAGAACTTCTAGTATTTCACGAGATGGTAATTTGTTTGTATATTTAAAAATTAACATAATATTCAACCCCTTTTCTTCTAAGGGTTTAAACAACAACAGATAAGGCACAGATACAATTTACGTTTATCGTCTACCTTTTTATAATCTGTGTTTACAAAACGGATTTGAATATGGACGAAAATCTGATCAACGCAAAAGATAATCTATTGGTAGTCCGGTCAAATTAGACAAAAAATAAGAGTAAAGTTACATTAATTCCCACCAAGCTGAAAATCAGTATGATTGTTTAGAATATGATTAAAAATAAAATTTGAAAGTTCCCCATCTTTCCCCTGAATGGATTTTTTTTTATTCAAGGTCGAAGGTCAAAAAAATGAGTTTTTCGCGACTTTCACGTTTTTTTTTATACCTACTTGTTGATGCAGCAGATGACCCACCTGATATTAAGTGGTTACCATCACATATAACAAAGCATTGCCTCGTAGGTCACGCTCGTTAGAAACGTCACCGACGATGCACTACTCAGCGTCCATCAACCTGAGGCATACAGGTGTTAAACTGTTAAGCTTCATGTGCCTATAATTACACCGGGACCCACACCCTTCAAACCGGAACACAGCAAGCTGCTTGGCGGCAGAAATAGGCATGGTGGTAGTACTTCCCTGGACGAGCCCTACACAAAGAGTTTTACTACTACTGTATAGTGGTAGTACTTCCCTGAACGAGCCTTTCACTAAGTGCTCTACTACGATATCTATACAAATAAATAAAATTGCAGTGTCTGTTTGTAATATTAAAAAAACCGCTTTTTACTACATGCATAAGACTGTATATACGATACATATACCAAAATAGCATTTTTTTTCATTTTTGTCTGTCTGTCTGTTTGTTCCGGGTAATCTCTGGAACGGCTGGACCGATTCCGACGAGACTTTTACTGGCAGATAGCTGATGTAACCAGGAGTAACTAAGGCTAACAAAAAACTGCCACGCGGGCGAAACTACGAACGGCCGCTATTTTATGCCGTATTAACGCCATCTGTTGGCGACATCGAGTACTACTTCAGTTAAGATTTGTTAGTAAAAATGTTTACCGCCCAACGAAGTGGGCACGGGTCAGCTAGTGTAATATATGACCTGGGGGTATGTTAGATCATCTTACCCAAGGCGCAGCCAACACGGCGCTCAGGCAAAGACACAAAATAATAAGTGACTTCATTGTCCACCACAACACGAATAAAAATATTCTTTCATCCTATATACTTATTATAATCGAGAAAACCATTGCAAATTGATTTTAATTACATTTCTATGTCAAATTAGTGACTGTGAAATTGAAAACTCGATAAATTAATTGGTGTTATATATGATTTGTTTAAAGATGTGTTTTTTTAATGAGCGGTAAAAGTAAGTACCGTTTTGGAGTTACGTAGGTTTTTTTTTCTCTGAAAAATATAATAATAATAATGCTGGACAAATCACACAGCATCATCTAGCCTCAAGCTAAGCAGAGCTTGTGTTATGGGTACTAGATGACTGATATACTTAATACAATACATTACATACATAGATGTTTTTATTATATATTTATTTTAATATACTTTTATCCCAGTGATTTCCATAGGAATGGAAAATTAGGTACTTAAGTTCCTTGAGGAAGTCAAAATCAGAAAAAAATAGAAACAGCCAAGTCACGGTAGATATACCCTCAGACCTTTTAAAGTCTACCAAGTAGCATCAACTCAAGATTCTTAGAGCATGTCTTAGAGGGTAGTCAGAGGTACTTCCAAATATTACATTTGGTAGTAAGGAATAGTTACTACTGCAAAGTGATAAGATTACAAGCCCATCGCCGCTGCTGGAATACTAACTGGTTTCCTTACGATGTTTTCCTTCATCGTTTGAGAGCAGTAGCACAAAACATTTTTGAATAAAAAAAATCCATTGGTATGCGACCGGGTTTGAGCCCACATTATAAGGCAAGTCGATGAACTGACGACATTACTAAAATATGTTCTTTCTGGAAATCTATACGCCTATCACCCAAATACTCAACATCCTTTTTTTTTTGTGGCATGTGTCCGTTATTTGGACAATTTAGCCAATGTCAAGTGGGTTGAATAAAATACTTCTAAGTCAAGTCGAGTCGGTAAAAAAAGTAAAGTCAGCTGTCATTGAAAAGATGGCGTTTTTCTTCAAAACCCAAGGGAAACATTTTAGTTCAAATCAGGATGCCACATAACATACTTTCATTTCAACTGTTCACACTTGTGCTAAGACCTCCAGTAATGATGGTTAAAATACCACCAAATACCTATCAGAACTTAAAATAACACTATAAAACAATTAAAATGAAAATACAATGTTGCTTCCAAAGATGACAGAAAACGGATCCCAAAGGAAACTTAAAGATCTCGTCTCAAATCGCGATTTTTTGACAGTTTACAATGAAAATCTGTCAAAAATTCGTCACTTGAGACGTCTGTATTCAGCCGTTTGTCCAGTAGTGACTTCTTCAGACTCAGGGCGGGTTTATACGGCGCGAAAGCTTTCGCGCGGCGGCCGCGCGGCGGCCGCGCGGCCGCCGCGCGGTTGAAAGATATTTACCGAAAATCGTCTCTATGTTCTAAATAATAACGTTCAAATTCCTACGGCGCGAAAGCTTTCGCGCGGCGGCCGCGCGGCGGCCGCGCGGCCGCCGCGCGGTTGAGAGATCTATACCGAATATCGTCTCTATGTTATAAATAATAACGTTCAAATTCCTGTCAAGCAGCCAACCGCGCGGTCACTACGCGGTTGACACAAGTAAAATGAAGACATTTTAACCCCTTTTTTCAAGTTAGGGGTCCACGGGGTCCAATTTTGAAAATAATAAAAATTATCTTAGTTTGACTATAAAATTCTCGGAACATGATTTTAACCATAACTTGAGTATCCCCTACACTCTTTGCTAGGGATCAACTTGAACTTTAGTATGCAGTGTTTGAATCGTTTTCAATGAATTACGATCAAGTTAAAATAAATATAATGGATTAAATTGTAATAGAATACTGCAAAATGTGGATATGTACCAAATGTACTATCTGGACATACTTCTGACTACCCTTTTAGACTTCCTCGAAGAATCTTGAGTAGGTACTTGGTACTAAGAGATTGGAGGGGATATCTACCGTGCTTGGGGAATAAAGTCATAAAACTATTTCTTTCTTAAATATAAAAAGAAAGGCTCAACTTTACAGTATAAGAAGGTAGACTATGACCTGATCATTGAGTTGCAACTAAGATGCAAGAGGATTACTGTGGAAGGCTATGTACAAAATAACGATCTCTATAGGGATTCGGGACATTAACATAGAGAGTTTGTCCATGATGCCACTAAACAATATACGGAATCTTCATCACCATAATGATGTCGAGGCTAATCAACTCTTTGATAATCAAGTTCTTACTAGAAGATAACTGACAAAAAACTTTAATGTTAAAAAGTACAATTATTAACAAACTATCGCAACGTAGGACAAAAAAATTTTTTTTTTTTTAACCTTGGGGTCCCTGGGACCAACAAATTATTAAAGGTTAAGTAAGTCAAAATCATCAAAATGATGCTGTCAGTGAATGATACTGTGGGTAATATTAAATAAGATCATATCTGCTTTTTTCAAACTTTATAGAACCCAACATCATCATCATCACCACTGCTGATCTGGCCCACGTAGGTCTCTACTATTACGCTTTCAGGAAGAACTAATTTAACTTTTGCGCCAACTTCCCGCAACCCCAATGTCGTTGGCCCACTGGATTTTGTGCATTATCTTTCAGTTCATGGTCGCCATTTGAGAATCATTTATTGCTCTGTGGTTCTACGAGATAAATACCCATTGCTACTTTAACTTGCTGATTCTGAAAGCTATGTTGGTGATTTGGTTCTTCTACGGATTTCATAATTCTTGATTCCATCGCGTAGGAAAATTTACATATATTATCATAACATAACTTTCTTTTCTAAGTGAGTGATATTTCAATAGTTCACATTTTATGGAGCTGAGCTTCTATTATAAGAGAGATAGATCAAATTATCCACGGTTTTCAGGTTGAGTGTATCTCAATCACAATACTGCCTGTGGTTTGGTAACCTATAGTGTGAAATGCTTGACAAAAGGGAGAAATATTCAGCCAAGCTATTCTTTCAAATCATATTATATTTATAAAATATTTTAAACCTCAAAAACTGAGATTCATTTGCAAAAGAAGAAATAAAGTGGTGATCAGCTGTTTAATATATTTTGAACCTCAAAAAACTGAGATTGACTTACAAAAGAAGATATAAAGTGGTGATCAGCTGTTGTTACGCCATTCGAGCTAATTTAAGTACGTTCGATTTTAGGTCCTTATTTTTATGTTAGCTAAGTAAAAAATCTGCGAGGTTGACGACAAGAAACCATACATTAGTAAGCTCGCCAATGGTATTTTCAGAGTGGTTGTATGAGTGTGGCTCCCCTCTATCAGCCGTAAGAGGCAGAAATAAGACAGCACAAAAAATATCAAAAATGCAGTTTGGGTTGAAATACTAGAAAAAGAATTCAACACGGATCTAGTCCACAGACGGCAGCTTTATCAACGGTATATGTGGATAATCTTTACCAAATATAAGAATTTTTGTCCTGACCTAATAGACAACGCACAGCCTAAACCGTAATGTAAACTGGTCGTAGAAACTTAACATTTTCAGGGTATATTTGTCTTGGTACATAGAGGGGTATCAAAGGCAAGGCCCTTACACTCAAACCGTATAATTAAAACATAAAATAAATCATTAAATAAAATAAAAATAAAATTTCAGTGCCGGATATTTAAACCATCAAACTGGATGTTATTCTGCATGAAAATCTCGCATAAAAAAAATGTATTACGATCTTTTTTGAAATCACCCATGAAATCATTGTTCATTTGTTCGGGTAAAATTTTTCTATGCTTGCGGCCACCGTGATTTCAACTCAATTTACTAGACCAAAACGTTGAAATTCCCTGATACCGAGCCAACCGCGCGGCGGCCGCGCGGCCGCCGCGCGGCCGCCGCGCGGTTGACAACATCAATATCGAATACCGTCTTTATATTCTAGAAAGCAACGTTCAAATTCCTGTCAAGCGGCCAACCGCGCGGCCGCCGCGCGGCCGCCGCGCGAAAGCTTTCGCGCCGTCTAAACGCGCCGTAATACGGAATGATGGTACGGAACCATTTTGAACCCACTACACTCTTGGCGTTTGCTAAACTTATAAATTAATCAATTAAGCTAATTTAAACAAAGCTACTTAAATTTCTCGGTAGCATTAATGAATTATGTTTTAATTAATTTATTAAATGAAACGCTACAATGTTAGTAATACTCATTATGTTTTCATTTTATTGTTTTAGAGTTATGTTCAACGAGAAGAATGAAGAACGGTTAGTTTGAAGAGTTCCGTACACTTTCATCACACTGGTGCTTTCGACGGTAGGGTTTTTTGGAACTAGTATCACAGTTCTATTGGTAGTAACTCTGCTATCTGCGTTGTAAGTTGTAGGTTTGATCCCCACATACATTTTTGTGTGATGAAGATATATAAATATAATAATAATGCTGGACAATCCACATAGCATCATCTAGCCCCAAACTAAGCAGAGCTTGTGTTATGGGTACTAGATTACTTAACACAATAGAGTACATGCATAGTTTTTTTTTATTATACACAGAAAATACCCAGAACACCCGGTATAAATATTTGTAGATCGTACAAACATTTATACCAACGCGGGAATTGAACCCGCAACCTTCTGCATCACAGGCGGACATTCGCCCCCCGCGCCATATCGGTCGTCAACCTTTAAGACCTAGACGACAGACGACGCAGGAGGTTGCGGGTTTGATTCCCGCCTTGGGATAAATGTTTCTACGATCTGCAAATACTTTTTGGAGATCGTACAAGCATTTATTGCAGGCGTTCATAGGCTAAGGTAACCGCTTTCCATCATGTGGGCCGTATGCTTGTTTGTCTACATTGTTGTATAAAAGAAAGGCCTGTGTGTGGACTTTTTGTCGTAGACCCTCTACGGTCTACAGCGTAGGAGAGTCTACGGTTTCTAGTGAGTCATTTCCAATTTTTTATGAATGACACATAGTACGATATCAGTCGATGAATCATTCTGACTTCAGAGTAATGACGTAGTATGTTTGCACTAGTAAAGTGCACGTGGCTTCGATCTTACGAATTATCCTACTATATAAATGAATGCGAAAGTTTGTAAGTATCGAACCCATTACCTATAGCGTAGAAGGCACGCCAAGTATGAACTGTAATCAGTTATAATGAATATCGTTAGTCGTGGAAATGTATGGGAGAGGCCTATGTCCAGCAGTGGACTTTTACAGGCTGATGATGATGATGATGATGATGAAAATGATTCTACGGCTAATGATACAGGGCAATGCATCGTAGGGCCCGTCCTTAACGTACGTAAACTAAGACCGTACTTTTTATAGGTGATGGTTACCACTTAATATCAGGTAGGTTATCTGCTTGTTCCGTGTCAAAAAGCATGTAAAAAACGTGTTAATTTATGTAGATAAAAAACTAATAGAAAGATAGATAGATAGATAGAAAACTCTTAATACACCACAACGGACAAAAAAAAATAACATATACAAAATAGGGAATAAGATGGAGACTGGCTGGGAATTATAGGTGATGGTTACAACTTAACATCAGGTGGACTATCTGCTTGTTCCGTGTCATAAAGCGTGTAAAAACGTGTTAGTATATGTAGATAAAAAACTAATAGAAAGATAGGGAATAAAATGGAGGCTGGCTGGGAATTACCCAATGAGTTGGACGGAGGGGTAATGTCCCTGTTCAAGAAATTATGAGCATGTGTGTGTTTTAAATGTGTATATTCTGCATGTGTGTATTATCGTACGTAAGTAGTAGACAGTAATATAAACTTTACTCTACTTTAAACTTAACTTTTAACCTGTATGCCTCAGGTTTATAGACGCTGAGTAGTGCATCGTAGGTGACGTTCCTAACGAACGTGACCTACAAACCAATGTTTTGTTATAGGCGATGGTAACCACTTAAAATCAGGTGGGCCATATGCTTGTTCCATCAGCAAATTGCATATAAAAAAAAGTAAAATCAGAATGGATATCTACTGTGCCTGACTTTTTCACAATGCTTAGCTAGCACCAAACTAGGCAAAGCTTGAGAACCAGATACCGGAAATACTTAAATACAATTTTTGTTATTTATAACTCCCAGACACAGAATAAACAACTATGTTCATCCAAACAAGTTTGTTTCTGGTGGGAATTTAACCTACAACCTACAATACAGAATGATAATAATAAATATTAATAATTTGTGAATATTTGTACACATCATCATTAGTTTGTAATACATACTTAGTAGCATAACAAGCAGACCGATAGCAAACATTTAGATTAATAACACAGATATTTGTCCTCGGTGAAGATCGAACCCACTACCTACAGCACTAAAGGCAAAACTGTGAGGCAAGTTAAAGAAAGCAGATTTAATACCAACTGAGGCTTGTCAATAATTGACCGGCAAATCTGACCAATGCATGGAGCAAATTTTGTAAAAATTTCGCTTGAAAATCAAATGGCATATCTACGCTAGACAGCACTGATCTATGGTGGAATGAAATCGGAGCGTAGGACGCTGGGGGAACGATCGCGTTGCCTAGCAACCGTCTCCCAGATACGACAGAGTAGCTGAGACACAGAGACTTTTAATGAATTAATTTGTGTGGTTGGTAAAATTGTAACGTGAGTTATTTGAGTTCGTCTGATGTAGTTCCTATTTCTTTGACGCTTGCATTGCTGTTGCAGTTTGAAGTGGAACGTGTCAGTGCAATGACAGCCACATTTTACATCTTAGAATAATGAGTGTGGTTTATTAACATAACTATAATCTATGTAGATTAGTTTTCTGTCATCTTTAGAAGCGACATAGCTTTTTTTTTCTTTCTTGGGTTATTTTATGTTTTGTTGCGTAATTTTGGTTTTTTTTTTATTTGAAATCTTTGTTGCTAGCAAAGTGTGGAAATTGAAGTGAAAGTACGGCATCCTAATTTAAACGTTCTTATACTAATAATAGATGATTTCATTTTACTGACTTGACTTGAAGGAAACCACGATGTTTTCCTTCACCGTTTGAGAGTATTGGTATTGCGCACATACATTTTTCGATTAAAAATACATTGGTACGCAACCGAATTCAAACCCACGACCTTAGGATCTAAAGGCGGGGTCACTCCCACTAGACCAGCCTTCAAACCCTTCACCCTTACCCTTCTAACCGGAATACAGCAAGCTGCTTGGCGGCAGAAATAGGCATGGTGGTAATACTGCCCCGGACGAGCCCTTCACTTAGAGCTCTACTACAATACATTACGTATGCATCGTTTAGATATCAATAAAAAAAATGTGTAAAAATCGATATGTTTTTGTTCACTACTCTGCATTCTTTGCAGACAACACGTCGCCGACGCGTGAATTCAGCTCCGGCAGCCGGTACTACGATATAAAACGATACTATATCGCAAATGACTATAACTACGTGCCTATGTACTTAACCGACTAAGAATCATCATCATCATCAACAGCCTGTAGTAGTCCACTGCTGGACATAAGCCTCCCCCATACGTTTCCAAGAAGAACGATTCTGTGCCCTTTCCATCCATCGACTTCCCGCGGTTCTAACAATGTCGTCAGTCCATCGGGTAGGAGGATGTCCTACGCTTCGTCTTCCGGTAAGAACCGACGAAGAATAGGCTTCTGCATTACCTCCCATAGATGTCGTGAGAGGCGAGTGAACCAAGAGATAAGCTGCAGAATCTCTTCTGTAGTAAACACCGAAATCAGGGATACCAAATTGCCTGCCAAGTGTGAGTATACCAAACCCCTCCAGATTTGGGGGAGGCTTATGACCTGTAGTGGATTTTTAGAAAGAAAGAAAACATATTTATTTGCTGACTCTTACACAACACAAAACAATGTCTAAAATAACAACAAAAGGGTCCAAGAGTCGCAAAGTTAGTTGACGTTGCAGTCAACTAACGCTGGTCTTCCGTTAGAGCCGTGAAGGTAATGCTTTTAAGTGATAAATACTCGTGTCAGATTTGTATTCGATTGATAGTATAAGTAGTAAAAGTTATATTATTGTGTGATGAACGTAGATGTTTGTTCTATGTCTGGGTGTTATATTGTATTCTATCTAAGTACTAGCAGCCGCTCGCAGCTTCACCCGCGTGGCAGTTTTTTTCCCGTTCCCGTTATTTTTTCGGGATAAAAAGTAGCCTTTATGTTAATCCAGGTTACAATCTATTTTTATTCCAAATTTCATCCAAATCGGTCAATTGGTTAGAGCATGAAAGAGTAACAAACATCCATCCATCCATACTTACGAACTTTCGCGTTTATAATATTAGTAAGTAGGATGTATTTACAAAACAAAAAAACGAGTGTGCTTTAGACCACACGACTAAAGTAAAACTTTAATATACGAAACGTAACTGGCTATGAGAGAAAGAGAGAAAGAACAGTGCTTTCATACCTCCTCCATGGTAATCAGACGTTAAACGCAACCTGGTTGGAAGTCGCATTAGAAGTATTACTTCAATAAGTATTCTATCAGTCATCTGGTTCCTATAGTACAAGCTATGCTTAGTTTAGGGCTAAATGGTGTGTATATTGTTTTTTGCGATATATCTTGTAATTTCTTGTCGTTCAATATCGTGGTACGGGGTAGACTAGTCCTGTCATAATTTTATTTGTACTGTTTGGTCGTGGATGGGAGGTTTTATCGTAATGTATGTATACTGTGTGACTTTTTAATGGGGCGTATATTGTAGGGGTGTATTTGATGACACGCAAGATGTTTGGTGGGATATGTAAATGCATGGTGTTCTGTTATTTGAAATGTTTACAGCCTTTTACGGGGTTCAATGTCTTAATATTGCCAAGGTTTCTTGAATGATGAACATCAGTGGTTTTGTGGGAGCGACCCTGCTCTCTGATCCTAAGGTCGTGGGTTCAAATCCGGTCACCGATGGTGAAAAATTTATGCGCTGAATGCCAATGCTTTTGACGACCGATGTGGCGCGGCGGACGAATGTCCGCCTGTGACGCAGAAGGTTGCGGGTTCAATTCCCGCCTTGGGATAAACGTTTGTACGATCTGCAAATATTGATTCCGGGTGTTCTGGGTATTTTCTATGTATATTAAAAAATATCTTTGTATGTAATGTATTGTATTAAGTATATCAGTCATCAGACTGTAAGGACAGAGAAGGATGGCATGCCTTAGGGGAGGCTTTTACCCAAACGGGGTCCATACATTAAATAAGTAGTTACCAATTGTTATCGTTCAATGTGTACTATGCATGGAATTAAATAAAGCTTTATTATTATTATTATTATATCAGTCATCTAGTACCCATAACACAAGCTCTGCTTAGCTTGGGGCTAGATGATGCTGTGTGGATTGTCCAGCAGTATTCATTTATTTTATTTATATTCTTAAGGTTGTGGTTGGCTCGTAGCACTTGTCGTAGCGCTCGTAGAGGTTAATGCTACGGCGTAGATTTACATTGCTACGCAGACAGTTATTTTTTTACAGTAACTTTTATAGAGTTCTAAAAAGGCTTATCCGAGCTCTAAACCAAGTATATGGGATCTATAATTGATATATTTTGTTTGTTAAACATACGTAAATTATTACACCCAGACAGGACAAACATCCTTTGTTAATTTCCATGGAGATCGCACCATAACCATACCAAAAATGAGATTCTAACCTGTATGCCTCAGGTTAATGGACGCAGAGCAGTGTATTGTAGGGCACGTTCCTAACGAACGTGACCTAGAAGGTAATACTTTTAAGGCACTTAACATCAGGTGGGGCATATGCTTGTTCCGTCAGTAACTTGTATAAAAAAATTATAAAGTTCTGGTATAGATTAGTAGTATAAAAGTAAAAGTATGTAAAAACTTCTAATTCAATGACTCAGTTGATTGTTTTCTTTAATTATCTGTGTTCAAGGAAAATATAAAGCTTTAAATAACTGCTACAAAGGCTTTGTTGTGTAGCTAAATAACTATTGTTTGCCGATTTATATTTTTGAGAATACGACATTAATCTTTTTATAAATATTTAAGCGCGTTTTTAGGATTCCGTACGCCAAAGGGTAAAACGGGAGGGACCCTATTACTAAGACTCCGCTGTTAGTCTGTCCGTCTGTCACCAGGCTGTATCTCATGAACCGTGATGGTTAGAGAGTTGAAATTTTCACAGATGATGTATTTTCGTAGCCGCTATAACAACATTTAACTCATTTCTGTTTCTATTTATTACGTCGTGAAATTTATAACTAAGCATAAAAGTCTTTTATATACCAACTAAACTACACTATATGCCATACCTATTTCTGCCGCCAAGCAGCTTGCTGTGTTCCGGTTTGAAGGGTGTGGGTGCCGGTGTAATTACAGGCACATGAGGTTTGATGTATTGTGCAGTGTTTTGTGCATTGTCAGCAGTGTATTGTGGGTTACGTTCCTAAAGAGCGTGACCTTCAAGGTAATGCTTTGTTATAGGCGATGGTAGCCACTTAAAATCAGGTGGGCCATATGCTTGTTCCATCAGCACATTGCATAAAAAAAAACTATACTAGCGCTAAAAGTAGGTAATGCAACGCTTTTGAATATAACTTCCTACCTCGTAACCAAATAGTTACACGCACCTCGAGTGTCACACAAACAGCATGCAGATAAGAGGGTTGTATGTTATTACATTACCGAAGGTGGGCCCTGTCTGAATAGGGCTGACAATCAAACAAACATTTCTGTGTTGCGGTATAAATAGTACTGCAGCAAGTGGTTTCACAGCTAAGTTAATAAAAACTCTGCCTTCTGTATGTAGGTTGTAGGTTCGATCCCTACCGAGGACAAACATTTCTGTGATGAACATAGATGTTTGTTCTCTATCTGGGTGTTATTGTTGTAATTCTAGCAGTAAAACATGGCTGAGATTTGTTTATATTTAGTGACAAATATATTAGACAACATATACTTTATAATAAAAAAAATGTACTATAAGTAAATTATAAAGTATTTAATAGGCTACTAAACATAATGTATATCACAGTTATATTGTATTCTAAGCATGTATTTGAGTAAAAAAAACGAATAAGTATTCTATCAGTCATCTGGCCATAGTACAAGCTATGCTTAGTTTGGGGGTTAGAGGATGTTGTGTCAAATGTCCATAAACAGTAGTAGTAGAGCTCTTAGTGAAGGGCTCGTTCGGGGAAGTACTACCACCATGCCTATTTCTGCCGCCAAGCAGCGCAGCGTGTTCCGGTTTGAAGGAAGTGGGGGCCGGTGTAATTACAGGCACATGCAGCTTTACACTTGTATGCCTCAGGTTGATGGACGCAGAGTATTGCATTCTAAGGCACGTCTCTTACCAACGAAATTTACAAGACAATGCTTTGTTATAGGTGATGGTAACCACTTAAGATCGGCTATCTGCTTGTTCCATCAGCAAGTCAAATATGACCAGTGGATTAGGCTTAGTTATTACGCAGAAATCACGGTCAAAACTTGGTGCACTGACAACCCTAACTTGAAACCCATCCTGATATAGGAATGGGGTAACAAACCTTTGTTATAAAACCCTTAAAGTTAGCTTACAAATTTTTCTTTTGTAACAATTTGAAAGGTTCCGTATATTTTTTTTATACAATTTTCTGATGGATTCATTAAGTGGTTACCATAACCTATAACAAAGCACTGCCTTGTAGGTCACGTTAGTTAGAACGTGCCTTACAATACACCTGCGTCCATCAACCTGAGGCATACAGGTGTTAAGCCTCATGTGCCTGTAATTGCACCGGCACCCACACCCTTCAAACCGGAACACAGCAAGCTGCTTGGCGGCAGTAATAGTGAAATATACGAGTATACCTAGAGTACAATATAGAATTTTTATATGAATAATAAAAAATAGTTGGTAAAAATATGTGAATCTAAAATACTTGTTACCTACATATTTTTTTGCAAATAAATGAAATGAAAAGAAATATGTTATGGCTATTTGATAAGGCTTGGGATAAAATTGAAATAAATAAGTTATTAGTAGGACAGCTCAATAACTTTTATTCCAGACTACATAAATAATTGTACATGAGAAATATTTTATAGTCCTTAAAAATATAAGCACCGTTTACTTATTACCAGCTGTTTTGGCATATTACATGCATTTATCGTATTGGATACGCATTTTTGTATGTAACCGACTCAGAAAATATCCACATGTGATCCACGCTTTTTGTGTTTTCTATCCAAAAACACGTGTTCCACCAACACTATACACGCAAATCTCCCAGGCCCTAAGCTACTGACAGTCGTACCTAAATGATGGCATGAAGATGCAAATATTAGTAGTTAGAATCAAAATCCCAGGCCCATTATAATAATGTTATTTTGTTCACAACATATCGATTAAATGCACATCCTGAAAGGTCCCGGGTACCTGTCCCTCACTAGGTAGGACCTCACGCTTCTCACGCCAGTAGCTCTGAGACAGCCGAGCCGAACGGTCGTGTCCTTGCTGATTTCCCGCGCTTTAACTTGTCAGAGTGACATTTCTGTGGCAGTTGACAGTGTGTGCTTTTTATTTGGATTGACACATCATATTCTACCAGGTAAATGTTTATTGGAGTAGAAAATTATTGTAAATTGATATGGATGTGGAAAATTAGTATATATAGATGTAGATACAGAAATAATGTGACTTTGAATTGAACGTCAAACAAAACCATTGAGTGGGTAGTTTGTTTGAAGAATTACCTTTTTTGATCCGCTTGCTTTTATGATGTAAAAATAGCCACTTGTAGCTATTTCCTTTTCACAAACTCAAAGGGAAGCTTGTCTGACTTTTAAATTTTTATTATGCTTGAAAATAAGACAGGAAAGGGTAGCTAAACCATTGAATGGGTTGTAATAAAGCTAAGGAATAAAATGCTTATATTGCCGGGGTTTTTATTGAAATATCTACATTGCTCAACCATTCTGTGTATAAGTTTTCGAGTTAGTTGACTGTCTGACTGATTTGTAGACAACGTGCAGCCTGAACTCCTAGCTCCTAAAACACAGTCTGAACTAGTTCGGGAGCCTATGGATTCATTACAATGTGCTATGTATAATGTCAATAAAGTGCGTTTGTATTTGTATTTGAACAGATGTTTGATGAGATTTGAAATGATCAGGGTATACAGTTTATCTTGATGCGTAGAGCTGTCTCCAAGCGTGGTGGTCCAAGCTTAGAATAGGACTCCACCTGTCATGGATGTACAGGCATCTAAGAGAACGCACTACCACCACCTCTGGGGGAGCTTATGTCCAGCAGTGGACTTATTAAAGCTACTGAGGGAAAATTAGTACAAGGCAAATTTTGTAAAATTGTTCGCTGTTTACAGCCCCTATTTGGGCTACAAGTATATTATCTTTTTTGTAATCGATCTAAAAAAATGATTTATATTTGAACCGAACTTAACAGGACTACAAGGCACCTAAAGATGCTCAAACGTTACGATAGCGTTTTTATGATAATTTTTTTTAAAACTGCACGTTATTCTTGATAAATTTTCTATGTGGCTTAGACATTGTCCAATAAATGGGATAGCCCGTTCCTCGAGCACTGCAATCGGATAATGATGAAGTAGTTTCATCAATAACTGGATTGCAGTGCTTGAAATTATTATTATTTTTTAATATTCAAACTGATACTAACATAGAATAAGTTTTGACTAACATAATATGGACCTAAAATTGATTTTTGTGTTGTCTGAAATAAATGAATTTTAATTTTTTAATTTTAATTTAATTTAGACATTGAACCTGACGTATATAAATAACTAGCGGCCGCTCGCAGCTTCGCCCGCGTGGCAGTTTTTTTACGGTTCTCGTTATTTTTTTCGGGATAAAAAGTAGCCTATATGTTAATCTATGTTTATTCCAAATTTTATCCAAATCGGTCTACTGGTTAGAGCGCAAAAGAGTAACAAACATCCATCCATCCATACTTGCAAACTTTCGCGTTTATAATATTAGTAGAATTCAACATTGTATGATATAGCGAAACAGCTTTTTCTGTCTGTTAAAATAGCATCACGCGAACAAGTCACATATGACTCAACTATTAAATATAATGTAGTTACTGCCTCGTTACAGGGAATATTGAGGGTTTTAGGGATAAAGGCAAACAGGAAGCAATCTCAAACCGGAAATTATTTGGTTTGTTATTAATTTAGCTGGCAGATGTTTTAATTCAATATGCTCCTTTTGTGATGAAGTAATTAAATAATCGATATACCAATAATTTTGTCTTTTGTCCTTTGTCCAAGAACCATTGTCCTGACTGACTGACATATAGACATCGAACAGCCTAAACTGCTGGTTGTAGAAATTTGAAATTTTCACGGTACATTAGTCTTGGTACATAGAAATGTACTAAGAAAAGTATTCTCGCAATTCAATGGGTACAACAGGGGTTAAAGTTTGTAGAAAAAAACTTCACGCGGGCGAAACCGGGCGTATTTCGCTAGTATTGTATATATATCTGCATAATTTATACAATAGGTACTTTTTAGCTCCGGAATAAGTGAGGCTTAACACCTGTATGTCACGTTGATGGACGCTGAGCAGTGTATCGTAGGGCACGTTTGTAACAAGCGTGACCTACGGTACAATACTTTATTATAGGCGATGGACACCACTCAACATCAGGAGGGCCATCTGCTTGTTTCATCAGCAAATTTTATAGTGGTTACCATCACCTATAACAAAGCATTGCTTCGTAGCTGCAGCGTGTCCCTCGATGCACTCAGTGTCCATCAACCTGAAACATACAGGTGTTAAGCCTCATGTGCCTGTAATAACACCGGCACCCACACCCTTCAAACCAGAACACAGCAAGCTACTTGACGGCAGAAATAGGCATGGTGGTAGTACTTCCCCGGACGAGCCCAAAGATGCAAAGATCTGATGATTATTATTAGTAAAACAAAGACACTAACGATACAGCAGTCATTTTGCCATCGATTTTCTTCCCGCATATACTTTCTCATGTCTGTTTGCAACGACGAGCTCAATAATACAAGGCTGTAGTTTCTAAAAAGCGGTGGTCGTAATATGACAGAGTCCGTATAGCGGATATAATTTACATTATATGATCATACAAAAAAACGGTAGGAACCAAGCCGTAAGTTTCTTGCCGGTTCTTCTAGGCTTGGTCGCGAGGAACTGGCGCTTAGATTCACCTAGATTTAAGACGTTTCAAGATGATCCCTGCGGATATTACTGAATAAATGATTTTTGACTTTGACTTTGATAACGTAGTTTTAAACCATACACTCTGGTAAAGTCAAAGTCAAAAAGTAGTAAAGTTTTGGATCTAGGTGAATCTAAGTGCCAGTTCCTCGCGACCAAGCCTAGAAGAAACTTACGGCTTGGTTCCAACCGTTTTTTTGTATGAACCTAAAATTATTACAAAATAAAAATAATAATGTAAATAATGATGACCCAGTAGGTAACCCTAGTTATAACAATGTCACGTGATCAACCACGTGATCTACCTCGTGATGTTTTCATAGCTTTATGTCATCTCCATGCATTTAAACATTTTTTACTACTGATATCATTATCAGAATGCGAGTTTGCGTGGAGACCACGTGGTCTACCACGGTGGTGGAATATATATATATTTTGTGATTTTCAAAATGATTAGATATTACCTACTTACATCAATATAATAAATTCTTAGCCTTACTAATAATTTCGGCATTATTTCGAAATTGTTGCAAACGTGTTTTCGATTTAAGACGTTTTACCCTTTGGGTACGGAACTTTAGAAACGGTGGCATTGACTTAGAGGATATTCTTGCTTGTCTTGGTCAAGTGGAACTGAACGGTAACCGTGAGCTCGATAGTTTTTCATGCCATTATCCGTACCATGAGCCACCAAATAGCTCAATCTGAACAGACCCGAACAGACCCAAACAATTCAAAATTCGTTAGATACTAAAATTTTATGTTAATGAACTGAAAAGATTGTCTTTTTTTACAAAAAAATCTGAAACAATGCTATCTGTCAAGCATGATAGCAAAGGTAATTTTGACATCGTTTTTGACAGTTTGTATTCGTGATAAAAAAGCTTACGTTAAAATGTTAAAATGTCAAACTTTATGAATAAATCGTATTTTATAAAATGTTCCAAACTATAATAGCATTTCCCTTGCAAAGTGGGTACATTATTATGTTCTTAGTCATATAAATCCTACACACTGTACACTTCATACCTAGCTACAAATTTTATAAAAACAAATAAATGAGTTTTATATTATCATTATTATAATTAGTCTAGGAGTAAATCTTTTAATTTGAGTTTTTACAAAAACAAACAAAACGTAAATCATTTACGAAAAACTGTTATAAACAGTAAATTATCCATGGTACAGTCTTTTTCATGGGATTGTTCATGTCGCAAACAAGCCAGAGGCACCACTGTCGTGATAAATATTTTATGCCAAGCTACGAGGCCAGACGTCTTAAATTTGGGCAAATGTAGTTTTATGTCCTTCCCCTACCAACTGTTCCTGAAGATTTTTATAAAACCCTGAAATTAACCGATTTGACGACCGATGTGGCGCGGCGGGTAATGTCCGCCTGCGACGCAGGAGGTTACGGGTTTGATTCCCGCCTTGTGGGCCTCACGGTGGAGGGTAGTGCACGCATGTTTTACGATGAATTCTAGCTTATAACTTATAATATCTTAGCATAACGTACTAATTGCTGTTATTTTACCTACTCTGTTATATAAACTAGCGGCCGCTCGCAGCTTCACCCACGTGGCCGGTTTTTCCCCATCCTATTATTTTTCGGGATAAAAAGTAGCCTAAATGTGAGTTCAGGTTGCAATCTATAATTATTTCAAATTTCATCCAAATCCGTCCACTGGTTAGAGCGTGAAAGAGTAACAAACATCCATCTATCCATACTTACAAACATTCGCGTTTATAATATTAGTAGGATAGATAAAATTACAAACTCAGTTTCATCCAGTGCATGCCTTACACATCGCAGCTGACTTAAACGAAAGTAAATAAGTGAGAACCAATGGTAGGAATCTCTTATTGTGAGTGTCTACATAATTAATGAAAATCCTTGCAAGAAATGGAAATACCAAAAATTGGTCAACTACACGAGTATGTTTTTTCCCATAATTCGTATCAAAGCGTAGTAGTAGAGCTCTTTGTGAAATGTCAAAGTCAAATTAAAAAAACATTTATTCAGTAAAATCCGCAGGGATCATGTTGAAACGTCTTAAATATAGGTGAATCTAAGCGCCAGTTCCTCGCGACCAAGCCTAGAAGAACCGGTAAGAAACTTAGGGCTTGGTTCCTACCGTTTTTTCGTATGACCGTCGTAAATAGCGGGATTTCGTATGTAAAGGCTCGGCCTACGAAGAACTACCACCACACCTATTTCTGCCGCCAAGCACTTGCTGTATTCCGGTTTGAAGCAAATTAAAGTGGCTATAGATAGGCTTGTAGAACCTACCACCGCTGAATAAAGGTTCTCCAATTCTGTCAACGAACCGGATGACGCTGTTACCAGATTAACCGACGTCATTGTTAGGATCGCGGGAAGCCAGTAGATGGAAATGGTTTAAAAATATATATTGAGTAAGTATCATTTATGTAAGTGTCTATATAATTAATAAAAATCCTTTCAAGAAATGAAAAAAATTTACGAAAGTTGGACTCAATTTGGAAATTACTTCATGGCACGTATCCCCTATACGTGCCATGAAGTAATTTCCAAATTGAGTCCAACTTTCGTAAATTATGTCTATGTCAAAGTCAAAGATCATTTATTCAGTAATATCCGCAGGGATCATCTTGTCCAGCAGTGGACTTCTACAGGATTAATGGACGGTATATTTTAAACAAATTGAATAAATGTCTGAGCAAATTATTCCACGCGCTAAACGCTTGAAAGTTTGTGGGGTGTAAAGATTTTTTCTTAGTCTGTATTCAACGAGAAATTCTGGTAGACGTTTTTATTGATTTCGTGTGGAACTGAGATCAACAGTGTATTCGCTAAGATTTTTCTCGGGCGAAGCTACAATCAAGAGGGTGATATATATTTTTTTACCGAAAGAGAGATGGGTGGATGAGATTAGTAAGATAGATAGTAGATAGAAGATAAAAGTGAAAGAAAGAAACGCTTTGAACAAAATGGAGAGGTCTTGACTCGTAGAGAGGGCCTTAATAAATTTATTTCATTATATAAATTATTAATTATAACGTAGGTATTTATTTTTAAATATTATTTACTTCGCGAGTCCGACTCGCACTTGGCCGGTTTTTTTGTACTTTTATGTTGAGGAAGTATTTAAGAGGCTTTGTTGTGCTTTATTTTTATGACAGCCGTCACAGCAGTAGTACTAGTAGTATAAGTCGGTAGTAGTTCTACCTTTTGCGCTGTAGGTCAAGGTTCGATTCCCACCAAGAACAGACATTTGTGTGATGAACGTAGATGTTTGTTCTGTGTCTAGGTGTTAAATTGTATTCTTAGTTTATATTTGAAAAAAAGTATATAATAATAATAATGCTGGACAATCCACACAGGATCATCTGGTCCCAAGCTAAGTAGAGCTTGTGTTATGGGTACCAGATGACTGATATACTTAATACATTACGTATATAGATATTTTAGTTATCATAGAAAATACCCAGAACGCCCGGAATAAATATTTGCAGAATTGAACCCGCAACCTACTGCGTCGCAGGCGGGCATTCGCCCACCGCTCCACATCGGTCGTCATTCTCTTAATCATCACATAGTACTAGTACTCTGACTACCTCCATCTGACTAAATCCATTGAGTAGTTTTTGCGTGAGAGAGCAACAAACATCCATACTTACAAACTTTCGCATTTTTATTAGTAGGATAGGATTTATTATGTTCCGTAAACATTTACATGTCTAACAAATATTAACGCGAAATGAAATGTTGTGTAATTATTACAATACCATCGTATTTATAGAAGAGGTATCTTGTCATGTTTATTTTGAGTATTATCACGTCTTGATTTTCTGTTTCTATTTTTAAACGACTTGTTGATTGAACAAGCTGATGGGCCACCTGATGTTAAATGGTACTTTTGAGAAAACGGTAAATATAAGAAAGTGAATGAACACGAGGCTTTGAAGATGTGTAACAGTCCGAATAAAGAAGTAATAATAATAATAATAATAATGTGTTTTTATTGACATAAAGTTTTACAATATAAAGTTTTGAATCCAAAGGCTCCCGAACTAGTAAAAAACTGTGTTTCAGTATTTTGGATAGAAACGGGATATTTACCATGATTTTTGAGTTTCATTGTTTCCCGATATTTCGGCACAGTTGCATGCGCCATGATCACGGGTCGAACTAAAAAAAAAAAAAAAAAAAAAAAGGGGTTTGTTTAAAAAGTTATATTGTGTTTCAGTAGTAAGTAGTTCAACTATTTGGCTAAATATTTGGTACACATCTAAATTTTGGAGTAGTTAGTAAGTACGTGACAGGTTGCAAGCCCATTGCCGCTGCTAGAACACTAACTGGTTTCCTCACAGTGAAGTAACAATTGTTACTTCACTGTTTGAGAGCACTTAGCATTGAGCACAAACATTTTTCGAACAGAAAAATTCATTGGTGCACGACCGGATTTGAACCTACGACCTTAAGATTAGGAGGCGAGTTCCTACTCGACCACCGGTGCTCTCATAATAATAAAATATAGAACACAGAACACAAAAACCAATAACTGAATTACTGAAACCAAAATGAAACTGAACCAAATGCAAAATATATGTTTTATTCATGAATTTTTTAATAATTTCGTTCTAAATTTAAATTCTCGGAATTAGTCATAAATACCATGAAATGTTACAATCCAGTCACGGTTACTAATCCAATATTCAAATTAAAAGAAAGCCGGCACCCGCGTTTGTTAAAAAACCGGCCAAGAGCGAGACAGACTCGCGCACGAAGGGTTCTATATCTATAGTAAAAACGGCAAAAAATCACGTTTGTTGTATGAGAACCGACTTCAATATTTATAATTTTAATTAATATTTTATTTGACCTCGATAACATTTGAATAACATTTATAGGTGTTAGAGCACCGGTGTGTTAGAGTGACCCCACCTTTTGATACTTTGGGTTCGAATCCGTTCGTGTAAATACCAGTGCTATCAAACGGTGAAGGAAGCCATCGTGAGGAAACCAGTTAGTATTCTAAGAGCGGCGATGGGGTTGCAACCTGTCACGTATAGAATGTAATATTTGGATAAATCTCTACCTACCCTATACTTTGATCTTTATGTACCTTACCCAGATCCTTGAATGTTTTTAAAGGAGCAAATACTACTTTACGTATTGATATCTATCTTATAAAGAATTAGGCATTATTCCAAATTAGGAATAATATACTTATTATTCTCTTGGTATGATTGCCTAATATAACTCCTCAATAACAGAAGGCCCATCAAAGTTATGCTCAGTTCCGTAAACGCTGAGCAGCAAAATTATTGATCGAAACTAAGAGAGATAACGCGGCAAGCTATAAACCGCGTGTTCATGGTTCAAATACAGTCCTTAGGCTATCGTGGTTCACGGCAGGCAACAAAATAAATAAATTTTTGTCGACATTTTCACACAACATCATCTAGCCCCAACCTAAGTACCTATAGCTTTACTACTTTTGACGACCGATGTGGCGCGGTGGGCGAATGTCCGCCTGCGACGCAGTAGGTTGCGGGTTCGATTTCCGCCTTGAGATAAATGTTTGTACGATCTGCAAATATTTATGCCGGGTGTTCTGGGTTTTTTCTATGTGTAATAAAAAATATCTATGCATGTAATGTATCATAACACAAACTCTGCTTAGCTTGGGGCTAGATGATGCTGTGTGGATTGTTCAGCATTATTAATTTATTATAAATTAATTAATTTACTATGGAAACCAGATGACTGATAGAATATTTTCATACTTTTTTTTGTAACTTGTTAACATACTTAGGCCTTTAAGAGTCTTAGTAATAGGGTCCCGATTTACCGTTTGGGTACCGAACCCTAAAAAACAGCCCCTATTCTATATTGTTACTCTAGGATGCAGACAAACTCACATTAAACTCAGCCTTTATACATGTATGCGTTGGTTTGACTGCAACCTCTGTGTATTGGAAAACTTTCTGAACGGAACTCTTAGCATACTAGAAGTAGGTATAACAAAGGCAAAATAAAAGCTATATTTGGATGAGAAAAGGTATACAGGTTTCTAATTGTTTTTTAATTAAAATATTGACTTATCGACGACCGATGTGGCGTGGCGAGCGGATGTTTGCCTGCGACGCAGGTGGTTGCAGGTTCCATTCCCGCTTTGGGATAAATGTTTGGACGATCTATAAATATTTATTCCGGGTGTTTGGGGTATTTTCTATGTATAATAAAAAATATCTATGTATGTAACGTATTGTTTTAAGTATATCAGTCATCTAATACCCATAACACAAGCTTTGCTTAGCTTGGGACTAGATGATGCTGTATGTAGGTAACAAAATGTAAGTAAATTAAGTAAATTACATAGAATAACAACCAAGATACACAAGGTTGTTTCACCCTGGTTTGGTTTCAATTTGAAACAGGTATAAACACAGAAGATCCTATTTATAAACAGTAATAACTTTAAAAATTAATCTTCCTTAAATTATATTTCCACAAAATGTTGAAAGTCAACAATTTTAATCACCGTTGAACAAAGGGTCAAAAGCCACCCTTAAAAGGGTTAATTCATTATTGTAAAAAGAAACCCTTAAACAGGAAATAAGGTAGTTAGCACCAGTCAGAGCATTTTCTAATACATAACAATCTTTTTTAGATGCTTTATTGAACAATTAGATAGCCTACCTGATGTTAAGTGGTTACCGTCACCTATAAAAATCATTGCAAGCATGAACTGCTCTGTTTTCATAAACTAATACTGAGCCAGGGACCTAATTGACCCCACTACACTATCTTCTACTACTGTTCCTTAACAGCCACTTACTTACGTACTTCATTCAAGGTACGTATGTAGATAACTACAGAGTTGATAATGCGCGCGTTTCGCTAGTTAATGATGTGTCTGTTTGGGTTCATAAAAAGCTTTTCTTTGGTGTTGTTTTGCACTGTCAAAAACAACACCAAAGTTTCCGTTGCTATAATATACAGATATCATTGTGTTTTTTTGTACTAAGTAACGGATTCCAGACTTGTACGATGCCCTCGTATTCATTTTTTCGGGTCTGTTCGGGTCTGTTCGGGCCTGTTCGGACTGAGTTTATGGTGTAGATTAAAAGGCAAACAAACTATCGAGCTCATGGTTACCCTTTACGCGTCTAAATTAAATCAGTGTGTATCACACAAGGTTTTCAATTGATGTGCCGTAATCCTGTTATTCAATAAAGGTGTGTATACGATTCACCTTGTTCTATTGCTTCCCTATGGTACTCCCCCACAATATCTAAGTACCTCGACGCTTGCTATTTGGATTGCTTGGCTCTTATATAATAATAAATAATAATAATAACTTTATTGTGGACAAAAGCTAGCAATTAAGCTAGAACTAAAAATACTTATATACTAATACAAAAGAAAAGAAACTAAAAATCATTGTCCTACAATGGGCGGTCTTATCGCTGGACGCGATATCTTCCAGACAACCGTATAAAACTAAGTAACACAGTAAGAAAAAAGAAACGAAAAAAAGAAACAGTACAAACAGTAGGAAAAAAACTAAGTCTAAGTTTACATATAAGAATGTAGTGCAACTAACAACAACAACATCTTAAATCCATAGAACACAACAACTGACTCCAGCCCCTGCACTAGTTTAGAACTGTATCTAAATCTCTAAATATATTAATTAATCTGTGAGTAGCAAGCTAAGCTGATGGTTTGGATTTCAGGATATAGATAATTGAGCTATAAATTTATGTAAGTAGGTATTTAATAATTTCATATAATTTGACTTTGTATAAATTTACATTGTAAGTAATGACTCAATTAGGGATATTTTATAGTAGGACATAATGGAATATCTTATATAAACCCCAACACTAAGAATATTGTATTTGTATCCATGTTCAAGCAAATAAATTTCTGATTTCTGATTTCTGGAATTATTTCTATTTCTATTTCTAAGCCTTTTTTTTACTGTTGCAAAGCAACAGCATGTCCTCTTGACACATAGGCCTCTTCCAGTACTTTCCACTGTTGTCTGTCTCGTGCAAGTCTAGTCCATAACGGTTACCTGCAACTTGTTTGAGGTCGTCTGACCATCGTTTTCGTGGTCTGCCTTGGTTCCTTTTGGAGCAGACGCGAGGGGGGGCGAGGGGAATTAATTATACACGTATATAAATAAAGTTTTCAATCCCTTCGGTTAAAAATATCGTCATAAGTTCAAGGCTTGAACGTGAAAATGGCACGTAAACCCATCTAACTTTTCGTTTGAAAGTGATCCTTATGATTTGAATAAAATAAGTGTATTAGAACCATATCATGTATAGTTAGGTAAAATAAGGATAAGGTGAGTGTAATAAGACCTTTTTCGAATACTCAAGAAACGTGTAAAGTTACCTACAACAGATAAATAATAATAATGCTGGACAATCCACACAGTATCATCTAGCCCCAAGCTAAGCAGAGGTTGTTATGGGTACTAGATGACTGATATACTTGATACAATACATTACATACATATTTTTTATTATACATAAAAAATACCTTTACCTAGCCTATGTGTTATTCTGATGTATAAGCTATACATATCATATACTTTTTCTTTTACTGTAAATAAGATAAATTACAGTATTTCAGCCGTTTTTAACAGGTACAGTAAGCTGCACTAGAATGTATACAATTTGTAACTTTCACAACGGTATTCCAGCAAAACAATGAAATCTTACACCACAAAAACTAAAAAATCATGAAATTAGTTGATGACTTCACTTATTTTTTGAATAATTGTCGTAAAAGTGTTTTAAGCAGCGCTGTAAAACCATTTTGGAGGTTACATACAAGTTGTGTACATTCTACTGCAGCTGACTGTACCTGTTAAAGACTAATTACTATTGAATGAAACGAACGCCTATTGCTATTATTATTATAAACGCCCTTATTCTTTGTAACGATACCTATAATTTTTGTTTTATGACCTATGTAATTTGCATGTTCTTTTTATAATCGGTCCGCTCTACTCTGTTGCAACACCCTTACTGGGTATATTATGTGTATTGGCACGAAAAATTGTATCTAGTCCTAAGATCTGACAATGTTAAACCAACTTACATAATAAGGCAATAAACATACTGAATACTGAAGACTGATGCAATACTGACATTTATCTAATTTACAGTATAAGAAAAAGTATTCCGTTTTCTTAAATACTTGAAAGGGTCACATTCCTAGGACCCAATGTATTTCAATCGTTTGATAAACCAACACAATAATCTATATTATACTAGTGTGCGTCCGGGCTATTTGTAAAGAGATACTGTCATGATGACACACGACATGTCATGACATGTGACATCCGTCCCTGTCAGCCCCACGCCGACAGATTACTATTACATAATCTACAGGCGGGGGACATTGTCCCTGTCTAGTTAGGGGTGGAGAGTGGCCAATCAACCTTAAAAAGGGTATTGTTAATTTCAAAAATAATCCTTCTAATCTATAATATAAAAATGAATCGCAAAATGTTCGTGAGCGCATAACTCAACAACGCCTGAACCAATTTGGCCAATTCTTTTTTTAAAATGTTTGTTGAAGTTCAAAGATGGTTTTTACGGCGAGAAAAATTCGAATAATTGCCGGAAAACCCCTAAAAACAGCCCCTTTCTTTTTCCCATACAAACGTTTTCTAACTAAAACGAGCTTTATTGCTATAGCATAAAGTTCATATTGAATTACAAGCACCCACTGTTGTTTAAACAATGTAGGTATGTTCCTAACGTCAAAGAGTCAATTTGCACTTTATTACCTCTGCACAAAGTTCAAATTCAATCATATCTATCAAAAAAGTGTGCGTTGGAGCACAGATAAACAAAAAAAAGAAAACGAAATCGAATAGTTCAATTTGGTCGTCTTCGCGATATTATTTCATTTGTTTTACTTTAAAATGCATTAGTTTTCAAGTCATTACAATAGTCAAACAAAACCAGCGTTACCAAAAGAGTTTTATTATTTTAAATTTTTATTATTTCATATCCTTATTTTAAATACGGCTTGAAGGATTTAACTCCAAGTCATATCAAATTTAAAAAAAGTTGAAACAAGACAAACTGTCAATGTCAGTGTTTTTTTTTCTTGGATTTTCGTTTACCTACTCTAATGTTTGCAGTTTGCTTTTGTCAATTGATACACGAAACAAATTCGTACCTATATAGTAGTTTGTGCAGTGTTTATTGTGACAAAATAATCTATACAAATAAATAAAATTGAAGTGTCTGTTTGTAATATTAAAATAACCGCTTTTTACTACATGCATATGAATGTATATGCGATACATATACCAAAATAGCATTTTTTTTAATGTTTGTCTGTCTGTCTGTCTGTTTGTTCCGGGTAATCTCTGGAACGGCTGGACCGATTTCGACGGGACTTTCACTGGCAGATAGCTGATGTAACAAGGAGTAACTTAGGCTACTTTTTATCCCGAAAAAATAACGTGAACGGGAAAAAACTGACACGCGGGCGAAACTGCGAACGGCCGCTATTTTATACCGTATTAACGCCATCTGTTGGCGGATGGATGGAAGTGGCTAGCTTTATTCTTTAGCAAGTTGTTACGAGAAGAGGCGATCCCGGACGAATGGTGCAACAGCTCGCTGGTGCCCATCTTCAAAAACAAGGGTGATGTACAGGATTGTAACAACTATAGAGGAATAAAGCTCATGTCACACAGTATGAAAATTTGGGAAAAGGTTGTAGCGCGACGGATGAGAGAAGAAAGTGAGGTATCACAGAACCAGTTTGGATTCATGCCTGGGCGCGGGACTATGGATGCCATCTTTGCGCTTCGTCAACTTTGTGAGAAACACAGACGAGTACACAAAAATTTGCATATGGTGTTCATAGATCTTGAGAAGGCGTATGATAGAGTACCCCGAGAGGTTCTGTGGTGGAGTATGAAAGTTAAGGGAGTGCCTGAGAAGTACATACAGCTCATTCGAGCTATGTACGATCGAGCGAGTACTCACGTCCGGTCTGAGGCCGGAGTTACCGCCAAGTTCAATGTGGGTGTAGGCTTGCATCAGGGGTCGGCTTTGAGCCCTTATTTGTTTTTCCTGGTGATGGATGCTCTGACATCAGACATACAGGAAGAAGCACCCTGGTGCATGCTGTTTGCCGATGACATTGTTCTGGTTGGAGAAGATGCGCTTGAGGTCCAGAGCAGACTAGGAAAATGGTGGGATAAATTGGAGAGTGTCGGACTGAAGATCAGTAGAACCAAAACAGAGCATCCGTTTTGTGACTTCGGTGGTCCATCCAATTTTATTCCAATAGCCTTAGATGGTGTATTAGGGATACACCAGTTTGTTCCGATTTCGGTACCTCGGCTCATTGATACAGAGCGACGGCGATATTGGCCGAGACGTGAAGAATAGAATAAATGCGGGATGGATGAAATGGCGACAGGTCTCAGGAACCACGTGTGATCCGAAAATGCCCCTTAAACTTAGGGGGAAAGTTTACAAAATGATCATTAGACCTGTCGTATTGTATGGATCTGAGTGTTGGACAACTAAAGGGACTAATGAAAGAAGGGTACTTGCGGCAGAGATGCTAATGTTGAGATGGATATGTGGAGTTACTAGAATGGACAAGATACGAAATGAGTATATCAGGGGTAGTTTGAAAGTAGCGCCAGTGACGGAAAAATTGAGGAGCAATAGGATAGCGTGGTATGGGCATGTCATGAGGAGGGATGAAAGTCATTTAACCTTGAGAGCGATGAACATCAATGTTGATGGATATGTGGGTAGAGGTAGACCAAAGAAAAGATGGATGAATTGTGTGAAAGATGACATGGATAAGAAAGGAGTGAGTACAGATATGACGGCTGATAGAGGGGAGTGGAAGAAAAGAACATGTTGTGCCGACCCCACATAAAGTGGGATAAGGGCAGGAAGATGATGATAACGCCATCTGTTGGCGACATCGAGTACTACTTCAGTTAAGATTTGTAAGTAAAAATGTTTACCGCCCAACGAAGTGGGCACGGGTCAGCTAGTATTATAAACGCGAAAGTTTGTAAGTTTAGATGGATGGATGGATGGATGGATGTTTGTTACTCTTTCACGCTCTAACCAGTAGATCGATTTGGATGAAACTTGGAATAAACATAGATTATAACTTGGATTAACATATAAGCTACTTTTTATCCCAAAAAAAATGGGAACGGGATGAAAACTGCCACGCGGGCGAAGCTGCGAGCGGCCGCTAGTTTATCTATACTTACTAATATTACAAAGCGGAAAGATTTGATTGTTTGTTTGTTTGCAGTGAATAGGCTTTGAAACTACTGGACCGATTTGAAAAATTATTTCACCGTTGGTAAGCTACACTATCCTCGAGTGACATAGGCTATATAATATTTAAAAAAAATTGTGATCCTTACTAAAACCCGTGGGAAACCGGGACGGACCGCTAGTTAAGTAATAATATTGAAAGGCCAATCAGCTCAGTTGGTAAGCTCTGCCTTCTGTTCCGTAGGTCTACAATAAAATAATTTAAAAAAAAAACGTAATTGCAGTATTTCAGCTCTTTAAGTCAGAGCATAATATATTTTAATTCAGTCGTAATGTAGAATATTCCAAAAGGGTACTGCAGTAATACTTTATAAAAGCTCCGCTGAAGTTGCACTAATAATTCAGGAGAATGAAAAAACTAATTTTCAGAGAGTACTGAGTTATAACAATGAGGCAGTATATCATTCGACCGTCACAGCTTACAAGTAAACGGCGGGTTCACACTGTGTCCCGTTAAAATAAAATCCATTAAATTTGACTACAAAAATAACCAGCAAAGTGCAAGTCGGACTCGCGCACGAAGGGTTCCGTACCATCTGTGATAAAAACAGCAAGAAAATCCCGTGTGTTGTATTAAAGCCCCTTTAATTATTTATTTTGGTAGTGGATTTCTACAGGTTGTTGATGATGAGATACAGTGTTTTTGTTCAATGCCGTGTTAAAAAGCGAGGTTCTGGTTTTAACCGGTATCTCGCTGTCGCAAATTAACATACCCACGCGTACCATAATCCGATCGTTATCACTGTATCGGTCATAATTTATAGATTACGTGGGCATAACGTAAGTGGTAATTTTACTTCAAAGAGCAACGATGGTCTAGTGGAAGCAACCCCGCCTTCTGATCCTTAGGTCGTAAGTTGGGGTCGTACAACAATGGATGTTTCTGTTTAAAAAATGCATGTGCGCAATGCCAGTTCTCTTAAACGGTGAAGGAAAACATCGTGAGGGAATCAGCTAGTATTCTAGCAACGGCGATGGGATTGCGACCTGTCACGTATTGCTGGATGAGAGCCCCCTTGAGTATTTGTTGTTATAGCGGCAACAGAAATACATCATTTGTGAAAATTTTAACTCTCTAACTATTACGGTTTATGAGATACAGCCTGGTGACAGACGGACGGACAGACAGACAGACAGAAAGGCAGCGGAGTCTTAGTAATAGAGCCCCGTTTTACCCTTTGGTTACGGAACCCTAAAAAATACATACAATCAGTAATAGAACCTTTTCAAAGTCGGTTAAAAATAAATAAAAAGGCCTTCCTATAAACGAGTATTAAAGTTTACGTTTTGTCTCTGAAGGGTCACCAATTTGTGAAGTTTGGCAATTTGGGGTCCCCAACCCTTCGGTTTTGACCCCGGGGGCTCGGGTTAACCCCTGGTTTAACCTCGTCCGGGATTTACGTGTTGGATATATAATAATATTCGTTTATTTATATTTTATATTATTATAATTCTACCGGTATTATGAAAAGCACCGGTGGTCTAGTAGAAGTGACCCCGCCTTCTGATCCGAATGTCGTGAGTTGGAATCCGGTAGTAATAATAATAATACATAGAAAATACCCAAAACAACCGGAATAAATATTTGCAGATCGTACAAACATTTATCCCAAGGCGGGAATCAAACCCGTAATCTCCTGCGTCGCAGGCGGACATTCGCCCGTCGCGCCACATTGGTCATTCTTAGGTCGTGAGTTCGGATCAACAATGGATTTTTCTGTTCAAAAAATGTATGTGCGCAATGCCAGTTCTCTTAAACGGTGAAGGAAAACATCGTGAGAGAAATATGTAGATATAAGGTAGATAGGTTAAATATTAGGTGTAAAATATTTGTATATGTAAGCGGCCGCTCGCAGCTTCGCCCGCGTGGCAGTTTTTTTCCCGTTCCTGTTATTTTTTCGGGATAGATAGATAGATAGAAACATTTATTCAGATAAAAGTTAGCCTTTATGTTAATCCAACTTATAATCTATGTTGATTCTAAATTTCATCCAAATCGGTCTACTGGTTAGGGCGTGAAAGAGTAACAAACATCCATCCATCCATCCATGCATACATACAAACTTGCGCGTTTATAATATTAGTAGGAAATTACTTCCGCTATAGAATAAACAAATAAAAAGGAATCTTAGGTTTAAATTATCGATTTTATGTTACTCTCCCATAATTTGCACAGAAATCGTTTATCTGATCTTGTCAAGGCTGATGGCGTTAAATCGATAAGCCATGGAGACGATATGAGAGATACAACCTGTCATCTATAGAATACTAATTAGGTACTTCTATGTATATGTGGGCATCAGTGTAAAACTAAAGTCAAATAATCTTACCTATTCAGATAATCTAAGAATAATCTTCCTATCAGACACAGAATAGACATACGTTCATCACGCAAACGTTTGTTCCCGGTGGGGATCGAACCCACCACTTAAGATGCAGGGCTACAACGAACTGAACTGTGACAGCTGTTAAATATGCTTTTTTATAGGTGATGGTAACAACTTAACATGAGGTGGGCCATCTGCTAAAATGATTGATAAATCTTATCATTTATTCTTTATTTTATGTCGCCTGTCAGTTATTCGACAGACAATTTTGCCAATGACAAGTTGATGAATAAATAGTTTAGGGGAACCTTTATCCAATTTTACGTGGTCAAAATCAGTGACAAAGTTCATACCTTAATACCCACTGGAATAATTCCCTACTATTATTATTACTCCAAGGAACTAACAAGTTTGACCTGATTTCTAGAAATATGCAAAATTTGCTGAAATGTCATCGTTATAATGTGAGTTATAATGTTTTTATTATGTCTTTCTTAATATTACTTTGTGACAGCCGTCACAGCTTAGTTTGTAGTAGCACTACCTTCTGCGCTGTAGGTGGTGGGTTCGATTCCCACCGAGAATATACATTTGTGTGATGAACATAGATGTTTGGGGTGTTATATTGTATTCTATGTATTAAAAAAAGAAGTTAAGTATTCTTTTAACTATCTGGTTCCCATAGTACAAGCCATGCTTACTTCGCCCGCGTAGCAGTTTTTTCCTTTTTCAGTTATTTTTTCGGAATAAAGAGTAGCCTATATATTAATCCAGGTTACAATCTATTATCCATTTAAAATTTCATCTAAATCGGTCCACTGGTTAGAGCGAGAAAGAGTAACAAACATCCATCCATTCTTACAAACTTTCGCGTTTATAATATTTATTATAGGATTTATATTATAAGAGCTCACTTGAGAAGTGAGTTCTTATTTTGTTTTGACAATTAGTGACACTATTTACTAGGTGACATGATTGTAATTGTTGAACTTAAAACTGTTTATAATTTTTTTCTCACTTCGTTAGTAAACAAATGTAGGTAGCTGTATAGTGTATATTCATACGGACAGCTTTTAGCTATGATTTTGTATGTGACTCGTTATCTAGGGGTATCATTTCATCAAAGCTCCTGTAATTAAGCTTTTAATATTTTACGCTCTAATATGATATCCACTGATTGAACATTCATAGTTAATCTAAATAATGTATTAATGAGGGTATTAAATCAATTTATAAAAGGCTAGCTTCAAACTGCGGATTTGCTTGCGTAGTGCCCATGCACTACGCAAGCAAATCCGAATCATTCTAGATTGTGGCCACAATCTAGAATGATTCCAAATTTCATCGAAATCGGTTCAGTGTCCAGAAATATGTGCCAGCTTGCTAGCCGATCACCGTTTTTAAGAAAACCCTCCTATTTTAGAGTCGGCTAAAAGCTTAATTCAAAAATTTAAGGTTTTTTGCTTTTTAGAACTTTGTAAAACTCAAAAAAGTTCTAACCTAAGACACTGAATATTAATTCTTATTGCTTCTACGCTTAGTCAAATTAAAAATGTAATAACCTAAAAAACCACACGTGGTCAGTTTTATTTAAATTTCCATAACACTGAAGAATATTTCAGGCAATTCTGGCCCTTATCACAAGAGTGTAAGGCTTAATATGTTAAAACATGTGTAATTTTCAGCTCTTTTCCTGGTTTTGTGTGCGCTAACAAGGTACGTTCACTTGGTTAAAGCTAGTGTTGTGCTAATGCCACTGCTCTCAAACGGTGAAGGAAAACATCGAAAGGAAACCACCTAGTATTCTATTAGCGGCGATGGTTATGCAACTTGTCATAATATGGAGTACCAACTGCAAAAAGTGGGTATGTACCAAATGTAATATCTAGTTGTATATACTAACAACCCCCCTTTTTTCCCCATTTGTAATTTTTTTCGCAACTTCTTTTGTAGACTGAAGTCCTTAGTTTTCCTTTTAAACTTGATTGAAGTTTGTCGATAGCTAACGCCATAGTAAAGCCCCTCTCTGTTTCTCCCCAATAAAAAATCGCAAGCAACTAAAAACAATAAATAAATCACTTAGCTTGTGTACCACTTTTCGTCAGAAACGGTCGAAATATGCGACTGTTTCCAAAAACAGACAGAATGACGGACAAAAGTATCTGTTGACGTTAAATGTAGATGAAAAGGGATGATTGCACTAGTTAATACATAGCATAAAATAAGTAGGTACCTACAGAACAAGTTTAAACACACGATATATAGTCAGCTGCACTAGAATGTATACAATTCGTAACTTACAGAATGGTTTTACAGCGTTACAATTAATATTTACAGAGAAATATCTCAAAACTTTTTTTTTTTTTTTTTAATAGACCAACCATCCTTTGGCTTCAATCTCACCTGATGGTAAGTGACGATGAAGCCGACGATGAAGTAGGACGGTCTAGAAGACACCTATTCACTCTTGCCTTAAAGAGATCCAGATTAGGTATAGACTAAGTGAACTTATCAGCAAATTTCACGATTTTTGAGTTTTTACTGTTTCAGAGTTTATAGCGTTTTAAAAGTTACGAATTGTATTCATTCTAGTGCAGCTAACTACCTACTGCTTCGCGTAATTCTCGATATTCTTTGAAACTGTCATTTCAGACAGGCCCGATTTCGACAGTCAAATTTTTTAAATCTCGTCTCAGCTCAAAAAAATAACGAGAATACAGTAGTAGTAGAGCTCTTAGTGAAGGGCTCGTCCGGGGAAGTACTACCACCATGCCTATGTCTGCCACCAAGCAGCTTGCTGTGTTCCGGTTTGAAGGGTGTGGGTGCTGGTGTAATTACAGGCACATGAGGCTTAACACCTGTATGCCTCAGGTTGATGGACGCAGAGCAGTGTATTGTGGGTTAGGTTCCTAAAGAACGGGACATTCAAGGCAATGCTTTGTTATAGGCGATGGTAACCACTTAACATCAGGTGGGCCATATGCTTGTTCCATCAGCAGATTGTATAAAAAATACAGGTGTTAAGCCTCATGTGCCTGTAATTTGAACTCACGGTGAAGATTTAAGAACATCCCTACTCTATTTGTAACTTGTTAGCCTTTGAGCTTTGTGAATAATTAAACAAAATGGCGTGTTCGTTTAATGGCGGATGGCTAAATTTAGATTTTGTTTGAACTAAGCTTTTGAGTTATAGTTTTTGAGACTACAATATACTTTATTATTTTACTATTTATACTCAATATACTTCGTGTCCACAAAGGTCAAAATATGTTTTGAATTTGTTTTTGTCTTATATTTGTTACTAGTGGCCCACCATGGCTTTGTACGTGCGTTTGGAGCGTAATCAATGCAAAGAAACATAATATAAATAATCAAATTTTTCTTCTTTATAATATTAGTATAGATTATACCAGGTACTGATAAAACCCTTTCGGCCGTTTCCGCAACTAATTTTTGTTACTTGTTGCGAACGACAACGACAACGACAACGACAACGACAACGACAACGACAACGACAACGACAACGACAACGACAACGACAACGACAACGACAACGACAACGACAACGACAACGACAACGACAACGACAACGACAACGACAACGACAACGACAACGACAACGACAACGACAACGACAACGACGACGACGACGACGACGACGACGACGACGACGACGACAACGACAACGACAACGACAACGACAACGACAACGACAACGACAACGACAACGACAACGACGACGACGACGACGACGACGACGACGACGACGACGACGACGACGACGACGACGACGACGACGACGACGACGACGACGACGACGACAACGACAACGACAACGACAACGACAACGACGACGACGACGACGACGACGACGACGACGACGACGACGACGAAACGACGACGACGACGACGACAACGACGACGACGACGACGACGACGACGACGACGACGACGACGACGACGACGACGACGACGACGACGACGACGACAACGACAACGACAACGACAACGACAACGACAACGACAACGACAACGACGACGACGACGACGACGACGACGACGACGACGACGACGACGACGACGACGAGCTTCATAAAATCTTAGAAAAATGTCTTTTACATAGAAAAATGAAAGTTGCACCTGTCGTTTCAGTTTCTATAATCTTACAGTTTGCAACAAAATTGCATAGCGAATAAAACGCCATACCAAATTACCTTCAACTTTCTTTAAGCTTTGATTCCTTTAGAAAAAGGATCGGTATTTACCGAGCGTAAGAAAATAAATTATTGTAATGTATTTGGTATAAAAAAATGAAACTTCACGACTT
The DNA here is from genome assembly GCA_947095575.1 of Electrophaes corylata. Classification (NCBI taxonomy): domain Eukaryota; kingdom Metazoa; phylum Arthropoda; class Insecta; order Lepidoptera; family Geometridae; genus Electrophaes; species Electrophaes corylata. Next base: position 4,019,114 of record OX352724.1, on the reverse strand, counting down.
GCATCCCATGCATGGTAGATATCCCCTCAGATATTTTATTACCAAGTACCTACTCTTTGAGAATGACTAAGGGGGGTAATCAGAGATACGTCCAGATATTACATTTGGCACATACCCACATCTGCAGTAGTTGGTATTCCATTTGTGACAGGTTGCAAGCCCAACGCCGCTGCTAGAATACTAACTGGTTTTCTTACGATTTTTTCCCACACCGTTTGTGTGCATTGATATTGTGTACATAAATGTTTCGATAGAAAAATGCACAGGTGCGTGACTGTATTCGAACCTACGACCTTAAGATCAGAAAGTAGTGTCATCTCCACTAGGCCACCGGTGTTCTTTTATTTTTTGATGATATTATAAATATTTCGTGACTGAAAATTAATCAAAACATATTCTTGAGGTTCCGTAAGACTCCGTTAATTACGTTGACCAGTTTTAGAGAAATTTAGCCTTAAAGTATGCTTCCTAATCTACGGAGTTCCGTCACGAAAGCGGTATAAATCTTAATGTAACAGACATCAGTACTCTTCGTAATGAAGCCAGTCTGCCACGGTCACTTGGCTAGGCTTGTTGTGTAGTCTTAGCTATGCGATAATAGCATATATTTTTCTATGGCTCTAGGTTATACACCTTTGCTTTAATTTATTTATTTACTAGCAGCCGCTCGCAGCTTCGCCCGCGTGGCAGTTTTTTCCCCGTTTCCGTTATTCGTCTATGAACATGATCTGTGATATAATGCGACTGTTATAGGCAGAACCAGCCACTCAACATTAGGTAGGATATTTTCTTTATTACATTTTTTTATTCATGATAAGCGCCCTTATCTATAGTAGGCTCGTTTAACGGAAAACATAGAAACTTTAACTTACCACTCAGTACCATGTACTAATCAGGTCATGTTTGAAGATATCAGAGACTCAATTTACGTATTTATTTAAAGCTGAGCCGAAATTAAAACTAGAATGATTTAAAAATTAGGCCTCCTGAAATGTTAGTTTGAAAGAATACTGTTTGGAGATTATCGGGCTTAAGAATTCACGTTTTTTTTTAAAGTTAGAACGAGATAAAAACTAGAATTTGATTGTTAAAATTGTGTTGAAATGTCAGTTTTGAAGAATACCATATGGAGCTTGACAAATTGAAATTAGTGATATACCCTCAGTGTGCAAGTCAATTGAGTCATAACACTAAACAAATGCAATAGCATATAATTATTATACATAAATATGTTATAGTGATGTTTGGTTGTATGTAGAACCTAATCTACACATCAATCACGATTGAGTGCTTTCGTCGATCACTTTTATTTCAAATTTCATGTCACTGAGTCATAAACTTTTGTTATGTAGCTATTTACTGGATTTTCATACTGTTATGCGTCATTTGGCGGAGAAACTTTTGGGGCAAAAATAATGCATATGTTTATTGAATACTAGCGGCCGCTTGCAGCTTCGCCCGTGTGGCAGTTTTTTTCCCGTTCCCGTTATTTTTCAGAATAAAAAGTAGCCTACCTATATGTTCATCCAAGTACATACAATCATACATTTTTTTATTTTTTATTAAGAAAATACCCAGAACACTCGGAATAAATATTTGCAGATCGTACAAACATTTATCCCAAGGCGGGAATCGAACCCGCAACCTCCTGCGTCGCAGACGGACATTCGCCCGCCGCGACACATCGGTCGTCAATAATAATATGTTCTTATATAATAAAAATGAGGATTAGGACCCCAGAGTCCTAATTCTAGTAACAAAATATCGTCTAATTCAAGTTTCGATGTTGTCAATCTCCAAATCACTTTGAAACTGACACTTACGACAGGATCAATTTTGATTTTAACAATTCTAGTTTCAATCTCATCTCAGGTCCTAATTAAATACGACAGTTAGGCCTCAGAGCCTAGAAATATATAGCTAGCCTTGTTATCGCATCGCTATCACTACTCCCGGCCCTAACCGCACCCATCTTTCCTAAACGGTGACCTCTCACGCCACGATACTAACAGAATACACTATTTATGGATAATATGATTTTAATTTGATGTGTTATGCTTTAATGATATGATAAAAGCATTTGGTTATAGTAGTTATGGTGATAAGTAGCTTATAACTATAGCAATTAAAAGAATCTTTATCCTGACTGATAGAGACAACGCACAGCCTAAATCAATGGTAGTAGAGACTTGACATTTTCAGGGTATATTTGACTTAGTACGTAGAGATGTATTAAGAAAGGAATTCCCGAAATTCAACCCTAAAACGTGTACAGCGGGGTTGAACTTTGTATGATTTTCACACAAAGTTTTACGCAGACGAAGTCACGCGCGTTTCCCTAGTACCAATTATAAGAGTCTTTTTCCTGCCTGACATATAAACAACGCACGGCCTAAGCCCCTGGTAGTAGAGACTTGATATTCTCATGGTAATATACCCTTGGTTCGTAGAGGTTTACTATGAAAGAAACTCCCGAAATTTGATCCTCAAGTGGAAACAGCGGGCTTAAAGTTTGTATTCATGAAAGTAATCAATATAACACCCAGAACAAGCAGCTATGTTCATCACACAAATGTTTCCCCTCGGTGAGGATCGAACCCACAACCTACGGCTCAGACAGCAGAGCTGGCAGTGCATCGTAGGGCATGCCCCTAATGAACGTGTCCTGCGAGGAAATGCTTTGTTATAGGTGATTGTAACCACTTACCATTTTGATCTAGCCCCAAGCTACGTAGAGCTTATGTTATGGGTACTAATAAAGAATTTTCATTCATTCATTCATCACACAGCTTTAAACGTAAAGTAGAGACTAAAATCACAGACAGAAGAACTCCTTTCCAACGTAGACAGACAATTGAATAGCAGAAATCCTAGACGATGTTTGATCGATATCGAACTGCATGGGAGCCGCTTCTGTGATTGTTTGGTTCATTGACACGAAATTAAATTTGTCTGAGTATTTTTAATGGTATGGGCGTGTTTGGTGATAAAACACATTTTAATCAAGGTGATTTTATAATTAAATTAGCTGTTGTCTGCGTGGTTAATATGGTTTTGAGTTTATTTGAATGTGAAAGCGAGTGCTGCGGTAGCCAATAATTTAAAGTCTATAAAGAGTGTGTTTTTAAACTATTGGGTTACTTCGAACTTGGTGCACTATTTTGACAAAAAAGATAGATTTATGCTGTCGTTTTTCTGGAGAAATATTTTAGACATACATTATATAGAAGCTTAAATAAGTAATTGGTACATACAAAACTAAATCATAGGGTGTCACCTAGATAAGCTACTTGTTACTACTCGAACAAAGCCGCGGGCGGTAAAGCCCGGGGCCCGGACGAGCCCTTCACTAAGAGCTCTACGTAGAGAAACGAAGACTGGAAACAAATATACACACAATGACAAACTTTTACATTTATAGATGTGATATACATTGATATGTATATTGATACGTCTGGTTGGGGTGGGATGGAGGGTGCAGAGGGTGCAACAAAGGGCCAGCGCTAATGAATCTTATTCAGCCATGATTGAGGGTGGGGGCTGATGGATCAAAGGAAGTCTGTTCGCCTAGCTTTTTTGTTTTAAGCTTGTTATGCCCGCGACATTGTTCGTTTTAAACGAAGCAATTCTTAAATAAAACATACTAGAAGTTTTATTTATATGCTTAGTTACCAAGGCTAAAGGCTCCGAAGCCAGACAAACTTATCAATCATAGTTAACAAAGCGTCCGAAGATAATTATATATGTAATTATAATACAACAGAACAAGCAGATGGCCCATCTGATGTTAATTGGTAATTAAACCTATAACAAAGAATTGTCTTGTAGGTCACGCTCGTTAGGAACGTGCCCTACGATGCACAACTCAGCGTCCAACAACCTGAGGCATACAGGTGTTAAGCCTTATGCGCCTGTAATTTCACCGGCACCCACACCCTTCAAACCGGAACACAGCAAGCTGGCGGCAGAAATAGGCATGGTTGTAGTATTTCCCCGGACAAGCCCTTTACAAAGAGCTCCACTACTACTAAACTAAAATAAGGCCAATAGAATACCATAAAACACCCTATTAAGTGTTCTTAGTATGTATTTACAAAAAAAAGTATCTAAGTACCTATTCTATAAGTCATCTGGTTCCCATAGTACAAACTATGCTTAGTTTAGGGCTAGATGATGTTGTGTATAAATGTCCACAAATATTTATAAAAAAAACAAAATTCAACCCCTAAAAGGGTATAGCGGGGGTTGAAGTTTGCATGAAACTATAACTTCATGCAACCGATTACGCGTCTTTGTCTAGTTATGAAATAAACATACAATTTTCATTTGTTTCAGGTCCCCAACTTCTGCCAAATTAGACTTAAAACCACCATGCTGTAAATACTTACAGTCGTCGACAGTAGTGTATTAATTAGTACTTTTATACGCAAGTGTACAGACGTGAAGATGGGTTGCAACACTAGTTCCGATGCCAAGACTGAAGAGAAGACGAAACAAGAAAATGAAGTTAACTCTACAGCGGGTAAGTAAAAAAAAGACTAAATCAAAACCCCCAGGTATTCGTTTATTTTTTCTCTTCACAAAGGTTACAATGTGTGATAGGTAGGAATTAACAGAAACAGCTTAGATTAGGAACCTGTACTGTGAGAGACTGGTGCCCGAAGTAGGTTAAAAAAACCTTACATTAAAAGGTACATTTAGCTAAGTAAGTAATTTCATGTTCTATATTTAATGTGTAACTAGGATAGCACCTTTAAATTCTATTTAATAAGTGAATAAATAAATTAAAATTGAAATCGCTATACAGTGAACTTCCAGCGCCATCTATATAAACAACACTGAACTTAATTATATACCCAGAACCCAACTAGTAGCTCTCTGTCTTTTGAATAAAATAGTACACGCAACCTTACACAGATGTCGCTCTCAAGTAAATAAGTTCTCCATAGAAACTACTGGCAATTCTACTTTTGAATTAGTATCCGTAACTTTGCACAGATGGCGTGTAACATAGCTAATAATTATTTCTCTTAGTGAATTTTGTACGCATTTCAAATATGGCGCTTTAAGTGAATTTTTTATGTGATTTGTTGCTGGAACAAGCAGATGGCCCGCCTGATGTTAAGTGGTTACCATTACCTATTATAAAGCATTACCTCGCAGGTCACTCTATATAATAATAATATAAAAATTGTTACAGAAAATAATGGTCTTTCTACTTTTGAATTAGTATCTGTAACTTTTCACAGATGGCGTTTATCACAGCTAATCCATATCAGTGGCTAGTTACTAATTTTAACATTTTTGGCTGCCTTCTAGCATTTTACGACCGACATAACGATATTGGATCGGAACGTAAGTAATGTCTGTTATAAAATTGATGTAAAATTATACTGTAAAAGCATTTTTGCTTTAGGTTTATAAAATTAGGAGTTTTACCTTAAAATATTAATGGGCGTTAAAAGTAAAAATAAAAATTTGATCCTTTTTCTCGTTAGTCTTAGAAATCTCACTAGGAATTACTGTTTATGGATTTGCTAATCACCCAGTAGCATATAGAGCGAAAAAACGTAAAATTACATAATTATTGTTTCTAGGTGGTTTCTAGGTTTCTAGGTGTAGGCAAAGAACAAAGATTTCTACAAAAATATTAAATTACAAAAAACACAAAAACCCACGTTAATTTATAAATATTCAAATCACAAATTAAATTAAAAGTCGAGTAATGCAAATAAGCCTTCTTATTATACGGTATGTAGATAGGAGGGTTCTACAAGCTTTACGAGGGGTCTACGCCGTAGCATGTGCTACGAGAGTTCTCGAGACTTGTAGACAGTTTGTCGCCAAGATGAAGTTCGTAGAACAAGTGGTTGGAAAATTATATAATTACTAGCGGCTGCTCGCAGCTTCACCTGCGTGGCAGTTTTTTCCCGTTTCCGTTATTTTTTCGGGATAAAATCATAGTAGCTTTATGCATGAAAAGTCTCAGCCCGATCGGTTTAAAATTGACAAAGTTTCATACAAACTTTAGAATAGAAATTAGTAGAATTAATAAAAATCCTTTCTTAGCGGTTGCCTACGTCATAACATCTACCTGCATGCCAAATTTCAGCCCGATCCGTCCAGTGGTTTGGGCTGTGCGTTGATAGATCACTATGTCAGTCAGTCAGTCAGCCTTTGAGTCATATAGTATATTTAGATAATACGAAAAGAAAAAGCATCACGATATTCTTAAGCACGGTAGATATCCCTTCAGATCTCTTAGTACAAAGGAAAACAAGTTAGTATTCTAGCAGCGGCAATGCCCTTCCAACCTGTCACGTTTGGAATACTAACTACTACAAAATGTGGGTACGTACCAAATGTAATATCTGGACATACCTCTGACTACCTTCCTTAGATATCTACCGTACTTGGGGGTTAAAGTCGTGATACTATTTGTATTTCTTTCTTCGAGATTACTATATTAATAATATATATTTCTCTTTAAAAAGTTATTATAACTTCTGCAAACCAAAACAGGTAGGTTCTTTTAATCAGCTTATAAGGTTGCCAGTAAATATAAATAAATCTCAAAGAAATAATATTGACACACTTCCAAAGCAACTTTCCCGACTTTGATAAATTGGCCAATGAACAAAACTTACTGTGATGGATTTTCTACCTTCTGCGTTCAGCGTAGGTGATATTTTCTGATGCCAATTATATGTACACATAAAAATACACCTGTTTCCTATAAGATATGCTAAATCTAATTCTACGTTGTATAAGATAAGGCATTTACTACCAAGCATAAGCATTGACCATTTCTGTGAGAACAGTAGACCTTGCAAGCCTTTAAAACCATGCAATAACCAACACTTTCTCATAATTGAAATCCGTTCATCTATAATGATACAGCAAACTTCCCCCTTTTCCCCCTTCCACTTCATAAAATAATAAAATCCTTAGTGTGCCTCTCAAACTTAATTAAAATCCATCGATAGCGGACGCCACAACAATCTTCCCCCTTTCCTTCCCTATTTTGAATCAAAAATTTAACATCAAGGAACTTGTGTGCAAATTTCGTCAAAATTGGTTGAAAAATTGCAATCTATGAGAGAACTGACAGACAGTCGGACAAAACCTTTTTTGGCCCATCTCGAAACTGAGACTCTTTGGTCACCAGGGCTACGTGTATGTCAGGAGTCAGTTTCTTTCCAATAAGGGTATTGATGAGGTTTACAATTGATAATAATAATGCTGGACAATCAACTCTCTGTACTATTCTCTTAATTGATTTCATTAGATTGTAAGCATTACCATTAGTTGAAGCGTAGCGTGTGCTACCTTTTGAACTTCTGTTGTATATTAAGTTCTTGGTATAATTGCCTTAGCATGTTTTCTGTTTTGCATACAGTTAGATTGGCACCACACTGAAGCTTTATTATTTACATTATTATTATTTTGTAACAGGATCATACAAAAAAACGGTAGGAACCAAGCCGTAAGTTTCTTGCCGGTTCTTCTAAGCTTAGTCGCGAGGAACTGGCGCTTAGATTCACCTAGATTTATGATGTTTCAAGATGATCCCTGCGGATATTAATGAATAAATGCTTTTTGACTTTTTTTTGCCTCAGCATCATCTAGCCCCAAGCTAAGCAGAACTTGTGTTATGGGTACTAGATGATTGATATACATAATACAATACATTACATACATACATATTTTTTATAATACATAGAAAGTACCCAGAACACCCGGAATAAATATTTGCAGATCGTACAAATATTTATCCCCAGACGGGAATCGAACCCGCAACCTTCTGCGTTGCAAGCGGACATTCGCCCGCCGCGCCACATCGGTCGTCCTAGCTTTGCTGTCACGCGCGTTTTGCTACATAAAAAATAAACCAAACTTACAATTTAATTAGAGTTAATTTGACACTAGTATATATCTATTAAAATTGTCTCCGGATGTGGTGGTAGAACGGTTTCAGCTTAGCATAATGCTACAGCATGTTACCATGCTGCAGAGTTGATTTTCTGCTGAAAACTGAAGAGTTTAACTAAACTAAAGTTGTCATGCTATTTCTTTCTTTTGTTTCTTTCTATCACCTTTCGCAAGTTACTGGTTCATCGTAAATAATAAAATATCAATACACAGACCAGTTATACAAAACCAACATGAAGAGAGAACATAATACACAAAATAGGCCCTTTTTTTGCACACGCTACCCCATTTCAATTTACTAGTGAGGCACGTTTCGATTCATCGATGTCGATAGTCTGCTGCATCGATGTTGAACGCCGGTGACAGCTCTGATTTATAATTAGCCCCCGCGGTGAGATAGTGGTATCGATGTTAGCTCGGCCGGGATGTTATTTCTGCGGTTGCCTAGGGATGTTGATCTTATCGATACTTTTATGAAAAGTTATAGTTCTCTTTAAATAACTAGATATTTTATTCTGTAAGGAAATTTTTCTTCTTTTCTTTGATTGCACAAAAGTTCAACACTGTTGTTCAACACATCACAGTATTTGGGCTATTTATGGTTCAGAGATGCAAAATTAATCTCTGAAGACTTTTATTAAAATTAATAGTCAGTATCCTAAAAAAAATTTGAGTGGAAATGTATTTTCAAACTGTCTTTGGAATATTAACACGCATATTTTTTCTACCTCCAACCTAAAGCACTTTACGTAAAAACCTTCTTTGTACTACACAGATTGTATAATATTTCCATAAACTTTTTACAAATCAGAAAACTCCCATAAGAACGTGACTTCAGCCCAACTTTACACCCATAACGCCGCCTATTAACAACACCGCAATTTCCCCAAAGACATAGATCACAGCACACCATAGGAAAAGTCGATAAATAGCATCGTGAGGAGACATCCCTACGCGCGCCATTGCCTGGTCTCACAGTCGGTCCGGGTGTAGTGAAGTACGCACGCGTTCGTTTCAACGAGCATTGAACTACTGACACTGAACTGAACGTGCCGGAAGCAAAGGATTTGAATTTAAAAGGTGAGGTTCTATTCTAATATTTTTTGAAAAAGGAATGGCGACTTTCTTTTTTTTATTAGATTAGTTGTAATCGAACCTGTTATTTATATCGGTGGTGTTTTTTCATAATTTAAATGTGTGAAAAAAAAGTGTGGCTTTATTTTGTAGAAGTAAATAGATATAGCCAAAATATTTATTTATTTAAAAAAATAAAGGTACAAGTAAAAAACCTAAAGCAAATAATTAGTGTGTAGTATTTTGACGATTTTATATTGATACATTTAAACCTAAAACTACCTAAAAAGTAAAGGTTTTAAATAAATTTTCAACAACCTTTACCGAAAATAGATCGAAAGGTAAATTATACTTATAAATTATTCTCATTCCATTTTGTCATATTTCCGAATGAGACAGAATAATCCTTCAAATAACTCATTTCTTTGGACGTCCTATTAATAAAACTGGATACCTTTTTAGAGCGTCTATATTTCAAACATAATTAAAAACATCAATTGCAAACGTTCTTTGTTGAATTAAAATCTTACATTAATAAGATTTTTCATTGAATTTTAATAACTATTTAAATCGTTTGCGTAATTTATTAAATAAAAAATACCTTTTACCTAATATAAGTATATAAATAGGTCTATAAAAAACATTTCATTTTTTGTGATTGCTGATAGAACAAGCAGGTGGGCCACTTGATGTTAAGTAGTTAGCATCATCAACAAAGCATTGCCTTGCAGGTCATAATCCTTAAGAACGTGCCCTACAATGCACTGCGTCCATCAACCTGAGGCATACAGGTGCTAAGCCTCATGTGCCTGTAATTTTACCGGCACCCACACCCTTCAAACCGGAACACAGCAAGCTGCTTGGTGGCAGTTATAGGCATGGTGAAGGGCTCGTCCAGGGACTTCCCTTCACAAAGAGCTCTACTACAACTTAATAAAAATAGATGTTTGTTCTCTGTCTGTTATATTGTGTTTATTAAAAATGTGTGTGAATATGTACACCAATTCTTACAGTGCTAAGCTTGTATTATGAGAACCAGGTATACTTTTGTAAGTATACACTTTTTAATTTACCTAGACAGAAAACAAACATGTATGTTTATCACTCAAATTGAGGATTGAATCCACAACCTACAGTTCAGATATCTTCTGAACTACCGACTACCAACTGAGTTTAGAGAAAAGAAAAAGGAATGTGTAAGCACCTGTGGTCTAGTGGAAGTGACCTCGCCTTGATCCTAGGGCGTGGGTTCAAATCCGGTCGTACACCAATGGATTTTTCTGTTTGAATAGTTTATGTACGCAATGCCAGTGGTCTCAAACAGTGAAGGAATACATCGTAAGGGATCCCGTTAGTATTCTTGCAGCGGCGATGGGCTTGCCATCACGTCTGGAATACCAACTACTGCAAAATGTGGGTTTGTAACAAATATAATATTTAGCATACCTCTGACTACCTCCATTAGGTATCCTCGAAGAATCACGAGAGTTCATAGGTTAAAAAAGTCAAAATGAATATTTCTATAGCAGTTATAGCGTGATTGCCCATTGAATAGCAGTGATACTCGTTAAGTTACTTTTAATTGCACCCACTCACGAGAATAGTATAACCTAGATACTCTAAAGCACTTTATACATACACAGTCAGCGACAAAAACAAACGGCGTCAAAGTTGTGTGTGTATTTATTATTTATTATAATTTTTGAACGCACATTATTTTACACAAATATCTAACATCTAATATTTAAACAACCTACATATTATAAAACAATCTGTTTTCTGCAGGTATTATTATTATTATTCTGAGAGTTTTACTACTAAACAAGTATTTTCTTGAATTCTGCTTTACAAATTACTTGATGCATTCAAAGGGCGTAGGTCAAAGAAGGTCATGCTAATTAGGTTAGAAGTAATTACCACGTAAGGCTGAACCCGGAGTTTGCATATAAATAGATCTTATGTAAAGCTTCTCTATTATATACCTAGAGATCCGTTGCCTTGCCTCATTGCTCTGCCTTCTGTGTTGTAAGTTAAGAAGCGTCCACATAGTGCGTGACCCATTTTTAACATTTTTTTATACCTCCCCTCTCGATGACTACCCACAGTAAAAGCCAAGACCCCCCTACCCCTCTAGTTTTCACGTCATCATCATCATCATCAGCCTGTAGAAGTCCACTGCTGAACATAGGTCTCTTCCATACGTTTCCAAGAAGAACGATTCTGAGCCTTTTTCATCCAACGGCTTGCCGCGGTTCTAACAATATCGTCAGTTCATCGGGTAGGAGGACGTCCTACGCTTCGTATTTGTCACGTAGTAGCTTAAAGGTATGGTTTTAAATCATTTTTTGACGACAATAAATTTAAAAAAAATCATTTGGCTCAGATTTATCGTTTGCTGTGTGATGCTGAGAGTGCCTGTAATAACCTGTAATAACAAGTAAAAAAATATTATCAACGATATAAAACTTGTAGGATGTCCAAGGGAGGTCAGAGGTACGTCCAGATATTACATCTAGCTAATACATTTTGCAGTAGTTAGTGTTGCAGACGTGACAGGGTGCAAGCCCAGCGCCGCTATTAAAATTAATTTAATTTAATTTAATAGCAGTATTATGTTAAGCCATGTATTATACTAAGGTACTTATCATAAGGGCTTAACATTACAAATATGGAACTTAAAAGCTAAATAGGGTACAGTCTTATATAATAATAATAATAATTTATTTCAGACATAGGTCCATACAATTTTTACATATTTGGTTAGTAACACAAAAACTTAAAGACTACGTTAGTGCAATTTCATGTTTTATTTAATTAAATCTGAGTGTGCAGTTCCAATATTTATTTAGGGGACAATCCCACCTCTCAGATAATGCGTTCACGAATATAATTGTAAGGAATTTTCTACCAAAAAGACAGCTTTTGTTCAATGAAAAAGATAATTTGACTCGTGATTCAGAACAATTCAAGACTTTTGTCTATTCAACATTTGAGACCTAACCACAGGTTTTGACAGTTGAGAGAAGTGTCAAAAACTTTTGTTTGAATTTCGGATATTTAAACAATTGAAAGTGTTCGGAAATTCTTCTTTCTGAATACTTTTGAAATCTTATTGTCATTTGCAACTCAATTTCGTGGTAGCAGCTGGGACAATTGAGTTGATACTTGCAGAAGGTATAGAAATCATGTTGATTTTTACGGGTATCTTGTGAAGCCATAGGCGGAAGAGTAGAGGCCTGTACCTAAGGTAGAATATCTTTTTTTGTGGGTGGTCACTTTCCTATGGCTCAGTAGGTCTACTCTTAGAAACGATAAACGTTTTGTATCGTCGTTTTGTAATACAGTGCGGGGCAACTCGGTAGCCGTTCTACACTCGAGTTGTCGCTGCCTGACATGCCGCGCAGTGTAACTGAAAACGACAATACGTAACTTCGTTTATCGTTTCTAAGAGTAGTCCTGCTGGCTTAAAGGATACGATACCCACCCTGGATAAAACTTATGCTTTGTGCTATCTCGTTCATCTGGTTAGGTAACCGTTTTAAAAAAAATTGTGTTTATAACCTAGTTATAGTTATAGTCCGAGAAAGCCGGCGAGACGATCTGGATGCCTTTGAAAGGACGTCGTGGGAGAGGTCTCGGGAAACAGAGAGCTGTAAGTCTTTGGGGAGGCCTTTGCCCAGCAGTGGGACGAAATAGGCTAGGAAAAAAACCAGTTTGTTGTTTATATATTTTTATTACCTAAAATCTAAAACTGTTTTTTCGTATTTTTATGCTGAATGTTTTTATTCGTGTGCAATTCTGTTACTAATAATAGTTATTTTTTATGCAATATGCCAGAGAATAATAAACGAATCATAAAAATCATTTTAAGGGGTTGAAGTTTGCATGAAAATAAGTTCACGCAGATGAAATCGCACGCGTTTTAGTAAAGAATTTTAGCACACATTTTATTGTACCCATTCTTTGTAGGTCAAACTATAACAGAGAATCTCATGATAAATGTTTGATTGGTTAAGTTTACTCATGTTCTTTACGCTTTTGTGTGTGTATTCTCTGCTTTCAGTGGTAGTCTTTTACGATGTTAGATAACCATAACCTTTTGTGTTATACAGTCGGGCTTAATAAGCTAGCAACACAGAAAACACACTGCAGTAGTCAATATTAATGTAACTAGTATTGATTTTGACTACATAGTAGACAAAGGGATCGACTGTTTACCTACTAGTTACTATAGAATCGAGGTGGAATAATATTTATTCCGGGTGTTCTGGGTATTTTCTATGTATAATAAAAAATTGTGTATGTATGTAATGTATTGTATTACGTATATCAGTCATCTAGTACACATAACACAAGCTCTGCTTAGCTTGGGGCTAGATGATGCTGTGTGGATTGTTCAGCATTATTATTATTATTAAAAAGGGATCGACTGAATACCTACTAGTTATTATAGAATAGAGGTGGAATAATAAATTAGTAGTTTCTTTTATTTTATAAAGTATGTGTCGTGTGAACGTGAGTGATAGATCGAGGAACAGTGTGATAATAGAGAAAGGTGAGGTGTGGAGATATAGTAATGAGAGCAGAAAAAGGTATGCTAAGATGGTTTAGTTAGGCCATTAGTTAAATTCGAGAAAAATATTTTGCAACTGGCAACATCTTTGAGTTCGCAAAACAATTGATTCGTCTTCTGTCATCTTTGGAAGCAACATTGTTTTTTCATTTTAATTGTCTGTCTAGTGTTATTTTAGGTTCTGGTGTGTAATTTCAGTGGCATTTGTTTTGGCAGAGGTTGCGGGTTCGATTCCCGCCCTGGGATAAATGTTTGTACGATCTGCAAATATTTATTCCGGGTGTTCTGGGTATTTTCTATGTATAATAAAAAATATCTATGTAAGTAATATAGTATTGTATTAAGTATATCAGTCATCTAGTACCCATAACAAAAGCTCTGCTTAGCTTGGGGCTAGATGATGCTGTGTGGATCGTCCAGCATTATTATTATTATTATTATAATTATTATTTTAACTATTTCTTGAGGTTTTAGCACAAGTGTAAACAGTGGAAATGAAAGTGTGTTTGAAGAGAAACGCTATCTTTTTCTTCAAAATCAATAATAGCCAACTTTACTTACAGACTCGACTTGATTAAAAATTATTTATTCATCCACTTGACTTAGGCGAAGTTGTCTGTCGAACAAGATATACATATATACAAATAGATACTATTAGGAAGAAAAGAATTCAACCCCTCAAAAAACCCTCTTCAACCGTCAAATTCAGTTTTAGTTAAAAGGCAAACAAAATTACATTGTGCGCCTGTCACTCCTAATTTCTAGAATCCAATTAAATCGCACAGCTATTTTTAACCAGTTTAAAAAGGTTGAACTTTGTAAAAGAGTTTTTTAAAAGAGGTTGAATTTGAAACGGCTACGCTGCTGGTAGGTAAAATATTCGGCCGGAATGCAAATATCTAGGGGATTTGCAAGCTTTTATAGTTTGAACTGTAATTTTAACAGAGAATAGTAGATTTTGCTAGAGTGAAACTCTGAATTCATTTGGGAAATGCTCAAATAAATTTCTTTTGGGTGCTATAGTTTATTTTATGTATGTTTTTAAATAAACATATAAGTATTCTATCAGTTACCTGGTTTGCTTATTACAAGCTATGCTTAGTTTGGGGATAATGATGTTGTGTAAAAAGTTTACAAATTATTTTATTTATTTAATTATGAAGAGCATGCCTAGTATACATTAGCATAATATAAGAGGTGTATATGTATACATTAATATACATTACGTAGCAACCATGCACCACTCTACAGCTGAGATAACTATGCCGCGCAATGTAATTACGGCTGTTTTTCCTCGTGGTCCTACTGATTTGACCTACGACCACGACGAAGCATAATTCCTTATAGTCCTACTACGGAGTTAATGATAAATTGCCTTAACAGTTGACTTAACAGTGAAATTACAGGCGCATGAGGCTTACCACCAGTATGCTACAGGTTGTTGGACGCAGGGTACTGTTTCGTAGTACACGTACACAATACGTGACATAAAAGGTAATGCTTTGTGATGGTTACCACTTAACATCAGGTGGTTTATATAAAAAAACACCTGATTTGAAATTCAACGATCCACACGCTTACGCCACAAATGTCAAATTTATTCATGATTGGCTCCCCGGTAGCATAAAAAAGAAGAGACAGTTTTCTGTGTACATTTGTTTTGCGTGAGATGTACTAAAGGCTTCCTGAAATTGAGCCGCGTGCAGCAAGGGTTGGAGTTGGGGTGAAAATAGCTTTACCCCAGCTTACACTAGCTTAAGATATAATGCCCGGATCACATTATTCCAGTCCAGTAATCCAGTGAGTTAACCCAGTCCAGTGCTGGACTGGGTCATGTTGTCTACATTATTCCAGTGATTTAAAAGCTGTTAGATCGGTAACACTATAGTCTATACATTTATTATAAAGAGGAAAGATTTGTTTGATTGCTTGCATTGAATAGGCTCCGAAACTACAGTGCCGATTTGAAAAAGTCTTTCAAATCACCGTTGGTTAGCTACACTATTCCCGGGGTAGCATAGCCTATTAGGAATCCATACTAAAAACCGTGCAAAGCCGGGGCGGGCCACTAGTGACAACTAAAGTTACTTCAACTCATTATAGTTCAACGTGTAATCAAGCACTGGATCCAGTGGCGCTGGAATGGGCGAGCTGGAATGAAAAATAGTCCGTTTCCAGTCAACTGGATTGGATTGATCACTAGAATGGGTACATTTCAGTGCATTCTAGTATCGGTTTACATTATTCCATTGACATTCCAGCAATGATCTGGAATGCAGGGCTGGAATAATATGAACCTGGCATAATTCGATCTTCTATGGGCTACATTTCGGAGAATGTGCCCAGGAACTACACGATCTCATACCACCATCTCCTTTCCACTTTAGAACAAGTAGGCGCACGGCTCCGTACCACCCTTACTTGGTTAGCATACCACCCATTCGCAACAAGCGTTTCGGTTCCACCTTCATTAAGCGAACCGCTAAGGAGTGGAACTCATTGCCTCATCGGTTTTTCCTAACCACTATAATCTGGATCTCTTTAAGGTAAGAGTGAATAGGTGTCTTCTAGACCGTCCTGCTTCATCGTCACTTACCATCAGGTGAGATTGAAGCCAAAGGATAGTCTATTAATGTTAAAAAAAAAACTTTAAAAGTGAATAGTTAAAGGAAATGGTTCTGGAAAAGAATTACTACTAAGTGGAAAACACTTAACGATCGCAAGTTTAAAATGTAGCCGAGTTAGTAAATTAGGTCACTGAATCGTTTTAAACTATTGCTTTGTGAATTTGATTTAGAAAAGTTTGATTAGGTTAAAACATTTTTGAAACTTGTTTTAAGAAACCTTACCATGTGCTCTTATAGTACGATTGCAAACTGTCAAAATTACTATTGCTATCGTGCTTAACAGTGTTTTTTTACATTTTTTTGTATTTTTTTGTCCGAATTTGTACGAAGATGTCCCCATATCCATTGGTCGGGTCTGAAGTCTATTTGGGTTGGTTTGGACTGAGCGGTACAGATAATTAGGCATACAAGTAATTATCTAGCCCCAAGGTAAGCAGAGCTTGTGTTATGGGTACTAGATGACTGATATACACAATACAATACATTACATACATAGATCTTTTTCATCATACATAGAAAATACCCAGATCGTACAAACATTTATTATTACATAATAAACGTTACAGCAGATCATAATTTTTACTAAACTATAACTTAAAGTTATGAAAATTGCATGGCACATATTACAATATTTTTTTTGGGAACATTATATTAATAACTCTTGTATGCTTCACGATGATGTGCGCATAGTAGTACATCGTAGGGCACGTTAACGTGCGTGACCTATGAGGCAATGCTTTGTTATAGGTAATGGTAACCACTTAACATCGGCTTGTTCTTCCATCATCAAAAAAAACGATATGTGTCATATTAGATAGATAGATAGATAGAAAATACTTTATTGCACAAAAACATAACAGTACAAAGGCGAATTTAATGCTATGAAGCATTATCTTCCAGATAACCTTTGGGTATTGTGGAAAAATGGTTGTGTCGGTAGTGCACAAAGAAAAAACTAAAAAGAATAATTACTTAGAAGCTGGTGGTAAAATACTTATAAAAATTCAATAAACTTACATAAATTAATTACCTGCTATAACAGAATAAACATAAACCATATTATATTGTTTACTTTACAACAATCATATTATGTGTTTTACAAAAGATATTTACAGGTCATGTAAGCAATGTAAAACATAGAATAAGTCATAATTACTACGGTAATGTCTGAAATCCTGTTAATAATGCTTCTAATCCAATTACCAAGCAGACAGTCGACATATGACGAGTATAATACATTGTACGACCTTTAAGAGCTGGTTTTGTTATTAGAAATCACTGTCTCAACTACTATTGCCTTACCTCTGACTACCCCCCTTAGATTTGTTGAAAGGATCTTATATGGGTAAAAGATGTGAGGGGATATTTACAGTGCTTGCACTGAGAAAAATTAAAAGTCAAAAGTGCCGTTATTACGGCGATTTTGTTCGTATAAAGGCAAAAAACCGACCAAACGTAACAACGAACAGAAACGCCTTATAAAGTTGTTCCGTTCGTTCTGTGTTAGTGTAATAGACGGTGTCATTTTGACGTATTCACTTTGAAAGGTAAAAACTAACGTAAGCGTTACAAACCCGCCCAGCGTAATTACAATTCAACGGTGTAAGACTTTTTTAACCTGAGGCTCGAAATCCATTTTTCTCAGTGTGGATATCAAAGTTGTGAAGCTATTTCTCCTGTCTGTTGTTCGCAGGTTCAATCTCCACTAAGAAAAAACATTTGTGTGATGAACACAGATGTTTGTTCATTGTCTGGGTGTTATATTGTATTCTGTGTAGGTATGTATTACCAAAAAATGTATCTATTTGTAAAAAGTATATTATTATTATTAATATCACGTTAGCTGTTTCTCAAAAAACTAGCACAATCTATATAGCCGTAATAAAAGCAAAGAGGTTGAATGCACCTATAACAAAGCATTGCCTGATAGGTCACGCGCGTTAGATACGTGCCCTACGAAGCACTACCCTGCGTTCACCTTAGACATACTGGTGTTAAGCCTCATGTATATGTAATTTCACAGTACTAAAACAGACGAAGGGCTCGTCCGGGGCAGCACTACCACCATGCCTATTTCTGCTGCCAAGCAGCATGCTGTGTTCCGGTTTGAAGGGTGTGGGTGCCGGTGTAATTACAGACACATGAGGCTTAACACCTGTATGCCTCAGGTTGACGAACGCTGAGTAGTGCATCGTCGGTGACGTTCCTAACGAGCGTGACCTACAAGGCAATGCTTTTTTATAGGTGATGGTAACCACTTAACATCAGGCGGGCCATCTGCTTGTTCCATCAACAAGTTGTATAAAAAAAAGACGAAGAAGTCTACCCAGTTCCAAGTGACCATAGTCGTAATATCACGTTAGCCGTATCTCGAATAACTAGCACAATCTATAGCCGTAATAAAAGCAAAGGGGGAGTCCAGTGACATAAAAAATATTTTCATGTCAAATACTCAAAATTTAAGCCACCTGATGAAATAATTTCATGATTTTTTTAATTTTGGCGGTGTATAAGTTTAATATAATGCGGAGATAACAGATGATTCACTTTAACATTACTGTAAATTACTTTTACAGTACTAAAACAGAATAAAAAGTCTACCCAGTTCCAAGTGACCATAGTCGTAATATCACGTTAGCCGTATCTCGAATAACTAGCGTAATCTATAGCCGTAATAAAAGCAAAGGGTGGGTCCAGTGGTCGACCTTTTTGTTTAGTACTTTAGAAAGAACGTTGGGTACTCGCAAATGTCGCCTTTTGTTATCACAGCACTTTTGGGGTTCATTCAATTATCACGTTAAGCTTTTTATTAGGTTGAGGCAGGGTTGTTTTTTTTTTATAAAAATAAATAACGACAGCAAATGACGACCGATGTAGCGCTGTTGTTTTTTTCGTTTCAAGCAATAAAACATTTTATAACTCTTGACTTAACTTTACAATTGAATATTTAAGTTAATTAAAGTTCATCACACAAATATTTGTCCTCGATGAGGATCGCACCTACCACCTACAGCGTAGAAGGCTATTGCAAGCTGAGCTATGATGGCTGTCGATTTATTTATACTTTGTAGTGTTGTGAAAATACTAATAATAAAAGTATCTATGTTTGACGACGATGTGACGCTGTAGGCAAATATCCACCTGCGACGCAGGAGGTTGCGGATTCGATTCCCGCCTTGGGATAAATGTTTGTACGATCTGCAAATATTTATTCCGGGTGTTCTGGGTATTTTCTATGTATAATAAACAATATCTATGTATGTAATGTATTGTATTAAGTATATCAGTCATGTAGTACCCATAACACAAGCTCTGCTTAGCTTGAGGCTAGATGATGCTGTGTGGATTGTCCAGCGTTATTATTATTATCTACCCTACAAACGTATGGTAAGTTGTTTGAACGTGACAGTTTGCAAACCCTAAGCCGCTACTTATTCCACATTACATGATTACGATTAAAATACCAGTATTAAATACCAGTTTCCATTATAAACTAGGCTTTGACTGTAAAGAGGTGGTAACAAAAGGTTTAATTAAGGAGGTTGCTGCAACAGAGATATTTTCTCATTTTGCTTGGATAAAGAGTTCTTTAAGCTTATTTTAAACGAAGATTGTATTTTCTACGAGACTGTTTGTATCCTTGTACTAATTGTATCGAAAGCAGCGAATGTCTAGTGGGAGTGTCCCCGCCTTCTGATCCTAAGGTTGTGGGTTCAAATCCGGTCGCCAATGGATTTTTCTGCTCGAAGAATTTATGTGCGCTATGCCAGTGCTCTTAAACGGTGTAGGAAAACATCATGAGGAAGCCCGTGGCTTAGTCAGCTCCGCACGTATTGTCTTTGTCTTTCCTGTGGATTAGGCTGATTTTAGGGTCTCGTTTTACCCTTTAGGCACGGAACCCTAAAAATAGCATCACGGTAGATATCCTTTCCGATCTCTTAGTACCAACCGATGTTAAGTGGTTACAATCACCTATAACAAAGCATTCACTTAAGGTAAAGGTAATCTATAAAGTTATGTAAAAAGCAGTGGTTCACAAATTGTTTCTTATAAAAACCTTATACATTTGTCCACAACTAAATTTGAACCCATTTCCTTAGCATTGAAAGTTTAAATTCCTCTTGCTAGATCAAAAATACTCTACAGTAAAATCTAATATGTAATTACCAAAACCTTATTATCCTGTAAATTAATAATTTCGCTCGTAATTTTGAATTTCAGAGTTTGCGTGTATTTTGAATTTGCATATTCCAATACAATTAATCATTATAATTCACTCTACTGCCAACGTCAAGCCTGAATAGGTCGTAATAGGGTTAGGTACAGGCAACGCTAATAATAACAAATAATAATAAACATTTCAGGACATTTTTACACAACATCATCTAGCCCCAACCTAAGCAGAGCTTGTGTTATGGGTACTAGATGACAGATATACTTAAAACAATACATTGTATACCTACATATTTTTTATTATATACATCTAATAAGTTAGTTTGTAAGTTTACTAATATCACTGGACCAAAACTGTTGTCTTAATAAATAAATATAATTATTATTATCGGTATTTGGGGATTTTCAATAGTAAATAAAAAAAAAAGCATCAAAAATTTAATTTCAAGCAAGATAGACATCTCTTCCGATCTCTTAATCCTAACTAACTAATGAAGATTCTTCGAGGATGTCTAAGAGGGGTAGTCAGAGGTACGTCCAGATAGTACACTTAAAAAAACTTACATACTTTGCTACGTCGTAGCACTTTGCTACGTCGTAGCATTTAGCTACGTCGTAGCTTGTACATAGTTTATTTTCATATTGCTATATTTCTGACTATAACAAAATAACGGGTCTCGTCGTGATCTCGTCTTCTGATCGGTCGTGGGTTTGAATCCGGTTGTGCACCAACGGGTTTTTTGTTCGAAAAAATTATGTGCTCAGAAGAAGCTCAGAAGAATCAGTGCTCTCAAACGTTGAAGGAAAACATCATGAGTAAATCAGTTAGTAATCTAGCAGTACCGATGGAATTCTGTCACGTATAGAATATCAACTAACGTTAATGGTTCACAATCCAGTCACTGGCGGTTCTACGGACAATAATTATAACCAGCCCATTGCTGAAGTACCTACTACTCAATAACTTCATTGTAGTTACCTACGGTAATATTCTTCTTCCCTTTAGACATCTTGGGACCAAGTACCTGCTCAAGATCTTGTGAGAATGTCTATTGAGGGTAGTCACAGGCATGTTCAAATACTACATTTAGCACATACCCACATTTTGCTGTGGGTGGTATGGAACGTGACAGGTTGCAAGCCTATCGCCGTTTTGCATTAACCATGTTAGTGTGACTGAGCATGCTGACTAAGGTTTTGTTACTAGTTGTACATAAACGGCTTTTTATTTACATTAACGTTGTATATATATTCAAAGTACGGTTAGTGTGACTGAGCATGCTGACTAAGGTTACTAGTTGTACATAAACGTCTTTTTATTTACATAAACGTTGTATATATATTCAAAGTACGCATTTTTGTTATATTTACGATGTTTTGCGTGTTCAATATGATCACGGATGAAAAGAAAAATGTTGGTAAGAAAGCTAAAGGTTTTTATCCATGTTTTCTTGTTACAGGGTAACAGGAAATTCCTATTTTTTCATAACATAATTTATTACATAATATCCTGGCATTTAGATATATGAGACAGGTTATTACAATAACAATAATATTTATTAGCAAAAAATTGTTCACTCATATTGTTTTATAGATATATTAGATTTAGGATAAGTTAGTAGTAGTAGAGCTATTTGTGAATAATAATAATGCTGGACAATCCACACAGCATCATTTAGCCCCAAACTAAGCAGAGCTTGTGTTATGGGTACTAGATGACTGATATACTAATACAATACATTACATACATAGATATTTTTTACTATACATAGAAAATACCCAGAACACCCGGAATAAATATTTGCAGATCGTACAAACATTTATCCCGAGGCGGGAATCGAACCCGCAACCTCCTGCATCGCAGGTGGATATTCTCCTGCCGCGCCACATCGATCAAATATAATTTTAAACTCGGTGTCACCACAAAAACAAAATCGGACTATTACGATAGAAAAGTTTCCAATAAATGGAGGGTTTTGTGGCAAAATCTCTTTTGTCACGTTTTATCGATGATAGGGCTTTGGTCGGATATCCTTGGGTTATTTTAATGGTGACGACACGATAAAGATATTTTATAAAATAGAATAGAAAATGATTTCATTGACATGTAGGCTACCTATCTATCTATGCCTACCTACTCGTATTTATTTATCCAATATTTAAAATGCTTATCTATCTATTTATATAAATATTTATTCATATATATTTATTTACAGCGGAGACACACCATATAATATATACCTACTAACTACTGCAATACACTATATACCTACGTACCTACCTAAATATTTACATTTGACTTAAACTTAAATAAACTATACCTACTTAATAAATCTAACATTAAAACAGATCTTAGTACCTACTTATCTAAATACTATAAATATTGTCGTCTTTCGAACGTACCTCTAAACTTGCTGTCTAATGGAAATATCCAGTTCCTATTGTTCACCGCCGACCCGAGCGCGCTATGCGCCCGCGTCGATTCAGTCAGCCTCAGACCTCAGACGTGAGACCCGTGTCGCGCGAGCTTTCACCGCTAATTATAATTACGCTTTGCTTGTTACTGTGCTATCGAACTTACTGCTTTCCATACTGAACATTGTGTATCTACTCCTTCTAAACTTTGGGTGTGTTCTGCCTACTATAAACTGTGTGCTTGTGAACTTTCCTGTGCCTACGCATTATACATTGGATTGTACGTTATTCCGGCTGTTTCATTCTAGGTACATACAAACTTGCTCACTAGGTACAACATCCACACCCATAGACACACATTAACACTGATACTTATAGGTACACCACATTTTTTATACTACTTGTGGATGGAACAAGCAGATGGCCCGCCTGATGTGGTTACCATCGCTTATAACAAATTATTGTCTCGTAGGTCACACTCGTTATAAACGTGGCCTACGATGCACTCCTCAGTGTCCATCAACCTGAGGCATACAGGTGTTAAGCCTCATGTGCCTGTAATTACACCGGCACCTACCCTTTAAACCAGAACACAGTAATGCGAGCATCACTGCGTCGTGGCAGAAATACTTCAAATAAGTTAAGTAAGTTGTTTTATATTGAAACAAGCGGTCCGTGCTTTCGCACGGGTTTTAGTTAGGATCCCTAATTTTTTTAAATATCAAATAGCCAATAACCCAGGAATAATGTAGCTTCCCAACGGTTAAAGAATTTTTCAAATCGGTCCAGTAGTTTCGGAGCCTATTCAATACAAACAAACAAAGTTTTCCTCTTTATAATATTAGTATGACTAGCGGTCCGTCCCGGCTTACGCACGGGTTTTAGTAACCATCCCTAATTTTTTTTTAATATAATATAGCCTATGTTACCCGGGAAAAATGTAGCTTACCAACGGTTAAATAATTTTAGTACAGATAGTATAGATAACTAGAAAATATAGAACGTTTGAAAACAGAAATACAATCGTACAGTCTGTTACAAGAAAGCAAATGATTAATGACTCAACGCATCAGTTCGGATGAGTCTCACGCCTACTGTAATTCCGCTGCTCGATTGGCTGAAGATATATAGATGGCTTCCATGGCATGGTAGGTATCTAGTTGTCACTAACATTACACGCAAGGGTTCAGTTATTGAAATGAAATGAAATGAAATTTATTTGCTTGAAATGTGGTACATGGAGAACTTAAATATCTAGCTTATTAGATCGCTAGGAAGCCCAGCATGCAAAAATTAAATATGTAGGTACTTATAACTACATTATTAAACTAATTAATTAAACTATTTAATAATTATATAAATTTAAATCTGAGTGTTAACTGAGCAGATTATTATTGCTGTTATTGCGGTATGTGGTAAAAGTATTGGGGTAAGATTATCTCCATACTTATTGGGTTTAATATAAGATATTTCAATGAGATAATGTATAAAAAACTAGATGTTTTTATATAAAACGTATATTTACCTATTTATATTTTTATATAACATCAAAAACCCCCAAACTAAGCAAAGCTTGTACTATGGGAACCTGATAGCTGATATAATAGTTATATACTTTTTTGTGTAAATACATACTTAGAATATAATATAACACACAGATAGAGAACAAGCATCTACGTTCATCACACAAATGTTTGTTCTCGGTAGGGATCGAACCTACTACGCTCAGCACAGAAGGCATGGTTACTACAAACTGAGCTGTGTCGACTGCCGAATTATATTGTGTGATTTTATCGTTTGTAGCTAAAAAGTGATTACGCTGACGATTAACCAGGCTGTTGGTTTGTTCAAACTTTCTAGTACAAACCATTAAAGAACATAAACAAACAAGAAAACATTGCAATAAGCACTTTATGTACCAACATGCAAAGTTTAATTTAGCTGCGAGTGCTTTTTTCAACAAGTATTTCTTTCAAATTGACGTAACTGTGTTCTGCAAAGTCCCTGCAGTGAATTAAATAAATAAATAAATAATATCGGACAATCCACACAGCATCATCAAAGTAAAAGTCAAAGTCAAAAATCATTTATTCAGTAATATCCGCAGGGATCATCTGGTGAATCTAAGCGCCAGTTCCTCACGGCTAAGAATAGAAGAACCGGCAAGAAACTTACGGCTAGAAAAATACAAAAAACACCAGGAATCCTACTGTTTTTTTGTATTTTCTATGGTATAAAAAAAATATCCATATGTCGGAGCGTTGTCAAGGCGGAGTCGTTCTGTTTTCTAGTTCTAGTTTAGCGCCATCTATTGGCTATAGATTTGACACGGAAACGTCAAGTGACTAGTCACTTGGGTGAAGTCGATACAGAGTGGGTAGGTCAGCTTTTAGTCCATATTCTTTGGGGTAGGTACTGTTTTGGATTGATAAGTTCGTTCGTTCAGAACGGAACGGATGAGCGGTTAAGGGTAGCTTCACTTTTATTCTGACATTCGAGCGAAACGGTCGTGAAACCCACTTTGTATCGAACTCATCGCGTTTCCAGAAATCAATCTAAAGTTATCTGCGTCATCCTATTCTAATTTTGCAAAACTATAAGGCGTTGTCCTAATAGAACGCGAATGCGCGATCATCGTAAGTTCGCGCGAATTTTACTCGTACGAACGCGCGATCAAACATATTGAACTCTAAAAGCGCCAATACATGTTGGCCCAACGTTGCCGAGCGAAGGCCAATACCAACGTGTAGACGGCATGTTTGCCTTGCCTTGCCATCGCTCGGCGTCGCTCGCCTAGTTGGCCGAGTGAATACAAGCGCCAACGTGTATAGAGGTCATTTGCAATGACTTGTCACCACTCGCGGTCGCTCGCGGTCGCTTGCGGCCACTCGCCTCACTTCGGAGCCGTGTCGGTTTTTTTGCACAAATCAAAGGCGCTTGTCTACACTCGGCCAATCGTGTCCACATGTTTGTCAGCCCGCCATTACGCGTTTGGTGTCGGTCATCGTCGCACGTGTATAATGAAATAATATCGACCGATGTGACGTAGCGGGCGAATGTCCGCCTGCGACGCAGGAGGTTGCGGGTTCGATTCCCGCCTTGGGATAAATGTTTGTATGATCTGCAAATATTTATTCCGGGTGTTCTGGGTATTTTCTATGTATAATAAAAAATATCTATGCATGTAATGTATTGTATTAAGTATATCAGTCATCTAGTACCCATAACACAAGCTCTGCTTAGTTTGGGGCTAGATGATGCTGTGTGTATTGTCCAGCATTATTATTACTATTATTATCGTTCGAAACCAACGATGATGTGTTCAAGTTTGTTCTATTTCTATGAATTCACCACCATCTTTTTTGTCTTTTCTTTTTTTACAACTTTCTTCCGGTATACAAAGACGTAATTAATAAACGTGCTCATCAAATAAATAGCAGCAGCTGCAACAAATTATACGTCCATATTGTTCGAACCAAATAAATACCGGATAACCATGTAGCTAGTTTGAATGCACAACGCGAACTGACAGCACCCAACGTGTGGGCAGCTTCACTCGTCCAACTCATTCATTGGCCGCTTGCAATAGTTTGCGTAGACTTGCCGAACGTCTGGACGGTAGCACTTGCCTTGCATCGATTTGCCTACGCTCGCGTTGGCGTTAGCTCGGCAAACATGTATTGCAGGCTTAATAGGTGTCCTAACTGACAATCGCACGGCGCGGTCGCGCGACTCAAATGTTTGAAACTCTATTCGCGCGAACTTAGTTCGTACGAACGCGCGATCAAACATATTGAATTTGAGCAGGTGTCCTAATTGAAATTCGTGCGAAAACGTCGGCGTGGTACCGCGCCCGCGAGATTCGCGTAATCGCCTATTCGCGTTCTATTAGGACACCCAGTTTTTGATGTCGCGCGAACACGCGATGGTCGCATCGCTCGCATCGCGCATTCGCGTTCTATTAGGACAACGCCTAATTGTTATTGTAAAATAAAGGTCTAAGCTGTACTGTGAAGCTTGAATTTAGCATTTTCGCCATGCCTGAACCTCGTGAAGACCCACACTTTAATCAATACAAATACAATACAATACAATACAAATACGTTTATTGTCATAAAAAAAAAACGATGCATAATATATGGGTACAAAAATATCACTAGATTACAAGTTTATGACAATAGGAGTAACCTCAGCGCTAATTCTGCGTAAGAACTTTCGTTCTTACGCAGGGCTGGTTTTCAGTCTACCCCGACGTTCGATCTAAGGTGACAGTCGAACTTTACAGTAGTAATTTAAAAATCAAGACTCGTTACATATATAAACCTTCCTTTTTCATCAACTAAACTAAAAAATCCATAGACTAGAACAGCTCCAAGTTATTTATAAAGCTTTCACGTCTACTTACATTGTAATAACATTTATTTTGTTATTTTACATTTCATTCCGGTTATTTTCTTGGTTGATTTAACTTGGAACTCGCCAATTCACTTCCCTGTGAAAATACAATTCATGGCGGAATATAATTTTACCTTCATGTTAAACCCTAGTTCTTATAATAAAGTAAGAACATACTAGTACGTTATGTAGTTATGAACAGAAATAACTGCTCAACATAAAGTAGGTTGTCTGCTGTTTAGGACACTTTTTCTCATGATTCATTTATTTACTTTAATGTATATAATATACATCGATTTTTAGTTCCATCAGCAAGTTGTATCAAAAAAAAGTTTAATCTGTTAAATTGGCATAACAGAAAGAACTGCTCAACGTTAGGTAGGGTATCTACTGTTTTGTTTTGGTTGTGTGTTTTACTCATAAAATACTTTTTGTTCCAGGTAAGAGCTACTTAATAGTCTCATCAAATTTTGTGAGTAAGTACAAAGGAAATGTTCTTTCTTGCATTCAGTTAGATTAGTACCACACTGGAACTTCATTATTTACATTATTATTATTTTGTAACAGGATCATACAAAAAAAGGTAGGAACCAAGCCGTAAGTTTCTTGCCGGTTCTTCTAGGCTTGGTCGCGAGGAACTGGCGCTTAGATTCACCTAGATTTAAGACGTTTCAAGATGATCCCTGCGGATGTTACTGAATAAATGCTTTTTGACTTTGACTTTGACTGAAGATACATATCTCACGTTGCACATCTTAGCCCGGCTGGAGAGATTGAAACTAAAGGAACTATCCTTTGTTTATGAGACCGCTTTATTCTGGTGACCGTTTCCTACGAAGCTTACGCTTTACTAAGGTAAAGCCACAGTTCAGTGATTTGCTTGCCATGCCCAGCGGAGCGTAGGTAGTGTGCCCATTAGCTCACTGGTCACTATTGATTTATCTGTAAGCTAGGTCTTTAAGCATCGGTGAGCGGGTGCTATAGAATACGTAGTAGTAGGGCTCTTAATAATAATAAAAACGTTTATTCAATACGGCCTTACAAAATTTTAACAGTGAACAAAGATATACAGTTTATACTGGTTTTAGGGCAGTTGTGCATTCAGACCGGAGGCCAAACAGATTTGAGTACCTCACTCTAACTAAGCCATGGCTTGTGTGTAGGAACGAGGGGGCTGCTTGCTCTTAGTGAAGGGCTCGTCCGGGGAAGTACTATCACCATGGCTATTGGTGTCGCCAAGCAGCTTGATGTGTTTCGGATTGAAGGGTTTTTTATTGCTGGTGGAACAAACTTATGGCCCATCTGATGTTAAGTGGTAACCATCAACAGGTGGGCCATCTGCTTAATTCATCAGGAAGTTATATAAAAACAAACTTTCGCGTTTATCATATTAGTAGGTTAAAATCATTTTTCCTAAAAAGTAAGCTATTGAAAGTGGCAGAAAATCACAATAATCGGAGTAAGTTTTAAGGAAGGTCATGAGATATTTTTCGTGAAACGCTAACCTTTTTGACTCTTGAAAAGTT
Source organism: Electrophaes corylata (assembly GCA_947095575.1). Lineage (NCBI taxonomy): Eukaryota > Metazoa > Arthropoda > Insecta > Lepidoptera > Geometridae > Electrophaes > Electrophaes corylata. The sequence continues at coordinate 3,990,399 of OX352724.1, read as the reverse complement.
TATGGAAAGGCCTCGAGGCTCTTTATAAGTAACAAAGTGCTTTCCCTATTTGTACCAGAAGTTATATTTCAACAGTGTTCACAATTGATTTACATCATAAATTGACGTTGACATGGCAGAAAGGTTAAATTATCGTTTATTTTCATCTTTGTTCTTATTGACTGACTGACATATAGGCAATGCACAGCCTTAGCCACTGGTCGTAGAGAATTGTCATTTTTAGGGTATATTCAACTTGGTGCGAAGAGGTGTAATTAAGAAAAGAATTCCCGAAGCTCAACCCCTAAACGGTTACAGCGGGTGTAGAAGTTTGTAGGAAAATAACTTTACGCGGACGAAGTCGCGTGTTTCGCTAGTTAGGAAAAACAATTAAGCAAATAAGCAATTAAGCTAAACTAAAAATACTTATTTACTAAAACAAAAGAAAATAAACTGAAATCATTGTCTTACAATAGGCGGTCTTACCGTTGGACGTGATATCTTCCAGACAACCGTAAAACTATAACATAGTAGAAAAAAACTTAGTCTAAGTTTACATATAAGAATGTAGTACAACTAACACAACAACAGTTTAAATCCATAGACTACAACAACTGACTGAAACAGGTTGAGTAAATTAATATTAAGGTACTACATTTAAAATAAGTCAGTAACTACAGTTTATTCATAAAACAGTTGCCAGTCATTCTGTTCTTCATTTCGGCGGACTACCTTGTGGAAAGGTGATAGAAGCCATAAATGAGAGAGAAAAAATAACGGAGCAAGGGAGATAGTGAGCGGTTACTAAAAGTAATGCTGTGGCTTGAATGAAAACGTGTTTTGAATATTAAAGTTCAAAAATAGAATGAAACGTTAGGCAGTGCGTACAAATTGATTTTCCTTTTGTTTCAAATTAGTTGAGGGGGAATGAATGTAAAACAATTTGTTTGGTTTGAGTGATTTTTTGGTAGATGCTTTGTTTTTATGTTACAGGTATTTTATTTGACAATATCGCAAAGTTTACCTTAAAACATTTATTATACAAGATTAATTTAGCACATTGTAGCAGAGCTCTTAGTGCAGGGCTCGTCCGGGAAAGTACTACCACCATGCCTATTTCAGCTACCAAGCAAAGTAGGGTTTTCCGGTTTGAAGGGTGTGACTGCGTCATTCACGTGTCATAATGTCCACATGGTATTTTGTAGGTTCTTACCCACAGTCCACCTCTCTCATAATATAGTACCTACGTTGTCATGAACAGTTTTTCTGGCGCTTTTGCGGCTGCTACCGCAGCACGCTCGCTCCACTCGCTCCCTTTGCGCGTTTTTTTTATATTCTAACATAACCTAGTCTATAATGTTGTGTGAGTTGGTCATTTTGACAAGTAAACCACTCACACCTTAGAGCAAAAATACAGTTTAATTGAGAACCTTCCTTTTTTGAATTCGGTTGAAAATACACTGAGAAAAATGGATTTCGAGCCTAAGGTTAAAAAAGTCTTACACCGTTGAATTGTAATTATGCTGGGCGAGTTTGTAATGCTTACGTTAGTTGTTACCTTTTAAAGTGAATACGTCAAAATGATACTGTCTAATTACACTTACACAAAACGACCGGAACAACTTTATAAGGCGTTTCTGTTGGTTGTTACGTTTGGTCGGTTTTTTGCTTTCATACGAACAAAATTGCCGTAATAACGGCACTTTTGGCTTTTCATTTTTCTCAGTGTAGGTTTCTTTCTCATTTTTCTAATTATCATAACTTTAGCTACAATCGCGATTATAACTGACATATTGATAAGTTATCTCATAACCTTTTTGCAGTGACCGCCAAAATTGGATACTCCCAGCATAAAACCCACATCATTGTCATAATGTGACCTTTATTACAACGGGGGTAAGCTCTAAGCCGTAAATCTAGAGCAATCTCATTCTGCGTTCGTTCAGCGTTTATTTATTAACAACGCCATCTGGTAGTTCTTTTATATAAATTGAGACATTGGTGACCCCTTAAAAGATTGGACATCTTTTAAGGGGTCACCAATTTCTTGAAAGAGTTTTATCGTGACAAGATGAAAACGACTGACAATTATAGTAGTAAAGATTATTTTTGCGCTGTGGTTGTGATTAAGGTTGTGGGCACGATTCCCATCGAGAACAAACATTTGTATGATAAACAGATGTTTGATGATGATATTTTTTAATAAGTATACATATATAATACCCAGAACACCTGGTATAAATATTTGCAGATCTTACAAACATATATCCCAAGGCGGGAATTGGACCCGCAACTCCTGCGTCGTTCCAGGCGGACATTCACTCGCCGCGCTCTACTTTTACATAGTAGTAGTAGTAGAACGCCTAGTGAAGAGCTAATCCGGGGAAGTTATACCAACTTGCCGATTTCTGCCTCCAAGCAGCTTGCTGTATTCCAGTTTGAAAGGTGTGAATGCCGGTGAAGTTAGCACATAAGGCTTAACACCTGCATGCCTTAGGTTGATGGACGCAGAGCAATGCATTGTAAGGTACGATTTTATCGATCGTGATTTGCAAGGTAATGCTTTGTTATAGGTGATGGTGACCATTTAACATCAGAGGCCATCCGCTTATTTCACAACTTATAAAAAAACATTTGCTTTATATAATACATCTTTTGTAAATTTACTATTACAACCAGTTGGTTCATTCAGGCTTTATATTATACTAAGCCTTTATGAGTCAGGCTGATAAAAATACCATTTTGACCCACAAACACCTTTTTGCAAAGAAATTACAGTGAAAGGAAAGTTTGGGCATAAATAGCTCAATAAATCAGCGTTACTGAACGAAACGCAAGTCATTCGGCGTTTTAGTAAATTATCTGTGCTCGCTAGGGTGGCCACACTTTATAAGAATAATATAGATTTTAACTAAACAAACATATTTTTTATTTCGAGTGGGATTTGAACCCACGACCTTAGATTCAGAAGGCGGGGTCACTCCCACTAGACCACCAGTGCTCAGTTGAAGTTGAAGTATGAAAAATTCCCCTTTCACCCCCCTCATCTTTCACACTTTCTCCACTTTACCTCCCCCATTTTACCGCAACATCTTTCCTATTTTCTCTCCAATCTAAAATCGCAATCTAGAAATTTATAATTTATATATGTAAATGTTTATTTCAGTTTATTCGATTCAGGTTTATTTTGGTTAAGTAACATTTAATTCTAATTTTAATTTAGTATGTACACGAACCTACCTCTGTAGTCACCGCTCTCTAGCTCCAAAGGTTTGCTGTAAGAAAACTCTTATCAGGGTTAAGCTAATGTTACAAATTGTATACATTCTAGTACAGCTGACTGTACATGTCCTCTATTTGTATTTTTCCTGTGCAATTTTGTGTGTGCAATAAAGAATTAAGAATACATGGTCACTGCACGTCACAAAATGGCGGCTCGGCGGTATGTCGGCTTGTTTCCCGCCCATCGATTATTAATTTTCTTTTGATCGCCGAAAGGTTAATTGTGGCTGATTAATTACGTTATTGTTATTAAGTGAGGACATGGTTAAACTGTTTATCAATATTGAAACACGTCACTGAGATAATTGATTTTATTTTAAAAAAGTAACGCAAGCATATTGAAGCATAGAAGCCCCCCCTCGCCTCTCACTCTTATCCTCATCAGAGTATTTCTGTTTGATGATGATTTAACGAAACCAAGACTTGTAGTTCACAAATAAATATACTACATGCTTTTGTGTATATTCGAAATAATTTAACTAATTATTCCGATCTTCAAATAATAAATTATTAAATTAAATGTGTCACACTTTCTAACCCCAAACTATGGAAACCTTAGATAAAATACTTTGTAAATACATACTTAGTGTACATGTCATGTAATTTAAGCATAGCTTGTACTATGGGAACCAGATGAATGATAGAATATTTATACTTTTTTTTGTAAATACATCCATAGAATACAATATAACACCCAGACACAGAACAAATATCTTTGTTCATCACACAAATGTTTGTACCATCACCTATAATAAAGTATTGCCTCGCCGGTCACCTTTTTTACGAATGTGCTTTGATATGAACCGCTCTGCGTCTATCAACCTGAGACATACAGGCCTCATGTGCCTGTAACATCCCCGGCACTCACAACACTTCAAGCACAAACACAGCAAGCTGCTTGACGGCAGAAAAGCATGGTGGTAGTACTTCCCCGGACGAGCCCTTCACTAAGAGCTCTTAGAACTTGACTCGTTGAAAATACTCCATCTTTACCGCGACAGTACTCAAAGCTTAAATCTAACTAATTAATTATACTCCAGTATTTTAGTTGGCATGTCTTTTGAACAAATAATTAATTACTTTGTTCTACTTTTGACTTAACAAGAGACAGAAAGGACTTATAAGAAAGTCGCCTGTACAGTCTCTTTTGTTTTCTAGGAATTCCTTGAAATAAGCTTGTCTCTAACAAAAGGCTGTGAATAATATTTCTTAGTTATGAAACAATAGCGGCTCGTCCCGGCTTCGCACGAGTTTTAGTAAAGATTTTTGAAAATATAATATAACCTATGTCACCCGGAGACAGTGTAGCTTCCCAACAGTGAAAGAATTTTTCAAATCGGTTCAGTAGTTTCGGAGCCTATTCAATGCAAACAAACAAACAAGCAAATCTTTCCTCTTCATATTAGTATAGATAATACTACATTAATAATTATATTTCCGAGACAAATTTGTAAAAATGTATTTATAAAATCACAAATCACAAATAGAATAAAAAAAAGCACAAATAGAAACGCGCGTGACTTTGTTCGCCTGAAGTTATTTTTATACAAACACTTCAGGAAATGAATTTCAGAAATTCCCTTAGTGCACTTTTATGCATCCAGACAAATATACCCTGAAAATTTCAAGCCTGTACGACCTGTGCCTTATGTATATGTCAGTAATTTAATTTAGGATAAAGGTTTTTATAAGTAGTATAGATTACTAACGTATAGAATACTAACTACTTAACATCAGGTGGACCACATGCTTGTTCCATCAACATGCATGCAAAAATGCAGTTTGCTGTGTTCTGATTTAAAGGGTACTGGTGAAATTGTAGGCAATGAGGCTTAACACATGTATGCCTCAGTTAATGTGTTCATTAACTGAGCAGTGTATTGTTACACCCTAACGAACGTGACCTCCGACGCTGTATTTTGTTAAAGCCGACGGTAACCACTAAATACCAGGTGAATAATCTACTTGTTCCAACAGCAAATTGTATATAAAAAAAGAAACAGAATTCTTGATTTTTTAGTTTCTCGTAATGCCGTTTTTTAAGTTAAATGCTTACGTTCTAGTGTAGCTGACTGTAAATTTGACTCACTGCGGCAAAACTGAGGTTTTACTTCTAGGAAAAATCATGTAAGATTATGGCTATCGAAAACGAAATAAATGTTGCAGTTATGAGCAACGTAAAAATTTTCAAGGTTCGTCGAGGAATATTTGGTACATATCTTAATTTTTCAGTAGTTGGTATTCCGTACGTGACGGGTTGCAACCCTATCGCCGCTGCTAGAATACTAATTGGTTTCCTCATGATGTTTGCCTATACCGTTTGTAAGCACCTGGCACTGCACACTCCGTTGGTACGAGTACACGACCGGATTTGAACCCACGACCTTAGGATCACAAGGCTGGGTCTTTACCACTAGACTACCGGTGTGGTCTCATAGCATAAGAGCAATATAGCGTTTTAAATTTTAATTGTTTTTCTCGTGTTATTTTTAGTTCGGTTGCGCTCGGGCATGTACCAAATATACCTACTTCTGGACGGTACATCCGTCTAACTACCCTCTTTAGACGTCCTCGAAGAATTTCAAGTAGGTACTTGGTAATTAATCAAAAAGGATATCTACCGTGCTTGAGGATTAAAGTCATGATGGTATTCTTTTTTGCTTTCGAAAATGACAGAATTCAAGTAGTCAAGAAACAGGATCTAAAACACTGATGTTAAAACTGGTTGATTTTCAGTTATAATTTTAGCTCCAGCTAATATTTTATCGCAAAAAGTTTGTTATTACATAGAAACCGGGTGTTTATAAAATCTAAATTCAGATGATAGTAAATGTCTTCAGAAACTGTTATATCTGCTTTCGTTATGAGCTCTTTGATGTTGTTGTTTATCAACAAGTTTTTGCTGTGAATTGTGATCTTCAATGTAAACTAAAACACTGGGCACTAGTTTGAAATATATTCAAAATTTTACGATTCTTCTTCTTTCTGTTCTACATGACGGTCATGAATGACTAGCGGCCGCTTGCAGCTTCACCTGCGTGGCAGTTTTTTCCCGTTCCCGTTATTTTTCGGGATAAAATCATAGTAGCTTTACGCATGCAAAGTCTCAGCCCAATCGGTTTAAAATTGACAAAGCATCATGCAAACTTTCATCCCCTATTTTATCCCTTTGGGGGTAGAACTAATCAAAATCCTTTCTTAGCGGATGCCTACGTCATAACATCTACCTGCATGCCAAATTTCAGCCCGATCCGTCCAATAGTTTGGGCTGTGCGTTGATAGATCACTATGTCAGTCAGTCAGTCACCTTTGAGTTATATATATTTAGATTAGATTCTTGATTACGATACTACATGATTCTTCTTTAGTTTGCCAAGTCAGCTAGTAAGGTTTATAAGTATGAGGGTAAGAGTTAAGTCTGCAGTGTCATCTCTTTCAGGCTCTGTGGGGTAATGCATATATCAAGTTATATGATTTGGGGTCAATAACCAATGCTAAGTGTACTGAGTCATACTTCTAAACATCAGTGTTTTATTTTATGTATACCTCTGATCTTAAAGTGCTAACTATTCTACAGAACTAAAGGAAACGGTACCTACAGATACTCTGATAAATATTTATCAAAGCCATTCAAGGGTTATATTACCTTTTCAATTTATAAGCAAACTAATGAAACGTAACTTTGTCCGTGAACCTGTTTTTATCCAAAACTTTAGAGCACCGTTGGTCTAGTGACAATTTCAAATCCAAAGGTTGTGGTTTCGGGTCCGGTTTTGCCATAGAAAAATGTATAAACCCCATCCAGTAGCGGCGCGTCGATGGGCTTACAACTTGTCACGTATGAAATACCAGCTACAGTAAAATGTACCTACCAAATGTAATATTTGGTTGATTAATTCGGTAAAACTTCTCAAATTTATCGACCTAGCGTTTAACTAAGGGCATGGCACTTAGTTAAACGCTATGTCGACAAACTTCGATAAAACCTCGTTTTATTGAGAATCGATATCAAAATCGATTCATCCATACCTGTAGCATAGGAAATAGTTAAATATGGCAGATTTTATTAAGGTATAGTATTATTTATAATGAAACATAGCTTACCTACGTTAAAGCTAACGAACGTTATAAACATTTTATAGCTAAATCACCCAACACGCCTTTCCTGGCCTTATTCTAAGTTTCCCTATGTCGTAGGTATCTATCAAAAACTAGTCCACCTAAGTTACTTAACTCACATGAATAAAATATACTGCAGGGAAATTTCTACGGTTGAGAGTAACCGGTCTACTTATGCTCGCCCCTCCATAATGTATTTTAAGCGTTGCTACTTCAGTTGACATGTGAAAAGAGATGCATTCAGTGAGTTTTCTTCTATGAGTGAGCTCTTATTTTTGAAGCAATACTTCTAAGGCGACTCCCAACAAGGTCGCGTTAAACGCTTAACACTACCATGGAGGGAGTATGCTGTTCTTTCTCTCTTTCTCTCATAGCCAGTTACGTTTCGTATATTAAAGAAGTTTTACTTCAGTCGTGTGGTCTAAAAAAGCACACTCATTTTTATATGAGTATCTATTCGCTAGGTTTTGTAGGCCGTGTCGATTGAGTCTTGTAAATTGTATTGTTCTTTTAATCAGATGACCCACCTGATGTTAAGTAGTTACCATCGCCTATAACAAAGTATTGCCTCTTAGATCATACTCATTAGGAACGAGAACACACTCGTCAGCGTTCATCAATCTGAGGCATACAGGTGTTAAGCCACATGCGATTATAATTTCACCAGCACCCACACTTTTGAAACCGGAATACGCTACGCTGCTTGGTGATAGAAATAAGCATGGTGATAGTACTTCCCCGGACGAGTCCTTTAAAAAGAGCTTTATTATTACTAAAACTTGTTGTTGTGTTTCACGTATATAAATAAACATTATTTTTATTTAATTTTCATTTACTTGAAATATCCTAGCATCAAGTGCTCGCTATATTATTAACAAGTGTCACTAGAGTGCACGAAGGAGTTTGAATACACCAAAAAACAGGCCAGCTGAAGCGTGTGGGTGCGAAATTATTTACGCGAAGATGCGGCAAAACATACTGTAGCTTTACGACCCAACTTAATTACAGAAGTTTCTGATCTGACTAAAGCTTGTGATAGGTTTCATAGCAAAAGTTGTCCTGGTAAGCTTTATATAATTATGTTCAACAGTCAAAAAAACCTGTTTGGATAGTTTTGTTTATGCTAATGGTAGTAAGTATTAGTATTGAACAGAAATAATATGGTTTTGTCCATAATGGTATTCCCCAAGGCAGTTTACTCGGCCCAAATCTATTTTTGATGTAGGTGGTTCTTATGTTTTTGTTTGTCTTATGGCTATAAATTAATGATTCAAGCTTTAAAACACATTGGTGTCTCATTAACTTTGTGTAGGAACATTACTAAAAGTCGTTAATCAAAACCCATACATTATAACAACAGTGATTGAAACTTTGCTCGTTAACATAAAAACCTAATTTCCCCCAAATATTGAATGTCACCTTCCATTTTATCACATCATAAATGTCGACAGAGGGTAGGAGGGGGTGGCCAGGTGGTTTATGACGTCATAGCGCCGGCGTAAAGTAACAGGCTTCATTACTTTGTTCTCTGTGTAATATTTCGGACAGTATTTAGGTTAGACTATAGGTCAGCAATGGCTTGCGGCAGGCCCAAATATTATGAGACTAGTGAAAAGTTTATGACTTTGTTTATGAGTTTGCATGAAATTTTAAGCCTTGCAGTGCACTCTGAGAACAAAATGATCTATCTGTAATTTCTTAAAGAATTAAAAAAACCAAATAAATAAAAAAAAAACTATGAAACCGTTTGTAGTTTTTACTTGGATGACAATATTTTGGGTGGTTATTTTTCAGTTACATTTAAAAATTAAATTCCTAAATTAATTTTGTAAAAAAAATATAATGGGACTTACTTAAAAGTAAACTGTTTCATCTAAAAATAATTTTACAAATCGGCTAGTAAATTACTGAGTTTTGAAGTAGTAAATAAAGTATACAGAAGAAGATACTAGTGTAATTTACATAGCATTTCCAGTATAATATTCAAAACTGGATTTAGACACGAAGAACTACGGTAAAGTTCACTGCAATAGATTCCTACTTTCAATAAACTACGCATTTCGGGGTTTGACGTCAATGTGTTCGACTACCGCAGCTCTAGGAATTATTATCGCCCGTACATCTTCATCGGAGACAGCCTGTCTATACCAGCATTTTCAATGGACTGCACATTCTTTGTGAGAAGTAAAATAGAGTTTCCAAACCACGTGCTTTTATTGAGAATAACAGTTGTGTTGATCTACTTTTACAACCGATGTGGCGCGGCGGGCAAATGTCCGCCTGCGACGCGCGAGGTTGCGGGTTCGATACCCGCCTTGGGGTAAATGTTTGTACGATCTGCAAATATTTATTCCGGGTGTTCTGGTATTTTCTATGTATAATAAAAAATATCTATGTATGTAATGTATTGTATTAAGTATATCGGTCATCTAGTACCCATAGCACGAGCTCTGCTTAGCTTGGGGCTAGATGATGCTGTGAGGATTGTCCAGTATTATTATTATTATTATTATAGTATGAATTTATTTGAGCTGTCATCCCTAAAACAGGTGTAAATGTTTGTATAAAAAACGCGAGTGAAGTCGCGAGCGGGTCAACTAGTTGCCAAATAAGATTAGTTTCCAAACAACAGTGGACTACTGATGAGACTTCTCAAATTGCAGTCTCAAGCTGTAGTGATCGATCAGATCTCCTATACGAAATATTTCGTCTGAAAAGGGTCTAACGAATTGTACGTGAGTCTCCTATCAAGCACTCGAGAGGTCAATTTGGTGGACATATTGTAAAAATTTATGGCGTGTCGATGGTACGGTCAGAAAAAAAACAATAAAACTCTTCGTTTGTAATCAAATAACAAAAATTTTATATAAGCTCAAAAGTGCCCGCAGTGGGAATTAAACACGAATAACTCTTAAGGTTAAACAAGTCGGTACGTTGTCCATACAAACGCTGCAAGCGTTTAATGTCTACTACATATTTATTAACGTGCGTCCGAAGTTAAGTTGTAAAAAGTGAAAATTCCTTGTCTTGCTAACTTCACCTTCAACTTTAACAGGAAAATATTAAATTTTCAAACCGTATTTTCTTTAGCTTGATCTCCGAACAACAAAGAATAAGCTAAGTTTAATTTTCTTTTTTAAAACAACCAGAAAAACAATAAATGAAATGAATACCGCTTCCGCCGGGTGAATAATTCTGAGATTAAATCGTAACGGGTCGGACAACCGGACGGGCGGGCAGTGGGCTTGAAGAGTTGATCTAGCTATGGTTGGACAGCGAGAAATTAAAATTGTGGTTTACGTAATGTAGAAATATAGACGATATTTTCAACTAAGACCTAAGTAAAGTTATTTTAGTTTATTTAAGTTATCCAAGAGACTGATGAATATAACTAACGGCCAAAAGGCCAAAAGGCGGCGCTTACCTTGGACAGAGAATTAGTTCTATCCAAACAGGTAACTTTGCTAGTGTTTTGGGCACAATTCCTGCGGTCAGTGATTTAAATTTTGTTTCCGAACCTGCAGTTACAAAACAGATTTATTATTAATGTGTAGGTAAGTTATTTGTGTAAAATAATGTGTGTTAATGTTGAGGATATTATAAACAGACCTTTGCAGAGCTTTTAGTGAAGGGTTCGTCCGGGGAAGTACTACCACCATACCTTTTTCTACTATCAAGCAGGGGAGCGTTTGCTATTGAAATTAGAAAGAAAGAAAGAAAAACACTTATTTGTAATAGACATAAAAATAGGTACGTGTATCGATGCAACGCAATATGAAATAAACACCACAAGCAAATTAAGATAAGAAAATAAAAATACAAAACGAAATCCCCCGGCACTGTCACATATGGTTGATAGACGCAGAGCAGTGAACTGTAGGGCATGTTAAATTGTACATGACAATAATACAAAGAATACCATACAAGGAATTCAGTATTCAGTATGTTTATTGGCTTATTATGTAAGTAGGTTTAACATTGTCAGATCTTAGGACTATATACATGTTTTGGTGCCAATACACATAATATACCAGTAAGGGTGTTGCAACAGAGTAGAGCGGACCGATATAGGTATAAAAAGAACATGCAAATTACACAGGTCATAAAAGAAAAAAATTATAGGTAGGTATTATTCATTCATTAGTAATTATTAATAAAATTCAAAAGATTCTCTTAAAAAATACGCCGAACCATATGATACCGAATCGGGGGTTTGAAAGAACTTCCTATCAAAATATAATCACTTCAGACAGATTCTAAAAATAAGAAAATTGGAAAAAGGTTTTTCGATTAACTGTTCCGTATATCTTTGTAAGTACAAATTTGCGTTTAAGTAGGGCTTAGCGTGTTTTTTTAAACAAACTTGCTTATGGAACAAGCAGATGATCCACCTTATGTTAAGTGGTTACCATCGCTTATAACGAAGTATTGCCTCGTAGGTCACGCTCGTACACTACTAGCGTGCACTACTTAGCGTCCATCAACCTGAGGCAAACAGGTGTTAAGCTTCATATGCCTGTAATTTCACCGGCACCCACACGCATTAAACCGGAACACAGCAAGCTGTTTGACGGCATAGGCATAGTGGTAGCACTTCCCCGGATGAGTCCTTTACAAAAAAGTCTACTACAACTAAAAATTTATAAAAAACAAAATACTTAAAAACGCATGGTTATGTTTCATATGCTCGTTTGTACCTCCCTACCAAATATTTTAACATGCCATAGACTTGCACAAAACAAAATATTACCTCCCGCAATTCCGCGGCTCTCATTTGGTAAATCATGTCGTTTTCCGTGCATTCTGCGGTACCCTAATAAAGAAGGACATTTTTACGGCTCGCATAAAAGTCTGTATGTTTGTGTAAAAATTACGTTTGCGGCTAAAGTATTTTTATGTCCATGTTTCTTGTGGTCTTTTGAGCGGTCAGAATTTTATTATGTTTTCGCATTCAAATAACATTCCCGCCTTGTGATAAATGTTTGTACGATCTGCAAATATTTATTCCGGGTGTTCTGGGTGTTTTCTATGTAAAATAAAAAAAAAATTCTATGTATGTAATATAGTATTGTATTAAGTATATCAGTCATCTAGTACCCATAACACAAGCTCTGCTTAGCTTGGGGCTAGATGATGCTATGTGGATTGTCCAGCATTAATTATTTATTTATTCATATTCAGTGGATAAGAGTCGCTAGGGGATGAGGGGGAAGGGAAAGAAAAGAAAGACATCATGAAAAGGAGGCTTATTCAAGGCCTACTCAGCAGGTCTACTCTTAAAAAACCCGGCCAGTGAGTAATAAGTCTAAAAAAACAGTAAAAAGTGCGAGTCGGACTTGCATACGAAGGGTTCCGTACCATTAGCTATATTAAAAACGGCAAAAAACACGTTCGTTGTATGAGAGCCCCCTCAAATATTTATTTTATTCTGTTTTTTAGTATTTGTTTTTACAGCGGCAACAGAAATACATCATCTGTGAAAATTTCAACTCTATCATAGTTCATGAGATACAGCCTGGTGACAGACAGACAGTGGAGTCTTAGTAATAGGGTCCCGTTTTACCCTTTGGGTACGGAACCCTAAAACCCATAAACGAAGTTTCGTATTCTGCTTCGCTACCAGCGTCAACTTGAATGTTTAAAGGCTAGTTACCCCGCAATGTACAAAACGATTTGAACGTACCTACCTCTGACTACCTCTATAAACATCCTTATAGAATCTCAAGTGGGTCCTTGGTTCTAAGAGATTTTAGGGAATATCCACCATGCCTAGCAATTTAAGTCGTGAAGTCATTTCTTTTCTTTCTTTTATCAACTACATAGTTGACAAATTCAATGAATTGTTTCTTCTAAAATATAAACACCTCTTTATTTGAAGTTGGATAAATAATATATCTGCAATTCATTGCCCAGGATGTATGCGGACTGTAATTTCCCGCCGCCGGCCCGGTCCGGATATTGAACCTGCGACAAAGGCTTATAATTATATCGATCGCTAGCTTAGTCGGTGTAACTACAGAGGCCATTCTCAAGTATATCCAACATCTTTTTTTAAGCCTCTTACTTTTTTATATTTGTGGACATTTTACACAACGCCGTCTAACCCCAAACTAAGCAAAGCTTGTACTATTGGAACCACTATAGAATACTTGTGTATAATTTTGTTATAAATACAAACTAGGTACAGTGAGTAAAGTAAGTATTTTTGGTCATTTTTATATACAATATTATCTAGCCCCAAACTAAGCATAGCTTGTGCAATTAGGAGATGACTAATAGAATGGAGAGTCCACACAGCATCATCTAGCCCCAAGCTAAGCTAAGCAGATACAATACATTACATACATAGATATTTTTTATTATACATAGAAAATACCCAGAACACCCGGAATAAATATTTGCAAATCGTACAAACATTCATCCCGAGACGGGAATCTTGTACCTATAACACAAACTCTGCTTAGCTTGGGGCTAGACGATGCTGTGTGGGTTGTACAGCATTATTAAAATATTATTATTATTTAACATCATGTGGGCTATATCCTTTTTAATACATTGTTTAGTTATCTTGTACCCATAAAACAAGCTCTGCTTAGCTTGAGGCTAGATGATGCTGTGTGGATTGTCCAGCATTATTATAATATTATTATTATTTAACATCATGTGGGCTATATCCTTTTTCTTTTTTTTCAATTTTTTTCACAGTCGTGATGTATCGTTTGTTATAAAATAGCTTTTCTTCAACACTGAAAAAGAATTTCGATTCATCCTCACTTGTCATATGCATTATAAATTTACTTGATTATCCTTGACATTCCGAGTAAGGTAAACTGAATTACGCAAAAGGTTGGCAAGGGGTACACTTTTGCACCCGACAACCGAATAAGTGATATTTTATTTAGCTAAAAACAGGGTACTTTCCGAGGTACTGTTTCGATTTAAAGGATTTTTTTTTGAAGTAATACTTCTTATGCAACTTCCAACAAGGTTGCATTAAACGTTTAACACTACCATGGAGGGTGTATGAAAGCACTGTTCTTTCTCTCTTTCTCTCATACCCAGTTACGTTTCGTATATTAAAGAAGTTTTACTTCAGTCGTGTGGTCTAAAGCACACTTGTTTTTTATACAACTTGCTGATTAAACAAGCTAATGTTCAGTGACTACCATCGCCTATAACAAAGTATTGCCTCGTAGGTCGCGTTTGTTAGAAACGTGCCCTACGATGCACTACTCAGCATCCATGAACCTGAGGCATACAGGTGTTAAGCCTCATGCCTGTAATTTCATGAATGAATGCCGGTGCAATTACAGGCAGGTTAAAAAATCCTAAAATCCATTCTGATTTTTCTGTTTGAAAATGTACGGGTTCAATGTTCTCAAACGCTGAAGACATACATCGAGAGGAAACCAGTAAGTATTCTAGCAGTGGCGGTGGGTGGGATGGTATTTGCAGGGTTTACTATAGTCACCACGCTTGGCAGGCGGTTTGAAGACCGCTGTTTAGCACTCAGAAGGTTTTTAACGTACCTAATATTCCTAACGTGTGTGACCAGAACGGTAATGCTTTGCTCTTTATGATTATAACCACTTAGCATCAGGTAGGCTATGCTTGTTCCATAAACAAAAAAGGGTTCCTTATACATTGTTATGAATATTGTAGTGCGCTAGTTGCAATATTATGTCTCAGTAAATCAAAAGCTAAATTATTAATAAGCGAGTCACGAAATGTCAAGGAGATTAAATTTAATATTGCAACGACAAAGGCGGTACATTACCTGGTACAGTCACCTACATAGATAGATTAGCTGCATCTATACCAATCTATACCAAATATAAGAATACTAGAGGCCACTCGCAGATTCGCCCGCGTGGCAGTTTTTTCCCGTTCCCGTTATTTTTTCGGGATAAAAAGTAGCCTATGTCCTATTCTAGATTACAATCTATGTTAAATTCAAATTTCATCCAAATCGGTCCACTGGTGAGAGCGTGAAAGAGGAACAAACATCCATCTATCCAAACATTCGCATTTATAATATTAAGGATTTGTACTGACTGACTGACATATAGACAACGCATAACCTAAAGCTACTGATCGCCAAAACTTGAAATTTTCAGGGTATATTTGTCTTGGTGCGTAGAAATGTACTAAAAAAGAAATTTTTGAAATTCAGCCCCCAAAACAGGCATAACGGGGTTGAAGTTTGTATGAAAATAATATCACGCGAGCGAGTCACACGCGTTTCGCTAGTAGGTTAGTTTCTTGTCCATCCTATGGTTGTCTGGAAGAAATCGTTTACAGTGATAAAGACCACCCATTGTACTTCACTAAGTTTTTGAACTTGTACATTAAGACCGCCCATTGTACATTATCTATTATTGACTACTATTGTTTCTTTGTTTTATTCTCTAGCTTGTAAGGTGTACAATAAAGAATTTTCATTCATTCATTCATTCATGTTATTTTTTTGTCCGTTGTGGTGTACAAAAAAGAGTTTTCTACCATCTTCTATCTATCTAAACATAAATACCCATACCCCTAATATGCGATAAATACCCATATGATAAAAGTATTCAATTAATAGTATTCCGATAGCGATGTTAAAAAAACTGTATTTTAATGAGGTATTTTATTTTATTCAAACATTTCCCAAAAAAGGTCAGCTTGATTTCAAATAAACTTTGTTACTGAGTGTACAAAGGCTTTGAAGGAATAAATTATTCAGCGCGGAGTCCATTAAATCCTTCCTCATAGTAAATTCAGTTGTATTCAGGTATGATAATAATATGACATTATTCCTACCCGGTGCCGGTACAGTCAACTGCACTAGAATGTATACAATTCGTAACTAATACAAGTATTTATAATTGGTATGTACAAAATACATGTGAAACAGTTGAGTTATCTACAGACCGTTGCAAACGATCTAATTTATTAATAATCTATTCGTAACTTTCGATACAGTATCATAACCTTATAGTAAACTCTCAAACAGTGAAAACTCTAAAATCGTAAAATAAGCTGATAAGTTCACTTAATTTTTGAATTTTTGTCTTGTAAATATTAACTGTAACGCTGTAAAACCTTTTTGTAAGTTACGAATTGTATACCTTCTAGTGCAGCTGACTGTGCAAGTTGGGAGCGATATCATCGAAGTTGTAGACTACTGTTTGTTTGGGACACTATTTAAGTCCAACTACGATAAAGAGGTTAACTAGTAGCAGTAGTAGAGCTCTTAGTAAAGGGCTCGTCCGGGGAGGTACTACCACCATGCCTGTTTCTACCGCCAAGCCGCTTGCTGTGTTCCTGTGGGTGCCGGTGTTATTACAGGCACATGAGGCTTAACACCTGTATGCCTCAGGTTGTTGGACGCAGAGTAGTGTATCGTAAGGTCACGTTTATAATGAGCATGACCTGCGAGGCAATGCTCTGTTATAGGTAATGGTAACCACAACATCAGGTAGGCCGAATAAAAAAAAGTTGGTGGATAGAAAGGGCTCAAAATCGTTCTTCCTGGAAACGTATGGGAGAGGCCTATATCCAGCAGTGGGCGTCTGATGATGATGATGAATCACTCAAGAGCTCTATTACTACGATTCTTCCTACTTCCTGCGATCTATAAAATGTCTTAATCTATCGTATAGGAGAGCGTCCAACGCTTCGTCTTCGGGTTCCATACGAAACATTACCAGTAAAATAACCAGTGACCGAATCGAAGCAACGTAATGGAAAATCCAAACAAATTAATGTAGTCAGCTCTTCCGGAAAATCAACGTGGGCCACTGAAAATTGTATCGCTTATTTGCTTTACTTTACCAATAAAGCTATTTGTAAACCGACGCTAATTAAACTAACACGACATTTTTTTTAATATTCATATAATAGTATTATGCTTTATTGAAATAAAGACCCAAGTGCGTTTTCTGAAATGACAAAGTTTCTTTTGTTCACAACACAATTCAATAGGTACTGAGTTTTAACACAATGTACACAAATCAACATAGTTCACCTGAAATGACAAAAAACAACATTTAAAGCCTTTAGTTCGGTCTTTAAATTATATTTTTAATATACGGGAAACTACTTGTTTCACGTTTTCCTGAAAAAATCCTAACCTCACTTCTTCCTAGTAAAAGTAGCTTTTCAAGTGACAGTCGGTGTCACTGGCATGACACTGACATCTTTTAAAGATATGGAACTACATTAGTGTAGTAATATTCTTTACATCTCCCACCCTCGGAGAGAACAAATCAAAATGATTGTTCGATTATGAGCTAACCATTACTGGAGATAACTTTGTAACATGGTAGAGGTTTGACTCTGCCTTTTTATGACCAACATCAACTTCATAAATTGAATTTGAAATCTTTCTTAGGATTTCGTATGGTCCAATTCTCAATTCATCCATTTTCTTCCTATTTAGCCGGTTCCCGTTTTCTACATATACTCTATCTCCCACTTCGAATTTATATTCTTCTCTATGTAGATCATATATTTTTTTATTATAGTTGTGAGATTTTATTGAATTTTCAAATGCTAGTTCTCTGTCTTTTTTAAGATCTTCTATTGTGCTTTTTGATTTCAATTCCAGTGGCAAAATATCCATTTTTTCTCCTTCCAAAAGGTATTTTGGAGTAAACTTAGTGACTGTATGTTCTGTCTCGTTATATCTTTCTACACATTTTTGTGCAACAGTTGTCCATGCTGTTTTCTTGTCCCCTTCGTTTATTTTACACCTTATCCTATTGACTAAAGTTTGGTTCAACCTTTCATTAAGTCCATTTGAAAATGGTGCGTCCACAGCAGTGAATACCATTGTTATGTTTTTCTTTTTTAGGAAGTCTTTAAATTCTTTGGAATTTATGCCAGGGTATTGGTCTGTTAAGACCATATCAATATGATAGCTTTGTGTCACGGTTTTTATCAACTTGATAAAATCTTTGGAGTTTTGATTTTTTGATGTTAAAATATAAGCATATCGTGTAAAATGATCAACCAGGAGATGTAAGTATTTTTTTGTAGACCGTGATCCTCCGAAGCCTCCAATTGTATCAATTGATATAATTTCGAATGGGTGTGTTGCTGGCCCTAAATGGGACATCAAACCAAATTTTGGACTCCTTCTTGATTTGTTTTTTATACATATGTCACATTCATCACAAATTTTCTTAATATTTGTGATGATATTCTTCGCTGTATAATAAGGGGTTATTTTATTAATCATCTGGGTTCTCCCAATGTGGCAGTAAGTATTGTGGACATGTCTAATTAGTGTTTTGCTAAATGCTTCTGATAGTAGAATTTTTTTCCTTCTCTTATTCTTTTTGTAATAAATGTTATTCTCCAGCATAAACTTTGATTTTTCATCTTGTATATTTTGATTTTCATCTTGGTCCCTTTTTATATCTTCCATGTTTATTAAGTTTACAACTTTTAAAAAATCTTCAGTATTGTCATGAGGTTCTAAGACTGGATTCCTGCTTAAGCAGTCTGCTTCTTGATTTGATTGTCCCGGGTTATATTTTATCTTAAAATTGTATTGGGATAAGTAATATGTCAAATCACCCAGTTCCTCATCAGTTCTAGATTTTATGTTTAGATTTTCCAATGGTTTATGATCTGAAAAGACTATAAATTCTTTATTCATAAGCCAATGTTGCCAATATTTTACAGCTTCCTTAATTGCGAGGCATTCTAAATATATTGCCTTCTTTTTCTTTTGAGTGTCTGTTAATTTTTTTGAAAAATAAGCTACAGGCTTGTTTACTCCGTTTTCATCTTCCTGTTTTAATACAGCTCCCACTCCTTTAATACTGGCATCAGTGTAAATTTTTATTTGTTGTTCTGGGTCAAATATTTTTAGAATTGGTTTCGAGCATAGTAATTCCTTTATTTTATCAAATGATTTCTGGCATTCTTTGGTCCACATAAATTTTACATCTTTCCGTAATAAATTGTGTAATGGTTCTAGGATAATTGCATTGTGTGGTACAAATTTATGATAAAAATTCACTTTCCCAAGGAATTGGCGTATATTTTTCCTTGTTTCTGGAATGGGGAAATTTCTGACAGCTGTTAAATAATCTTTTAGAGGTCTAACTGAATTATTTTCTATTATGTGGCCTAAATACTTGGCATGATTGTTTGCAAAAGTGCATTTTGAGAATTTCAGTCTAAATCCTTCTGTTTGTATTGCCTCAAGTAGTCTTGATATATGTATTATGTGTTCCTCGAAACTTTTAGAAAAAACTAGGATATCGTCAATGAAGTTCACTGCAAAATCTGTGAGTTTATATTTTCTTATTATGTTTCTCAATATTCTTTGGAAGATAGCCGGAGCAGTCTTTAAACCAAATGGGAGACACGTCCACTGGAAGTGGCCTTCTTGCGTGACGAATGCCGTCTTATATTTATCTTGTATTTTCAGGGGAATGGACCAAAATGCTGAATTTATATCAAAAGTGGAATAATACTCACAGTTTACAGTTTTTACCATCAAGTCTTCAATCAAGGGGAATGGCTGTGATTGAGGAACAACAATTTTATTCAGTTCTCGGAAATCTATACACAGTCTTGATCTTTTCCCATCTTCTTTCTTATAGGCCAGGGTAACTGGAGCAGCAAAAGGGCTATATGATTCCTCAATTAAGTTGTTCTTCAATAGTTTTGATATTTGATTTTCAATTTCTTTTCTATCATCAGCTGTGCATCTGTATGGGCGTTTGTAGCAATATTTATCTACCATCAAGTCTATGTGAGCTTCATAACCCCGTACCGTACCAACGTCGTATTTGTCCTTAGCAAAGACTGGTTTGTATTTTTCTATCAATTTATCAATTTCAGATTGTTTACATAAATCTAAGTGATTTACTGAAATTTCAAAATCACTGAAGTTAAGATGTTCATTAAAATTAACTTCACATCTGTTTATTTGGTTTACCTTTTGTTTCTCTACCTCAGAGTATAGAGAAACATCTTGTTCATTTTTGTCACCTAGTACATCAGGAATTTCGACATTTATTAAATTCATTGTGGAGTCTTTATTTTTGTTATCCTCTTCATCATGGACTTTATTCTCTTTTTGTTGATTATTACCCTGTATGATATTCAATTCTTCATCTTGGATTAATTTAAATTCTTTTATACAATCCAAACCAATTAGGAAATCATACTGAAAATTTTCGTTATCTATCACAAAAATATTCATTTTTCTTTCAATGTTATATATTTTTATTTTCAATGTTACCATACCTTTTGTTTTCTTTTCACCATTAATAGTTTTCAAGTTTGCCGTTTGTTTATTAAGTTTGTCTTCTTCTTTTTCATGTATTTTCAATAATTTTGCGTTAATTAACGACACATTAGAACCGGAATCATAAATTGCGGTAACTTTTAAAATGTCATTTAATAATAACTTTACTTTTATTAATGGTGGTACGTCTAGTTTTTTGGATTCTCTTTATTTAGTTCAATTTCTAATTCAGAGTTATTGACACTTTTCACAACTGCTTTTTGATTTTTCCCATTAAACCAGCAGGTTTCTTCAGGATGAAAACGTTTCCCTTTTTTCTCAGTGACACAAATTTGGCACGGTTTCTTTTCTTCATTCTTTTTTATTTTTATGTCAGGGTATGTGTAGTTCTTTTTTTCATATTTATTCTTCCCGGCAAGATGTTCTAATTTACCTATCTCATTGTACAGATCTTCGGTTTCTTGTAATGTCTCTCGGTCAATTTTATCACTTAGGTAATTAGGTAGGCCTGCGGCTATAAGGTCTATAAGAGTCCCAGTATCAATCGTCTTTCTCACCTCTAATAACAATTTTTCTTTTTTCAAAGCATACTCAAGCAATGAACCTGTTTGATATTTAAATCCAAGAGCATATCTGATCGGCGACCAACCCTTGTTTCCAAATGTTTCACAGAAGTTTTTTTCCCATTTAATCCACTCTGATTCTACTGTAAATTTTATTAACATACAACTGTACCAATTCACACTAGAATATTCTAAAAATTGTTTTAAGATTTCAATTTTTTTCCTGTCTTCATCAATATGAAAACGTTCACATTCTTTGTTAAAATCCTTAATCCATTGGTGGGCATTTGCATTTCTACCAGTGAATTTTTCAATCACAAAATCTTTTGCAATTTTACCCAAATTTTGAGTTTCAGATTTTTTTTGCTTTTCTTCAAGTAATTTCCCTAATAGTTTCTCCAATGTTTCATTTGAGCTACTACTTATTGATTTTTGATCATTTCTGTTTTCTATAATCTCTTCAAGGTAAAAATCATTAAACTGTACATTTTCTTCTCCATCTAAATACGTCTTTGATATCTCATCAGTTAAAGTTATCCATATTTTCCTTGTCTGATGTCTTTTACTCAAAGATTTTTTTACCTTGGCATAATTAGATGTATTTGTTATTAACTGATGTAAACTTGCAGGCTGATATTCGGCCGGTATGCCAAAAGTTTGACCATCAGGTGTTCCTATTGAGGTTATGCAAATAACATTTGATTTTCCATCTGATGCTGTTTTCACACAAAAATCAAACCTTAACTTCTCCATACTTCTTGAAATACTTGCAGAAAATGTTGTTTTATAATAGTATTATGCTTTATTGAAATAAAGACCCAAGTGCGTTTTCTGAAATGACAAAGTTTCTTTTATTCACAACACAATTCAATAGGTACTGAGTTTTAACACAATGTACACAAATCAACATAGTTCACCTGAAATGACAAAAAACAACATTTAAAGCCTTTAGTTCGGTCTTTAAATTATATTTTTAATATACGGGAAACTACTTGTTTCACGTTTTCCTGAAAAAATCCTAACCTCACTTCTTCCTAGTAAAAGTAGCTTTTCAAGTGACAGTCGGTGTCACTGGCATGACACTGACATCTTTTAAAGATATGGAACTACATTAGTGTAGTAATATTCTTTACATTCATCTGTATCCTAAAACAAAATCACTCGTTTCTTTGGTTTGGTTTGTATGAAATCTGTACATACATTCGTTTCTGTCTGTTTTTTCAGTAACCTATAACTAGTGGCGATCACAATAGGCCATATGGCCGCAGTGATACCAAAGCCACAAAAATATAATCAAAAAAAAGTAATCTATGATCTAGGTACTACTTGACGACCGATGTGGCGCGGCGGGCGAATGTCCGCCTGCGACGCAGGGGTTGCGGGTTCGATTCCCGCCTTGGAATAAATGTTTGTACGACCTGCAAATATTTATTCCGGGTGTTCTGGGTATTTTCTATATATAATCAAAAAATATCTATATATGTAATATAGTACTGTATTAAGTATATCAGTCATCTAGTACCCATAACACAAGCTCTGTTTAGCTTGGGGCTCGATGATGCTGTGTGGATTGTCCAGCATTATTATTTATTTACTGGTACCTAGATGGCACCGCAGGAAAAATTCTAACTTGCTATCGTAACATCGCATCGTGAGGAAGCCAGTTAGTATTCTAGAAGAGATTTTATTTTTTTTATTTTTCCCGTTCCCGTTATTTTTCGGGATAAAATCATAGTAGCTTTATGCATGCAAAGTCTCAGCCCGATCGGTTTAAAATTGACAAAGTTTCATACAAACTTTCGTCCACTATTTTATCTCCTTGGGGGTAGAATTAATCAAAATCCTTTCTTAGCGGATGCCTACGTCATAACATCTACCTGCATGCCAAATTTCAGCCCGATCCGTCTAGTCGTTTGGGCTGTGCGTTGATAGACCACTATGTTAGTCTGTCAGTCACCTTTGAGTTATATATATTTTGATTTGGACGTACCTTGACCCCCACAAAGACAATCTTGTGTTTGTGCTACTTGGAGTACCCTCAGAAATCTTAGGAGATATCTACAGTGCCTAGAGATTAAGCCTTGCGGCTGTTTCTGTTTTTTAGCCATAAGATTTAAAGGTATTTAACCAAACGAGCATTCACATGCCTAATGAGCATTTTTTGATAATGATTAAAATTTTGATCTTCAATGGCTCAATAGCGTCGGTGTGGGTGTAGCTGAAGTTAAAACTAGGTCAGTAATATTTGCAGTACTGGGAAATATGGTGGCGAGTTTTGGTTAAAGCAACTGTACATAGAATATTCACCAAATGTAATTATATTATGCTATCACGTTGGCTGATATACGCTTGAGAGCCAGAACTCCCGGGTCGTCTAAAAACATTATCTCTGAAACCGAGGATGTTAGCTTAGACGACCGATGTGGCGCGGCGGGCGAATGTCCGCTTGCAACGCCGGTTGCGGGTTCGATTCCCGCCTTGGGATAAACGTTTGTACGAACTGCAAATATTTATTCCGGGTGTTCTGGGCGTTTTCTATGTATAATAAAATATGTATGTTTGTAATGTATTGTATTAAGTATATCAGTCATCTAGTACCTATAACACAAGCTCTGCTTAGCTTAGAGCTAGATAATGCTGTGTGGATTGTCCAGCATAAAAGCAAATACTTCTTATATAAAATAATAAACTCTATGCTTGTTGTAAAGTAATGAAATTTAAAAGTAGTGGAGCTCTTAGTGAAAGGCTCGCCCGGGAAAGTACTACCACCATGCCTATTTCTGCTGTCAAGCAGCTTACGTGTTCCGGTTTGAAGGGTGTGGATGCCGGTGTATGCTTCAGAGGTAATGGACGCTGAGTAGTAAAAATAATAATATTATCGCTTTATTAGAAACACAAACAATATACATAAGGTTGATTTTGAGAAACGATGACATCTGCAGAAGTTAAAAAACTGTGTCACAGACATCAACGCCCTCCTCCGGAAGAAAGTGCCTAGTGCATCGTAGGGCACGGTCCTAACGAGCGTGACCTACGGGGCAATACTTTATTGTAAGCGATGGTAAATACTTAACCTCAGGTGGATCATCTGCTTGTTCCATCAGCAAGTTGTATAAAAAATTTATGAATTTTGGACATTAATTAATAATTAGAACTTATTGCATTATTTTGCACAATGCTGGAAACGGTGTGTTGGTGTGTAGTCTAACCTGGAATTTTTCACCGTTATTTTCCCGGAACTCTTATCCCGCGGGAATCAAACCTGCGTCTCGCATCTCAGTTAGGCATTCGGCATGCACCATAGACTCAGGGTCAAAAGAGGCCAGTGAAATTAGAACGAGTTGAATATTTTATAAGTGGCTTTGGTGGTTGTAAGTAGGTCATCGTACTTGGTATGCATGCAGTGATGTTTTGAGTTACCCTCAGCTGAGGGTAGAAATTATAGGAAAATTATTGGATAACACCATGTTTTTTTTGTTTTCGGGTAAGTATGTTAGTAAAATATTAGAATATTGAATAATAACTTATTTGCAACACACGAAAACATTCTAAAACGAACAAATGGCAGCTAGTGTTTTGGGAACGCTTTCGATTGGCACTGATCTGGATTAGATGAGCTACCTTTAGATCGTTTGCAACGGTCTGTAGATAACTCAACTGTTTCATACGTATTTTGTATATGCTAATTATAAATTCTTGTACTAGCTGTAATTTTCTATGTTAAAAAATGTATGATTATTAAAAAAAACATCAATTAACAATAATCTGTAGGTAAGTGCTACAAATTGGAACCTAACTCAGTATGATGCGGGTTGGCAACAACCCACGCTAGTCTTCCGTTAGGCTGTTTAATTGACATGACACATACATACAACGTACATGGCATGAATACATACAAAATAGGATAGATACAAATATACAAGAAGTTATAGAGAGATAAGAATATACGTTTTTATGACCGAATCAGCAAAAATCAATTCATAGCGTTCTAATGCTATGGATTGTATTGATATGGATTTTTTTTCGTGTTTTGTTCTACTATAGTTTTAATGTCTGTTATTAAGTAAGGAAGTACCATTCCTAACTCGTTACTAATAGTTCACGTTCTTTTTTTTAGTGAACAAGTCAATTTAACAGCTTTCTAAACAGACAACAGATTCTCAAATCGTTTTTTGACAAACATACTTTCAGTTAGATCTTATAGAAATTTCATTAAAACCAGTTCAGTAGTTTGGATTTAAATCAAAGTTATTGGAAAAAAACTATCCGGTAATCGGTTTCACAAGTTTTTAAACTCAATAATTTAAGCTCTATATTTTTATAAGGTGTAAGGGGTGCCAAACAACATCTTTCGGTGCCCAAGCCAACCTCACCTGCTCGTGGTGCGCCCTGCCGATCAACAAACGAGGCTCTGGCGATACAACCCACCAACCCGCACTGGACCAGCGTGGTGGGTATAGGTCCAAACCCCCCAAATATGGAAAGTCAGACACAACCAAGGCCCCAAGTGCCCGGCGATTCCAGCGGCTGTGCTGGCGTTGACGGGTGCCATGCCAGCCCTGGGGTCAGGGGAGCTAAGAATCTCCGGGTGAGATCCTACCGTCAAACGACCTCGGCTAGTATTATAAAGGACACCGATACGCTTAACATTTTAACGTACAACGTGCGCACCCTCATGGAAGATGAGCGCTTACTTGAGCTTGAAAATGCACTTAGTGACATTAAGTGGGATATAGTAGGGCTTGGAGAAGTTAGAAGACACGGCGAATGCACAGAAGATAGAGACAACAATGTGTTTTTCCACTTTGGAGAAACCAGTGGACAACACGGAGTGGGATTCCTTGTAGCCAAGAAGTGGAAAGACAACATCATCGAATTCAGGGGATATTCTGAAAGGATTGCAGTGATGAGGCTAAGATTAACACCTAAAGCCACTCTTACGCTTGTACAAGTATACGCACCAACATCTGCACGCCCTGTTGAAGAAGTAGAAGCATTTTACGATCAACTTAATAAAGCCTGCGAAGAAAACCGAGGCACATGGAATATTGTGCTCGGTGATTTCAACGCCAAAATAGGAATCAGGCAAACCACGGACAATGACTGCATACTGGGTCAATTTGGTCTGGGAGAACGCAATGAGCGAGGCACCAGATTGATTCAGTTCGCTATTGGGCAGAGCATGACCGTCGCGAACAGCTTCTTTTTTAAAAAACCACAAAGGCGATGGACTTGGGTATCACCGAACACCCATGTTAAAAATGAAATAGATTTTATCCTATCGTCAAACTTACAAATAGTCCAAGATGTGAGCGTCCTAAACAAATTTAAATATTGTTCTGATCATAGACCCATACGTGCAAAAATAAAATTTGATTTTAAAATCCACAGGATGAAACAATTTCGAAACAAAATTAGCAAACATAACAAACACACACTTTTTAAAAATTCCGAAAAATTTAACATGGAACTTTCGAATCAGTTTTCAATTCTTAAAATTGATGAAATTGATGATATAGATGCACAATATAGGGTTATCATAAAATCAATAGAAAGTAGTAGTAAGAAAATAAAGGAAGATAAGAAAAACAAAACAAAAATATCAGCTGAAACCAGAAAGCTTATATCTGACAGAGAAGCACTTAGCAAAGGTACAGAAGAGTATAAGAAATTCGACAGGAAAGTAAAACGTAGCATAAGGAAAGGAATTAGGTTGTTTAATTTACATTTAATGAAAGTTGCAATAGAAAAACATACCTCATTAAGAGTGGCCAAGCAAGGAGTAACGAAGGGAAAACAATGGATCAACAGTCTTTCAGATGAAAATGGAGTTAAACAAAATAGCCGTGAGAAAATAATGGACATTTGTACATCTTATTACAAAACCCTATATTCCGATATATCTAAGTGCGGCGCAAACATCGAGTATAGTAGACCTGACTCAATTCCATTATTTACAGGAAAAGAAGTCCACGATGCTTTAAAAACAATGAAATACGACCGAAGCCCTGGAGAAGATGGTATTACCACTGAAGCATTGAAAGTAGGCTTGCACATTCTACTTCCACATATCACGAATCTTTTCAACTCAATTTTAGAAACAGGTTATCTTCCAAAACAGATGTGTCACTCAAATATTGTCCTCCTCCATAAGAAGGGAGACAAATCTAACATCGGCAACTACAGACCAATTAGCCTAGTGTCTCACCTGTACAAAGCTCTTATTAAGGTCTTGCAAAATCGTATAGCTGGCAACCTCGATCAACACCAACCACCCGAACAAGCTGGTTTTAGGCCAAGTTTCTCCACCACCGACCATTTGCATACTCTAAACCAAGTCGTTGAAAAATATACAGAGTTCCACAAACCACTTTATCTAGCATTTGTGGACTACACAAAGGCATTCGACAGCGTGAAACACTCTGCTATATTCACAACTTTAGAATCCCAAAACATAGACCAAACTTACATTAACCTCATTAAATTGATTTATGACAATAGCACTGCATCCATCAAACTCCACACTACTGGTCCAGCATTTCACGTACAAAAAGGCGTCAAACAGGGAGACCCGCTCTCTCCCATACTTTTTACGAGCACCCTCCAAGAGGTATTTAAAACACTGGCAGTGTCATGGGTAAATAAGGGCATAGACGTCGGTGGCAAACGCCTCACTAACTTACGTTTTGCAGACGACATTGTCCTTTTTGCCCCAACAGCGCACGAACTGCAACAAATGCTTCAAGAGCTAAGCACCGCAAGTCTTGAGGTTGGACTTCAAATGAACCGGTCCAAGACAAAGTGCATGTCTAACAGCACGAAACGTAGGATCGAGGTAGATGGGCAGCAAATACATTATGTCGATGAGTATATTTACTTGGGCCAGTTAGCGAGCTTCGAAAACAGGCAGGACAGGGAGATAGATCGTCGTATTGAGAACGCCTGGAAGAGCTACTGGTCCATGAAAGAACACATGAAGGGCAACCTGCCTCTAACACTTAAGCGCAAGCTCATCGACATGTGTATATTGCCCGTCCTAACCTACGGTGCACAGACATGGTCACTGACAGAGTTGCAGAAGTCCAAACTCAAGATTTGCCAAAGGGCCATGGAACGCAGTATTCTCGGCTTCAAGCGCATAGACCGAGTGCGTAATTCCATACTGCGTTCCTTAACTGGGATAAGCGATGTAGGAGACAAAGCTGCCAGGCTTAAATGGGATTGGGCGGGGCACGTTAGCCGGATGCCTCCCGATAGGTGGGCGAACACCTGCACTCCTTGGGTTCCTGACGGACGGCGACCTAGGGGTCGCCCAAGAAAGCGTTGGAGAGACGACCTAGACGCCTTTGAAAGGACGTGGTGGGAGAAAGCTCGGAACAGAGAGAATTGGAAGTCTTTGGGGGAGGCCTTTGCCCTGCAGTGGGACGGGATAGGCTAGGAAAAAAAAAAAAAAAAAAAAAAAAAAAATTTTATAAAACTAATTCAGTAGCGTTAAGTCCATAAAGTTTTATACTTTTTAACATAGCTAAGATTGAACGTAAAGGTAATTTTAAAGCAATAAATATAAGGCTTTATAAGAATCTAGAGAAGCAGCCAAACCGCACCTAAATGCCAGTACAGGCTTGCGCAGAATTTCTCCCGCAAATATGTACACTGCATAACTTACATGTAGGGCTCTTTGTGAGAGAGTTCATCCAGGGAAGTACTACCAACATACCTAGTTATGCAGGCAGTGCAGTGATAGAGGTTGAAGTTAGAAGGTATTGTTTGGTCATTGACCTGGGGCCTAAGCACGAACTGGCTATCGTGACGCTAGCATCACGCTAACGTTACCAAAATGTATGAGATTTTGCACAGCGCCTCTATCGTGCGTAAAGAGAACTAAAATTGGAAGCACGAACTCTTTTGACATTACGTACGCAAAGTAAACGATAGCTAGGTCCGTAAAGTAACGTAATTTGATAGGAAGTTAATAAATCGGTTGTCGTTCGTGCTACCATACATTCTAGGTTTACGGACCGTTACGATACAAAAGTGGAATTCGTTCGTGCTTACCCCCTTGATCTGTGGTGCTGGTGTCTACCTGTATATAGACATAACTCAAAATTGACAGCGCGATCAAACCGTCTCGGTTTTGAAAGTGGCTAAAAAATGATTTTGTCAATCTGTCGATCTGTTTTCGCCTACAGGTCATATTTTACAACCAATTTATTCAAAAATTGGCACACGTCCCTTATTTAATTCTTTATTGCACTAAAACAAATTGTACAAAAAATGTGAGCTTAATCCTCGATAGCATTTTCTACCAGCCAACCTTGACAGGTGAAAAACAGTCCCTTGATTTATATAAATGTTTTAATCAATCGCGATTTTTGATAGAGGGGAAAATAAGGGGGAAAAGATGGTAAGTTTGCTGTAGCGTTATTTATTGAGGAATTTTAACCAAATTTGAGAGGCACACTCTGGACTTCATTCTGGCAAAAAAACCCAAAAGAGGAAGTGGATAGGAAAAAGGGGGGAGGAAGTTTGCTGTAGCGTTATACTCGTATATAGCCGGATTTCCATTTTGGGAAAGGGGAAAGTGTCGGCTATTGCATGGTTATAAGGGCTCGCGAGGTCTACTGTTCTCACAGAACCACTAGTTTTAAATAATAGTCCACTGAAGGCAAGTCTTCTGCGGTATTGCATTTCCACAGATAGACCTCCCTTATGTTGTGGTTTTGTCATACAACCTATGGCAAATAAAAAAGCTATGCTTAGTTTGGAACTGAATGATGTTTTGTAAAACGTACACACAATTTATTTATTTAATGCCCGAACAACATAATATTTTAGAGAATTCAACGGAAATTCTTGTATCTTCGAAATGTTGGTTTACATTTTATTTCGCTACTCAAATAATATATGCTCGTTTACTTACCAAGCCTGACCGAAGTTCCTTTGTACATAGCCACAAACGCCTGCGGTCGTCTTCAGACATTGTTGCAGCTTAGCCAAGGGTCAGTTGAATCACTTTCAGTGTTTACTTTGCCTAACTTTTTAACACTAGCTGGGTCAGCTAGTGTTACGACTTGCGACTTCATTTGCGATTATCATACTAACTTCATCCCTTTTTAGTCCTTTTTTAAAGATGACAGCTCAATGAAACCCATATTAGATTTTAAGTTGGACCATAAGCTAACTAATTCTGCAAATTGTATCAATATTAATTTAGTAAATTTTGCGCTATATGTGTACAAAAAACCCTTTTTAATCAATTCCGTCTTTTTGCCTTTTTATAAGTATTATTAGCAAGATTCCAGAAAAACTTATTTTTTTAGCATCTACGATCTTATCATAGTATAATCTTTACACAGTATAAAATGAAGTCGCTTCCGTTGTCTGTTCGCTTAGATCCTTTAAACTACTCAACGGATTTTAATTTAGTTTCAGCTATAGATAGAGTGATTCAAGAGGAAGGTTTATTTGACATATTATAACACAGAAAAGCCGAAAAATTCAAAGATTTCTACCGTCCAACGATGTGGGCACGGGTCAGCTAGTATAATAGTATATTGTTTTCAGTGGAAACTATAAATTGGCCTTGAGAATACGTGTTTTAAATTTATTAACTCACTGTGTACCTACCTAGCTGTAAGTTCTCTTTAAAAGTAAAATAAAATAGAAACAAGATAGCTAGGACCTGTACAAGCTGTAATAATATAAGCTATAGTATAGTTTTATGTGTCTGCATTACGGCCTTTGTCCCGCGTCGGTTGGTAAACGAGGTACTTCTTTGTGTGAAATTGTCTCACTGAGTGCAGCTCGGCAGTTTGAACTAAGATGGAATCTAGCTAAAGTTTTAGATGAGAACTACTACTATATACAACTATAACTTTAGTTTGTTGGTAATAATTTCTTACTTTGTTGTCCCGTTGAAACAGAGGTATTTTCGTGACATAAAGTTCTCTAAGATTCTCTTTAGAATGTATGGTATCGTTTTTAAAATAAAAATAGATAAATAGCATCACATAGCATCACGGCCTTAATCCCGAAGCACGGTAGATATCCCCTCAGATATCTTAGTACGAAGTGCGTAGTTATCCCAAGGCGGGAATCGAACCCGCAAGTTGGTTTGTTTGCACTGAATAAACTCCGATACTATCAGACCGATTTGAAAAATTCTTTCACCGTTGAGAAGCTATCCCCGGGTGACATAGGCTATATTATAATTATAATATTTAATATTATACTATTTTCAAAAAAATTAGGGATCCTTACTAAAACCCGTGCGAAGCCGGGACGCGCCGCTAAGTGTTGTATATCTTTGTTGTCAGGTTCGCGAGGCGCGTTGTCTCCAACTCGTCTCATCTCAAAAAAATTACGAAACTGGGTCTCTGTTGTAGTGATTTCCTTAGATTCAAAGCCTTGAAACTTAATTAAACTACACGCTACATTAAATATTTTCCACCTATTAAAACATGGAACTATCAGGCACGTGCGCCAGTGTCAACACTCTCCGGTTAATTGAAAACAAACGCGGTTAATGGAATTGTTAAACACACACTGAATTCTTAAAAGTAATTTTCTTATTGTGATGTTTAATAACATAGCACTCTGAATCAGCTAGTTGAAGCGTCAATGGGCAGGTCTAGCTCGTAGAACTGACAACCGCTGAGGAATAAAGGTTCCGAATGGTGACGACGAACCGGAAGCGTAGGACGTCCTCCTACCCGATGGACTGACGATATTGTTAGGACCGCGGGAAATCGATGGATGGAAAGGGCTTAGAATCGTTCTTCCTGAAAACGTATGAGGGTGGCCTATGTCCAGCAGTGGATTTTACAGGCGGTTGATGATGATGATAATGACGATGTTGTTTTTGCTGTAGAAGTTTTGAAACTGCCACCTGTCACGAATGGAATACTAACTACTACAAAATATTGGTATGTACCAAATGTACTATCTGGATGTACCTCTGACTACCTTCTTTAGACATCCTCGAAGAATCTCGAGTAGGTACTTGGTGCTAAAAGATCGGAGGAGATATCTCCTATGCTTAGGAATAAAAGTCGTATTGATATTTAAATAGGTCAGTTCTCGAAGACGAATATCCAAATTAGTGCAAAATAAACACGCTATCATTTTCTTGAAGTGTTGGTCGTGTCGAGCTGACAAAGCCAGTGAGCTCTTCAGGGAGTGAAGAGCCTTATAACGAACTAAGGGACTGGGCCACGGCTTGAAGCACTCCTTCCATATATCCCGCTTTTCTGGCAGATTTTGTATCAAGCGAATTGAAATAGTTTTTGATGTAAAACTTCTATACGCACGCTTGTATGGGGAGTAAGTTGGTGAATGCGTGACAAAAGCGTTACGAAAAGTGTGATCGGGTGAGGCGAACGAAAGTTGAGAAAGATATATACGTTAGTGAAGATAGAAAGAGAGAGAGTTACGTTTCATATATTACTGTAGATGAGAGTACGAGCACATCGACTAATTTGAAATTTCCTGTCAATGTGAAAGAAAACACGGTGAAAATATTTTTACGCTACGAGTTATAACTCACACAGGTAAAGCCACGGGTGTTCTACTAGCTTAGAAACAAAGCCATCGAAAAGCAGCTTACTATTCTAACCTGCCTATACACGACAAAATCCCACTAAAGATCAAAGAAGTCGCTAAACCGAACCCACATCCTTTGGTTCTGAGCTGTCCTAAGCCGTTAAGCAGATTTCCTGAAAACCTGCTGCCGTCAATTTATGAATGAACTATCGAAACGCGCGCGACTTCGTCCACGTGAAGATTTTCATACAAACTTCAACCCCTGTTGTATTTTATTTTTATTGAAGTTATACTTCTAATGCGACTTCCAACAAGGTTGCGTTAAATGTTTCACACTACCATGGAGGGGGTATGAAAGCACTGTTCTTTCTCACGTTCTCTCAGCCAGTTACGTTTCGTATGTTAAAGAAGTTTTACTTCAGTCGTGTGGTCTAAAGTCACACTCGTTTTTTTTAATAAACTTCAACCCTTTAGACAAGTTTAGAGGTTGAATTTCGATAATTTCTTTTTTAGTACACCTCTACGCACCAAGACGAATATACTCTGAAAATTTCAAATTTCTACGACCAGTGGTTTAGGCTGTGCGTTGTCTATATCTCAGTCAGTCAGCCAGTCAGGACACAGGTTCTTATAATTGGTATAGATGAATAAGATAAACCTTTATTGTACATACACCAGACACAAGTAATACGATACAAAAATTAAAAGAACTGTCATAAAATGGAAAAATTGCTCAGTAGCTATCTCTTTCAGGCAACCTTAGGATGAAGAGGATTATAAAATTGGAAAATGATCAGGGGCACATAAAATTATTACAAAACTAAAACGTTTTTGATCAAAAAGTTTGATAAAAAACTGATAGTAAAAATACCGTTATTTTATGACGGTCTCCGCATTTTAGGGGGTTGAAGCTTAAGCCGACAGCAAGTAACGCCTCATTGAGCGCCCGGGTATCAGGTTCCGACTAAGTGCTGGCTTTAAATAGATCTCAATTGGCTCATCGTTGCGAAAAAGAGCGAAAGAGATGACCTAAATCCTTTGAAATTATTTTTTATCAATCATCGTCGTAAATTCGATTTACTTCATGTCAAGATGTTAAGGCTACACAAGGAACCAGAGCAGACGGTCAACCCTCGTAATTTTTTGAAACTAAGACGAGATTGAAACTAGAATTTGATTACTAAAATGAGAATTTAGGTTTTATGTCGATTTCACATAGTATTATATATACAGATTGACAAAATCTGATGAATTTGATGTTATTTTGTTACAAGAATTCGAACCCGGACGTTTTGGAAAATAAAACGAATACTATTTGATACTCAGAGAATCTCAATTTGTAAGCAAACAATAAACTTTTCAAGTAAAAGCTACCGTTTAAACTTCAATTAAAATTACACTTCTTTATGAGTTGGAAAAGTTAATATTTTTGTACCATTTCTCTGAATTGCAAATTGTAAGCCCGAGGGTTTGTAAGAACATTTTATTTTACAAAATGTTTGGCTTTTCAGCTTTGGCAGTTCTGCCTTCTGCGTAGGTAGGTTATGACAAGGTTTCCCAACCGGTAAAGAAAACATCGTAAGGAAACCAGTTAGTATTCTAGTAGCGGTGATGGGCTTGCAACCTGTCACGTATGGAATACTAACTACTGCAAAATGTGGGTATGAACCAAATGTACCGTCTGGATGTACCTCTGACTCCCCCCTTAGGCATCCTCCTCATTTGCTTTAAAAAAAATACGCTAAAAGAAATATTAGCACTTCAAAAGTGCCTTTCGCGATCGATAGCACTTTGGCTGTAAAAATATCGAGTAATTACTTTACTACGCTGAAACTTTCAGCAGAAATGGATGTGTTATTTTACAAAATCTAAAACATCTATTAGATTTCACGCCAAGAAATTTACGGAGATAAATGAGAAGACTGAAGGAAAATATTTAAAATTTGGCGCGCGGCCGATTTTTCGCTGCATTTTTCGTTTAGTACTAAGACTTACTGCGTCAAGTTATCTATACTTCTATACTGTAATATTCTAAAGAGGAAAGATTTGTTTGTTTGCAATAAATAGACTCCAAAAGTTCTGGACTTATTTGAAAAAGTTCCTTCACCGTTAAGAAGCTACACTATCCCCGGATGACATAGACTATATTATATTTAAAAAAAAATTGGGATCTTTATTAAAACTCGTGCGAAACCGGAACGGTCCGCTAGTGATTTTTAAATTAGTTTATGTAAAGGACCTTTCTATTGAAATTATCAAATCGCTTCTTAAGCTAGTGGTTAAGTCTTAAGTGGTTCTATGAGAAAAGTAGACCTAACTTACCTATGTAGACTTGAGCAAAATAAGTATAAGTTTTAGCGATTTCTCGCGCTCCTTTGGTCCTAGAAAGCCGAATTTGAAAGCTACGGGTTGGCCTTGTAAAAACAAAGAGGACTGCGATGTCTGATAGGTATACATTTTCCGAATAAATAAAAAAATGAAAGCTACAGACAACTTCCCGCCTTTCCCCTCTACTCTTCTTTTTCATATTTTTTTCCTGTGTTTTTCAAAATTCGATTAAAATCTGTCGATATATAACGCTACAGTAAACTTCCATACGTATCCCTCCATTCAAAAATCGCGATTGATTAATAAATTTAAATAAATCAAGAAACTTGTGTGCCAATTGTCATCAAAACCGGTTAAAAAAAAATGCTACTTGTATACAAGAATAGACAGTTATAGGTATAAAGAGAGAATAAATAGAAAAATACTTTTTGGCCAAACTCGAAACTAAAACTCTTTGGTCAATTAATGGCCTATACCTACATTTTTTGAAGATAGCAATAAACATTTTTTTAATATGTTTGAAAATCCAATTTCTAACATGCTCAAGCTAACTCTAGTTTTTATAAAGCCTCCTAATAGACTGTCAAAGCGCATTACCATGATACGAGATTCCGTAAAAGCTTATTAGGAGTAAAACGGAAACGCAATCGGCTTTCAAAGAAAATTCTCATGGCAACTCAAACTATTTTCACACGGAGCAGATATTCGAACGAATAAACGCAGATTTTTGCCCTCATTGCCAACTTTCCGAGTTTACTTACTGGTACGATTCAGTAAATTGCAAAATGAAGCCAGAATTCAAGCAACTTGGTTGTAGAATATCGTTTGAAATAAGTTAGTAGTTCTCGCTCGTAATTTATAACGAAACTGTTGCAGCCAGGTATGAATATTTGAATTTAGAACCGAAGGTAGAAATAGAAACAATGCAAGGCCGTAAGTAATATTTGAATTTAGAACTGTAATTGAAATAATAGAAAATGACGTAACAGCTAGTAATACATATTTGAATTTAGAATAAGTAAACAAAAATGCAGACAAGAATGATAAAAAAATGAGCGTCAAATTCGAATAGTGAAAAGGAAATAATTAGATAGATTCGTTTGCTGTCATCTTTAGAAGCAACATTGTTTTTTCATTTTAAATTCTTACGCCCGAATACTTAAATGCAACTTAAATATAATTACGTCTTAAGTCACGATTTTTTGACAGTTTGCAATGACAGTGCAAGTCTCAAAAATTCGTCACTAGAGACGTGATTAAATTTAAGTGGCGTTTAAATATTCGGCCGTTCGTGTATTTAATTTGTTAGTGATATTTGTCTTGCTCTGTTCTGTAATTTCGGTGGTACTTTAACCATAATTACTTGAAGTCTTAGCACAAGTTTAGACATTTAAATTGAAAGCGTTTTATGTGGCATCTTGACTTAAACGAAAATGTTTCCTTTATGTTTTGAAGAGTAACGCCATATTTTTCTTCAAAATACAGTCTATTTTATTTTTATACTGACTCGTCTTGACTAAAAACGATTTAATACACTTGACATTTGCGACATTTTCCGTCGAATGACTGATAAAAAGAATAATGAAATAGATAGGTACAGAGAATATAGAACAAACAACAATTTCATAAGGAAACAGCGAAAAACAAAGATAAGCTTGCGAACTTGCCATAGTACGTGCCAAGTTGACCAATGAGAGACGGTTTTATTACACAAACCATAAATAGTAAGGACTTTTCTGACTATTTATAATCGAATCGAGATGGTTCTTCTATTTTTCTTATATTTATGGTTCCTGTATGGGATATCCCTCATTTTGACAGCCTATCCAAGTTAAAATCACATAATCTTTCAGATGTATCACTATTGTAGTCGTACTAGATACGTGATGATATAGGTAATGGTAACCACTATGACGACCGATGTGGCGAAGCGGGCGAATGTCCGCCTGCGACGCAGGAGGTTGCGAGTTCGATTCCCGCCTTGGGATAAATGTTTGTACGATTTGCAAATATTTATTCCGGGTGTTCTGGGTATTTTCTATGTATAATAAAAAATATCTATGCATGTGATGTATTGTATTAAGTATATCAGTCATCTAGTACCCATAACACAAGCTCTGCTTAGCTTGGGGCTAGATGATGCTGTGTGGATTGTCCAGCATTATTATTATTATTATTACTTAACATCAGGGCCATATGCTTGTTCAATCAGAAAGTCACAAAAAAAAATTGTAAGAAATATTTTAAAACTATTCTTAGAATTATTGTATACGTTGTAGTTGTTGTGGGTAGTCATACTTGTATGTGGGTACTCGTTAATAAACCAGTTGTTGTCTAGCACTCGAGGTGTTTCATTCAATCACGACATGGTGACAGCGGTATTATAACTATTTAGTGTGTAAAGTGATTAAAACTAACCACAATTGCTAGTAAAGTACTTAGCCAGTGTCAAGTGATATTTGTGAATGTTTGTGAAGCGATATATGCGTATTTTATCACTAAACAATGGAGCACGCACGCCCGCCGCCAGAATTAAATATGGACGGCGCCGGGGGGCCGGTTGGTCGGGCCGATGCTTGGAAAAAATGGAAGCAACAATTCCTCCTGTTTGTGAAGGCCTCAGGAGTACATACGGAGCCCTCGAGTGTGCAAGCTAGTCTATTAGTGAATCTTATTGGCCCGGATGGATTTGATGTGTATCAAACTTTAACGTTCGAGAAAGAAGAGGAACGTGACGATGTAAATGTGTTATTGAAAAAGTTTGATAGTCTCTTCGGTACAAAGTCTAACGTGACTCTCGCACGGTACAAATTCTTCACACGTAACCAAGAGGATGGTGAATCTATTCAACAGTATGTCACGGCACTACGCCTTCTAAGTAAAAAGTGCGAGTTCTCAGCGTTGGAGGAGGATCTAATTAAAGACCGGATCGTGTGTGGGATCCGTCAGGCCGCGGTCAGGGACCGGTTACTGCGATGCGAGGATCTTAACCTAGACAAAGCGATTAAGATCTGTCAGGCGGTGGAGGCGTCACGGGAAAGTGAGCTACAGATGGCTAGCACGAGTAGCGAAGGGACTTCGCATGTCGACAGTGTCGCTGTCAGGGCGCGCGGTCGAGGAGCGCGTGGCTGGATACAGCGCGCGTCCCCCGGGTCGGGGGCAGGGCGAGGCCGCGGTCGCAGCGGTGGCGGCGGCGGCGGTGGCGGCGCTGGGCGAGCGCAGGCGCCCCGGGCGCAGGCACTGTGCGTGGCATGCGGCTCCGTGCGCTGCGCTGGCGGGGACGAATGTCCAGCGCGACGCAGCAGCTGTTTCGCTTGCGGTAATAGAGGACATTTCGCGCGAAATTGTAAGTCAAATCACTCTTATAATAACAGTGGTCGTAGTCGAGTAGATCGAGTGTACGAAGTTGAATGTGATGAAGTAGATTATTACAGTGAGTCGGAAGATGATGCGTTTTATATATCGACTATCGGGGTCGAAAACAAGAAATACGGATCAGAGGACTGGTTTCAGGAACTGTCATGTGTGAACGGTACGGAGAACTTCAAGCTCGATACGGGAGCAGATTATAATATTATGTCTTATCGTAGATTCTGTGAACTAGGTTTTAACGATGCGTCCATTATAAGAAAAAAGATACCATTATTATCTTATACGCACGATGTCATACCTTTAAAAGGAGTTTGTATTATACCCTGGTCGTACAAAAATATAATATATAAGCTAAAGTTTGCAATAGCCGACATGGAATGTAGTAGTGTGTTGGGACAGAAATCATGCGAGTTTTTGGGGTTAGTTAAACGCATAAGGTCAATCGAAATGTCAAACTATGATGATTTATTTAAGGGGTTGGGTTGTTTACCCGGGAAGTATCATATTGTTATCGATCGATCGGTCCCACCGGTAATTTGCGCGTCTCGAAAAATTCCTCATGGGCTACGTGACCGATTACAAGAAGAACTAGGTAAAATGGAACAGTTAGGTGTAATTAGAAAGGTCACTCATCCTACACAGTGGGTTCATCCGCTAGTGCTGGTTGCTAAGAAGAATAATGGTATTCGTATATGCTTAGACCCGCGAGAACTGAACCGAGCCGTACAGCGTGCACATTTTCAGCTTCCAACAGTATCCGAACTGGCGTCTCGTCTGCACGGAGCTCGTTTCTTTTCTGTTTTGGACGCCAACTCCGGGTTTTGGACGGTAGAGATAGATGATGAGAGTGCTGACCTTTGTACTTTCAGTACACCTTTTGGTAGGTACCAGTTCTTGCGACTTCCATTTGGGATTAACTGTGCTTCAGAAGTGTTTCACGGGAAGTTACGTCAACTCCTGGAAGGCTTGGAAGGAGTAGAAAATTACATTGATGACGTAGTAGTATGGGGTGAAACTAGGCAGGTTCACGATATAAGATTAAAGGCACTATTAGACCGAGCAAGAAAAATAAATTTAAAGTTCAACAAAGAAAAGTGTAAAATAGGTGTGCAGGAGGTCACCTACTTAGGGCACGTTTTTGACGCAAAAGGTATGAGGCCCGATTATGAAAAAATTAAGGCAATAAAAGAATTACAATCGCCAAGAGACAGAAAAGAGTTAGAGCGGTTCTTAGGCGCGGTTAATTATTTAAATAAATTTATCCCGCATTACTCCGAGATAGCAATTCCGTTAACCAATCTATTGCGGAAAGGTAGTGAATGGCGCTGGGAGTCAAGTGAGAGCGTCGCGTTTGATCGGTTGAAAGAGGCGGTGACGGGCGCCGGCGTCCTGGCGCTGTATGATCCAGCGCGCCCCGTAGTGCTATCAGTGGATGCGTCACGTGACGCACTGGGGGCCGTGCTGCTGCAGGCCGGCCGCCCTGTCGAGTACGCCTCGCGCACGCTCACCGATGCGCAAAAAAGATACGCACAAATAGAAAAAGAGATGTTGGCCATCGTGTTTGCATGTGAGCGTTTCCACCAGTATGTCTATGGGCAGAAGGGGGTCGTCGTGGAGTCAGACCACAAACCCTTAGAGAGCATTTTTAAAAAGCCATTGATGTCTGTCCCAGCGCGCTTACAACGCATGCTATTGAGAATTCAAGGGTACGATATAGTTATTACATACGTGCCTGGGAAATATATGTATATAGCCGACATGCTGTCTCGTGCCGCACTTCCCGATTTATATAGCGAGGAGGTGCATCATAATGTAGTGTATCAAGTACAGATGATGGTGGGAAATGTACCAATGTCGAACGATAGGCTGACTCTAATCAAAAAGGAAACAAAACGTGATACTGATTTGCAAATGTTATTAAATTATATAAATTCAGGATGGCCACAGCATAAATATAATGTAGCTAATGAAGTAAAGTTTTATTGGTCCATCAAAGAGGAGTTAATAGCAGTGGATGATGTCATTTTTAGGAATAATTTGGTGTTAGTTCCTAAAAATGCAAGAGACGATATGCTAAGGATTATTCACGAGGGACATTTAGGTATTGATCGGTGCAAACGGCGCGCGAGGCAAGTCATGTTTTGGCCTAGTATGTCACGTGACATAGAATTATATGTAAAAAGATGTCATGCTTGTCAGGAGCACTCAAACGCACCCGGTAAGGAACCCATGCTGCCAATTGAAATTCCCGAGCTACCATGGTATAAAATAGGGTCAGATATCTTTGAATTTAAAAAACAATATTATTTAATTTTGGTTGATTATTATTCTAACTTTGTGGAAGTTTGTAAATTAAGTAGCTTAACGTCAAACGCGGTAATACAAAACATGAAACATGTATTTTCGCGGCATGGCATTCCCAGCGTTCTGATAAGCGATAACGGAACGCAGTATTCTAGTCGAGAGTTTAAATGTTTTGCCAACGTGTGGGGGTTTGACCACGTGACCTCATCACCGAACTATGCACAGTCAAATGGTAAAAGTGAACGGGCAGTACAGACTGTGAAAAGAATATTGAAGAAATGTATTCAAACTAACGGAGATTTCGACTTAGCGCTTCTGAATTATAGAAACACACCCAGGGACGGTTTGAGTTCTCCGGCACAGCTCTTGATGAGTCGAAGGTTACGTTGTCAATTACCCGTGCATTCAAACGTTTTAAAACCACAGCCAATCGACCCATCAGAACATCTGGCAATGTTAAACAAACAAAGCAATGTTAAAATGTATTATGACCAGCGTTGTAAAACTTTATCTACATTAAAAGAAGGAGATTCCGTTGTATGTTTAGACGGAATGACTAGGAATAGAGGAAAAGTGGTAAGCCACGCTAATACTCCTCGGTCATACATTGTCCAGACTAGTGCAGGTGGTAGATATAGACGCAACCGTCGTCATCTAATTAAATGTGAACCTGATAAAGAATCACCAAACACTAGTTTGAGCAATGATGAGTTTTGTGATGCTCACGAGGATGTAGGTATTAAAAACAGTGAGCCAAACGAAGCTGACTCTCAGGGTAATGACTCAGA
Organism: Electrophaes corylata; assembly: GCA_947095575.1. Classification (NCBI taxonomy): domain Eukaryota; kingdom Metazoa; phylum Arthropoda; class Insecta; order Lepidoptera; family Geometridae; genus Electrophaes; species Electrophaes corylata. Next base: position 3,948,871 of record OX352724.1, on the reverse strand, counting down.
CTCAGGTCCGAAAGTGCCTACATCCCCGCCGCTCACTCGCAAAGCTAAAAAAATAGCTGCGCAACGCATTGCTCAGAACCACAGGTAGGTGCCCATAGGATAATATATGTACCTACTTACTGTTGTGTGGATGGGTATTGGGTTGTTCACCTATTCGTAAAATGTGTGTAAAAAATTTTTATATAATTTTTCATAAGTAGGTATCCCTATTTATGATTGTGTAGATAGGTGCAGGTTTTGTATTTTTATTTTTGCTGTTAGAAGTATATTTTTATTTTAGTTTTACAAAGGTATCCAGTTAGCATAGAAAAACAAATGTTAAACTTACTCGATCGTAAGTTTGATTATTTTGTAAGAGGATGGGTTGGATATACATGAGTGTAAGTAGGCACAGAGTAAATCATATTCTTGTCAACCTATTAATGATAGGTGTAGGTACTTACGTGCCTATCCTTCTATCGTCAAATGTGAACCTACCTATAAGGACTTTGTTTTCTGTATTCTTTATATTACCTTATCAGTAAGTTCATTACAGCTAGATGATGTCTATTGTTGTTGGGGGAGATGTTGTGGGTAGTCATACTTGTATGTGGGTACTCGTTAATAAACCAGTTGTTGTCTAGCACTCGAGGTGTTTCATTCAATCACGACAGTAGTGATAGTTTTAACAGCAATGGGCTATAAAGAAAGCGATGCTGAGAGTTTCACTGCGAGATAGAAGCAGAAATGAGGAAATTCGTAAAAGAACCAAGTTCACCAACATAGCTCTTAGAATCAGGAAGTTGATTGGGCAGGATATATAGCTCGTAAAAAATCCATTAGTGTAACCTAATTCGAACCCGCGACCCTGTGATCAGAAGGTGGGGTCACTTCCACTACTCTAGTAGTAGTAGAGTAGGGCTCGTACGGGGAAGTACTACCACCATGTTTATTTCTGCCACCAAGCAGCTTGCTGTGTTCCGGTTTGAAGGGTGTGGGTGCCGGTGTAATTACAGGCACATGAGGCTTAACACCTGTATGCCTTAGGTTGATGGACGCAAAGCAGTGTATTGTGGGTTACGTTCCTAAAGAGCGTGACCTCCAAGGAAATGCTTTGTTATAGGCGATGGTAACCACTTAACATCAGGTGGGCCATATGATTGTTCCATCAGCACATTGTATAAAAAAACCACCGGTGCACTCGATTAGCTAAAGTGTTAAATTTGGGTCTGCATCACTCAAGTTTACTTTTTTGTTATTGCAGAAGAGAAGAATAAGTCGGGTACTGACGAAGTTAAGCCAGAGGAGCAAGCAGCAACCAAGATCCAGGCAGCTTTTCGAGGGCATCAGACCAGGAAGACAATGAGCATGAAGGCAGTCAGCAAGAAACCGGAGCCAGAACCCTCGAAGGCGGAGCTGGAGGCCGAGTTCCGAGCTGATGATAAAGGTAAGATTTATAATCCTGAACAAGACAACTACTGAAGACAGCCTCACCCACATTTTTTTTTAATAGTTTTTTTTTATATACTACTTGCTAATGGAACAAGCATATGACCCACCTGATGTTTAGTGGTTACCATCGCCTATAACAAAGTATTGCCTCGTAAGTCACACTCGTTAGGAACGTGCCCTACTATGCATTCCTCAGTGTCCATCAACCTGAGGCATATAGGTGTGAAGCCTCATGTGCCTGTAATTTCGCCGGCACCCACACCCTTCAAACCGGAACACAGCAAGCTGCTTGGCGGCAGAAATAGGCATGCTGAATAGTAATGCTGGACAATCCACACAGCATCTAGCCCCAAGCTAAGCAGAGCTTGTGTTATGGGTACTAGATGACTGATATACTTAATACAATACATACTTTATTTTTTATTATACATAGAAAATACCCAGAACACCCGAAATAAATATTTGCAGATCGTACAAACATTTATCCCAAAGCGGGAATCGAAATCGCAACCTCTTAGCGGACATTCGCCCGCAGCGCCATATCGGTCGTCATATTTGGGGAGGGTGTGCCATAGCCATCATGCTAGGCGGCTGGATTGGTGACCGAAGTATTAGTGGTCAGCACTCAGAAGATATACTTCTACTGGCCCATTTCGTCCATTAGTCGCTTCTTCCTCAACATCTACAACGCGTAATGGAGGGGTCCAATTTATAAATAAAATGAAAATAAAAAAAACCGGCAATGTTATTTTCATAGGCGACATCGGGTCATCTGCTGGTTCCCTCAGTAGGTTGTATTAAACAAATATACATTTAAAACATCATATAACTATATCTAAGTTCTAGCAATAGTGTTTTAAGAAACCAGAGAAACATATAAGAAATTCTTGCAAATAAAATAGGTTCTACTCTTTCGGTGTTGCCACTTCACAACGTGAAAATACGAACAATTCATTTTGATAACCCTCTTTTGTTCATTTATTTATAGTGAACCAGTTCCGCAATACCGGGCTTTATTCCTTTCAGTTAAAGATCTTTTTCCTCTATCCAGGGTTTAGTAATAATGACTACGCTCCGGAATGCTCGACTTCCTTACTACTTCTCGTAGGGGTTGTGACGATTTATAGTCTATGGTCATGGTCTTATAGTTATTGGCACACAGCCATCTTTACTTTAGTCAATTTCTTTGGGTAGGTAGGTTGTAGAACGAATCATCATTAACAGCATATAGAAGTAATAATAATGCTGGACAACCCACACAGCATCATCTAGCCCAAAGCTAAGCAGAGCTTGTGTTATGGGTACTAGATGACTGATATACCTAATACAATACATTACATACATAGTTATTTTTTGTTATACATAAAAAATACGCAGAACACCCGAAATAAATATTTGCAGATCGTACAAATATTTACCTCAAGGCGGGAATCGAATCTGCAATTTCCACATCGGAAGTCTACTCCCAGACATTTTTTTGTTATATTTTTGGGGCTTTTGTATCACAACAGCCATTATAGCCAATTGTGAAGATGTTACCCTTCAACAGGGCGTTTATAAGCCCTACATTTATAAGGAACTGGAGGGTTTTAGTGATGAGGTCTTGTAGGTCGTCCAGGCTGAAGGTATGTTTTCCCAGATGGATGCTACGCTTTTGGATTAATGATCCACACCCTCCTAGTAGGTGAAGAGGTTCGTCCACCTCCCCTCAGAACCTACAGGTTAGACCTAGAGAGACATAGACGTATAGGGGAGCCTATACGTTTCCAGAAAGAACGATTTTGAGATTTTGTAATTACAGGCACATGAGGCTTAACACCTGTATGCCTCAGGTTGTTGGACGCGGAGCTGTGTATTGTAGGGCACGTTCCTACATAACGTGACCTGCAAGGTAATGTTTTGTTATAGGCGATGGTAACCACTTAACATCAGGTGGGCCATATGCTTCTTCCATCAGTAAATAGTCAAAAAAAGCCACCATCCACCATTTTCCTGCGATCCTAGCATCGTCGGAGAGCGGACACTTCCTCTTTGGTTCGTGGTCGTCATTCAAAAACCTTTCATACCCAGTCGCTGTCGGTTCCACGAGCCTGCCCATTACCACTTCAAAGATATTTCTTTTGAAGTATACCCTGTATAACCGACAACCACTGGAAATCGCTATGTGACGAAGTGTAGTATGGTAGTACAAGTTTTCTTGGACAAGTTCTTCACTAAAAGATAAATACTACATGAGTTTTCCTCGTGTAGAATTAGTAGAGTTTACAAAAATATAAAACAATATAAAAACCAAAGACATTCTTTACAAAATATCAGAAGGAAAGATAAGATACGCGACCAAGCCAAAGAAGAACTGTCAAGAAACTTGTGGCTTAGTGTCGTGTGCGTTCTGTAAATATTTTAAGCCCGTATCGTGTGTTTTGAGCCGAAACAGGTCCTACAGTTATGGTTTTATCTTTACAAATAAAACCAACACTTTTCCTGACTTTGGCGGCGAAACCCAGACACAAAGGTGAAATAATTTCACTCAAAGTAATATACATTATTCAGTATTTTTTCGCTGACTTTTCATAAGTTTAATTAGAGAAAAGAAAAATTTGTTGACATCATTTTATATACGCCGTGGAAAATGTTTTGGGAAAAACGCTGTTTACTCATCTTTTTGTCTATAAAATAAGAGACAGAAATAGTTATGCAGATGTAAAAAATTTAATCTTATGAAAAGCTGTTTAGTAATAGTAGAAAGGGCTTGTCCGGGAAAGTTCTACTACCGTACCTATTTCTGCCGCCAAGCATAAGGTCATACAGTTCGTAGAATTGATAACCGATGGGAAATAAATTTTCTCGAATTAGTCTTTGGATGAAAAGGGCTTTTTTTATCAAATGTGCTGATGGAACAAGCATATGGCCCACTTGATGTTAAGTGGTTACCATCGCCTATAGCAAAGCATTACCTCGAAGGCCACGTTCTTTAGGAACGTAACCCACAATACACTGCTCTGCGTCCATCAACCTGAGGCATACAGGTATTAAGCCTCGTGTGCCTGTAATTACACCGGCACCCACACCCTTCAAACCAGAACACAGAAAGCTGCTTGGCGGCAGAAATAGGCATGGTGGTAGTACTTCCCTCGACGAGCCCTTCACTAAGAGCTCTACTACTACTGAAACTGGCTTAAAATCCAGTTCAGTATCCGTTCTTCCTGGAAACTCTTTAGGGAGGCCTATATCTAGCAGTGGATTTCTACAGGATGTTGTTGATGATGATAAAATAGTAGTAGAAAGTTTGCAAAGTTAAATCTAACAGTAACTGTTCCCTCGGGAACTTTACAAATACGCAAGTTTCCGATGAAAAAAATGTATGCATAGAAATCGGGTCAAAGTTCCCATTGAACCAAAGTAATACCCACAACTCCATTCTTTTCAAAGGTTTTAAACTCCATTCTAAAATAAGACTCATTATCATCAACATACGATCGCTTTTAGCAAATTAAACAAAACATAGCATTCGTGAAAGTATGTAATTTCGTGTAGTAGATTATAGAGTGGCCGATTGCGTGTTGCAAAGTGACTATGACTGAATAGAATAGTAAGCATAGGTTTTATATTATGAACTAAAATCTATCTATATAATTTTGTGTTTAATAATGCGTTTTTTATTTTAGTAAATATATATTTTATTCTGTTTTTAGTGTTTATTGTTATAGAGGCAACAGAAATACATCATCTGTGAAAATTTCAACTCTCTAACCATAACGGTTCATGAGATAGCCTAGTGACAGACAGACAGACAGCGGAGTCTTAGTAATAAAGTCCCGTTTTACCTTTTGGGTATTGAACCCTAATGAATCGCCAAAATGTATATACGTGCATAATTCTATTTTTTTTGTGTTTGTTATTGTCAGGACAAGGTTTCTGTTAAATAAAATAAAAAAGAACATAATTTTTTCATGTTTTTCGCTTTATCCACGATTGGGAACAAAATAGTACGAAGTTCGCTGGATAAACTAGTCTATACTTGGTAATAGTATAAAGAGGAAAGATTTGATACATCTAACGACCAAGCCTAGAAGAACGGGCAAGAAACTTGCGGCCTTAAACTCTTTTAACATGGCTACTAGTAGTAAGAACTAAGGCGCTTTGTCACCCAAAACTCTCCAAGCCGATAAATTGAGGCCAAAGAAAACTTCGTGAATTTCAAATGCTCAGCCAAACTGACGCGATAAAAATTACTGCAATGCGGGAAAAACCACATACTTTACAAAATGGAAATGTAATTCAGGACTCAGAGTAAATATCTTCTGTGAGTGGCTACCGTCAACTCGGTTGTTCGCTCGATAGTTGCTTGATTACTAAACCGTACCGTAATTCTCTAATCATGTATTAGGGTTACAGTAAGGAGGTTTTACAACTTCTATAATTAATTTGATGCGTTCGAAATACAAAATTGTTGTATTATGAAACCCAAAAAGGCTTAAACAAGCCTGAACATACCCGATCTACGTACAAATCTGGAAACCGTTGCTGAAAATGTTTGTTACGAAATGATTGTCTGTGAATACTAAAAAATCTAAAACAATAATAGCTGTCAAGCATGGTGAAACTATTATACAATTAGAAAAATAAACTCAGCAAGAGACAAAAATGAAAAATGTGTATGTTTTGATGCGAATATACTGCGGGTTACAGCGGGGGTTGAAGTTTGTATGAAAATATAGCTTTACGCGGACAAAATTGCGCGCATATTATAAAGTCAGCTTGAACGTAACTTAACTTGATTAAAGTAATATGAATTCTGTCTTCCTAGTATCTCCAACCTAGGTTATCAAATATTAACTGCGGGTCTATTCCCTAGGAACCGTCTGGGAATAAATTCTGGCAAAACTTACCTGGCTAGTTTATTTTTCAAGCTGTAGGTCCCAAAATGGCTTTATTTAGCTTTTATTGGCACATTCGGACCCTCGGCTTATCCAATTTACAGTTTAATTTGTTTAAGTATCTCTTCGTGCTGTTTTGAATTCTTTGTAGTGACCCTTTGCTACGGCTTTGGAATTAGCTTAAGGCGAGAAGCTTAAGAATAAGGTCATTGTCTCTTAGGATATCGTAAAAAGAGACTAAAGGGAATAAACATTATATTATAATAATGCTGGACAATCCACACAGCATCATCTAGCCCAAGCTAAGCAGAGCTTGTGTTATGCGGGTATTAGATGACTGATATACATAGTACAATACATTACATACATAGATATGTTTTATTACCTATACATAGAAAATACCCAGAACGCCTTTTCACTTTTAGTTGACTAGCGAGGATCTAACACCGCCATCTCATTTCAACTTACTATCAGTTGTTATCTTTTGTTTCACAATTATCGATGCTGGTAATTTTCGGCTGAACCGACAAGTTGGCAGTATTCAGAAGTTTGTAGCACTTTTGACAACAATTTCGATGAAAACATGAGTTTAACGTCAAACTGACGTTTGTTAATGTGTTGGAAACTTTGACCAAGTTGGTGAACTGTGGTTACTTTCATGTTCAAGTTGAAAAGTTTGACTCAATACCTTTCAAACTTAACTCAATACCTACTGCTACCTCAAGTAACAGTTTAAATCGGAGTTTTGCTTAAGGCGCTGTCCAAAGCCAAACTTCCGTAAAACGTCTTGTTTCTCATCGCGTAGTTAGGCAAATCAGCTACGGATACAAACCTAAAAAAATACAGCGCATAGTAAAGAGTTTACACAAAACTGACAGCCGTCACAGCTCAGTTTGTAGTAGCCCTGCCTTCTGTGCTGTAGGTGGTGGGTTCGATCCCCACCGAGAACAAACATTTGTGTGTTGAACATAAATGTTTGTTCTGTGTCTGGGTGTTGTATTGTATTCTATGTATGCATTTACAAAAAAAAAAGTATATAAGTATTCTATCAGTCATGTTCCCATAGTACAAGCTATGCTTAGTTTGGGGTTAGATGATGTTGTGTAAAAATGTTCTGACATATAAAACACTTATCTAATAACATTATACTCAAACTATCTAGCACCTTGAAAAAAAATCGCAATTAAATGACTTCAGAAAAAAACTTTCGTTGCGTCTCAAGATTTTGAGCGACAACTACTATATATTTTATAGTAGGATAATCAGAAAAAAGACTGAAAAATTTATTGAATTAAGGACATCTATAAATTTTTAACTTCCTTTAATTAAGGCAGTAACCGCGGTAGTATAATGATGAAGACGGTATAACAGGCGTGAAGATTAAAATAAAAAAAATTTAAAAAAAAAATCTACCTGATGTTGAGCGGTTCCTAGCAGTTCCTGTTGATCTATCGTACTGTAATGATTATTATGTATTAGATTTGTGGATTTTATTTTTAAGGTAGAAATGGAGACGTGGCTGATGCATTATTATTTCTATTATATTATAATTCTTAACGCAAAAAGAAGCTAACCAAGAAAGAACCTTCAAATTAAGTATTATTTATTAACGTTTACGTGCCACATCCTTTTCGGCAAAATAACTTTGAAATATACATGTAACTTGGATGAGGTAACTTTGATAAAAAGTAACATTATTAAGTGGTAGAAAGTTGCATATAGTTTATTCAGTAGCTGACAGGGTTGTATTAAGGGCGTATAGCGGGTGGATAAGGAAAACCTGTAGCTTATTCACGCTTGTCCCTACATTTTGTCCGCAGTAGCATTTATCCCCATTATTTATTCCTGTTCGTCCCCGATGAGACCAGAAGGAATAAAAATGGGGACGAACTATCTTTCAATTTTTAATATGACTATATTTTATTTATTCTGACCAACTGTAATAAAATAGTTATATGCAGAGGGAACTGTAAAGACGAGCGGGAATAACCCAAACCTGCCATACGTGGGTTCCAATATTATCTTGGAATACTAGTTAATATTCCACACGCCATAACTCCATAAAACATTTAATTTGGATAAATACAGGGTATTTACCATGATTCTTGAGTTTGATTGTCCAAAATATTGATCAAAACAATGATAGTTCAAATAGTTTTATAATGACATCCTCAATAAATATTGAGCAGATAGGTACTTGAAGTAGTAGAAGTCTGAGGGGATATCTACCGTGACTGAGGATTAAAGTCATGAGGACATTGCTATATCTGGTTTTTAATTTTGTCTAAGTAGCGTAGGTTTCCGGGTAGCCTCATAAACTGTTCGGGCCAATCTTACGAATGTACCCCAAATTACATTAATCCTGATTACATCCACCAATCTTTGCTGAAGAAAAGTCTTTTGTAGGAAATAGTTTTGTTAGTTAGAAAAACCTTGAAGTTCTGCTTGCATGTTTTATCAGTGCCATAAGAAAACACATTTATAGAAAGCATGTTTACTAACCAGTATGCCTTAGGTTGGTGGTCACAAGGTAGTTTATCATAATTATGGCATGTCCCTAATTTGTGTGACATACAAGGCAATACTTTGCATTATTCCACGTGGTGTAGGTCTAATATGGTCTATCATAAGAAACAAAATCTAAATACGTTTCCCTATTTGTCTGCCTTCTGTGCTGTAGGTCGTGGTTTCCGCCCGCCGAGGACAAAAATTTGTATGATGAATATAATATTTATGTATCTTTGTTTTCTGTTGGGTGTTATATTATATTCTGAGTGTGTATTTATTAAAAAAACCGTATATAAGTAATATTATAAAATAGACTATTTAATGTTCCGCTACTTAGCGGAATAATACAATCAATACAATAACACATCATTAAACCGTTTATTTCATAATATTACAATGGATTTCCACAAAGTCACCTCTGAATCAATTAACTATCTGTATATGAGTATTTTATCAGTCATCTAGTTCCTATAGTACAAGCTTTGCTTAGTTTGGGGCTAGATTATGCTGATGTAAAGATGATGTAAAAATGTCCACAGATTATCCTTACTATCCTTACTAATATTATAAATGCGAAAGTAACTCTGTCTATCTGTCTGTCTGTCTGTCTGTCTGTCTGTTACGCTTTCCTGCTTAAACCTCTCAACCGATTTTGATGAAATTTGGCACAAACAATCTTTAGACCCTGAGAAAGAACATAGGCTAAATTTTATTTTGGAAAAAAATAGCGTTCCGTAAAATATTTGGGTTTTTCAGACACAAGGTGTAAAAAATAAACCAGAAAAGTTACTTATTTTGCGTACGCTGCCTAAACTATAAAAGATAGAACCATAAAATGTTCTAAACAATTGTAGATCTTATAAATATCTACAAAAAAGTCAGCGGCACACTATACCTATCTATGTCGAGTGAGGCACAACAACCATTTTTTTATTTAAAATCTTGAATTTTTTTTGGACTACATTTAAACGCATATATTTTACTCATACTATTAATCCTTATCGAAATAAATTATTTTATCACTAAGTACAGTTCATGTAGATAATATTTGGTCTTTGAATGATTAGAATTGGACGTTTGGTTTTGAAGTTATGGCGAAATTAAAATATTACGATTTCTGCTGCACGGCCCGTTGCGAAGGGAGCGTCACCAAGTTGGGAGTGCGCGTGCAGGGGAGTAGTTTAGATCTATGAGTTAGGTACCTACCCGCGCGGCTCCGACGCGAGGTCGGCTCAGTCTATAAAAAAGTACTCTGTGGTCGGCTCCCTACCTACGCAGGTGTTTTATAAAAAGGACATTAATTCATCTATACATCTATACAAATAAATAAAATTGAAGTGTCTGTTTGTAATATTAAAATAACCGCTTTTTACTACATGCATAGAGGAATACATATACCAAAATAGCATTTTTTTAAATTTTTGTCTGTCTGTCTGTTTGTTCCGGGTAATCTCTAAAACGGCTCGACCGATTTCGACGGGACTTTCACTGGCAGATAGCAGATGTATCAAGGAGTAACTTACTTTTTATCCCGAAAAAATAACGGGAACGGGAAAAAACTGCTACGCGGGTGAAACTGCGAACGGCTGCTATTTTATGCCGTATTAACGCCATCTGTTGGCGACATCGAGTACTACTACAGTTAAGATATGTAAGTAAAAATGTTTACCGCCCAACGAAGTGGGCACGGGTCAGCTAGTTTATTAATATTTGTGCGCAATTAAGTAAAAACAACCAATATGCAAGAAACTCTATCGTCTAAAAGTAAGTAGATTATAAAAAAACTTTCCTTATCGCATTTTTCTAAATTAATTTTATTATTCGTCACGAATGAAATGGAAAAACTTCAAAAGAAATTATCTTTGGATTTTATAAAAGATTCATTAAATATTCAGTTACATTTTTAGCGTAATTTGAATATTATATTATGAGATACATCATCGTTTTCCTAAATACAGTGATGGATATAAAATTTCTACAGTATTTGTCCGTCATTCGACAGACATTTTTGCCACTGTCAAGTGTTTTGGTATTGGATAAAAAGATGACTGATTCGTTTTCTGTCATCTTTGGAAGCAACCTTGTATTTTCATTTTAATTGTTTTTCTAGTGTTATTTTAAGTTCTGATGGGTAATTTTGGTGGTATTTTAACCATCATTACTTAAGGTCTTAGCACAAGTGTGAACAATTGAAATGAAAGTGTGTTATGAGGCATCCTGATTTGAACGAAAATGTTTCCCTTTGGTTTTGAAGAAAAAAAGCCATCTTTTTCTTCAAAACCGATGACGGCTGACTTTACTTTTTTTACCGACTCGACTTGACTAAAAAGAATTTATTCAACCCACTTGACATTGGCAAAATTGTCCGCAAGACGGACAGATGCCACAAAAAAAAAGAAAAAAAAAGATGACTTTTTATTTGGTGATTTTCTGTCATCGCTGGAAACAATTTGTTTTTTTAATTATAATTCTGGACAATCCACACAGCATAATCTAGCCCCAAGCTAAGCAGAGCTTGTGTTATGGGAACCAGATGACTGATAAAATACTTATGAACGTTTTTTTTGTAAATACGTACTTAGAATACAATGTAACACCCAGATAGAGAACAAACGTTTATATTCATCACACAAGTATTTTTTCTTGGCGGGGATCGAACCTAACAATCTACAGTGCAAAATGCAGAACTACTTCTAACTCACCAAAAAATAACTTTACAGAAATATTTAAAAAGTAAATAGTCTAGAATATTTAATTTGTTAGTTTTACGGTCAAGCCAAAAGTCAAAAAGCATGTAAACAGCAGTAGGTAATATTCAGTCTTAAATCTAGGTGATTCTAAGCGTCAGTTCCTAGCGACCAAGTCTAAAAGAACCGGATTTTTATATTATCCCAAAAAATATTTCCTCGAGTCAGCATCCCCGTATCAAGGGAAGGGTCGTGGGTTCAAATTCCACTCGAGGAAATAATTTTTGGGATAATATAAAAATACTTTTTTGGATATTTAAGTTTCAAACAATATATATGTAGGTAACTTGTTACAACAATGATTTTATGTAAAGGTAAGCTGAGGGTAGGTGTAAATTTCCACGCTCCAAAACACAAGGCCAGGGTGACAGGTGTCGACACTCGGAATAACTGGAAATTTTCCGAGGGAAACTGTGTTCTCTTCTTTTGAAATGTACGAGTTACAAAAGCTCGAAAATGAATAGCATAATATACAACCCACGTCAGGGTTATGCGGTATATTGTAACGTAGCTTTTGGTACAGTCAGCTACAAAACAATATAAACAATTTTATTAGATAGTTATGGCTAAAGTACACTTATATTTTTTTTATCTAAAGTTTGCTAGTTTAATAAATATTTGAAGCGACGCGTGACCCGAAGTCTGGTGAGTATCTGGCTTAGCTAATGGACATTGCCATTCAGCGTGGCAATGCAGCCAGTGTTTGAGGGACGCTTCCGATTGGCACTGATTTGGATCAGTTGAGTTATCTTTAGATCGCTTGCAACGGTCTGTAGATAGCTCAACTGTTTCATTATGTATTTTGTACATACCAATTATGAATACTTATACAAGCTGTATCAAATATTTATTCCGGGTATTCTGGATATTTTCTATGAATAATAAAAAAAAAATCTATGTATGTAATTATTGTATTAAGTATAGCAGTCATCTAGTACCCATAACACAAGCTCTGCTTAGCTTGGGGCTAGATGATGCTGTGTGGATTGTCCAGCATTATTCATTATTTATTATTATTATTTTTGCCGCATGTACAGTCAGCTGTACTAGAATGTATACAATTCTTAACTTGTTTGGTGTTACTTGTTTATTCTTATCTTTGGTTTTATAGCGTTACAATAAATATTTACAGGGTAAAAATCTAAAAATAAGTTAACTTATCGGCAAATATTACGATTTTTGTGTTTTTACTGTTTAAGAGTTTACATTCTAGTGCAGCTGACTGTACCCTTCCTTCATCTGCCTCAATAGTTGCCCAACACTCAGATCCATACAATACAATAGTATAATACAATCCATACAATACAGTGTTAATCCATTAATCATTTAATTCATCAGTCTCGATAAACCCTTCAAATAACTACAAACTACTCAGAAGCTTTGTTTAAAGTTTGCGAACTATAACTACTCGTATACTCTATGGTACAGTACAAAATGATATCAGTAAGAAGTTATCTTCGAAACTTGGGGCCTCACGTAGTTTACAACAAAGGTTTAAGCAAATAGTTTGCAGTTATCAGATACCAACTATTTTATAGTGGGTTCAATTACCTCAAAATCTTGGAAAATTACATGATCGAAATCTTCATAAAGATTTCGATTGTTTTTTTTCCAAAAAAAAGCCCGGAAAAAAGTTATTTTTTTGGACATGCTTTTTAGGGTTTCGTACCCAAAGGGTAAAACGGAACCCTATTACTAAGACTCCGCTGTCTGTCTGTACGTCTGTCAACAGGCTGTATCGGTCAGCGGAGTTTTAGTCATAGGGTCCCGTTTTACCCTTTGGATACGGAACCCTAAAGGATGTATACTTGTGTTAGTACTTTCACGAAATATAAGTGTTATGCGAACAAAAAGTTTCCAACTCAGCATAAGTTGTTTGCGCATCATATTTTGTTTATAAAAAAAAACTTCCCTTATATAACCATGGTAAACTTACTGATTGCATTGCATGTCTTTCTTCGACGATTCACAAACTAGGTCAAAATTGATACATCTTAACACTCAAATCGATAGTAAACTACAAGAATCACGCCAAATTGATTTCTAATCCGGTGCAATAAAGTTCAGGTTCACTGGGAAGTTGAACATTTGCCAGCACGAAATACAAGTAACTATAATCCCCTTTACCCCCCTTCCCCTTTTTCCCTTTTCTGGGGCGTCGCCCTGTCTACTACCAACGAAACGTTGTTTACGAAGAAACTTTCGAGGACATTTGCAGTAGAAATAGGCTTACTGTAGGATCAAATAAAAAAAGAAATAGCATCACGACTATCCCCAAACACGGTACATATTTATTTATTTATTTGAGTCACCAACATTGTATACACCAATTCACTTACAACAATTTAAATATTAAAAAACAATTCATGCCTAGTGCTACAATAATTATAGGAGACAGACAGCGAGCTGTTAGGACTAGAGCGAGAGCGAGTTAAAAATAAAAATAAAATAAAAATAAAAATCCCCTTAAATATCTTATTTGGTTAAAAAGTACCTCCTCGACATTCTTCGAGAATGTCTAAGGGGGCTCTTCGCGACTTGGTCGCAAGGAACTGGCGCTTAGATTCACCTAGATTTAAGACGTTTCAAGATGGGAGGCTATTACTAAGACTCCACTGCCGTCCGTCTGTCTGTCAACAGGCTGTATCACATAAACCGTGATAGTTAAAGAGTTGAATTTTTCACAGATGATTCACAGTATTCCTGTTGCCGCTATAACAACAAATACTAAAAACAGAATATAATAAATGTTTAAGGGGACTCTCGTACAACAAAAGTCATTTTAATAATTACTAGCTGACCCGCTCGCGACTTCGTCCGCGTTGTATTTTGCTCTTGGCCTTAAGGAAAAATAGAAAAATGCTAAAGATAGAAAGATATTACAAAATTTCTATACATACGAAGCTCTGAGTATTTTCATCAGGTGCTACAATAAATAGGTTTTGAGGGTCAGTGACTCGTGAGCATGCGACGTAAAGCTGACCATGCGAAAAACAGCTAGTCCTAAGATCGAAACCTGCAGCTTTAAGTGTTTGTTTGACCTCAAGATTTGTTGATGGTCATCGCATAAGCTTACCAGAAATTGCGCCCTCTTAAATTGAAAGGGGAAATTACTCGGAATGATAATAAACCATCTCGTTGCCTTCAATTTCTGAAAGAATTTGATTATTGATAGCAATCGTTTGATCATTTCTTGGAACTAATATAGCCCTGTCATATAACCTAGAGTTTTCACGATGTATTACTTATGCAACCTCCCCATACAGACACTTCACCAGGTCTTCTAGCGTTGTTACAACAGGACGTAATTGGCGAAGAAGCATCACTTTTCCGCTCTGTTATGGTAAAGTGCCCTCGCCAATTTGAAGTAGAACGTTGGAAAACTCTTGGACAAAAGGATTTTCACCTAAAAATACTCTCATATTGATGGATAGAACCAGCTATAAGGCCAGAAGTGGATCGTTATAATAGGGCATTTATTTGGTCAACTCTTGTTGATCTATTCACTACGGGTATGTAGTGTCAGTTGAAAATCGCCTCTGAACAGGACTGTGATACCACCCATGCTACGATTATTTCTACAAATATCTTTCAAAGTCCTATCGACTGCTTCGGCGGCTTTTTTATGTGCCTTTTTTTATATATTGATTTAATTGATAATCGAAATAATAATATAATGAAGAGAACTTAGACTACAATCAATAGCATTACTATTGTGCTTTGATCTCTTAAAAAGTCCTCAGAAAAATTGGAGTTGGTATTTTTGCCACGACTGTGCTGAATCCGATAGTCCACAGAATACCAACATCACGGCAAATAAGTGCCTGAGGCGACATGGGCTATCACTGATACATGCTTCTTCTGAGGTCTGGTCCCAGTGTTGGTCATAATCTAATATGCCACATGTTCTTCAGGTAGGTGTACTTGACATCTTCGTATGTATATAAAATACGTGGGGCCACGTACTGTGTGCAGCAACAAACGTAAGCCGTAACATTCACCATTATTCGAATTTACTGTACACACCCAACCAAGAGCATGTTTTCGCCTCGTCGGCGTGTATTGAATGTATTATTGCTACATCGGAACTTCATTATACGTCAGGCAATGCCATCTCTGTTTTGAATTTGTTAAACTTATGAACCTGTTTTTGACACAATTCTCACTCAGAGAATAGGACCTTAAAATATCTATTTACCTCTCAGTGCCATCTAGTTCTAAATCAGGTTAACTAAAACATGCTCAAAAAAAATTCAAAAATACAAAAAGTCATCATACTACGTACAGAAATGAACTCGGCACCTTAGGCACAGCAGCCGCTGACCTGTCCACTCAGCCAAATCAACCATGTCAAAAAGAGCAAATTTACAGAACGCTATCTTTCTGTAACTTTTCCCGTAAACAATTCCCGTTTTTCTACTCCAAATGATTGAATTTTTGAAAACAAAAAAACCGGTATCTAATTATTTCTTATGTTATATCTTCATGCTAAATTTCAAACCCATATATGCAAGTTTTAAGAGTTTTTCATACAAACTTCATCCCCTTTTTACTCCCGTTTTAGGGATGACAGCTCAATGAAACCCATTCTAAGTTTTAAGTTGGACTATAAGCTAACTACTTTTGCAAATCGCAGCAACATTCATTGCGCAGTTTTTGCGTGATGCGTGTACAAACAATTGTACAAACAATTGTACAAACAAACATTTTTTTTTTTAAATGTTGATTCCGTCTTTCTACCTCATTTTAAGCACTATTAGCAAGGTTTCAGCTAAATATCTTTAATGTACAGACTTTTCGACCTCTACAGTTTTATTATAGTATAGACTAGCTGACCCGCTCGCGACTTCGTCCGCGTTGTATTTTGCTCTTGGCCTTAAGGAAAAATAGAAAAATGCTAAAGATAGAAAGATATTACAAAATTTCTATACATACGAAGCTCTGAGTATTTTCATCAGGTGCTACAATAAATAGGTTTTGAGGGTCAGTGACTCGTGAGCATGCGACGTAAAGCTGACCATGCGAAAAACAGCTAGTCCTAAGATCGAAACCTGCAGCTTTAAGTGTTTGTTTGACCTCAAGATTTGTTGATGGTCATCGCATAAGCTTACCAGAAATTGCGCCCTCTTAAATTGAAAGGGGAAATTACTCGGAATGATAATAAACCATCTCGTTGCCTTCAATTTCTGAAAGAATTTGATTATTGATAGCAATCGTTTGATCATTTCTTGGAACTAATATAGCCCTGTCATATAACCTAGAGTTTTCACGATGTATTACTTATGCAACCTCCCCATACAGACACTTCACCAGGTCTTCTAGCGTTGTTACAACAGGACGTAATTGGCGAAGAAGCATCACTTTTCCGCTCTGTTATGGTAAAGTGCCCTCGCCAATTTGAAGTAGAACGTTGGAAAACTCTTGGACAAAAGGATTTTCACCTAAAAATACTCTCATATTGATGGATAGAACCAGCTATAAGGCCAGAAGTGGATCGTTATAATAGGGCATTTATTTGGTCAACTCTTGTTGATCTATTCACTACGGGTATGTAGTGTCAGTTGAAAATCGCCTCTGAACAGGACTGTGATACCACCCATGCTACGATTATTTCTACAAATATCTTTCAAAGTCCTATCGACTGCTTCGGCGGCTTTTTTATGTGCCTTTTTTTATATATTGATTTAATTGATAATCGAAATAATAATATAATGAAGAGAACTTAGACTACAATCAATAGCATTACTATTGTGCTTTGATCTCTTAAAAAGTCCTCAGAAAAATTGGAGTTGGTATTTTTGCCACGACTGTGCTGAATCCGATAGTCCACAGAATACCAACATCACGGCAAATAAGTGCCTGAGGCGACATGGGCTATCACTGATACATGCTTCTTCTGAGGTCTGGTCCCAGTGTTGGTCATAATCTAATATGCCACATGTTCTTCAGGTAGGTGTACTTGACATCTTCGTATGTATATAAAATACGTGGGGCCACGTACTGTGTGCAGCAACAAACGTAAGCCGTAACATTCACCATTATTCGAATTTACTGTACACACCCAACCAAGAGCATGTTTTCGCCTCGTCGGCGTGTATTGAATGTATTATTGCTACATCGGAACTTCATTATACGTCAGGCAATGCCATCTCTGTTTTGAATTTGTTAAACTTATGAACCTGTTTTTGACACAATTCTCACTCAGAGAATAGGACCTTAAAATATCTATTTACCTCTCAGTGCCATCTAGTTCTAAATCAGGTTAACTAAAACATGCTCAAAAAAAATTCAAAAATACAAAAAGTCATCATACTACGTACAGAAATGAACTCGGCACCTTAGGCACAGCAGCCGCTGACCTGTCCACTCAGCCAAATCAACCATGTCAAAAAGAGCAAATTTACAGAACGCTATCTTTCTGTAACTTTTCCCGTAAACAATTCCCGTTTTTCTACTCCAAATGATTGAATTTTTGAAAACAAAAAAACCGGTATCTAATTATTTCTTATGTTATATCTTCATGCTAAATTTCAAACCCATATATGCAAGTTTTAAGAGTTTTTCATACAAACTTCATCCCCTTTTTACTCCCGTTTTAGGGATGACAGCTCAATGAAACCCATTCTAAGTTTTAAGTTGGACTATAAGCTAACTACTTTTGCAAATCGCAGCAACATTCATTGCGCAGTTTTTGCGTGATGCGTGTACAAACAATTGTACAAACAATTGTACAAACAAACATTTTTTTTTTAAAATGTTGATTCCGTCTTTCTACCTCATTTTAAGCACTATTAGCAAGGTTTCAGCTAAATATCTTTAATGTACAGACTTTTCGACCTCTACAGTTTTATTATAGTATAGATAATGGCATGGAATCCTTCGTGCGCGAGTTCGACTCACACTTGATCGGTTTTTATTTGTTTTTGTTGTACAACAGATATAATAATCTTTATCAATTATGTATAAAAAACTTTGTTATGACTGGCTAACTGACATATAGACAGCAAACAGCCTAAACCACACTGGTTGTAAATATTTGAAATTTTCAGGGTAAGTATATTCGTTTCGGTGCGTGGCGTGTACTAGGAAAAGAATTACCGAAATTCTACTCCTTAGCGGGCACAGCGGGGGTTAAAGGTTTTTTTTATGTGATTTTGTTGATGGAATAAGCAGATGATTGAATAAAAATAACTACGGCGAAGTCGCGCGTTTTTAGTAATTTCAGGTAACTTATAAATCAGGTTACAAAACCTCAAGGTATTCTGATTGAAATTCTCAACGACTGAGCTAAATGCAAGCTAGACTTTAAACCCTATAAATTGTCGGCAACACAGCCCTTGGGACACCTAAATTGTAATCTGATACCCTAGAGCGATGTAGCCGATTCGTTGAGAGCTTCTAAATTCAGTTTTATACGTTTGAGGATTCTAAAACGCTTAGGTTTTGTTTTGGAGAAGATTTTTACCTCTTCCTTTGTATTTCGGTTTGTCAATTTGGCGGAAAACCTTCTTTCTCTATGGCACCTGTCTGAAATTCGACAGACAATTTTGCCAATTTCAAGAGGATATTTAACCTATCTACCCTATATCTACATATTTTATGATAACTTTTTCTACCTATAGTAAACTGCGGGTCTTTACTATAGGTAGAAATCAGAATTTAAATCAATGTTTATATTTAAAAAGAAATTAAAGGAACATTATCATGAAAAACGCTGCCGTAATTTTAAGCTAATTATTTTATAGCTGTATTATATGCATGTCACTGATATGTAACTGGACTTAAACACGTACACGTGGACACACGAACTGTAATTTGTTATTCTCTGTAAGTTAACTCTGTTCTTTTGAGAAAATAATATCTTTAACCATAAATGTAAGTAGGTAGGTAGATAGGGAGGTAGACGAATGTAAATATATATATTTGGGTCATAACTTTTTCTACCTATAGTAAAAAACGGGTCTTTACTATAGGTAGAAAACAGAATTTAAGTCACTGACCGCAGGAAGTGTGCCCAAAAGGCTGGCAACGTTACCTCTTTGGATAGCTAAACTTATGCTCTGTCCAAGATAAGCGCCAGCCCTTTGATCGCGAGTCACATTCACCAGTCTCTTAGATAACTCTTTAAATAGAAGCCTCGCTTCTGGACCCCATGGACCTAACGTTTCTACCCCAAAAGGCAGAAATATGTATCCATTACCGAGAGATGCATAGGGCTTCTGCTGCTGTAGCCGCCGCTCCTGCTGTTTTTGATGTTGACAATACATGTGAAGCGACCAGCGTGTCTACACAGGTAGCGTCCCACACCAAAGGCCTACCTCAACTCCAAGGTATCAACGACAAAAAAGAAATTAAAATAATTTGGGCCATAAAAATTTTCTTTCTTCGCCAAACATTTAATCTAAACCTATAATTTTTCGAAGGCAAAAATTCTTTGTCACTTCTTCTGAACTGGCCAAAACTGCTTGACATAATTTCGCATAAAGCAACGGACCGTTGGATAAACAGCCTGATCGATGGACCAATTACCCAAGCTATTTACAACGCTACAACATTTTTACAAAGAAAACAGGTTTACGGTTACTTGACGCAGATCATTTTATATAGAAAGAACATTCGCATGAGAGCTTTAGTGATATTTAAGCGACCAAATTTTGATATAAGTAGCGCTAGGTAATTTTTTAGGTGAAGGTGAACAAACTGAAACTTAGTAACTTATATCCACTATATAAAA
Source organism: Electrophaes corylata (assembly GCA_947095575.1). Classification (NCBI taxonomy): domain Eukaryota; kingdom Metazoa; phylum Arthropoda; class Insecta; order Lepidoptera; family Geometridae; genus Electrophaes; species Electrophaes corylata. The sequence continues at coordinate 3,928,574 of OX352724.1, read as the reverse complement.
AAAACAATCAACAAGCTTGCGTAGTAAAAAATACGAGGCATCTTTCTTTTTGTTTCTTATCTATTTAGCTACTCAATTATTTTATATGAATAAACAGAAGCTGGTAACCTGCTTTCTATGTATATGTTGTTGATAGATCATTTATTGATACGAAATTGGCAACAAATTGAATTATATCCCGATTTATTTTTGGAGGCTTATTTTGCTGAACGGTATTAACGTCGCTGTTTGTGTAGCAATTTTCTCTAGGGTTTGTACTCTTCCATCCAAAAATGTCTGCGAAATTCTGCTTATATTAGGTATGAATATCTAGAAGTATGTAGCTCAATTACGCTTTAACTACTGGATAAAACTCAAAATAAGTACAGTTTGTAACTTGGATTAGCTTAAAGACTACTTTTTGCCAAAAAGCCTTACTACTTCAACTAACTTTGCAAACTAGCATTGTACAGTCTTACTAGATTGTACAATATCTCTCTAAAAATAATTCTGTCGACAGTTCCGTGTGCAAGCAAGCATCACACTTACTCGCACGCTCATTAGTTTGGCTACCGGCCTCGCTCGTTTTACGGTTTGTTAAACTTACATGGCAGGAAGATGAGCCGAAAATATCTACAAGAAGGCGGTTTTTTAAATAAATAATTGGCTAAACTTTGAGAGCTAACTTTTCTTGGTAAAATGTTGTTTGTAAGTGTATTTTTTCGTTGGCAACGGTTTATGGAAAGACTAGAGAAGCGCGTGCGTCTTCGTCCGCGTGAAGTTATTTTCATGCAAACTTCAACCCCCGCTATACCAGTATAGGGGTTGCATTTCAAAAATGTCTTTCTTAGTACACTTCTACGCATCAAGACAAATATACACTGAACATTTCAAGTTTCGCCGACCAGTGGTTTAGGCTGTGCGTTGTCCATATGTCAGTCAGTCACTCAGTCAGGACAAAGATTCCTATATATTCTCTCAAACAGTATGTATTAGAATAATATCATACTGTTTGAGAGTATTTGAGCGCCATGACAGAGGCTTTGAGGCGGACTAAAAACTGAATTTTTTTTTGATAAAAAGAGACTGAACGAGCGAATGCCCCATCTGATGTTGAATGGTTACCTATTTCGATAGTAATTGCATTACTTTACAGAGCACTCCCACTGTTGATCAGCTGTGTAACATTAACAACAATTTTTTTGAAATGTAAAGATTATTTTTAACCACAATTTGAGAGAAACTCATTAATAAACTCACTCATAATTTAATAAACTTTAATCTATATCTTGAGCACCTTAAGATGCGAATTCTGAAGATTTCTTTCTCAACGTTATGCAAGAAGATTCTCTTTTTTTTATATAACTACTGATGAAATAAGCAGATTGCCCACCTAATGTTAAGTGGTATCCATTACCTATAAGCTTTACCTCGCAGGACACCTTAAAATGCCTACAATAAACTACCCTGCGCCCATCAACCTGAGGTGTTAAGGCTCAGGTTGATGGACGCAGGGTAGTGCTTCGTACGGCACGCACTTAACGTGTGTGACATACTAGGCAATGCTTTGTTATAGGTAATGATTACCACTTAACATCAGGTGGGTCATATGCTTGTTCCACTAGCAGTAGCATAAAAAAAGAAATTGGCATAGTGATAATACTTCCCCGGACGAGCCCTTCACTAAGAGCTCTACTTTCAATAGAAAGTTGTGAACAGTTTTGAATCTTGTTTCTTTCCATAGCTCTTTTCATCACAAATTTTCAAACTTTAACTCTATACAGGGTGTCCCAGAAGTCGACGTCAAGCCAGAACTGGGTGATGGACAAAGTCATAGTAGTTATCAGAAAAATATAAAAAAATATTATTTAAGTATTAATTTTGAATACTTAGTTGGGCAATACGTGGAATTTTTTTCTAAGCTGGAGCAGTTGGCTTTAATTTTTAGGCAACAATGTACGAAAGCTTCATCAAAGATTACAAAAATAAAAATAAATGCAGATTTGTAGGAACGAGAGTTAAAAGATCATCACAGGGTGTTGATTTTCTTGTTTTTATGAAATGCCTATAATTTTGAAAATACATGAAATATTTTTTTTTTTATATTTTTCTGATAACTACTATGACTTTGTCTATCACCCAGTTCTGGCTTGACGTCGACTTCTGGGACACCCTGTATAAATATTTTAAATTTGTTCTAAGAGAAAATACTAAAACAATGTTTCAGCATTAGTATTCTATTCAGCATCAGTACGTGGGGTTCTAAAAGAATTCGTCTGCAATTTTTCTGTAAATTTTTACCTTAGCTAGAAGTATTTTAGAATTAAAAAAAAATAGCTTCACGACTTTATTCCCTAGGCTCGGTAGCTATCACCTCAGATCTCTTAGTATCAAGTCTACCGAGATTCTTTGAGGATGTCTAATGGAGGTAGTCAGAGGTATGTCCAAAAATTACATCTGGTACATACCCACATTTTGCAGTAGTTGGTATCCCATACGTGACAAGTTGCAAGCCCATCGCCGCTTTTTAGAAATGCTGGTGTTTTTATACCCGTTTCAATTTTAAAGGCACGTTAAATGATAAATTCATCAAGGCGCTAATAAAATTTGCAGAAGTACTGTTTCCAGTGAAAGTCTTGTGTATCTAAACCCACATCGTACCCACACCCACTGATATTCTCTGTAATTTTTTTGTATGTGTATTATTTTTTCCCCTATTCAGTGTGTTTTGTTGGACGTCAGCTGTTTTGTTTGTGTGATGATCGTAGATGTTTGTTCTCTGTCTGGGTGTTGTGTTGAATTCCATGTATGTATTTTCAAAAAAACGTACATAAGTATTCTATCAGTCATCTGGTTCCCATAGTACTAGCTATATAATATGCTAGCTATGCTCTTTTATGTTACATGTTTATGGAACAAGCAGATGGCCCACCTGATGTTAAGTGGTTACCATCAATTATAAAACCTGTGTAATCGATAAAAAACGAAAAACCTCGGTTTGTCAACCTCCTATTGTAGTGCCCTAAAGGGGCTCACATGTGATTCTAGCACTATATGTAAGTGAATTTTGTACATCCTAACCCACCATGTGATGACAATAAATATATTGAGTATTGAGTATCACCTATAACAAGGCATTGCAAGGATGCACTGCTCTGGGTCCATCAACATGAGGCACACAGATGTTAAGTTTTTTCAAACCGGAACACGCTGCGCTGCTTGGCGGCAGAAATAGGCATGATGGTAGTACATTCACGGACGAGCCTTTCAATAAGAGCTCTACTACTACTGAAACATATTCAAATTACTGTTATTATACCGATAAAAATAGACAACCGATCAAATATGAACTCGTGTTCGACAATATGTATTGGACGGTATTGGAATATCGATCAGGGCACCGTGACGTGTATTTCTTGATAGATTGAGGCTGAAAATGTGCTTTTGTGTGATAAATTGTATACTTTCACTATATCATATTTACTGAATAACAAATGAAAATTCTTTATTGTACACCTTACAAACTAGCAAAAAGAAAAACTTACAAAAACTATAGTAATAATAATAATAATGCTGGACAATCCACACAGCATCATCTAGCCCCAAGCTAAACAGAGCTTGTGTTATGGGTACTATATGACTGATATACTTAAAACAATACATACATACATATTTTTTATTATACATAGAAAACACCCAGAACACTCGGAATAAATATTTGTAGATCGTACAAACATTTATTCCAAGGCGGGAATCGTCGCAAGCGGACATTTTTCCATTGCGCTACATTGGTGTATACAATAATAATACTTAACATAACTAAAATACGCAATGCTAAAAAATAAACCTTAACTTAAATAATAAAAATTAACTTTGCTATTTGACGAAATAAGCTTGATAAAAATTCAATGCCTGGCAGTAGGTAGTCAAGCTAAGTAACATTGTTTTATCAGTCTGTTTTGCAGGTGTGGATCGAATATGCTTGATACTTGAAGATGATATTGTGTAAAAATGACCATGAGTAAGTAGTTATAGTACTTCGCTGAACGAGCCCTTCACTAAGAGCTCTACTAAACACACATTACACAGACTACTTTACTACACTAAGTGAAATGGCCTTAATTTTTTTTACAAGCCTCCCAGTATGTTTACAACAAAGTTTATTAGTCTATTGGTTTCGACAAAATACCAGCGCCTAACATTTCATTTCATTTCATTTATTTTATTCCAGTAAGATAACATTTAAGATACACTTGGAAATGTCAAAAAAAAATACAATAAAATGTCAAACACACCACTACTATAACCTATAACGCTATAACCTACTTTCTGTTGTTTTTTTTTTTCGTTTTTGTTTGTAACATGTACCTAAGTAGTTTTTTGTCCGTTCTGTGTGCAAAACGTGTGTGTCAAATAAATGTATTTTCTTTCTTTCTTTTTTTCTTTCACTAGGCAAAAATAGTGGTGAGGCATACGCTGAGTCGAGAGCCTTTTGCTGCTGTAGCACACAGGCACCTACGGCTTATGTCCTTCTTTTTGTCTTTTTTTTCCACTTTTTGATCTGTTTTGTATGTGTATGTGTGTTTTGTAGCAAATAAATGTATGTCTATGTCTATGTCTATGTCTAAAGTTGCCACAGAAAAGTTTTGATCAGTAATTGGAGGGTTATTTTCATTTGAATGTTACATCATATTGCGGATTGAATTGGCCGTTCTCGTGGAACAATATGCTGGAGTTGATGACGTATCGATTCACGATTCCTCTCCTCCGGCCGGTGGATCCAATTTCCGTTTCAGGTTGACGAACCAACCTGTATATACTATGGTTGGTTTCCAGCCGTAGATTGTAGGTTCGAGAGTTTCATGGTTGATAAGGCACCGCGATGGATAGAAATTACTAAACTGTAAGAGGAATTAAAGTTCTAAGCAAAAAAAAATTGTAGCTGAAAAATTGATTCCTGTATTCTAGCTAAAAAATTGATTCTTACCTGGGCATAAATGTTTGTACGATCTGAAAATATTTATTTCGGGTGTTTTGGGTATTTCCTATGCATAATAAAAAATATATATGCATGTAATGTATTGTATTAAAAGTATCACTCATCTAGTACCCATAACACAAGCTCTAACTACCTACTACTATTACTATCTAGCTTGGGGCTAGATAATACTGTGTGGATTGTCCAGTATTATTATTAATATTATGTCTGTTTGTATTTGTATTCCGTTTGATTTGTAGTCAAACGAAGTATTCTTATCTTAAACGAGACACCTTCTTTCCCCTTCGTCAACGCCATCTTGAATTGAGTCCTAAATTGACACATCCAACTTCTTCAAATGAAATTTGCAATCGATTTCCGATAGCACCTGGTTTTGTTGAGAATAGGTAACCGCTATTTGACGTCCGTAGAAAATCTAAATATTTTTTTGCCGAACCAGTTAAGATAGGGGGAAAAACAGCATCACAGCTTAATTCCCAAGCACGGTAGATATCCTCTCCGATCTCTTAGTAATAAGTATCTACGAGATTCTTCAAGAATGTCTTAGGGGGTAGTAAAAGGTACGTCCAGATAGTACATTTGGTACGTACCCACATTTTATAGTAGTTAGTATTCCGTTTACATGACAGATTGCAAGCCCATCGCCGCTGCTAGAATACTAACTGGTTTCCTCACGATGTTTTTTTTCAGCGTTTGAGCACTAGCATTGCGCACTATATGTTTCGAACCGAACCCACGACCTTAGGATCAGAGAGCAAGGTCACTACCACTAGACCACTGGTACTCTAAGATAGATAAGATAAGGTAAGATAGGGTGACAACAGAAAAAAAATTATGATAGCTAAAATAACTATCAACGCCCACCCCCAAGTTCAAAAGAAAGTTCCGAAGAATACAATAACAAAAAGTAAACTTGAAAATAAAACTAACAAAAAATTCAATATTTGGTATTACTGATTCTTTTAGAATGGATTCTTTGAGGACGTATAATAGGACGTCCTCAAAGAATCTTGAGTTGGTATTACCTTGTACTAAGAGATCTGTGGGGATGTCTACCGTGCTTGAGGATTAGCCGTGAAGGTATATCATAGTATACAATAAAATAATCTTCACTATACATAAAACGTGTATACGTTGTTATGCTTGTAATCCTATTACTCTAATCTTATAAGAAAAGAAATTAGATTAAGTAAGACGAAATTGGAGCGAGAAAAATAACACTTGTGGTTTTGTTAAGCCCACATAAAACCTTACTCATAAGCTTTTATAACAATGTTAAAGACACAATTGAGAATTTATTTTAAGACGCTTTAAAGGATGATAAATGAGGAAATCCGTAGAAGAACCAAGGTCACCGACATAGCTCTCAGAATCAGCAAGTTGAAGTGGCAGTGGGCAGGCCATATAGCTCGTAGAACCGACAACCGTTGAGGAATAAAGGTTCTCGAATGGCGACCACGAACCGGAAGACGAAGTGTAGGACGTCCTCCTACCCGATGGACTGACGACATTGCTAGGACTTTGGGAAGTCGATGGATGGAACTGCTATGTCCAGCAGTGGACTTCTACAGGCTGATGATGATTTCACACAAATGTTTGTTCTCGGTGGGGATCGAACCCACCACTTACAGCGCAGAAGTCAGGGCTACTACGAACTGACGTCATGGTGCCAGTTTCCCGTAATCAAGCCTAAAAAAATAGGAGACTTACTTAGTCCCTACCGTTTTTCTATGTGATTTCTTTTACAAAATAATATAATAAAAAGCTCCAGCGTGATGCCAATCCTACTTAGTACGGTATACACAAGATAGAAATACGCTAAGACAAGATAGTCAGATAAACTTTTACCATGTATAAATGTTTGTACGATCTGCAAATATTTATTCTGAGTGTTCTAGGTATTTTCTATGTAAAATTTAAAATATCTATATAATGTAATGTATTGTATTAAGTATATCAGTCACCTAGTACCCATAACACAAGCTCTGCATAGCTTGGAGCTAGATGATGCTGTGTGGATTGTCCAGCATTATTATTATTATTATATTAAAGCTAACTATTACATTAGTCAAAGTATTACATTAGTCAAAGTATTACATTAGTTTATGCTAGTTTAGGCACTTATCTTTAAGTTAGCACGCCAACATTTTTTGAGTTACCTTTAAGGTTGGCAGGTAGAAAATGCTCATAGCATTAAGCCCGCTCTTTTGTACATTTGTTTTTAATAATTGTGCAATGTTATCACCTTTTGTAGTAATATTAATACTTATAAGATATTGGGAAAAAAAAATAGCAAAAAAAATAGCATCACGACTTTAATCCCCAAGCACGGTAGATATCCTCTCCGGTTTTTAGTTCTAAGTTCTCGAGATTATTTGAGGATGTCCAAGGGGGGTAGTCAGAGGTACATCCAGATATACCAACAGATATATTACAACGGGTCGTAAATCATCCTAAATCGATGGAAAGATATATTTACGTTACTTAGGTAGAAAGAAAGATTAAGTACCGTATAGATAAGAATTTGATTTATTTCTTGCTCACAAAATAATACACTCAATCTTATATTTGTGTGCTTAATCATTTGATCCCGAGATAGAAATGTTTTTCTTCGAAAATCTTCTATTTTCATATTCAGGATCCAACGTTCAGTTAATCTCTATAGGAAACCCACACAGATCATTGTTAAACGAAGTAGCATCATAAATACTTATTATAAGCCGTACCTGTCTCTTTCCTTCCCGTTCAAACCCAACAGAGTGTGACAGAGAAAACAAATGCCGACTAAGCCGAGCTTACGAATTAGGAATACGGAATTATACATGGTGCTAGTATTTGTCAATGTTATGGCTGCTATTTGCCAAATGTACAGGCTGCGCCAATAAAGGGTGTAATCTTGGCATGGATGTGCGTTGCAGATAACGTTATGCATGTTTTATGAGACTAAAATTAAAAATATGGGTCTACGGCGTAGACCTTTGCTACGCCGTAGCAATTTTGTACATTTGAATTAGCTCCGATAATACAGTTGGTGATATAAGTAGATTACAATTTTCAGTTATACTGTGTGCTTTTAGCAAATGTTTATCCACTTTTATGAGTTAATGTTGTGCTTTACCTAATAAGAATAATGTGATTTTTATTTAAAATATTATTAGTCGTATTAAAGTTGTTTAGATGAAGTGATATGAAAAAATATAAACTGCAAGTATTTTGCTTCTAGTCTGTGAGCTCCTCTGTTCTAGTGGAAGTGACCCCGCCTTCTAATACGTAAGTCGTGGGTTTGAGTCTGGTCGTGCACCAATTAATTTTTGATTACTAAAAATGTAATATATACATGTAATTCTGCAAATAAATACACTTTGACTTTGACTTTGACTTTTGACTTTGTAATTTGCGCAATCCCAGTGCTCTCAAGCGGTGAAAAAAACAGCGAGAGGAAACTAGTTAGTTTTCTAGTAGTGGCGATGGGCTTGCAACCTGTCACGAGACGGCACAATACCAACTACTACAAAATGTGGGTATATACTAAATGTAATATTTGGACGTACCTCTGACTACCCCCTTAGATATCCTCCAAGAACCTCGAGAGGTCCTTGATACTAAGAAATCTAAGAGGATATCTACCGTGCCTGAGGATTGAAGTCGTGAAGCTATTTTAATTTAATTTTTTCAGAATTTAGCAAAGAAATCTTCGGATCTTTAAATAAAACTTTTATCAATAGCGGGCTTTTCAAGTCACAAATGATCGAACAAGCAGATACCCATCCATATTAATAAGTTACCATCACCACAGCATTGCCTTGCAGGTCACGTTCCTAACAAGCGTGATCTACTTACTATAGGCAATGGTAACCATTTAGCATCAGGTGAGCCAATTGCTTGTTCCATTCTCACGCCTCGTATATCCATGATATCCCCTGTTTTTCAGTTTATTTAATAATAATAATAATACTGGACAATCCACACAGCATCTTCTGGCCCCAAGCTAAGCAGAGCTGGTGTTATGGGTACTAGATGATTGATATACTTAATACAATACATTACATACACACATATTTTATATTATGCATAAAAAATACCCAGAACACCCGGAATAAATATTTGCAGATCGTACAAACATTTATCACAAGGCGGGAATCGAAGCCGCAACATCCTGCGTCGCAAACAGACATTCACCCGCCGCGACACCTCTGTATTTTATTATTTGTTTCCAAACAATAACATGTTTTTCTATCTTTTCATTTGTGGTAACAGTACCTGAAAATAACAAAGCAATAGAAATCCTTTTCATACCTGATACATAATCCTGTTATTTATAACTTTGCACCACGTCAAAATAAGGCGCGTCGTTCATTTATCTCACTTAGTGTGTTCCGTAAATTCCTTTCATGGCAGACTACACGAATTTCCTATGCATTGTTCCAAGCAAAGTTGTTTGTAATTACGAATATTACGCTAGGCAAAATGCAATGCAGCAATTTACTTAAATTATAATACGTAAATCATTTATTTACAAAGAAAATTCAAGCTAATTCAAGAATTTATGGTATATACAAAATACATATGAAACAGTTGAGCCATCTACAGACCGTTGCAAACGATCTAAAGATAGCTCAACTGATCCAAATCAGTGGCAATCGGAAGCGTTCCCAAAACAGTGGCTTCACTGCCACGCTGAATGGCAATGCTAATTAGTGCATTAGCTCTTAGTGAAGGGCTCGTCTTCCAGCTGAAGCAGCTTGCTGTGTTCCAGTTTGAAGGGTGTGGGTGCCGGTGTAATTAAAGGCCCATGAGACTTTACACACCTGTATGTCTCAGGTTGATGGACGCTGAAAGTGCATCGGAGGGCATGTTTCTAACAAGTGTGACCTACGAGGCAATACCTTGTTATAGGCAATGGTAACCACTTAACATCAGGTGGGCCCTCTGCTTGTACCATCAGCAAGTTGTATAAAAATAACTTTCCTGGACGACCCCTTCACAAAGAGACTTCTACTAAAAATCCATCCATCCAGCGTTTTTATTAATGATTCTTCTCACAGAAGCTTTTGACGTATTTTGTCATCGATCGTTTATAAGGCGTATTTATTTTTAGTAACTACCCTCACAGGTTGGTAACAAAACACCTTGATACTCAATTTCCATACCTTCGTAACCCTTTAAATATGCGCGAACACAATACAAAAGATTAATTGAGGTAGAATGGGGTAAACAGGGGTAAATTCTATACGCGGGTCGAGGTCGGACTTTTTAAGGGTCTAATGTTGACCTTTTTGGTAAATTGATACGAAATAACAGAGACAGACTAAGGAGAAATTTATCGTTCATGTAAATTTTTTTTAAGTCCATCCGGAGGCAAACGAATGCGAGGTTGCTGTCGTTTTTTAGACCTTTTGTTTGTTTTTAAAAATGGTATGTTATAAGTTATTAATTATTAAGAGGTATTACAATTAAAAAATAGAAAAAATACAGTTAATTATTACTACGAATGATTGGCAGTTAACGTATAAACTTAGTCCATGATAAATTTAAAGCCTCATCAAACTTCTCTTTCATAAATGTGCAACACCGTTAACCGCTCCATCGCTAAGATTACGACCAAATGTTTGCCTATAAATTGTTAAAAATAATTTATAAAAAACGTGAGATGGTTTTATTTTCGATAATAATTAGTCCATAGGTTTATAGTCAAAGTCAAAGTCAAATTATTCTGCCTTTTCGAAAAGTAAATATTTCAGGTAATCTTAGTAGTATGTAAGTAGTATATTATTATAAGTAGGTTTTGAATACTATCCTTAATGAGTACAGATCTCTACCATTTCATTTATTCCTACTTTTCTCTCAGCTCTAAGGTTTGCTGGAAGAAAACTCTTTTTAGGGTTAAGCTCGCCTTTGCACATGTCTTTTGTAAATAATAATAATAATAATAACGTTGGACAATCCACACAAATATTATGAGTACAATAAATAATAAAAAAAACACTAAAGTACGTAACCAAATCAGTCAAACTGCATTACCGATGTTTACCCCACGGTTAATGTAGATCTGAACTCACCCCTGCCCCGCACTGGTTTACAAGAGCTTTTTTACAATACCCGAACACTTTCCAAAGCATTTTTACGTTAATAAGGGTATTTTTTTTTAAATAAATGAACTGGAAACGGGTGAGTGATTTACTTATAAGAACTGCGACTGACAGGTTTCCTAATCTAGATCAAAAATGGTAGTTAATTTTTTATGTTTTAATCTTTATTACACTGACAAAATTTTAGTCTATTGTAACGTCACTTTTAAAAACTTTTGTTCTAAGTTTATTGCATGTGAAATTGAATAAGTAATTTGTTTAGTTTCTAAGCTGCGTGTGTCTTTGAACTGTTATGTATTTATCTAAGTATTTTTTTATCGTACCTCTGTTTACCTCTAGTGCCTGGGACAGGATTACTTATAGGTGGATTGCCTAGCAAAAATTTTTTTTTCATGTTGGACAATTCACACAGCATCATCTAGCCCCAAGCTAAGCAGAGCTTGTGTTATGGATACCAGATGACTGATATACTTAATACAATGCATTACATGGGTAGATATTTTTTATTATACATAGAAAATACCCAGAACACCCGAAATATTTGCAGATAGTACAAACATTTATTCCAAGGCGGAAATCGAACCCGCAACCTCTTGTGTCGCAGGCGGACATATGCCCTCCGCGCCACTACGGTTGGTGTTCCATCTTCACAGCTTAGTTAGCCTATTGACTATGTTTATCCTGTGAAAAAAGTTATAAGTACAACAAAATGGTTCTAGCTAGTCTTGCTGAGTGTCTCAGTGTCTCGTGATCTAAAAAGAATGCTGCCTCACATGCAACAACCATGACACAAGACTGTAAACCAGCACAGTCTTGTGTCATGGTTGTTGCATCATGTCATGGTTGTTGTTGTTAATCAATTTTCAGCCTTTAAGAAGAGGCCTTTCTTGCGGAGTAATATCATGATACCGCATTGTCACGGCGTAATAAGATAACTTGACAGTTATGAGCGTAAGCTTCATAATTTCAACACAATTTTGGGCGATGAATACGGGTACCTATCAAGACACCTACATTGGGAAAAAACCATCTTGTAGGATTTGCTAAGATGCAAAAATTACCTTTTAGCAAAATATCTATGAAAATAAATGTATGTACGTTAAAAACGACAAATACAGTCATTCTTATAGCCCTATAGAATATGAAGTAATCGTATGAAAACTATTTACAAGCATAGTTTATTTATTAAAAAGTATAAAAAAACATTATTTTGAATTAATCAATTTAGTTGTTATTTTATGGGAACACTTCTTAACATATAAACTAAGTATACATAAGCTAAACATATAAGTAAGTTCTTAGGCGGTTTAACATAGTGAGGAGTAAATAGCGTAACACCATTTAGTGTGTACCTTAAACCTGTCTCATATGAGGTAAAGTGAGATAGCATGCTTATTAGCCTCGCAAATCGAAGAGCTCGAATTGAAGACAAGTAGCACCTTAAATCTTAAGGTTTATTCAAATACTCAGCTCATGCTAAGGTACTTTAGTGCTAAGCCATTCTAGGTTGCATAGTTAAGCTTTGATTGCAGATTCCAGTCCAAATACCACGCAGTGCCAGTGAAAGGTTATTAGCAAAGTTTTCCTTTGCATTCCCATCGGAGTAATGAGGGCCGTACTCAGAGATGTCACTTTAATTTTCATCAACGATATAACGCTGACTATACCGGTGAAATTACATGATTTAACACCTGAGGCTCAACTTTCGTATTTTTGGAACTGAAACGAGATTGAAACTAAAATTAATTGACAAAATTCAAAATGTCTCTTGAAATTAAAAAATGACAGTTTCAAAGAATACCATTATTTTATCAACATTTATATATCATTCTGTTGTTTTTATTTTTAGTGTACAATATAGAGTTAATCTACCTATTTATCTATCAGATATTTGATATACATAGTACAGTTTTGCTTAGTTTGAGAGCGTCCAAAATGTCCGGACACATTAAAAAAATTTAAGACTGAAGTCAAACAATGAAGTTTAAATATAATTGGTTACTCAAAGCACGGCATCCAAAAAGTTGTGACAAAGGCACGTAGCTTACAAACTTTTTCTTTTGTATCGCATAATATCCCGTTTGGGACGGTTGGATAAGGTATTCAGTGTATTATGAAACTTTTTCATTTTCGCCTCCTATTTTTAGACGATGGAACACTTAGTTTATCCGCAGAAATCGTAGAAAGTGCAATGGCTGCATCGTACTATTACCGAGTGGGACCTGCGAGGCAATACTTTGTTATAGGCGATGGTAACCGCTTAACATCAGGTGGGCCATCGGTTTGTTCCATCACACATGAAAAAAAAGTATAAGAGACGTAATACGTAGTAGCTTCTATCATAGAAAAACTTACAGAATAGCTCCAAGGGAATATTAGAAGGGTCACGGTAATATATCTATAACATTTAACTAAGCGTCCGAAATATAAAATTATTGTATAAGATTAGGGTATTCCAGCAAGAAGGCAACATACTGCTGTTAACGCCATCAATACATCCATCAACCTGAGGCATACATGTGTTAAGCCTCGTATGCCTGTAATTACGCCAGCACCCACACCCTTCAAACCGAAACACAGCAAGCTGTTTGTCGGCAGAAATAGGCATGGTGGTAGTACTTCCCCGGACGAACCCTTCACTTAGAGCTCTATTGCTACTAAAACACTAAAACTACATCTTCTGTCATTGTCTACCATTACTCATTGGTAAGAGATGGCAAAAACCATTAGTATAAGCTCTAAAACAGCAAGTGAAATTGTCTGAATTCCTAAGCTGGTTTCCCCGAAGCTTCGTAATCAGAACTACAATCAAATTGCCTGCAATCAATTACCTTCAGTCCACAGTGTGTCGTCAAACTCGGTGACGTCACAAGGTCTACCACACCCTTCCGACATGCGATGTGAACTTGTAATGATTACAGTTACACAACAAAGGTCGTTGTGAATACAGGCACGCGAAACTTAACACCTGTATGCATCAGAGCAGTGCAGAGCATGGCATTGCTGTGTTTTAGGTAATGGTAACCACTTAAGATCAGGCGGCCACAGGTGTTAGTCTCGTCTGCTTGTAATTACACCGGCATTTAATATCCAATCAATTTACCTTAAATATCTGTGTATATATAAATGGTGTAGTATACATCTGTGTATATATAACCAGATGTACCAGAAAGTGGTCGTAAGAGGCACGTCAAAACATTACATCTAGAATGAATTACTGTGTAATTCAATAAAACCCTAATCTATTTCCCTTGCCTGTTCCTATAACCTGTCACCATGTTAGGTTTTTCATAACAAACCCTTACGTCATAGGGTTGGCACTTATCTACATAAAACCTGATTATAAATATTTCTATCTGTGTAGGTACTGTCAATCTCATAATCTTTACAAATACAGTCAAAACCTGTTTGTCTGTCTTACTTCTGCTTCATTAAGTTAGATTGGCACGTGTATATAATACTAACGGCCGCTCACAGCTTCGCCCACGTGGCAGTTTTTTCCCGTTCCCGTTATTTTTTCGGGATAAAAAGTAGCCTATATGCTAAGTAGCCTGTTGTAATCTATGTTTATTTAAAATATCATCCAAATCGGTTTACTGGTTAGAGCGTGAAAGAGTAACAAATATCCATCCATCCCTCCATCCATCCATATTTACAAACTTTCGCGTTTATAGGTATCAATTTTCGTCAAGATCGGTTGAAAAATACGACCTGGAGGCGAGAACAGACAGGCAGCCTGACAAAAGCAGTTTTTGGCCAATCTCGAAAGGGAGATGCTTTGCTCGCTAGGTCAAATAAAGCTGTCTATTTTATCACTCACGCATCTAATATATTGACCACGCATGAAGCTAAAAATATATGCTCGCCGTACACGTGACAGCCCTACCTCACGACATGGCCATTGACAAACTATAACTCAGCGACGGAACCCGATTGTGTGGAATGATTTATTGCTCGCCGGCTGTACCCTAAAATATTCTATTGCTACTGGGTAAAGATATTCAGAGGATAGGTACCTATTCTGTATACGTTTTGGGAGCTTTTGAGGGTAGTTGGGAAAATAATGTGTATACGTTTCAATTATTTGAGGAAGGGTTGGTTTGAAGTGGTAATACCACCGTTCCTATTTCTGTTTTTAGTTCTATACAACTTGCTGATAGAATCAGTAGATAACTCACCTGATGTTAAGTGGTAGCCATCACCTAAAACAAATGTTACCTCGCGGATCACTTTAGTTAGGAACGTGCCCTACGCTGAACTGCTCTGCGTTTATCAACCTGAGGCATACAGATTTTAAGCCTCGTGTGATGTAATTTCACCTGGGTGTCGGTAAATATGAATTCCATACTGACGGAAATGCTGCACAAAATACCTAGCTCAAATTTCCCCCTAAACCATATCTATGAATACCTAGATTAGGTATATAAGTGCCTGTACATTATATATCTGGCTAGCTCATATTTTCCGTCATCTGCTGCCCGATAAGTCTGTGGGAACTCAGTTCGCCGATAGTTGAAATATGAAGCGAATAGATGAACAGTTAGGGCACAGTCTATCTATAAGAAGCTAGAACACTTTATCACATAAGTCCTTTTACCACGAATTTCAGCAACAAATAACAATACTATAGTACCAAAATTACTTACCTATACCTGTTTAAATTAAAATGCAGTCAATTTCTTCGAGACGCTTTCTGTTGGAATGACCTAGATCAGTTCCCAAAACACTGGCTGCATTGCCACGCTGAATGGCAATGCTAATTCACTGAGCCAGATACTCACCAGCCTTCGGGTCACGCGTCGCTTTAACCAGACGCCCCGTAGGTACAAACATACCAATTACAAGCAATTAATTAGATGTTAAATTGTTTATATCTGTGTAAAAAGTAATGTATGACAATTATATTAGTTTTTTTATATTTTATGTAACTTCCTCAGTTACCTCTCCTTTCACTGTGTCCCCACGTCTATGAATACGAAATATTTCATTTCAAACTTCGTGGACGGCTTTCACTCGAAATATGTGCCTTGTGTGAACTTGCTTTGATGTGGATTCCATTGAAAAGTCACGAAACGAAGTTGCTGAGCTGTTATTGCCAAAGTTCATTTATTTTTACTGACTTTTATAAATTGCGGTTCTTTTGGTTTACGGTCTCATTCATTTTAGTCACTTATATGTCATATAGACTATTGTAATATAGAAATATTTGAAATTAAGTATAAAAATAAAATTTTATATAGGGTCTAGCAGAAAGTAAGTAAAGTAGTAGTAGAATTATGTATGTAACCTTGCCTAAATTGACATAATTTCTTTATTGTGGACAAATATTTGTGTCATTTTTACATAAAATCGAACCCCAAACTAAGCATAGCTTGTACTATAAGAACTAGTTGACTGATAGAATACTTATATATGTATTTTTTTTTAAATAAATACAAAAATGTTTATTCTCGGTGGGAATCAAACCTACTACCTACAGCGCAGAAGGCAGGACTACTACGAACTGAGCTGTGACGGCTGTAAGGTATTAGGGAACTCTTTTATTGTCATCTTTAGAAGGAGCAATTTGTTTGCCATGCTGAATGGCAATACTGAGCCAGATTCTTACCAGCCTCAGTCGCCAGATAGAATTTCTAGAACTCAGAAAGCGTCGGTACTTCAACAGACCCATGGACTAAAGTCTCGACTCGGAAGGTCAAAACCTTAGGTCCGTGGGTCCTTTGTACGGGCGCGGTCGAGACCTACATGTTTGCCTTTTATTAAATACGTCAGTATTGCTCAGAATAAAATTTCTGTGAAGAATAAGGTTGTCGACCTAACTCATAGGGTTAGCAAGCTGAAATGGCAGTGGGCCGGCCGGCCATGCTTGACCTGACAACCGTTGGAGCAAGCTAACTTATGTGAAGTCCACATTTAAGTAAGCGTAGTGTAAACGCCCTCCGGCAAGATAAATAAATAAATAAATCATGCTGGACAATCCACACAGCATCATATAGTCCCAAGCTAAGCAGAGCTTGTGTTATGGGTACTAGATGACTGATATACATAATACAATGCTATATTACATACATAGATATTTTTTATTATACATAGAAAATACCCAGAACACTCGGAATAAATATTTGCAGGTGGAGCGACCATCTGCAAAATGTAACAAAGCATTTCCTCAAGCATAGATCACGCACGTTAGGTACGTGTCCTACGATGCATTGCATTCACCTACTTGAGATATATTAGGTGTTAAGCCTCATGTGCCTGTAATTTCACCAGCACCCACACACACCCTTCAAACCGGAACAAAGCAATGCGAGCATCACTGCTTGTCAGCCAAAATAGGTACAGTCAGCTGCACTAGAATGTTTACAATTTTTAACTTTCAAAACGGTATCAAAACCTTATAGTAAACTCTGAAACAGTATAATCTCAAAAATCGTGAAATTAGCTGATAAGTTTACTTATTTTTTGAGTTTTTGCCCTGTTAATGTTAATTGTGACGCTGTAAAATCATTCTGTAAGTTACGAATTGTATACATTCTAGTGCAGCTGACTGTACAGTGGTAGTACTTTCCCGGACGAGCCATTTCACAAAGAGCTCTACTACTATGACAATGGATGAGAAGAACCGGGTTACTGGTGCACCTTGGAAGAGACCTACGTCTAGAGGGGTAACCGTGAGCTCGGTAGTTTGTTTGCTTAATTACCTGTACCGTGAGCTGAGTCCAACCAGGCCCATACAGACCCGAACAATAGACAAGAACATCTTCGAACAAATCTGGAATCCGTTAGTACAAATAAATTAAAAACAATGCTATCTTTCACGACCGATGTGGCGCGGCGGATGAATGTCCGCCTGCAACGCAGGAGGTTGCGGGTTCGATTCCCGACGAACCCGGTAACGCTGTCGGAAATCGCTTGGCGTTTTTACTAAAATTTTAGACCGTCTGAAAAAAAAATACCAATGGTCGTAGAAACTTGAAATTTTTAGAATATATTTGTTTTTGTGGCGTAGAAGTGTACTAAGAAAGGAATTTGTGAAATTCAACCACTAAAATAGCGCAGTAGGTTGAAGTTTGTATAAAATGACTTCACACGAAGTCATGTGCGTTTTGCTAGTTTTCTATTGAAGCTAACTGAAACAGGGCCTAATAAAGCCATAACACTGAAAGCTACTTATTTTATTGTGATAAAATTCCACCCAAAGCTTATCATGTCATCATGAGGTAAAAAAAAGGGGTATGGTAGACGTTGTAAGAAGATTAAAATAAGAAAAGTCACAGGCATTACAGTAGTATACATAACATGGTTGTTTGCGTGAGAGAAAGCTATTATAGGCCAAGCATGGCCAAGTCTGAGTAACTTGAAGTAATTGAAGAGGAGGGGTAATTGAAAAAGTTCCTTTTGAAACGACGGGATATACAAATTCCTTGAAGGTTTTGCGTTTTAAAGCCACGATTTTATTAATAACGGGAGTGATATGACGGTACCTAGATAACACAGACAGATATTTATGTTACACGAACCGGAAGACGAACCGTAGGACGTCCTCCTATATACCCGATGGGCTGACGTCATTGTAAATAGCTATTTGTGGACATTTTTACTCAACGTTTACAACGTTTACAATAGCTATTTACAATGCTAGGCCAGGCATAGGCTAAGCCCTTGTTTTTTAAGGCCTTGTGTTTTGTTTTGGTTTTTTAAGGCTAGGGCCTTGAATTAAGCATAGCTTGTACTGTACTATGGGAACCAGACGATTGATAGAATACTTATATTATACTTAAAATACAGTATAACATCTAGATAGAGAACAAACATCTATAATCCTTGCACAAATGTTTGTCCTCGATGGGGATTGAACCCACAATCTACAACACAGAAGGCAGAGCTACTAGTAACTGAGTTTGTTATATTTCTTTGATCACACAAATAAAGAATAGGAGCTAAGCCGGTTTCTTGGTTGTTCTTCTAGTTATGGGGCCTACATTCACCTAGCTTTATACGTTTCTTAGTTTAAAAAAATGCCTTTTGGTTTGACGAGAACTTCTGAGAAATTGACCAGTTCTGAGGATTGTGATCTAAAAAAATTGCCATAGTCCCTGGTGACCGTACCAGAATAAGATATTCATAAAGTTAGTAGTTATTTCAGCTTCAGCGAGCGTAAAAATACAGAGTGCCTAGTTAACTGACCATAAAAACATTATGTGACTCAAGACAAAAATGTTAACCGTTTATTTCTACTGGAATATGCGTAAAAGAAACACATAACAGTGAACTCATTCGTCGACAAACTTAAATAAACCAGCCAAGTGCGAGTCGAACTCGCGTACGAAGGGTTCCGTATCATTATCCATAGAGGTCAAGGGAATAGGGTCTCATGTGCTTGGAATTGCACCATCGCCCACCGGTCACCAGACCGGTTTAACAAAAACAGCAATACGAGGCAGAAATAGGTACAGAGATAGTACCTCCCTGGACAATCTCTTCTACTGTGACTATTCCTTTTTCCGTTGACAGCCTAAATAAGTTGTCTGCTGGATATAAGCCTGCTCCATTTTTGGCAGGCCTTGCCGTAGTCACCTTGGCAGATAGATTAATGTCCTCTGTGCCAGTGTTTAGTACTCTGGAGTTCTTGTTGCCTGTCTTGGAGTGTTCCCTTACTCGCTTTTTGACTCTTCCGTATCCTCCTCCAGTAGTCCTCTTTTTTGAATAGGACCCTTCCAGTATCTACCATGAATGTAGATCTATGGGATCTTGGGAGATACTGGAAGAGTCTAATAATTTTAGGCCGAGACCACCACGGCTTCCAGTACTCCCTAAAGGGAGGGAAGGGATAGATAGATAGATAGATAGATAAATCATATCATTATTGTACACCATTAGTAGTGAAAAGTGTATAAAATTAAATGATGAAGGGATGGTTACTTAAAGGTGACCGTATCATACGATTGCATACAGACATATAGGGTTAAAGTATTGACTCACTCTGAACTGTTGATATTTACGAGAGGGCAGTAAAACTTACAATACCCTTATAATTTATTATAAGGGCACAGGCAATGTTAGCCTTAAAAGGAAGGGTGGGGTGAAGGTTAGCGTGTAAAGATAGCTTTGTAAGGTTTTATTAAGCAATGTTTGTGTTACATTGGGTGTGTTTACCAAACGGTGAAGGAAAACATCGTGAAGAAACCACTTAGTATTCTAGCTGAGGTAACCTTGCAACCTGTCATGTATAGAATACCAATTATGCAAAATGTGCATACCAAACGTATTTGGACGTATCTCTGACTACACCTCCAAGACATCCTCAAAGAATTTCAAGTGGGTACCTCAAGAGATCTAAAAGGATATCTACCGTACCTGAGGATTATAGTCGTGAAGCTTTTCATTAAATTTTGTACCTTTCATATTTTCGTTTCGTTCCTATAACAAATTACCCGTTTTTAATGTAAAACCCAGACTGGCGTAATAAAGATAGATTACCTGCGCTCATTTTAATACCAAAGACAACCAATCTATCACTGTCAATTGCCGACCTTGTGTGTGAGACATAAAAAGAAAAAAAACGCTATTTTTACTAGATTTCTATATTTTGATTGCCGCTATAACAAAAAATACTAAAAAACAGAATGAAATAAATGTTTAAGAGGGCTCTCATACAACAAACGTGATTTTTTTGCATTTTTTATTATTATAGATTATGGTACGGAACCTTTCGTGCGCGAGTCTGACTCGCACTTGGCCGGTTTTTATTTATTAATTTATTTCTAGTTAAAGCTAGAAAGTTAGTACATGGTTGTATTTTGCCTAAAAGCCTTAGATCAGTTATCATCATTACCTTCGTAAATTTTCATAGCCCATTCATCACTCCAAGTGGCCATTAAAGAGGCAAAAACCGGACCCTTTGCTAAAACTTCTTGCACGAAGCAATACCTTATTTTGATAAATGGCCGTTACTAATTCGCTGACCGATCTTCAGACTGTGAAGGCTTGATGACTTTGAAGGGAAGGAAGGGTTAGGAAATTAATGTCTAAAATATAAACTTTGATTCTCAAACTTCTTTATTGTACACAGTTTTTTTATGTGACTTACTGTTGGAACAAGCAGATGACCCACCTGATGTTAAGTGGTTACCATTACCTATAAAAAAGCATCGCATGTCACGTCCTAAACGTGCCTTATGATATGCTCTGACATTTGACAAACAGTGATAACAAAAGACATGTACCCTATGTATAAAAGTTATTTTTATTTGATTTTCTGTTCTTTCTATATTTTATTTTAAGTTTTGTTATGTGGTGGCTGAATAAATGATTTCTATTCTATTCTATTCTAAAAAAGCGTGTTTAATCCTAAAGGTAGGATCACATTAGAACCACCCCACGTGTCGTGACGCGTCAGAAGCTTATCGATTCCAAACATTTTGTGTAAAAATGGTTACACGAGAGCAGACGGCGTGGGTCTGTCTCTGTCTGTCTCTTACAAAATGCCTGAGACAGTTGACACAGGTCCACGCGGGTCGTATTTAGTGTGGTTCTAATTTGAAAAGTATAGTAATATTCACATTACTATCACAATCATTAGTCTGAACAAGTTCACTGCTGAACGTTTGAACGAGTGAACGATTTAGAATTTTTTCCATCCGAGTTCTTGCGATAAAACAATATACAAACACAATTTTGAGCACTGTTCTAAAAGAGCTCAAGTTTAAATGTAATTGAAATACAACAAACCTAATACTACTAGTCTAGATAGTTCAAATTAACCAACATAATATGTTTCTGAGAATATCGTCACTCCACTAATTCCAATGTTGAAATCGATACTTTCAATTCCATTTCAATCTTAAACCTATCGATTTCTAGACGCAAAAAAAACTGCTTACCAATTGTTTCTTACTTAATTGAAGTAAATACATATTTGTTAATATACTCGCATTACATAACACTCTCCAGCCCCAAACTAAGCAAAGCTTGTATAATGAGAACGACAGAACTGATAGAATACTTTTTTTATTAATATTTACTTAGAATGTAATATAACACCCAGACAGACAGCAAATATCTATATTCAAGTGTGTCGATGCTTCGTAGAGAAGCGAAACACGTGTCGAGATCTTATTAAGTTTATATTTTGTAAATTGTAATTGTTTTTACCTAATTTACACTTGCACTTGAGGTCTTTATTGCAGGTATTTTATAGGCTCATATATACATTTACATTTTTTTTTACTGAAGTAGTGGAATGTTAGCATATACATATAACATACATACATACATATATATGTATGTATACTTTTACATCTGTGTTCATCACACAATGTTTATTCTCGCGCTCCTTTACCTACAGCGCAGATGGCAGAGCTGCTACTGTCTTAATCTTAATAGATTAAATTTAAATATAACATAAATTTGTTTACCAATCCATTTTTTGGTCAGTGTTTTCTGTTAGTCCACAACCTATAAGTTCAAGGTTAGAACCAATTGGAACTATTGTACCGGAAGCCAATATAATCGAATCATATCGTTGCTTCATCGCCGTTTCGAAATAGAATCGAGTTGATTCGATTTTATAATCTAAAACTAGCTAAAACTGATGTTTCTACGGTGGAACCGTTATTGTTTTTTACTTTTGTACATTTAAGCTTGTTTGTGCTTCAACAAAGTTTTTATAAGCTTTGCAGATCATGCTTATGACTCACCTATTAAGCAGTAAACAATACCTGTAGCAAAGCATTACTTTGTAGGGCACGTTTCTAACGATATAGATATGACTGCTCTGCGTCCATCACCTGAGGTATACAAGTGTTAAGCCTCACGTGCCTGTAATTTCACCGGCACCCATACCCTTCAACCGGAACACAACAAGCTTCTTGGTGGCAGAAGCACTATTAGTATGCATGGTGGTAGTACTTCTCAAGACGAGCCCTTCACCTCTTCAAGAGCTCTACAACCAGTTTCCTCTTTCTACTGAATTTCCGCAACATTCATTCATGCAAAGGCAGCCGTTTTCGTTTTTGGAGTTTTCGTAATTTCGATTTTCGATTATCTTTATTCCCCAACGGTACCTGTAATATATTTATTACTAAGGTAGAACCCACAGATAGTTACTGAAATATTCAGTTAGTTAGTTGTAAGTGAGCCTAATCTTTGTTGACAGAGGACAACCCCCGGGCACACGGCCTGGCCACAGAAAAGCTTGATAAATTTTAGAGAAAGTTACAAGAAAATAAAATTTGCTCTAGACCTGAGTATTATTATTTTTTATACAACTGATGAAACAAGTATATGAACCACCTGGTGTTGAATAGTAACCATCACCATAGCAAAGCATTACCTCGCAGGTCACGTTCGCTAAGAACGACTGCGTCCATTTTGCTTTTGTTTATTCTAGGTATTTTTGAAAGTGGCTTTATCACAAGCTTTTGTAAATAAAGCGTTAAACTAAATCACTACAGAACTCTGTATTATCGGCAGTTGTACACGGACTTGACCGGCTTTCTATCGCTTGTTCACATCGACTGTGGCCCAAGAGACCGGCTTAGCTCTTCGTCTAACTGTAAAGGTATTTAGGGGATTTAGATAGCTTAGGGTTTAAACGTACTCCACCACACTATTCAGATATCTACAGAATGATCTAGTTTTTTGAACTACTGCTAGTATAGAATATATTTGTAGAATATATAATATTTTTGACGGGCGGGCGGGCTGCGCAGGGGGTTGCGGGTTCGATTCCCACCTTAGTATAAATGTTTGTACGATCTGCAAATATTTATTCCGAGTGTTCTGGGTGATTTCTATTTATAACTAGCGGTTCTGTGAGAACAGTAGACCTCGCGAGCCGAAATAATAATAAATAAATAAATAATGCTGGACAATCAACACAGCATCATCTAGCCCCAAGTTAAGCAGAGCTTGTGTTATGGGTACTAGATGACTGATATACTTAATACAATACAATATTACGTACATAGATATTTTTTTATTATGCATAGAAAATACCCAGAACACCCGGAATAAATATCTGCAGATCGTACAAACATTTATCCCAAGGCGGGAATCGAACCCGCAACCCCTGCGTCGCAGGCGGACATTCGCCCGCCGCGCCACAGCGGTCGTCATACAATACAAACAAACACATCCCCCTTACTTATCGTATCTTGAAATGTGGCGAAGAGTGCTGCGGTATCTGGTTTTTTTACTGAATATTTTTAGACATGACATGTATAACAGTATTAAACGACTGTGAATATGAGTTTGGTTAAAAAAAAGCCTGGCTGAACATCACGGCGAGTGCAGTTAGATAACTGTGATTATGAGTTTAGTTAAAACTATTTTGTATGTTTGAATGTGGTGGCTGGTACTGGGGTAGTCGAAACCATTTACCAGTATTTAACCGTGACACAAATTATAATAAAAAATCTCTCAGTTTGTTTTTTAAGGTATCAGGCATCTCCGATTGTGGCAGAGTGCTGCGGTAGCTGAAAATTTTTAACTGTTTTTTAAATTATGATTGTTTACCGGTTATAAATGACTGCAATTATGAGTTTGGCTTAAAAAACATTCGGTATGTTTTAATGCGGTGACGGGTACTGTGGTAGTCGAAACCTTTTACCTGTATTTATTAACCGTGACACAATACAGTAAAAAGTCTCTCAGTATGTAGGTAAGCCATTAGGTATCTTCGAGCGTGGTGGAGAGTGCTGCGGTAGCAGAAATTTTTTAACTATGTTTTTTGCCATGACATGTTTAACTGTAATAAATAACAGTAGGTAATTAAGAGATTGGTTTTAAAAAAAGTATTTTAAAGTTTTTATTTATCCCTAAACAAACATCGCGATCGACTGAAAAAAATGAAATAAATCATTAAACTTGTGTGCTAATTTTCGTCCAAATCGATTAAAAAATGTGCGACCTGTCGGCGAGAACAGACAGACAGACGGACAAAAGAATTTTTGGTCAATATCAAAACTGCGATGCTTCGCTCACTTTGCTTGCTCGGTCAATAACCATGCAATAATCGATACTTTCCCGTGGCTTAACAAAACTATTTCATTGAGCAAAATAGGGGTATTAGTTTTAGCGATGACTCGCGTTTCCTTGGTTTTAGGAGGTCAAATCTGGTGTCTATAGGTTTGTCTCGTAAAGGCGGAGAGGATTGCGTTGTTTAATTGGTGTAGGTAGGTACACATTTTCGAAAAAAAAAAACAAAATTCAGCAAACTTTGTCCTGTTTTCCCCCCTCCACTCCCGTTTTCTGGAATTTTTTTCTAACATCTTATGAAAAATAAAGCCCTTATTGTAACTCTCAAATTTGATTAAAATCTGTCGATAAATAACGCTACAGCAAACTTCTCCCCTTTCCCCCCTTTTTTTACCTCCAATCAAAAATCGCGATCGACAAAAAAATTCCTTCAGCTCAAGGAACATGTGTGCCAATTTTTGTCAAAATCGGTGAAAAACTGCGACCTGTAGGCGAGAACAGACAACCGTACAAAAGCATTTTTGCCCTATCTGGAAACTGGACACTTCGCTCGCTCGGTCAATAAAAAGTATCTATGTATGTTATGTATTGTATTAAGTATATCAGTCATCTAGTATACTCATAACACAAGCTCTGCTTAGCTTGGGGCTAGATGATGTTGTATGGATTGTCCAGCATATTATTATTAATATTTGCATTCACTATTACTAAGACGTGAATGCATCATCATCATCAGCTGAAGAAGTGGAACTCGGTGGAAGATCTTCCCTTTTCGTTGGAGGTTATATATGCCTTCTTTCTCCTCCACGCAACTTTCATTTCATTTAATTTATTCAATCACAGTTGTTTTACAAATAGTGTATGAATGTTACTTAAATTATAGGAGAACCTTTTACCATTTTTAATTATTATTAAATAAAATGCATGCCGCTGTGAATGTTCTCCGCAGTCTTTAAAACAACGAATGTTGTTCCAGATTTGTGCAACGCCGCCACTAAAATCCAGGCATCGTTCCGTGGTCACCAGTCACGTAAGGAAGCTGACAAGGTGCAAGAAGCCCAGGCTCAAAAGGATCTTCAAGAGCAGCAAGATAAGGTATGTGACATCTAACTAGCCTCACACATCAGTTTGTAGTAGTAGGCTGTAGGGTGTGAATTCTATCCCAACCGAGGGCAAACATTAGTATGTAAGCTAATAGTTTAGTAGAGCCTTTTTAGGGTGATAAAACGGGACCTTATTACTAAGACTCCGCTGTCTGTCTGTCTGTCTGTCACCAGGTCATGAACCGTGATAGTTAGAGAGTTAAAATTTTCACAGATGATGTATTTCTGTTGCCGCTATAACAACAAATACTAAAAAAACAGAAATAAATAAATATTTCAGGAGTCTCTCATGCAACAAACGTGATTTTTTTCCGTTTTATTATAGATGGTACGAAACTCGTCGTGAGTCCGACTCACATTTGGCTGGTTTTTTTATTCAGTACCAACGACTTGACAGAAGTTGACTGACTTGACTAAAAACTATTTATTTTAAACGCTTGACATTGCCTCAAGCCTCATGTGCCTATAATTTCACCCCCCCCCCCCCCCTTCAAACCAGGGCACAGCTAGTTGCTTGGTGGCAGAATTTTCACCAGCACGGTAAGTGCGAGTTCATATAGTAGGTAACGCGAACATCACTGTTTAGCGGCAGAAATAGGTACTACTGTAACTATACTACTACTGTACTGCCACTAGATAGTTTTATCAGATAGTTTAGCATTGCCATTCAACGCTTCCGATTGGCACTGATCAAGATCAGTTGAGCTACCTATAAATCGTTTGCAACGGTCTGTAGATAGCTCAACTGTTTCATATTATGTATTTTGTACCAATTACAAATACCTGTATTAGTTGTAATTTCCTTTGTAAATAAATCTAAATATATATAACTCAAGGGTAACCGACTGACTGACTGGCATAGTGATCTATCAACGCACAGCCCAAACCACTGGACGGGTCGGGCTGAAATTTGGCATGCAGGTAGATGTTATGACGTAAGGCATCCGCTAAGAAAGGATTTTGGTTAATTCTACCCCCAAGAGGATAAAATAGGGGATGAAAGTTTAACGGGAACGGGAAAAAACTGCCACGCAGGCGAAGCTGCGAGCGGCCGCTAGTGTAGTATATTGCTTATTGTGTTATAACAAAATGTATTTTTGTTACTGTTAAAGATCATTAAATTTGTTTATTCCAGTTTCTTATTATGTTGTTTTTGCCAACAGGAGGACATTGAGAAAATCGATCTCGCTGACCCAGATCTGAACAAGGCAGCTACTAAGATTCAAGCATCCTTCCGCGGACACAAAGTGCGCAAGGATGTCCCCAACTAAGGTGACCATGGGTCCTTAGAATCTGACATTATTATTCGGAAAATTGAAAAATGTTCTGTATATTTTTATTCAATTCTAATGTATTTTAGAGTATGTAACCTTATCTAGTTGTGTTTTTCTTAAGGCTTATACTTTTTCTTATAAAGTTTTTTATTTAAAACCTGATTAAAGTTTTGCTTATGCACGCAGAATTACGTTTGTATGTGTTTAGATTGCAGAGTGGCAAAAGATTGTAATTTATCATTATGTTAGTACCTTTGAGAGTTAAGCAATAATTACGATTATTATCATTGAAATGTCAATTCTCTATTAATAATAATGTCAATTCTACAACGTACTAACTATTGTTAAATTAATGCTATGGATCAGCTCATAATACCAAAGAGTGAAAAGGAAATTGTAATTAAATATTTATTATAGGTGTCTATCCCTTTTTTCTATTGAACTATGGTCACTTTACTTCGTGTATATGAAAGCATTCTTTCTTTTCTTCATAATTAATAACATTCCAAGTTTCTCTTCTTTGATGTTTGTTAATAATTTTAAGTCTTTGTTTTAGAATTTAACGTAGTGTTTAAGATACAACATATTTTAGAATTAGTGGCTATTGCAACGTTTATTTGCATTATTCTTTCAAAAAGAACTTAAAATTATTATTACAATTTGTTATTACCATTTTATTAATCCTATTATGCTACTAAAACTTATAAACTCACATAAAAATAAAAAAACTGGATTATTTTCTGTAATTCTGTTACTTTAATATTTACATTAAATAAATGAATATTCGCCTATACAGAAATATTTTATTACAACCATCAAAATTATGGTCAACCTAATCTTAGTAGCCTAATAAAAAACACAATTATGAAAGATAAATAACAGATGAAACATATTAAAAGTTTTATTGTCAACTCTAGTGACGGAGTTTTTAGGCCGCCCTAAGGCCTCCTCAACGACTGCTAGAGCAGGGGCCGTTAGTTTAACGTGACCTCAAAAGCACAGATTTTTTACATGAAATTCTATTAGCTATCTTCCATCCAGCTACCGCGCAGATTGCTCCTTAATTTCGTCGGATTCTTAATTCGGTTAGGTACGACCAAGCAGGCAATACCAAAAGCGATGATTTTATAACCAATTTGATGTAATACTGGAGCATTTTAAACTGTCAGTGACTATGTCACCTGTCTGTCTTTCGACAGACAATTTTGCCAATGTCAGTGGATAAAAATAAAATGTTTAGTCAATTCGAGTCAGTAAAAAGTCTGCTGTCATTGGTTTTGAAGAAAAATATAGCGTTTCTCTTCATCAAATCTAAGGGGAATACAATCGTTAAAATACGACCGAAATCGCACATCATAACTTGAAATAACACTAGAAAACCATTGAAAATAGCATCTGTATCAAATGTTCTTGTCATTGTCAACGAAAATGATGACGTCAGATGAATTTAAGTCAACGGACTAATATTAATAAGAGTTCAAGATTTTATGAAACACCGTAGGGTAATCAGTTACTACTGCAACCCTGTCTCCTGATTATATGCAAGAAGTCTACCCCAGTCGTGAGTTCTTAAAGCACGATAATAAACTGTCAAACACTACACCAAAATTGATTTAAATTTTTTGTCTACATAACGGATTCTGGATTTGAATGAAGAAGCCCTCGTGTCCATTGTTCGGGTCTGTTTGGGCCTGTTCAGACTGAGTTTACAATACAGATACTTAGACAAACAAACTATTAAGATCATGGTTACTCATCAGATCTTTAGTATCTTTTTTTTTAAATAATGATAACTAAGCATTTGGCTGCCATCACACCTGATGGAAAGTGAAGATGCAGCCTAAGGTGGAACACGCGTAGCCATAATCCACATGTTCACTCTTGAAAATTCCGACGTTGTAGTGATCCGGAAACACTGACGATGGTAGGGAGTTCCACACCTTGGCAGTTCGTACAATAAATGTGGAAGCAAAGTGCTTGGTACGAAAAGATGGAATATCTACCTAAGGGGTGGCACTTATCCGTGCGCCTTGAAGTCCGAAAGTAAAAGGGTGATGGGGGAATCAGGTCGTGTAACTCCTGGGCACACTCTCCAAATCGGTTTAACTTTTAAGGTCTTCATAATTTTCACATACTTATGTCACTAAGAAGACATAATCTATATTTATATCTAACTATGTTTTTAAACCAAATGACTGAAATTCTATAAATAATGTAAGTTGTTTTGATTTCGATAATCACCGTTACTTACAGCATTCCGCCTTTGAATATACTTGATTTTATCATCATTATTTTGATTCAGCAAGTTATAAAATTGTTGATTACCAATTTGTTTCAAAGCGTTTTTTGATTTTAAATAGTATTCTGTATTCTTCCAAGTTTTCCAAATTCTGTCCACGTCTCTGGCAGCTTCGTTCTCAAAACTTCTATTGCAAGTCCAACCACAATTTCCCGGCTGAATTGGCCTGACAGGTACGTAGCCACGATTTTTATCTAAATTCATGTTTTGGTATGGATTACTATACCTATAATTATTAGGGCTCGTATAAGTTGTAGGCATTTTAAAGTAATTATTGTAACTAACAACCGTTCTGCCATCTATTTGTTCGGTTTTTTGACAATCGGGATTATGAAAATAGTCGTTTTGATAATTAGTTACACCTAGCCCTGATTTAGGACACTCTTGATAATTAAAGTTTGGGACTTGATAGTCGTTGTACGGCACAGGGACTGTGCTATCTTGAATTGTATTTAAGTTGTGGCATGCTGGGACTTTTGATGGTCGAATGAACTCCATAACTTCTTCATAATTTTTATTTTTAATTATGAGTCCTTCGTCTTCAACTGTAAAATAAAGGAATGTGTTATTTTTGTGTTACTCTTTTAGTTTTTCTCCAGCTTAGTTTCATGGTTTTGCTCACATAATACCTATATGTTTGTTTTATCTATTTTTAGCTTCATTATAACCATGTTAAGGCATTATTGATGTATAAACATTCAATCTTTTGCATTATAATTTTAGTAGGATTAGATAAAGGCTAGCTACAGTATGATAATAATATATAATTTATCGATTTATTAACTTGTGTGATGTGTCAAAAACAATTATATCATACTTACGATTATTATCTAGCGAGAGTTTTTTCAATGTTTCCAGATCAGACGAAGTTTTTGGGATATTTTCAAAACTATTATCGTCTTCCGATTTTTCCATGTTGTCTATAGAATTGGGTTTGCTTGTGCATAAATCGTGAATTTCTTTTAGTAAAGGCTGGATTCTGGGTTGTATATCATCTTCTTTGATTGTTACACTTTTTGTTTCCGAATCGTCTTCAATCGAAACATTTACAGATAGTTTTTCTTCACTGTGCTCAATATCATCTTGTTCTTTTTCTAAAACAGCATTAAAATTTGATCTTGATGTAATAGTCATTGGTTTGTACGTTTTTGAAAATTTATCAGGCTCTTGTGAAGCTACTGATGTTTTACAGTCTGTGTTTTTATCGTTTATTATATCCAAAGTTTTTAATTCTGTCCTTGAAGTCTCGTCTTCTATTGAAACATCTATTGATTTTTTTTCTTCACTGTTATTAATTTCATCCTCTTCTCTTTCTAAAACAGTATTTAAATTTGATTTTGGTGTAATATCTAATGGTTTGTACTTTTTTGATAATTTGTCAGGCTCTTGTGAGATTACTGGTGATATGGAGACTGCCGTTTCATTATTTACTATGTCAAAAGATTTTCTTGTTTTAAACTCTTTTCTTGAAGTTTTAGATTCACTTTTCGACTTCACAGCTTGTGGGTTTTCAGGCTTCATTTTCCCCACCTCATCTAAAGGTTTAACTAGATTTTTACCTAGCTCAGAATCTGAGGAAATTGTATCGTTAACTGTCATAGTTGTAATAGCTTCATTATCTATCAACACATTCTCTTTAGTTTTTGATACTTTGTCTTTTAAATCTACAAGTACTTTTTCTTCAACCTTTTTTACCTCTGATGTTTGATCTATGAGTGTTTCGTTGGTTTGACTTTCATCACCATTCATATTTTTTATATTATGATTTTTCCTAACCAAAACATAAGGTTTCTGGGTATTTCTTATAGTCTTAGT
Source organism: Electrophaes corylata (assembly GCA_947095575.1). Lineage (NCBI taxonomy): Eukaryota > Metazoa > Arthropoda > Insecta > Lepidoptera > Geometridae > Electrophaes > Electrophaes corylata. The sequence goes on along the minus strand of OX352724.1, from coordinate 3,897,036 downwards.
ATTTATACTCATTGGTTTGATTCGGACAATCTTTCTTTCTGGTGTGATTGTTTTAGCTGGAATTTTATTAACCAAACTTACATCCGAGAGAGAGCTCCTGGTTTGAGGGCTAGATCTAGAAGGGTTCATTACATCAGAAGGAACATGTTTCTTCTCTCTCTCTTTATTAATTTGCTTTATTCGGATCAGGTGATCGTTTTGATCACTTTCATGATACCTTTTGTCACGATCGTTTAATTTATTTTCTGGGCTAATCTATTGAGAAAATATACGTACATATCGTTATTGGCTCAAGTAAAGTTGTAAAGTTTTTTAAACTAGCTACTGTGAACATGTAGGATACTTAGAATTATTTTATATACAACACACACAGTAAATACAAACACAATCTATACCTGTGTATATGTTTCGTTCCACGCCATTAAAAACACTGCAAAAACGATCAGAATCCTTGAAATACCCATTTTAATAAACCAACCATCGCTTTGACGAACAGACGCATACTGAGTCTTAAAAAAATTGTTATCCCATTTTTTAGCCTCCGTAATCAATTTTACATGACTTCTGTTGTATAAAAACATTGAAGTCACGTTTTTAAACATGATGAAGTCTTTTTAGATTAGTAATTAAAAATTCCAGCCATATTAATAATAAAATTTTGTCATGCCTTAGGTACATACTGAGCCTGTTTTATAAATTACAGACTGACATAAAAAAACACACAACTGTTAAAATGATTTGTATACCAAATAAATACCGCTGCTTTAAGTGTTGCATTTCAAAACACCTTAAAATGTGTCCTTCCACTTTGTTATTTCATTGCATTTCATTTATTTTTATTCCAGTACATTAGAGATACATTTGGATGAATATTAAAACGAAATACAATAAAATGTCACAAAGTTAAATTGAGAAACAAGAGAATTGAATTTAAATTAATTAATTCACAAAAAATTCAACAGTAAAATTGATTAGGTACAGTACAGAGTACAGCAAACCATAATATTTATGGCATATTTAAGTCATCAGCTAGAGCTTCGTCAAGAGTATAATACGATTTCATTAACAATAGCTCCCTAACCCTAAACTAAAATCAGCATGGCCTAACTCCTCAGATCATGGGATAATTTATTATATAGCTTAACGCCTAAACATACAAAACTTTTACCAACTTTGTTCAATCTGAGTCTTTGAAGACAAATAATATTTTCATTTCTAGTGTTGTAGCCATGGATATCAGTTTTAAAGTCAAACTTATTAATATAAATTTTACATACATAATATATTCTGAAAAATGAATTCTCCAACCATTGTCATAATTTCTAGTTTTCAAAATTTTTGTTTACATGATTCCAGATTTTTCAATTGCAAAATAGATCGTCTTTTGCAAAATGAAAACTCTGTGTGATTGGGAGGCATTTCCCCATGCGAGAATTCCATACGAAATAATAGAGTGAAAATATGCATGGTACACAATTTTTGCAATTTTATTTATGTGTTATTCCTTTTGTCATTTGGTATACCTAGTAGTTAAATGAGCTATATCTATACCATCTATACTAATTATAATCTTTGTCATAACTGATTGACTGACATATAGACAACGCACAGCCTTAATCACTGGTCGAAGAAACTTAAGTTTCAATTGAAACTCTCAGAGTATATTTGTTTTGGTGCGTAGAGGTGTACTAAGTAAGGAATTCCTGAAATTCATCCCCTAAACGGGTACAGCGGGGTTTGAAGTTTGTATAAAAATACCATAGTTTATATTTCGAATGCGTTTGAATTAAAAATATATGCTGAATTAAAATACAAGTTGAAAAGAATGTTTGATACAAAACTGGCTCTGCTTTATAATAAGTAATTTAATTACATATATAGAAAACTATACACAGTACTGTACAAACTTGTCAGCAGCGGGAAGAACTCTGCAACAGCAGATAATACCAGAACGGCTAGAGTGATCACTCGACTGATATTTCTAACCATTTCCAACTTGCTGGGGAGTGGCCAGGACTTGCGGAGAGACTTCAACTCGTAGAAGGTGTCTTCGGGAGCTGTCACCTATGATATAGAACAAAGACTCACATAACAGTCACTCATGCAGACATTTGAATTTATAGTGCATATATACCCATAACACAAGCTCTGCTTAGCTTGGGGCTTGATGATGCTGTGTGGATTGACCAGCATTATTATTATTATTATTATATGAATAAGAAAGTATTACTTAAGAAAAGTAATAGTCCATAGGCCTCTCCATATCATCATGAGAAAAGCAGTAGTCTCTTCTTGAGTACAAAACATAGTCACTGAGATCACCACTGAGAACATGAGGTCAATGATTAACAGGATTCGGTATTCAGAAGTGGTATTATTACACCCGGTACGGTATAGTAAAAATATCTACTTATATTCATTTATTTATTTACTTATGTTTATTTTGTAATGTGCTGTCGATATTTATGCACGCAAGAACAAGGAAAAAACGGGCAAAAAGTGTCGATTTTCTTTTCACGCTTTTTTTTTAAACAGAATCATGGTTGAATGTGCAGTTTCAGTTTTTGGAAGTAGTATTTTTATTCCTTATATCAAGTATATCCTTTATATTTAAATAGACTCACTCTCTCTATACAAAAATTTTGTCTGTGATGAATTAGATTGGTTAGCTAACTAACGAACAACAATGTATGAAAAGGTAAAATAATAGTTACCTTCCATTTAGCATTTATTAGGTTTTAAAGGACCTATAAATACAATTTAGATATTTATTTACCTGGAAAACTACCCCGTTTTCAACATGAGATGGTGAATACTTCGAACTTGGACAAGGCTGTAAAGTATTGCCTGATTTATGAAGGTATAAGCAAATGTATACCTGTACTATCGACGAACTCTTTGCGTAAGCAAAACAACCACAAAATTCTAACAAAAATTGCCGCAATATCTAGCTAGTTCAAGCACCATTACAACAAGACGATAACAGCAAGAAGTTATTGTAGCTTTTAGCTAGTTTAAACATCTGTAGAGCAAGACAATTGCAGTGAAGATTTACTGAAATTTCTAGCTAATTCAAGCACCATTAGTGCAAGATGATTGTAGTAAGAAACTGCTGCAATTTCTAGCTAGTTCAAGCCCTATTAGAGCAAGGATATTACTGCAATTTCCAGAGAGGTGTTTGAACCTGCTAAAAAAATGGTTGTCTCGCTTGCGCAAGTAGTTCGTAATAGTACTAAGTAGCACGTCACCTTTTCTGTAAGTCCAGCAGGAGTGCCATCAGGTTTAACGTCGGCATGGATAGGCTGAGCATGGTTTGTCACTATATGGAGTGCGCCGGCTGCGTCTCTCTTCTCTCGTTGTGAATTAAGAACCTTAAAACATAATAAGTTAGTAGTAGAGCTCTTAGTGAAGGGCTTATCACAGCGCCTTGGAATTTGTTCTGCAGGTCTACTCGAAACGATAAACGAAGTTTCGTATTGTCGTTTTGAGTTATTCTACGCAGCATGTCAGCCAGCGACAACTTGACTGCGAAACAGTTCGAAAGTTAACCTGCAGTGTATTACAATACGAAACTTTGTATATCGTTTCTAAAATCAGACCTACTGTAATGCTATTTTTTTATATGAATAAATTGAAATCCATGCTGCTTGCTGTGTTCCGGCAACCACACTCTTCAGGCCTCACCGGAAACGCATTGTACCCTACTTGTAGGGTTTGTTATAGGTGATGGCAACCACTTACAAGCAGGCCACCTGTTATCCAACCAGCTATTCATGTAAAGAAAAGTCAAGTGCCAAAAAACGGTGGAGAAAACGTCGTGAAGAAACCAGTTAGTATTCTAGCACGGAGCTTGCAATTTGTCACGTGTGAAATACCAACTACTGAAAAATTCGGGTATGTACCAAATGTACCTATGTCAACCTCTTATTGGTACTAAGAGATCTGAGGAGATATCAACCATGCCTGAGAATTAAAGTCATGAAGCTATTTAGTTTGTATATGTATATAAATAAGTGCACTTTCTATAGTCAGGATTTGTCGGTCTACCTGATCATGAAGATGATCGTATCCACTGTTGAATTGTGGCAGGAGTCTGGCTGGTTGAAAGAAAATGCCTTTATTACGCCGGGAGTCGATGCCCGACTCAAACGACGAAACTGGATGGTAAGCGGACTGAGCTGGCTGAAAGAGGTTCTTTGGAGATATCTGTAAGTATAAATTAGTATTTTGTAGTAAAGTTATTCGTAAATGAGTTCGTTAGGAATGTGCCTTACGATGCTTTTGCGTCCATTAACTTGAGGCAAACGGATGTTAAGCCTTATGTAGCTGTAATTACACCGGCACCCACACCCTTTAAACCGGAATACAGCAAGCTGCTTGTCGGCAGAAATAGGCATGGTGGTAGTACTTCCCCGGACGAGCCCTTCACTAAGAGCTCCATTACTACTATCAAAATCAAAATCGGTAGAAAAATGCGACCGTAGGCGAGAACAGACAGACGGACAACAGCATTTATACAGCCACTAAAATTCTTCAAGGAATACGTTAGTTTTTACTTACATTTTCATAACCAAACGCAGTACCAAAGTACAGCAAAAATAAAATAACTTTCATTTTATTATTTTCATGGCCACCTAGCAATATTACTTTTATATTATAAAGTAGGTAAAAATCGTTATCAGAAATACTTTTGCATAGGTAGTTTATATACCTACAGCCAACCTAGTACCGAGTTTCGTATATATGTACTTTCAAATTATACAGGGTGTTACATGAGCGTAGTAATAGTTCACTAAGATTTAGCTCGAGTTTTAGGCTGTAATCATATTCCCTGAAATGAAAATATTAAAAAAAATGAAATAGCATCACGAATTTAATCAAAAAAATTTGGCGACCGATGCGATGTGGTGCGGCGGGTGAATGTCCGCCTGCGACGCAGGAGGTTGCGGGTTCGATTCCCGCCTTGGGATAAGTGTTTGTACGATCTGCAAATATTTATTCCGGATGTTCTGGGTGTTTTCTATGCATAATAAAAAGTATTTATGTATGTAATGTATTGTATTAAGTATATCAGTCATCTAGTACCCATAACACAAGCTCTGCTTAGCTTGGGGCTAGATGATGCTGTGTGGATTGTCCAACATTATTATTATTAATAATCCTCACCTACCTTTAAACAAACTAAGCATAGTTTGTACTATGGGAACCAGATGACTGATAGAATACTTACATACTTTTTTTTGTAAATACATAAAATAAAATATTACACCCGGACACAGAACAAACATACATTACATTACACACATAAATGTTCATCACATAAATGTTTGTTCTCGGTGGGGATATTACAGGCTTGTCCAGATATTAGATTAGGGATAAAACCACATTTTGAAGTACTTAGAATTCAATATGTGACAGTTTGCAAGCTAGACAAACAACGGAGTCTTAGTAATAGGGTCCCGTTTTACCCTTTGGGTACGAAACCCTAAAAATGGTAAGAACCAAGTCGTAAGTTTCTTCCCTGTCCTTCTAGGCTTGGTTGCGAGGAACTGGCACCTATATTCACCTAGTTATAAGACTACACCTAGTGATCACTTTGGTTCTATGGAATAAATGCCATATGACTTTGACTTTGACTAGTCTAACTGCCAGCGTAGCACACCTTGTATTTCTATACATTTACATAAATCTAAGCGAAACCTACAGGTATATTATATATATCTTTAATCTAAGTACATTGATATCTGAGGTATTTCAATATATACCTACCTATCGACTATTTGAAATATGAGAAGTGTTAAATGAACATACATAGGGAAAATGTTGAGAGTTATTTGTTTTTGTCTTTTTTTGGCGGTTCAAGGACATACTGATGTAAGATTTTCTTTAATGTATAGAACAAATAATAGTATAAGTAAAAAAAAACCCAGCCAAGTGCGAGTCGGACTCGCGCACGAAGAGACCATTATCTATACTAAAAACGGCAAAAAAATCACGTTTGTTGTATGACAGCTCCCGTAAATATTTATTTTATTCTGGTTTTTAGTATTTATTGTTATAACGGCCACAGAAATACATCATCTGAAAATTTCAACTCTCTTACTATCACGGTTCATGAGATACAGCCTGGTGACAGACAGACAGACAGCGGAGTCTTAATAATAGGGTCCCGTTTTACCCTTTGGGTACAGAACTCTAAAAACAATAGATCTTTAAAAGGCCGGCAGCGCATCAGCGTCGCTTCTGGTGTTGCAGATGTCCATGGATAGCGGGCGGCTCATGGAAATAGTCAACTTCCAATCAGGTGGTCCGTCTGTTCGTCTGTGAGTTTTGGATAAAAAAGCCTTGTACATGGTTAATTTTGACTGGCCTTAAAACTCTAAAAACAACAGATCTTTAAAAGGCCGGCAGCGCATCAGCGTCGCTTCTGGTGTTGCAGATGTCCATGGATAGCGGACGGCTCATGGAAGTAGTCAACTTCCAATCAGGTGGTCCGTCTGTTCGTCTGTGAGTTTTGGACAAAAAAGCCTTGTACATGGTTAATTTTGACTGGCCTTAAAGTTCCATTTCAAGAACGCTGTAGTGCCCCGCTCAGCATTAAGAAGCAGTAGAAACCGATGGACTAGTGAAGCTACTAACCCTAATGTCGTGGTTCAAATACGATCGTGCACCAATGGATTTGAAAAAAAATACGCGAGCAACGCCAGTTCTCTCAAACGGTGAAAGAAAACACCGTGATGAAACCTTTGGCTTTTTTAGATCTGCACGTAATAAACATGTCTTTTCTGCGCATTAGACCGACTGACCGACTCCCGTCTCAGGTACTTCATAGGTTAAATGAGTGTTAAGTTACCCTTGACGCTGCATAAACCATCTACAATAGATGCAAATGCCTGTTTACTGAATAATAAGTACAAACTACTGTTTATTATTCACTAAAATAAATTAAATTGGCGATCACAAACCAGTTTTATAATGTAAGTATTTAAAACCAGCTTGAATATAAACTAGAATTAAGAAGGTTCTAAAATAGTCACCCACATTCTACACCCGCGGATTCGGCTGTTACCTACTTCAGAAATAATCGTGTGGGAAGATTTTCTCTTTTCATTGGATTCAAAATATATATTCTAGCCGATATCCCCCAAGCAATAACGATCGAAAAATGCTAGGGATTATGGCTCAAGCTTACCAGAGGCTCAATTTTCGGTTTTTTTTCGAGATTGAAACTTGAATGTGATTGTCAACATTTGGCCTGTCTGAAATGTCAGTTTCAAAGAATATAATTCTTGACACGATTGAAACTTGAATTTTTTGTATACAATTTACTGCTGGACAAAGCATATGGCCCACCTGATGTCAAGTGGCTACCATCGCCTATACCAAACCATTACCTTGTAGGTCACGTTTGTTAGGAACGTAACCTGCAATACACTGCTCTGCGTCCATCAACCTGAGGCATACAGGTATTAAGCCTCATGTGCTTGTATTAATTTGATGATATTTTGTTAAAAGAATTAGGCTTCAGCTCTCCTAAAGCTTATAGCTTACGTAGAATTGGCGTTGGTCCATTTACTGCCAGATCAAAGATATTCTTGTGATTCTTATACTAGTGCGTCAATGCGTACCGGTGGGCTCAAAACTATGCGGCAATACCCATAAATTCCAGTACTTGTGGAGGTAATTGTGTGTAGTTTGCCAAATATCGATTTCGCATCTGAGTTCGGGTGGTGACAGCCACAAAACAATGTTATTGATTCGAGAATATATAATGGAACAACGACGTCGTATGTATTATTGAAAAGTTCAGAGAGAAAAGATATTTAAGAGCGCTGTAACATTTACAAATGTCTATAAACATGAAAGACGTTTTAGAAAAATGCCCAAGAGTACCTACCCTAAACCAACGAGCATGTATGAAGAATGTTATGAGAGTGAATGTAGCGAAAGAGGTATGCCAGGATCGTAGTAAATGGAAATGCGTGGTCTCTGCCTACCCCTACAGGCGTAATTTTATGTATGTATGTATGTAAAACTAGAATTGATTCTAAAAATTGGGCCTGTCTGAAAAACCAATTTCAAAGAATACCATCGAAGATCGAATTTGCGAGAGTTAGGCCACTGAACTAAAGTAGTATTTGACCCTGCAAGTGAAGTGTCTCAGTTCAAGATTGGTCAAGAAATGGTTTTGACCGTTTGTCAGTTTGTTAGTCTGTCCTCACCTACCTGAGGGCGGATTCTGAGTATTTTACGTTGCTTATAGCACATTCCAGTTTGCGAGCTTGACTTTTTTGCATGGAGCTACGATAAGCGCCCCTAGCGGCATATGGCGGAACTAGCGTATCAAAGTAGTAAAAAAGTAGTCACATTTAAGGCGAAAAAAATTCAAAAGGGGGGAGTGGAGAGGTTAGAAAGTTTTCTGTTACGCTATATATAGACGGATTTTAATTTTGAGAAAGAGAAAAATGTCGGTTATTGCATAAGGGCTCGCTAAGTCTACTGTTCTCTCAAAACTAATATTTTTAAATTCATTCCGGATTTTTCCGACAGTGACTTGTCTCCTTAGTTGTAAGTTTTGTCTCTGATGCACATTTATCACTTGCCCGCACGGTGAAAAATATATTTGACACCAGAGAATGAAGGACGTGTTTCGTTTTCTTTCAATCGAGTTGAATAATAAAACACACTGTAGTGTTGTGTAAAAAGAAAATAGAAGACTTATAATAAGTCCACTTTGGAATAACAATGTCCCACCTTTTTCCTATCATCATCATCATCCTAAAAATTCCACTGCAGGGTGACTTATATAAGCTTGGTCGCGAGAAACCGGCACCTAGATCCACCTAGTTATAAGTCTATTCTTGGCCTTAGATGTTTTTAAATTGCATTAATCTAGTAGTAGCAGTCTACTAGCAGTAGTAGAGCTCTTAGTGAAGGGCTCGTTTGGGAAGTACTACCACCATGCCTATTTCTGTTGCCAAGCGGCTTGCTGGGTTTCAGTTTGACGGGTGTGGGTGCCGGTGAAATTACAGGCACATGATGTATGCCTCTGGTTAATAAACGCAGAGCAATGCATTATAGGGCACGTTCGTGACCTGCGATGTAATATTTTACTATAGGCGATGGTAACCACTTAACATTAGATGGGCCATTTGGTTGTTTCATCAGCTATTAAATTAAAAAAATATATATTTAGGTTTGATTGTCACCACACTTAAGCTTCGCATTATAACAAGGTTTTGTAAGAAACCTGTAAGAACTAAGCCGTAACCTATTATAAGATTATTCTAACTGACCATTTTGATTTGGAATAAATGACTTTTCCCTTTCACATGGAGTCATCGAATTTGCAATTTGCCAAGCAAAAGCAAGTTGTTTATTAGAACTAGAACAAAGAGTATTACTACTGATATAGGTGTATCGTTTACGAGCATACATTTATCTTCATTTTTCAAGTACGTCAACTTTGACGTTGATTATAGGCCGCCCAAGGCCTCTGACGCAGCGTCGTGGCTTGCTGATTATTAATAGCTAGAACTGACGTCTAGATCGTGACTGAAAAGGCACAAGTGTTCAATGTATACCTTCGTCTTAACTGACTGACTGAAATATATGCAACGCACAGCCTAAGCCCCTTTAACTTTCGTGCTCGACAGCTATAAATAATAATAATGCTGGACAATCCACACAGCATCTAGCCCCAAGCTAAGCAGAGCTTGTGTTATGGGCACTAAATGACTGATATACTTAATACAATACATTACGTAACATAGATATTGTTTATTATACATAGAGAATACCCAAAACAACCGGAATAAATATTTTCAGATCGTACAAACATTTATCCCAAGGCGAGAATCGAACCCGCAAACTCCTGCGTCGCAGGCGGATATTCGCTCACCGCGCCACATCGGTCGGCAAATTCAGTCGATTAAATTCGTGATGCTATTTCATTTTTTTTATATTTTCATTTTCACAATCTGAAAAACCTCGTACTTTAAGTTCGCTCGTCTATCACCCACTTTATAAATAAAACGATTAATTACATATCAGACTGTTGACATAATTGTACCTACTTGCTATTGAGCTGATTGATAAGAAAACTCTTTACTAGTCACAATCTAGAGGGGAACCTTGAAATTAATATAAATCTTATACAAAAATGAAGTATTTTTACTCAAACACAGCTTAGATTTAATTCGCCAAGTCACGATTTTTTGACAGTTTGCAATGAGTCTGTCAAAAATTTTACACTTGAGACATGATTATATTCGGCCGCTAGCGTGTGTGATATTATTTTCTTACGACTTTGAACCTTTTATTTTCCTGCTAAGGTTAGCGAGAATACCTTTTCTAAAGCACTCAGCATTACAAAAGGAAAAATACACTTAAAAAGGTTTCTATAGAATCTAAAGAGCACAGACATAAGTTATATTATATTGCTTGACAGTCTGCCTTATAAGAGGAACACTTTTAAAACGTTGAGCGCTTTTTATGTATCGATTATCATGAGAAAAACAACATTTGTTGTTAGGTGCACACTAGGTTGCTAGGTAAAATTACTGGCACATGAGGCTTAACACCTGTATGCTTCAGGTAGGGTACGTACCTACCTAACGAGCGTGACCTATGAGGCAATACTGGTGATGGTAATCACTTAACATCAGGTGGCCCATCTACTTCTTCCATCAGCAAGTTGTATAAGAAAAAAAACCGGCCTAGTGCGAGTCGGACTCGCGCACGAAGGGTTCCGTACCATTATCGTAACGTAACGTGTCGTATCGTAACGGCAAAAAAATCATGTATACTATATGCGAGCCTCTAAATATTTATTTTATTCTGTTTTTGAAGTATTTGTTATTATAGTGGCAACAGAAATACATCTGTGAATTTCAACTCTCTAACTATGTATTACGGTTCATGAGATACAGCCTGGTGTCACACGGACTGACAGACAGACGGACAGACCGACAGCGGAGCCTTTGGGTACGGAACCCTAATTTTTGGCATGATTGTGTTTACATATTTTATATCGGATTCGTCTCACTAATTTTAATCACCACACTGGAACTTTATTATAATATAACATTATTTTATTAAAAGGTCTCACAGTAAAACGATAGAACCAAGCCGTAAGTTTCTTGCCTATTCTTTTAATCTTGATCGCGAGAAACTGGCACCAAGATTCACCTTGTTAAAAGACTATTCTAGGAGATCACTTTTACTCCGTAGAATAAATGCCTTTTGACTTTGACATTTCCTAAGACTGCTATAAGATTTGAAAACCATAGAAAAAGAAGAAGAAGAAGATTTGAAAAGCATTCGTTTTCTGTCATCTTTGGAAGCAACATTGTATTTTAATTTAAATTGTTTTTCTAGTGGTATTTTAAGTTCTGATAGGTAATTTTGGTGTTGTTATTTTAACCATCATTACTTGAAGTATTAGCACAAGTGTGAACAGTTGAAATGACAGTGTGTTATGTGGCATCCTGATTTGAACTGAAATGTTTCCCTTTGGTTTTTTTGAAGAAAAGCGCCATATTTTTCTTCAAAACCAAATGACAGCCGACTTTTTACTTTTTTTACCGACTCGACTTGACATTGACAAAATTGTCACGACGGACATAAAAAAAAAAGTGCGTTTCTTAGTTTTTTAGATTTGAATATGTCAGAATAACACTACCTTCCTCTCATTGGTTTGGTTGCCTGTTGTGCCTGTAATTTCACCGGCACCCACACTCTTCAAACCTGAACATAGCAAGCATAAATTGTAACAAAATTGTTATTAAACAAGATTTATTATATTTCCAACAGAAATTGAAAACCGATGCGGAACTGCAGTCAGCTCTGATGCCACAGGAACTGAATCCAATTTTTGTCTCGGAAAAGGTCAGTTTTGTTTTATTTATTTAACAAAATCACACAGCTCATAAAGAATATAAAATGCTTCATAAGTACATACTAAATAGCCAATAACAGATTTCCATTTTTATTACTTATTTAAGTCATAAGTACCATAATTATTACAAAGATCACGCAAAAAACGGGTTATTCCTTCTTGTCCCTAAATTTCGTCCCCAGCTGCGTTCGTCCCCATTTTTTATAGGTACTTTTTGGCTATAAAACGAACAACCTTCCTACTTAAAATTACTTTTTATATTTTATTTATTTAGGCTGACCCACAGCTTACTAAATACTATATAACAATAGCTATAGGTATAAGGAACCGTTTAACATCAGGTGGATATTTTTTAATGTATAAGTACTTATATAAAAAAACTTATTTGTGTTTTATTTGATTTATTTTTTATATACTTTTATAATACAAAATGGGAATTAAAAATGGGGACGAACGCACCTGGGTGGGAATAGAACCATAAAACACTGTAAGCCAAACCGTTGCTTGGTTACCTGTTCTTCTAGGATTAGTTGCGAAGAACTAGCTCCTAGATTCACTTAGTTTGTAAAATCCCTCTGGTTCCCCTCAAGGTAAAAAAAAAACCCTTGAACACTATGCCCATGTCTGTTTTTCAGGATTCTCCAATGCGAGCCTTCTTGCCCCTGGAAAGACTTCGCCGTGATACAGACTTGTCTTTTGACAGTCCATCGGCGCTGCTCACTGTTAAGCGGTATAGCCGCGTCATAGCTTCAGTGGTCCTCGCCCTCTCTGCAGCCACAGAAATCATATTGTACCTAATTTCAGCGTTTTATGGAAATTAATTTGTATAGCTGCAATGTAGTTTAATTTTTTAATATCTTAGTGTTTGGTTCCCTCATAGGCCCTTATAGTATCAGTGGTATAATAATATTAATAATAATAATAATGCTGGACAATCCACACAGCATCACCTAGCCCCAAGCTAAGCAGAGCTTGTGTTATGGGTAGTAGATGACTGATATACTTAATACAATATAACATAAAGATATTTTTTATTATGCATAGAAAATACCCAGATCACCCGAAAAAAATATTTGCAGATCGTACAAACATTTATCCGAAGGCGGGAATCGAACCCGCAACCTTCTGCGTTGCAGGCGGACATTCGCCCGCCGCGCCACATCGGTCGTCGAATATTATATGATATTTATTTTTCAATTTATTTCTATTAAGTAATATAGTTTCACACTAATTCGTTGCAGCTGATAATTTAAGAAATAAACTAAATTAAAATGCACGCACATCAACTATAGGGCATATAAATGGAGCCTTACGCGGTCACTCACTCCGTGAAGGTTTGCAAAGATGAAGTGGTCGGCTCTTTTGGTCTTTGTGGTGGCGATTCTTTACCCCGTTTGGGTAAGTTATTTATTTCTAATTTGATTTAAATGTATAAACCGTGCTGAGTGGTAACCGTAAGCTTTGTTTGAATCAGCATTGCTATTCAGCGTGGCAATGCAGCCAGTGTTTTGGGAACGCTTCCGCACTGATCTGGATCAGTTGAGCTACCTGTAGATCGTTTGCAGAGGTCTGTAGATAGCTCAACTGTTTCATATGTATTTTGTACATACCAAATATAAATACCTTTACTATCTGTAATTGTCTTTGTAAATAAAGGTATTTTGACATTTTTAATATTAAAAAACTAAAAACTAAAATAACAAAAAAACGCAACATAAAACACTAATAACTATAGAAACGACCGGTTATAGAATAGATTTATGTAAATTAATTTAATATTTTTATAAGAATTTTTAAAAGAATAAAAATATAAGATGCAGTCAAATGTAAGTTAATATTTCATAATTATAGATATATATAAAAAACTAAAGATATACTTATATGATACATGATTATATGATATGATACAGAAAATGATGTTTTCACAAAAAACTAAAATAAAACAACGAACAAAAAATAACATAAAACCAAAATACACACTAAGATACAGAAATAACAAAATAACGCAAAATAAAACTTTGTGAAATAAACTACTAACTATGGGAACGACCGCTTATGGAATAGATTTTTGTAAATTAATTAGATATTTCTTAAAAAATATCTAATGAATTCACATTTATTTTATTTTTTAAAAGAATACCTAAATAGAGCATGATATGTTAATCCTACTAATATTCTAAACGCGAAAGTTTGTAAGTATGAATGGATGGATGTTTGTTACTCTTTCACGCTCTAACCAGTTAGCCGATTTGGATGAAATTTGGAATTAACATAGACTATAGCTTGGATTAACATATAGGCTACTTTTTATCCTGAAAAAATAACGGGAACGGGAAAAAAACTGCCACGCGGGCAAAGCTATTCGTGGCCGCTAGTATTTAATAATAATTATTCTATTTAACAGGGTTCTAAAGAAGCCGGCGGCAACTCCTCAGCCGAGTTACCTGACTACACCAGCCGGTACGCAGAACTAGCATCTCCAGTTCCAAAAAATGTCAACGTAACGGAACTCCTCGGTGAACTGGCTTCAAGAAGCGCTTGCTGTTGATACGAATAATGAATAATGTTTTTAAAGTAACGAAGAGTTTTGTACTTTACAAATTTTTCCGCACTGAAGTATTTTTGACCAAGGATATCAAAATTGGTATAGTAATTAAGCGCTTGGGTTCTGGAATGTAGATTCTCTTTGTCTTTTAAAATGCAACCCTTAAATCCCACTAAAACGTTTAAATAATACCAATTCAATCTATCAGAATATTTAAAAAAAACTAAGTAACGATAAATTTATTTATTTAAAACAGACCTAAAAGGTCTGATCCCTCCATTAAAAGTTTGTAAGCGAATTCAAATGTTTTCCCGGGAAAAGGGTCCCGGATAAATTCAGGTTCATTTTGACCTGAAGTGTAAAAATGTAAACATAAAATTTATGCTAGTATTTTACTTAAATAAAGTGTAAGTGGTTCTGTTAAACAATTTTATTAATAGCGTTTCATTTATTGCGTGCAACCTGTCACATAAAGGTTCTCGAATGGCGACCACGAACCGGAAGACCCTCCTACTCGATGGACTGACGACATTGTTAGGACCGCGGGAAGTCGATGGATGGAAAGGGCTCAGAATCGTTCTTCCTGGAAACGTGTGGGGGAGGCCTATGTCCAGCAGTGGACTTCTATAGGCTGATGTCATCATCAGCCTACCCCTGAACCCCCCCTGAACCCGAACCTGAGCCTGAGCCTGTGATGAACCTGTCACATATGGAATACTAACTAATACAAAATCTGGGTATTAGCAAATGTACTATCTGAACGTACCTCTGACTACCTCCTGAGTAAGTTAGTTGGGAGTCGTTGACAAAAGTTATGTGCACAATGCCAATGCTCTCTAAAGGTGAATAGAAAACATTGTGAGGAAACCAACAATGGGCTTGCAACCTGTCATGTATGGGATACTAACTACTGCAAAATGTTGGTACCTATATGCCAAATAATATACCTCCTATACCATTAGACCTCAAAGAATATTGAGTCGGTACTACTAAGTCTTGGTACTAAGAGATCTGAGAAAATATCTATTATGCTTGGGGATTAAAATCATGATACTATTTGTTTTTTTTTTATTTATTCCAAGTAAGCAGCCCTTTTTTGGTATAGGAAGTGTCAGCTGCATTTTTGAGGTTATAGCTCAAATTAAGGTTAGCCCAAGCCAATTCCCAGAAAACAACGCGGGCATCTTGCGAGTTTCCCGATCAGGTCCAAGACCTGGGCGTTGACTTCATCATTGGTGCTGGGATGCCCTTCTTCAGATGTAGAGTCTTGGTCCAGTCTGTCGTAAGACCGCTCTGGACGACGGTAGCGGCACTGTTGGAAATAAAAATAAGCTCACTTCATAACGAATAAATAATAATAATAATAATGCTGGACACTGACAGCATCACCTAGCCCCAAGCTAAGCAGAGCTTGTGTTATGGGTGCTACATGACTGATATACTTAATACAATACATTACATACAGAGACATTTTTTATTATATATAGAAAATACCCAGAGCATCCGGAATAAATATTTACAGATCGTACAAACATTGATCCCAAGGCGGGAATCGAACCTGCAATCTACTGCGTCATAGGCGGACATTCGCCCGCCGCGCCACATCGGTCGTCTAATAAAAAATAAAAATTATACACACCTTACACAATAACAAAAAGAAAAATTTCCAAAAACGTATAATATAAAACGAGCGGCCTTATCGCTGGTAAACAATCTCTTCCACACAACCTTTGGATGGAAAGAAACTTATCCTATAGAACATTGGCTGAGGGCACTTGATACCATTAAAAATATATTATGTACTAGCGGTCCGTCCCGGCTTTCGCACGGGTTTTAGTAAGGATCCCAAATTTTTTTGAAAATATAATAAAACGCTTGTCACCCGGGGATAATTTAGCTTCCCAACGGTGAAAGAATTGTTCAAATCGGTCCAGTAGTTTTGGAGCCTATTCAATGCAAACAAACAATCAAATCTTTCCTCTTTCTAATATTAGTATATAAGTTATAGATTATATAGTATCGGTATCTTCTCGTTTTGTGAAATGAGCACAGATATTACTATTTTCCTAGGACCACTATTGATAGTGAACCTAGGTAAAAGGTTTTATTGTATTGAAATGAAAATACATTCATTCAACACACACAAAACAGAGTAAAACAGTAGGTGCAAAAAACAGAGAAACATAAAGGAAGTAAAACAGGAAGATAGGAGGCACAAACAAATCAAAAATACCTAGGTACCTTCAAGTAGGAAACCTACCTATGTACCTATAATAAAAATAATGACAATAATGTAAGTAGGTACCTACTTAAGTGCAAAAAAGTTGTGCCAATTAGTCGTGCTCTGTGTCTCGTGTGGTTAAAACGGCTCTGTCTCAGCATATGCTACCACACGTACATGGAATGTGACATGCGGCAGCGCTGATTAAGGTTAAACAAGTCGGTACGTTGTCCATACAAACGCTGTAAGTGTTTAATGTCTACTATTTATTAACGTGCGTCCGAAGTTAAGTTTGATACTGAATTATCTTGCCATTATCTAGCTACGTTACCCTATATTCTACGGTAAAATCAGATTACCTTGAAAGTTACAAGCGTCGAAAGATTTAGTACTAAATTTTGTAACGCTTGTAACTTTCAACATTAAACACTTACAGCGTTTGTATGGACAACGTACCGACTTGCTTAACCTTAAGTATAAAAACTTACCAAAACAGGGCCTAATAAAGCCAAGACCAACATAAACGCTATCCATTTCATTGTTGTATAATTTCACACGAAATGGCTATCGCATTGTCTTTTATACTAGGTTTACACGTTTTAATAAGTAAGTAGACGAAGTTACCATGAAATTAAACCTAAATTGTGATTGCATGAAGGAAAATTAATTAGTTTGGTTAGTCTTACAATGATTTAAAGATGATTTATCGCTGCGGGGTACCCAATCGATGTCAAATGTTAAACTAGAATAGAATATATTATGTTTATTTGCATAGGCAATACACAAGCCCAATTTGAAAAACAGTTGTTAGGTAGATTAATAATATGATAAATAATAATGCTGGACTATCCACACAGCATCATCTAGCCCCAAGCTAAGCAGAGCTTGTGTTATGGGTACTAGATGACTGATATACTTAATACAATACATTACATATATAGATAATTTTTATTATACATATAAACACCCAGAACACCCGGAATAAATATTTGCAGATCGTACATACATTTATCCCAAGGCGGGAATCAAACCCGCAACCTCTGCGTCGCAGGCGGACATTCGCCCGCCGCGCCACATCGGTCGGCTATCACATAACATAATTAAAACAGAAAAGAAATGTGTCCCATTGGCTCATGTGTCAGCAGAAGGTTAAAGCAGTAAGTGCACGTTAGAAGCATGCCCTATAAAGCACTACACTCAACAGAGCACTACAAACACAACTCACTACAAGCAGAGGAAGTATAACCACCATGCCTATTTCTACCACCAAGCAGCTTGCTGTGATCCGGTTTGAAGGGTGTGGGTGTTCGTGTAATTACAGGCACATGAGGCTTAACACCTGTATGCATCTGCTTGACGGACGCAGAGTAGTGCATCGTAAGGGCACCTTTATAATGAGCGTGACCTGCGAGGCAATGCGGTTATTGATAATGGTAATCACTTGACATCAGGTGGGTCATCTGCTTGTTACAGAAATAGGTCAAATAAAAAAAAGTGGCCTTTTCATTATATCCCATAGATGTCGTAACAGGCAACTAAGGGAGCACATCAAGATATCTCCTGCCTATCGGCAGCAGCATCTATCTACCTATGTACCTACCTATATATATTAAATTCACTGCGGTAACTTATTCGCCTGCTAAAGTGGGGTAGTTTTTGTCCATCAGTGGACTTAGGCTGTTGAGATGACTCAGTCTCAATCGGCAGCTAATAGAGATCCAGCTAAAACGGGTTCATGGAATGGATTATTATGGTATTCTAGTATCAGTTGAGTACCTTGTAAAACATTACATAGTATAGAATACTGAACAAAGAAAAGTCGTAGCACTGCTACATTATTTCGTAGCATTGCTACGGGTTTTCGTAGCTTATGCTACGAAGTTGATAAAACGGGGATTAAACTACTTTAATTCTCAAGCACGGTAGATATCCCTTCCAATCTCTTAGTACCAAGTACTTACGCGAGATTCTTCGAGGATGTCTAAGGGAGGTAGTCAGAGGTACGTCCAGATAGCACATAATATCTTCGATATAAATTTTAACACACTACTAAATTGTTTTAACAAATAAATAGGTAATTATGTAGGTAAAATCCATTTGGAATTTTATTTATTTCTAATAATCGTCTAAAATAATGAGCAAAGCATTTTCCCTAAAAGCTTTTAAAAATGTAGATGAGTTTTTTATGTGATGTTTTCCTGTTTATACCAAAGTGCTGATTTTAACATAATATCTCCAAAATAATTTAAATACATCCTAAATATAATTCTGGTTACTCAAAGTATGCCAACATTGTATACAAACTAATCTTGTATACTTTCTATTGTAGTTATCTTCTCAGTTTCTTGTACTTCCTTAGAATTACCCATAAACCTTCGATTAAACTTCCCTGTCATATACGGATCCTCTTCTTCGTACTTATACCTATCAAACGTCCCTAAAAAGCCTTCTACGGCCGTTTTGAAGGCTCTCCTGTAACTCGTCACAGGCATTTTCTCTCTCAGCATCACAATAGGCTCGAATGGGATGACCAACCCCGCTGCTGAAGCTATTAGAGGTATTAAAGGGGCGGGAAAGTAGAAAGATATAATTTCCATTGCCCCATTGACTATGCATGTACCTATATTTGTTAGGACAATACTGATTTTTGGCACTTTAAGGAATTTGATTATTGGTTCTTTGATAGCAACATAGATTTTAGTTATCAAACTTGGTTCTTGAACTACAGTGGTTAGTTCTTTCAATGGTTCAACTGTAGTCGTTTCAGGTATTTCAGTAATAGGTTTATCATCGTATGTAACCGTTTCTGTTTGAGGTATTTCATCTACTTCAGTAAGTTTTTCTACTTCAGTGTGGCGTGGTACTTCCAGTTGTCTCTGTGTTTCCAGTGGCTGTAGTTCTGTGTGATTGGAGTTTTCCAACTGGCTTGTTTCAGGGTATTGTGGCTGAAAAATTATGAAGTTTACTGTTATGAGCTGGATAGATAGATAGAAAGTACTCTATTGTAATGTATAGATACTTGTTCTGTGGCTGGGTGTTATAATGTATTCTAAGTATAATAATAATAATAATAATAATGCTGGACAATCCACACAGCATCATCTAGCCCCAAGCTAAGCAGAGCTTGTGTTATGGGTACTAGATGACTGATATACTTAATACAATACTATATATTACATACATAGATATTTTTTATTATACATAGAAAATACCCAGAATACCCGGAATAAATATTTGCAGATCGTACAAACATTTATCCCGAGGCGGGAATCGAACCCGCAACCTCTGCGTCGCAGGCGGACATTCGCACCCCGCGTCACATCGGTCGTCCGTATGTATTTAGAAAGTATATAAGTATTCTATTAGTCATCTGGTTCCCATAGTGGTTGATGTAACAGTTTACACTGGCAAATGAGGGTAGTTTTCTCTGACAGGTAACGAGTCGTACTACTACTAACGGACGTTCGTACGATTTTGGTACCTAATCATAATCATTTAATCGTGTTGTCAAACCTACCTCGATACTCGCTATAATGCTATTTCGGTAAGAATAGATTAACAGAACCATACAGTAACAAAGAGGGTAACAAAGTAACCAGTAACAGAAACGTATTGGTAACATGCTTACAGCTGAATAAACCACACAGATCAATATGGAAAACACAAAGTTTACAGAAACTATTTTCATTTTGCGCTCGGAAAACTATTCAGTTGTAAAAACATTTCAGCGAAATATCGTATAGGTAACTTTATTTTACTTATGAAAAGTTCTATTATTTTTATTTACCTGTATTTTATTATCGACTAGCGATCCGCTCCGGTTTTTCTCGGCTACCAACGTGCGGCGATGGGCTTGCAATCTGTCACGTTTGGAATATCAACTACTGCAAAATGTGGGTATGTACTAAATTTGATATTTGGACATACCTCTGACTACCCCCATTAAAAAAAATCTCCAAAGATTAGGTACTAACGGATATCTACCGAGCCTACGGATTCAAATCGTGAAGCTATTTCATTTCATTTCCAAGGTGCATTTATCTAATTGATTTGTTACCCCGATGTACTCGTAACTATGAAATGGAACTAACAGATGGTCCACCTGATGTTAAGAGGTAACCATCGTCTATAACAAAGCTTGTCACAGTCACGCACTTTAGAAATGTGCTCTATGATACACTGACCTGGGCTTACTAGATAATAATCTATACCAGTTATAAGATTCTTTGTCTGACTGATTGACTGACTGAGATACAGACAACGCACAGCCTAAACCACTGGTCGTAGAGACTTCAAATTTTCAGAGTCTTGGTATACTAAAAAGGAATTCCCGAA
This sequence comes from Electrophaes corylata, assembly GCA_947095575.1. NCBI lineage: Eukaryota > Metazoa > Arthropoda > Insecta > Lepidoptera > Geometridae > Electrophaes > Electrophaes corylata. The sequence continues at coordinate 3,876,036 of OX352724.1, read as the reverse complement.
ATTCAACCTCTAAACGTGTGCAGTGGGGGTTGAAGCTTGTATGAAAAATAGCGCGTTTCGCTACATATACGAGCGCTTCATAAAGAGCTCTATAAATTAATAGACAACATTACTATAGCACATGGGATAAAAAAATATATGATCTAGACTATAAACTGAAATACTTTGTAATTTAGTTTTGCTACTAAGTACTTAATAAAGTACCTATTTAGTGAAGTTAGTGATGGGCTCGCCCCAGGAAGTAGGTACTATCGCAAAGCATTTTTCTGTTGCTAAGCAGTTTTCTATGATATGATTTGAAGGGTGAGGGTGAAATTACAAGCACACGAGGCTTAACACCTGTATGCCTCAGGTTGATTGACAGAGTAGTACATCGTAGGGACGTTCTTATCGAACATAACCTGCGTGGCAATAGTTTATTATAGGTTGAGGTAACTACTTAACAACAGGTGGGCCAACTGCTTGTCACATCAGCAAGTCGAATAAAAATAAGTTTCTCAGATGCAACTGTATAAGAACTTTGAAATTATAAATTTACTTTTGTCGCTGCCTGTATCTTATATTTTTTGATAGTACCTATTACCATGGCACGTAAAACCTACACCTCTTCAAGTAGTAGACTAGTACCTATTGTATTGTTTTTCTTTCAATTCAAGAAAGCAATTTAAAGTTTTCTAGATGCTCAGTAGAACGAATCTCGAATTTTAATCCTATTTGCCGGATTGCGGACTCCAGATAGGCAATTTAAAGTTTATGATAACAAAGCCAGTCACGGAAGAACTCAAATAATTGCTTTATCTAGCAAATACCAAGCATTCTTCTTTTTAGTTCGTTCTTACGTAACTTAGCTATTGCTGAATTAAATTTGGATTGGTAACTTTAAATTTTATAATTAGAATTGTTTTGAATGTTTATTTATACAATATCGTAATTTCTTGGGTGCCTGAGGATGGAAGGCGACGTCCCGGACGACACAAAAGATGTTGGCAAGCGATATTGATGGTCAAAGAAGGATTGGTGGGAAATCGTTGAGGATCGAGAAAAGTGAAAGATTGCTCAGCAGTGTGACACAATAAAAAATAAGTTGATAGTTCAAATATTTAAATCTAACTTTCGGCTGCGGGTTTGCTTGAGTGGTTTCCGTAAAAATACGTTTCTCGGCCGAATACTCAAACGCTACAGTTTTTTAGTCTAGTTTAACAGCCTAGGCAGTTTGCAAAAAAATCGTCACTTGAGACGTGATTCGAGCGTTTTCTCCGAATACTCAAACGCATTTCAGATTCAAGCTTGTCTCAGGCCGCGATTTCTTGACAATTTGCAATGAAAATTTGTCACTTGAGGCTTGAGTAAACGGGGGTTAGCTATTCCAGGGGACAAACAGATTCATCCAAACCGAGCAGTCAAGCAGTAAAGTTATAACTTTTCGCTTTTTTTATCAGCCCGAAGCAAATCCATTACCAATAAACTGCCCTTAGTAAAGTTTTTTGCAGAAGCCTCTATTTACAGGAAGCCTTCCCCAAAACTCTGCCCTACTATCAGCTGAGTTCTATTCCGCAGTAAAGGCATGGTGAATACGTGTAAAACTATTCCTCACGATGTTTTCCGTCACCGTTTGAGAGCACATCAAATAGTGCAATACTGTAAATTAAGTTATTTATTCATTTTCAGATCGCAAAAAAGAATAAAACGCTCGAAAGGCAATCATCGTTAAACCGTGACGAGAAATTGCCATAAAACAGCGTGAATTCAGCATCGAAATGAATTTATTTTTACTGTGTGTTTTACTGTTCGCTGCTGTGAATGCACGGCCGCAGGTAAATATGGTTGAATACTAATGTCCCGCCTGTTACTGCGCTTGCTTATATTTTTCACCTGCATTCATTGCTTAACGTAGGTAAATAAATTACTTATTACAATATTACAACCAACGGAACAATTTTTTTTTATCTATTGTGTGACACTGCAGGGCAAAGGTCGCTGCTTGGCGGTAGAAATAAGCATGGTGATAGTAGGTACTTCCTCGGACGAGCCCTTTACTACGAGTTCTACTACTAATAATTAAATCAGTTGATTCAAGCGTAACTTTGCGGAAGTCTATTATTAAAAAATTGTGCGTGGAGTCCCTCCGCGCGGAAGAAGTGAAACTTCGTGTTCAGGTGCCACGCATTCACTCTCGCTCTGTCTCTTTCTATTCCCCTTCTATCGTAGTTTTAAACATTTAACGCCTCTTTGTTGTAAGATAAGAAGTTTTACTTCAATATCCATTAAAACAGCTTTAGACCTGCATTAGTATACCTGTACCTACCATTGTAGCGACGTTTTTAAATATCTACTGCGTCAAACACTTTGATGAACTAAAAGATAACACTAAGAGATATTCTACTTTTATTCCCAGGTCCCGTACGACTACATCCCACTTGGCAGGAAGGCGTTGCCCCCAGCGCACTCTAGCGACGTACACCTGAACTACGAGCGTTTGTTCCCGTCGCGCAGGAAATGGGTTATGGCGCAGGATCTACCAAACAGGCGCACAGAGTTTTTTTAATAAATAAATAAATAATTTCATGACTTTAATTTTCAGGCACGGTAGATATCCCCTCAGATCTCTTAGTACCAAGTACATACTCAAGATTTTTTAAGAATGTCTAAGGGGGTTTGTCAGTGGTACATCCAAATATTACATTTTGCAGTAGTTAGTATTCTATACCTGACAGGTTGCAGACACATCGCTGCTGCTAGGATACTAACTGGTTTCCTCACGGTGTTTTCCTTCACCAATCGGGAGCATTGGCATTGCGCACATAATTTTTTCAGGAGAAAAATCCACTGTACATGACCGGATTAGAACACACGACCCCCGATGCTCTAATAATCTCTCACAAAATTCCTGAAGAGTTTGAGACCTAAGCTGAAGTAGGTACACAGTTAACTACTATTTAACATTGAAATAACCTCTCTGTATTTTTTAATATTACCTACCTACTTATGTGCATCTAGGTATACCGAGTGAATTTTTGAGACGGCTCAGTAAGAGTACCTGCCCTTGCTGACCCGTATTTTGCGATTTCTGACATTTCTAGTACTCAAACCTCAGACGATCCAGTAGAGACTTTTGATCCTTATAAGAAACAGGATCGATTGGCATAAATTTTTTTTTTGTGTAAAATAACCATTTTCTTGCTGACTGTACACTTTTTCCAAAATCTGTAAAACAGTTTAGAATATCTTAAAAATTTATGGACAGTTTCCTAAAATCGTTTTCTTGTAACTATAACGTCCTGTGCCTAAGTAACGTGCCCTTACTGTCCCGTCTCAAAAATTCATTGTAGGTTTACTCCACTGATTTCAGTAATGATGTTAAACAATTTTATTGCAGTTTTATGTACATAAACGAAATCAATAGAAGAGCTTGGTAAGATCAACAGGTAGGAAGCTAATCTTCTAAAAATGCGTTCATACTGATTACTCCTAAAAACGGACAGAAAAAAAAGGCTCTGCCTTTAGTCTTAGAACCAGTGCGTGCTGGTTTTTCTCCTGGTGATGGCTTGTCTCCAGGTGTGGGGGTTGGTAAGTCCGCTCTCCTCAGATAATTATCACTAAAACCACTCCAAGAATGCCTCAGCCCATTATCATCTAGAAACACTGGGCCTGGGATGTTTTCTCGGCGTAGAATGAAATCTTTGAAGTGATCAGTCACTTTATGGATGGTGGGTTTGAGTATGTTGTATTTTTCATTGTTGAGGATTGCTACGCCTGCTTTTTGGAGGTCTAGATGGTTGGGGAATATTGCCGTTGTAATCTTTACCTGAAAATTACACTTAGAAGTAGGTACCTACCTTGTATGAAACAAAAGAAATAGCTTCATCATTTTAACTTCCAGGCCCCTTAGAGATACCTAGTCCTTCCGATCTCTTAGTACCTACCAAGTACCTACTCTCAGATTCAAAATTCAAATACCTTCCGATTCTCTGGGGGTGTCTAAGGGGTACCCTTAATGTCATAGGTCTAGGTGTAATTACAGGCACACGAGGCTTAACACCTGTATGCCTCAGGTTGATAAACGCAGAGCAGTGCATTTTAGGGCACGTTCGTGACCTGCATCGTAATGCTTTGGTATAGGCGATGGTAACCACTTAACATCAGGTGGGCCATGAGCTTGTTTCATCAACAATAAGAAAAGCAAGGCTTACTTATATGCCTAATAAGATCTGCAAGGCAATGCTTTGTTCTAGGTAAACATCAGTTGGACCAACCTTGAACAAGCAGCGCCGCAGTAAACTAAAAACGAAAATAAGTACGAAACTTCGTTTATTGTTTTGGACCCCCAGGACGTATATAAAAAAATCTATTGACTTACCAAGAAAAGAATTGAAAAATATGAAATCATTTTTGCAATATCTTTTTCATTTTGTTCGTAATTATTTTCTTAGATAAGCACACAGTGGCTGTAGGTATTGTATAATGCGTAATTCCTCAATTTAATTACAATTCGTCATTTTTTTTACAAAGTACAACTGCCTACGATAGCGCTGAGTTAGATACCAGACCTCGATATCAGATCATCATCATCATCATCATCATCAACAGTCTATAAAAATCCACTGCTGGACACAGGCCTCTCCCATACGTTTCCAGGAAGAACGTTTCTGAGCCCTCTTCATCCATTGACTTCCCGCGATCCTAACAATATCGACAGTCCATCGGGTAGGAGGACGCTCTACGCTTCGTCTTCCGGTTCGTGGTCGCCATTCGAGAACCTTTATTCCCCAGCGGATGTCGGTTCTACGAGCTATATGGCCTTCCCCTTGCCAATTCAACTTGCTGATTCTGAAAGCTATGTCGGTATCAGATACTAGATATATTTTATAACACGAGGAGCCGCAATTAATTTTTAAATAAAACAAATAAACAGATTTTTACTTAAATATATTTGCAACATATGCTTACTAAAGCGTAAAACAAGACTTAGCCTCCCCATTTCAATCATTGATTATTATAATTAAGAATTACGTGCAATCAAAAACCTATTTGTCCAATATACAAATCCAAAGAAATAACATACCTACAGTAAATGGTGTTTCAACATTTTTATAACAAACTAGGTAATTGAAAAACTGCCTTTACTGGTTCACCATTTCACTATCTGTTATAAGCCTGCATAAGTCCACTGCTGGACAAAAGCCTTTCATAATTTTCCAGGAAGAAAGATTTTGAGCCGTCTCCTTCCATCAACTGACTTTCCGTGATCTTAACAAAGTCGTCAGTCTATATGGAGGTGGGATGTCCCGCCCTTGGACTTCAGAGTCGTTGTCGCCATTCGAGAACCTTTTTTCCTAGCGCTAGTAGGTTCTACGACTGTATTGGCCTGCTAATTCTGCGAGCTTTGTCGGCGAACATGTTTTAAGTTCCAAATCCCAAAAACAGTAGATAGCATTAGTAAAAGTAAATTAATATTTAAACAAATTTATTTAAATAGAGGCAATAATGAATAGTCATAAAATATTGTCAATTGATATGAAATCTCAAAAATTTTGTTAAAGGTGATCAACCCGAACAGATGTATTATTATAAATTTGTACTTTAAAAATATAAATAATGTTTTAAAGGACATCGTCCAAGCAAACATGGTTTTATTCCGGGGCCATTATTGATCTTTAAAAAGAAAGAAAATGAGTAAAATAACTGTTTTTCTACAGACGCAGGCAGGAAATGTTACTAAAACTCAAACTCACTCTAAGCATTTCAGTCAAAAATTGATATAGCTATGTTTAGACTGACGTTCGGTATACCCCTTTACAACTTTATCTATCATTAATCCGCAATTTTGATTGTTGATCTCAAAAAAATAAAAAAAAAACTCCTTATTAGGTCATTGGCTTTTACTTCTTTTATACAAATTTCCGGTGGAACAAGCAGATGACCCACTTGATGATAATACGTTACATAATATTTAATTTATTTAACATAATATACTTAATTTGTATAAAATTGATTTTTAACTCATTCAGCTTAAGTTATATTGTATAGAGGTTAAAATTATGTAATTGTTGTACATGGCATTTATTAATTTTTTTATATCAGAATTTAAAAGACTGGATAAATTTATCATAAATACTACACCTAAATTTTAAAATTTTGTTTTTAGAAAGTTGCTACGGCTAGTCTCGGAATAATATTGGAACAATATTCATGAGATTATAAACATTTCGCTATTTATAAATAATAACTACATTGTATTAAATATTAAAACTAATTAGCAATAATTAGCGAAATTAAAAATATTGTGATTACATTCAGATGATAATGTTATTTACGATTTTACAACACTATAATAATCTTGTAAACTATACACACTTTCTTTTCTTGACAACCGATGTCGGCGGCGAATGTCCGCCTGCGACGCAGAAGGTCGCGGGGGTCGATTCCCGCATTGGGATAAACGTTTCTACGATTTGCAAATATTTATTCCGGGTGTTCTGGGTATTTTCTATGCATAATAAAAATATGCATGTATGTAATGTATTGTATTAAGTTTATCAGTCATCTAGTACCCATAACAATAGCTCTGCTTAGCTTGGGGCTGGATGATGCTGTGTGGATTGTCCAGCATTATTATTATTATTTATGGCATCTGTTCGCCGTTCGACAGACAATTATGCCAGTGTCAAGTAAACAAATTGAAATAGTTTTTACTCAAGCTAGTCAAATTCTGTCAAGTCCAACTGTCATTTGTTGTAATCCTAAGTGACTGTAATCGGCTCCTATAATATATGTTTTACTGTCACTTTTAGTGTGTATAGGTTACTTATAGTTACAATTCATTAACTAAAACAGAAATATCTATTTTATATTTTATTTTTGAACAAATATTTATAAATTGTAAATTTATTTCTACAAAAGTAACACGATATTATGTAGTTGTTAGTTTTTGCATATTGTCAAAAATGACTAGTTTAACTGGTGGATATGTACCTACATTTTGAAAAGTATCTTACAAAATTGTGATTATTTAAGTTACCGTAATTTTATTCTAGAAAAATGAATCCTAGAATGTTTTCACTTTTCAGTATTAGCGAAGGAAATGAGACTAGATAAATTATATTCTATAAATCAGTCATTCAGCAATATTCACGTTAATGACGCAATACAACAGAGTAAGTAAAGTACAAGTTTGGTTTGCCATTCCTATTAAGATTCAAAACATAATTTATTGTAAGTATCCAAAAATTACAATGTTGAATACAAATAAAAATAAGTTTAAACAATCGTAAGTATAATAAAATTGCACTTAGAAATCCTTTTTTTTTTCCTTTTTTTGACATATTTTTCTACAAACATACGAAGAGTAACAATAAATACCATTTTTAGATCAATAAAAGGTTTGGTGCCGTTCAAAAGCTCTTCAATGTACAGAAAAAAATTCATACCGCATAGCTTATCACGGTACTTTAACTAAAGGGGTTAACCCCTTTATTACCCTTTTTAACCAAAGTACCGAATAATAGTCTGCATATTTGAGAAAATAGAAACATTATAATAGAATTATGAATAAGTATGGGATGTAAATATTTATAATTCAACTTTTAATGAAACGAGAGATTACAATAATATATAAATATTTACAATAATTTTCTAATATTGCGTCAAAAGTTTAAGTGAAAATATCTTATTATGCTATTATTATATACGCGTGTAATTAATAATTATTGAATAAAAATATAAACCGCGATAATTATAGTATTTATGAAAATATATTATTACTTATTTATATTTACAAAGCTTCTTAAAAATACTGATCGGAAATAAAAGTGATACAGGAATTTGAAGTGTGTATTATATTGTTGAATTAAATATATACATTATAATGTTTAATGGATAAAAGATTTCAAAATTACAATTAAAAGATTATTACAAAATATTATCACACCTTTTTTTAGGATTCTTTCCTAAATTCAAGCTTACATTTCCGTATCCGCTCTCAAAATGTCAATTTGACAACCACTTACAAATATATAAACAAATGATTCGTGTAAATATAATGATAGAAATTACATAATTACAGTCTGCTCATAAAAATTCACAGGAAAGCCATTCAAAATTGTCATAGTCTTTCTAAATAAACAAATTGAATAAAAACACGTTTTTCTTCGAAAAAGCTATTTACAAAGTTATAAGGTACATAATTTACTAACGCTACAATTTTAAATTTAATCATAAGGATACTATTTCATACTAATTTTATTTCAATAAAATTGTATTTTTAAATCTATAAGAATAACGCATTATTTATTTATTTTTTTATTCTATACATCCTGTTTTAGAAGTCATTAATATTTTTTAATCGAATTTAGAAATAGGAACAGTATCTATTGCTTTTTTATTAAACTAACAAAATGTTTTATTTGTCTCTTCTATTTTATTACTGACTTTACTAAATATTATAAAAAAAATACATTACATCCAATGTAAGATTAGGTAATTAATGACAAAATCCATTTATTACTTTTTGAAGTTTCTATGAACAAAGACTTTAGAAATTGTACTGTAAATGATTTCGTACTAAAGGCAATCTATCTTCTTTGATTCTCAACTCTATATCTATCAAAATAACGTGTAAAGTTATTTAGCACTTATGTTGCACCTTAGCGCCAAACTCATGAAGAATATCACAGGCCATTTCAAGATCGTTGCGTGTGATGCCCAATGCGCGTACAACTATGTCTTTAGGATATCCTTCGCCTACCAAACGCGCAATATAGTCCAAATTTATGTTTTCGTACGAAACATTATCGTTGTACTTTCGACCGTGTTTGTCGTGAGTCAACGGGTTTATTTTGCTAGCTGTGAAAGAAAATAAAAAGAATTAGAATATGTAAATAGATCTTTACTTTTGGTCAGCAGAGTCGATCTTTGGCCAACAGTTAACTTTGTTTTTTTTCTGTAAATTGTTTTTTTATGTTACGGTGTAAGTATTTTCTATTCTATTCCAAAGTCCCACAGCGAAGCAAAGGCATTCTTTCCTTGTCTACATTCTCCGCGATGCGATAGTATATAATCATAAGGTACTGCAGCTTTTTGGTTTGTGTTAAGAATCTTTGACAAAGAAATATTTTTTTATGACTTGCTGATGGAACAAGCTGATGGCCCACTTGATCTTAAGCGGTTACCATCACCTATAAAAAGCATTGCCTAGCAGGTTAAAACCTCATGTGCCTATCATTTCACCGGCACCCTTCAAACTGGAACATAGCAAGCTACTTGGTGGCAGAAGTAGGCATGGTGGAAGTACTTCCCCGAACGAGTCCTTCACTAAGCTACTAATTGACGATTGATGTGGCGCGGCGGGCGAATCTCCGCCTGCGACGCAGAAGGTTGCGGGTTCAATTCCCGCCTTGGAATAAATGTTTGTACGATCTGCAAATATTTATTTCGGGTGTTCTGGGTATTTTCTATGCATAATAAAAAATATCTATGTATGTAATATATTGTATTAAGTATATCAGTCATCTAGTACCCATAACACAAGCTCTGCTTTGCTTGAGACTAGATGATGCTGTGTGGATTGTCCAGCATTTATAATGATTATGTTGGCCACAAAGTCGAAACCTAAAACTAAACAAAATACATACATTTATACGGGACAGGGTACATCCGCTCAACATCCACCAGGTTAGTTTCGATATCGATATTTTCATAAGTTGAATCATTGATGCCGTCTGGGGGAAACCGGGGCATCGTTGTAGATTTGCTGGGCTGGTCTATACTGCCGCTTGTGTTTGTGGGCAGCGACCATTGTCGTGGAGGTGGCCTGTAACAGAAGCGAATGAATGAATGAATGAAAAATACTTTATTGTACAGTCAGCTGCACTAGAATGTATACAATTCGTATCTTTCAAAATGGTTTCACAGCGGTGCTAAAAATATTTACATGATAATTATTCAAAAAATAAATGAGGTCATCAACTAACTTCATGACTTTTCAGTTTTTGAGGTATATGAGCTCTGATGTGCTGTAATACCGTTGTGAAAGTTACGAATTGTAAACATTCTAGTGCAGCTGACTGTACATACACCAGACACTAGTAACACGTAATAAAATAAAAAGAAACAGTCATGGGCGGCCTTATCGCTCAGTAGCGATCAAAGAAAGAAGAAATGTTTGTAGTTTCAACATTATAAAATGCTGGATAATCCACACAGCATCATCTAGCCCCAAGCTAAGCAGAGCTTTGTGTTATGGGTACTAGATGACTGATATACTTAATACAATACATTACATGGATAAATATTTTTTTATTATACATAGAAAATACCCAGAACACCCGGACAAATATTTGCAGATCAACATTTATCCCAAGGCGGGAATCGAACCCGCAACCCCTGCGGGAACCAGATAGCTGATATAAAACTTGCATACTTTTTTATAGTAATACTTCTTATGCGACTTCCAACAAGGTTGCGTTAAACGTTTAACACTACCATGGAGCCCCCTCCATGGTAGTGTTAAACGTTTAACGCATACGTACGCGTATGTACGAAAGCACTGTTCTTTCTCTCGTTATCTCATAGCCAGTTACGTTACGTATATAAGAGAAGTTTTACTTCAGTCGTGTGGCCGCACACTCGTTTTTTTTGTAAATATATACTTACAATACGTGTTTGTTCTCGGTGGGGATCAAACCCACAACCTACAGCACAGAAGGCAGAGCTACTAATAACCGAGTTGTGAGGTCAAACAAGTCATAGTAGTAGGTTACTTACCTCAATTCAACTTTGCATTCAAAACTACATCGATCTTGTATCTTCCAATCTGGTTTTTCAGGTAATTCCGGTGGACTTATATCCCGTGTTGTATGCCGGTTCTCTTGCAATATATGCCGTTCTGGCATATACAGTCTGGAATCTAACGGAGGCCTTTCAGGCGGCCGATCGATAGAATTCGAGACTTGTCTAACTTCTAAAGGAATTGAATGCCGGTCAGATTTAATTTCCAAAGGAGTTGAATGTCTATCGTTGCGTACTTCTTGCTTGTCTGGTATGGGGTTCGAGTGTCTTTCTTGTCGCTCTGGTATTGGATGTGCGAGTCTGTCTTGTCTGTCTGGGATTGGATTAGAATGTCTGTCTTGTCTAACTTCTAAAGGGCCTGAGTGTCGATCTTGCCTAACTTCGCTAGCCCGATCTTGTCTAAATTCTAAAGGCGTATGTCTATCTTGTCTAAGTTCTAAGGGATTTGAATGTCTGCTTTCTGGTCTAACCTCTGTTTGGGGTTGTCTATTGTCTAATTGGTTGTGTCTATCATGTCTTTCTGGTATATTTCTTTCTATATGTCTATCTCTGTCGGTTCGCTCTGGTATTGGTTTGTCATTTCGTTCGGGGATTTGTCTGTCGTGTTTGTCAGGTCTGTCAAGTCTTTCTGGGGGATGGATGTCAGTGTCGCTGTCGTTTCGTTCTAGGGGAGGGGCGGGTAAGGGTCGGCTGTTGGATTGAGGGGTGCAGGCACGACGAGGTTTCTCAAAAGCACGAGGGTCTGGCGGTACCTGAAAAATGGAATTAATAAATAAATAATAATAAATAATGCTGGACAATCCACACAGCATCATCTAGCCCCAATCTAAGCAGAGCTTATGTTATGGGTACCAGATGACTGATATACTTAATACAATACTATGTTACATACATAATCGACTTCCTGACTCTGTCACGAGAGCTACATCAACGCAATCCTTTAAATATAAATTAAAAAACTGGCTAATCGATCAATCCTTTTATAGGATTGCTGAATTTTTAAGCTAAGTGTTAAATTACTATTATTATTATTTTATTTAGGCGTGATTGAATTAAGCGAATAGCAAAAGTTTGTACTTATTTAGTATAAATAATATTGTTATTATTTAATTATCAATGAAATATTGAGAATTTTTTATCTGACCTGTACAAATAGTACCAATAAATGACTATATGACTACAGATATTTTTTTTATACATAGAAAATACCCAGAACACCCGGAATAAATATTTGCAGATTTTATCTGACCTGTACAAATAGTACCAATAAATGACTATATGACTACAGATATTTTTTTTATACATAGAAAATACCCAGAACACCCGGAATAAATATTTGCAGATCGTACAAACATTTATCCCAAGGCGGGAATCGAACCCGCAACCTCCTGCGTCGCAGACGTCTCGTCATGATACAGAAAATCCATAAGTACCTCATGCCTAGTGTCTATGATCCCGGTAATGGTCTCAGTGGATCCTGTGATGATGGAAGTCAGCCGGTGACGTGCATCCGGTTCCGGCTCTAAGGATGAACGGCGTCTAGGCTCTGCCGCGGACAAGAAACCTGTTAAAACAAAAAAATGCTTTATTGTAGATATCATAGTAGTAAGCCGGAGAAGAACTACCATCATCCACCACCACCACACACCACCACATCATTATGTATGTTGTATCATGTTAATTGTGTAGTTATGTTATGTTACTTTTGTGTTATCTTTTAGTGTTACTGTTATGTTTACTGTTTTGTGGTGGTCTGAATAAATGTTTCTATCTATCTATCATGCTTATTTCTTGCAGCTTGCTGAGTTCCAGTTTGAAGAGTGTGGGTGCCGGTGAAATAACCGATACATGAGACTTACCACATGTATGCCTCAGGTTAATGGACGCAGAGTAGTGCATCGTAGGACACGTTCATAACGAGCGTGACCTGCGAGGTAGTGCTTTGTTATAGGTAATATAGTAACCACTTGATATCAGATGTTCTATCAGTAAAACACTATTGAAAAAAAACCTTCGATGGAATGAAATTACAGGCACATGAGGCTTAACACCAGTATGCCTCAGGTTGGTAGACGTAGGGCAGTACATCGTAGGGCACGTACCTAACGTACCCTACCTTAGTTATAGGTGATGATTACCACTTAACATCAGGAGGGCGATATGCTTGTTCTACCAGTGCCTGTAATTTCACCGGCACCCACCTTCATACCGGAACACATCATTTGGCGGTAGAAATAGCCATGGTGGCAGTATTTACCCGGACGAGCCCTTCATAAAGAGCTCTACTACTGTCAATATTTATAATAATAATGCTGGATAATCCACACAGCATCATCTAGCCCCAAGCTAAGCACAGCTTGTGTTATGGGTACTAGATGACTGATATAGGTACTTAATACAGTATATTGCATAAAAAATATCTATATTTTTTATTATACATAAAAAATACCCAGAACACCCGGAATAAATATTTGCAGATCGTACAAACATTTATTCCAAGGCGGGAATCGAACAACGACCTGCGTCGCAGGCGGACATTCGCCCGCCGCGCCACATCAGTCGTCATTTACTGTGAACGCTGGTGGTATGTATGTACCTTGAGAACTAGCAGTAGCTATGTCCTGTACACTCGAAGCCGATGCTATAGCTGGTTCAGCAGGAGATAGACTCTTCCGAGGCGGCAGCGGCGGCGCCCGCAACTCTCCATAGGCGTTCTCATTCAGCAACCGATCCCGTGCTTCCTGTATCCGGCGGCCCAAGCTGGGAGAATGCCGCGGGGAAACGAGAGGGGAACGCACGGAAGGGCGAAGAGCGTCGATTGTTGATGTCGCGGCGTTGAATTCCGCCCAGTCCTGAGAAAGGATGTTTGAATAATGACTTTGGACTTTAAACATACATTAATATTTTTGGACGTTTTTACACAGCATCATTTAGCCCCAAACTAAGCATAGCATGTACAGACAGTAGCAGACAGAGAACAAACATCTATGTTAATCGCACAAATGTTTGTCCTCGGTGGGGATTGAACCCACATCACATCCTACAGCGCAGAAGGTAGAGCTACTGTGCTGTGCTGTAAGGCCAGTCATATACAACATAGGTTATGGCCCATTAACATTTCTCAAGACCTCACAGCTCAGTTGATAGTAGTTCTGCCTTCTATGCCGTAGGTTGTGTCGATTCCTAACGAGGATAAACATTTGTGTGATGATTATAGATGTTTGTTCTTTGTCTGGGTGTTAAATGGGTCTGGGTGTAGACACAGTTCATCCTGCAAGAGAAGTTATTAATATTTTACATAAATGGTTGATGTACTTACCCGAATTTGTCATGAACGCTTTATTATGAACTTCGTGATTCATATAACTTACAACAAAGAAAAACAAAAAAAAGACCTATGACCTAAGGGCTTTTTACTTAAGGTGACACTAGTCACTAATTTTATACACAAACTTTGTTGGGTGTTTACACAGTTTGATGACGTACGTTCAAAGTTATGTATTGTATCATCGAATACCTTAGATAACGATGATACACCGAATATATAAATTATTTTTTATTTTATTATGAAATATGTATCAACATTTCATCTGATATATATTAAAATCAATTCCTGTACGTTACTCTCGCTCAAATTTAAAAACGGCTGGACCGATTTGAATTTTTTTTTGTTTTGTTTCCTCTAGCTCAGGGATGATTTATATATAAAACAAACGTTGCACGGATCATTTTCTAGTAAAAAAAAACATTATTTCACAGTTATGAGCCACGAAAGATCCATAATTAAGGTTACACTAGTCGGTACGTTGTCCATACAAACGCTGTAAGTGTTTAATGTCTACTATTTATTAACGTGCTTCCGAAGTTAAGTTTGATACTGAATTATCTTGCCGTTATCTAGGTACGTTACCCTATATGCTACATTAAAATCAGATTACCTTGAAAGTTACAAGCGTCGAAAGATTTAGTACTAAATCCTGTAACGCTTGTAACTTTCAAGGTAATCCGATTTTACTGTAGCGTACCTAGATAACGGCAAGATAATTCAGTATCAAACTTAACTTCGGACGCACGTTAATAAATAGTAGACATCAAACACTTACAGCGTTTGTATGGACAACGTACCGACTAGTGTAACCTTAAGATTGCATTTAAGCCTTGCCCATTCATGAGTTTGAATGACAAGTGTCACTTTAATACAGGATATTTTTCCACAGAACTTTGGCTTGAATGGCAATTTAATAAATCATATCAGAGGTCGAATGGTTCGTCTAATAAAAGTGTGAGAGAAAAAGACTGACAGAATTAAGATAAATTAACATGAAGTAAATTATGAGGATTATGACTCATGCAAGTGTCTAAAAATTGGCAAACAAACTGAAATATCATAATTTGCATGATAAAAGTGGCTTTAATGCTAGCAAATTAAAAAAAATACATGCTATTACATGGGTATGTATCGCGCATTACCTTTTTTATTTATTTTCCCGGCGTTTCGGCATTGTTGGAATAGCCATGGCTACGGACAGACTATAATCTACACCAATTGACGGACTGGCTGACATATAGACAACAGCCTAAACGGTTGGTTGTAGAGACTTTCAGGGTAAGTTTGTGTGGATGAGAAGTGAAGGTGTACTAAGAAAGGAATTCTCAAAATTCAAAATAACAACCCTCTAGAGGGTACAGCGGGGTTTATTCATAATAATAAACATTTGTGGATATTTTTTACAACATCATACCCCAAACTAAGCATAGCATGTACTATGGGAACCAGATGACTAATGCAATGCTTCTATTTGTTTTTTTTTTTTGTAAATACATACCTACTTAGAATACAATATAACACCCGGACACAGAACAAATATCTACGATCATCACACAAATGTTTGTTCTCGGTGGGGGGAAACCACCACCTACAGCGCAGAAGGCAGGGCTGCTACAAACTGAGCTGTGACGGCTGTCATTGTAACGGTTGAAGTTTGTATCAAAAGAACTTCACGCAGATGAAGTCGAAGGCATTTCTACTAGCATAATGTTTACTCGGGCGGGTCGGGAAAATAAAATGTAATACGCGATAAATACGCGCGTAATATATATGTTCTATGAGTAATTATGAATAAAACTTGTGAAGAAAAACAGGCAAAAGAAAACACAAAAGCACATGTCACCAAGCGTATAATGTCAACATACAACTTAAACATAAATAATCTTAAATATGTAACTATTTAAGTACTTAAAATAACTTAAACGTGCTCAAGCAACTAAATTTGAGATTTGTGTTCTGCACTGCGATTTTTTATGGCAGAGTTAACAATACATTAATAAAAAAATTAAAAAATCATTTATGATAAATCAAAGGGCGTATGCACACAATGTTTGTCATTTAATGTAAATCAAATTTGAATTCGTAAAAATCTAAATTTACTAAAAAAAATTACGTAAAATAATTGCATTGGCAACAAACTAAATATATCATAATAATAACTCATCGATTTAATCTTATGTATTATTAAATAATTAATAAATACGTACATAAATCATTTATTACAAAACAATGGCTAAGAAAATTTAAAATTAAAATAACGAAGTCTTATTTGAGAAATAAAATTATAATAAATTTTAGAATTTTATAAATTTAAATGGTCACTGGTGTGATTAATATTTAAGCTTATTAAGCCAAAATAGAAATTGATTTGTTTTTGAATTCCACGAAATATAATAAAAATATTAGTTAGATTCCTTGTATTTAGAAAGAAATCATTAAAATAGCTTGTTTATAGCAAAATTTGTAAATTTTCAATATTCTGATCAAAAAATTCTAACCTATTGAGGTCAAAAATTATGTTAAAAATGGTCTTACCAATTTTATTTAAGTGGAAAAAAGAACACAGATTCAAAGATGTGAAAACGTATGAACTTTGGTACCCACTCCAATAAAATAAATTATTGTTTATCATTAGAAAGGTATAGTAAAACTAACCCAACTACTAATAAACTCGGCGTAACCTCGGAATAGTTACACCGCGTCTCTTTCGATCTTATTTGAAACTTCCTGCCAATGCAAAAGACAAAACACGAGGTAACTATTTCAACGTCACGTCAACTAGTTAAAGTCACGTCACGCTGAGTTTATTAGTAGTAGACTAAAACGACACAAATTTGTGCATAGACGTTATAGTAACTTTTAACCAACTCATAAAGAGCCATCCAATAACATAACGCTTAGAAAACTTTATTCAAAAATTATAAATACGGCGAGAAAAAACACCTAGCATATACCTACATAATTATGTTAGTTATCAAAAAGATTTATCCTAAAATTTCCTCGAGTGGGATTTAAACCCGACCCTCCCCTTTTTTGGGATAATAATATAAAATTTTTACGTTTTCTTAACGAAAAACTTGCTGGAAACTTATTGTTGGGTACCAAAATATTCGTCTTCCTTTGATAAAATAAACGTACAATAATACCATCACACTAGCGCAACACAAAACAAGCGGATTCAACTACAATGAGATGAAATAAACAAACAACAATACAAACCGTGCCTCATAATATGAATGAACAGGAATATAAGACATATTTTACTAATAAATTCTATCAAAATATGCAAGTGCTAGGAAAAAAGGGCCTTATATATTTTTTCAAGACCTGGACCAGTGGAAGATTTTGGAGGAGACCTTTGCCCAGCAGTGGGACACAATAGGTTAAAAAAAAATACATATTTTTCATAATAACTTAAAACTAGGAAAACGCGCGCGACGTTCTCCGTGTAAAGTTATTTTCATACAAACTCCAACCCCCTCTGAACCCGTTTAGGGGTTGAATTTCGGGAATTCCTTTCTTAGTACACCTCAACACACCAAGACTGGACATGACAACTTCAAGTCTCTACGACCAGTGGTTTAGGCTGTGCGTTGTCTATATGTCAGTCATTCAAGACAAAGATTATAATAATAATAATAATAATAATGCTGGATAATCCACACAGCATCATCTAGCCCCAGAGCTTGTGTTATGGGTACTAGATGACTGATATGCTTAATACAATACATTACATATATAGATATTCTTTATTATACATAGAAAACACCCAGAACACTCGGAATAAATATTTGCAGATCGTGCAAACATTTATCCCAAGGCGGGAATCGAACCCGCAACCTCTTGCGTCGCAAGCGGACATTTGCCCGCCGCGCCACATCGGTCGTCAATTGGTAAGGATGAGTATAGAACAACGTGAGCTATCATTAGTAAAACCAAAATGTATATCTATAAATAAATAAAAATTGCATCACGCTTTAATCCTCAAGCACGGTAGATATCCGCTCCGATCTCTTAGTACCAAGTAGGCCTTACTCGAGTTTGTCTATATTATGCCTGTTCATTCATTTTTCTTTTCTTGCACCCACAATTTAAGCTTACCCCCATTAAAATACTACGCATTAATAGCTCGCATTCATTTAGAACGATACCATAATGTAAAATTCGTTCGTTTCGTTTTGTCATCTTTGTAAGGCACAAAGCTATTTCATTTTAATTATTTTTTTTACTGGTATTTGAAATTCTAATGTTTAATTTTTGTGGTATTTTATTCTCGAGGTCTTGGCATAAGTGTAAGCAGTTGTTATGAAAGTGTAATATGTGCCATCTTGATTTAAACGAAAACATTTACCATAGGGTTACGCCGTTAGCGAAACGCCATTAGCGAACGACCGCGTTTCGTGGCAGCTATCGGTATGCTGCCACGAAATGCTGGAATAATATACCTCCTCCCATAAGAAATAGAAGTACTATTTATTCTTTTAAAAGTTCTTATAAAAAATATTTATTTAATATACAAAAATCTATTCAATAAGCGGTCGTTCCTATAGTTACTAGTTTAATTCAGTAAGTTTTATTTTGCGCTATTTTGTTATTTCTATATTGTGATTTTTGTACAAACATTTATACCAAGGCGGGAATCGAACCCGCAACCTTGTGCGTCGCAGGCGGACATTCGCTCGCCACATCGGTCGTAATTTTTTTTACTGACTTGAATAAAAACTATATTTTTTATGCTCATACATTATACAACCAACATGTTTGTTTGTACAAATTGATAGCCTTCCGTCGGAAATTGTTGTTTTTAAATTATTATAGTTACGATTTCATTTTTACTTTATTACTAACACTTTTAAACTATATCTTACTAACAAAACGGATTGTAAATTTGTCCTAAATAAAAAAAAACTTTTAATTTGATTTTGATATAAAGAAAAGAGAGAAGGAGAGAGAGAAACATATAGGTGTGATGATGGAGTTCCTAAATGCGAGCTACTAAATGCGTTCACAATGGAATGTTACACAAATCCGTGCGCACACGACGCTACCCGTGCAAACTAAGCATGCGGTGATTTCCGTTGGCGCTTCTGCAAAAACAAAATGGTTCCTTTATATGGGATGCTTCGGCTTGGTACTTTGTCTGTGCAGATTTAGCTATAAAACCGCCCGTTTAGTGTTATGTATGTTTATTCAACTGTATAGGTAAGTTTGTTTAATGATTGTTCAAACTAAATATTTAGAAAAAAATTAAAAAAATCGCTTCACGAGTGGAATCCCCAAGGACGATAGATATTCCCTTAGATCTTTTAGTACCAAGACTACTTAAGGTTCTTTGAGAATTTTTAATGGGAGTTGTCAGAGGTACGTCCAAATATTAAGTATTCCATACGTGACAGCGTGCAAATCGATTGCCGTTGTTAGAATACTAACTAGTTTCCTCACGATGTTTTTCTACATCGTTCAAGAGCATTGTAAGTTGTATTTGACTGGCCTCACAGCTCAGTTAATAGTAGCTCTACCTTCTGTGCTGGTTGTGGGTTCGATCCCCACTAAGGACGAATATTTGTGTGATGAACTCAGATGTTTGTTTTCTATCTTGATGTCATATTGTTTTCCAAGCATATATTAACAAAAAAACGTAAGTATTTTATCAGTCATCTGGTTCCCGTAGTACAAGCTATGCTTAGTTTGGGGCTAAATGATGTGAAAAAATTTCACCAATATTTATTTATATTTCAAGTAAGTCAGATGGAGAGAGTTTAACAAAAACGCCGACGATTATGTTAAAACGCACAGCTAAATACCAAGCCACGATAAAAAACAATGCTTTAAATTAAACGAATGATATAAGCTCAAAAAGAAACAACAAACACTCATGCGCAAAGATTCGTTCATACAGTACACAAGTAATAATAAACTCAGCGTAACGTTGGAATATTTGCACCGTTCTTTTGCATTGACGGAAAGTTTCTAATTAGATCGAGAAGAAAACAGAAGCTAAGAAAGATTTTATATTATCCCAAAAATTATTCCCTCGAGTGGGATTTGAACCCACAACTCTCCGCTTGTTACGGGGATGCGCTAGCCAACTGCGCTACCGAGAGCCAATCGAACCCGACAAAATAAGCCTTGGGATGTTTTGAATGCGGTACCTTAGCGACCGTGGCTCCATCTACTTGCTTGACATTACATGATTTTACTGTTCTAAAAATTTATATGCGCTCTCAAACAGTGAAGGAAAACATCGTGAGGAAATCAGTTGGTATTCTAGCAGCGGCGTTGGGCTTGCAACGTGTCACGTATGGAATATTAACTACTGCAAAATGTGGGTATGTACCTTTACTAGCTAAACGTACCTCAGACTACCCCCTTAGACATCCTCAAAGAATCTAGAGAAGGTGGGACAAAAATTCGGGGGGATAGCTACCGTGCTTGGGAATTAAGTCGTGATGTTATTTGTTTTTTTTTAATGTAAAAAAAATAATGATATGAACGAATCTTTATAAATGCAACACCATGCTAAGTTCATATTATGTAGAATGCAACCAAATTATCTATTAACTTGACCAATAAGTATCCCTATCTCATTCGTTTCACGGTCAATTGCTATCTTTTGTTTCACAATTTTCAAATAAAGTAGAGATGAGACTGATATCAAGTCACATGTTAAAATCATTGTATCATGTTGTGACAGTGACAAAATCATCAATGACTAAATCACATCATCACTCGGCCAAAATGATTGCGAATATCAGCCGGTCACTGAGTGGGATCGAGACAACATGCTGCACACATGCAATGCGTGTGAATGGGATAAGGCGACTCGATGAAATGACTGACGTGCGGTAAACAGCAAAATAGCGACTTGAGTGAGATAGAGAGAGACAAAAGATATTACTTTACTGTAGTGATATTCATTTTATTAGTCATATAAAAATCATTTGATGATTTTACCATTGTTCCTGTCACCGATATTTTTTTGTCACTCATCATTGATATAAAAATTATTACTCAGCCCATTCCTAAAATAAAATGCCTTGAGACTGAATAGATAAGTTGGTTGCATATTATGAGCCTTATGAGTATACAGTTAAAGTTGTAGTTACCTCAGCATCGTCGATGTCGTCAGTCAGTCCGTTGAAGGCTGTGTTTCTCGACCAGCCGTTTGAGTTACCAAATAATATTGTTACGTCTAAATCTGAAATAAAAATATAGTTATAATTAAATATGATTAACAACCTGAAAATGATCTCGTAAGTTGGTAAGGAGGAAACGACAAAATCCTGGTCATTATAGTCCTCTAACTGAACATAAGCCTTCCTTATAAATTTCCAGGAAGAACCCTTTCCATCTTCGGACTTCTTCTCTAGAAGTAGATAGTAGATCTTCTAGTAGTAGAGCTCTTTGTGAAGGGCTCGTCCGGGGCAGTACTACCACCATGCCCATTTTTGCCTCCAAGCAGCTTGCTGTGTTTTGGTTTGGAGGGTGTGGGTGCCGGTGTAATTACAGGCAAATAAGACTTAACATCTGTATGCCTCAGGTTGATGGACGCTGAGTAGTGCATCGTCGGTGACGTTCCTAACGAGTGTGACCTACGAGGCAATGCTTTGTTATAGGTAATGGTAATCACTTAACATCAGGTGGACCATGTGCTTGTTCTATCCACAAGTTGTATAAAAAAAAACACGGTCTTCCGGTTCGTGGTCGCCATTGAACCCTCATTCTCTAGCGGTTTTCGGTTCTACGAGCTACATGGCCATTGATTTTGAAAATGTAAATTTGCACTCACTAGATCCATTACACCCAGACGACCCTGATGATCCTGAAGAGTTTGAGGACACTGGCTTGACTGCAGTCTTTGTGTTCCTGAAATATAAATATTATCTTCATCAGTATATCATCTTCTTACTTCTATCTTGGGATATAATAGAACCCCTTCATCACCTTCCGTGGATGTTGTAAGATCTACGTCAAAGATTTAGTCTTTGACGTGAATCTTACAACGATTTAGCTTCCGTGGATTTTGTAAGATCCACGTCAAAGATTTAGTCTTTGACGTGGATCTTACAACGATAGTGGAACGCACCATCTCCCAAAGACATAACACTAACCCTGCGGTCATATGACCGACGACCGATGTGGCGCAGCGGGCGAATGTCCGCCTGCGACGCAGAGGTTGCGGGTTCGATTCCCGCCTTGTGATAAATGTTTGTACGATCTGCAAATATTTATTCCAGGTGTTCTGGGTGTTTTCTATGTATAATAAAAAAAAATACATATTTTATGTAATGTATTGTATTAAGTATATCAGTCACCTAGTACTCATAACACAAGCACTGCTTAGCTTGGGGCTAGATGATGCTGTGTTGATTGTCCAGCATTATTTTTATTATATATTCACCTGGCAAGCGTGGTGACTCATACAAGCCCCCTCAAATACGAAAGACCTCCCCCATGTTTGACTTCAAGCTGAAGGTAATCGTCATCAGTCTGAATGAGTCCACTGTTGGACATTGACCTCTCCCATATTTAGAAGAGTTTGCCATGGAAAAAATAAATAAAAAGTTGTTGATCTTCGACTCGAAAGAAGAAGACTCTAGGTCCAAACCACCACGGCTGAAGAAGTGCTACTTATTTATTATTATTTTTTTATTATATTTTTGCGGCTTTGGTTTCACTGCGGCCATATGGCCTATTGTGATCGCCACTTGTTAAGGTCACCCCTTGTTAGGGCGTTCATAGTTCACCACTGAACCCTGCAGCTGTTAAGAACTGGAGGATTTTCTTGGGGGTGAGTTCTTGTAGCTCATCCGGGCACAGGGTATGTTTTCCCAGATGGATGCTACGCTTAAGTGCTACTTACTTATCGGAGGTAGTATTAGGAGGACGAGGCGGTACAAATGCATCAACGACGACTTGCTCCGTGCCTTTGATCTCAGCTCGACAGAATGGACAGCCTTGACCTTCTGAATCCTGGAAAACAACATTTATTTATTTTTTATTTATTTATTTATTCAATCCATTAATAAAATTAATTAAAATTATTAAATTAATTCATTTATTCATTTCCTTTAACAGTTAAGAACTAAATCGACAATGCAAAACAATTAGGTACAACTAATCTAAAAATACATAAAAGCTCTTTCTGTAAATTTCGTCAATGAAACCACAAAAAGGTCAAAGTCCTCCTCTTCGCATAATCTATTGATAAGACGAAGAGCCCTTGTCATAGGTGCTTCTTTAAGTAAGTTAGTCCTTGCTCTCGGAACCAGTAGGAGTTTGTGTCGCCGCGCGCGTATGTAGTTATTTGGGACATACAGCCCCACACGCATTAGTACTTGCGGGTTGTACACCATACCTCTCAATAACCTAAAAATTTACGTAGCCAGCGTTACCTCCCTTCTTACCTCCAGTTTGTAGTAACCTACCGTCCCTAAGACAAATAGAGTAGGATACATTAGAGGGAAGAATGGGTAGACCCCGTACATTTTTAAGTACAAAAATCTAGTAAATTTATTTTGAATTTTTTCCACCATGCTGCTATATTTCTTTTCATGTGGACTCCATATGATAGAACTACATTCAAGCCTACTTCTTACTAGTGCATTATAAAGTGCTTTGATGGCGTTCATATTTTCGAAATTAGTACATGATTGCTTTAACAAGTTTTCTGTCTAACCCTCTTGCTATTCTATGATTTATATAGTCTGTACATTATGGTTTAACGACTGCATCATGGTTTAACGACTGCATTATGGTTTAACGACTGCATCATGGTTTTACGACTGTACCATGGTTTAACAACTGCATAGTGATTAGGACTGATCATGGATGAACGCAAAACTTACCCTAACTTCACTTATATTTATTGAATTGATAAATCTTGTAGTAGTAGAGCTATTCCTGAAAGAATTATCCGGGGAAGTTCTACCACCACACCTATTTCTGCTGTCAAGCAGCATTGCTGTGTTCCATTTTGAAGTAAGGTGCCTGTGACATTCTTCAGGTTGATAAACGCAAAGCAGTGCACGTTCCTGACCTGCTATGCTTTATGTAAGATATGAGATGGTAACCACTTAAGATCAGGTGGGCCATCGGTTTGATCAATCAATAAGTCATATAAAAACAGACAAAAATATTTTCTGTCAAATGCGACTAGGCTTATTAGGGTCATTGACATAGGTTCACAAAGAAAAAACCAGTAACTTACAATTTGCCACGCGGTAAGACAGGGTGTACAAAGAAGATGGCCACAAGGTTCTATTCGAATATCCTTGTCGTTTTCTGCACAGATCTTGCAAAGCTGAAATGTGCTTCCTGTAACATACAACACATTTTTACATTTCATTATTGACAACTCCTTCTGGTCCTAAGATCGTAGGTTTGAATCTGATCATGCACCAATGAATTTTATATGAGAGCTATATCGCCGACATTTAAAGACACCTTGGTTCTTCTACCGATTTCGTATCTCGTAGTGAAACTCCCAGCATAATATCTCTCTCCACAGGCCCTCTCATATAAGATTATAACTTACTCTGAGAATGAGAGATAGCAATACATACCCATTTCACAATACAGTTCGTATTGCTCCTGAGTTACTGTGATGTGGTCTTCTGTTGGAGATATGATGGCACTGCTCAGGTCAGGGTTAACGTCGCCACCGTTTGGGTAAAGGTAGCTGGAACCATAACACAAACAAATTTGTAAAATGATCATTCAAAAAGTTTCCCGGACATGTCCGCAATGTAACTCTAAACGACAATAAGAAACTTCGTTTATCGTTGTTAAGGTGGAACAAGCCGTTACTATTTCCATACAAACGCTCTGTAACTGAATATCTCTACTATTTATTAACGTGCGTCCGAAGTTAAGTTTGATACTGAATTATCTTGCCGTTATCTAGGCTCGTTACCCTATATTTTACAGTAAAATCAGATTACCTTGAAAGTTACAAGCGTCGAAAGATTTAGTACTGAATCTTCTTAGCTAGTAAATAGTAGAGATATTCAGTTACAGCGTTTGTATGGAAATAGTAACGACTTGTTCCACCTTAAGAGTAGACCTGCTGGCCCAATTTCGACAATCTAGCTTCAATCTTTTCTAGTTTTAACTCACAATCCTTCTCTATATCCGTCGAGCAGAGCTTGAACGAGGCTTTTATTCTGCGGTATCGTCTGCAGAATCTCACCGTCTACTGTGACGTAACCAATCGCCCACTGCCCTAGCCTCGTGCAGGATAACCTGAAAACAAACAGGAAAGTATTGGAAAAGAACGACAGAACATATTTTATCGTTATCGTGTCCTCATTCCAGTTCCCACGCTAAATGGAGATGGCACAGTGAGTTTTTCTCTTGTTACAGTCATTTGGTTACTTAAGTTGGTCAACTAATTGAATCTGAAGCTTGTTCATAGAGTCAAAGGGTATTTATTCATTAGAATCCTAAGGAAGAAACGTCATAAAACTAGGCGAATCAAGGCGCCAGTTCGCAAAGCCTAAGTCCAATTTTTAGGAAATTACAAATTCCTCACTTCATCCACAGTTATGCCAGAACATTTCACCATGTAAACAATTTCATTTGTTTGGATAGCCATACAGAAGCTCATTAGTAGACTTATTGACGAGAGCAGACTAAGAGCGAATTAGTTTGTACAGAATGGATGAATGGAGATGGACGTAAAACTGTTGAACGGGAGAGATCGCGGTATACGCATCTTGATCAGATAGCACAAGTTTTCTAAAAAGCCCAAGGCACTCCAAACCTACTGATAGAGCGAGATATAAAGAAATAAAGAACTTTACGAGAGTGAATGAAGTATGTCAAGATCGTAGCATATGGAAATCAGTGAAGTTACTTTACCTCTTTGAGAAACAGGGGAGTATTAAAGGTAGATCCTCACCTAAAAACATAACTGCCCGCCTTGTGTATGTACTTCTGAAGGCGTGCCTTCACCTCGTCGTAGGTGAGAAACGCCACGTATCCGGGATGCGTCACTGCCAGCAGCTGCCAGTTGCGAAGCAGAGTGCTCCAAGGTTGGAATAACCTGGAATCGAAACCAAAGTTTTTTAAGGATACAGGAAAATGATATATACATCTCTGCGTGGTCTGCATTGAACGCATCACGTCTGCATGGAGCCCATGTATGGTTCAAATTAAGTGATCCATATAATTTAAAAGTGGGATTTTGGTAGGATATATTTATGTGCAACGATAAATTCAAAAGTTTTGAGACATTTATACTGACTTTCATTATTCCATTATACTGACTTCTATAATTACTCAGTTGTCATTATTTGTCTTCGTCACACACACATAAGTTTCAAATGATAACCGCTATTGCATTTTCATTTGAATGCTTCAAATGCACGATAAGCTGTCGTTTCCGACTAAAACAGTCTTTAAGCCATGCCGAAGACATTTGAAAAGCCATAAACACTGTAAGAGTAATGTTCCTAGCTAATTCTTTTTTATATTTATTTATTTATCCCCAAACTACACAAATTGCACACATGAGTAGCAGGGCTACACTGCAGTACACTAGGTTTACTTAACCTAATTATAGAATAAAAATAAAAAAGCACATTGCCTACAAATAACCTAGATAACCTACTTAGCTAGCAGTAAGATTTGTGTTGTTTGGGGTCGAATTGGTCCCTGCCTCAGCTGTATGCAGCATTGAACAAGGTGTGCAATGCTGCGCTGGTTTTCAGACAGGACGGGACGGGGCCTTTATTGGCATGCTTACCTCGTGAACACATCAAACTCAAAGTTTGATATAAAATCATTACAGGTCAAATCTATGGTGGTCTTCAGAGCCATCGTCTCCAGGCCCGAGGATATGGGATGCACGTTGTTCAGCTCTTCACGGAATATCTTCCATGGAACCAGTGTGCTGTGAACAAACACAGATATCAGTCAATACTAAAGTCAGAAAATGAAAATATAAGTTTACAGAATGTGCCAACTTTTTTGTAATCCGAATAATACTGAAAAAATAGTAAATAAAACATAAAATCAGTAAAGTAGGCTGTTGCCCTGTGGCTACGGGGTATTGTTATTTTAGGGTTCAAAGCCAACCTTTTTTTACCCTCTTAAATACTCCTCTAATTATAAGCCCACGCACACAATGGTTTGTGGACCGGGCGAATAAAATACGAGTGTAAATAATAAATATTTAAAGGGTGATTCGATGTAAATACCGTGGCCAGTCTGAGGCCGACTCTCGCCGTTTCCGGTTTTTCCGCCGTGTACGGTACTGATAATCTACTAGATATAGACTTTGTAGTATGTCCGGAGAGCAGTGGCCACAAGTTTTATCTCGTAGCTTGTGAAACTCGTTCACTGAAGTAGAATAGAATAGAATAGAAAATTATTTATTTGACGATTTGAAGTAGTGTCTACATTGCATAAAAAGGATAGACTGTAGCCAATTATGATGAAAAAAGTATCGCTTAAAGTTGCATTACCATACAGAGCACGCCTAGCGAAGACGTGCCCTATGTGGCATTACTTTCTGACAGGTTCGAAGTTGTCCCTGGTATGACTGCCTTCTGTGCTGTAGGTGGTGTTCGATCCCCACCGAGAACAAACATTTGTGTGATGAACACAGATGTTTGTTCTTTGCCTCGATGTTATATTGTATCCTAAGTATGTATCAATGACAAAAAAACTTATTTGAGCATTATCATTCAGTCATGAACATCATCACAGTCACATTCAGTCTTAACATCAGGTGAGATTGCGGTCAAACGTTAACCTATAAACTGTAAAAAAAAACTATCGTCTAGATTCATGTTAGTTAGGTATTAGACGATTTAAAGTAATTCAATACAAAGTATGGTGATGTCGCTTATCAGCGGGTTTTGACTTTCGATAGTTCAGCGGGGTTACACAGAGAGGAAAAATGGAACAGTTTAGGGAAGAGCGCGCACTAACCTTTATCTGGAGTCCGAGAGATGGCGTTACCATATGGGTAGGAATGGGCTGAGTGATGTTTTTTTTTTATTATTTTAGTACTATACTAATAGTTTATTTTATAATTTTACAATGGACTTCCGCAAAGAATAGAGAGGCAAAATAGACGATCATCATAGTAATCGACTATTTTATAATTTCCTAACGCATAGTCACCTCACACTTACACGTGGCACCGAGTTAGCTTTGCATTTGCTGACACTATCTCTTCAATCGACTAAATCAATACCAGCCATTGCACATACACAAATGTATAATCAGGTTATTTCCTTAACTAGCAAAATACGCGAGACTTCGTCCGCGTTTTTATACAGAATGAGCTCCCGTACCAAGTCGGAAAATGCATATATTATCTATGTAATGGTGTTCCTTTTACTCGTTTAGGTACGATACTTTTTAAATCATTGAAATCGTTCCATTGGTTGCGAAGATATTACACATTTTGTACCAGTCAACCGCGGGGCGGCCGAATAGCTCATGTGACGTCACGATATCTTTTCCGCTCGCGGGCGCGCTCTACGCAATTCATTTATTAGAGTTCACTCGATCTGCGCGGGTCGTGTTGTGGTTTTTACGTGAATATACCGAACTATAAGTACTGTATAGTACCGAAGTGTACTAATACTTCAGTTAGTACACCTAAAAAACTATTTTTCAATGTGCCAAAGGTCCCGAAAGTGCGCAAAAAATGGTGCACTATCATGAAGAGGGATGACAAAATTCCGCTTTCGTGCCAAACTTCAAGATTTTGTTGCGAGGATCATTTTGATGTAAGTAGGTAGGTACCTCCATAATATACCAACTACATCAAAATGATCCTCAATCATTACTCGTGTGGTAAACAGGTGCGTAGGTAGCTTAGTAAAGCTTGTTTACGAATGTTAAAGAAAAATACAGGGTCGTACCTACTAGGTATATTTCAATGAGTAAGTAAATGATAAAAAATGTAAGTAGTGAAGTTTCTAATAACCCTTCCTCGGTAGTCGGGTTAAAACCAGGGTCGTACTCAGGTCTAACTACAGTAAAATGTGCCGTTCCCGGTAATATTCCCCAATGCGGAAATATCCCACAAGTTTCCCGGGATATCGGGGATCATTTTGAGATTATAGAGGAATATTTCCGTCTTGGGGAATATATATCTATCTCATCATCATCATCATCAGCCTGTAGAAGTCCACTGCTGGACATAGGCCTCCCCCACACGTTTCCAGGAAGACCGATTCTGAGCCCTTTTCATCCATCGACTTCCCGCGGTCCTAACAATGTCGTCAGTCCATCGGGTAGGAGGACGTCCTACGCCTCGCCTTCCGGTTCGTGGTCGCCATTCGAGAACCTTTATTCCCCAACGGTTGTCGGTTCTACGAGCTTTATGGCCTGCCCACTGCCACTTTAACTTGCTGATTCTGAGAGCTGTCGGTGACCTTGGTTCTTCTACGGATTTCCTCATTTCTGATTCTACCTCGCAGTGAAACTCCCAGCATCGCTCTCTCCATAGCTCGTTGTGCGACTTTAAGCTTATGTATGAGACCAATAGTTAGCGACCACGTCTCAGTGCCATAAGTCATCACTGGTAACACACACTGATTATAGACTTTCGTCTTGAGGCTTTGCGGTAACTGTGACGAGAAGATGTGCCGTAATTTCCCGAACGCTGCCCATCCGAGTTGGATTCGTCGGCTGACCTCCAACATATACCGGTACGGGTGCGACATGAGCATTTTACATAAGTTTCGTCTTACTCATGTTCATTTTAAGACCCACCTGTTGGGAGACAATATTGAGGTCTCTAAGCATTGTTTCTAGATCTTCCAGCGATTCCGCCATTATGACTATATCGTCGGCAAATCGAAGGTGACTTAAGTGTTCGCCATTAATATTGATGCCATACCTATTCCAGGACACGAGCTTGAAAATATCCTCCAGTGCAGACGTGAACAGTTTCGGAGAAATTACATCTCCCTGTCTCACTCCTTTTTGCAACTGGATAGGATTTGTACTCTGGTCCTGGAGTCGGATAGTCATGGTGGCATTACTATATAGGCCTTTCAACACTTCGATGTACCGATAGTCAATTTGACACCGCTGGAGTGACCGTAACACTGCCCAGGTTTCGACTGAATCGAAGGCTTTTTCATAGTCCACAAACGCTAAACAAAGTGGCTGGTTATACTCTTCGGTCTTCTGTATAACCTGCCGGAGCGTATGAATGTGGTCTATGGTACTGAAGCTTTTTCGGGACCCGGCTTGTTCGGGAGGCTGGAAGTCGTCTAGCCTACGAGCGAGACGATTAGTAACTACTCTCCTTCAAAAGGGTGTTATCACCTTTCTTAAAGAACAGTACCACCACACTCCTGCTCCATGCCTTTGGCGTCGTACCCTCGAGGATGAGGATATCTATCTATACATGTAATAAAACTGTAGCCAAAGTGAATGAAAAAGAAGTACTTACCTATGTAAATCTAAGCGCGAACGAAGTTGCGGGCAAAAGTGATATATAATAAAAAAGAAAAAATATATACCTGAATTTATTATATTTTTAGGTGGAAGCTGATAATAATAATAATAATGCTGAATAATCCACACAGCATCATCTAGCCCCAAGCTAAGCAGAGCTTGTGTTATGGGTACTAGATGACTGATATACTTAATACAATACATTACATGCATACATATTTTTTATTATACATAGAAAACACCCAGAACACCCGGAATAAATATTAGCAGATCGTACAAACATTTATCCCAAGGCGGGAATCGAACCCGCAACCTCCGCGTCGCAGGCGGACATTCGCCAGCCGCGCCACATCGGTCGTCATATGGAGAACTACGTCAAGTATAGGCTTGTGGGAGGAATGCTTAGATTGAAGAAGGAAGTATTGCATTCCTGTATTGTATTCCTGACCTTGATTATTTATTGTATAATTTTTAAATAAATCTGGGTATAACCTACGACAAAATATAATTTAAATTCTTAGGGCTTATTTTAAACTTCACATACCTAACGCTTTCGTTTATTCATAGCTCTAAATTACGTGTCCAAAGAACTTAGGTACATTCCTGTCAAATTAAGTATTTAAGTCTAATTTTATTTATTTTATACCTACATAATATTTTTCTTTAAACCTTTAAGTTTCTACATACTTATCTACATACCAATGTTGAAAATAACAGCGTAGGTAGTTACAACAACAAACACAACTTCCCTGGCTGACTAACCTAAAACTTTTAGGTATTTTATAGGCTAGTCCAAGTATGTGTACCTACCTACATATTATCCTGTTATTCTGATTAGGTTGATAATGAGATTTGTTTACCTCTGAAGTTTCCAACCATGAATTTCAGCGCTTGTGTAATTTAAATGATTACTAAGATAATCAAATACCATGAAGGTATCAACTTTAGGTAGATTATCGGATTGCGCTTGCTCAAAACCGATATCTACCTTATTTCTAATACTCATTTGTTATATTAAAATAACAACCTTCTAATAAAAACCTAATCAAATCACTTGGTGACGTTACGCTCCGTGTCGGACGAGTATCGCGAACAGAAACGCGGGGCGCGCAGTGGTTTGGCGGCTAGCGCTGGGCCATTGTGACGTCATCGCTTCCGTTCGCGCGGTCAGTGAATCTCGTTCGGTATTTTGCCCATAACTTAGTCAGTTTTGGCCGTAGAAAAAAAAATTTTGCATTTTATGTTTTAGTTTCTCAAGGCGTATAAAACTGCATTCATAGAAAAAACTGTGACGGGTCCCCATTCAACCCCCGTTAAGTTTAGGGGTTGAACTACCGTTTTAATAATAATAATAATAGTGCTGGACAATCCACACAGCATCATCTAGCCCCAAGCTAAGCAGAGCTTGTGTTATGGGTACTAGATGACTGATATACTTAATGTAATACATTACATACATAGATATTTTTTTATAGATACATAGAAAATATCCAGAACACCCGGAATAAATATTTGCAGATCATACAAACATTTATCCCAAGGCAGGAATCGAACCCGCAACCTCCTGCATCGCAGGCGGACATTCGCCCGCCGCGCCACATCGGTCGTCATTATAGATAAATGACCCTTCGTGCGCGAGTCCGTAACGCACTTGGCCGGTTTTTTTTAATTAGTATTTGCTGTGGCAAGATGTTTAGTCAAAGAGTTTAGTACCTACCAGTGATAGTCAGAGTTCTGGCTTCAAAGCCACGCTGAATAATATCGCGATTGAAGGTACTTACAGCAAAATTATGCAGCTTATTGGAAATCAAGGTAAAAATTTTACTACGCTCAGAGACAAAGACGCAATTCTATCGAGAATAATTTTCCATACTGAATCAGGGTGCTAGAAAATGCACTTTGTGAAACACAGTTCAATTATGTTTAAGAAATTCTTGGTGTTTTCAGACTGTACAGTTCACATAAAAATAAAGCATTTAACCTGCACATTTTGGATCCAACACCCAGTTAGACTCTAAATAACTGTAGGTACATAACTAAGGGTTACCTCGTAGTACATGTTGGCTGTCTTGATTTATACAGGGTGTCCGGTAATTAACGGCCTCTATTCCCAGAAGGCCGCGCTTTTGTGATTTTTAAAAGCATCTGAGACATAGAAAATAGTGTTTAAAATTTTGAAAAAAATATATTTAATACTTAAGGATCTGGTCTAGTCAAATTCGTATTCGGTTACAAGATCTGATGAACTTCACTCGATAAAAAAAAATCCCAAAGTTACCCCATTTTCAAATGTTTTTTTAACATGAAAACTAAACTACTGATATTTTGAATTTTTTTTTTGTACTGATTTAAAGACACAAAATATATCTAAACAAATTCGTAGATTTTGACTTGTTAAAATTATTTTCATAATCACTATGTTTAAATAACCACAAAATGCACAAGCCCGGCGGCGATCAGTCGCGCGCTGGCGCTTACAGACGACGGACCTGTGTCAATTTTTTCCGCGGCGAATTTAGTGCACCAATCAATAAGTTTTTGACGAATTTATATAATTATTGCAAGTTTCATAATGGGCAATAAACAACGCCAGCGAAAAAAGTCGTTTACAGGCATAAAAATAATAAATTAAAAGAATGCACTATAAAAATATAAGAAAGTAAGTAAATATGATATGATCTGTTGCGGTCATAGTGCCATAGTATAAGAATACTAGTAGGTATAACTAATGAATATCGCTGTCCGATTTTTATATTTTGTCTATATCCTACCTCTGCGTACCATGTGCTGCATTGACTATTTGCACTATAAATAAAAAATATAATTGGTGTTTACATCATGCATGAGTTCAAAAACGTATATAAACAACAACTGACGACCGATGTGGCGCGGCGGGCGAGTGTCCGCCTGCGACGCAGGAGGTTGCGGGTTCGATTCCCGCCTTGGGATAAATGTTTGTACGATCTGCAAATATTTATTCCGGGTGTTCTGGGTATTTTCTATGTATAATAAAAAATATCTATGTATGTAATGTATTGTGTTAAGTATATCAGTCATCTAGTACCCATAACACAAGCTCTGCTTAGCTTGGGGCTAGATGATGCTGTGTGGACTGTCCAGCATTATTATTATTATTATTATTATTGACCGAGCGAGCGAAGCGAGCGAAGTGTCCAGTTTCCAGATAGGGCAAAAATGCTTTTGCCCGGTTGTCTGTTTTCGCCTAGAGGTCGCAGTTTTCCACCGATTTTGACAAAAATTGGCACACATATTCCTTGAGCTAAAGGAATTTTTTTGTCGATTGCGATTTTTGATTGGATGTAAAAAGAGGGGGAAAAGGAGGGAAGTTTACTGTAGCGTTATTTATCGACAGATTTTAATTAAATTTGAGAGATACAATAAAAGGTACAAAAAATTGACATGGGTATCTTTTTTGACTAATTTGGGGTTGCTGATTACGAATATCTGGTCAGATTTGAAATTCAAAATGGCGGGTGCAAATGATGGTACAAAAAAAAGATACCCATGTCAATTTTTTGTACTATCATTGCTCCCGCCATTTTGAATTTCAAATCTGACCAAATATTCGTAATCAGCACCCCCAAATTAGTGGAAAACGACACCCATGTCAGTTTTTTGTATCATGATTTGTATCCGCCATTTTGAATTTCAAATCTGACCAGATATTCGTAATCAGCACCCCCAAATTAGTGGAAAACGACACCCATGTCAGTTTTTTGTATCATGATTTGTATCCGCCATTTTGAATTTCAAATTTGACCAGATATTCGTAATCAGCACCCCCAAATCAGTAGAAAACGACACCCATGTCAGTTTTTTGTATCATGATTTGTATCCGCCATTTTGAATTTCAAATCTGACCAGATATTCGTAATCAGCACCCCCAAATTAGTCGAAAAAGATACCCATGTCAATTTTTTGTACCATCATTTGCACCCGCCATTTTGAATTTCAAATCTGACCAGATATTCGTAATCAGCAACCCCAAATTAGTCAAAAAAGAGACCCATGTCAATTTTTCGTACCATCATTGCTCCCGCCATTTTGAATTTCAAATCTGACCAAATAATCGTAATCAGCACCCTCAAATCAGTAGAAAACGACACCCATGTCAGTTTTTTGTATCATGTTGCTATACCCTATGCAGGGTCCATGTGATACCTATTACTTACACATAAGACCAATGTTTGTATCTTAAACTAAACCATGTGAAAGCAATAAATATATTGAGTATTGAGTATTGATTTGTATCCGCCATTTTGAATTTCAAATTTGACCAGATATTCGTAATCAGCACCCCCAAATTAGTCGAAAACGACACCCATATCAGTTTTAGTACTATGATCTGTACCCGCCATTTTGAATTGAAAACCTGACCACATATTCGTATTTAGCCCCAAACTAAGCATAGGTTGTACTATAGAAACCAGATGACTGCTAGAATACTTGTATACCTATGTATTTTTTTGTAAATACAACATAACATCCAGACACAGAACAAACATCTAGGTACGTTTATCACACAAATGTTTGTGCACGGTGGGGGTCCAACCCACCACTTACAGCGCAGAAAGCTACTACGAACTGAGGTATGACGGCTGTCCTAACGGATGTATGTCTACTGTGCCTGGGGATTACAGTCGACAGTCCTTTTGATATGTACCTCATAATAATAAAGTTATTACTATGGTTCGTAATGAAATGTTTTCCCATAATTATCCGAAACTTATTATGTTGGCAATACATGTTCAATCCTCCAAAGTTAGTTTTTTAAGCCGAACTTATTATGAAAACACGGAGAAGAGCGGCAATAACCCACGACCCGCGATTGCCGCGAGCTGGCAACGTCGCGAAACTCACACATATAGAATCGTAGTCGTAAGTGACGACACTATCTGTGTCCACATAAACACTGACAGACATGAACTAAAATTTCGATGCTAGTTTTGCTATTACTCTTCTGTTTTCTTTAATAAAATATAATTTCACGCAAATGAGAACCACTAAAAACACCAACAATATTGATAACAATGTGAAATTATACTACCTTAGCCTACAATTGGTAAAATACATTTGTATGGAAATCGAACCACCTTAATACTAAAAATATTTCAATTTATAAAATAATTAGAAAAAATCTTCTCCTGTAAAGTTGACTTTTTACAGTTATGCCCCTGTTTCTAAGATACGACGAAATAACCAAATAAAGAAGAATAGAGAATATTACAAACGTAGCTAGACTTTACTTTATTATAGGCAATAGCTGCACTTAACATCAGGTGGGCAACTTGCTTGTTCCGTCTTCATATTGTTTACAAAATTAATAATTTAAAAATATAGTGCTGGACAACCCACACAGCATCACCTAGCCCCAAGCTAAGCAGAGCTTGTGTTATGGGTATACTATTACACATAATATAATACATTACATAGATATATATATTTTATCATGCATAGAAAATACCCAGAACAGCCGGAGCAAATATTTACAGATCCTACAATCATTTGTCCCAAGGCGGGAATCGAATCCACAACCACAACCACATTCAGCGCTAAAAAACCGGCAAAATAATACCTTATTATGCTTAGAAAACGAAACTATTACTTTACTATAAACAAAGTTTGATCACAAAAGATGAATTTCTAAAGTCAAATAAAATGATCCTACTGCTAATTGCTATACTATGTCGCTGGCGGGGGCATACGAGTTCACTGCCGCTGCGTCCGCGCTACGTATTTCGCGTGCGGCCCGAGACAGCGCTAAATGCCTAAAGTTGCAGGAATACCAAGCCTTAATGGATAACCTCGCAGTTACTCGTGAAGGGCACCGCGGCCAATCAGGGAAAAAATCTAACTGCTGGGTTAATTTTTAAAAGCATACTATAGGAGGTCCCGTGTAAAAATGTCCATAAAAAAAATATTATTTATATTATCTCATAAACCGTGGTAGTTAAAATGTTCACAGATGATGTATTTCTGTTGCCGCTATAACAATAAATACAAAAAAACAGAATAAAATAAATAATTATGGGGGCTCTCATACAGCAAACGTTACTTTTTTGCCGATTTTATAATAGATAATGGTACGGAACCCTTCGTGCGCGAGTGCCACTTGCACTTGGCCGGTTTTTTTTACTAGACTCACACTTACACGTGGCAATTATTCGTCATTAAGATCATATTTCACAAAACATTAAGCTATCGATTGCAGTGTACTACTTCTACTTACTTAAGTTCGCGTACGAAGAGCGACATTAGCTATCTTGACCCAGTTGCGCCGGATAAGAAGCGGGCGCTTCGCATGCTAATGATCAAAACGGCTGAACTAAGGGAAATATTTATGGAGCCTCATAAAATATGGATGAGTCGTGTGTGAAGGCTCACCTTGCTAAGTCGTTCTGCTCAATAAAATTTTAATATCACTTATGTATGTCAATTTTACTCAAACTTTTCTTGAGGAAAACTATGGAAAATCGTGCGCTCACCCTGACGGAAAAAAGACAGAATAATAAAGTAATAATAATGCTGGACAATCCACACAGCATCATCTAGCCCCAAGATAAGCGAGCTTGTGTTATGGGTACTAGATGACTGATATATGATATACTTAATACATTACATAATACGGAATAAATATTTGCATATCGTACAAACATTTATCCCAAGGTGGGAATCGAGCCCGCAACCTTCTGCGTCGCAAGCGGACATTCGCCCGCCGCGCCACAGGTAAAACAAATGTTTTTGTGGGATTTTCCAAGGATTTAGCTGCTACCACAACTTCGTTCGTACATCGTTCATGGTGTCAGTTTAGGGAGGTAAGGAGTTCTGATTTCCCGTGGTGGGTTTTAATACTACGAGTAAATAATTCCTACCAGTTGCAGATTCTCTCTTGCAGGAGATCCCTTGCAGGCTTTAAGTGCACTTGTATTAAAATATAATATGTAACACAAAGAAAATCAAAAAGCAAACAAAATTCGAAGTTGACTTATGCAATCTGATATCATTCGAAAACCCCAGCGAAGTTTAAAAGTTTACAATAAAATCCGAAAAGTTCCAGGAGAAGTTGGTCAATAGTTTAAAAGTGGGTCAACCAAGCTAGGCCAAAAGTAATACAGTTTTAAAATCCAATTTACACCGTTCTTTGAAATTTCTAGAACCCAGCCGAAGCACCGTTCATTCATTTACTTTTGAAAAGATTCATTGATCATTCGGCTCTGACGGAAGACCCGTTGACTAGTAAAGACAACTATCTCCATGCTGAGTCAGGGACCGTTTTGCGATTATTGGCCCCTTTTAGTTTCTTAGTATTAAACCGTGTAACTTGTAGTAAAGTGTCTACAAATAAATATATTTTCTTTTGCAAACCAAAATATATCTCATTTCCTACTAATGTAAGAGATGGCTACAGCTAATAAAACATTCAAAGTCAAAGTCAAACTACATGAAATTTTAATCAGTGATATCGTAAAAATCATTTCGAAATGCCTTAAAGCCAGGTGGATCTAGGTGCCAATTTCTCGCCACCAAGCCTTCAACATATCAGAAACTTTTGGATGTTTATGTATGACAATGATAGAGGAGTAAGT
The DNA here is from genome assembly GCA_947095575.1 of Electrophaes corylata. Taxonomy (NCBI): domain Eukaryota; kingdom Metazoa; phylum Arthropoda; class Insecta; order Lepidoptera; family Geometridae; genus Electrophaes; species Electrophaes corylata. The sequence goes on along the minus strand of OX352724.1, from coordinate 3,837,885 downwards.
ATTAGTTATCATGGTAAGAGTATTAATTAATGCAATATAAACAGGTACAAAGGTATCAAACACAACTTCGTTACTGTGACACAAATAATTAATTACTTACCTACTGTAATACATTTCTCTAATCCTAATTTAGTGTAAGCCATAAAACATTTTAATACCACGCCTCCGCTTTACGTTATTACATTCAATCTCGTCTTGGGTTATCAAATAATTTAATTTTCCTTATAAACCGAGGCGTAACATAATCAAATACATCATAGAACATTCTGAAAATAAATTTCGTTGCTATTTTCAACCCTAATCCTTCCTAAAACAGTTTACCAGTGGCCCATATTTTTGTGTACCATTCACCTTTATCACCTTGTTAATTGAATGGATTAGGCGAATCGTTGTTTGTTCATCACATTCATTCAACAATGTCGGCTGTATATCTCGTTGAGCTATGGTCATTCGATTCGAAATTTATTGAATCATCGTTCCTACCTCTATTAGGTGTCTTGGAAATGTGATCTAAATGTATCTGACGTGCTTTTGTGTGGTTTTCATTTTGTTTTACTCGCAGTTGAAAGTAAACTACATTAACCATGCAATATCATCATCAATGGTCTGTAGAAGTCCGCTGTTGGACAGAGGCCTCCGCCACACATTTCAAGGAAACTCGATTTTGAGCCCTTTCCATCCTAACAGTAGCGTCTGTCCATCGGGTGAGAGGCTTAACTATGCGTCGTCCAATAATTATATTCGTATTTACTAGGTCTTCCTTGAAGTCATGAAGCCATTAGCTATTATTGTCCGCATTGCTTAACATGTTTTGGAAGGTTTCAGTCAATTGGGTTTTGCCCTTTGATCACTTCCTGGAAATCTATACCATTATTCGTCCCACTCAATTTTAAAAACTCCATTCAAAACCATGTTCTAAATAAGTGCATGATAAAAAAGTCCTGATGATGCATAAATCTTTACAATAAATGTGGACGTTTGAAAGTAGCGCCAGTGATTGAAAATATGAGGAGCAATAGGTTAGCGTGTTATGTACTCGTCATGCGAAAAGAAGGATATAAGAGTAGAGGTAGACGAAAGAAAAAGATGGATGGACTGTGTGAAAGATGATATGAGTCAGAAAGGAGTGACTCCTGAGATGACGGATGATAGAGGGAAATGGAAGGAAAAAAAACTGTTGTGGCGACGCCACATAGAGTGGGATAAGGTCAGGAAAATCATGGTGATGATGAAATGCAATGGCCTGTTTACTTATACTGCTCTCAAGTGACTTTTTGTCTACTCCATTTCAACTCACGATGATATCATGCAGGCTATGTTAGCAAAACTATCTTACTCCAAATCTACTGATCAGATTTCTGCCCAAATTGAGTTGCACCAACTGCCTTATTGGCATTTCGCTGACCCTTTATCGACCATGATTCAACACTTGAAAATATGTCACATTGTTCGATAAAAGGCACTGCTTGCGCTTGGTATTCATACAATAGATCGGGTGTACCACCATATTAGTGTTCAGTGGGTCGAGAATACTATTGTGCAAGTAGAGTGGTTGATTTACATTGCAAACGGAGCGGCGAAATTGTATGGAGCTTCGTGCGTCAGATATTGTTCTAAGTTGGTTTTACGTTGTGCAATATTTAGATTTATGTATCTAGTTGCAAAGGTTACTTTTGAACTTATGACACCTACTAGCGTGTACTTAACTTAGTATCCATTCATAAAAAGATTTGCGAAACGCGTGAGTTCGTCTTCGTGATGTTATTTTCATACAAACTTCCACTACTTTCAATTCAGGATGTACACCTCTACGCACTAAGACGAATATATCCTGAATTTCCTGAATTTATTCTGTATGACCAGTGGTTCAGGTTGCGCGTTGTATTTAAGTCAGTCAGTTAGGAAAAAGATTATTATAATTGGTATAGATATATTTAAATAGACGTATAAATCATGAGTGTAGTAAAATTTTCCCTATCGAATATTTTTTTTGTGAAAAATGACACAGTGCTTTCAATAACTCTTACTGGACATATTATACCTAAAGGTAAAGTTGATGAATATACATCAGCAGACATGATGGCTGATGATGATAATAAGTAAGTAACCTAAATATTACTAAACTGGCAATATACTTCAGCATTTGAATTAAGTATTTTAAAACAGAGATCTAGAGAAATATTTAAGTGGGTATGTTGGGAAATTATTCAGGTCGTGAATATTTCATATTATACTGCCGTGCCTTCTACCTGAATAAAACTCTATTGACTTCGACTTTTATCGTTGTTACTAGGACATTATTTCGCCTACGTAATACGGAAGCAAACCTACTTACCACCCCAATTTTATCAAGGATACCTTTAGTAGAAATTACATTGGCTTCATTGGGTTGATTATTTTGGTACTGTTGCCGGACTATTACTGTGCAGTAATGCTCGCACTGATTTGTCCTGATTTGACTGGGCTTCTGCTGTCTTTCGGCAATAACAGGCATATATAGACGTGAAGGTCTTACGTTTCAGAGGGATGGACATGTAAAGTCTAAATATTTGTTTCATGTCCAAAGACAAAATTAAATCTGACAAATATAGAATAATTTCCTAAGTATATGAGATAGTGGAACATTTACCTGTCTAAAAGATTAATGAACAGAAACCCCTGTTGAAAAGTGTGTTTCGTAAGTCGATGTACATTTATTTTGTACAGAGATTTCCGAGAAGACTGCTAACTGAACGTGGTCAATGTTCTACGAAGATATTAGGAAATATTCCGTGCTAAAGTCGAAAATAGACTACTCTGGATAACGACAAACGAAGTTTCGTATTGTCCTTTCGAGCTTATCAATCAATACTTTTTTTTTAATTCGTTTATATTGATTTTCTTCTTTCCTCTATGGCATCTGTCCGTCATTGGACCGTCAATTTTGTCAATGAGTAAAGGCGAGTCAGAAAAAACAAGTAAACTTGGCTGTCATTGGTTTTGAAGAAAAATATGGCGTTTCTCTTCAGATCAAATCAGGACATTTTTGCTTACACTTGTGCTAAGACCTCAAGTAATGTTGGATAAAATACTAGCGAAATTTGGCTGACTTGATTTCTTTTTCCGGTTCGCACTTATTAATTACCAATAATTTGTTTTGTTAGAAATACCTAACCGATCGGGCTCACAAAACGGCTGAAATAAATAATTATGCAAATCTGTAGATAGATCGATGGGGGCTGGGGAAGCGAACGTGACTGTATGATGGTCCAGGCGATGCCGTAAAATGAGGGTTGAAAGAGTAGTGCAAGAGATGACAGCAGTAATATGGTAATAATAATAATAATAATAATATAATAATAATAATATCTTTATTACAGACACGAGATCCATTGACATTGAATAGGTACACAAAAAGGTGCTAAAAACCTATACAAACTAAAATTATAAAATTAAAATTAATACCTACCTAATAATGTTAGGATGCCAGCCGCACCCACCGTCTGTACATGCATGTTTGAAGGAGCCTGTCTGCCAGACTCGCTATGATAGCATTTTTACACTTGCCAACCCTGGACATGAATTTAGCGATGCGATTTCTTTGGATGGCATTAAAAGAGTTAACTCGCGCCTCTAGATACATTCCGGAGGCGCTACAGTATAGTTCCAACCCCATGAGCTGCCTAAAGATATTATTATAAGCAACTCGTATACCATCATGCGCTTTCTTAGTATAGTTCGTCCAGAGTTGACAAGTGTAAAACGTCTGACAGAAAGACCTAAACAGAGTCAATTTTACATCAGGCGACGATTTATTAAACTTTCTAATAATCATATTCCCGACAACACATAAGGCTCGCCGTTGACGCTCAATATCGTCATCGTCCTTAAGAGTTGAAGTTACGATATGGCCAAGATACTTAAAACTACTCGCAACATTGACAGGCTGTCCGTTAAGCAAGATCTTAGGTACTGTCTCGGGGCCCTTTCCGGATCTAAATACTACCATTTCTGTCTTTTTAACATTGTAAATGAGATCGTGGTCTTTGGCATACTTTAATAAAATAGAAAACTATTTCAGATATTGTAGATCCTATCAGTTTTTGTTTTTTCCATTTATGCAAGATATAGTTATGGGCAAAACTGGATAATCAATGTAAAATATACAGGCTGTCCCAGAAGGCAAAGCCAAATATTATCAGAAAAAAAACTCCTTTTTTTCTCCAGGATTTTTTTTATCGCGCGATTGTGTTGTGCCGCCATGGCACAGGAATATGCCAACATGCATATGCATTTAGAAATACATAACTTAGTTTTTTATGCAACTATTACGCGTTGCCTTCTGAGGTATTTGTTTAAATAAATAAAATGAATAATTATTTGCAGACAATTTCACACCACGCCATCTAGTCCCAAACTGAGCAGATTGTTGTGGAAACCAGACAACTCTTTACTTGTTTTGTAAAGATACTTAAAATACAATATCTCAGATAGAGAACAAACATCAAATCATCAAACATCTATGTTCATCACACAAATGTTTATCCTCAGTGTTTTTTATCTCTCTTTCTTAGATAAAATATATGAAAAATCTACCACTGTCTCTCGCACTAGCAGAGAGGTTGACGTGTGAGTGGCCAAATTAATAGAATTAATTTTCAATATTCGCCGTTTGGGAGTGGCGGCCGTTCATGTCGCGTCGGATATATAAATGTATTTCGTGACTCTTATACAGGGTGGTTTTTGAGAAGGGCGGTGATGGAGAAGTACGAAACCACGCAAGTCAAAGAAAAGTCGTGAATGAAGTCGATCTATAAGATAACAATAACTACATATTTAGTTTTATTTTAAACCTTTTATTTCTGACGGGAATCGATACCTACGAATTATTTTCGATAAATTGAGGGCATAATTAGCAGGTTGGGTTAGGTTAGTGCCTTACCGACCGGGCCGCGTTCGTATTTGACCGGGAACCCGCAGTCATGTCAAGTGCTTATGCGACATCGAACGAATCGTCTGCTGAATGGTTTGAGGATGCATTAGCAGTATGGTGAATGAAGGAATATCAAAAGATTTTAAGTCGGTTTGCCACTAAGTTGGTAGTCGGTGGCCGGGTGCTTTATGCATTTTCCTATCGTATAAAAAAAGTAAGTGCCTTCCGATGCACTGAATTACTCTACATCTATCAACCTGAGCCATACAGATGTTAAGCCTCATGTGCTTGTAATTTAACTGGAACTCAGCATCGCCGGTGTCCCAACGCGTGGTAGACGAATTAGTGGCCATAAAGCGTACTTTTAATGTTATAAAATGTTATCAATGTTTTGATATGACTGAATAATAAATATTAGTAATAACAGGAATATTTGTCTCTAAAGTTTCTAGTTACTGCTTTGAAGTTAATTGTAATAAACTCCGTACAAACAGACAGGTAATTCTACCCTAAATAATATAGAGATTCCAAGGAAACCAAATTTGAATAAATTTAGCCCCAGGGTTGGTCTTTGAGCTAACTTTGCTTTATTGTTTGACTGGGATGGGTTTGTGTAGGAAATTATTACAAACTTTCGTACGTGTGAACATAAGCCTTTATATATATGCTTGTGAATTATACTCAAAATATCTTAAGTAGGTTTAGTTCAGCAAAATAGTTCATTGATTCAGGCGTGACTTTGTGGAAGTAAATTGTAAACATATAAAATCCTACTAATATTACAAACGCGAAAGTTTGTAAGTATGGATGGATGTTTGTTACTCTTTCACGCTCTAATCTGTAGACCTGGATTGGATTGGACCTGTAGATTTGTATGATGAGTATGTTAGTATAAGATTATAAACTGTACCAATTTGACATGCCAATGTTATGTAACTGTAACGCAATGGTTAAATAAATAAATATCTAAATATGAAATTTGGAATAAACATAGATTATAACTTGGATTAACATATAGGCTACTTTTTATCCCGAAAAAATAACGGGAACGAGAAAAAAACTGCCACGCGGGCGAAGCTGCGAGCGGCTGCTAGTAGACAGATAAGTTAACATATGGATTCTAAGTATTGTCCTATTACGTAATCACGCTTGCTGATTTTAATTAAGATATTAACTTTATTGCAGGTGCTGTAGGAGTTGCACGTATACGTTTACAAAAATTTTAACTAATAAGGATTGAAATGGCAGAATACTATATATTTATTCGTTTATTTTATACTCTTTAGTTACGGATTCCAGATTAATTAAAGATTTTAAAACATGAAATGTTGATGAACTTGCGTTGCTGGCTTTCCAATTGTTCACACTTTGCGCTATTGGTTAAAATGCCCCGTAAACAGTAAAACAACACAAGAAAAATAAAGCTAAATTGCTTACAAAGATGACAGAAAACGATTCAGTTATACTCGTCTGCTTTACTTCTTACGACAGTATCTGTCAACCTTGGGTAAGCACTAATATTTCAACATCGGCAAATTTTAAGTCTACCCACATCTATGAGAAACAATACGGAACTGGTAATTTCCATGCCTGCGATTTCAATTTCCTATTTTCCGGTTTCGCAGTGGGCACAGAAATATGTAGGTACATATTTTCTGTCTTGCTTTCACGTTATTAAGTTAGATTGGCACCACACATGAGCTTATTTACATTATTAATAAATTAGTAATACAAATAAAGCCGACTATCTATAACAAAAACTGAAAAAAAATCACGTGTGTTGTATGAGTCATGTAGTGACAATCATGTTTCAGAGGAACATTTATTGCTTAAGACATACACAATCGATATCTAAATAGAAATAGTATAACTTTTATTTTCCGAAACGTCCGAATTCGATTCCCGAGCTGGGTACAACTTTTTTTTATGTATAAATGCAGTTTTTCTTTTTACTAAAATCGATGACATGGTTCCTAAGAACAGATCTTTATATGTCTTATAGTTTCAGACTTTCCCATACTGACCGGTCTAAATGTTACACCCTATATATCAGTCAGTGGCAAGACAAAGATTCTTATAATGGTATAGATAGAAAAATAGTAAAGATTGAAAAGAATATTTCGTATTTTATTGACCAAATTTTATATAGTCTCATTTTGGGTCACAACATTTAATGAATACTTGGTACTTATAAACAAGTGCTTTTAAAAGCTGTTTAAAACATCACAGGCTATGTTTAGCGACGTTGTTTTGCAACTTTAAGCATGTAGTTTTATGTTTAAAGCAAGCGATTAAATTGTTGCCTTGTAGATATCGCTTGGAAGTTACACACTGGCGCCTGTCAAAGTGGTAACACGTGCATGTCTCGAAGATAAGAAACTGCATGTTGAAATGGTAGATGAATAACGGTACGAAAGCGGTAAAATAAGCTAACAAGAAAAAAGTACTGAGCATGGGACAAGTAGCAGATAAAAAGAGAAAACACTACATTAGCCACGAAAACCAGGTGAACAAACTGGTTTGGTAGTAAAACAATTTTTGGCATCAAATGCGATGATAATATTTAAAAAATTTGCAGAGATGTTATTATAACTAACTTGTTTTAGTATTATTTTTATATTTGTAAACAATTTCTTTTCAATTGTTTTTAGGATTTGGCTACAATCAGTTTTAATTATTGTTGGTGTTTAGGGTTCTGTACCCAAAGGGTAAAACGTTATTACTAAGACTCCGCTATCTGTCGGTCAAATTGATATTAATTTTGTACTACTAACTCGCTCGACCGTATTTGCTTGCAGTCTGTCATCTGTACCTACTTAGCTTATAAATAATGTATTACATTTTTACTGAAATAAGATAATGTATAACTAAATAAATAAAAGCGAAACGAAATCGCGAACCGGACAGCTACTTTTGTGCTAAGATTATTCAAAAGCTTTGCTATGTCAGTCAAAGTCAACAACAAGAGCGGACGATGGAAAAAACGTCTGTTTATTTAACGAACAAAAGCTCAATTGTAAATTGAGTGTTCGCGATTTGTAAGAGTCGGATATTTTTAACAGACTTCAAAAAAGAAAGTTCTATGTTGGACTGGATATTAACACTTTAAGGTACTAGAAGATCATTATCATCCAGATATGATTTGACACAGGTTGCGGTCAAACGACCGATGTGGTGCGCCGGGCGAATGACGCAGGAGGTTGCGGGTTCGATTCCCGCCTTGGGATAAATGTTTGTACGATCTGCAAATATTTATTCTGGGTGTTCTGGGTGTTTTCTATGCATAATAAAAAAATATCTATATATGTAATGTATTGCATTAAGTATATCAGTCATCTAGTGCCCATAACACAAGCTCTGCTTAGCTTGGGGCTAGATGATGCTGTGTGGACTGTCCAGCATTATTATTATTATCATCCAGGTATGGTTTGACACAGGTTGCGGTCAAACGACCGATGTGGTGCGGTGGGCGAATGACGCAGGAGGTTGCGGGTTTGATTCCTGCCTCGGGATAAATGTTTGTACGATCTACAAATATTTATTCCGGTAATTGCTTGCCGCGATCATAGCAATGTTGGTCCATCGGGGCGTCCTAATCTTCGTTGATTCGTGGTCATCATTCGAAAACTTTAATTCCTAATAGTAGCAGAGCTCTTTGTGAAGGGCTCGTCTGGGGAAGTACTACCACCATGCCTATTTCTGCCGCCAAGCAGCTTGATGCGTTCCGGTTTGAAGGGTGTCAGTCCTAATGATATTACAGGCACATGAGGCTAAACACCTTATGTCTCAAGTTGATGGGCGCTGAGCAGGGCACCGTAGAGCACGTTCCTAACGAGCGTAGCCTACAAGGCAATGCTTTGTTATAGGTGATGGTAACCACTTAACATCAGGTGGGCCATCTAATTGTTTGCAGCATGTCGTATAAAAAAAAAATGTTATAAAATCAAATTGCAACTACACATTTTTGTTTAAAAATCATCTTAAATTATACATTTCTTACACTAAAATTATTAATTTACTAAGATCCGCGGATTCGCGTTTTGAAGGTGCAGAATCCAGCAGATTAATAAAAGCAGCGGGATCCCGCGGGAATGCGTGATCCCGTTTTGCGGGATTGCAAATCCTACCATTTTAACATGCGTAAGCGTATACTTTGTTGCCTACGCACAAACCTACGCTTAAGTAATTTTAGTGAACAATACTACTCATTTAACGTAGAATTGGAGAATAAATAGGTTTGCAAGATATATAAAATTACAAGCAAAAATTTGGGGAAGTTCTTTGATGATCGTAAGAATTGGGTCGTATGAGAGAATATAACATTACCAATTAAATTTGTGTTTCACTAATATACTCACGAAAAATGTAACAAGAAAAAACACAACGCCTTCTAGCCCCAAACTAGGCAATGCTTGTAATATGGGAACCAGATAGCTAATATAATACTTAAATAATTTTAATATGTTAATCACACAAGTATTTGTTCTCGATGGGGATCGAACCCACCACCTACAGCGCAGAAGGAAGAAAAAAAAAAGTTTTTTTTTTAATTTTTCTCTTTGTTATCACGTAAAAAGCCACGATTACGGAAGCAATACATACTGATGCGATATTAATATTTCTCAAGAAGTATGGAATAGAATTCAGAAAGATAAAGATAAAGATATAGATAAAAATATTTTTATTCAAATTACATTAGATAATGGTACTTAAGGTTTAGGTTGGTATAAGTTGGTATAATTTATTTACAAACAATGGTACAGTACCGTTAGGTGACTCTGTTCCCCACACTAGGACTAAAAAGCCTGTATGGCGGGGTCACAGTGATTCGCCGCGGACATTCTTTTCCCACCTATATTTTTATTTGTACCTGCAGATTTTAGTTTAACAAAGTATAAAGTAAAAGTTAACGAAGCAAAAGTAATAAAGAAAAACTAGAAAAAAATATAAGTAAACAAAAATTAATAATTAGGTAAATATAGACGTGATTAAATGGCCAAAGTAGGTATATATGCGCGTGTGTGTGTGCTCGTATGGGGGGTGCGTGTATATTGTGTGTGCGTGAGAAGAGGGGGTGTGTGCGTGTGAGTAGCATGTAGATAGTAAACAAATTTATATAAATTGAATTGATGATAGGTTAGAAGACGAGGTACAGTATTATAAAATTATTCAATAGTGTCCAGTAGAAAGTACAAACAACGTCCATTTTTACAGTTATTAATCATGCAGTCCAAAATTAACGCAGACTGAAACCTTCTCCATTTTTAGAAAGCAAAGTTGAGACTCTCAATGAGTGTTGGCACATGAATATTGAAACCTACCTGGAACAAAGGAGCAACTCTCAGTTTTGTCGCAAACATTTCCATTGCAAAGGTAAAACGAGAAGGAAATGGCGAAATAAAAGAAAATACGCTTACATTTGAGACAAAATCCACTGATTGCTTAATAGAAGACAGAGAATTGAAATTGTTCATTAAATGTCCAAAGACTTTGATGTCGAAGCAATTTCTAAATTAAAGGACGATTTATAAATTTGAGCAAAACAGAAATTTACCAATATAAATAAATTAGCTGTATAGTATTATTTAACACGAAATAGAATGTACGGGAAAATTAAACCTTACCTTTTCAAACTTCCTCTAATGTAGGTACTCATTTTTAAGCCTTAGATTCCTGTAAATATTCCAATTTTCTAGTAAACAAAATAAATTTGTAGCGAGAATAAAACCAAACGTGGTCGTGATAGTTTATAACGTAAGTTATTTTACAACTGTTGAAGCAATAACTCTTCCACACTTACTATCACGCGATGGCAGAAAATAGGGTCACAGTTGCACTGATCATTACCTTTATGTACCTTTCCCAAATATTTTCTCTGGTCGCCAGCACGTGTGAGATACCTCGAAGAGCAAGAAATCCCTTATGACTCGTAAGTCGTAACCCTAAATCCTTATCAAAGAATCTATAAAGAACCCAATGAAACAGAAAGGAAAACAGCAAATAAGAACATAATATCCAAGAGAAAATTGTCTCGAGTACCCTTGGGATAGTCAAATGCAAAGGATTTCTAAAAGATTCCGTGAATAGGTAATATTTTATATGTTTGAGATAAAATGTGGGATTTTTTGGTACTTGAGTTGCTACATCTTTTATTGGCAACTAAAACATTAAAATGCTTATAGCGCAACAAAGATTGAATCACAAATTGCACGAGAAAACATAATTCCATTGCGTTATTTCTCCTCCCTGCAACTAATTGCCAATTAAGTCAGACAAGAGCTGTTGCTTTATTAATATCTCGTACTAGTTGTTACCCGCGGTTTCTTTTGCTCGTTATCCTGTGCTATCCTGTTGGTCACTGGCCATAACATCTGGCTTATTGATCGAGAGAGCGAGGCGATTGAACATCTCTGTGGGATCACTGTTAGCGAAAGCTCCTATTTGTTAGAGTTTCAATGATTTTGTTAGACTAGTTAATGTTTAAATTGTTTGAAATAAATAAATATTTGTGAAAATTTTTTACACAGCATCATATCCAAACTAAACATAGCTTGTACTATGTAACCAGATGACTGATAGAATACTTTACGTTTTTTTAAATACTCAGAATACAATATAACAGACACGATCATAAGTTATTTCATTCTTTTTTTATTTTTGTAATTTTACTTTTGACATTGAATGGATACCCTCTGATGATGAAAAAAAAACGTAGCGACTAGATCGATTAAGATTAAACTTGGAAATCGTGAAATGTTACTTTAAGCAGGAGAAGCAAAATATAATAATAAAAATGAGGATAAGGGTAAAGCTGCAACTGATGCACAGGATAAAAACTATTACACCAACGCAACAGAAATCTAGAATTTAATTAAAACTTTAAATAAAATTCCAGCTGTACACTGTAATTAAATTAAAACTACATTCGTACTTGTAGAACTAGGTCACATCATTCTCATCTCATCTTTTTGTGGAACCAACTGAAGCGTGGAACGTGAAGGGGTTTTCTTTTAATTATTCTAACTAGTTCTATTCTAGATTTTTAACTAGTGGGGTTTTTATAAAGTTGGCTTGGTATGTTTTCAGACCTTGATATAAAATTATCTCTAATTAATTAATTGACGATTCTTGCCTTGGAATAAATATTTGTACAATCTGCACATATGTATTCCGGGTGTTCTGGGTATTTATAATAAAAAATATAATAGAAAATGTATTGTATTAAGTATATCAGTCATCTAGTACCCATAACACAAGCTCTGCTTAGCTTGGGGCTAGATGATGCTGTGTGGATTGTTATCTCTTGAAACAAGAGATCTAAGGTGAGATCTCTATAAAGAACCGAGAGCATAACGTACCCTTTAGAGCATGGAAATGCTCACACCACAAAACATAAAAGGAATGGTAGAGACAATAGAATTACAAAAAGTCCCGGAAACACTCATGTTCTCAATAGCAACACAAACGGTAGAGAACAGAAAGATACTGAATACGCTCCGTTCCGCAGACATTGTTTGCTAGTATCAATTAATGCCAACACCGTTATACGACATCTTAAGTATGAGCACAATACAAATTTCTAACAGTAGAAAAACATGTTTGTATTATCAAAAACGAACAAGGTTAGGCATAGATTAGAGCCGGACCTTCCCTTAAAGGTTCCCGAATGGCGATTACGATCAGGAAGACAAAGCGTAGGTCGTCCTCCTACCCGGTGGACTGACAACATTGTTAGGATTGCGGAATATCGATGAATGTAAAGGTCTCAAAATTGTTCTTCCTAGAAATGTATTGGAGAGGCCTATGCTCAGCAGTGGACTTATACAAGTTGTTGATGATGAAGATAATGATACTCCGCGATGTTCTGTGCGGCAGACATTAGAAAATGTAAAGATAAAGATATTTATTTGCCAAAAAACATGTGTAAACTAACAGGTAACAAATAATTAAGGAGAAACAACATGTTTGACCAGTTACGGTATGCAAAAATAAGTAGAGATGGCATGCAACATAAATTAGGCAATTTGGTTTATATTTTAGGAGTAATACTAACAACACTTTTCTGCCTTAGTGCTGTTTTAACAGAATGTATTTGTAACCTTGTATTATCCCGTCTGTTTCGACTTACAGCGTCAGATAGCCGTGGAAACAGATGAGGGTTGTTTTTCACAAAAAGAGCGACTTTTATTATATAGAGGGACGGAAGTGTCAGAATTTTGTGCCTTAAAAACAGTGGTAAATTTTAATTTAGGTATGTTTTATTTTTTCTATGGGTAATTTTTCTTTTAAACATGGCTCTCATGTTACTTTTAATGTACGACCTGAGTTGCTGATCTAGGTTGGAGCAGTCCTTAAATCAACAACACCTACAGAAGCTTACTTTTAGACAGGACTATCTTCATTCTTGAGCATAAAATCATTTCAAAACGTTGACGATACAGAATATTCTCTCAAATGTTAGCCATCTTTATCTATACCGGTTTTACTGCATAGCCTCAGCTGTGGAGGACAAATGTTTAGAAACACTTGCATGGGCTATGAAGTTCTTGATTGCATCTTTTACGGACACTTCGCAAGCTGGTCAAGGGTATTAGACTAGGTTAGAAGCACTTTTCCAGAGTAAATTGGGCCTGAATAATGTTTGGAGAGATCGCGACTGTTATTATTCCTTTAGAAGGTTTTATTACAACAGACTCTTCCTCATTTACTAATTAATACTTTGTCCTTTCTACTTTTTGATAAATGCAAGCAAGCGGAATTGGAAAATACAACTTCACAACCGTTAGGGATTCTTCTTCCACGTCGCTCTGGATTTGAATACAACTTGAGAATTTGGAATCAGTGATTATTTTTGACTGGCCACAGCTCTACATGTTTTGGGTTCGATCCCTACCGAGGATAATCATTTGTATGTTTTTTTTATAAACTTGTTGATGGAACGAGCAGATTTCCCACCTGATGTTATGTTACCATATTTTATAACAAAGTAAAGCGCCACGCTCGTTAAAAACGTGCCCTGCACTGCTCAGACCCTATCAACCTGAGGCAGATGTAAAGCCTCATGTGCTTGTAATTTCACCGGCACCCACACCCTTTAGACCGAAATACAGCAAGCTGCTTGGCGGCAGAAACAGGTATGGTAGTAGTACTTCCCCGAACGAGCCCTTCACAAAGAGCTCTACTACTACATAAATACGTTTATATATGTATTCTATTGTATATCTATTTATTCTTGAAATATATCATGTTTTAATACAAATTACAAGCTCCCGATTTCTTTATCTTCATATCAATCATGTAAGTCGTGTAGGAAGTTAGATAATCTCTAGGTACTTAAGATATTTCAACATATCTAAAAGGCTTGAAGTTTGAACCCTTCATGATGCCATTCAAATGCAAACAGGCGTGTCTTAGTGTGCATATTATCAGCATTCTACATCCTTTACGACTATTTTTATTGCGCTCATGTTATTTGAAGCAAAGCGCTTTTATCTTAGTCTATCAAATACGTTTATGTACAGCAAGTATGTTTACTACGTGAAATCTTTTTTATGATCATCATTCTTAGACTGGCCTCAGGTCAGTTAGTAGTAGCTCTGCTCTTTGTACTGTAAGTTGTGGGTTCGATCCCCACTGAGGACAACCATTTGTGTGATGAACATAGAATTCTCTGTCGGTGTGTTATGTAGTATTCTAGGTATATACGTATTTAAAAACATTTTAATATTTACAAAGGTAGTGTTGGTGACAGCGTGGTTACCGTACGTCGATACCGTCAATACAATTAAAGAACTGTTTGTCTCTGAGCTACGGTGTTTTACTTGTAACCTATAAAACCCGATATTTTCCAGTACTAACATAAGCTTATTGAGGAAAACCAAGGATTTGACTTCTAAAGAAGATTGTCTAAAGACCAACCCTTTCATCACTAAAGCCTTTTACAGGCTTATGCAGGCTTATAGGCGAAATCACTCAAAAAAAATCACCTTTGTTGTATGAGAGCCCCCTTAAATAGGTATTTATTTTATTCTGTGTTTTAGTATTTGTTGTTATAGCAGTAACAGAAATACATCATTTCTGTTGCTGCCACCGGTGCTCTATATCACTGAATTGGCTTTAAATATTGTTTATTACGGAGTAAACAAACCCTGAAAAGTAATTAACAATTTCGTGTTTAGTAGACAAGGCCACTTCACATCTCAATTACAAAATGCAAATGCAGTAACAACCAATTTTAGAGTGAGTTTACAACACCTAAATTGGAAGTACTATTATACCTACATTATGTTAGTACACAACAGTAGCACTACATTTTACAGTATGTAGTCTGTAAAATGTAGGTAGGTATGTCATTGATGTTTTACTATTATAATATCATTGAGGCATGTGCAGAATATCACATTAGAATGTACCTCTGACATCCTCAAAGAATCTTAAGTCGGTACATCTCTTAGTACCAAGTAGTCAGAGTACAAGACTACCCTCATTAGACATCCTCAAACAATTATTATACACCGCAACCTCCTGCGTCGCAGGCTGACATTCGCCCGCCGCGCCATCGCCACATAGGTCGGTTACGTGGATAAAGTAGGAATAAGATCAAAAATGACCTAAAGATTAGAATCTAATCTAATTAGAGAGAACTTATTAATATTATAGTAAAAGTAAATTCGAGACATTCCGGACCTAACCAAACATACTAAAGTGATCAAATTAATAATCAGTACCTACTTAGAAGATTAATAATCAGTACCCACTTATAAGAGAAAAGGTCAACACACTAAAATAAGACAAAATTCTTTTCCCAACGACATTGCCAATTTTATAGGCCATAACAAGCGAATAGCTATCGTAAAAGCATTCAATAAAACACATATTGGTTTGAGTGAGGATGTACAGTTAGGCAGGTAAACTGGTATTGCAGGTTGTGGCGACGGCTGATGGAATGGATGCATCGGAATAGATCGAAGGACAGATGATTACCGATAATGTGGTTCTAGAATCTTCCATTTACTCTATGATTTGATCGCAGATGGAAATGAAAATATCTAGGCGTTCTATTCTCAATTTATTTTTTTTATTAAAAATCTTTATTGAAAGTGTGCCGGTAAGTTCAATTGAAATATGAAATTATAATCATAATCTTTTACTCATTGTTCATGTTGTAAAATAGGTCTTAAGGGGTAATGCAAATAGCGTTCAACGTGAGCCCCGGTGCGCTGGGGCATTACAATAGTATTAATTGTAAGTGTATATTTGTAACGTATCAAACAGTTTGATCAAATTTTCTATTTCAAATACCCATTGAGTCAATTGTACTCAAATCATTATAATATGTTCATGACTCCCAGTTACATATTTATGCCCAACAGAACAAGACATTTAAAAAATGTTGTAAGTTAAATTTGCCGTAATAAATCGACTACACGTGCGTAAAAAAAAATTAGAACTAGGTTGCCAACTATTGGTCTGATTCACAAGCTCAAAGTCACATAACGGGTTCAGATCAAACCATTACCACCATTCACCACGAACCAGAAAATGAAGCATAGGATGCCTTTCTACCCACTGTTAGGACTGCGGGAAGTCGGTGGAAGGAAAAGACTCAAAATAGTTCTTCTTGAGAACGTTTGAGGAGGCCTATGTCTAGCAGTGAACTTGTACAGGCTGTTTATGATGATGATGATAACAAAATTGATGAAACTCAAAAACCGTTAAATGAGTTAGAACTCTAAAATAGCGTAGAACTCAATACAATACCTACATTGGATAATAAAACTGCGGAAGACAGCTTTACGGGCGTTCCCGCTGAGAGCATCAATTTAATTACTCAAATGAAGATGTACAGTCTTATTTAATTTTACCTTTTCAATGTAGCAATTAGTACCGATCGTCTTATTTCTTAATGCTTTCGCAACTTTATTAGCATGGAAGGTAATAAAATGGAAGCTCAAATGTTTAAAATATCGCGAAGATGGCGTAATAAGAAACACAAGATTCGTGCTAGATTGAAATGTTGGATTTTAGACATTTTGGACAAATAAATGGAATAGATACGACAAAAAAATTCATGAATATTAACAGAGACACCTTCATTCTGACGTGAGTAAGCCTCAAAAGAGTCAATAGAGTCAAACAAGGTATTTATAGTCAACAAGGCGTAATGAAAAATTCCTGAAATGAAAAAAGCTGCTCCATGCGATGAAATATCATAGCTTTCATTGATAGAAATACCAGTGATATTAATCTTAAGAAATTGGCGTTCGTGCACGGTTTTGTACGAAATATATAAATTGCAGTACATTTACCTGGTTGTTTGGTAGTGCTCAGTTTTGCTAAAAAGAAGCACTTCAATGTAACAAAAACGTCGCAATAATACACTAAGAAATATCTTTAAAAATGTGCAATCAGAATTTCTCACCACGACCTAACTCATAGGAATCGTGGAAATAGTTTAAATTGAATGAAAATAGTCACGATCATTGAGACCCGTAAAAGTCACTATACACCACGCCATCTTGCTAAAAAGAAGCACTTCAATGTAACAAAAACGTCGCAATAATACACTAAGAAATATCTTTAAAAATGTGCAATCAGAATTTCTCACCACGACCTAACTCATAGAAATCGTGGAAATAGTTTAAATTGAATGAAAATAGTCACGATCATTGAGACCCGTAAAAGTCACTATACACAACGCCATCCGGCAAAATACATATTGGGATCAGATCACATGGTGCGAAACTGCAGTATTGTCCTTCCTACTATGCACATATAAATCTGCAGTGCCAATCCAGTACCCAGTGCACCCTTTAACACATCGTCTTCTCGGATATGCGAGATACCACAGCCATGTGTGTCATGCTTCGATCAACGAAGCTGTTATGCGAAGCGCTGTAAGTTTTTGAGATACGACGAGAATCGTAATATTTAAAAATTCAAGTGTTCCCATTACAGTTTCAACGACTTCGTAGTACAGGTAAGATTGAATATAAGCCAGTGAACCACTAGTGGTATATACTCCGCAGCAGGACCGACCAGGAGCCACACCGCCACCGTAAGCCTTGGTCCAGACATGCCTGGCTCTAATATGTCTGTGTCAGTGACATTACCTTTCAACCTTACCCTACAGCGCAGCGGTCAAAAGCGGTACTAGTTACTTGATTAAATTCAACCACAATCAAAACTTTATTCCATCCCTTATCTTAATTTCCTCGGCTATAATAGTTATAGAAGCTGTTCATAACTTTGACAATGTCTACTGAGTTTGGCATTCCAAGCATAGTTGCTTTGCGACAATAGCAAAATCTGAACGCTGACCACGCAATATAGCGCATTGCAATATAAAAGTTTGTCAGCTCGGGGCGAGGATGGGAAATAAAATGCTGCAAGATTTGTGGTTATTATTTGGTTCATGATCATATCTTCGTGTCTTTAGAGGTATTTTAACCCTGGCAAAGTCATGATATTGCAAAAACTAGTACGATAGCAGCATTCAGTAATTATTCAGCGTGTCTTACTGAACTCAGAGCTCTGATATGCATACTGGTTTAGAATTCCGAGACCTTCCATTTACGGTTTCGTTCATCCCCCCAAGGATTCACTTACTAAGCTCGAAGGAGACTTGTAAGTTGATTATTTTAAATTACTTCATTAGCGTAGAACCTTCTTTAAAAATGGGGTTTATAGGATGAAATAATTACATTATCTATTATATTTAAAAAGTAAAGCAGCTATAGAATCATGAACATGATGATTCCGTATTCAGTGAGCCTTACAGTTAGTTATTATTGATCACCGACACTTTTGGATACATCTGAAGACATTTCATTAATATCACAAAGGAGAACTACATGCCTAAATTGGGGTTAGAGCTTTTTTGATTGCTAACCGACAACAAAACAGTTAATTTTACAATTTGCACAGCTGTACTGATTACACAACATGATCAAAAACAAGAAACAATATCTTAATCAATCATACATTTCCCTTGAAAAACATTGCATTGAAAACTCGAACAAAAAATTTACATCCGGACCGAACGGAAAACAACACCCAAAGAAAGAACGACTTTCATGCCCAGTTTTTATATTCCAAGGTCATTTTAGTTGGGAGGTTAAAAATAAGATAAAAAATCAAATATTTTTGTAACCATTCAGTGTAATATAAACCGTACAAGGCTGATGACTTCATTCACGAGAATGTTCTAAGATTAAGGCATTTAACCCAAATCACTTTCCGTATCAGTTAAATAAAACGGCGGTCGAAAGTAATTACACGAAAAGGAAACCTCGTCTATTGTCACATTGGGACTAATTGCTGCAATTTGTCGTTTGGACCACATTAGAGGTGTGTGTTGACTAGATAGGCATCGGAGCATACGGCAGAATTGATTGCTTTATATTGAAACTGCGTCCATTTAGATTAGCAACGCAATCTTTAATATTTTCAAAGGTTTTAAGGCTGAATTGGAACGAAACGTTTTTAATTGCTACTTCCTGTTTTTATCATACTTATTCACATTAATAAGATAGTAACTAATCTTTATAAACCACGCAGGGGTTTTGTGGTTTTTGTACTCACACTCAATCAATCAATTGAGTATATCGCGATAAATCGAAAGTATATCGAGCATATAAAATTTGTATATGTCCTGTATTATGTCTCTGTGAGTATAAGAACTAAGAGTTATCTATCTAGTTTTCAAGCTCCTAAGCTTATTACACTGGCAATGACACCAGTCACCATCTCCGTGCACCAGTTTAGTGATAAATGAATTGTGTGTTGTCTACGATCTGATTCATACTATGCCGTATGCATTGACTTTACGTCTGTAATTTCGTTTTAACGCTTTCGATTTACCCACGGGTTATTCATTTTTAAGTTTCTTTTGGTAACTCAAAAAACTTATATATACTAAATAATCTCTATTCAATCACAATATTCACAATCAAGCTTATATCAACGATACTGGATCTTGTATCAACTGCGTAAAATAACAATTTGTTGCTATAACAAAGATAAATTTCACAGCTATTACTCAGACCACGCAGTACTCTCCAGAGAAATCAATCGAAACACGCTCTCCATGGGGGACGAAATATCATGAAGTATCGGGAGCGACATGACCTTCGGAAGTAGTATTATTTAATCTGTGCACACGACCGACCAAAAAAAAAAAAAGTAAAAGGATACCCCTCGACTAGCCTACGTGATAGTTACTCCACCCAATTACAACTACGTAGTCAACACCAACCACGTTTTTAGTAGTAGTAAAACTTAGTGAAGGCTCGTCCGGGGAAGTACTACCACCATGCCTATTTCTGCCGCCAAGCAGCTTGCTGTGTTCCGGTTTGAACGGTGTGGGTGCCGGCATCGCGAGATATGTTGCGCTTGACAAGAGTTACTTTTTCTATTGATCGACACTTTAGAAACTATAGATAAAATACCTATATCTATCTGTGGGTCTTTTATCTATAATTTTAAAATATCCATCAATAGAAAAAGTATCTTGTGTCAAGCGCGACACATCTTAGCTCGGCAGAAAGAACAATTTTGAGCTTTTTCCGTCCACCGGGTGCTAACGATCTTAGAAATGTCGTCGGTCTATCTCTATCAGGTTGAAGGGATTTGTCGTCGCCACTCAAAAATTAAACTTGTTCAAATTATAACTTCGCTTTCTCAAGATCAAAGAGAACGAAATCATTTAATTAACATGATCAGGATCCATTGTACTATAATCAGATTTGTTAAAGCAGATTGCGTTAAAAAGAGATAAAATATTTTTGTCTTCAGAGATGAGCTGAAGATGTGAAAATGTCGACTCCGAATAAAATATTATCTCTCATTGTGAGAGGAAAAATTGAATTTGTGTGATTTGGTTCCGAATCACTGCTTCAGGACAAATAGATTTTGAAATATCTTATTTTTGAAAATATGGGAATTTTACTAGGTATTGATATAACGAGATATATCAAGCGTCAAATTTTTCATTCCTCGATCTCTTCCTGGCCTATTTTTCTTCGTTCTTTTTGCCGACTATTCTGTGCGTTGTTTTATTTGTGAAAGCACTGGTGATGTAGTGGAAGCAACCCTGCCTTCTGGTCGCCTAAAGCCTACATTCAAACAAATCTTTTACAGAAAGCATTTTAAGCCTGCGTTTCGATCCCTACAAGAACAAACATTTGTATGATGAACATGGGTGTTTATTCTTTGTCTGGGTGTGATATATTGCTGCCTAACTCCTGATGCGTTCCCATAGTTACCTTTTACAACACGCCGGGACCACCACGGCAATTATTATTTTTCCTGTATTGGAATTGGAAGTCCTGGCGAATGCGGTATATAATCTCTGGCAAATCATTTGACCTTGGATGGGATTCGCCCACGATCGTGTATCTCCTTCCAACTAAACTAAACACATACCTATCCCCATGGATTCCATTGAATGAGTAAGGCCTTACGAAAAAAACGTGATTGCATAACAATGCATTGTCTAATGTTGGTGCAACCAGCAAGCACTAATTGCGAGTGTGCTGGTGTGCTGGTACCTTATCTACCAACCAGAACCAATAATACTAATGACTTAGCGAAAATTATTCTGAAAAATCGTGTCCGGGCCCACAGAGGTTTTTTTAAATGACGACCGCTGTGGCGCGGCGGGCGAATGTCCGCCTGCGACGCAGAGGTTGCGGGTTCGATTCCCGCCTTGGGATAAATGTTTGCACGATCTGCAAATATTTATTCCGGGTGTTCTGGGTATTTTCTATGTATAATAAAAAATATCTATGTATGTAATGTATTGTATTAAGTATATCAGTCATCTAGTACCCATAACACAAGCTCTGCTTAGCTTGGGGCTAGATGATACTGTGTGGATTGTCCAGCATTATTATTATTATTATTATAAATGATGGATCAAGCATTGTCTCGAAAGACACGTTCGTTAGTAACATGCCCCATGATGCACTGCTTTGCGTCTTGAAATATGCATTTTAGGCACATTTTTACCACATTTTACCGGCACCCACACCGTTCAATTCGAACACAGCAAGCTGCCAGACGGCAGAAATAGGTGTAGTGGTAGTATTTCCCTGGATGTGCCCTTCACTAAGAGCTCTACTACTACTAGAAAGGTAAGGAGTTTGTAAGTCGATGATACGAATCGATTGCATTATTTCTCGTGTGTTTGTGTGCTTGCTTGTTAGGATTGATCCAATTATTTCCCAAAAGGACGACTATTGTAGTAATACTTATTCCAAAATGTACCTAATGAAAATAAACAATTAAAATAATTTTTTTTGAGAATATTTTCCTATCCGAACTTACCTTAGCCAATAAGAAAAACAAAGATGGATGTGTAGTGTGCCACATGACAAATTGATTACCTGAAACAAATAATAAAACACATTAAGTATCAAAAAAAAAGAATCAGGGCAGTTAATCAGGGTATAAAAAAAATTACGTGAAACAATAAAATTTAGCGGCTTCGCAGGTTTTGTGGTTTTTTTTAAACTAGAAAACTCTAGGTATCGTATGTCCGGTAACCCATATAATTCTCATTCGTGGTCGTGGGTTTGAATCCAGTCGTGCACATATTATGTTTTCATTCGAATAAGTTAATGCCGGTGCTCTCAAACGGTGTCGGGAAAAGTCGTGAGGAACCCGCACCTACTAACATATTTGGACAACGATTTTCCTCACGAATTTTCGCATGTATTGACCATATAAGAAGCCGACCCTGTAGATAAGGCCGACTAAGCTATGAGGATGGAATAGGTAATAATAATAATAACGCTGGACAATCCACACAACATCATCTAGCCCCAAGCTAAGCAGAGCTTGTGTTATGGGTACTATATGACTGACATACTTAATACAATACATTATTTACATACATATTTTTTATTATACATAGAAAACATCCAGAACACCCGGAATAAATATTTGCATATCGTACAAACATTTACCCCAAGGCGGGAACCGAACCAGCGATCTCTTGCGCCGCAGGCGGACATTCGCCCGCCGCGCCACATCGGTCATCAAATTCGGTCGACGGTGCTAGGCAAGCCTACGTCATCTAAAATCCTGTTCGATACTACAACGTTCCGTAAATAGAGGAAAAAGTAACCTCTGACGCTGTATAAATCATTTACAGTATATGCAAAGGCCTTATCATCATTCAATCTTTATATTTAAGAGTTTTTTCGGTGCTTTTACATTTATTACATTACGTATCATCACAATCTCATTATCGTTGTTTTTACCAAACCTTTCCTCGAAAATAAATATATCAGGCAATCGAAAATAAAGATTGAATTCGACATTAGCATTTTGAGTAATTTTTTTAAAGCTCTTGGACTTCTGCTTTCAGACGCTTTCAGAAGCTAGCTTTTATTTATCATGTGGCTGTAGATACATAAATATTTGTGGACATTTTTACACTACATCATCTAGCCACAAACTAAGCATACTTACTAAGCTTACGAAGCTTGTACTATGGGAACCAGATGACTAATAGAATACTTATATTCGTTTTTATTTTGTAAATACATGCTAGGATATAATACAACACCTAAATAGAGCAGACACATCTGAATAAAGAAGAGTACTAGAAACTGAAGAACATTATAACTATAGTAGTTTAGTTATAGTAAGAAAGTCTTTCTGCCGTCAAGCAGCTTGCTGTGTTCCACTTTGATAGGTGTGGGTTCCGGTGAAATTATAAGCACAAGATGCCTGCGTTTGGTTAATTGACGCAGGGCAGAGCATCATTAGTCACATTCCTAAGGAACATGACTTGCGAAGCAGTGGTCCATCAAAACTTAATCGATCAGAAACTGGTATAAAAAAATACTAAGTACCCGGGAACCGAAGTCATAGTATAAAGTGAGTACCTCCTCCTACCTACATTATTACACTGCCAATTTTGAATGAATCCTCAAACCACTCGCGCTCCGAAGGTATGCACCACTGTCGGCGAATCGTTGCTAATTAGAACTCAATAACATCGACCAGCCGAGAACAAAACACGTTTTTAGATCCATTAGGAGCACGCGATTTAGTTCTCATAGTTTTTACTAAATTATATGATCGAGAAAATTGCATAATTTATATAAATTTTATGCCAGCAGACCTTGCAAGAACATACTTTTTTGCTGTAGCAATCCAAAAGTGATCAATTTACTGCATTTTGAGAAACTATTCTGTTCATCACACTAAAGATCTTCATCAGATCTTCACCATTTTTTATGAGACCAACTTAGTTACCTTTCAAATAAAATAAGTACTTACCCCTTATCAAAAATACAACGACGATACGATTCTATAGTCGTAACACTTGTATACCAAGTTCGTCCAGATCGATTTAATACAAATCTAGCAAATTCTACTTTCCTCTGTCAGTTTTTTGTCAGGTTGTGACAAAAAACTGACAGAGGAAAGTAAATTTTGCCAGACTTGAGACTGACAGACTTTGCGAGCAGAGACGTTTCGCTCGCTTCGCTTGGTTAGTCAAAAAGTTAAATAAAATAATATTCAAAAAACACACACCAAACTCCAATGACAAACTGAAGACTACTTCACACGACTGGTGGAGCAGACAAAAAAAGAAAATAATATGTCACATCCTGTGTTTAATGAGATATAAAAGTATGACTTCGAAGAACCATTGAACGACGCAATTTTCAGTATAGCAAGTATTATTTTAGCAGATACTTTTAAGATGAGACTCTTCAAAAACTCCTTAAACAAACACTTGCGAAGTTGCGAACATTTTATTTAAAACCATACACACTCTACTAACTAACGACAATGCAGATTTTTATGCACCGTAAAAAAACAAAATGGCCGATACGGATACAGAGAGACGTTCATTTCAGGGAGAGCATATGACGTGGCTATATGCTATGGGAACGGCTGGGTAACAAACAAAATGAAATCGAAAGAAAAAAGAAATAGCATCATGACTTTAATCCCTAGGCACCTAAAAAGCACCCAGGCGAGATTTTTCGAGGATATCTAATGGGGGTAGTCAGAGGTGTGTCCAGACATTAGATAGAAAACACTTTATTGCACACCACTATTATGAATTTACAACACACAAAAAATACAAAAATAACACA
Organism: Electrophaes corylata; assembly: GCA_947095575.1. Lineage (NCBI taxonomy): Eukaryota > Metazoa > Arthropoda > Insecta > Lepidoptera > Geometridae > Electrophaes > Electrophaes corylata. The sequence continues at coordinate 3,812,850 of OX352724.1, read as the reverse complement.
GTGGAATACAATGGGCGGTCTTAACGCTCAAAGCGATTTATCCAGACATTACATTTGGTTGCAAGCCCATCAGCCCATCATACGGGTAACAAACAAGCACTAACTAATAAATAATTAATGTAGTACTAACTACGCTATTCTAGTTTTGAACTTTAATTTCCTAAGCTAAGTTATAATAAATTCAGAATATATATCACAACTGATATATATTCTGAATTTATTATAACTATACCTACTGTATTTTGGATAGAAACGGGATATTTACCATGATTTTTGAGTTTGATTGTTTCCCGATATTTCGGCACAGTTGCATGCGCCATGATCACGGGTCGAACTGAAGTCTGTGGCAAGTGGGTCTAATGTTATTGGCAGACATAACGGTCTACCCTCTTCCGCACTCGTTTTTTGCAAACGACACTACTACCACTGGTATCATTCTCACTATTTACTCGAATTTGCTCTCGACACACCACACTAACCGTATCCGGACGCACCACCGGCACCACACTTTTATGTTGCTTCAGTTCGACCCGTGATCATGGCGCATGCAACTGTGCCGAAATATCGGGAAACAATCAAACTCAAAAATCATGGTAAATATCCCGTTTCTATCCAAAATATTGATCAAAACCATGATAGTTTAAAAAGTTATATACCTACTGTTCTTGATTGTTACAGTCGTGGGTTTATTCTTATTTTCCTATTGTGTATCTCTCTGTTTTCTGTTTTTTTCAATCCCACTCAGTGCATAACTTCAAGGATATAATGGACCACCTACCCTTGGAACATGCTGAAGATTTCGTTTATGGATGTCGTATTTTTCATGCTTGTCAATTTAGTGCATAATTTATGATCATTATTCTATTTTTTTCATTATTGTATGAATAACCTAACGCGCGCCCCACCACTGAAACATGCTGAAAATTTCATGCCGACAACATATTTATACATTTCCTCATTACGTATTTCATTGAGTTTAATAATTAGCTAATATTTATTATTCATTATGTTAAAACTGGCGAAACGCAAGGGACTTCGTTCGCGTGAAATATTTTTCATTCAAAATTCAACCCCCGCTGTACCCGTTTAGGGGTTGAATTGCGGAAATTCTTTTCTTAGTACACCTGCACGCACCCAAACCAACATACCCTGAAAATGTCAAGTTTGTACCAGTGGTTTAGGGTGTGCGTTGTCTATATGTCAGTTAGTCAGGACAAAGATTTTTATAATTGGTATTTATACCAATGCATATAGACAACGCACAGCCTAAACCATGGGTCGTGGAGCGGGGGTTGAAGTTTGTATGAAAATAGCTTTATGCCAACGAAGTTACGCGCGTTTCGCTAGTTGGTATAGATGAATACCTGAGTTGGCAGTTACCTGATTGACCGTGAACGTGATGACGAAAAGGGCCGTTGAAGTGGCAAAAGTATTGGTCGGGGAAAGTGTGAGTTGAATTTTGTCTTGACTCGAAAAGACTGGTATAGATGAGTTATGAGTTACTTAACCAGTTATGTATTGCACACCATGTTCAATGCTGCATACAGCTGAGGCAGGGACCTATTCAACCCCAAGCAACACAAGCCTTACTGCTAAGTAGGTTAACTAGGTTATTTGTAGTCAATGTGCTTTTTATTTTTTAATCTTTAGTTAGGTTAAGTAAACCTAGTGTTCTGCAGTGTACACGCCCGATATTCATGTTTGCAATTTGTGTGGTTTGGGGATGAATAAATATATTTTCTTTGTTTTTCTTTATTTCTTGTTCACTGTGGCATGCATGGACGTAGCGCATCGTCAGGATAGCAATCATCGTCGGCGTGCCTTTTACTTTGGCGGCTGCCTGTGCAACGAGTACGGGAGTTATTTAGAGCTCGTATGTTCAGACTCCTATTTGTTAATGAACGTGACGACAGAGTAGATAGATAGATAACTCTTTATTGTTAACCACACAGAAAAATAATAAAGGACATATACATAGCTTGGTTGAACAATAGGCGACCTTGTCGCTGAAAGCGATCTCTTCCAGGTAACCTTTGTACGGAAAGAATAAAGCTAAATGTAATTGACGGCGGTGTAGTTACTAACAAATGAAAAGAAGATAAATTTTAAACCTAGAACTATACTTACCTACCCTAATTTACTACCTGTTAGATACTTTGGTACCTAACACAAAAATGTAACCAATCATAAAAAAATTAATACTATGTAACAATAACTAATAATAATAATAACGAATACATGAATACATAAATAAATATATATACTAATAACATGAGAGCAGCATTGGCAATCTTTTTAACAGTTACATTGAGTTTAATTAGATTATAGGTGCAGTACGGGACACTTGGCTAGGCGGGATGACAGTAGATGGAGAAGAGCAGTGACCGAGTGGTGGCCACGCGAGGGACAAAGACCACCAGCCAGAAGGTCAGATGGCATTGTAAAGGCAGTGGGACCTCGATGGATTCGCTTGGCGCAGAACCGGAGAGAGTGGCGTGCTAAAGAGGAGGACTATACACAGCAGTGGGTGAATGTGGGCTGATTAGATAGATAGATTTGACGACCGATGTGGTGCGGCGGGCGAATATCCGCCTGCGACGCAGGAGGTTGCGGGTTCGATTCCCACCTTGGGATAAATGTTTGTACGATCTGCAAATATTTATTCCGAGTGTTCTGGCTATTTTCTATAAAAATAAAAAAAAATATCTATCCATGTAATGTATTGTATTAAGTCAATCAGTCATCTAGAACACATAACACAAGCTCTGCTTAGCTTGGGGCTAGATGATGCGGTGTGGATTGTCCAAAAATTATTATTATTATGTGTATGTATCGCATATGTAAGTATGTAATTACACTACCCAATAAATATGTCGATAGATCTCAAATGCACCGGCGGCAAAACGGAAACGACAAGTAGTAAATTCCTTTTACTAGCGGAAAGTGAATCACCGAAAACACGTACGTACGCGAAAATTTAAGCACTAGTAACAATCTTGGTAAAGTAGTGACGGAATGCATAGAATGTCCAAAGCATGGCTTCCGGCGGTGACCAGAAGACTGGTGAAGTCCGATAAATTGGCGCACGTTATGGGCAGGGCAGTGTACAACAAGCTCCCTGGCAACATTTAAGACACTCCGACCGTCTTACCCAGGGTAAATCCTTAATTCATGACGTATAATTTGTGAAAATTATCAATAAAATGTTTATATCTGTTTACATGGCGGTTGTGAATATCATTGACGGTCGAACCCAACCTCGACCACACACCCCAGTTGATCAATTAGCAACGATCGGGCAAGCCACGGCGAGCGCTTCCGTTATATTTATGGAATATCCGGTCATATGGTGAGATACAAAATGTGCAAAACAACTAACGCGTGAGACAGTGAACGCTTCTTTCTCGCGCACATCAAATAACTCGTATATTTCATTTTAGCTTTTCCTGTGTGAAAATTTCTTTGATGTAACTCTTTCAGATTGAATGTTTGATGTGGTTGTTCATTATAAAAGACTACCTACCTGAAATACAACTCACATCAAGATCTGCAGTTCAATGATTCAATCGAGACGATTGCCCTGCCCACATGCTTGCTGAATTATTTGAGACCAGTAATTTTAGGCTCCTGAACGGATATCAGAGATAATCAAAGCAATAATCGTACAAAAGCAGTTTTGATATTCTGTACGTTTCGTTTAATGACCCACTAAACTAAAATAGTAACATCCGATTGGCAAGTTCCGCGCAAGGTTGTGTGCGGTCAAAACAACGAATGTTGGCCGGCAGCCATTCATAGCTTTATCTCGAGTTTGTTGTTTCAGAGCCCATTCAGTTTCAGAGTGAAAGAGGATTTGATATGTTCCTTACCTTCACAGAAGGCGTAGCAATGTTGAACCTAATTTAGATACCGAATACTTCGGAGTTTCATTAGTTTTTTAGTATCAGCGTCAAGGTCACTGAAAACTTTTCTTTATAATAAGAGCTAATTCCTATCAACAAAGTGAATCTATGCCAATTATAAGAATCTTTGTCCTGACCTGACCAACTGACTGGGATATAAACAACGCACAGTCTAAACCACTGGTCGTAAAGACTTGAAATTTTCATAGTATGCTTGTCTTGGTGCGTAGAGGTGTACTAAGAATTCCCCAAATTCAACCTCTAAACGGGTAGCTACCCGCGGACGAAGTCGCGCGCGTTTCGCTAGTCATAAATAAAATTCCAGGTTACTACCTTTTCGTTTGGCTTGATGTGAATTTGGGTGATACACATTAGTCATGTAGGTAGGTACCCTTATACAATCTACCCTACCCACATCTGCCGTTAAAAAAATCCAGACAAGTTTCAATTGAGTGATTCACGTTCAGTCATAGCGGCTTTCCGAAGCGTATTAATTCATTCGTGGAAACTAAAATGGCGTCGAAAAAGGACGTAAACAATCAGCGTGTCTCCCACGCTACCGTCACTAGCTTTATCAATGGCGATATCCTGGGCACTTTCATAATAAAGCGTGGGTGATTCAGGCGAGAAAATGATTTTATTAGAGAAACTTACTTAGTAACCGAGAAGGTAAGATGATTTCAATGATTACAAAAGAAAGAGTGGTGGAAGACCACTAAACTGGAAGAATGGAGACGTTTGTCCAGCATAACTTAACAAAAGGGGGGTATTTACTAAAACTCCGCTGTCTGTCTGTCTGTCCGTCTATCACCAGGCTGTATCTCATGAACCGTGATAGTTAGAGAGTTGAAATTTTCACAGATAATGTATTTCAGTTGCCGGTATAACAACAAATACTAAAAAACAGAATAAAATAAATATTTCTGGGGGCTCCCACACAACAAACCAATTTTTTTTGCAGTTTTTACGTTGGTACGGAACCCTTCGTGCGTTTTATTTGTAGCAACTGTTAATTAATGATCTAATGAAAATTTGCAACAACAATCGTGTAATTTATGAATATCTTTAGAGTCAGTACTCTGAAAATATCTACCCTTTGAGAATAACGTTTACATTTGAAATATACGCAACAAATCCTCTGTGATATTGAGTACTGAATTTTATCGGCGCGTTTCTTTTGCCCTTCAATTCGTTATCATCATGCTATCCTACACGTCATACGCTTTCTATCTACTTTGTTATTAGGTTATTTTCTAATCACGCGTGGGTTGATGAAAACAGATCCTTTATTATGTTTTGGTTCCTGCGCCTAATATATGTATCGAAGTTTGGTGAGATAAACTAAGATAGCGTTATATCTGAAATTGAGATGCTACAGGTTGATTAGATTACTGTATCCGTTATGAGATAAACAGGGTATTTTCATATTTTTGCACATTTTTATATTATTTTGTATATTTTTGTACCTTTGTGTATTTGACGTATTCCTGTTTCGCACCAGTTCCGCACCACAAGCAAAATTTGTTCCGTTTCGCACCGCTATGTTTTTCGATTCCTGTTTCATACCACACGTAAGCAAAGTAACCTAAGTATGGAAAAAGTACGGTCAGACACACATTTTATACAGCGCCAGGGGCAACTTTTTCATCCCTATTTACGGGACACTGTTATGCCTGGAACAGGGTTTGTGGATGGAGTAGGCTTGTCCAATAACCTATACTATCCTCACAGATTAGATGAGATAAGATGGCTAGACAAATATATAAAAAACAGGTTAGCAGGTAAAGATGGTTCACACATGAATTTATTTAAAACTTGACATTAAAACCTATACATTAAAATTCATCGAATATTTGCATTTGAAACATCGTGATAACAACGTAAAAAATGTGCGCCTGTTTTAAAACTTGTTATTTTAAAAGTCTGCAAACAAATGTTTAAAAAAATCTTAAAAAGTACTTAAATTATTCAAAGCTATTATTTTTTTAATTATTCAGAGTGAGGTTTGTAGATAATTTTTTTTTTATGTAATGTAATGCTGATGGAACAAGCTCATGGCCCACCTGCTGTGGTTACCATTGCCTATAACAAAGCATTACATTACAGGTCACGACCGTGCCCTATAATGCACTGCACTGCGTCCATCAACTTGAGGCAAACAGGTGTTACGCCTCATGTGCCTGTAATTTCAATTCAGCGAAAAGTAAACAAGACGAACTTTTTAGTGGAAGTAAACTCATTCACGGAGCGAATGTAGAACAGGTAAATCTTCAAGTGGGAAAAACACTGATACTTCTGTAGGTCATTCAAGCTCACAGACCGCACAAATTGAACGTATACTAAAAAACACGTCACTGCATGGCTTATTGTCTAAATATATATAACTTAAAGGTGACTGACTGACTGATATAGTGATCTATCAACGCACAGCCCAAACCACTACTGGACGGATCGGGCTGAAATTTGGCATGCAGGTAGATGTTAAGACGTAGGCATCCGCTAAGAAAGGATTTTGATGAATTCTACCCCCAAGGGGATAAAATAGGGGATGAAAGTTTAACGGGAACGGGAAAAAATAACACGCAGGCGAAACTGCGAGCGGCCCGCTAGTTTTACCATAATCTTGTTTCAGACTTTTCAATACCTATTTTACTTTAAAGTTCGACTGTAACGTAGATCGAACTTCGGGGTAGATTGAAAACCAGCTCTGCGTAACAACGAACCTTACGCATAATCAGTGCTGAGACTACTCCTATTGTCAAACTTGCAATTTTTTTGTGATGTTTTTGTTTACATAATTATGTATCGTTTTCATGACAATAAACTTTTTTGTGTTTGTATTAAAAAGCAAATCGACTATGTTTCGCGTCAAAATACACTATAACATTGACAACCGTCACTGTCCAGTTCGTAGTAACCCTGCCTTCTGCCTGCCTTCTGGTGGTGGGTTCAATCCCCACCGAGAACAAACATATGTGTGATAAACATAGATGTTCGTACTGTATCTGGTGTTATTTGTATTCTAAGTATTTTACCAAAAAATAGTAAGTAACTATTCAGCAGCTGGTTCCCATAGCACAAGGTTTGGTTAGCCTAGAGGGCGCTGCATGAATGTTTGTCAATGACTTTTTATTTATCATTTCATTAAATTTACAGGTCAATATTTAAAATGAGTTACCACGTGACCTATCTATCTAATATCACTATCAATATTGAATCCAAATATCATTGAAGGTCATTGAGGTGAAACTTAATATAGGTTGTACTATAATTTAATCTCTGGGTATGATTACACTCTTTCGACTAAAACACCCCACGCTCGTATAAGTTTCATTCACTTCAATTTATGTGCAGCCTTGATCCAAAAACAATAAGTAGTCACGAAGTACCTAGTGCTGTTGTTTACAAGTGTTTACTTGGCCAAATCAAAACAGAATTCGACGAATTGATTCTTCCTGCGGGAAAAACAACTGACATTGGTATTTTTGTCGGTGTAAACAATAAAAACAATATTGAATTTGGTAACAAAACAAACAAACCTTAATATTTAGGTATTAAAAATAACAGTTTCGTTCAAAGTCATGATAACACAAGTAAATGACGACCGATGTGGCGCGGTGGGCGATTGTCCGTCTGCGACGCAGGAGGTTGCGGGTTCGATTCCCGCTTTGGGATAAATGTTTGTACGATCTGCAAATATTTATTCGGGGTGTTCTGGGTATTTTCTATGTATAATAAAAAATATCTATGCATGTAATATAGTATTGTATTAAATATATCATTCATCTAGTACCCATAACACAAGCTCTGCTTAGCTTGGGGCTAGATGATGCTGTGTGGATTGTCCAGCATTATTATTATTATTATAAATAAGATGAGCTTCCACTGAATATAAAATTAAATTTAAATAAATATACCTATGTCAGAAATTGTTGATAGATAAACCCTAAAAAATAATTTTGTGCGTAGGTAATAATAATGTAGAAATAAACTGTTATATTACTGACTGATCGATCTACAGACTATGAAATTTCGGACAATTATTTTTAGAGGGAAGCGGGATAGATTTTACTTAAATTATCAAGTTAAATGGTTCTAAATATTGATATCATAAACGTACGAAAATATCGAGTTCCGTTTCCGGAAAGACGGCAGGTATTTTGACGACCGATGTGGTGCGGCGGGCGAATGTCCGCCTGCGACGCGGAGGTTGCGGGTTCGATTCCCGCCTTGGGATAAATGTTTGTACGATCTGCAAATATTTATTCCGGGTGTTCTGGGTGTTTTCTATGTATAATAAAAAATATCTATGCATGTAATGTATTTATTAAGTATATCAGTCATCTAGTACCCATAACACAAGCTCTGCTTAGCTTGGGGCTAGATGACGCTGTGTGGATTGTCCAGCATTATTATATTATATATTATTATTCTACGAGAAACCTGTTCGTTTCTTCAATTTCCAAAATTCCTAAGGAAACGCTAGTAGAGGTTGTGAATTCCATTAGTATGTCACTTGGCCTTTGAGTGGGACGATGACTGTAAGCGCAACGACCACACACAATAGACGCTATAGTAATTCCTACTAGACGTACTACCGTAAGTTTTTTTATGAATGAGTGAACAATTGGGTTAATCCGAACCATATAACCGGCCGACGACCGATGTGGCGCGGCGGGCGAACGTCCGCCTGCGACGCAGGAGGTTGCGGGTTCGATTCCCGCCTTGGGATAAATGTTTGTACGATCTGCAAATATTTATTCCGGGTGTTCTGGGTATTTTCTATGTATAATAAAAAATATCTATGTATGTAGTGTATTGTATTAAGTATATCAGTCATCTGGTACCCATAACACAAGCTCTGCTTAGCTTGAGACTGGATGATGCTGTGTGGATTGGCCAGCATTATTATTATTATTATTATATAAAGCTTTTATTTTATAGATATAAATTGTTTGAATGTTGACTTTGATATGAAAGTTTTTAGACGCCTTTGGTTTGGGTTATCTACTGTTACTACCCAGACCAACGCACCATATAATATTATGGTATGTCTAATGTCACTAACAACAACCGCTTGGGAATAAAGGTTCTCAAATGACCGAACCGGAAGACGAAGTGTAGAACGTTTCCCCTGTCTGATGAACTGACGATATTGAAGATGATGGAAGATGATTGATGGAAAGGGCTCAGAATCGTACTTCCTGAAATGTATGACGGAGGCCTACGTTCAGCAGTGGACTTTTACAGGCTGATGATGATGAATGTTACCGATATTTTGCGGTAGGTAGCCATTCAATATTTGAAGAAGTGTCGTCGGCTGTCAGTGGCATCAGCAAAACGGTTATTTAAATTACCATCGTACCTACTCATCAACGATGACCTCTGCCACTAAGTCACGTGAAATTCATGAACTATCATCACTGATTGACCTTCAGCTCTCTTAGACTTCAGGCTCATATCCTATCAGCTAACCAGCCACCAAATGAACCCAGAGTTTATCGCTTATTACTTCTGTTCGCAGTTTCACTCGTGGTAAACAAAATAAAGCCTATTACAGATCACGAATTGTATCTAATTCGTTCAGTCGCTGTACGCTGCATAGAACATCATTTACACCAAATTTTGATTTGGTGTCGCACAACACATGAACAAAAACTTTGATGATAGATACCTAATTATGTAATATGACTGTGGAAGCCGTATTCAAATTTGTCCAGAATGTCCAAAATCAGATCCAATTGCAGATACCAAAATACAGTCAGAAGTGCAAAGCATACAAAATGAACCAAGACACAAGAGTTTGCATTCAATAAACATAGAGATATCGACACCTAGGACACACCCATTCGCAATGTAGGTATCAATGAAATCGCTCCCATTCATGCACGTCGCGCGCGCTCAATACAGCGAATGTGTCAAGGGCGTGAAGATACGATAGACGTTTGTCGTTTCCGAGTATTTATTTATATCTCGAGGTATGTGCCGCTGAAACTTGGAAATTTCGAGCTTGTTTTCTTAGAATATTTTTAAGAGACGATTGAAAGCAGCTTATTCTGAATTCATAATCATCCAAGTTTAGTCTACCTCCAGAAATCTCTAGACTCATTTAAAATCTAGTAAACACTGCACTATACTATTTTGATCTTAATGCTAAGTAAATACGTACTTATATACATATTTTTAAACAAACTATTAGTTTCATTGGGGAATAAGAGTGACGAATACCGTTATATACGAATACCCGATACTGACGAAATTGTTAGGATCACGGGATCTCGGTGAACGGAGAATGTATCAGTTAAATAGTATTTCCTGAAAATGTATGAAAGAGAGGAAGGGACTAAAAGTGAACTTCTTCAGGTCGATGATATTGTATACCATATTATTCATATTTAACTTGTTTGCTAAAAACAATCAAATCTCAACTGTATGTATACATACCGAATTACTATCCAAACAAAAGCGTTGAATAGTTATCTGAGGTGAATTAATGCTATAAAACCTTTACTATTTTCTCCCAGCTTCCCACTACTAACTTCCTAACAACTGTTACTTGATTAACCTAAATAAATAGCTCTCTAATAAAACAGTTGTTCGTCATAAACCCAGCTTAGAGACTTTCCACTACCATTTTAAATTGAAATACTATTAAAACGAACTTTACAATTTCGAATTCAACCTAATGATATCTTGGAAAGAAATCCGATAAATTATTGTGCACTTACGATCATGATAACTTTCAAATAACAGATGATACCAAAAAACTTTACTTTATAAGATGGAAAATATCTCGTAAACATAAGAAAAGGAACATGAAGCGAAACGAATTTAAGGTAGCCGTAGCGCTTAAAAAGTAACAGTAAAGTTCATTTACTTCTTTAACACTATTCTAGGAACAAGATTGTAGAAAGAAACAGTAGAAAGTTTAAATAGATTCAGAAATCGCTCAACAGAAATCCCCTGGCACATATCCAGTAAAATAACATGTGAAAGTTGCCACAATGAGAGCAAAAATAAATCCATTCAAGAACGAAGAGTATCAATCGGCGTCGAAGTTGGCAATACGACAGAATTTAACCGCAAGTGCGACCCAAGCACAATACAATTCCGAAACAGTATTTGTCATCCTTGAGGGATTCCTAAAATCTTAGTTATGGCATTGTAAATAGGGTTGATTTTATATCAAACGTTGAACACACAGACGAATTAATCAATGTAGACCATTTTACAACATAATAAGACAGCAATAAGGCATGTTTTGCTATGACAAACGATGAACAAAAAAGGTTCTACAGGCTTGAATAGTCTCTTACGGCAAAAGACGGAGTAAATAAGGTTGTTTTTGGCAAAGCATGCAGTGAACCATAAAGTGCAAATGAAGCGTATAGCTTTTTTACGAGAGGTCAAGTTCACAGCGACTGGATCAATTGGTTTATTGCTTAGCGGTAGTCGGAAATGATATTTTTTAACGTTGATATTTCAATATTAAAACTTGATAAACCACGAGTAGTTGACCAATGTGATCGAACAGCGGATCAGCTCCATAAGTACCATTACCCTGAAATGTCAGATTCACAACTTGGCATTTAGCTGATCACGACTCAGTCTGTTTTAGTGCGTTACAAACTAGTTTAATAAACTAAACGTTTAGAAAGGCAGTTTATGAACATTTGCGTTTTCGTGAGACCTTTTCTTTGGCTGTTTCAAAATACTGGCCACATTTGAATGATAATAGAGTTTCTAAGTATTTAGCAATTAGGAAGTTTAGGGACAAGATAGATGATTGAGGCTTATTTATTGTGGAATTCGATAGGGCTGACGGAGTAGAGACTAGGATAGGTGGTATTTGTGAAGAACTAAATTATGTACTAGTTGTTGCATATCGACAGCTGCGCTATAATAAAATTTAAACTAAATGGATGGGCAGAAACATTCAGCAATATTGATTAGGACAAATAAAATCATTTATATATACATCATAACATCCTTGGATCACTGCAACTTAACATATCGATTTAATTTTAAAAATAAAATCTTTGTACAAACCCAATCGAAATAGGCGACGTCTATTTTAGCCTAGGGATATTACTAAATAAGTAAATGTTTTCTGACTTAGAGCCGTTAAAACTAATAAGCAGACACACTTTAACATGAATCATTTGGTATGGATGTCTCAGAGCAGTCTTCCCGTAACTCTCTAGCATGTTATCTTCGTCATTGAAGAATATAACATGTAAGTATACGAGATAAGTAGCCGATGTAATAATTAAATAACAGTAACCCCGAACTCATCACGTTCTCTGAACAAAGCCCCGCTAAAGTTGAGCGAGCGTCGAAAGTTTGACAACGTCGAAGAACATTACGAGGTTCCAGAAGTTACAAAGCAAGTTTATAAATAACTAGCGGCCGCCCGCAGCTTCGCCCGCGTGGCAGTTTTTTCCCGTTCCCGTTATTTTTTCGGGATAAAAAGTATCCTATGTCCTTCTCCTGGCTCTAAACTACCTCCCTGCCAATTTTCAGCTAAATCGGTTCAGCCGTTCTTGAGTTATAAGTGAAGTAACTAACACGACTTTCTTTTATATATATAGAAGATAAAGACGTCACATTCACTGATGAAACTGAATCCACAAAACGATAGAATGTTGCAAAATAATTATAGTCAAGGCAACGTCTGAACGTACCTTCCAAAGAGGTTGGATCTTAATCCTAGTTGGTTTAGTAGCTATGTAGTAATCTCGGAAACCTCTTTGTTGATTTTGCTGCCTTGGTACAATATGTTGCTTTGGCCTAAGTAACCTAGAGATTTTTTTTTAAATAAAATCTGTAATACGAGTTTTACCTTATTATTAACTAGCGGCCGCCCTCAGCTTCGCCTGCGTAGCAGTTTTTTCCCGTTCCCGTTAAGCTTTCATCCCCTATTTTATCCCCTTGGGGATAGAATTAATCGTAATCCTTTCTTAGCGGATGCCTACGTCATAACATCTACCTGCATGCCAAATTTCAGCCCGATCCGTCCAGTGGTTTGGGCTGTGCGTTGATAGATCACTATGTCAGTCAGTCAGTCACCTTTGAGTTATATATATTTAGATGAGTGGGGTGACCTGCCAAATAGAAGATATCTGGAGTTACACCTACAGGATAACACTAGTTTAAGGATAATATAGAATAATTCTAATAGTGTACTAAGCAAGTTAAAACCAATATAAAACGTAACTGAAAATATTTCGTATGTTTTTATGTAGTATTCAGAAATCTAAAACCATGAACCCATTCTTTATGCCCAGGACAAATCGGTCCATTTGTTATATTCCTTACTTATTTAAAGCTGTGAAAATGAATGGGCACCACGCGATGATCTAGTAAGGCGCTGAAATTCCAAGATGAGGGAACCGGTAAGCGTGACCCATACTAGTAATTTTATAAGCTGTGGCAAAAGGGTGTTTTCATTGGCATTGGCTGAGACCAAGATTAGCAATTTCTTTGTAACTGTATTTCCACAATACCCCTGTTATTTCATTTTGATATAGAATTACTTCCGTTAAAATAGGGGGTCTGGTGATTGAATTTTTGATAGCTTTGTTGTAGTTATTAAATTACAAAATAATCTACTTTAGGCTGTTTTTATCTCAATTCAATTCTTGTAAGGCCTTTAAAGAGTGTTGCCAGCAATTTTGTAAGTGTCACGTTTGTAAGACCTCAATACGAAGAATGAACGAACCTTGCTGATGGAACAAGCAGATGGCCCACTAGATGTTAAGTGGTTACTTGTAATTATTATTATTATAAATCTCAAAATAAAATAAAAAATTTCAACCGTATATAAAATTGTGTAGACTAGTTCGAAGGAACGTTAGCAGTAAGAAATCCCAGACATAACTTACTCTAGCATTTACTTCATTTCCGCCAGTGAAGCCGGCGTGAAGAGCATCGTTAGCAGCATTGCTTATCGAATAGTTTCCACTGCAGTCTGACTGAGATAACATCATTAAATCTGCTGAAAGTTTTCAAAATAAATTGCTCGAATACCGTTGCTTTTTACCTATTTTAATAAATAAACATTGGCAGACATATCACACACCGCCATCTAGCCTCAAATATGAACTATGGGAATCAGATCACTGATAGAATTCTTCATTTTTTAAACCCTGGCAATTACCAGTAGTGTACCTGATAGTACACTCGACGTAACACTGATATAGTAACCTTGTTTTACATTGACAGGAAGTTTCAAATTAGATCGAAAGAGACAAAACACGCTTCTCGTTAAATGACATTCTTCTCTTCTCATGACATGTCCATAACATGCTAACCTATTGCTCCTCATCTTAGAATTATTACGGTAGTTAAAATATATAATTTTCAATCTTGAAACTGAAATTCACGTAAATCATTATTTTATCACGGCTTAAAACCGCAACCAGCCTTTGAGGGGTTCAACAAAACCACAACAGTCATCAATACTTTACGAGAGATTTTCCTTAGTACCTAATTTGTTTTAGAAGTTAACATCAAACGAAATTACGCAAAACGAGCTTCGCTGAGATAAATTTGGAAGGGTCTCAATGGTAGAACATGAACATGTTTTCAAAGTCGGTAAGGCCTTTTAGAATCTATAAGAGCTTGCACCACGAAGTCTGACTTTACAGACTCACCCTGACTTTGAAAAACATTTTGATCTGATACGGACCTTCCAATCGTTATATTCAATCAAACTGAACGAGTTTGACATCCTGTGATGTGACCAACACTGGTTGCAAGCACCCGTTAAACTGGATCCGTTGCGACCTTCTGGTGCACAGAACCAGGCTAAATCCGGTATCCATGAAAGTACTTCGAAACACGAATTCGCTTTTGATGTAGAGGATCAAATTAAATAATTATCCGACACCCGCTGGAGTATAGTCTGTGGGTGGAAAAGGCTCCAAATCCTTCCTGGAAATGTGAAATGAACATTCTTTATGTATGTATGGAAATGGCCTAAACCTCGTAGAACCGACAACCGCTGGGGAATACAGGTTCTCGACTGGTGACTACTAACTGGAAGACAAAGCGTAAGACGTTTAGACCCGATGGACAGGAAGATGATCGATGGAAATGGGCTCAAAAATCCTCCAAATTTTGCCTGGAAACGTATAGGGATGGTCTATGTCCGGCAGTGGACTTCTACAGGCTGTTGATGACGATGTACTATCTCCCCGTCTCCAGTAGCAGGAAACTATGATATTTAGATTCTAATTCTCTATCTAAGGCTATTTAATGGAAACTGCACGTAAAAGTTTTACTCGGCTGTTTGTTTAGAAATGGGACAAAAGGCTCACGACTTTAATCCTTAGACAAGGCAGATATCCCTTCAGATCTCTTGGTACCAATTGGCCGCTTTAAGATAAAGGTTAACATTGTACTTAGCAAATGATTACTCTGTCGACCAACTCTGTCGGACAGAACCCTTTGGGGTCAGGACTTTGCAAGCGTTGGTGGTTGTTGTTTGTTTTGCCAATAAAGGTAAATAAATGAGACAAGGAACTGTCAGTTCAGAATAAATTTTGCTTTCATTTGATTCCGAGTTATTAGGTGAGTTCTAGGAAATTTTCTCAACCAAGAAATTTTTGTTTGGAGAAATATTTACAATCACGCGGTTTCTGGTTATTTTATTACATTTGAGCCTGTAACATGTAAATTAAATTCTCAGAATCCAACAGAACACGAACAAAATCTTTTCTGGAATTAAAAAGTACGAAAACAAACCTTTTTAACCTAAAAATAACGAAAAAAAGTATGTAAAAGAGAAAAAAAATTGTGTATTCTGAGTATATTTTACAACACTAATCATACTTATAAATTCTAGCAAAAACTAGCGCAACTTTCGTGAATTTCGAGAATTACTTTCTTAGTACACCTTTTCGTACCAAGACGAACATACCCTGAAAATTCTAAGTCTCTACGACCAGTGATTTAGGCTGTGCGTTGTTTGGGTCAGTCAGGGCAAATATTCTTAAGTGTATAGATATAGATGCCTATATTCAGTACTAGACTTCTTGTGTCGCACAGTTGGTTTCTGGTTTAACCATTTTTCCTACAGGTAACATTATAGTAATAGTAATAATGCTGGACAATCCACACAGCATCATCTAGCTCCAAGCTAAGCAGAGCTTGTGTTACTAGACGACTGATATACTATATTACATACATAGATATTTTTTATTATACATAGAAAATACCCAGAACACTCGAAATAAATATTTGCAGATCGTAAAACATTTATCCCAAGGCGGGAATCGAACCCGCAACCTCCTGCGTCGCAGGCGGACACTCGCCCGCCGCGCCACATCAGTCGTCATTGGAGCATATACGTTGGCCAATATGTACAGCTGTAATACTGGCAGTACTTTTAAACTAACATATTCCATTCCATAAGGACCTGAGTAAATCGGCAAAATCAAGTTACTCGTGAAATGGGTAGCTAAATATAACTTTATATCGTCGTTATGTCAAAGGTCCCCAACCTTTGACATAACGACCCTGGTTATGTAATAAACAGCGATGTAGTATCGTACCGTAAGTTGTTATGTATACGAGCACTGAGCATGGACAGAACTGTTAGATAGAAGTGCTTTAATGAATATTTTATTAACAGATTCTTCACATCAGCATACACAAATCCTGAATATTGTAAGTATGTATGTTATATCATATTTTAGATTCTTAAAAACGTTTTTTTTACATACGTATGTAAACGAATTCCTTTATTAAAATATCTTTGTCCTGACTGACTACATATAGACAAAGCACAGCCTAAATCATTGGTCCTGGTGACTTGAAACTTTTAGAGTACTAAAGACAAATATAGTGAAATCCTGAATATTTTGTAAGTACCTATGTGTGTTATATATTACTAAGAATCTTTGTCCTGACTGACTGATTGGGATATAGACAACGCACAGCCTAAAATACTGGTTGAAGAGATTTGAAATTTTCAGGGTATATTCGTCTTGGTGCGTAGAGGTGTACTATGAAAACAATTCCCGAAATCAACCTCTAAACGTGTACAGCGGGGGTTGAAGTTTGTATGTAAATAATTTCACACGGACGAAGCCACGCGCGTTCGCTAATTAATACTAAAGTTTTTCACGTCCCGAGAGAAACTCGAAAACAATAGGAATTGTAGATAGCATAAAAGAAATGTGTGACAAAGAGACAAAAGCATTATCTGCTAACAAACAAAAAAAACCGGTAAGTACTTAATACTTCCATTACATTTACAACCCGACAGAGCCTTTCAAAAGTGCAAATACTTGTTCTTAATTACCATTCTTTTGCCAGTTGCTTGCACATTTCACCCTTTAAAAAGGTGTTTCGCCACCTGCCATCCTGTTTGTTCCTTACGAGGTAATTTGCAACGTATTATATAGCTGACCCGCTCGCGACTACGTACGCTTTCTCATACTTATTTTAATTTTTTTTTTTTTTTTTAATGCTGGACAACCCACACAGCATCACCTAGCCCCAAGCTAAGCAGAGCTTGTGTTATGGGTACTAGATGACTGATATACTTAATACAATACATTACATATATAGATAATTTTTATTATACATAGAAACACCCAGAACACCCGGAATAAATATTTGCAGATCGTACAAACATTTATCCCAAGGCGGGAATCGAACCCGCAACCTCTGCATCGCAGGCGGACATTCGCCCGCCGCGCCACATCGGTCGTTAATTTTACTGCCGTTGATCTTATGATCCGTTGGGAATAACCCGTTTCAGGGACGACGGCTCATTGAAACTTTAAGTTGGACTATCTATACCAATTATGTATAAGAATCTTTGTCCTGACTGACTGACTGGGATATAGACAACGCACAGCCAAAACCACTGGTCGTAGAGACTTGAATTTTTCAGAGTACCTATTTTAGTTTTGGGGTTACGCCCTACGTTAAGGTTTACTAAGAAGGGAATTTCCGAAATTTAACCTCTAAACGTGTTTTATTGATTTTTTATATATGTATATACTTACAGATTATTACATCCATTTGTTACTATCACACAAAAAAATCCGTACCGCCACTGCTAGAACACTAACTAGTTTCCTCACGATGTTTTTCTTCACCGTTTGAGCGCACTGGCATTTTGTGCACATTAATATTTCTAATACAAAAATCTATTAGTGTACGACCGGATCCAAACCCACGACCTTAGGATCAGAAGGCAGGGTCATTCCCGCTAGACCACCGAAGCTCTCTATTGCCAGTGCAACGTGTTAGTAACTATGGTTAAATGCTCGAGTGCCTTTCTCGTCACGTTACTCTTATTATATTTCCAAGTGACTTGAATAATGAAGCAGTTTAGCTAAAGCCTGAAAGAATTTAGGAAAGAATTCGGTACTGGACAAGAAAGACTAGTTTAACTTAGGAATAACAATATCTGGTTGGAATGGTTTGGAAAAAAATGTATTCTGATATTTGAACTCCTATTTAAATGAAACCATTTGTCGTATGACTAATATTACGTTAAACGTTTATATTATCCCAAAAATTATTCCCTTGAGTAGAATTTGAACCTACTACCCTCCCCTCTCTCGATAGCACAGTTGGTTAGCGCATCCAACTAACTGCGCTATCGGGAGCCAATCGGACCCGACCAAATATCCCTGAGATGCTGGAACCCACATCCTCAAACCGGAACACAGCAAGCTACTTGGAGGCAGAAATAGGTATGGTGGTAGTACTTCCCCGGACGAGCCTATATTCTACAGTAAAATCAGATTACTTTGAAAGTTACAAGCATCGAAAGATTTAGTACTAAGCCTTTCGACGCTTGTAACTTTCAAGGTAATCTGATTTTACTGTAGAATAATTGATTGATTGATTGAAAATACTTTATTGCACAAAAAAAAGTAACAGTAGGTACAAAGGCTAAGTAAGTAGTAGTAGGGTAAGTAGGGGGTTAGAATATAGGGTAACGAGCCTAGATAACGGCAAGATAATTCAGTAACAAACATAACTTCGGACGCACGTTAATAAATAGTAGACATTAAACACTTACAGCGTTTGTATGGACAACGTACCGACTTGTTTAACCTTAAAGAGCTTTACTACTACTGAAACTTGAACTCCATGGTTAAACACTTCTAGTGCAAAAGCTTTTATCAGTACCTACCCAATTGTTGTGGCGGTGCTGTGTGGGCAGTTAGTAAAATATTCATAGCGGGAGGTGGAAAACAAACGCCTCGGGGTTTCTGGACCAAGGTCGGTATTACTGCATTACCAGCTGGGACTTAACGGACCACGCATTGTTCTCAATTATATTATTATACGTGCTAAAGTTTAGATGTTTGTTCTGTATTTGGGTGTTTATAGAGTAGGTGTATAATCTTGCTATTTCCATACAAACTTCAACCCTTTGTCTTACGACGTTTAAAGGATTCCTCCTTTACATTCCCGACAGACCATAATAATAATAATGTTGGACAATCCACACAGCATCATCTAGCCCCAAGCTAAGCAGAGCTTGTGTTATGGGTACTAGATGACTGATACACCTAATAAAAATATTACATAGATAAATATTTTTTATTATAAGTACATATAAGATACCCAGAACACCCAAAATAAATATTTGCAGATTGTACAAATATTTATACCAAGGCGGGAATCGAACCCGCAACCTCCTGCGGCGCATCGGTCGTCAAATGGTCACATTGGTCGATATCATGGTTCTGATTTGAGTGTTTATCACTAGCATTGCTCACACGTCTAGTGACAAGCACAGTGATACATCTAAACGAAAGAACTAGAGATTTAAGTTCCTATCTTTAGAGATAGGAACTTAAAACTGTCTTTGTCTAAGGAGTTTTGGCTGTAGGTTGACTACCAGTCAATCTGTCAGGCGAAGTTTTATATAATTTAGATTATATAAAACTTCGCCTGATGACGACCGATGTGGCGCGGCGGGCGAATGTCCGCCTGCAACGCAGGAGGTTGCGGGTTCGATTCCCGCCTTGGGATAAATGTTTGTACGATCTGCAAATATTTATTCCGGGTGTTCTGGGTATTTTCTATGCATAATAAAAAATATGTATGTATGTAATGTATTGTATTAAGTATATCAGTCATCTAGTACCCATAACACAAGCTCTGCTTAGCTTGGGGCTAGATGATGCTGTGTGGATTGTCCAGCATTATATATTTATTTATTTATTAATAAGCTTGTTAAAAGGTAGGTACTATTTAAGACAGTAAAGTGAGCCTTTTACAGCATCAGAAGCAACTTTCAATCTTGCCTCTATTTTAAGATGGAACAAGCTTGCCCAGTACCTATACTATTCTCACAGCTTAGTCGGACAAAAACAAAACAAAAATTCAATCAATTTCCCTGATTTAAAGCAAGAATGTATGAACCCGTAACCTTGGAATCGGAAGGCGGAGTTGCTACCAATAGACCACTAATATTCTACATATAAGGTATTTTACAATACAGGTAAAGTAAACTCCGATTAATTTTGGAACAAAATGTATCAAGCTCTGGCTAAACCAATAAGTTTAAATTCACATTCCTATTCCTTGATTTCTCACCATATATAGAAAGTTAAAACTAATCTTAAGCTATTTTATAAGTATTGTATCTAGGTAGTTATAAGTATTGTATCTAGTTATAAGTATTGTTACTTACTAAATCTAAATCAATTATAGAAATCTTTGTCTTGACTGACTGACTGGGATATAGACAACGCACAGCCTAAACAACAGGTCTTGGAGACTTGAAATTTTCAGGGTATATTCGTCTTGATGCTATAGATATATTATAGAGGTGTACTAAGAAAGGAATTTGGACGAATGAGCACGAAGTCGCGCGCGTTTTGGTAGTTAGTAATATTAACTTAGGTTAAATTATATATGAGTATTATGAGCTGAATTAGTAGGTAGGCTATATAATCGATTTAGCGAATAAACTCATGATTCATTATTATTGCAAAATATCAAAAATCAGTTATCTTTGCAATTCACGCATTTCCGTCCTAAACCGATGATAAAAATCATTTATGACAGGATATCGTTGATAATCGTATCTTTGAAAGGCTAATGACTCGGTGACAACGACTATCAAGTACAAGTGTAGTGCAAAATTAGATAGATATGATACTGCAAGGACGAAGTTACACATGTGAGCATGTACAGTCAGCTGCACTAGAATGTATACAAATTGTAACTTTCACAACGGTATTACAGCAAAATAATGAACTCTTTCACCTTAAAAAATAAAAAGCCATTAAATTAGTAGATGATCTCAATTATTTTTTTAATCATTGTCGTGTAAATATTTTTAGCACCACCGTGAAACCACTTTAAAAGTTACAAATTGTATACATTCTAGTGCAGCTGACTGTACTCTCATTTCCTTGATCGAACGAGTGAAACAAACTAAGATTAATCAAACAACTTCGACGTAAGTGTATGAACGGCTCTATGTGCAGGGCTCGTCCGGGGAGGTACTACCAGCATATTTCTGCACCAAGCAGCGTTGCTATTTCGGTTTCAAGGGTGTTGAGTGCCGGTAAAATCATAGGCACTTTAGCCTCAACACCAGCAGGGTTAAGATGTGCAACGCGAGATATGTCGCGCTTGACACGAGATACTTTTTCTATTGATAGACATTTTAGAAATTATAGATAAAAGATCAACAGATAAGCTAAACATTAGCATTAAGTCTTCATTTGACAAAACGATATTTTTGGTACTGCCATGTTAGCACAGGAAGATATAAAGAGATATCAAATTTTGCATGAGAAAACGAGCAGACAAGACTCGAAAACAATAAACGAAGTTTCGTATTGTCACAATAAGGCACTTACGCTTATCATTTTCAAGAGTAGACCTGATGCGTGGGATCCAATAGCATAAAAAATATATTTCCACTACATTTTGTTCTCGTCTCGAGATCCGCGCCGGGCTTATATAAAAGGTACTTACCCCAACTGTAAAGCATAACAGCGGTAATCCTCATCCAGACAGCGGAAACAATACCATTTTATACTCTAGCCAACCGCATCGGCTGCAGGCTGATGATATAACATCCCATTGTGATGGGATTATTGAAACACAGTTACTGACGACAGTAATCATAACCGTACTTGAAGAAAAGTAGGTAAGTAACGAAGAAAACCACACACACTAATAAAAAAAAAGAAATAGCATCGACTGGTATCTCAAAGCACGGTAGATATCCCCTCAGATGTCTTAGTACCAAGTACCTACTCGAGATTCTTCGAGAATGTCTAAGGAGAGTAGTCAGAGGTACGTCCAGATAGTAGTCCTTGGTCGCGAGGAACTGGCGCTTAGATTCACCTAGATTTAAGACGTTTCAAGATGATCCCTGCGGATATTACTGAATAAATGTGTTTTGACTTTGACTTTGAGTACATTTGGTACATACCCACATTTTGCAGTAGACTCGATTAGTAGTAGACTGTAGTAGATTCGATTTTTTTTTATTTTTTTTTTGAACCGACTAAAATGCTGGCATAATCGCCTGGCAGTTTCCGACAGCGTTACCGGGCTCGATTCGAAAATTCGATAAGATGGACACATATCGGGTCGAGACCGATAAAATTACGCCATCGATAGAAGTAAGTAACTAGGAAGGTAACTGGCCAGCACTAGTGGTGGAACTTTTAAGCTACACAAGGCCTTGTCATGGCTTAACTCTTGCTAGGCGGGACCGACAATTTAATAAATTTTTCAAGCACAAATGCGGTCACCCATCCAAATGGCGGCTGCGTAGAACGTTGCTTAGCCGGTCGGATAGGAATGACCAAGCATACACGAGGACTCTGTCACCGATAACCGGGTGGGTTTTCGTCTATTTTCACCAGACTGTGACGTCAATGAGATTAATCGAACGTTTCCGAAGCATTTAAACCCCAGTTGGCTGGCGGAAACGTCACTTTCATTCACGTTAGCAACGTAATCAACATATAGTCTCTTTGCCTTGGAAATCGCGCTTGGACTCCATCCAAGAGCTATATACCTACCAGCTATATAACCAACCCACGTTCTACTAGGCTGGTTTAGCGTGGTAGGTAGCTTCTAGGCTTGGTCGCGAGGAACTGGCGCTATTCACCTAGATTTAAGACGTTTCAAGATTATCCCTGCGGATATTACAGAATAAATGATTTTTGACTTCGACTTTGGTATGAAAATGTCATGCGGAGGGAAGAAAGTCATATAACGAGAAGAGTGTTAGATATGGATGTAAAAGGTTATAAAATAAATAATAATAAATAATGCCGGACGACCCACACAGCATCATCTAGCCCCAAGCTAAGCAGAGCTTGTGTTATGGGTACTAGATGACTGATATACTTAATACAATATTATATTACATACATAGATATTATTTATTATACATAGAAAATACCCAGAGCACCCGGAATAAATATTTGCAGATCGTACAAACATTTATCCCAAAGCGGGAATCGAACCCGCAACCTCTGCGTCGCAGGCGGACATTCGCCCGCCGCGCCACATCGGTCGTCAAAAAGCAGAGGAAGACTAAGGAAAAGATGGATGGATTGCGTGAAAGATGATATGAGTAAGAAAGGAGTGAACACTGAGATGACGACTGATAGAAGAGAGTGAAAGGAAAAAAACTTGTTGTGCCGACCCCACTTAGTGTGACTGTGAGGTAAGGGGCAGGAAGATGAGGCTAAGTGCGAGTCGGACTCGCGCACGAAGGGTTCCGTACCATGAGCTATAATAAAAACGGCAAAAAAATCACGTTTGTTGCATGAGAACCCCCTTAAATATTTATTTTATCTGTTTTTAAGCATTTGCTGTTATAGCGGCAACAGAAATACCATCATCTGTGAAATTTCAACTCTCTAACTATCACGGTTCATTAGTCACACACAGCCTGGTGACAGACGGACAAACAGACAGACAACGGAGTCTTAGTACCTAGATAGACGACCGATGTGGCGCGGCGGGTGAATGTCCGCCTGCGACGCAGGAGGTTGCGGGTTCGATTCCCTCCTTGGGATAAATGTTGTACGATCTGCAAACATTTATTCCGGGTGTTCTGGGTATTTTCTATGTATAATAAAAAAATATCTATGAATGTAATATATTGTATTAAGTATATCAGTCATCTAGTACCCATAACACAAGCTCTGCTAAGCTTGGGGCTAGATGATGCTGTGTAGATTGTCCAGCATTATTATTATTAGTATAAGGGTTCCGTTTAACCCTTTGGGTACGGAACCCTAAAAACCATTAGGTTAGTATGCCTCTGCCTAGCCTACCGGTATTTCCTAGAAATAGGTATCAATTGTTCATTCGTAGCCTAGCCTACATCTACCTTAGCGTCATACTTAACCTCGTCTACCCACCTATGTCTAATCTCGTGACTAGGATTACCATTGGTCCGGCTTTTTTTCGGACACGCCAGGGTTAAATTTACAAGATCATACAGGTATATCATACATATAGGTGTTAAGCCTGATGTGCCTGTGAGTTCCCCTTGACGGTAGAAATAGGCATGGTGCTAGATATGGTAGTACTTTCTGCCGGGCTACAGGGTGCAACGCGAGATATGTCGTGCTTAACTCGAGATACTTTTTCTATTTATGGTCATTTTAGAAATTGTAGATAAAAGACCCACAGATAAACTAACCATTAGCATTAAGTCTTCATTTGACAGAACGAGATAGATTTTTGGCACTGGCATGTTAACACAGAAAGATATAAGAGATATATATCTATATTTTGCACGAGATAATGAGTAGACTATTTTTTGTCGCGCTTTACATCTTGAGGTGGTAGCCGGGCAGGACAAGCTCTTTACTAAAAGTTTTACTACTACCTGATTTGTTTCTGTATGATTTAAATGTGAACTTTTTTTACCGGATGTCTACATTATTAGGGTAATATTTGGCCACCCTACCTGTGACCAGTTCCATTGACGAGTTTCATTCAAATTTATCTACATAGCGGTTTATGAATGAACCGATAGCGCCTATCTTAATGACTAATAATAAAATGGGGTGAATGGTTATCTTTTGTTATTGCACCGTTCGGATTACAGCGGTTTGACATCGGATGTTTGGCGGATATTCATTTTCGACGGGACTCGCCTCTGACTACATGCGATAACTGAATATAAAATACATAGTAAGTAGAACAGAATATACGTTTATTTGACACACATACAGAAATCAGGAAACATCCAAATAAGTGAGTAGGTACCTAAGTAGTTTTGACAGGCACAAAAAAAAACAAAAACTAACAAAAAAAATAAAAATAGGCGAAGAAATAAAAATCAAACAGAAAAGGGTAGGTATTATACCTACACATCAAAACGAAAAATCATATCAGGTAGTATGTAATTTAGGTAAGTCAAGTAGTATGTACCTACTTATATGTACAAACTTCAAAAACTTCTCTACTTAAGGCTGTGGTATTCGCCAACGACCTTGAGGATTCAGGCGGAGTGGGATAATTTCCCCGCGCCGACCGCGTGCCCCCCGCTATATTTTTACGCTCGCAAAGCGCAACACGCGCTCCTTGTTTGTTGGCAAGGAGCCGCGCTATTATCGTGCTCTAAAAATTTACTCAATATAAAAGAAATATTTTAGTGGTGACACTGGTTTTCCTAAAATAAGTTAATAAATAAAAAGATAATACTAAATTGGCTAAAATAATATTTATATTCATTATGAAATGAAATGAAATTTATTTGGAAACAACATACATGACTATTCATTGGTTAGACAGCATTGGTACCCAAACTGAAAAACCTGTATGATGGCGTACCACTGCCCTCCGCCCGTTTAGCATATGATCATAACAATTTGAAATAATAATAAAAATAATGTTCATACAATAACTAATAACTAACTATGTACTAACTACTAAAACAACTTTTTATAAATTTTAAGCTCAACCTATGAAGTTAAAATAATTTCCTAAAAAGCTTAATTAAAATTGTATAATCATTTCATTAAAATATTAATTTAATAATTTCATTTATATTTACTTTAATGTAATACGTGTTTGTGTTAACTTAAGAAGTAAAAAAAACACGATGCAATAAGTTGTATCCTAGTAACAGGGCGTCAAGTTTTTATGATTTATTTGTCCGTTCAATAAAGGCACAAGTATTCCTAAAATAAGTAAATAAATAAAAACATAGGTAATACTAAGTTGGCTTAAAAATATTTATATTCATAATAACACGATGCAATACGTTGTTTCCTAGTAACAGGGGCGTAGATTCGATTGTGCCTTTCATAGCATTTTTTTATTTTCAGCATCTACATACCATTTTACATAATTTCAGTTCAAAAAAGTATAAAAAAACATGTATATATTTTAATAATCAAGTTTTTATGATTTGTTTGTCCGGTCAATAAAGGCACAAGTCTTCCTAAAATAAGTAAATAAATATGAAGATAATACTAAGTTGGCTAAAAAATATTTATATTCATAATAACACGATGCAATACGTTATATCCTAGTCACAGGGGCGTAGATTTGATTGTGTCTTTCATAGTACTTTTTTATTTTCAGCATCTACATACCATTTTACATAATTTCAGTTCAAAAAAGTATAAAAAAACATGTATATATTTTAATAATCAAGTTTTTATGATTTGTTTGTCTGGTCAATAAAAGCACAAGTCTTCCTAAAATAAGTAAATAAATATGAAGATAATACTAAGTTGGCTAAAAAATATTTATATTCATAATAACACGATGCAATACGTCATATCCTAGTCACAGGGGCGTAGATTTGATTGTGTCTTTGATAGTACTTTTTTTATTTTCAGCATCTACATACCATTTTACATCATATCAGTTCAAAAAAATATAGAAAACAACATGTATATTTTAATAATCAAGTTTTTATGCTTTATTTATTGCCTATTATCACGCGCGGAATCAGATGAGTGGTTCATTTTGCCCGGTGAAGAAAGGCACACAAGCCGCTACTGTCAACTAGGGTGACTTTTATTTCCAAACTACCATGTACTGTAGGGTGTCCCTTATATGGACGAATATAAGTCCCTTATATTTTTTTTTTGGAAATCGAATTGTATACCCCGTATTTCTTTTTAAACTATCAAGACTTACTTAAATACAAAATTTTATCTGTCTACATTTACATTAACCCGCGAATTTAAAATTTCTGTTTTTAACATTTTTCTATAAGCATATAAATCGATTGAAATATATAAACTTTTTTAACATTATGATATCAGGGCTACTTGTGATTTGGTGGATTCTTATTTCAAACACACATTTTAAAACAAAATTTGATTTGATAGATTACACTATATTTTCTACTCTGTGTGCAAATGCGTTGAATGGACGATTTTTTTATCAGGAAATCATCACAGCTAAGATCTAGTGCTTTTGCTACAGCCTGAAGTATATAAACAGAATTCCTTGTTTAATTGACATCTGTCTAAAGCTGCAACTAATTTAGGCGTGACAAAGTCTTTCCTTCCTCTTTTTGTAGTAAGTAGTTCCAGAACTTACCCTTTGAGAGGTGGATGGCAAGGGTTTCTAAGGTTTTCATCAAGGCTGGTAGGTTGACCGTGATGTCCTTGCATTTTTATAAAATCTTGTGTTGTAAGAGATGACGGTAACCGAAACATATCATCAAGCTCATATCTTTTTTTGCAAATCCTTCCAAGCACGGTGAAGATCCATAAGTTTTTTACACAGGTAGGTATAGCTCTGGTTACAGAGGTTCTAGCCTTTTCCCAAAAAATTATAGGTACAGTCGCCCAAAAAATTGGTTTACCACCCTAAGGTTGAATGCCGCTTGCAGATTCATAGGTGATAAGGATTAGTTTCGCTTGCAAACCGATTTGACAACTTCTATTGCCCTCTTTATCTGATTAAAGATAACGATGATTACTGTTTGTTACGCTGACAGCTATTCTTAGCTTGAACTTGATGGAACCAATAATCATAAGCTACATAAAATTGTAAAGTTCTGACACAAGGCGAGTCCACCTGTCGGAATTTACAAATTATGTACACTTGTTACTAACAATATGCGTTCAATAAAACAGTTTATTTCGGGATTCGTTTTTATTATATTGTCAGAAAACAAAGCTAAAAGTAGATGTATCCTTTTATTAAATTGTCACAATCACAAGCATCAACGACGCCGCAGTCATATGGTGAAATTTAAATATTACGGACTGTCGGTAGCATTGCATTTTGAAGCGCGTCGTTATAATTTACAGCCGTCGCTCGAGGAGATAGAGAGCATAATTCTCCTACACCATCCATAAATCTATGTGGATCTATGTGATCGTGGCACTATGAGGGAGAAATATACGCACTAGTATATGTCTGGACATGAATAAAGACAATCGAGCACCGTATTGGCCATTATTCGTATTTGACCACCCATTCGATGCAGCCAATCAAATGATGCTAGTTCGATAACTTGAAAGTATTCTTACCACGGATTTAACTTGCCCTCTTGGGAAGAAATTATGATGGAGTTCTACAGGAAGAAAAAAATATATGTGCAAATCTTTTATTTCTTACAGAAATACAACAAAGGCATGCTAACTGCTTTTCACGTAGTTTAATTGCAGAATATACAGACCAGATACAAGGGCACATTTTAAGACCTAACTAACTGCGTTACTTGTGTTGAGCTGATTATCTAAAAGATTCCCATCTTTTTGATAATCAGCTCAAGCAATAGCTAATATTCTTTAATAATGTAGGCAGGTATATATAATGTAGGTGTGCTCACTTTCCAAAATCTTGCACACGCAAAACTCCGAGGTAAAAAGGCCCAATGGAGGTTATAACTTCTTTCGAGCGATAATCAACGGGCAAGAGGGGCACAACCGATAGAATAAAGGGAAAAAATCGAAAAAACAAGAGTAAATTCCATTATTATAATTTAAAAAAATCGTAATACATATATATCTATATTTTTTGTATATATAGATATATATGTATTAAGTAGTTTAGAAGTGGTTTAGGAGCAAGATAGGATAGTCAATTTAAAAAAGTATTTATAATATTATAAATGTTTGTACAATCTACAAATATTTATTCCGGGTGTTCTGGGTGTTTTCTATGTATAATAAAAAAATATCTATGTTTGTAATGTATTGTATTAAGTATATCAGTCACCTAGAATCCATAACATAAGCTCTGCTTAGCTTGGGACTGGATGATGCTGTGTGGCTTGTCCAGCATTATTATTATTATACTGAAATTATTTAGACAAAAAACTACCAAAAAGGTTTATAATTTCTGAAATAATCTGAAAACCACATCCTCCTGTAAGTTGACTTTTTGCAGTTATGCCAGGAGCATAATAATAATAATTTGTAAATCGTACAAGCATTTATCCCAAGTCGTGAATCAAACCCGCAACCTCCTGCGTTGCAGGCAGACGTTCGCCCGCCGCGCCACATCGACCGTGCATCATATCGGTGGTTTCGTAAATTATTATAGAATACTAGCGGCTCGTCCCAGCTTTGCACGGGTTTTAGTAAGGAACCCTAATTTTTGAAAAATAATTTAGCCTATGTCAACCGGGTATCCTAGGATACCTACGACGAATGCTTACAGGGTGTATACGACTATTCCCGCCTACTTCGAGGGGCTAACCTATTACTGTGTGGTTTATTATTCGAGTATAGTTGTGAAACTGTAGGTATCCTGTACCGTACGTAACTTTATTTGCCATAGTAATGAATAAAGAGTAATCTACCAAACTTATAAAGAAGCGTGAAGCGCGAAAAATTTACGTAAGTGCCTTACCTACGATTTACAAAAAAACGAAATTAAAAAACTAACACTAAATCGTCCATGCGCGAATCGGAGCAATGAGCAGCACAACCTCCCCGTCCGACAGTCTGAGTTGCACTGCCGCCCGTCGCCCGCACAGGGACCCGCGCATTCCATTTCGTATCGCATTCAAGAAATAATTAATTGTAGCTTAATGAATTATTAGTTCGAACTGCCAATTGTTCACTTTGTGATAAAAACTTTGACAGATATTTGTGTGAAATAAAAATACTAAAAATCAATACCGTTTAGAAGAAATAACCAAATTTAAAATAAAAATTGCTTCACTTTGGATATTTTTTTCATATAGTAATAATATAGTTAGAATTTTTTCAATTGTACAAATTAAAATTTAGTCTTTAATAAACAATATATATTTTTTTTGGACATTTATATTCACTCATCAAAGAGAAATTACTTGGAGAAAACCTCGAGTTGGCGAATACCCCCTCCTTAAAGGCAAGTAATGTAATCACTACACGACATTGTGTCTAACCCCCTTCCTAGTGCGAATGCGGTCAAATTAATAATAACAATAATAAATAATGCCGGACGATCCACACAGCATCATCTAGCCCCAAGCTAAGCAGAGCTTGTGTTATGGGTACTAGATGACTGATATACTTAATACAATATTATATTACATACATAGATATTTTTTATTATACATAGAAAATACCCAGAACACCCGGAATAAATATTTGCAGATCGTACAAACATTTATCCCAAGGCGGGAATCGAACCCGCAACCTCTGCGTCGCAGGCGGACATTCGCCCGCCGCGCCACATCGGTCGTCAAAATTGGTCCAGCCTCAGCTTGATGCCACTTCCAAACTTTGTAAAAGATTGAAACAAATGAAAATATAACAGAGCATTGCCACGCAGGTCACGCTCATTATAAACGTGCCTATATGATGCACTACTCTGCGTCCATCAACCTGAGGCATAAAGGTGTTAAGCCTCATGTGCCTGTAATTACACCCTTCAAACCCGAACACAGCAAGCTGCTTGGCGGCAGAAAAAGACACGATGGTAGTACTTCCCCGGACGAGCCCTCCACTAAGAGCTCTACTTCTACTACTAAACTAGCTACTTAAACGAGCCAATATCCAATAGTCTACTAATCGAAAGTTGTATCCAAATCTTGACTCAACTGCCGTGCAGACGCAAATAATCGTCCTTGGTGAACGTGGTCTGTGAGGTAATCCGTTATAAGTGTTCATTAAATATTTATATAAACAAATTAATATAAGATCAGAGGAATTTTCGTTTTTTTGAAGTAATACTTCTTATGCGACTTCTAACAAGGTTGCGTTAAACGTTTAACACTACCATGGAGGGGGAATGAAAGCACTGTTCTTTCTCTCTTTCACTCAAAGCCAGTTACGTTTCGTATTATTTCAGTCGTGTGGTCGTGTGGCACACCCGTTGTTTTTTTTTTGGAGCTGATACAAGATTGAAACTAGGAGTTGATTGTCAAACTTGGGCGTCTTAAATGTCAATTTCGAAGATACTATTTGAAGATTGACACAATCAAAACTAGAGTTTGATAATAATCTGTTATGAGACAAATCTGTTAGTACTAAGTACATACTCAAAATTCTTTGAGAATATCTAATAGGGATGGTCAGAGGTAGTCCAATTATTACATTTGGTACATTTTGCAGTAACCAGTATTCCATACCTGAAGTTGCAAAGAAGTTGCAAGCCCATCGCCGCTCCTAGAATACTAACTGGTTTCCTCGCGATGTTTTGATGGCATTGCACACATACTTTTTATATAAAAAAATCCATTGCTACACGACCGGATCCCAACCTTAGGGTCAGAAGGCGGAGGTCAGTAATACTTCTGGTGCTCTCTTTTTTAGGGTTCCGTACCCAAAGAGTCAAACGGGACCCTATTACTAAGACTCCGCTGTCTGTCCGTCTGTCACCAGGCTGTATCTTATGAACTGTGATAGTTAGAGAATTGAAATTTGGTGATGTATTTCTGTTGCCGCTATAACAATAAACACAGAAAAATAAAACTAATATTTAAGAGAGCTCTCATACAACAAACGTGATTTTTTTGCCGTGGAACCCTTTTTGCTCAAGTCCGACTCGCACTTGGCCGGTTTTTATTTAAGATTTCATATTTACAAGCCGAAATGTTCATTAGCTTTTTCCCTGCCGTACAAACCAAAGTCAAGCATAAATAAACACAACCTGAGTAAACTTTATCCAGCCTGATCATACTTCTCATCTTTGCACAGTTAATGGCAGTAGCTAAGTTATCCGACACCAATTAGATAGGTATGTACTTTAGCTAAGTATGACATGATTACCTACCAAGCTAAGATATATGGAAGAGTAAATATTTGCGGTCATTTTTACATAGCATCATCTAGCCCCCAAGCTAAGCATAGATAATACTATGGGAATCAGATGACTGATAGAATACACATTTTTGAAGTAATACTTCTAATGCGACTACTAACAAGGTTGCGTTAAACGTTTAACACTACCATGGAGGAGGTATGAAAGCACTGTTCTTTCTTTTTTTCTCTCATAGCCAGTTACGTTTCGTATATTAAAGAAGTTTTACTTCAGCCGAGTGGTCTAAAAAGCACACTCGTTTTTTTTTAATCTATTACCTATATCTAGCTCCAACCCATCCTAAGAGGTCGGAGGGGATATCTACCGTGTTTGAGGATTACAGTCGTAATGCTATTTCTTTTCTATTTTTCAATGTGAAATTCTGAATTCGTGGTCAACGCACATTAATCCGAACCGCGACAAAAGAATAAAGTTGTAGAATTTTTACGGAATACTACAAAATGTCGCTTACCAATCCTCGATGAACCACAAACGAAAGAAGCTATACGCAACGATTCAGAATAACACGCACAGAATGGACAAATAGCAGGCAAAACTCACTGATTCTTTGCAGTCGATTCATTGCGGAAATGCAAAGCCATAAGGAAAATCTATTTGTTTGCTTTGTACTAATGCGCGTTCACCTTTGACTCATCATCAGACTGAACTCCAGTGCTAGAATTAGGGCACTCTTATTCTAAGAAGAAAGACTTTGCACATCTTTGCAACGTCTTCCTGTGATCACTGCAACATAGGCGGTCCCTCAGGTAGGAGGCGTCAGTAATTTAATGGATCAAACAGAACTACATCATCTGTGAAAATTTCAACTCTCTATCACGGTTCATGAGATACAGCCTGGTGACAGACGGACAGACGGACAGACAGACAGACAGTGGAGTCTTAGGGTTCCGTTTTAAAAACCCTAGAGTGTTTTTAGGGTTCCGTACCCAAAGGGTAAAATGGAACCCTAAAAACCCTAGAGTGCAGACCAAGCCCAAACACTTGAGGCGAAGAAGGTTACCTACAAATCGCTAGGGGGATGATGTGAGACAGCATGATATACATGACTCATGTGACAGAAAAAGGATAAGAATAATAATAATAATGCACAAATGTAATGTAACAATGCAAAAAGCCTGGGAAGTCTGAAATGATGGGAGCAAACCCTGTGAATGAGGAAGAGTAATTGAAGCATTTGTGGGAATGGTTTTGTTTTACTTTGAGTTGTAACTAGGAAATGGTTTTAATTGACAACTTAGATTTCTTAAATAGGAAGGTTAGATAGGCTTAAGAGTGGTAGGCATGGACGTATTTGAATAAATAAATAAATTTGAATAAATAAATGTGTCATGCTTTCTGTCATGACTTTACTTTTTTTATCATTGATAGACTATCCTTTGGCTTCAATCTTACCTGGTGGTAAGTGACAATGAGGCCATTATTTTGTCAGATGAAATAGTAAGTCCCTGTGTATCTGAACATACATTAAAGATCCCAGAACATAGGCATTGCTTAGTGCAGGTATCATTAGATATACACATACAATAATACCTATATCCTAATTAAGCTTTTTATTGTGTACTTACTGAAGTTTTGTGTACCTATGCAAATATATTTTTATCTCCATAAATATGTTACAAAATCCTTGATAAGCAACAAAGTTTGTACATTTTCTTATTTCTGTCATAACACTGTAGCGTTAAAATTTAGATTGGCTCCTATAAATTGAAGTACTTACTTCACTCGGTCACTTGTGATACCTGTCTAGTTAAAAATGTGCAAAAAACTCAGTTTTTAGATGATTTCTTCAATTAAAAAGCAGCTTTCTGGAACATTAAGCCTCTTGATACAATTGATAACTTTTTATATAAGATAAATGTAGATAAATAAAATGAGACAAAAATGCATTTTAAAAAGAAATTCATGAAAGTTCATCTTATTGTAGAAATCTTGTAAGAGATATGAAAAATTGCAATGAGGAAAAACTATGAAAATTTATAAATTTAGTGATATATTTTACACAATTCAAGCTGGTAAAAAGCATCCAAAAAACAATATTCAGGTCGGAGGTGTCTTAAGTTTGATTGGCACTATGCTGAAGCAACATTATTTTACATTATGATTTGTATTTGTAATTAGAAAAAAAAACAGTAGGCACCAAGCCTGTTTTAAGTAAGCAAACCTCCTTAAAAGTATTACTCCTGCGGATATAATTTTTGCTCGTATTTGTTTCTATACCATTGAATATAGTTCCTAAGATATTTTCTAGGCTTGGTTGGGAGACTGACTTCTAGATTCACCTAGTTTTAAGATGATTCTTAGTGATTTGGATATTACTCAATACTAGGTATATTAAGCTTTTTGACTTTGACTTTGTGGTTCATATTTTTAAGATATTATATATTATGCTTACTTTAATTACATTATTATATAGGATGAATAGGGTAGAATATAATCAAGTGATTATCTATTATATTTTATTCAATTAAGAGAATAAAATATAATAGATTAATCAAGTCAATCAAATGATATTGTCCTAGTTAGGCCAAGGATGTATGATGATGCCTACCAATTGCCTAGTTTCAGAAACTAGTCTAGAAAAAAGTTATATCCAACTACGTACTGAAGTATGTACATAACTTATACTTAGAAACTTACCTGTTACCGAAGTTGGTTCTCCAAAACTCTGCAGCATCACTTTTGGTGATTCGAAACTGGTCACCGGCAAATGTTCCATTGGGAAACATTGCCTTCAACTCGCTCAGCATGTGACTAAACACCAAACTGAGCTTAGTCAGGTTCCTCCTATAGTGTGAACTCTCATCAAACATCTTATCCTTCCCTTCCTTGAAGAGTTTCACAGCTTGTTTGCATTTTTTGATCAAGTTCATAATGAATATGTGGAAATGTTCATTACTATTCAACGCCTGCATATTGTCCCCATAATTGCCATAAATATCACGCAGCCTCTGATATGTATCCGGTAAAATGTCTAGGATGAACGGTGGACTATTTTTCAAGTTCATCCTGTGATGTTGACATAGTTTTACAACTTTGTCCATCAGCTTCCAAGTTTTGTCTAAAGTACGCTTATCCGTAGCCATCTTCGTAGGGCACACGGCATCGGAAAAAGCGCCGTGAAGCTTCGAAAATATAGACGAAATGTTTTTTTGTTGTGATTTCTGCCGTGGGGTTGCCGCCATGTTGAAAACACGGTTGACATACAAACGAAAACAAGGTTTTGTAACACGACACTACACTCAAATCACACTCATCACTTTAAAATTAGGTAACCGACCGTGTGTTTTCTCATATTTGCACTATTCCACAACATTTGCGATAAATAACCGCACTCCGCAACGAGTGCTCGCTTGACACATCAACGGACGCGTATGACAATTTGACAAATGAAGTGAAAATTTACAAAAAATGACATTGACAGCTCTTTTCCTGTTCAGTGTTGCCATGAACGGTAACATGAAGTTCCCATTCAAACTGCTTGGAGCTAAGTTAGAAGTCTATAATATGTCGCTTCTCTTATTTCAAGTATTTCGGTAGAAGACAAGGTACTATTAAAAATAATAATTAGCTCGGCTTTACCCACCTACGCGTTTGTATAGTAAAATGTAGGTAGGTACGTCTTGCTCATCTATAGGTGGATTTTTGTCAGGCCACGTGACTGTGATAGTTTTTATATCCACTGAAATAACTACTCTATCTACCACAGTTAGAATTTTTGCTTATGCTTGTATTTTTAGAGTTTATCAATTACATTATTATAAACAAACAATCAAATCTTTGGCTTTTGTGTTAGTTTAGATAGTTTATTTATTAGTAACACATTTATTCACAAAGAAAATTACAGCTAATGCAAATTTTGTAAAGTTGGTATGTACAAAATACATTAAAACAGTTGAGCAGTACAGACTGTTCCAAACGATATAAAGATAGCTTTAAATAGTTAGTAGCCCTTGTTCCAGGTGTTCCGATATTCCGATGCTAGATTAATGAAGTAATACTTCTTATGCGACTTCCAACAAGGTTGCGTTAAACGTTTAACACTACCATGAAAGCACTGTTCTTTCTCTCTTTCTCTCATAGCCAGTTACGTTTCGTATATTAAAGAAGTTTTACTTCAGTCGTGTGGTCTAAAGCGCACTCGTTTTTATTATTATTGTGAGTACCTATATACGTACTCACAATAATATATACTTAATGAGCTATCATTGTAGCTCATTTTGTATCTAGAGACTTAGATGACAATGTGCAGTAGACTCATTGCTGTAAACTTAGTAATTTGATATAATTACCAATAAAGTAAGTAATTCTTATGATTGCGGCAACATTGTATATAAATTACGTTTCGTTACTGATTGCTTGTTTCAGAATTTGTAGATGAAAACGTTAGTATCAATTTTATTCTACAATTAAATATTTATTTTATGCATGTAAGTAGATATGTTATTTGATTATTTTTTCAGTATTTAATTGGTATAAAGTGTTAGGTATTGATCTTTAGAATTATTGTGTATTTTAGAAAACGTAGTCTTTAGCCAAGTAAAAAATATCAGCAGATGTCGCTAGCAGATCTATTCATGTAGTTCGATGACTCAAACGGCAGATGTCGCTAGCTGCTACTGCTAGTTTCTACTTGGTTCCTTAAGCATTTCATAGATGGTGCAATTTAAAACTCAAGTTATTTATGAAAGATTTTATTACTTTGTACACTTAATAAAATATAATAAACTAACCTAGCCGCAAGTTTGTGAGCTAACTAATAAACATTTTGGTTCAAAAAATTCTAACCCCGTCTCTTTTGGTTACTCCTGGCATAACTCTCAAAATTTCTCATCTAGACGAAGCTCGAAATGCTTGGCATATTGCTTGCCCCAATACGGCTCCCCCCACATGTCTTTCGTCTCAACGGCAATGGGACGGGCCTCTGTGTGAGTTGACACGGAATTGTCTGTTACAAACGTGTTCCAGCTCTGCAGATCGTGCCCGTCTCCTAGCTGTTTCTAAATGGGAGTCAGGACATGGTTACAAGCTCTTCCTTCACATAACATTGGTACTCTAATGGATCCTGTCACGTTCCGTATTGCAACTTGTCTACGGTTGGGTGCGCGGTGCTGTGCGCCTCATCAATGCCAGTGCGGTACTGCAGTTGACCAGCTTGGACATCACGGATTATCGTGTACTAGAGCCGCCGGTCGAATGTCTCGCCACGCCAGTCTTAATGACATCATCCGGCGGGCCTTTACCACCGTGAACGTGCCAGCCATTCTCGAGCCGAATGGTCTGATGCGTGACGATGGTAAACGACCTGACGGTATGACCCTTGTCCCTTGGGAGGTGGGGAGACCCTTGGTGTGGGACGCTACTTGCGTTGACACACTAGCGCCTTCCCATCTGTCAAGGACATCCATTGGGGCTGGCGCGGCGGCAGATTTTGCCGAGGATCTCAAGAGGCGCAAATATGCAGGTCTCGACAGAGCCTACAGATTTGCTCCTCTTGGAGTCGAGACTCTAGGTCCGTGGGGTACCGAGGCCCTCCGGGTTTTTAAAATTCTTTCGGGGCGTCTGGTCGAAGCGACGCGTGACCCGAGAGCTGGTGAGTATCTGGCACAACGAATCAGCATTGCCATTCAGCGTGGCAATGCAGCCAGTGTTTTGGGAACGCTTCCGATTGGCACTGATCTGGATCAGTTGAGCTACCTTAGATCGTTTGCAATGGTCTTTAGATAGCTCAACTGTTTCAAATGTATTTTGTACATACCAATTATAAATACTTGTATTAGTCATAATTTTCTTTGTAAATAAAAATAAACATTTTGCAAAAATGTTTTAATACCTATTAATACTTATCTAGCTCTTATTATTTAATGGCTGCGATTATGTTGCTGCATGATTTACGCTGTAGTATAAGTTTTATTCATACTCTTCTTCTTCAGTAGCTGTTACCTCAGCGGCTTCAGTGGCTTCAGTGGCTTCAGTGGTAGTCGTGGTGGTAGTGGTTGGACGTTGTTTCTTATGCTTGCGTTTCTTGTTGTGCCTCATTTCCTTCTTAACGGGTGACCTGAAAATGCATTGAGTTTCATTATCATCATGAAATATAAATACCATAAAACACAGACCTCCTCACAAAGCACATCTTATGTGGCATTGCACTGGATACTTTGTATGGAGATACGCTAGTACCCCCACGGGCCGCTAAGGGCGCTTATCATTTCTTCATACAGAAAGTTCGAGCTCGCAAACCGAAATCCGCAAACGAAAAAAACTCAGAATCCGCCCTCTGGTGGTGTAGTGCAGCGGAGCTCAAGGGGCTCTAACCTAAGTTTTGAAAAGAGAGGAGCATAAAAGAAAAAGAGAAAAAATTAATAAAACTTGATCAGGCTCGGGCCTCGAGCCTTACGTCTTATGCTACGTGGAAAGAGGGGGTGAGGGCCCGATTATTTTATTATGCACCGGGGCTCTTCTCCACTTAGCTACGCCCCCGACACCCATATTCTCACAATCGTAAGAATCACTGCTTGGCGAAAATGTTCGACCTTTCCAAGTACAGTCAGCTGAACTAGAATGTATACAATTTGTAACTTTCAAAATGGCTTCACAGGGGTGTTAAAAATGGTGTCAAATCAACCGTAATTAAATTTAAGCTCGGTAATTTTTTTTATGTAATATCTGTGGTAATATCTAATGTATTTGTTGTGTAAATTTGCTATTATTTTATTCTGTATTGTGGTGGTTTGAATAAATGTCTTATCTATCTATCTATCTATCTATCTAGGTGTAGGAAGTTATCAATTCGGTAATGGGTGGAGTATTTTCGTATTCAGCATGTTCTGAATCATAGCTGAGTCTTTTCCTTGTGCTAAGTTCGGCCAATCTTGAACTGAGTTGAAAATTTAGTTTTTATGAACCACTTGTGGTCGTATTTTGTTCTTTTTACCATAAGAAGATAAGTTAGTTGTGAACCTACACACTAGGAGAATACTTACTTATTTTTACTTACTCCCTGGTTATTGCAGTGTGAAATAAAGAGCTGGTAGCGCAGTTCGCAAGCGCATCTCCGTCTCAAGGGGAGAATCGTGGGTTCGAATCTCACTCGGTTCGTAGTTTGTGGGTTATTGTAAAATATACATTAAACTATCTATACCAATTATAAGAACCGGTGAATCCAAAGGACTGACCGACTTATTTGACAACTCACAGCCTAATCCACTGGTCGTAGAGATGTGAACTTTCAGGATATATTCGTCTTAGTACGTAGAGATAAGAAAGGAATTTGCAAATTTCAACCTCTAAACGGGTTCAATGGGTGTTGAAGTTTGTAAGAAAATAAATTCACTTACACAGTTATTTTTTTTCCTCTTTTTCTTTTTTGCACCTCTCTTTTCAAAGTTTAGGAGGACCCCTGAGCTCCAGGGACCTGGTGCACTGCACCACCTGGCTCTAAGATAGCTACGCCACTGGTGGCAATGCAACCAGCGTCTAAAGATGCTTCTAATTCGTATTTGTTAAGATCAGTTGAACTATCTCTAGATAGTTTGCTACCTTCTCTGTAATGGTCAGCGAATAATAAATGGGAAGTAGTTACCTACACTGATTTCTATCACTATCAAAACAAAAGAAAAATGTTAGCACACAGATTTTATTAACTGGTCTACACACAAGTTAGTCACAACCTCTTACTTTGTACGTTCTGGACACGGGTTTTTCTCAAGCGCGTTAAACTTCAGTATTGCTCCTTTCACACCAATCAAGACATTATCAGCAGAGTCCATTGCAAAAGTGTTCACTCCACTCACTCCAAACGATCCCAAGAGCCTAGCCCTAGAGTATTCAGGCTCTATAACGTACAGATTGCTGCTCTCATCCATAGCAAAAACCTCATCGGAGCGACTGACGAAAACTCCAGTCATTTTATCATTAGGTAAACCTTTTATTTTGATCGGTACAGTTTGCCCATTTTTTAGCATGTATGAAGTCTTCGTTGCCACAAAGTAGATATTACTTCTTGTATCTAAAGTCAAACCATGGCCGTTTGGTACAAAAGGAAACGTTTCCATCTTCTGTCCTTCATTGCTGATCTTATGGACGCGGTTTTGTGGCCATGTAGCTATATACATAACAGTACCGTCCGTAGAAACAGCTATGTACATGACATCTTCTCCCAAAGCTGTGAACAGTTCAATGGAGCTATCTTCTTTGAATTTGTATACTCCGTTATCAGTAGCTAAGTATACGATATCGTTGAGGTTATCTATAGATGTCGACTGACCCAGACCGGCTACTTTAATCGTTTCGAATTCTCCGCTCGGACGTAACACTTGTAAGCTCATTTTCATCTCTTCACTAATTAAAGTGAAGAACACATTGCCAGTTTTCCAATGAATGTTCATATCCGCTGGTATACCAGTGACGTTCTTTGGAACTTCAGCGTTGTAGAAATAGTTGTTAAAATTCAGCATGCTTGAACATACATGTTCTTCGTTCATTTGGTTCATGAGACTTTGCCTTGTCATAACCGGAGTTGATTGTATCACTGTTGTTATTGATAGCATTATCAGAAGTAGTTGTTCCATCTGAAGTTAAAGAAAACATTTTTAGAGTAGGTAAGTATAAAAACCACTATAAGTACATGTCTCTCTTTGCTTTTCGTGATTTTATTTACAAGAACAAAATACTATCTATGTAGTTCACCAAATTTACACTAGACTTTTACGACTCCTGCGGAACATTACGGCAGGAACCTAGAAAACATAAATACCTACTTACGCACTACCTAAATTATAATAAGCAACCCGACTTTAATTCCATTTAATTCTATGACAGATTAGATTATCCTCTCAAATGTCTTATTACAAGTATTCCCGGCTCAAGATTCTTTGTGAATGTCTAATCGAGTAGTCAAAGATACTACGTTCAACTTACTATTATTTGAAATTCCATAGGTTTCAAAATTCTACATGGTTTCTTCTCTATGTTTTTTTTTCAACGACATTGCGCCCATAAACTTTTTGAATTAGTACACGACCGGATTCTAACCCATAAGAGACTTTCCATAACGACTCTCCTACCTTTGCCACTAATTTGCCACAGAAAGAAAGTAATACATATTGAACACTTATATTACACGGGTATTTATTGCGTATTAAGTATTTTTTTTATTTATTATCCCGACTTTTCGGCTTTATTGCAATAGTCGTTGTCGCGGGTAGACATACCCGTGTAATATTTAGTGTTCAATAATAATAAATAAATAATGCTGGACAATTAACACAGCATCATATAGCCCCAAGCTAAGCAGAGCTTGTGTTATGGGTACTAGATGACTGATATACTTAATACAATAAATTACATACATAGATATTTTTTATTATACATAGAAAATACCCAGAACACCTGGAATAAATCTTTGCAGATTGTACAAACATTTATCCCAAGGCGGGAATCGAACCCGCAACCTCCTGCAATATGTGTTCGATTCGCGAAAGTTTAAGAAAATTTTAAATATAAATAATCAAAATTGTATACAACAATTAATATGATTATAATGCAACTATAATGTTTGTGAAAAATAAATAAAAAATTTCAATAAAAGTTATACGTTAAACTTAACTTACCTTACCTTGGTTTACGTAGATATTTTAACTAATACGAAAAATATTTTCATGTAAGCGCTTTCTCTTTATATAAACTGAATTTGATAAATCGGGAGCAACAAGTAGACTACACTGTCTCCATCATACTAACTTCCTGATAATCGTAAACCTATATAAATGTAGCTGCTTTTATGTTGTTGTTTATGCATTGTTTGTTTATGTTCGTCAGCGGTGCAAGAAATATTGTAAACTGGATTCCTCGAATGATTTGTGATTGATTTGCTTGTTATTTACTTATGAATATCTTCACTGCGTCATTAGTATGTATCACGGATTTCTACTTATTCTTATCTCATTTTTCTCAATAACTAGTGTCTTTGATAAGTCTATGAGAGTTTTGTTGGTCTAGTGGGAGTGACACTAGCTTCTTCTGGTTGTGGGTTCGAATCTGGTCGTGCAACAATGAATTTGTCTATTTGATAAATCTATTTCAGCAATGCCAGTAGATACTAAACCAACCTACCTACTCAAATTCTTTGAGCATCCTCATACACATATTTAACGAGGAGAGTCAGACCACATACCCACATTTTGCAGTAGTTGGTATTCAATACGTGACAGGATGCAAACCCACCCTCGCTGCGAGAAAACACCAGGGGGCCAATTCTCAGATTGTAGAGATTTTGGCGAAATAGAGATCATGTCGAAACTTGAATGTCTACGCAAAATGTCACGAAAATGTCTAACGATTCAAAAAACCGTATTCTCACTAGAATTCGACAAATGACGGCACGACATTTCTGTAGAGATCTCAGATATACGTTCCGTTTTAGCTATTGTTTCAACGAGATCTCGTTGAATCTTTAACTATATAGTTTTGTGGCCACAAAGTATGTACACAACATAGTTTATACAATGATTTTATAAATTGAATATGAAACACAAAAAAAGTAAAAGTACACAAAAAAAATTTTTGAGTAAAATATTACATTTGAATATCTTTACATGTTCCTACATGCGTGGTACGAAACTTTGTGTAACTAAACTGTCAGTGTCAGTCAAGCTATCAAACTACAGCGGCTATTTGTGTTTTGTAAAGAAAGTCTCGGATTCGTTCTCTGTCATCTTTGGAAGCAACATTGTATTTTCATTTTAATTGTTTTTCTAGTGTTATTTTAAGTTCTGATG
This sequence comes from Electrophaes corylata, assembly GCA_947095575.1. Lineage (NCBI taxonomy): Eukaryota > Metazoa > Arthropoda > Insecta > Lepidoptera > Geometridae > Electrophaes > Electrophaes corylata. Next base: position 3,769,961 of record OX352724.1, on the reverse strand, counting down.
GGTAATTTTGGTGGTATTTTAACCATCATTTCTTGAGGTCTTAGCACAAGTGTAAACAATTGAAATGAAAGTGGATGTTATGTGGCATCCTGATTTGAACGAAAATGTTTCCCTTTGGTTTTGAAGAAAAACGCCATCTATTTCTTCAAAACCAATGACAGCCGACTTTACTTTTTTTACCGACTCGACTTGACTAAGAAGTATTATAATTATACAATCCACTTGACATTGGCAAAATTGTTCGCAAGACGGACAGAGGCCACAAAAAAAAAAGAAAAAGAAAGTCTCAACGAGTACCTACTTTGAAAGTTTGCTAGGCGCCCGAAAATAACATCAATAAAATAATGCAAGCGTGAAAAAAACCTACTCAACGTCAGGTCAAAAATCACGGCTGCTTGAGTTAATCGAAGCCGATAATGAGCTACGCCAGAGAAAATTATTTTTTTTAAATAAAACGTTGGTACCTATGTGTTTGATTACCATAATTTTATTAGCAGAAAGCACTTGTTTAGAATATACCTACTAGGATTTAATAAGATTTATTACCTACTGTTGTTATTGCATCGTAATGACGAAAACGAATAAAGGCTTATAAATACCTGGCATAATAAAGTTTTGTCAAAATAGGCAGGGTTGTCCTTGAAAAACGGCAGCGATCTTTCGACATTTGATCTCTATCGCTCGGAACCACTCTTTGCTTGTCGAAAGCTTTTTTACGACTTATGTCTATTGGTGACATCACGAGAATAGCATAATATGTTTTTATTCGACATTCTCCATCTTTTTTCGACTTAGGTCGAATTAGACTTTATCTCTAAAGAGCGAGAATTGGCCCCCAGTACGCGACTGGATTCGAACGTACGACCTTGGAACCAAAAGGCGGTGTCAATCCCACTAGACCACCGATGCTCTCCTAGAGGTACGAAAACACCAGTTAATGTGGGAAAAAATCTACATAAGTAACAACCCTGGAACACACAAAAACACTTTCACCTTAGTTCCCTCGAAAAAAGCGATTCCCTTTCAGTATTCGAGGAAGACATCATTTTTCAGCGCTTTCTGTGTCATGAAAGGTAATGAATGAGTCTCAAATTTTGACAAAATCCATTATTCTGACGTCAGAAAAATTACGTTGGTTAGATGTTACAACGTTATAAGTTGCATTGTAGCTGTAAAAAAAACAAGTGTGCTTTAGACCACACGACTGAAGTAAAACTTCTTTAATATACGAAACGTAACTAGCTATGGGAGAAAGAGGGAAAGAACAGTGCTTTCATACCCCCTCCATGGTAGTGTTAAACGTTTAACGCAACCTTGTTGGTAGTCGCATAAGAAGTATTACTTCAAAAACACAAGTTTCATCGTTCGGGGAAGTAAGTACCATACCTATTTCTGCCGCCAAGCAACTTGCTGTGTTCCAGTTTGAAGAGTGTGGGTGCCGGTGACATTACAGGCACATGAGGCTTCACACCCTTATGCATCAGGTAGATGGACGCAGATCAGTGCATCAAAGGGAATGTTCTTAGTGAACGTGACCTGCGATGCAATTTTATTTTATTTATTTTATTTTAATGCTTTGGTCTAAATAAAAATAAAAAATATTTGTAGATTTTACATAACATTATGGCACCACACACAGCGCACGCTTAATAGCTAAATGTTATAAGTAATAATAATTGTTATAATAAAGTTATAAGTAAGAATTGTTATAAGCATAGGTAAGTACCTACGTTTTTTTGTTGTAAATACTTGCTTCGAATAAGTACACCCAGACAGAGATCATCTATGTTCATCACTAAAATGTTTGTCTGTGGGAATCGAACCCACAATCTACAGCACAGAAGACAGAGCTACTGCTAACTGAGTTGTGACAGCTCTCAGAAAAACGGCATAATATATGAGACCCTATTTTTTTTTAATTATATTTTTGCGGCTTTGGTATTACTGTTGCCATATGGCCTATTGTGATCGCCACTTGTTAAGGTCACCCCTTGTTAGGGCGTTCATAGTTCACCACTGAACCCTGCAGCTGTTAGGAACTGGAGGATTTTCTTAGGGGTGAGTTCTTGTAGCTCATCCGGGCACAGGGTATGTTTTCCCAGATGGATGCTACGCTATGAGACCCTAGTATTATGGATAGTGGTAGAAGACAAAAAACTTTATTTCCCAAAAATCATCAAAGTTATTGCGTTTCTTGACGACCGATGTGGCGCGGCGGACGAATGTCCGCCTGCGACGCAGAGGTTGCGGGTTCGATTCCCGCCTTGGGATAACTGTTTGTACGATCTGCAAATATTTATTCCGGGTGTTCTGGGTATTTTCTATGTATAATAAAAAATATCTATATATGTATTGTATTGTATTAAGTATATCAGTCATCTAGTACCCATAACACAAGCTCTGCTTAGCTTAGGGCTAGATGATGCTGTGTGGATCGTCCGGCATTTTTATTTTTTTTTATTTTTTCTGAGATATGGGAGGACCAGTCTGCTTGCTACCTCTCTGCTTAGACTTAGAGACTAAGCGTTGCTAACTGGTTACCTCACGATGTTTTCTATCCTTTGAAGTATCTAATACGAACAAAAACTCATGTCAAAGGCTAAGATCAAAGTTTCTTGCAACTATCATTCTTGGATTATAATTCTGGTTAGTTTCTTAAGTCTTGAGTTTCTAATTGTGGAGACCGTCATATAGCGGCCGTATGTTACGGATACCACCACTCGTACCTTAGATATACTCAGATCTTACCTTAGTGAGTTACCATGTCGACCGATGTGGCGCGGCGGGCGAATGTCCGCTTGCGACGCAGGAGGTTGCGGGTTCAACTCCCACCTTGGGATAAACGTTTGTACGATCTGCAAATATTTATCCCGGGTGTTCTGGGTATTTTCTATGTATAATAAAAAAATATGTATGTATGTAATGTATTGTATTAAGTATTACCAGTCATCTAATACCCATAACACAAGCTATGCTTAGCTTGGGGCTAGATGATGCTGTGTGGATTGTCCAGCACTATTATTATTATTATTATTATTAGTCTCCCTAAGAGATACACCAGAGCATGAGCAGCAATATTATTTCTTCATGAGTAAGTAATTATCAATCTAGAGTAGGTACCCTTTGGCTCTAGTAGGAGCGAACCCGCCTTTTGATTCTAAGGGCATGCACCAATGGATATTTCTATTCGAAACTATAAGTGCACAATGCCAGCACTCTCAATCGGTGAAGGAAAACATTGAATTAGTTAGGTTAGGTTAGTATTGACCGCATGTATTGACTGTCTTTCCTGTTGAATATTCTGACTAAGTTGTGAGGATGTTATAGAAGCTAGACAAGCCTACTTCACCTAAAATCTTGTAGATTGAAGGAGAGGCCTGTTTATACTTGACAATCATGCTGACAAGCGTGGTGTGGTGACTGACTACGGCACCATTTTGTTGCAATCCTAAAGAACTAGGTATGGTTTGAAAGATGTTGTGGCTATACCATTTCTTTATGGCTGGAGTTGAATAAAACTCGGAGTTTAGGTATTATTCATTACTATTGAATTTGTTTGAATCGTTTTTTGAAATTCAAATTCAGACGCCTTAAATATTCATGTTAGCAATTACCCACCACTTGAGCTAAGCGAACTTCAGTAGGAGTAAAATAATTTTGTTTATAAATAAATAAATAGGTAATAAATGTATAAATAAATAAAAATTAGTAAGTAGGTAGGTATATGTACCTACTGCAAGGATTTACCTAGATAGGTAGTAAAATTCGCACGGAGACGATGTAGCGCAGGTCAGACTGGTGGTTTTTTTTTACAGGTTATAGGTAAACGTTTGACCGCAATCTCACCTGATGTTAAGTGATGATGCAGTCGACGGTGTAGCACGTTATGTTGGTGTGTTATTCTATTGCTTTGGAGGCAAAAACACATAATAATAATAATAATAATCCACACAGCATCATCTAGCCCCAAGCTAAGCAGAGCTTGTGTTATGGGTACTAGATGACTGATATACTTAATACAATACATTACATGCATAGATATTTTTTATTATACATAGAAAACACCCAGAACACTCGGAATAAATATTTGCAGATCGTACAAACATTTATTCCAAGGCGGGAATCGAACCCGCAACCTCTGCGGACATTACGGGGATGCGTGAGGATTTATAAAATAAAACGATGTTAGTAAGAATCGAAAGTGGGGCCTAACTGGCGGTAGATGTATCCAACTATCAGTAGGTTAGTTATAGAGGTATTATTAATTTAACTGTACCTTGGCGGTCGGCAAGGGATTATGACTTCAGACGAAATAACTGCTTCAGAAATGTGGCTATTTCGGGAGATTTAGTTTCAGGGTTTTTGAAATAGATTATTCTCTGTGTATCTTCGTTAAGTACCTACATTTTATCTAATCCTACTTATACGAGTATTACGAGTATGGACGACCGATGTGGCGCGGCGGGCGAATGTCCGCCTGCGACGCAGAGGTTGCGGGTTCGATTCCCGCCTTAGGATAAATATTTGTACGACCTGCAAATGTTTATTACGGGTGTTCTGGGTATTTTCTATGTATAATAAAAAATATCTATATATGTAATATAATATTGTATTAAGTATATCAGTCATCTAGTACCCCTAACACAAGCTCTGCTTAGCTTGGGGCTAGATGATGCTGTGTGGATCGTCCTGCATTATTATTATTATTATTATTATAAACGCGAAAGTTTGTAAGTATGAATGGGTGGATGGATGGATGTTTGTTACTCTTTCACGCTCTAACCAGTCGACCGATTTGGATTAAATTTGGAATAAACATAGATTATAACTTGGATTAACATATAGGCTACTTTTTATCTTGAAAAAATAACAGGAACGGGGAAAAAACTGCCACGTGGGCGAAGCTGCGAGCGGCCGCTAGTGTGAAATACCGGTGGTTTACTGGCAGTGACCCCGCCTTCTAATACTAAGGTCGTGGGCTCGAATCCAGTCGTGCAGTCCAGTTGTTCGGAATACTTATGTGCGCAATACCAGTGCTCTTAAAAGGTGAAGGAAAACATTATTAGCAAACAAGTGGCTTCACTTTTACACGTATTGACCATGTCTTTGTAAATTAAGCTTTTTTTAAAAGCATTTTAAGCTGCTCGGCATTAAAAAGTCATTTTCGTGAAAAGTGCAGATACGTGAATTTGCCATACAGGTGACGACATCTGAACTCCCAAAATCAAGAGTTGTTAGTTATGTCGAACGAGGTTAGGTTGTAGGTACTTACCTCATGATGACTGGTTTGCAATGGACGCGTCACCGTGGCGCCATGAAGCACGCCATGCCGGAACGGTGGCCATAACGTGGATACGCTTACGAGATTATATTTTAGTAAATTATATACATACGTAAATGGTTTTTAGTATCAGAGCCAACTTTTTAATCATGCCTCTATTAACGGGACTTTATTGTCTGAGTAGTTTTAAATGGTAGTTAGTTGGTTTATCCAGCACGCATTTTATCCGTACAGCTTAAACGACTAATGTCTGGGGTAGTAGGTTTAAATTAGTACTTAGTAGGTTTATCCAGCACCGATTCCATCTCCACAGCTTAGACGACTAAATTGACATAATATTGAAATAACAGCTTATCACAAAGATATAATATTTAGCAGCCATTATCTGTCATTTAAAAAAAAATCATAAGAAAATTTATTCTTACTCAAAATAATAACAAACTTTGGTTTCTTAGCTCAGAGAGCTGGCACTTTTGACATGTCTTTACATCATAAAAAAATAAAAAAGAATAACTGCTAAAGTCAGGTAAAATAAGAAGATAAAGCACTGCTACTCCCCAATAAAATCATCAGACTAAAACCATTCGCTCTTGAAATCTATTGCCGGCGGGGCACATAATAATATCTAGCTTAAAAAAATCTTACCGAATAGATGTTTCACTGCTGTAAATACAACAGTTTGTCATGAAGCATATCCATACTAATACAATGTTACCAAAAAGTTAGTAGAATTTGCGTGGGTGTCACTAAATAAGGTCAAATCATTGTATCTCTTTTTAAAGTCGTATCTTAGACAAAACACAAATAGGTGGTAATTATTGTACAAAATTATGATAAGGTAAAACTTCGAAACGATCGTCAAATTTAAGTTTCGATCAATCTCTAAATCATATTCTTTGAAACTTATATTTCAGACAAGCCCAATTTTGACAATCAAATGTTTGTTTCAATCTCGTCTCACCGTCAATACAATGTAACATATTGTATTAATCAGCTTTTCAATTGCGCTATCAAAATAAGAATGGAGAAAAACCTCCGCGTCAGAAGGCTGTCAGTCTCATACATTTTGTCTGCTCCCCCTGTTTCTATCTGTCCCATACAAAATGTCAGAGTCAACGAGGTTCCACGTGGATCAAGTCTAGTGTGGATTCGTTTTCTGTCATCTTTGGAAGCAACATTGTATTTTCATTCTAATTGTTTTCTAGTGTTATTTTAAGTTCTGATGGGTAATTTTGGTGGTATTTTAACCATCATTACTTGAGGTCTTAGCACAAGTGTGAACAATTGAAATGAAAGTGTGTTATGAGGCATCCTGATTTGAACGAAAATGTTTCCTTTTGAAGAAAAACGCCATCTTTTTCTTCAAAACCGATGACGGCTGACTTTACTTTTTTTGACCGACTCGACTTGACTAAAAAGAATTGACTCAACCCACTTGACATTGGCAAAATTGTCCGCAAGACGGACAGATGCCACAAAAAAAAAAGTCTAGTGTGTTCTACATTTAGCAGTGCCCATCACTTTTGAAACTTGAAAAGAGGACAGGTCAAATTTGATCAAAAAAAAATATTTTCAAATGTCAAATTTGATTGAAATTGTCGATTAAAACCGCTACAGCAATCTTCCCCCTATTCCCATCAATTTTCCCTCACTTAAAAATCGTGATCGACTAAAGAATTTAAATAAATCAAGGAACTTGTGAAGCAATTTTCGTCAGTTGAAAAATGCGTCCTGCATTTGAGAACAGACAAAAGCCTTTTTGGCCAGTCTCAAAACTGAGACGCTGCGACTGCTCGGTCTAATAACAATCAAACTTTGGTTGCTATTATAGCATGGTTTGTATTACTTATCATAGAATATACAACCTTTAAAAACTTTAAATAATTTCGTAAGAAACTTCATAGTGCCGGTAGTAGTACTTTTGTATTTCATTGAGTTGTAAAACCTTTTATGGTTTTATAGCCATTTTGACATTTACTATGGTCATTTTATTATAAGTTACATTGATTTGATACTATTTTGTTGGTAAAGTTATATGGTAGATAAAAAAAATGGGTCAAAGCAAAATGATATTATTTTTTCATCTCTTTGTGAAACAGTTAACTACCATCACAGTTTCTGCCGCTGGTAAGCTACCGAGGTCTTGCGACCTACCTGGTGAATTTTGCGATCTCGATAAAATCCTACTAATATTATAAACGCGAAAGTTTGTAAGTATGGATGGACGGATGTTTGTTACTCTTTCACGCTCTAACAAGTGGACCGATTTGGATGAAATTTGGAATAAATATAGATTGTAACCTGGACTAACATATAGGCTATACTTTTTATCCCGAAAAAATAACGGAAAGAGGAAAAAAACTGCCACGCGGGCGAAGCTGCGAGCGGCCGTTAGTACTTGATAATGGTACAAATACGACTGAAGCTAAGTTTTTTAGTAGTAGCAATAGGCACATGCGAGTACGTACTATAACCATGTCTTATTCTTTCTTCTACCGGCGTTGTTGTGTTCCAATTTGAACGATATAGGTGCCGATGTAGATATAATATTAATAATGCTGGGCAATCCACACAGCATCATCTAGCCCCAAACTAAGCAGAGCTTGTGTTATGGGTACTAGATGACTGATATACTTAATACAATACATTACATACATAGATATTTTTTATTATGTATAAAAAATACCCAGTGCACCCGGAATAATTATTTGAAGATTTTATCAACATTTATCCCAAGGCGGGAATCGAACTCGCAACCTTCTGTGTCGCAGGCGGATATTCACCTGCCGCGCCACATCGGTAGTCGTGGCCTCAGGCTGATGGATGCAGGGTTGTGGATTGCAGGACACGTGCCGCCCTGCATTAATCAACCAGCATAAAATAAATAAAATAAATAGCCTTCTTTGATCATTACTTTTGGCGTACAATACCTAAATTAATCCTACCCCTACGTTCATCTATACAAAAAAATAAAATTGAAGTGTCTGTTTGTAATATCACAGATGGTAATATTAAAATAACCGCTTTTTACAACATGCATATAGAATAGAATAGAATAATACCATTAAAAAATTATAGTGTTTGCCATTGATAAATATTGTGAATTATGCCTATGCTAAATAAACGTAAACATGCATATGAATGTATATGCGATACATATACCAAAATAGCATTTTTTAAAATTTTTGTCTGTCTGTTTGTTCCGGGTAATCTCTGGAACGGCTGGACTGATTTCGACGGGACTTTAACTGGCAGATAGCTGATGTAACAAGGAGTAACTTAGGCTACTTTTTATCCCGAAAAAATAACGGGAACGGGAAAAAACTGACACGCGGGCAAAACTGCGAACGGCCGCTACTTTATGCCGTATTAACGCCATCTGTTGGCGACATCGAGTACTACTTCAGTTAAGATTTGTAAGTAAAAATGTTTACCGCCCAACGAAGTGGGCACGGGTCAGCTAGTAAAAAATAAATACCAACGTACAATTCTGTGTGCTCGCATTCGGTTTCAATAGCCCATATTTAAAATAGATTCATTATTCACGTAAAACCCTACGAAATTTAACGAACATTTACCGCCAAATTGGGGATTAAGGGTTGGTTTACACGAGCGAATGAGCATCGAAATAATATTGCTAAATATATTGATAGCCCATTCGAATTAGCTCAAAAAAGGGGCAAACCTGGAAAAATAATGTACCTACATTATTTTTCCAGCAATTTTCTTTCGGAATTTTTTGAGGGGTGGGTCACTGACAGTCTAAATTTGTTTTGCGTGGTATTCGATTTCACCTCTCTAACTATCACGGTGCATGAGATACAGCCTGTAACAGACGGACAGATAAACTGACAGGCAGCGGAGCCTAAGTACTAGGGTCCCGTTTTGCCCTTTGGGTACGTAAAGGTAGTACGTAATAAATACCCGTGTAATATAAGTGTTAAATATCTGAAATTGTTAATCTACTTTTGCTAACTGTACTTATCAAGCCATAAGCGGAAGTTAGTCCATAAATTGTGTCGTTTAAAAATAAACGGCTGTTTTACTAAAACACCCGTCATAAGTTAAGTAGGTAAGTCTTATCGCTCCTCATTATAAATAAACAAACTGAAAGTCATACACCAGAAACATGTAATTATTTGTGTGGCTGTAAAAAAACGATGACTATAAATACAGAAACAGAAAGAAACAGTTTCACGACCCAGGCATTCCATACGTGACAGGTTGCAAGCTCATCGCCGCTGCTAGAATACTAACCGGTTTCCTCAAGATGTTTTTTTTCATCGTTTGAGGCATTGCGCACATAAATTTTTCAAACAAAAAAAATAGTAATTCACGACCGGATTTGAACCTACTACCTTAGGAAGGCGGGGGGGTCCTAGTTTCAAAAAATTGGACGATCGATGTGGCGCGGCGGGCGAATGTCCCGTTCAATTCGATTCCCGCCTTGGGATAAATCGACGGCCCCACCGAATAAACGTGTAAGAGCTCTTACCGTAATTTTTTTTTTTTTGATTTTTCGGTGTGTCGGCTTAAAATACACCTTCTAAATTTTTTTCAGATATATTTTCCAATAAATTTCAAAAAAAACGCACTTCGAATGTTTATTCTACGGAAAATAAAAACACTAAACTCACACGAATATTGCAAGAATGCGCCTTGCACACCGTCTACTCTTACGCATTTAATGCAAACTTACTTTAGAATATTATTCGTCGGAAATTAAACAAAATACTGTAACTGTAAAGAGTTTTGCCTAATTTTAAATGTTGTCTCAGGTATGTAACTAAATTTATGATTTTATTCTTTGGTTCTAATGAATCCTCGTATTTGTAAAGATCTTTAGTACAACATTGAATTTATACCAAAATATGTATTGTTCATTTACTATTTAAAAAATTAGGTTCAAAGTGTGTAACTTTATGTTACACAAATTTTTTCGTAGTAAGTTTACCAGTTTATCAAGTGAAAAACTCCAGTCTGCCCGTGACCACGGCTATTGCAACATAGTCGAAATGTCGGGAAAATAAATAAAAAAGGTAATACGCGATAAATACCCGTGTAATATAAGTCTTCAATATGTGTTCCGATCGCGAAAGTTTAAAAAATACTAAGTGAAAAACTGTTTTTATTCCGTAAACGATGAGCGCAACTTATAGAAGGGCGCGAGAAGTTGCGGGTTCGATTCCAGCCTTGGGATAAATGTTCGTACGATCTGCAAATATTTATTCCGGGTGTTCTGGGTATTTTTTATATATCATAAAAAATATCTATATATGTAATGTATTGTATTAAGTATATCAATCATCTAGTACCCATAACACAAGCTCTGCTTAGCTTGGGGCTAGATGATGCTGTGTGGACTGTCCAGCATTATTATTATTATTATTATTATTATAAGTGTTACAGGATCAAACTAGTCAAGCAGTGCATGCGTCCCTTTCGTTGCCCAACACTCAGATTCATACGGTACGACAGGCTTTATGATCGTCTTGTACACTCTTGCCTTAATTTTAAAGGGCTTACGCCGATCACATGTTGTTCCTGAGACCTGTCACCATTTTATCCATCCTACATTTATTCTATCTTTTACATCCCGGTCAATTTCACCGTCGTTTTGGATTATTGAACCGAGGTACCGAAAATCGGAGTAGGCTGATAGGGAGACATCATCTATGGCAATAGGGGTGAAACTGGAGGGACCACCATAGTCGCAAAACAAGCGTTTCGTTTTTATTCTGCTGATCTTCAACCCGACACTCTCAAATTTCTCCTATTACCATTTTCCCAGCCTGTTCTGGAGTTCAAGTGCATCTTCACCAACAAGAACAATGTCATCGGCGAACAGCATACACCAGGGTGCTCCTTCCTGTATGCCCGATGTCAGTGTCATTCATAAACAGAATAAATAAATAGGGGCTTACTGCCCGGTACAAGCTTATAGCCACACTGAACTTGATGACAGCTTCCGACTGAACGTGTGTGCTGGCTCGACTATACATAGGTTGAACCAGCTGCTCATGCTTTCCAAGAGTTTTCTTCTTATATAGAAATTACCATAGAACCTCCTAGACCACATGATCGTACGCTTTATCAAGATCCACGGAAACCATAGTATGCAAGTTGTACATCACCCTTGTTCTTGAAGATATTAAACCAATGAACTGTTACACCATTCGTCCTTGAAGAATATAGCCAACCACTTCCATCCATCCGCTTTTATTTACTTTCACACTTCTGTTGGTATAACATCTGGTCTTACTTCTTTTCCACTTTCCATACCCTGCACAGCAGTTCTTAGTTCATCCTCTTTTACTAATCCCATGTGTAATTCCATTGCTAATGAAATTAATATTTTGGCTCATTGAGACCGAACGACGGCGATATTGATCGAGGCATGAAGAATAAAATAAAATGTAGGATGGATGAAATGACAACAGGTCCCAGAAACCACGTACGATCTAAAAATGCCTCTTAAACTCCCCTTAAGTTTACAAAACGATCATTAGATCTGTTGTATTGTATGGATCTGAGTATTGCACAACTAAAGGGACTGATGATAGACAGGTACATGGAGCAGAAATATTGAGAAGCAATAGGCTATAGGAATAGGCAGGCAATAAGCATGTCATTGTCAAGGCGGATGAAAGTCATGTTACCTGGAGAGTGTTAAATATGAATATAGATGGATATGTTGGTCGAGGTAGACAAAAGAATAAATTGATCTATGTGAAATATGACATGTATAAGAAAGGAGTGAGTACTTATAGATATGACGGCTGATGCAGGGCAGTGGAAGAAAAGAAAATGTTGTGCCGATCCCACATAAAGTGGGTCAATGTGGGGTAAAGTGGGTATCATCATCATCATCATCTTCCTGAGATGATGATGATGATGATGATGGTTATGAGAACGTTGATTATTACTAAGCAAAACAATATCGAGATTAATTGTTTGTTTTTTAAGAAATATTGCTGATTTATCATGTATTTAGTAAATTTTAATGTTTTTAGCAGATAATCAATGACTCTATCGACAAAATTTTTTTTTGTTCTATTTAATGCATTTTGTGTAGGTAGGTACTCGTAGGTACCTCTAAATATTAACTAAATGATATTTAATTAGGTATTGTATTAGTTAGTAGGTTAGTTATTTTTGTTGCCCTCATGGGTTGTAATTAATCTCAATTATTTATTTTCGGTAAGCATGCCTTACGAAACATAATAAAATAAAAAGTTGATCGAACAATATTGTAATACACTATTGCACTTCCGAAATGTTCCAATAGTTACAAGAACAACCGTGTAACTACCTAATACTAACATTGACAAATCCTAAAAGTCCATAGTACAAAAGGGCATTAATATGTTACACTTTTTGGTAATAACATATTTTCCCACGAATAATAATGTAAACATAGCATACACACAGCCGCCAAAGTTTTGTTACTAGAATAAACATTTAAAAGGGTTTTTTATTAATATATCGTTAATCATTAATATTAGCTTTTTCGTTTTTTTAACGATATATAGATAATTTTTTTTCCTTTAATTTGGCTATACATTGTGTTGACGTACATCTAACCAATAATGAGCTATATTTTTTTTTACGTTTTTTATTTTTCCTGTAAAGTTGCGATTTTCACTTTACACGTTTATTCGGTGGGGCCGTCGAAATGTTTGTACGATCTGCAAATATTTATTCTGGGTGTTCGAGGTATTTTCTATGTATAATAAAAAATATGTTTTACTATAGATAATGGTACGGAACCCTTCGTGTGCGAGTCCGACTCGCACTGGGCCGGTTTTTTTGATTTAAGCCCTTCTTCATTTACACAATTCCTGTTACAGCATCCAGTCTTTTCCAACAATTTGGACATAATGTACAAGATATCTATTATCATATATCAATAGTCTTGCTCTTATTTAAATGCCTCGTGAACACGTAGATAAGTGCGTGTGAGTGCCCTTTGGTACATGGCATGGAGTCGCCTTTTGACAGATAATAGGCGGATGTAACCGAATCTTGGTAGGTATACGGTATAGAAATCTTCGAGTATTTAGGTAGAGATGCTGGGTATGTATGGAGAGGGCTTTTGAGTTTTTTACTAGGCATAAACATGACTACAATTTTAGGGTTTCGTACCCAAAGGGTAAAACGGACCTTATTACTAAGACTCCGCTGTCTTACTGTCTGTTTGTCCGTCTATCACACAAAATTAAATTATCAAGATCATCATGCACATCATTATAAACGCGAAAGTTTGTAAGTATGGATGGACGGATGGATGTTTGTTACTCTTTCACGCTCTAACCAGTAGACAGATTTGGATGAAATTTGCAATAAATATTCCTGTATTAACATATATATTGACTGATTGTAACCTGGATTAACATATAGGTTACTTTTTATCCCGAAAAAATAACGGGACCGGAAAAAACTGCTACGCGGGCGAAGCTGCGAGCAGCCGCTAGTACCTAATAAATAAATAAATAAAATATAAAAAAAAAGGCTTTTATTTCTAGCAGTGTGTATAATTTACAGTAATAAGTAATTCTAGTGCTTAAATTTAAAGAAAAATATAAAGTTTTAGGTAAGTAAAGTAGTAAGCAATTAAGAGTAAGAAAAAAGTAGATTTTATAAAATTAAGTAAGAACTTTTTTTTTTGTTTTTTTTTTAGTTTTTGTTTTTTATTCTTCTTTATTTGCAAGAACCCTTTCACCAGTACCTAATACAGTAAATAAAAGCCTATTCCATACCAACACAGCATTAAACACTACACTAGGTCGGATCAAAAACAGTAGAGCAATAAAAAATGTGACTGTACAATTCGAAATGAAAGGTTTCGTGTTTGGACCAGTGTCCGGTCGTTAGATGTTGTTTCGTACCAAATTGGTGGTCTCATGAGATGAAACATCGAGCTAGGAAACTTATGAAGTACCAGCAAACTATATTGTTAGATTAGATTGTATTGTTTATTATATATTGTTATTGATTACTATATTGTTAGTAGTAGTAGTATGATTGCCTTAACATGTATTTTGTCTTGCAATCACCTTATTAAGTTAGATTGGCACCACACTGGAGTTTCATTATTTACATTATTATTACTTTGTAAAAGGATCATACAAAAAAACGGTAGGAACCAAGCCGTAAGTTTCTTGCCGGTTCTTCTAGGCTTGGTCGCGAGGAACTGGCGCTTAGATTCACCTAGATTTAAGACGTTTCAAGATGATCCCTACGGATATTACTGAATAAATGATTTTTGACTTTGACTTTAAGTAGAGCTCTTAGTGAAGAAAGTTTCATTAGGTATATTCATATCAGATTATTGTTATACAAAAGAACCTATATTTTTATTTCGCACCGGTGTTCTAGTGGGAGCGACTTTGCCTTCTGATAAGGTCGTAGGTTTGACGATTTCTAGCATTGTAGGACCTAATTTAATCAATCTTTTCACTAGCGGCACAAAAATATCAAATGAAACTGTTATTTATAATTTCTAAGATTTATTTATTCAGGGACAATAAACGGCTATAATTTGTTATAATTCTTAAAAAGTAAGTAAGTTCATCCTAAATACTTATAAGGAAAAAATATTGTAAACATAAATATAACATTATAAACGAGTTTCTAAGATGCAATGTTGATTTTTATTTTGATGCGTTTATTTTTTACAATAATAATATGAAATTGCTGGACAATCCACACAGTATCCATCATCTAGCCCCAAGCTAAGCAGAGCTTGTGTTATGGGTACTAGACGACTGATATACTTAATACAATACAATATTACATGCATAGATATGTTTTATTGTGCATAGAAAATACCCAGAATGTCCGGAATAAATATCTGCAGATCGTACAAACATTTATCCCAAGGCGGGAATCGAACCCGCAACCGCATGCGGGCATTCGCTCGCCGCGCCACATCGGTCGTCATTATTTCAGTTGAAAATAAACCAAACTGCCCCCTCCAAAAGTATTCATAGCTCCGTGTGCAAAGTGGATAGCACAAAGATTTTAATTTGGTACTTGGAACTATTGTTTGTTTACGTGCTACAATTAAGTTTTCTCTTAGTTTGATGGGAAAATAGCTGGTCTTCCTACCTTAAGACCTGCTTTGAAAAACTCCAGTTGACGGCAGTGACTAAGAGGCCGAGCGAACGGCTCACAGAAACGCAATACCTATCAAAGAAAAGGAAAACTTTTTTTTTCTCATTGTATTGTTTTTTTTTAATGAAACAAGCAGATGGCCCACTCGATGTTAAGTGGTTACCATTACCTATAGCATTACCTCGCAGGTAACGCTCATTATAAACGTGCCCTTACGATGCACTACTCTGAGTCCATCGATCTGAGGCATACAGGTGTTAAGCCTCATACACCGGCACCCACACCCTTCAAACCGGAACACGCTGCGTTGCTTGGCGGCAGAAATAGGCATGGTGGTAGTACTGCCCCGTACGAGCCCTCCACTAAGAGCTCTACTACTACTATTATTATTGTAATTTTCTAATAAGACAATATAAGCTATGTTCCTGACCTACATACTTACTTAATCATAATATATAATATAATACTTACTTAGTCATAGGACTTAATTTTTTGGACTATAATGAATTATTTGTTAACAAAGTAAATAACAGCTAATACAAGTGTTTAAAAGAGTGTACAAAATACATAGGAAAGAGTTGAGCTATCTACAGACCGTTACAAATGATCTAGAGATAGCTCAATTGATCCAAATGAAGCGTTGGCTGCATTGCCACGACTTGTCAGCTTGTCAGTAGCTATTTTTATATAGCCTTCAGTCATATCTTCAGTTTACCTTAAAGGTTTTTGTACACTCCACATTTTGGTATTGCATAAAACTCTGGGTAGAATTTAGTCGTCCATATCCGCAATCAATTCAAACAAGCATCGTATTGAAGCTAAATTGAAACCGAAATACGTCGAACCAATTAGTGCTCAAATTATGAGACCACACAGCCAATTAGAGCTATTGGTTTGCAATGGTACATAGAGGAGTAAATACAATGAATAGGTAATAATTTTCAGTAGCTTGATGGAGTGTCGCACCGACGCACCTGGATGGACGCAACTTAATTCCTGAGAGGTAACCGTGAGCTAGCCAGTCTGTTTGCCTAATTATCTGTACCGTGAGCTCAATCCGAACAGGCTCAAAAAGGACACGAAGACCTTCGCGCAAGTCCGGAATACGTTACTTGGTACAAAAAAATGGAAAACAATACTGTCAACACGATAGTAATTTTGTCGTTTTTGACAGTTTGTAATCGTTCTATAAGAGCTCATGGCTCATGGGGGGGTTGACAAACCAGCAGGGCTAAAGGTTGCCTGGTAGAGATCGCTTTTAGCGATAAGGCCGCCCATTGTGTTACTGCATTGTTTACTGTATATTCTTTATAAAATGTGTGTAATCAATAAAGAGTTATCTATCTATCTATCTAAAGTTTTCAACATGACACAATTTTTTCTACTCATGAAAAAAAAATCTCTTGTCGAGACTCGAGACATTGTGACATATCTCACAATACACACCTTAGCCCTACTGGGCTTGGGACTTCCTCCTTTTGATAATTTACTTACACATTTACTTACTGAACAGTGTTCTCAAAATTTAATTACAAGTTAATTAAAATAATCTAATAGAAAACCGAGATACCGAATACAAACGACCTATTTAAATCGCCTATTGTTTGATAAAGGGGTAAAATTGGGCTAATTTAGGAAATTTATAGTAAAAGCTATTAACGAATTTAATAATGAATCTATTAAATTAATTATTGAGAGCAATCAGGGTGCGCCGAATAAGCGCGCCATTATAGTGGTTGCTAAACAATACCTTCATATACTAAGTTCACAGGTTTGAATCCGGTCGTGTACAGTCAGCTGCACTTGAATGTATACAATTCGTGACTTTCAAAACGGTATCAAAACCTTATAGTAGACGCTTAAACCAACTAAAAGATGAAATTAGCTGATAAGTACACTTATTTTTTGAGTTTTTACCCTGTAAATATTAATTGTAACGCTGTAAAACCATTGTTTAAGTTACGAATTGTATACATTCTGGTGCAGCTGACTGTACCTATGGGTTTGGTATTCGGAAAATGTATGTGGCATTGCACACATTCAGATGTACTAAATATAATATTTGGATTTACCTCTGGCTACCCCCTTTAGACATACTTACACAAAGAAGAGTAGGTACTAAGAGATTTAAGGGAATATCTACCATGCCTGGGGAAGTCTTGACGCAATTTTTTTTTTACAAAACTGGCTAAAAAATCTCGGTCACGTGGAATTTGGTTGGAAACCCGCATTACTGTTAGTTCACTAATGATTTTTACACAATGTTTTCCTTCACCGTTGAATTGAGAAATAAATCACCGCTTATCCTTAAATCCAATTATCTCTACGATTTCTATCAAAAAACAATACGGGTCTTGATCTTGATACAACCCTAGTCAATGTCGATGTATTTATTTCGATATATTCCACCCCTAATAAGAAAGAAAGAAAGAGAGAAAGAACTCTCAGTAGTGCCGTTAAGAGCAAAGTATTTAAAATTAATTAGTGCATTTAAAAAAAAACCGGCCAAGTGCGAGTCAGACTCGCGCACGAAGGGTTCCGTGATTCGTATATCTATAATAAAACGGCAAAAAATCAAAAAATCACGTTTATTGTATGAGAGCCCCCTTAAATAATAATTATATTCTATATTTACTATTTTTAGTTATAGCGGCAATAAAAATACCTCATCTAGTAGTAGTAGTAGGTAGTTACTACTTAGTAGAAGGTAGTACTTTCCCGGACGAGCCTTTCACTAAGAGCTCTACTGCTACTAAATACTACTCATACTAATTACTACTAATACTCTACTACTACAACCTAGCGTTTAACTAAGTTCCATTCTACCAATCTCGTTAAATTTCGAATCTTTTTCAAATTTTATGTTTCAATACATGCTTGGGCATCTGGTCTTTATAAGCAACTAGCGGCCGCCCGCAGCTTCGCCCGCGTGGCAGTTTTTTCCCGTTCCCGTTATTTTTTCGGGATAAAAAGTATGTGCTTGTCCTATGTCCTTCTCCTGGCTCTAAACTACCTCCCTGCCAATTTTCAGCTAAATCGGTTCAGCCGTTCTTGAGTTATAAGTGAAGTAACTAACACGACTTTCTTTTATATATATAGATAGAAAGATAGATTATATCTTTATTGTACACCATTAAAGTAGTGAAAAGTATATAAAATAGCAACTTAAAAACTATAGGTACAATACCTATACTATACAATAACTAACTATAGGACAGGGCAATAGTGGGCTTAGTAGTTATAATGCTGGACGGTGTTTAAAAACATCAGCAATCTTAACGAATCTGCCTCGCACACGATTAAACTCTCAGCAAATTCTGCAGAGAACATCTCCACAATTCTTGCTCTAGTTTTTATTCTCTTTACTGTCCGTAGCGACAGTAAAACAATCAACTTTAAATGGTTTAGATGTGAAAGAAACTGAAAAATTTCTCGGAAAATGTAATGAACTTCACTACTGTTCGTTGCGTTCGAGAGCAGAAACGTCAGTTTTACTCTGGACTAAAGACTTTTTAAAGGACTCTGTGGCTTCCTTTGGCCGGTTTTATAACCTGTCGGAATATTTCTTTTATGCAATGTGCTGATGGAACAAGCAAAGTCAAAGTCAAAGTCAAAAAGCATTGATTCAGTAAAATCCGCAGGGATCATCTTGAAACATCTTAACTTTAAGCGCCAGTTCCTCGCGACCAAGCGATTTTTTTTGCTGACTATTGTTGAATATAATGGATAGTTGAAATGGTCGTACAAACAGATGATCCACTTGATATCGAGCGGTTACTTCATAAATCACATCCACAGAAGAGTCTCCTCACAATAAAACTGGTAACTTTTCTGCGGATAGTACCAACATTTTGATGTTCGCGTATAGCAAGATGGCTAAATAGACTATTACAATAGACCATTCTTTACTCACCTCTGAGCTACTGTGATTGCTTCTTTGGTAATATAAACTTTCAAGCAGGGGGTCGACTTCACAAAACGATACAGTTGACGTTTGAGTTACACTGCTTGTTAGGCAAGGCAACAACAGCTCAACCACAGTTGTAATTGATAGCCGTCACAACTCAGCGGGTCTACTCTTAGAAACGTTTTTTTTTATACAATTTACTGATGGAACAAGCATATCACCTGATGTTAAGTGGTTACCATAGCCTATAACAGGACATTGCCTTGTAGGTCACGTTAGTTAAGAACGTGCCCTACAATACACTGCTCTGCGTCCATCAACCTGAGGCATACAGTTGTTAAGCTGCATGTGCCTGTAATTTCACCGGCAACCACACCCTTCAAACCGGAACACAGCAAGCTGCTTGGCGGCAGAAATAGGCATGGTGGTAGTACTGCCTGGACGAGCCCTTCACTAAGAGCTCTACTACTACTAAACGATAAACGAAGATTCCTATTGTCGTTTTGAGTTACACTACGCGGCATGTCAGGCAGTGTTAACTTGACTTTTAACGGCTACCGAGTTGCCCCACAGTATATTACAATAGCGGTCCGTCCCGGCTTCGCACGGGTTTTAGTAGGGATCCCTAACTTTTTTTTAAATATAATATAGCCTATGTCACCCGGGGATAGTGTAGTTTCCCAACGGTGAAAGATTTTTTCAAATCAGTCCAGTAGTTTCGGAGCCTATTCAATGCAAACAAACAATCAAATAAACAATCAAATCTTTCCTCTTTATAATATTAGTATAGATAAAACGACAATACGAAACTTCGTATAACATTTCTAAGACCTGCAGTTTGTAGTAACTTCAGCGCTGTCGCAGCGCAGCGGGTTCGATCCCCACCGAGAACAAACATTTTGTGTGATAAACATAGATGTTTGTTCTGTATCTGGGTGTTAATTTTTTACGGTAGAAGAACTGAGTTGCGAGACTTGGTTTATTACAAGTTATGTTTTTGATGACATATTAATTATAAGATTCTTTATCCTAACTGACTGACTGACATATAGACCACGTACAGCCTAAACCAGGGTATATTATCTTGATGAGTAGAGGTATGCTGAAAAACGAACTACATGCGGACGAAGTTGCGTGCGTTTTACTAGTAAGGTAAGTAAAAAAATACTATTTTTATAGTTAGTTTTAATAAATAAACAGTTCCTCTTATGCTTAAAACTACTCAAATAAACATTCTTAAAATCCATTTTTCATTAGCCTGGTCACATACATGTTCATGTACAGTCTGTTCATTTAACCGGGCACATGACATGTGAAGATAAATGTACAGTCAGCTGCACTACAATGTATACAATTCGTAACTGTCACAACGGTATTACAACATATCAATGAATTCTTATACCTCAAAAACTAAAATGTCATGAAATTAGTTGATGACCTCACTTATTTTTTGAATAATTGTCATATCAATATCTTTAGTAACGCTGTGAAACCATTTTGAAAGTTACGAATTGTATACATTCTAGTGCAGCTGACTGTACATAACTGAAGATACGGTGGATATCCAAGAAAACCAAAAAAAAGTGCAATTTTCTTTTTAGTAAAGCCGCATTGACTCCATTGGCCATTGTGGTATATCTATCTCGCTTATACTTGAAGGTTTCTAGTTCTTTCTCTTTTATTCTGGTGGTAGTCATATTACAAGACAGCACATACAGATTTGTGTGTTCTGTTTAAAACGTAGGTAATTCAATATATAAATATCTCAGTGAAATTAGCAAACTGTCAAAAATGGCTCATAAAAAGAGAGGCTTAAACCTAGCAGTCCGTGAAATTAAGCTGGTGATGATGATGATGATGATGGTGTAAGGCTTTGTTCTTTGTTGTATTTGTTGGTTTCCTTGGAACTAACTTTGAAGGTGAGTGACACAGTCAGACTCCAGCATTCGTCTGGATCCAGGACCTCAACGCCGGCACCCTGGCATAGACCCCTGGAAGACCTGGTCTAGCGCAGCCTACTCCAAAAGACACCACTCCTAAGAGGATCTTACTGTTCTTGTCAACTGCTGGACCACCAGAATCACCCTGGATGGAGAAAGCGGAATTGAGTAATTAATTACTTCTATAAATGAAATGAAATACATTTATTTAACACACACAAAACAGAGCATAACATACATATAAACGTATAACAGTACAAAGAACAGAGAAACGTAAAGAAAGTAAGCAGAAAGATAGGAGGCACAAGTAAACCAAAAGTAGGTACCTAGGTAAGTAGGTAGGTAGGTACCTTCAAGTAAGAAACCTACCTACGTACCCACACCTACTATGATAAAAAGCGAAGTAAATACAAAAAAGTTGTGTCAATTAGTCGTGCTCTGTGTCTCGTCTGTGTCTATAGCGCTTGGCTGTTTTATTATTATCTCAAAAGTTTATCCCAAGTGGGGTTGGAACCCACGATCTTCCTCTTGACACTCTTTTTGGTTGACGAACAGGCTTTGATAGTAATACATTGTCAAAACTATAGATGGAGCCACATTGCTAAGGTACACTTTTTAAAAATATCTATAAAATCCCTAAAAGCATTTTGTCGAGTGGGATTAGGCTCCGATAGCGCAGGCGGTTAACGCAACCCCGTATTAAGGGGAGGGTTGCGGGTTAATATCCCACTTGGGGCATATCTCTTGGTATAATATAAGACTATAGAAGACTATAAAAGACTATACAGTAATACAGTAGTAGATCTTATTAGTTTTTTTAAGCCTTGATATTAACGGCCATAGATAATGCTCGTGATATTGCTTTGAGGTAGTCTACATCCAGCACTGCGGAGAATAGCACCTAGATGTGGTGACATGGAACAGGCTTGGAGATTGTAAAAAAACTTCAGATATACCAGATATTTAGAGCTTCTGGAGCAGATAGGTTTGCGCATTAATAAAATGACACTACGTCTACGTAGGCTTGGTGAAAACAAATTACCGATAAAACTATTTCGTCAATAGAGCAAGCAGATGTTTTAACGCCATATCTAGTAATACCAGTGATGAAGAGATTAATATTTTCAACATCAACACCCAAGCGCATAAAGCGCTACATGTGTGACTCTTTTTTTTTGGACAGCAGAACCAAGTGTTGTGTAGCGGTCTCCGTCTACTCCACCAGTAATGTTTTGTTCTAACATATTTAGTAAACTATGTAACATATTTTAACATATTTTATGTGGAAACTTGTAATTAGCCTTAAATATCCACTATTTATTTTATACTTTATTTAGCTGTAAGTTTTCCTAAAATTGTAAAAAAAAAACTTAAGAGGTGTCAAGGGACACCCGGATGGAACGAAGTTCAATCTGGAATAGAAATGAAAATATCTGGCTTGCTTTCTATAAGAGAGAGAGAGAGACAGACAGAGAAACATGCGACTCCGCACAGCTTACAATAGCTTACTATAGCAAAAAGTGTCGTGACAACTTTTCGTAAGAATTTTTTCCGTCTAGCCCCCTTTCACAACGCGCGATAAGGAACTTCGTTCCAATAAAATAAAATATACCTGGCAGGAATCCTTGCCACCTTGTTCTTCGCCAGCACAGACCATCCTTGGAGTTATGTTGCTCAGCTTCTGGCTACATTGCTGGTTGGTGAGCGCAGGGACATCCACGCTCCTCAGGGTACTGGTAGTTTCACCGTTTTCCTGTAATCAGTTTCTGGTTATCTTACAGGTAATATAACCTGTTAATTCATAATTAAATCTTTATTAACAAAGAAAATTACAATCACATAATATAAACAAATTAGAACTAGTTTTATTCATTATTTTTTGGCAATAGGTAAAACCTTTGAATGAATCAAAGGTTCACGAGCGCTAAACACTTTACTTGCTAACCCTATTTTATGATGAACTTTACTTACCTGTGACGAATTTACACATCTTTTTTATGCATGTGACGAATTTACTTTCAATGTATGGAGTTTAGAAAAATGTGACGAATTTACTTTCAATATATGGAGTTTAGAAAAATGTGACGAATTTACTTTGTGGCAAATGTACAACAACCCTTTTTGTCGCCAAGCAGTTTGATGTGTGACTTAGGTCAAGGGTTCATATCCAGTCGTGCACTAATGGATTATTCCATTCGAAAAAGTTATTCGAGTGCTCTCAAACAGTGAAGAAAACCAGTTATGGAATACTGCAAAATGTGGGTATGTACCAAATGCACTATCTGGACATACAACTGACTACCTCTCTTGGACATTCGAAGAATTTTGAATAGGTACTTGGTATTAAGAGATTGGATGATATCTGCCATGCATGGGGATTAAAGTCACCATGCGATTTTCTTTTTTTATTTATTATGGTGAAATAAAAAGTTGGTAATAGCAACTTACAGTAGTGGTCCCCCAACCGGTCACTGTAAGTATCGTGCCTCCAGGAATAGCTGCGTTCCTCTGCGGAAGTGTAACTGCTTTTGCGTTCTGACCATCTAATGTCATCGGTTGCGCCAACCTTTTCAGTAAATACGTACAGTTAGGTCAAAGGAAGGAAAGAGTTTTAGAAGTAATTTATAAGCGTTCTTTTCAATCGTCTTCTTCTCGGTTCTATGGGTATCTTCTTGATTTTATGGCTGTCAAGAGATTGTGCCGCAATATAATATCTGTTCTAGTGCATCAGTAAGGGTGTACTAAGAAAGGAATTCCAGAAACTCAACCCGTAATGGAAGAAAGTGGGGATTAAAGTTTGTAAGTAGCCGTTTGTTCTTTGGCTGACTTGGCCCCGTGGAAGTAGTACCTAAATGACGTTTTCAATTCTCTGGATTTGAATAACCGCCCTTGAGTTTCTATAAATAATTTCTCACGAAGGTTTTATGAAACTGGCGATTTCACTTCAAAAAAATAAAAATCTTGCTGAGTGTCGATTTGAAGGTTGTGGGTGCCGGTGAAGTTATAAGCGCATGAAACCTAAACCTTTGCTTCAGGTTGATAGGCGCAGAGCAGTGCGTTTTAAAGTTCCCAAAAAAATACACTTTTACCTGATAACAGCGATATCGTAGTCATTAGGACGAGAGTTGAAAAGTGGATGAATGCGGAAGTCAGAGGACTGGTACTCCAAGCCGTCACTGTCGGAGTTGATGCTACCAATCCTGATGTAAGCTCTTTGCATCCTGCAAATAATGAAGAAAATGAATTGTTGCCTTAGCAAATTATAGTTTTTGTAGGATTCTATGCTTACCCCCTCATACAATGAGCAGCGGTCACAATGGCTTTATCACTGATGATACTGCCTCCACACTGGTAGTAGTCTGATCCCCTCTGCAGCAGCAAGTAAGCCTGGTACGGATACATATCACTTGAGTTAGCGGTTGTTCCACCTACGATTCTCCCGCCGTGGTTGACTGCCCCATGTTTCTTGGATAAGACTCCTTAAAAAAACGAGTGTGCTTTAGATCACATGACTGAAGTAAAACTTCTTTAATATACGAAATGTAACTGGCTATGAGAGAAAGAGAGAAAGAATAGTGCTTTCATACCCCCTCTACGGTAGTGTTAAACGTTTAACGCGACCTTGTTGGAAGTTGCATAAGAAGAATTACTTCAATAAGTATTTGAGACCTGTAAATCTATCATTTTTTTATTAAGAAACCTAATATTGACGGACATTTAGGCAACGCACAAAAAAGTCAAAGTCAAAAGTCAAAAAGCATTTATTCAGTAATATCCGCAGGGATCATCTTGAAACGTCTTAAATCTAGGTGAATTTAAGCGCTAGTTCCTCGCGACCAAGCCTAGATTCACCTAGTTTTAAGACGTTTCAAGATGATCCCTGCGGATATTACTGAATAAATGCTTTTCGACTTTGACTTTGTTGTGCGTTGCCTAAATGTCCGTATGTAAAACTACTGTAGTTAACTTCACCAAGGGGATTCTGACCTGATAAAACTATGCCTCTTAGTCATGGACAAAGCAGATGTTAATTCTAATAATTCTGAAAAAAATATGTGCGCAATGGCAGTGCTATAACGGTGACAGAAAATATGCTAGTTCTCTAGCCGCGGCGATGGGCTTGCAACCTGTCACTTATGCAATAACAACTACCATAACCATCTCCGTTCTATCATCGGACCACCAGACGTACGGAGACGAGACACCCATTCATGGTTGACACCCCTTCCACCCGCACCAAGCGCTTTGCCTCAACTTTTATTACGCGTAGGTACAGCAAAGGAATGGAACTCGTTGCCGTCGTCTGTTTTTCCGATCACGTATAATTTGGATGTCTTCAAGAGAAGAGTGAATACCTAGGTATCTTCTAGGTAAACGTGCTACACCATAGACTGCGTCATCACTTAACATCAGGTGAGATTGCGGTCAAACGTTTACCTATAGCATGTAAAAAAAAAAAAACTACTGCAAAATGTCTGTGAGCCAAATGTAATATAAACACACCTCTAACTACCCCATTAGTCTTCGGAAGAATTTTTATTCGGTACAACTCAGAAACTTGAGAGGATATCTACCATGCCTAGAGATTAAAGCCTTGAAGGTATTTCTTTTCTTTTTTTAATTTAAAAATTCTTACCTTGACAAATCGCCGCACAAAAGAATATACCAAATATGTACTTCATTCTTCCTTCTTACACTTAGTATGAAAAGTTACTAGCTAAATAACTTTATATACCTTTTAGCATTGTACATAGGATTTACCTAGCTATCTAGGAAATAGGTAATTTAACAGATAAGGTGCTTGTTTTGTATCAATCAAGAAAAGTGTCTGTCTACACCTAATTATTTTGCATTTAGCCTGTAATATATAATTATCAGCAAACTAAAGAAATCTACCACAGCAGAAATTATTTCTTTAAAGCAATGGAAATAAAGTGGTTGATAGATTATCTGACAGACTACGATCCGTACTAACGGATGTAAAAAATGTGTAGTATTACGACTATGACAATCATTGGCCATATTGATTGAAAACAAGTTTTTTTTGTACTTGCTGATTTAACAAGCAGAAGACCCACCTGATGTTAAGTGGTTATCATCGCCCAAAATAAAGTATTGCCTCGTAGCTCACACTCGCTAGGACCGTGCCCTACGATGCACTGCTCAGCTTTCATCAACCTGAGGCATACAGGTGTTAAGCCTCACGTGCCTGTAATTTCACCGGCACCCACACCCTTCAAGCCAGAACACAGAAATTAGGCGTGGAGTTAGTATTTCCCTGGACGAGCCTTTCACCAAGAGCTCTATATATTGCTAAAAGTAAGTAAACAGGCCTTTTAATTTATTGTAAACTAGCAGCCGCTCGCAGCATCGCCCGCGTAGCAGTTTTTTCACGTTCCCGTTATTTTTTCGGGATAAAAAGTAGCCTATATGTTAATCCAGGTATCAATCTATATTTATCCCAATTTTCATCCAAATCTGTTTACTGGTTAGAGTGTGAAAGAGTAACAAACATCCATCCCTCCATCCATTCATCTATACTTACAAACTTTTACGTTTATAATATTAAGTAGGATTTAAAAATATATTTATTTTCTAATTGCAAGCTCCACACCATGTCTTATTTTAGGAGTGAATTCATTATTCTGGAAAGCAATTCCTTATATTTGATAGTGCAATCAGAATAACATCGTCACTGAATAAACGTGTGTGGCTATGGAACTTGGGAAGTTAAAACCATGTAACTTAAAAACCTTTTTTTGTTAATAAAAAATACTGATATACGTTTGAAATAACGCCTACTAGCTTCAAACTATGCAAAGTTTGTTAGACCTGATAAAAAACTTCAAACACTTAAAAATCACCTGGATATAGAACAAACATCTGTGTTCATCACGATAGAGATCGAACCCACACCATGCAGCTCAACATCCATCCCATCCATACTGTGCTTTACAAAAAAGTATATAATAATTATTTTATAAAAAAAAATATATTCATACAAACTATAGACATCGTGGTATCAATTAATGTATGTAATTATTTATTTATCTCACCTTTCATCATCATCATCATCACTAACTTTTGCTCATGGCTAAAATCTTAGATGGAAATCAAACCCCCTAACCTACAGCGTCATATGTAGAGTCATTGCCGTGGGATATATCAGTCCAATTTAGTTATTGTTTTAGTGAGATCAAAACCGTAGTTTCAAAGCCACCAGAAATGTCTGTGGTACCACCCCTTTCCACCCTTTCCCCCTTCTAAACGTAATTCTGGAATATGCAGTTAAAATGTCCTAGCATAGTCATGTGATGTCACAGATTACTAATAGTACTTACTAATGCAAAACTCTCACTTGGGACCAAATTTTCAAAACGAAATATCGTCAAATTCATGTTTTGATCGTGTCAAACTTCAAATGAATTCTTTAAAAGTAATATTGCAGAAAGGTCCAATTTTGACAATCGGATTTTAGTTTCAATCACGTCTGACCTTAAAAATTACGGGAATTGTGCCTCTGGTTGCTAAAGGGAAAAAATCAGCCAACTGAGTATCGACAAAGTTAAAAACCGGCCAAGTGCGAGTCAGACTCGCGCACGAAGGGTTCCGTACCATTATTTATAGTAAAAACGGTATGTTTGTTGTATGAGAGCCTCCTTAAGTATTAATTTTATTCTGTTTTTTATTATTTGTTGTTATAGCGGCAATAGAAATACATCATCTGTGAAAATTTCAACTATCACGGTTCATGAGATACAGCTTGGTGACAGACAGACAGACAGGCAGATAGACAATGCAGTCTTAGAAATAGGGTCCCGTCCGTTTACCCTTTGAATACGGACCCTAAAAAACGGTCACGTAGATCAAAAAAAACGTGTTTTCGACGAACCGTCCACTGGCAAATGGTTTTTTCGACCAAGTTGATTGTTGAATAAGAGTGTTTTCTGTAATTTGTTCAACAGATATAGGTTGTATAGCATAACATAATTGAAGAAAAGTCTTTTTGACCATGTTAACTGTCGTATGACAGTATTTTCAGTGACTTGTTCAACAGACATAAGTTTTATAGCAAAAAATAATCAAAGAAGAGTAATTTCGACAAACCGCTCATTGACAAATGGTGTTTTTAACCAAGTTAATTGTCGTATAGGCGTGAGTTCAGCTATTTGTTCAAAGGCTTAGAGTTTTACGGCCAAAAAACTGTCAAATCTATAGTTAACTTGTTCAAAAACCCATTTGCCGGTGAGCGGTTCGCCTTTCTTTCCGTTGTTTGACTTTCGGCCAAAAAACAAAAGAAAAAGAGTGTTTTTGGCGAATCTCTCATAGTTTTTGACAGTTTGCAATTTTGTGCTATTAAAACTCACGCTAGCAGAGCTGTTCTGACTATGCCTAGTTTTCAGCTGATGTGTACAAAATGACTACAAATATTTATTTAATTATAATGATCTATGAACTCGGTATAAAACTTATTTAAAGTGACACAGAGTCATATGGGAAATGGTTACCATCTCTAGTCTATTCTATCGCCGTCTATTGAATTCAAACATTGTGTGGAAAACCTATTTTGAAATGGAATAGATCTAAAATGGAAACCACTAAGTTTTAGTAATTTCGTCACCTGTTTACAGAGTATTTGACCAATTTTCAACAAAAGAAACAGCTGATATCGTCATCAGTCTAATAAGGTATGATTTCTGTCTTGCAATCACTTTATTAAGTTAGATTAGCACCACACTGGAGTTTCATTATTTATATTATTACTTTGTAAAAGGATCATACAAAAAAACGGTAGGAACCAAGCCGTAAGTTTCTTGCCGGTTCTTCTAGGCTTGGTCGCGAGGAACTGGCGCTTAGATTCACCTAGATTTAAGACGTTTCAAGATGATCCCTGCGGATATTACTAAATGATTTTTGACTTTGACTTCTGTTTCCATCAACCTGAGGCAGATGTTAAACCTCATGTGACTACCACAGAAAGCATCAGAAAGTCAAGTGTAAAAAGTTATAGGTAGCTTTAGGCCCGTTGAAATGAACTAATGTAGTTCAGTAAATTGGGCCGTAAAACAGAATATACAGTTTCGTACTAGTTGTCTACACTACCGGTCAATAAAATGGACACTCAAGTTATTTTTTAGGGTTCCGTACTCAAAGGGTAAAACGGGAATCTGTTACTAAGACTCCAATGTCTGTCTGTCTGTTCGTCTGTCTCCAGGCTGTATCTCATGAACCGTGATAGTTAGAGTTAAAATTTTCACAGATGATGTATTTCTGTTGCCGCTATAACAACAAATACAATAAGAAACCGAATAATATACCTCTGACTACTCCCATTAAACATCCTCAAAGAACCTGTCCTTGGGAATTAGAAACGTGTACTCATTGATTTGTTTTCGCTTACATTTTTTTTATGTGACTTGTTAATGGAACAAACAGATGGCTCACCTGATGTTAAGTGGTTACCATTCCCTATAACAGAGTATTGCCTCGCAGGTCACGCTCATTATAAACGCTCTTACGATGCACTACTCTACGTCCATCAACTTGAGGCATACTGGTGTTAAGCCTCATGTGCCTGCAATTACACGGGCATCCACACCCTTCAAACCGGAACACAGAAAACTGCTTGGCGGCAGAAATAAGCATGGCGGTAGTACTTCCCCGGACGAGCCCTACACAAAGAACTCTGTTACTATTAAAACCGTTGTTAATCATGTAACCATTGACATAATCAGTTTGTCAGAGCATTACAGTGTAAATAATGTAATTGACGATGCAGTGCACGAATTAGGATTGCTATTCAGCGTTGCAAAGCTATCAGTATTACAGACACGCTATCTCAACACACCCTATTTGGATCAGTTGCGCTTTGATGGACTTGTATTGATGGTCCATGATTAATTGCAAGCTATGCTTTAGGTTCTTGCTGTAATGTTTTACACTTGACTAACGGTCCGTCCTGGCTTCGCACGGGTTTTAGTGACCATCCCTAGTTTTTTTGAAAATATAATATAGCCTATGTCACCTGGGGATAGTGTAGCTTCCCAACGGTGAAATAATTTTTCAAAGAGGTCCAGTACTTTTGGAGCCTATTCAATGCAAACAAACAAACAAAGGTTTGCTGTAAGAAAACTCTTTTCAGGGTTAAGCTCGCCTTTGTACATGTCCTCTATTTGTATTTTTCCTATGTATTTTTATGTGTGCAATAAAGAAATAAGAAACAAACAATCAAATCTTAGTATAGACTAGCGAAACACGCGCGACTTCGTTGTTGATGTTATTTTTTAAAATGTCCAAATGGACAAAACTCCAACCCGCACTGTACCCATTTAGGGGTTGAATTTCGGAAGTTTCTTTCTTATCATCCCGTAACACACCAAAATGAATATATCTTATTATCTTAAATCACGGCTACAACAGCACATAGTGTGCATATAGACATAGACATAGACATAGACATAGACAATTATTTATTAGCCACAAGAACACACAGCATTATAATTAATTATACATACAATAAAAATAAAAATAAAGAATAAAGAAACAATATTAATGTAGGTAATAACAATCAAAAATATTATTTATAAAATTAATAAAAAAACAAAATTTAATACATAAAAAACACATTATAAGCACAAACAATTTTTTCCTAGGGTAATTTAATAATAACAATTTAAAGTTATACCTACTGAACAATAATCATAATAAACAACAATAATTCCTAATAATAGCGCTGTGTGCTACAGCAGCAAAAAGGTCGCGGCTCAGCATTATGCTTCGCTGTCCGAGGACAGGTCAGCGCTGTTATACTTCCGATACCTCCTCCGGATCAGTCATTTAACCCTATGAAAAGCAGTGCCAACAGTACAGCAGTTTAAGACGACTAAACCATGATATTACGCAAAAATATACTTGTTTAACTGAAATGTAAATATACCTATATAAAATTATACTAATATGAAGTTACTATGAGAAAAAATAATAATAATATTTGGACATTCTTACACAGCATCATCTAGCCCCAAACGAAGCACTTAGTCAACAAACGAAGGGCGCACCATAACAAGTTGTACCAGGCAACCCAGTTTTTTGAATTAAATGTTTTCTATAATGTATCTTAAAAGTATATTTTGATTTTAATAGACGAAGAGTTGGTGGTATATTGTTGTTATAGCTGAACTTTTGCACAAAGTGTTTTTAGCAGTTATTTAGCGTGCTATTTTTGTGCACTGCAGTGTACAGCCGGTGTCTGACTGTGTTACGGTACTACAGTGGTTATCATAAAAGCTTATCGGCCCCAAGTCTGCAATACCTACTATGTAGGTAGTTAAAATAAATAGTAATTGTATGGACAAAGTATTATTACTTAGACTTGTGGACTGTAGTTTCATTCCATGATTGACTAGGTACCTAAGTTCAACTTCGATGAAGAAGTAAGCTTACGAATCCAACTCGGATAAGCAGATATTGAGAAATTACGTCAAATCTTCTCTTCATAGATACCGTAAAACTTCAAGACAATAATAATAATGCTGGACAATTCACACAGCATCATCTAGCCCCAAACTAAGCAGAACTTGTGTTATGGGTACTAGATGACTGATATACAATACATTACATACATAGATATTTTTTTATTATACATAGAAAACACCCAGAACACCCGGAATAAATATTTGCAGATTGTACAAACATTTATTCCAAGGCGGGAATCGAACCCGCAACCGCTGCGTCGCAGGCGGACATTCGCCCGCTGCGCCACATCGGTCGTCGTCATAGAAGTTAGTTCAAGATAAAACATCAAACGTTCAGATTATATCTATAGATAATGTCTGCCAAGAACGTAGCCTGAAACATTTGTATTAACTTCATAGGTTACATAAACAAAGGATAATGCCTAACTTCTCAACGAGATTGCAGATCATCAAATACTAGAACTGACAATAATATTTATTTATTTGACAGAAAAAAACAATACAAATTTATCAGTAGTAGCTGAAAACCCCAAAAAAGGTTTGACTTAGCTACTAGGTTCTCGATTACTATAGTATCTATATAATAAACTATTATGTATTCTAAAGTAGTGTATTAGTAGGTACTATCGAGCGCACACTCAAACAATGCAGAGCGCAGTAAACGTAGGTATTGAACATAACTCGAGCCGATACGTACGATACCTATACGCGCTCGCGCGCCGCCGCCGCCGCTCTGACAGCAAAAAAATGCATCGACCATTGAGTGAGTGTGCGTGCGCTTATTGGATTCTATTGGCAGTTTTAGATACGAGCGTCTAGTGGGATTGTCAGCTGCACTAGAATGTATGGTTTTACAGCGTTACAATTAATATTTACAGGACAAAAACTCTAAAAATAAGTTAAACTAAGTTATCAGCTAATTTCACAATTTTTGAGTTTTTACTGTTTAACAAGTTTGACTTGACTTGACTTCTTGATTTATGGCTCTGTGGCTTATTGTCACAATTCTGCCAGTGTCCGTTTCATGCTAGATTCATAAACATAGTAGAGGAGTGCGGCTAAGAATATGGTCAGTATTCAGAGAGAATCGACCAAAATTTTGAAATCAATTTGATTTATCTAATACACAAAGTTAGTAGTTTAAACAAGTTATAGAGACACCACAAAAACATGTCTACGCGGCATGTCAGGCAACGTCAACTTGACTTTTGACAGCTACTGAGTTGCCCCGCAGTATATTACACAACGACAATAAAAAAACTTCGTTTATCGTTTCTAAGAGTAAATTTAAATTTATTGTTAATATATTTTTATAGAGGTTTTCTGGTGCGCTTTCCTATACACTAATGATATAAAAATCAAGGGTTTGCCTATAATGACACTACTGAAACGAATTTAAACGATTGACTGATATCGACATATTGACGACCGATGTGGCGCGGCGGGCGATTGTCCGCCTGCGACGCAGGAGGTTGCGGGTTCGATTCCCGCCTTGGGATAAATGTTTGTACGATCTGCAAATATTTATTCCGGGTGTTTTGGGTATTTTCTATGTATAATAAAAAATATCTATGTATGTAATATAGTATTGTATTAAATATATCAGTCATCTAGTACCCATAACACAAGCTCTGCTTAGCTTGAGGCTAGATGATGCTGTGTGGATTGTCCAGCATTATTTATTTATTTATATGAAACCAACGAAAAAAATTTTCTTACAAAGCCACTAGTGCAGAATGATGAAAATAAAATGACATTTCTAGATATCTTACCTGCAAGATCTGTGTGACTACCCTTATCACGGCGAGTCGGGTCAAGCAGCCAAGCGCGACTTAGCTCCAATTTATAGAGCTCAATTGTTTCTTCTATAGCTTTTTTATAGGTGACTTTTACATAGCTGAAAGAGTGAATGATTGAATGAAAAATACTTTATTCTATATACACAGATAGAATACAATATATAGTTTAAAATCTATACGAATAAAAGAATCTTTGTGCTGACTAACTGACTGATATGTAGACAACGCACTAAACCGCTGGTCGTAGAGATTTAAAGTTTCAGAGTATATTTGTGTTGGTGCGTAGAGGTGTACAAAGATAAGAATTTCTGTTATGCAACCCTTATTTGATCACAGCAGGGTTGAAGTTTGTAGAAAAATACCTTCACGCGGACGATGTCGCGTGCATTTATCTGCCTAGTGTTAGTATATTTATGTGCGCAATCCCAGTGATCTCAAACGGTGAAGGAAAACATCATGAGGAAACCAGTTAGTATTCTACTAGCGGCAATGGGCTGTCACGTATGGAATACTAACTACTGCAAAATGTATTTTTATATCAAACTAGCGGCCGCTCGCAGCTTCGCCCGCGTGGTACATTTTTTACCGTCCCCGTTATTTTTTCGGGATAAAAAGTAGCCTATATGTTAATCTAATGAGGAAGACTTATCTCTAATAGTGGACTTTTGGATTATGTGGATAATGATGATGATTGATGAAACAAGCAGATGGGCCATCTAATCTGAAGTGGTCATACTTATAATATCAGCCGTTACAGCTCAGTTTGTATTAGCCCTGCCTTCTGAGCTGTAGGTGGTGGGTTCGATCCCCACCAAGAACAAACATTTGTGTGATGAACATAGATGTTTGTTCTGTGTCTGGGTGTTATATTGTATTCTATGTATGTATTTACAAAAAAAAAGTACACAAGTATTCTATCAGTCATCTGGTTCCCATAGTACAAGCTATATGCTTAGTTTGGGGCTAGATGATGTTGTGTAAAAATGTCGCAAAATATTTATTATTATTATTTTATCGGGCGGCCTTTGCCCAGAATTTATGTAGCCGGATGACGAAATAAAAATAAAGTTGTCAATTAGTTGCTCCATCTGCGGATAGCCTTAGCAAATGGTTGTGGTTCATACTCCAGAACTTCGCAACGTTGAGGATGTTTGTTATACATTCTATCTGTGATTAAATTAGTTAACACAGGCAAACCAATCTATGTAAGTATGTGTGTGTTGGGAGCACTAGGGACAATGTAACGCAACATAATTATTTAGCTTAAAGGTAGTTTAGTACAGTCAGTGCCATAACTGTTAATAGTAGAGCTCTTAGTGAAAGGCTCGTTCGGGGAAGTACCTACTACTATTCCTACCGCCAAGCTGTATTCCTGTTTGAAGGATATGGGTAAGATTACAGGCACATGAGGCTTAAGCTTAGTGCATTACAAGTGCCTTACAAGCATGACGTACGAGGTAGTCCTTTGTTATAGCTCATGGTAACCACTTAACATCAGGTAGGCCATCGGCTTGTTCTCACCCAATGTTAAGGCATGTTTGTTAGGAACGTGTTCTACGATACACTACTATGCGTCCATCAACTCGAAGCATATAATGTCTTAAGCCTCTTGTGACTGCAATTTCACCGTCACCCATACCCTTCAAACCGGAACACAGCAAGCTGTTTAGCGACAAAAGAAGGTATGTAGGTATAGGTATGCTACTTCGCACCATTAAGCCATGACGATGGCTTTAGAGCAGCCTTCGCCACAGCATTGGCAACTAGCTCATGCGAAAAAACGAATCTACCTTATGAAGCTGACTGTACTTCACTACAGCCGGCTTCATAACCTGATGCAGCGCTCTATTGACAAGCACACGCCACTAATCTCGACAAATTGACTGCGCCTGTACACTTCAGGACAACCATTCAAATTATTGGTATATTGAATCTTAACTCGATGTAATAGCGTTTATTTTTAATTGCGAGACATCTTACAATAAAAAATGTGCGAGAAAAATTTCTTTGCCATTCTTTTTCATTTTCACATGAAAGGGTCAGAAGTATACTTATCTTTCTTTCATTCTCTTTAACATTATTTAAGTGAGGCAAATAAACTAGTTTTTATTCAGAAATTGTAAAAAGTAGTGTTTCATAAGTGGTTATTATTTTTGTCCTGCTAGATCTATCGTAAAAAGCATTATGATGTTAAGCTTTCTTTAGCTAAAGTTTTCTTGTGTCTGTTACACATACAAACGACTGTCTCTTTCTAATCGAACCAAATATCACCGAAATATCGAGCTGAATACCATTAAATAATTATATAGCTTGGTCTAGGTTGGATGTGGACTTCTTCAGGGTTATTGATGATGGTAATGATCCAATACAGCTCAACAGTCACGTTTTCTCGAACTCATAAAAAAACTCGTGTATAGGTCACGTGACTACAAGTTTGTAAACTCGATTACCACGTGACATCATTGATCGGTGAAGTAAAAGTTTGGATAAAAGGGTTTTGTGTTCGAAAATGTTTATTCAGAAATAAAATTGCAGGCACGTGTTAGTAAATGAGATCTATAGTGTAATAAATAAAAATAAGCCGCCATTTTTAAAAAAAGAGTGTGCTATTGACCAAACGACTAAAGTAAAACTTCTTTAATATACGAAACGTAACTGGCTATGAGAGAAAAAGAGAAAGAACAGTGCTTTCATACCCCCCTCCATGGTAATGTTAAACGTTTAACGCAAAGTCGCATTAGAAGTATTACTTCAAAAATGTCATCTAGCCCCAAACTAAGCGAAGCGAACTATGCGAATCAGATATCTGCACTACTTAAATGAAAACAGAACAAGAACATAGAACTAACGCTTATTTTATTACACAAATAATGTTCTCAGTGGGGATCGAACCCATTACCTACAGCGCAGAAGACAGTATACTACCAACTGTCGTACACCGTAATAAAACATAACCTTTTAAACTACATAGTTTTGATCAACATTTTTGTAAAAAAATGTTTATACTTATATAAATATTGTTACCAATATAATTCCAGCAAGTGTACGAACTTCTTCTGCATGTAATCTGTCAGACATGACAACTCAGTTACAAAGTCCAAGTTTGATGCGAAATTACGTCCCCAATTACTTTACCACACAGTGTATGTAAGAACAAAGCCATTCCCGTTGATACATTACTCGGCCCGCAGTGTACGTCAATCACTGTATAATAATGATAGTGAAATAATAGGATCTATGACGTAGGGCATCGAATTACTAGTACTAATTTAAATTGAATTAGGTATATTGAATTTAACTAGCCTATAGTTCTGATTATAATCATTGATCGAAGGATTAAAAGGTATCAAATAGTCGCTACAGTATTTTGTATTCAGAAAAAACCGATTTACGACTTTAATCTCGAGGCACGGTAGATCTCCCATCTGATCGGTTATACCATTTCGGTTAGGTATCGGAAGCTTCCGACAAATATTTCGAAATCTAAAACTACCGACAAGATACAAACGGCAATCTTTAGCGAATCCGCTCGGAATCGTTATCGAACGTTTGAAAATACCCCCTACTAATCTCTAAGAGCCTACCTAGTAGTACCAACTCAAGGTAAGCCAAATATTTGATTCAACCCACATTTTGCAATAGCAACTTGCTACTGTTTGAGTACTGACTTTCCTCGCGATATTTTCCATCAAAATACAAAAAACTATCCTATTAAAGTAAAAAAACTAATTTTAAATTACCTTTCTAATCATTGTCTCTCACTCGCACGAATGGTGTGTGAATGAGCTGCTAATCATTACTCCTAACTACCCCTAACATGTATGTGCAAAAGAGACGTAATGATTTGGCGCCGCCATTTTAAATTTGTCAGGTTTATACCAACTCGACTTATTTTATTGTGCAATTCGTATGCAAAATAAAATGAGTTGTGGAATCGTGAAGATCAGAGTCAGAGAAGGTCTGAAATAAAGTTGATAGCACGAACCGGGTTTTGAGAGGTTTCTTAGCGGGAAGTTTTATACAGTCAGAGCTACTATTATTATACATTTTTAGTTGTTTGTATGGCTTCCCCTGGATTCTGGCACGGAGAAAAATGTGAAATTTTTAAATGGCTTTGGAATAAATATGTCACATAACCACACTTTGAATTGAATAGGCTCTGAAACTACTGGACTTATTTGAAAAATTCTTTCACCGTTTGGAAGCTAAAATATCTCCGGGTAACATAGGCTATATTATAGTTTCAAAATATTAGGGATCCTTTAAAAACCGTGCAAAACCGGGACGAACTGCTAGTGTATAATAAGCTCATAATAATGAGTTATAATTAGAGCTTTAAACCCTAGCGTGAAGTAAATTCTATTTTCTGTTTAATTAGCTAAAGTGTTAGTTCCGCAGCTCAGTTTATTCTCTAGAGTATTCTCTTGCAAGTGTGTTTGTAGTGTGCAGTGTGCATGCAGATAAGGGGTAGGCATAAACTGTTTGTCTTTCTGTTGTGATAACCTGTGCTCAGATAGTCATCATATAAAGCCTATATACACGAGGAGGTTTAGACGCGCGCTCATGCACAGTCAATGAAAAAGTCAATAAATACCAAGCAAAAATATTTAAATAAATATTTGTGGATATTCTTACACATCATCTAACCGCAAACTAAGCATAGCTTGTACTATAATAATAATAATAATACTGGACAATCCACACAGCATCATCTAGCCCCAAGCTAAGCAGAGCTTGTGCTATGGGTACAAGATGACTGATATACTTAATACAATACATTACATACATAGATATTTTTTATTATACATAGAAAATACCCAGAACACCCGGAATAAATATTTGCAGATCGTACAAACATTTATCCCAAGGCGGGAATCGAACCCACAACCTCCTGCGTCGCAGGTGGGCATTCGCCCGCCGCGCCACATCGGTCGTCAAGGATACTATAGGAGGATACTATAGGAACCAAATGACTGATAGAATACTTAAATGTTTTTTGTTTAACACTAAGAATACAATATTATTATAACACCCAGACACAGAGTTTTTATCACTAACTTACGCAGTATAATTATTTTTTCTGCAAGATAGAATCAGTATTGAGGAAATCACAGACACAGCTCACAGAATCAGTAAGTTTAAGAGGCAATGGGCAGGCCTTAAAGCTTGTAGAACCGACAACCGCTGGGGAATAAAGGTTCTCGAATGGCGGCCACGAACCGGAAGACGAAGTGTAGGACGTCCTCCTATCCGATGGACTGACGACATTGTTAGAACCACGGGAAGTCGATTGATGGAAAGGGCTCAGAATCGTTCTTCCAGCCGGGCTAAGATGAGCAACGCGAGATATGTCGCACTTGACACGAGATACTTTTTTTATTGATGGGTATTTTAAAAATTATAGATAAAAGACCCACAGATAAGCTAAACATTAGCATTAAGTCTTCATTTGACAGAACGAGATAGATTTTTGGTACTGGCATGTTAGCACATGAAGATATGAAGAGATATCTCTATTTTGAACGAGATAACGAGTAGACAAAATTTTGTCGCGTTGCACATCTTAGCCGGGATGGAAGCATAGAGGAGGCATATGTCCAACAGTGGACTTCTACATGCTGATGATGATGACGCAGTATGAATCCGTATGACATCCCTAGGTCTCACCTAGCTCTCAGGAATATAAATCACTTGTTAGTTCCTCATTAGTCGCAGATTCAGCTAATTATTTCCCTCTCGACTTACCATAAAACCAGCCAAGGTACAGTTAGCGACAAGAATAACAGTCAAGTGAATTGTTAATTTTTTTATTTTTGCGTAGATATTTTGAATGTGTAATTATGTCAAGGCTGTCATTGGTTTGAATAAAAAAATGGTATAGACATTGTAAATATAGCTGGAAGTCGATGAATGATGATGATAATTATGACATGTGAAAGCAATAAATGTATTGAGTATTGAGAATTGAGTATTGAGTATAGACCTTATGATGATCATGTACCTAAGTTTCACCTTCGTTGACTGACAAAATGTTTTTAACAAAAAAATCCTTTAATTTCTCCCACCTTTATTTTCCTTTTGATAAACGACGTGGCGCGGTGGGCGAATGACTGCCTGCGACGCAGGAGGTTGCGGGTTCGATTCCCGCTTTGGGATAAATGTTTGTACGATCTGCAAATATCTATTCCGGGTGTTCTGGGTATTTTCTATGTATAAAAAAAATATCTATGAATGAATTGTATTTTGCTAAGTACCTATATCAGTCATCTAGTACCCATAACACAAGCTCTGCTTAGCTTGGGGCTAGATGATGTTGTGTGGATAATCCAGCATCATTATTATTTGTTTCTTTTACATTGTAAAACGATATATTTCTCAAATAATCGACACAAAACCATCGACTATTGAATTCATCGTTATTCCAAATAATCAAACCTGTACCGTCTCAACAAACGGGCGCGGAACCCGCCATCAATTTAGGTAAACGTACCAAATTACCGATTTAAATTTCAAATTTGTTCTCATTCAAATCTGGAGACGAATAAATGGGTTCCGGGCTTAGAGCTACCCTTACAGTTGGTGCAAACGAAGAAAGTAGCAAGCTAGTCTTTAGGCCTTTTCTACACCAGGCAAGTCTTTGCTACTTAATAATTATTGACATTTATTTCGCAAAAAGTTGGTTGTTACAAATTCTTAGTCTAAAATGAATAACTTAACCTTATACCACTGACTCCCATAGATTAAACTTATGTTATGGAAAGATAGCCTCTAACGTCCATTGATAAAGCATTTAGTATCTAGGTAGCTACTGCCGTCGCCACTTCACAGCTACTGGCATAGAGCTTAGCAAGCTGCTAACTTCACAGCTAGTCGTCTGAAATACCCTTATTTATAAAGCTACTAGTTTTTCAGCTATACTCGTCTGTATTTGAATGTGAACCTTTTCACGTTTTAAGCGTCACAGAGTTCGTTACAACTTTTTTATGCCATGATTTTGACGAACCAGTTACTAGATTTTCAGCTGTCTTTGTCTGTATTTGCATGTGGATATTCTTTTGACGTTTTATGCGTCACAGAGCTCGTAAAAACTTTTTGATACCCTGATTTTGACGAGGCACTACTAGCTCTTTAACTGTCTTCGTTTGTATTCGCCTGCGGACATTACCTCTCGATGTTTTCGTCTGTCTGATATCGCTTAAACAGATCCTATTACTGAATATTCAGGAGGGTAGTTGCAAGATTTTCATTAAGATAAGAACCGGAAATCTTTTTGATGTGGCGTTTGAAGGTTTAATTTTAGTTGGCGGGTGTGAAAGTTACATCATGGGTTTTTATTTATTTTATTATGTTTGAAGTAAGTTTATTACAAAAATAATAGCTTGCTGTGCTATTGTGCTACTGTTGCTGCTGAGTGTCATGATATGTGGGTTTTAAAGTCTAAGTCAAAGATTTAAAGTCTACAAACAGAATCGTGTGACGATCTGTGTGTTTTCGTGGACTTCTGAACGACTGATATCCATGAGGTGCAGGTTTAATTTCCGTGGTGGGTATGTTTCACCTGAACTGAGACCTCACGATGTCTTTGAAATTACAGTGGTTTATCAAGTTTCACTAAATTATTGTATCTAATCAGCTTACTTACTCTTCGATCAATGATATCCCTAGATGAAGGGTCTAAACGAATATACACTTAGACAGCTACATTTATTTACTAACGAAGTGAAAAAAAATGATAAACAGCTTTACATTCAACCTAATTACAACAATG
Source organism: Electrophaes corylata (assembly GCA_947095575.1). Taxonomy (NCBI): domain Eukaryota; kingdom Metazoa; phylum Arthropoda; class Insecta; order Lepidoptera; family Geometridae; genus Electrophaes; species Electrophaes corylata. Next base: position 3,728,675 of record OX352724.1, on the reverse strand, counting down.
TCACCTAGTGAACAATGTCACTATTGTCAAAACTAACTAAGAGCTCGTATTTACTAAGACGGATTTTACGCGCACTTCCATTATCTTCCATTATTGATCAGACTTATACATATACATATATATATATATATATATATATTTTATACAACTTGTTGATGGAACAAGCAGATGGCCCACCTGATGTTAAGTGGTTACCATCACCTATAACAAAGCATTGCCTCGTAGGTCACGCTCGTTAGGAACGTCACCGACGATGCACTACTCAGCGTCCATCAACCTGAGGCATACAGATGTTAAGCCTCATGTGCCTGTAATTACACCGGCACCCACACCCTTCAAACCGGAACACAGCAAGCTGCTTGGCGGCAGAAATAGGCATGGTGGTAGTACTTCCCCGGACGAGCCCTTCACTTAGAGCTCTACTACTACTAAAAAATAAAAATAAATCTATTTTTTTAGTATTTGTTGTTATAGCAGCAACAAAAATACATCATCTGAGTTCATGAGACACAGCCTGGTGACAGATGGACAGACAGACAGACAGGCAAACAGCGGAGTTTTAGTTATAAATTGGGTCCCATTACCTTTGGGTAATGAACCCTAAAAATACCAGAGATACTCTATCGTTCTATCAATCAATAAGTAACCCTAAACGGTTTTTTTTAACTAACTTTCAAGAGGGTCTAAAAACTATTCTTAGATCCGTAGGACTCTTTTTGTGGTTCGTCGCATACCTACATATTTTTCTTTAGTGAGAGTCAATCCTGCCTACTGAAGACGAAGCTACCAACTGGTAAGAGTGTGAGAGTTACCTTGTTGGCTGAGGGTTAAAAGTATATTTTAGGTTAAATTCTTTATTCAGTAGGTACCTAGACGACCTAGCAACAATGTTGGCAGCACTACTTTACCGTTTCTAAAATAAACGATGTTAGAACGATAGGACAAAGTTGAAAATGTCTGTTTTTAACTTCCAGTTTGTGACGCGAGGTGCAAAGCACAACTACTTTCGACTTTTGGGGCCAAAGATGAAAGATTCAGAAAGTCAATTGACGCATTTATTTTAAACTAGCGGCCGCTCGCAGCTTCGCCTACGTGGTAGTTTTTTCCCGTTCCTGTTATTTTTTTGGGATAAAATCATAGTAGCTTTATGCAAGCAATATCTCAGCCCGATCGGTTTAAAATTGACTGAGTTTCATACAAACTTTCATCCCCTATTTTATTCCCTTGAGGGTGGAATTTATCAAAATCCTTTCTTAGCGGTTGCTTACGTCATAACATCTACCTGCATGCCAAGTTTCAGCCCGATCCGTCCAGTGGTTTGGGCTGTGCGTTGATAGATCACTATGTCAGTCAGTCACCTTTGAGTTATATATATTTAGATTATTTAACTAAGTATAAATTTATTAAATTAAACAACTTACGCGAATTTATTATTCTAAATATTGTAAAGACCTGAAGAAGTGTACTTTTTTTTAATCTTATTGCTGATGGATCAAGCACCAGTCCACCTGATGTTATGTGGTTACCATCGCCTATAATAAAGTATTTCCTTATGCCTACTTCGTTGCACATTTCCCGGCAGGTAGATATACTACTACCGAGAAAGTACCATGCTTATTTGCCGCAAAGCAGCTTGCTGTGTTCCAATTTGAAGGGTGTGGGGGCCGGGGTAATTACAAGAACTTGAAGCCTGTATGCCTCAGGTTGATGGACGCAGAGCAGTGCATTGTACTGCGATCCTCTTGCGAGCGTGATCTACGAGATAATGCTTTATAGGTGATGGTAACCACTTAAGATCAGGTGGGCCATATGCTTGTTCTATCAGCAAGTCAAATAAAAAAAAACGAGTGTGCTTTAGACCACACGACTGAAGTAAAACTTCTTTAATATACGAAACATAACTGGCTATGAGAGAAAGAGAAAGAACAGTGGTTTCATACCCCCTCCATGGTAGCGTTAAACGTTTAACGCAACCTTGTTGGAAGTCGCATTAGAAGTTTTACTTCAAAAATATATTATTGTCTCTTCTGTAAAATAAATATTTTATTCTTTGCCCATTCTATTTTGCACACAGTTTTAGCCCGCTCGCTAACAAAAGTCTTTTGTGAAAGAACATGGGAGGTATATACGTTTAACGCTACGAAAAGGCAGCGAACAGTGTTTAAGTCTTCGCGTCGTATTTTCTAAGCTAAATATTGATAGTAGCTTTAAAGCGTTTCTGGCATAGCTTATTTTCAACCATCGAATATTCACTGGTGGTCTAGTTAGAGTGACTACTTTCTGCTATTAAGGTTGTGGGTGCGAATCCGGTCGTGCCTTGATCTCTATAATAATATAATAATGCTGGACAATCCACACAGCATCATCTAGCACCAAACTAGAGCTTGTGTTATGGGTACTAGATGACTGATATACATAATACAATTCATTACATGCATAGATATTTTTTATTTTACATAGAAAATACCCGGAATAAATATTTGCAGATTGTACAAACATTTATCCCAGTGCGGGAATCGAACCCGCAACCTCCTGCGTTGCCGGCGGACATTCGCCTGCCGCGCCACATCGGTCGTCTATGTGATATTTTCGTGCGTTATGCTAAGTGTTTTCAATCAGTGAAGGAAAATTTGTTGAATTTCTTCTTCTTCTTTTATTATATGGCTTTTTAGCGGCTGAGGGTTGCCACGAATTTGTCTAATTTGTTGAATTTATTTTAGCAGCGATGATGGGCTTGCAACCTGTCACTTTTAAAATGTCACTGTCACGCCTTCCGAAGGCGGAAAGTTTTCTTGAATCGATAACGTTTTTTTTTCTTCTTCTTAGTTGTTAAGCGATAACGTTACAAACGAGTGTTAACTTGTCTGTTGAAAGCGGAAATTGGTTATTTCCTTTCAAGACGCATTCAAGTTTGTTCATTTCATACTGCGTGTAGTAAAATAACTTTTTTTTTGGTAGCGATAGCAAAATATTAATCGGTTTATGGTGTGTTTATTTTTTTACAAGACTGAGACACGCTTGCACAATAATCTGAATTACGACGACCGATGTGACGGACATTCGCGGCGGGCGAATGTGCGCCTGCAACGCAGGAGGTTGCGGGTTCGATTCCCGCCTTGGGATAAATGTTTGTACGATCTGCAAATATTTATTCCGGGTGCTCTGGGTTTTTCCTATATATAACAAAATCATCTATGCATGTAATGTATTGTATTAAGTATAACAAAAACTTACTATTGCGGGGCCTTTAGTAACCCATTCCACAACCAAGTTGTACACTTGCGCGGTAGCCTTACATACCGCGCAGTGTATCTCCAAACGACAATAATCGTTTTCAAGACTACTCATAAGTATCTAAATATCGTCAAATTCTAGGCTTGGTCGCGAAGAACTGGCGCTTAGATTCGCCTAGATTTAAGACGTTTCAAAATGATCCCCGCGAATTTTACTAAATAAATGCTTTTTGACTTTTTACTTTACTATGAACGTACATTTTTCTCATACAATAAACGTGATTTTTTGCCGTTTTTATTATAGTCAATGGAACCCTTCGTGCGCGAGTCCGACTTGCACTTTTTTATTTTACTTTAAATTTAATTTATAAAATATCGTCAAAACATGCTCATAAAAGTAAAGTATTCTATTAAATTTTGCCAGCTATAGCCATAGGCCTGATAACGAGCCTGTATTATCTTAAAAGATTTATCTAATAAGTCTCTTCCTAACTGGATCAAAATCTTTCAAAGAAAGTTTTTGCGGGCGGTACAGGTAAGACCATTTTAATATGCTAATGGCCTAAAATAAATTTAGTATAGGCATTTTACGGGGATGAAGAATAAATTCAATTTCGCGAGGGTGCGTTGGGGAGGTTTTTGTAAGGTTATTCTTAAAGCCTCCATCTAAAAGCATGGATCAGGCATTCAGTTAATAAGAAAACTGAGATAAACTCACTTTTTTAATCCTTAAGCATGGTAGTTATCACGTTAGAACTCTTAGTCTTGATCTTACAAATTGCTACGTTTTAGATCCATTCAAAAAATTTGTTTTCTTTTACGACTTGCTTATGAAACAAACTGATTACCCACCTGGTTTTAGGTTATTACCATCACCTATATTATTGGAACTCTCTACCAATGAACATTTAAAAAACTCCCAGCATCTTAACGGTTCGTATACGACGATTGATGTGGCGCGGCGAAATGTCCGCCTGCGTACAGGAGGTTGCGTATTCGATTCCCGCCTTGGGATAAATATTTGTACAATCTGCAAATATTTATTCCGGGTGTTCTGGGTATTTTCTATGTATAATCCAAACATGTATGTATGTATTATATTGTATTATGTATATCAGTCATCTAGTACCCATAACACAAGATCTGCTTAGCTTGGGGCTACATGATGCGGTGTGGATTGTCCAGCATTATTATTATTATTATTACTTGTAGGTCACGTTTGTAAGGAACCTTCATCACCTGCATACAGGTGTTAAACCACGCGTGCCTGTCATTTCGCTACAAAATTGCAACCGAGAAACAGTTCATTATAGAAACTGTGTACCGCTAAACGATATATCTAGGAACGACATTGTCGCTATGCTGAAGTACTTCTACATCCTCTATTGCATTCAGGAAATTATAGTGGCGTGATTCAGCGAGTTTCAGTACCCACAATCTGGGTCCAGCAGACGTGAGACTTGGTGTCGCGGGGTCTAACAGACCTGCCTAAAACAACACACATTACTTTATGTGACTTGAAATTGTTCATCATAGACGATACGAGTGTATTTATAGTTATGCCAATTATAAGAATATTTGTCTTGACTGACTGACATGTAGACAACACACAGCTTAACCAGTGGTCGTAGACTTGACACCCAAAATTCAAACCTAAACAGGTACGGGGGTTGAAGCTTGCATAAAAATTACATCATGCGGACAAAGTCTTGCGACTAGATATCAATCTACACTAATAATAAAAAAAATTGACTTGACTGACTGACTGACATATTTTCAGCGTATCTTCGTCTTGGTGCGTGTAGGTGTACTTAGAAAATAATTCCCGAAACTCTACCTTTAAACGGGTCCGCTGAAGTCTGTACGAAAACTACTTCACGCAGACGGAGTCCCGTGGCTTTCGCTAGTACTACATACGACAAAGTCGCTCGTCTGCCAGACACAAAGTAGTGTCTAACCCAGCCGTTGTTAATGCTACAACTAGTTTGGCATAGTCTGTTTGCGTTGGGTAATTACTCAAACTTGCCTCCTCTCCCCTTAATTCGCGAATTACGAGGCACTAACTCTACCTGAAGTTAGTATCAAGTCGTTACAAAATTGCATTGCACAGCGATCTGTACAAAGCAGCTGTGATTGGATTTGAGAAGTGGTTTAGTAATGAATGTCTTTAGTTGACCAAGAGAGCAAAACGATCGAAGGTCTCTATGGCGATTTATATTATTTATATATATTAACAGCCGTCACAGCTCAGTTGGTATTAGCCCGGCCTGCATAGTAGGTGGGTTCGATCCCCACCGAGAACAAGCATTTGTGTGATTACCATAGATGTTTGTTCTGTGTCTGGGTGTTATATTGTATTCTAACTAAAATCTATGTTTATCGCAGTAATATTTGTCCTCTGTGGGAATCAAACCCCAACCTACAGCACAGAAGGCAAAGGCCACAACTAACTGTGATGTGAGGCCAGTCAATAAGGGAACGTTAGGTCTACTTGGCCACCAATGCCCTTAACCAAAGTGTCATAATCACTTTACAAGCAGAACCGACTGCAAAAGCCTGTTAACCCAAATTCTCATCGATATTCGTCCATTAGTGTTGTGCCAAGCGTCGCGGTCACGGATACATTAGTGCTGCTACCAAGTGGTCGGATTGAAAATCGGCGAGGTAAAGTAATTATCGGGGTAGTGTTGTGCTTTATGGGTCGATTATCGATGTTTTCATTTAAACTGCCGGTGATTATTGCGCCAGGTGGTTGGATTGGGAATCTGCTAGTGATGGCTTAGTTATCGATATCTTAGTTTTAAAGTTTTGTTTTTTAAGTTTCTGATTACCACGTCGATATTGAGATACTTGAGCGAGATTAAAACAGTAGTGTTTGCTATCGAAAAATTAAACAACAACAAAATAAAAAACGGTGAACAAGGATTCTTATTTCACTTTTTATACGTTTTTTCTTATTTGTAATGTTGTTTCTTTTAAAATTTGTTTGGAATGTTTTTGTGTCGAGAACCTATCAAATCAAATCAAATGTTTATTTATTTTCTCTCAACAAGAGATTAACTTATTATCTAGGTATAGTATAATATAGGACGAGTATAGGTAGTGGTACCTAAGAACTAAGTGTTGTCTGAATTAAAACCTTTTTATTTATTTTTGTTTTATTTAAATTTGAATACTAGCGATCGATATCTTAGTCTATACTATATAATATATAAAAATATTATAAAGAGGAAAGATTTGTTTGTTTGTTTGTTGTATATTGAATAGGCTCCGAAACTACTGGACCGATGTGAATAATTCTTTCACCGTTGGGAAGTTACACTATCCCCGGGTGACATAGGCTATATTACATTTTCAAAAAAATTTGGGATCCTTACTAAAACCCGTGCGAAGCCGGGACGGACCGCTAGTGTTTTATATAACAAGAAAACTTTACTAAACTCGGAAGAAAAAAAAATACTTCGATCAGTCACTCATTCTATTAAAGCAACGCGACAAATAACGCTTAAATATTTGAAATTATGACGTCTAATTTATTCAAGTATTAATTTCATGTTTGTATAGATGTGAGATTAATGATTTAGTTTTGTATTATAATAATGTACACGTTGAGTAAAATTTAGTATTTTTATGAGAAATTAGACCTTTATTATTCGCTTTATAACACACAACATACAAAACGTTATATATAAATGGGTAAAACACCACCAAAAGAAATACTTATAGAAATAATTTATCGACTACATTTTATAGTTTTATCGACACTTTCCCTTCCCTAGAATAGCGAGGATTTACAAGGTAGGCGTCCTAGTAGCGCTGCTTAACCTTTGCATTTACACGATATCGATCTAGTGGGCAGTCGCCTTTATTACAGAATAAATAACAGTATTTATTAGATGTTACGGCGTTTCACTGATATAAGACTTTATGGAACATTGAAGTTCCCATTGAAGGACGCTGAGCAGTGTATTATAGCTTACGTTCATAACGAACGTAACCTACAAGGCAGTGCTTTGTTATAGGCGATGGTAACCACTTAACATCAGATGGGCCATAGCTTGTTCCATCAGCAAATTGTATAAAAAAACTACTTTTTACTGACTCGAATTGATTGAAAACTATTTATTATTATCCACTTAGCATTTGTAAAATTGTCTGTTTAGTGACGAAAACAAAAAAAAACTAGTTCGTTACTAAATAGATACTTACCTTAGAGACTAGCATAGATAATATCGTAAGGGGATTCAGAAAATAAGCCAGGAGATAGACAGCATTTATTTACACAGCGCCAAGGGGGCTTTATACCCCTACTTACGGGACCGTTAATGCCTGGGATATGAATTAAGATAAAATGGACTTGCCCAGAACCTATACTAAGTATTTGAAATTACAGGCACACGAGGCTTAACACCTGTATGCCTCAGGTTGATGGACGCAGAGTAATACATCGTGAAGACACGTTTATAATGAGCGTGACCTGCAAGGTAATACTCTGTTATAGGTAATGGTAACCACTTAACATCAGGTGGGCCATCTGTTTATTCCAACTATAAGTCAAATAAAAAAAATACCGTCTTCTCAGCCTAACCAGCCTTATCTTTTTTTTAATACAATTTGCTGATGGAACAAGCATAATGGCCCACCTAATGTTGAGTCACATTTTATGTCATATTTAGTGATCGTTGTGCAAGCGGGCCTAAGAATACTAAAATAAACCTGCAATATTATCAAAGTCAATGTGAAACCTAAAACCAGGTACTAGCTTAGTTTTCTGTGAAAACGGCTTCAGAGTGACTTAACATGCATTACTTCGCCTTTAAATACCACCATTGCTAAATGTTGGTCGTTATTTGAAACATCAACTGTAGTTTGCAAAATATTCTTGATCCTTTTACTAGAACACCTGTGGTCTAGTAAGAGTGACCACGCCATGGCCTCAAACATGGGGAAAGTCTGTGTATAGCAGACGGACAGACAAACAGCGGAGTGTTGGTAATAGGGTCCCTTTTCACCCTTTGGGTACGGAACCCTAAAATGAACTTCATAGCATGGAAAGGAATACACAATAAAATAAAACGAGAATAAATACAGGAACTTAAAAAAAACCAAATAATTAAAATGCTGACTCATGCCACAACAACAAACACTATCAATATCTACTAATAGTTACATCAATAACTGGATTGCAGTGCTTGAAATTATTATTATTTTTGTAATACTCAAACTAATACTAACATAGAATAAGTTTTGACTAACATAATATGGACCTAAAATTAATTATTGTGTTGTCTGAAATAAATGTTTTTTATTTTACTATAATTTTTTACACAGTCTTAAAATAGTTAAAATATTTATAGTTGTTTGTACGATCTGCAAATATTTATTCCGGGTGTTCTGGGTGTTTTCTATGTATGATAAAAATATCTATCTATGTAATGTATTGTATTATATATATCAGTCATCTAGACCCATAACACAAGCTCTGCTTAGCTTGGGGCTAGATGATGTTGTGTGGATTGTCCAGCATTATTATTATTATTATTATTATTATTCATCTCAGATCAAGATTATTAATTCAACAATGAAAGGATCATCTCACCTCCTTCGTTCCAGTTGACTGTTTTAGGTTTTGCAACTGCCCTTTTCAAGACTTAAGGTGTGGCCCAAGATAACAATGTAGGATGATGTGAGAGCCTGGCTCTATCGACGCATTTACACTTAAAACCGGTCGCTGTTGTGTATAAACTTCATAATATTTTGGATAGAAATGAGATATTTACCATGATTTTTGAGTTTGATTGTTTTCCGATATTCAGTTCAACCTGTGATGGTGCATGCAACTGTGCTGAGACTCGTAAACGTGCCCTACAAAGCACTACTTTGCGTCCATCAATCTGAGACGTACAGGCGTCAAGCCTCGTGTGCCTGCACTCACTAATTACACCGGCACTCACACCCTTCAAACTGGAACACAGCAAGCTGCTTGGTGGTAGAAATAGGCATGGAGGTAATACTTCCCCGGACAAGTCTTTCACTCTCTCTACTACTACTACATTGTAAGAAGGTGATTGTAAGCTAGATAACTATCCAGTACAGACAGTTGCACAGCTGACACTTATTGTACCTGCCTATGAAAACCTGGTTTCTGTGTGAATATGACTTTAGTACCTGAGAATTGTGCAATGATGCCAAAGAGCGTACACACCTAGTAGGATGAATTATGAGTTTCCGAGTAAAACGTGGCTTTTAGAAGCTCTGCTTTGGAAACTAAATTCAAATAAACGGATTAAATTAATAATAAATGAAATTCACTCACCACCAAGAACAAACACTTGCATGATGAACATCGATGTTTGATCTGTAGGTAGATAGAAAGATAGATAGATAGGTAATACTTTATTGTACGCAAAGATAATTTGTTAAAAACAGACCAAGTTAACAAAGTATAATGGGCGGCCTTATCGCTGATAGCAATTTCTTCCAGGCAAGTAGTAGTAGAGCTCTTTGTGAAGGGCTCGTCCGGGGAAGTACTACCACCATGCCTATTTCTGCCGCCAAGCAGCTTGCTGTGTTCCGGTTTGAAGGGTGTGGGTGCCGGTGAAATTGCAGGCACATGAGGCTTGCAATGTATTGTTAGGCACGTTCCTAACTAACGTGACCTACAAGGCAATGCTTTGTTATAGTCTATGGTAACCACTTAACATCAGGTGGGCCATATGCTAGTTCCATATATGGCTAAATTTAACCCTTAAACACCCTGGACCCCCAGAGGGGGTTAAAGCTTTTATAAGAAAACGCGCACGTTTTGCTGGTTATATCATAAATTATTATTAAAGTACAAGAAAAGACGGCAAAGTTTGGTTAGTAGTTGGAAGCATTAAACCCAATTAACACACGCAATGCTTCGCTCAAGAAGTCTGTAAGAAACTTTCGAAGTAAAGGTGATTAAGGAAATTACTTTTTTCCTGTTGCAATTCATCGATACTGTATTTAACCGGTTAATTTAAGGATGGTTTCAAACACGCATGATTCATTAGCATCAGGTTTTTTTCAAATTATTTCGGGCGTGACCAGCAAAGTAAATCGTTATAATTGTTATAGGTAATGAAAACTTGAAAACCACTTAACATCAGGTGGGCCACCGGCTTGATCCATCAGCAAGTCACACAAAAAAAGGCTCTTAGTGAAGGGCTCGTCCGGGGAAGTACTAATACCATGCTTATTTCTGCCGCCAAGCAGTTTCAAAAGTGTGGGTGCCGGTGATATTACAGACACATGAGGCTTGATACCTGTGTATGCCTCAGGTCAATGGACGCAGATCAGTGTATCGTAGGGCACGAACGTAGGGTACCTAACAAACATTACCACCCAAGATCAGGTGGGCCATCGGCTTGTATCATTAGCAAGCCGAATAAGAAAAAAGTGGCTTTGGTAATTAGGGTTCCGTATCACAGAAGAAAAAAAGGAACCATCTGGTTTTTACCCGTTTTTGCAGATTTCATACAAAGATTGCCACATTCATACTTTAGAGTTGAGGCTTGACTTTTTCCAAGGTCATAATAATTTTAATACTTCTTGCTGATTGAAGAAACATGCTTAGGCATGCCATCACCTGATGTTAAACGGTTACCATTATCTATAACAAACAATGCCTCGGAAGTTATACATTAAAAAAATGTTTTCTCTGTCACCCGAGGATAGTGTAGCTTCCTAACGGTGAAAGAATTTTTCAAATCGGTCCAGTAGTTTTAGATTCATTCAACGCAAACAAATATTCCAATTTTTCCTCTATAATATAAGCATAAAAAACATAGACAAAGTCACGAGCATACACATATAAACCGCCTGTCAATAAGTCCCATGCTTATCATCGTTTACCATCGACCTCACCTTGCTAACAATGGGTATTGGGAGCTAGCGGCGTCGTGGGAGACAAGACGTGTCACTGACTGCTCTCATTAGATACAAGTGTAGGTCGCATAACTTAAAAAATAAACAGCTACTGTCTATTAATAAGAGTTATAATAGGAAATAAGGTATATAAATAAACAAGTTGTTCTGTGAGAATAGTTAGAACTCGCAAGCCCTTACAAACAAGCAATAACTGAGACTTTTCCCTTTCCTCAAATTGAAATCCGTCCATAAATAACACTACAACAAAGCGGCCGGTGTGGCGCAGTGGGCGAATGTCCGCCTGCGATGCAAGAGGTTGCGGGTTCAATTCCCGCTTTGGGATAAATATCTGTACGATCTGCAAATATTTATTCTGGGTGTTCTTGGTATTTTCTATGTATAATAAAAATATCTATGTATGTAATGTATTGTATTAAGTATATCAGTCATTTAGTACTCATAACACAAGCTCTGCTTAGCTTGGGGCGAGTGTGGATTGTCCAGCATTATTATTATTAATTATCTAAATAATAAAGAATAATTTAAGTGTGGTGCCCATCTAACTTAATAAAGTGAATGCGAGACAGAAAACATTAAAGCAACCATACCAAGAACAAACAGTACTTCAAGAATAGCGTCCTTTAAATAGGGGCATGAGTGAAAACTTGCCCTTGACATCTAAGAAAAATGCCCCGTTCCAATATCTTACCAGTGTCAGTTAGTATTACTAAAAATCGTAGTTTTATGTAAGAGTTTATCTAACAGGCCACCCTTAGCACTACTAACAGATGCTCGTAGAATTGGATACTTACATAAAACCTCGTATTTACTTCGCTTCCCTATATTCCAGTCAATCGAGCACAGATCGAAAACTATCTTCCCTACGCGTTACTCGTAATCTGGGATTAAACGCAAACGTAATGGCCCCTATGGAATATTTCCATACGTTTGTTTGTAAACTGGTTGTGTCGTATTTAGCGGTTGTAAGCCCGATAGTGGCAAAGTGCCCGGGTCAGGCCGTGGCACACTAAGAACAAAATAATAAAAAAAAATTATGTCACCGTGTATTCTTTTGCCAAACAGCTTGCAGTCCGGTTTGAAGTTATGAAAGAAATAAATATTTATGGACATTTTTACGTAACCAAACCAAGCATAGCTTTTACTATGGGACCTAATGACTGATAAAAAAAACGTAATTTCATTTTTTCTGTTACACATACTTAGAAAACAATATAACGTCCCGACAGAAAACAAACAACTATGTTCATAACACAAATATTTGTCCTCGGTAGGATCGAACCCTCAACCTACACAGAACCTAGAGCTACTGTTAATTGGCCGTCCTGGTAGGACCTCTTTGGTAGGACCTGAACCTTCAACTACAGCTCAGAAGTCAGATTTTCTACCAACTGAGCTAAAATGCCTGTTGAAACTTAAATAGTATGTATATTATGACGTTTTGCAAAGAACTAACAAAAATAAATCAATATTTATAAAAAAACTACCTGGAAAAACTTGTGCTTCTTAAACCGGCACTGAAAATACTGATAGGTTACTAAAAATATTAAATAAATTATTATCAAACAACAAAAAAATATTTAATTTTTTGTTTTTTGTAATTGAGAAAGGCTCTCAGTGTGTCGCAAGTGCGTGCAATAATTTTAGTAAAGCCTGGCTTTTGGAAGCTTAAATATATTTACGGTAAAGTTTCAGAGAGGAATATATCCTTTAGCAAGTCGTGGTACTTGCACAGAGTACTAGTAGAACTCTTGGTGAAGGGCTCGTCCGGGGAAGTACTATCACCATGTATTTTTCAGCCACTTAGCAGCTCGCTGTGTTCCGATTTGAAGGGTGTTGGTGATATTACAGGCGCATGAGGCTTATGCCTCAGGTTGATGGACGCAGAGTAGTGCACCGTAGGGTACGAACCTAACATGCATGACCTACAAGGCAGTGCTTTGTTATAGGTGATGGTTCCTACATCAGGTGGTCTATAAGCAAGTGAAGCATAAAAAATCATCCCATATAATTTCTCAAATCAGTTCAGTAGCTTGCTTTTTAAATCATATCCTTAATTAATTAAATCCAGTTTTGGAAAAAAATCACTCAACATAATGTTGACGTAAAAGTTGAACTTTTAAAACATATTGTATGATTTTTTTTAATAGCATTTAACCCTAAAACTGGTCAACTTTCCGAAGGACTAAAATGCTTTGATACTAAGTAGTGCCTTAGTATTCAATACAAACAAGACAAACCTGAAATACTCGTACCAATGCAAGTTTTAAAAGAATCCTTACATAAATAGGCCATACAATACCGATCATACAAAGTCATAACCCTTTAAAAATCACCACAGAAGCCATACGACCTCTTATTATAACTGGATTATAAACAAGAACCTTTGAGATACTATCATCCATCTCTTTCACACGACACGCGACGATCACACTATCTCTTTTACACACGAGTTGGGTTATACTTGTGTCTCGCTTGCACGCCACGCTTATTTATCTGTCCTTGTTGTATGGAATGAGTAATAGTTAGTTAGTACGTAAGGTTCACTCGTTGCGTACCAACTATATACGCATCTGTGACACACTTTAAACTATACTTCTGAAAGAACCAAGGGTGCAATTATGGAAACTTGTCGCATCTGATTTTATCGAATTTTATCTACACCCCCGCTAGCACAGAACTAGCCTCGAAATATTTTATCAAGTGGTTTCCCCGTAAACTAGTGGTTCTGTGAGAACAGTAGACCTCGCAAACCCTTATAAACATGCAATAATCGACACTTTTTCAAAATTGATATCCAAAATCATTATTGAGTATGGATATATATAATGTTTCAGTAAACTACCCTCTTTTCCTGCCTCCACTCTCCCCATTTGGTTTTTTTTCTTTTTTATCATCTTGTGTAAAATGAAGTCTTTAGCTCTCAAATTTGATTGAAATCTGCCAATAAATAACGCTACAGCCAATTACCCCCTTTTTTCACACAATCGAAAATCACGATCGACTAAAATCAAATAAATCATGGAACTTGTTTACCAATTTTTACCAAAATCGGATGAAAGATGCGACCTGTAATCAAGAACAGACAGATGAATAAACCCGTTTTTTGGCCAATCTTGAAACTGAGTCACATCGCTCGCTTCGCTCGCTTAATCAATAAAGTAAATAAAGTAATAATACATAAATACTAACATACATTAGACTACTTTACTTATCTTAATGCAATTTAATAAGGTTTTACACCATAGCGCACGTTCATAAGGTTCATTTTTACTTACCAGCTGTCAAAGAGTGTTTTAAGCCAGTTTCTTGTCTTGGGTGAATGTGCTGCGCATCCGTTGGAACCTGTCTCAACGACAGGTGCAAAAACTAAAGAATCTTTGACCAGCCTCTTAGCGCCAGATGGTGGCAGAATAACTTCTTTAAAGCTTGCTGTGTTTTGAGCTGAATGGGAATTTCGATGAGTTGAATTTTGTTATAAAAAAACAAAGTAGTATTACGACTTTAATCCCTAAGCACGGTTGATATCCCCTCCGATCTCTTAGTACCAAATACCTATTCGAGATTCTTCGATGAAGTCTGAAGTACAGTCAGCTGCACTAGAATGTATACAATTCGTAAGATTCACAACGGTATTACAGCATAATAATAAACTCTTACACATCAAAAACTAAAAAGACATTAGATTGTTTGTTGACTTATCTTTTAAATAATTGCCATGTAAGTATTTTTAGTACCGCTGTGAAACCATTTTGAAAGTTACGAATTGTATACATTCTAGTGCAGCTGACTGTACTTCCAGATATTAAATTTGGTACATACCCATATTTTGCAGTAGTTGGTGTTCCATACGTGACAGGTTGCATAATTGTTGGTTCTTAACGGGCACCGAACTCACAACCTGCAGTGCAGAAGGCGTGAACTGTGAGCATGAACAAAGTAAAAATAACAACAAATCAAACAATAGTAGCAACATTTGTTTTTCTAAGCTTAAGTTTATTTATTTAGGTGTTTCATACTCTATATTTGAGACTTTATTTTTATTCCATCACCCTTCATCCCCTAAAGATAGATAACCGTTCCTAAATATAAGAGCGGCCCGAACTAACAAAACAGCCCCTAAAATAACTTTTTAGGGTAGGTTAAAATAACTGAAAACTGACTAGGTACTGCACTATTAATATAGAAAAAGCCTCTATAAGTCATATTAGAACTTATAAAGTTATAATGCTTGCGACGCATGAGCGGGTTCGATTCTCGCCTTGGGATAAATGTTTGTGTGATCTGCAAATATTTATTCCGGGTGTTCTGGGTATTTTCTATGATTAATAAAAAATATCTATGTATGTAACGTATTGTATTAAGTATATCAGTCATCTAGTACCCATAACACAAGCTCTGCTTAGCTTGGGACTAGATGATGCTGTGTGGATTGTTCAGCATTATTATTTGTGTATTTGCAATGTTTATGTGAGGGAACAGGTTAATATTCCAGTACCATGGGCTTGCAAGCACTTGGAACCTGTCACTGGAATACCTACTACTGCACTGAGCTGAGAAATATGGATTTCGAGCCTAAGGTTAAAAAAGTCTTACACCGTTGAATTGTAATTACGCTGGGCGAGTTTGTAACGCTTACATTATATTTTACCTTTCAAAGTGAATACGTCAAAATGATACCATCTATTACACTTACACAGAACGAACGGAACAACTTTATAAGGCGTTTCTGTTCGTTGTTACGTTTGGTCGGTTTTTTGTCTTCATACGAACAAAATCGTCGTAATAACGGCGCTTTTGGCTTTTCATTTTTCTCAGTGTGTAACATGTGGGTGTGTACTTAATGCAATATTTGGATGTCGATGATTGAAGTCTTGAAAAGAATGCACAAAAAAACAGAGGTTCAAAAATAATTACCTCCGCGTGAACAGTAACCATGTGAAATCATTTTATAATTCACTAGTGTGTACTATAAAAACCGGCCAAGCGGACTCGCGCACGAAAGGTTCCGTACCATAATCTATAATAAAAACAGCAAAAAAATCACGCTTGTCGTATGAGAGCCCTTAAATATTTTTAAGTTATTTGTTGTTATAGCAACAGAAATACATCATCAGTGAAAATTTCAACTCTTTAACTATCACGGTTCATGAGATAGAGCCTGTACGTCTACCATGAGTTTTGACAGAAAAAACACCTGACGTTACTACCGTAGTTACGTAAATACGCAGATTGTATAGATAGCATAAAGAGCGGTACCATGAGTAGTGTTGGTGCATGCTACTTATGATATAGTAACAACTACACCCTATGTAGATTAGCGTTGTTAGGTTGGCATCATTACAAAATGATGCTCACTTCGCATTGGATATTTTCATCTCTTTTTAAGTAATGCACGATGATAGAGACAGAAGATAAAATAACAAAGTACTATTATCTGACAAATGTGGAGAGTCGCCTGACTTACTCATTTCGATTCAATCTAATGAAGCCCAAATTTATTCGTGTTACAACGGTTCCAATTACATTTAGCTCTCGCATTTTGTTTACTTTTGCTACAAGTTAGTCAAACTACACGACCGAGGACGACGGTGGAATGCACGCGTGCGTCACTACGCACGCGTGCACTACGTGTTTATAAACTTAAAAATGCTGGAAACTTAATAAACATGTTCACAACAGTTGGCTGGTTTAGGGCTGCAGTTACTTCTTCAATATATGAACTCATCGCTTCTTGAGAAAAATGGTTTGCCTCTCCAACAACACGTTGATAAACACCATGAGCATAGAATAATAGAGCACATAACACCTACAAAAAATACTTAATTAAGTAGGTACCTACTTAGTTGTTTCAATGAGCTACAAAACCATTTTAATCTAAATAAAACAAACGACTTTGATTATAATGAGACTCTCTGTGTTGTTTTTTTATCCATATGTTGCCGCAATAAATCACACAATTTCTCAAAAGTTTCTTTATTTAGTCTATAAAATTTCACAAATTTGGTGTCACTAATAGTTTGAAGGGGAAGAACACGCATCTCACTTTGAAACTTTCTTTGTTCGCGTCGTTTATCTTCTATTTCGGCATTTTGGCAGAATAATTCCAAGACAAAACGTACTCTATTAAGCATTTTAAATTGAAAAACTACAAAATCTATCACAAACTATAGTCTTTTCACGAAGCAAAACATCGGTGAGTGCCGTAACTACAGTAGTAATAGTACGTTACTATGGCATCTGTCAAATTAGTAACTCATGGTACCAATTTCCAAGCAAATGAAGCCCAATCTACAGCCGTTGTAGTATAGTTTACTACACTGTGACGTAGGATAGTTAACTACGTGACTCATGCTGCGCATTTTAGTACCCAACTATCCGCTAGAGGCGCTGTACAAATCTTCATACATTTTTTTATCTACAGTCGCTAGCGACTGTAGATTGTAAAAACTCATGGTAGACCTACTGGTGACAGACGGACAGACTGACAGGCAGCGGAGTCTTAGTAATAGGATCCCGTTTTAGCCTTTGGGTACGGAACCCTAAAAAGTATCATTAGGTTCATCCAAATTATTTATTTGAAGCCCACGCATTCAATAACCACTATTAATTACTAGAATCACAGTGTAATTATAGTATCATTTGCCCGAGATTATAATAAAAAAAAATTGTAGATATTTGTATGTTAAGTACGTTATTTTAACTGAGTATTTGATTAAAGTAGGTAATTACATAGTTTTTCATACAAAATTGAGAAGTGAACACACGTTTTGTGAGAACAATAGACCACGCTTACCTAAGTAGACTTTTGAGCATACCTATATGTTTATTGTTACTTACTTTACCTTACTTAGTATCTACCTACTCATTTGTTTTCTTTTGTATTTACATTGTCAATACTTTAGTTTATAGCTTTTGGGCGCTTGGTCCTTGGACAGTAAGCCCAAATTGGGTCCTGAGAATAAATAAATAAATATAGGATAGATAGATAGATAGATAGATAACACTTTATTGTACACAAGGAAAATTTGTTAAAAATAGACAAGGTTTACAAAGTACCAGGAGGAGTAGGTTATAGGAGTACAAGTTTTAGCGATTTCTCGCGTATCCTTAGCCCTAGAAAGTCGAGTTTGGTGCGTCCGTTGGGTCCGTCTTAAAAAGGCAAAGAGGGCTACGTAGTTTAATTGTTATAGATAGTAATAAATTCTGAAAAAAATAATATCTATAGTTTAGATTTATGTATAATTAAAATCTGTCGATAATTAACACTACAGCAAACTTCCCCGTAAACGTACCAAGACCAATAACAATATACAACAGTATACAGTGGACAAAGATTATTTTGGCATAGATAGACATAGATTGATATATAACTTTTTAAACTATCATGGTTTTGATCAATATTTTGGATAGAAACGGGATATTTACCATGATTTTTGAGTTTGATTGTTTCCCGATATTTCGGCACAGTTGCATGCACCATGATCACGGGTCGAACTGAATTCAGTTATATCAATCTATGTCTCTCTATGCCAATTACATATAAGAACTGAAGACTTCAGTTCAACCCGTGATCATGGCGCATGCAACTGTGCCGAAATATCGGGAAACAATCAAACTCAAAAATCATGGTAAATATCCCGTTTCTATCCAAAATATAGATTGATATGTACAAATTACATTATGAAACAGTTGAGATAGCTGTATTTCAAAGTACAAACTTCGCTTTGTTTTGGGTTGGATGGCGCTCATGGTATTTATTTATTTTATAGGTACTAGAGGCCACTTGCAGCTTCGCCCTTGTGGCAGTTTTTTACCGTTCCTGTTATTTCTTTGGGATAAAAAGTAGCCTATGTCCTATTTCAGATTACAATCTATATTATTTATTCCAAATTTCATTCAAATCGGTCCACTAGTTAAAGCGTGAAAGAGGAACAAACATCCATCCATCCATCCATCTATCCAAACATTCGCATTTATAATATTAAGTAGGATTAGCGACTTGTCCCAGCTTCGCACGGATTTTAGTAAAGGTTCCTATTTTTTTGAAAATATAATAAAACCTATGTCACCCCGAGATAGTGTAGCTTCTAATAATATTTTTTCTAATCGGTCCAGTAGTTTCGGAGTCTATTCAATGGAAACAAACAATTAAATCTCCTCTTTACAATATAAGTATAGAAGAACCTATAGACATACACAAACTCAAACAAACACATAGCGTCCATATGTAAATACTCTCAGCTCAAGATGAGCTTATAAACCTCATCCTTAAGGAAATCCTTGGATTCCTTGGGTTCCTAATAGAGCTTAGTGGTGAACTGAATACCCTGATTAGGACCGACCTTCACAAGTGGCGATCACAAGGTATTGACCTCAGTCATAATAATAACGCTGGACAATCCACACGGCATCATCTAGACCCAAGCTAAGCAGAGCTTCTGTTATGGGTACTAGAAGACTGATATGCATAATACAATACATTACATGCATAGATATTTTTATTATACATAGAAAATACCCAGAACACCCGGAATAAATATTTGCAGGTTGTATAAACATTTATCCCAAGGAGGGAATCGAACCCTTAACCATCTGCGTTGCAGACCGCAGTATAAAACACAAACCCAACTTGTGTGACTTACAAGGCATGCGGGCGAGTAGGTACGGTGTATATTCGACGATCGATTTATAATTTATGGGGTTCTGAGTTAACAATAATAAAAAACCACCGATTTCTTCTTTGTAGTCAGTTGAAAAAATGGTGTCGTAAAATCTTACAAGAACTGCAATTTTCCCACATTTTGAACATTGCGGTCGTAGGCGCCACAGCATGGCCGATCACATGTTATTTTAAACCTTATTTCAATGAAGTTACGAGTGTAATTTGCTATGGCACTTATTAAGATGCTTGCCTAGCATTAACTCGCCCCTTAAGAGTTATTTGCTTCGCTCGTTCTATCAATTAAAGCCGACAGACTACCACTTAAATGCTAAAACTAAAAATAAAAGTCTGAAAGTTGCCACAATACTAAAAGGTCAACACGGTTGTGAATGGCCGAAATGCCTCCTCGTTATTAGACCATAAAAGGGTCAAATGGGCGTTACGTTTGACGATGAGAAAGAAGGATTTTGTCGAGACAATAGAATCATGGGAATTCGCCTTTGACTATTACAAAAAGAGATATCAAAGTTTGCTAAAAATGGGCCGTAAATAATTGTAGCATGTGCCAAATGACTTTTTATAATCCTCAAAGGATCTAACAAAAATATTTTTTTAATATGAAAAATTTTTGTATAAAAACATTTTTGCAAAAAAAATTTTATGTTTTGCAGAAATGTTGACCATATTTGACCCTCATTCCCATAACAGTCCCAACCCTAGTTTTCTAAATTTAGAAGTGTAAAATAAACGCCATTAATATTTAATTAATAACAAAAGCAAAACTTACAAGCTGAAATTATACAAAAATTTAAAAGGGACAATAAATAAAAGAACAAAATAAAATATTTTTGTTTTTTTGATATATACGTTCAATCAAACAGAGTGGCTGCGAAATAATTGGTTTACATACACTACGCTTTTTCATGCAAGTTTGTATTCATATAAACATAATAATGTTATAGACACGGACATAAAACCGGCTTCAGTTTATTTGGGTCGGTAATAGGTTACAGTTTATTTTATTAGTAGTTGTAAAGCTCTTAGTGAAGGGCTCGTCAGTGAAAAAAGTCGTTGACCCAACCCTAAGTGTAATATAAAAAAAACCGGCAGTTTAGCTCTCTATATTGGTTACGTATTTCCTTGACGTTTACGCTTCTACCAAGTATTGTAGTATACGGTGGAGAATGACGCGGCTAGTAAAGGCAGCTAATTTGCTCTGGAAGCCAAAAATCAATAAGTGTTTGCTAAATATTTCAATCATTTGTTACAGGTGAGGCCCGCTTAGCATCAAGTGTGGTAATATTTTTAATAAACATTTGAAACAGATTAATCGTCACTTATCATGGTGTGATTGTAGTCAAAGGATGGTCTATTAGTTGCAAAAAAAAATGGTACTTTAGTCAGACATGTTCCGTCCGCCCTTCAAATAGCGTAACTCACGACAGTCCAAGACAAGCTTGAGTAATCTCCTTACGCTTGTCACAGTCCTGAAACCCGTTATGTTATACTTATACCGGACAGATACAAGCCAGAATATAATAACATATTCTTTTTTAAGTTTTCGCGATCGGAACACATATTGAAAGACGTCCCGACGTTTCGACTATGATGTAATAGTCGTGATCACGATAAGCAAAAAATCGAATCATTCAGAAAGGTAATACGCGATAAATACCCGTGTAATATAAGTGTTCAACATTATAACGTATCTCATTCTAACAATGACGTTTGTCAAATTATCGAAGGGCCTCAGGACTATGTATGGCTTAGGTATATGTTTTACTATAAGTATATTATATTATAAGTATGTATTAACAAAAAAAATTAAAGTAGTATTATCTACTATCTCGCTCCTAAAGTGTGAGGTAAATTATGATTTGTGAAATTTCCACTAATATATTTATTTATTCTGACTGCTCTATGGATTCCGATAGCTATGCAATTCGATTTAATGGGTGAAGTCGCCTCCAGTAAAAGTAGCTCAATGGAAATGTAGTGCTTTTTGTGTCAGTATTCGTTTTAAATGGGAGTAACGCAAGGTCGTTTTATCTGTTTTTTGTTGTATGTAGTGCTTATTACCCCAAACTAAGCAGAGCTTGTGTTATGGGTACTAGATGACTGATATACATAATACAATACATTACATACATACATATTTTTTATTATACATAGAAAATACCCAGAACACCCGGAATATTTGCAGATCGTACAAACATTTATCCCAAGACGGGAATCAAACCCGCAACCTCCTGCGTCGTTCGCCCGCCCGCCGCTCCACATCGGTCGTCAAATTCAACAAATTCGTCGTTTTGTCTCTGTCGATCTAATATAAAACTTTATCTCAATGCAAAAGACAAAACACTACCTATTTAACGAGTTCTCTAGTGCCGGGGTTATAATAATGAAACCTAGATATTATACACTGCAGAAAATCATAAACAACTGGAATAATAGATACAAATTCAAAATAAATAAAGTTGATAATATCAAAACACGAACCCAAGCAACCTAACAATATAATAATTTAGTGGAGTGGTAGAGCCCTTAGTGAAGGGCTCGTCCGGGGTAGTACTACCACCATGCCTATTTCTGCCGCCAAGCAGCTTGCTGTGTTCTGGTTTGAAGGGTGTGGGTGCCGGTGTAATTACAGGCACATGAGGCTTAACACCTGTATGCCTCAAGTTGATGAACGCAGAACAGTACCTACATCTTTTCTGGATTTTTTCTGGTCTTTTTCTTTGTTAGATGTGATGAATCACTTCACATCAGGTGGGCCATCTGCTTGTTCCATCAGCATGAAATACTGACCTGAGGCGTGCAGGTAATTATTATTTATTTTTACTTTATGTTATAAAATCTACTTATATACCTGTGGATATACCTACTTGGATTAAAGTATATATTACAGTTTATAAGTCAAAGTCAAAAAGCATTTATTCAGCAAAGCCGCTGTTTATCACGCTAATATTTGTCCTCGGTGGGAATCAAACTCACAAGCCTGAGTGCTGTAGCACAAAAAGCAGAACTACTACAAACTGTGCTGTAACGCAAATATCACAATAATTAAATTCCGAAAGTAGTTTCCGTGGCTCAAAGCTGTGTTTAAACAAGTGTATTGGACACTCGCAAACAAAGTTTCGCGAGCAAAAAATCTGGTAGCAACTCTAAATAAATAAATAAATAAATAATGCTGGACAATCCACACAGCATCATCTAGCCCCAAGCTAAGCAGAGCTTGTGTTATGGGTACTAGATGACTGATATACTTAATACAATACTATATTACATAATATAGATATTTTTATTATACATAGAAAACACCCAGAACACCCGGAATAAATATTTGCAGATCGTGCAAACATTTATCCCAAGGCGGGAATCGAACCCGCAACCTCTGCGTCGCAGGTGGACATTCGCCCGCCACGCCACATCGGTCGTCAAATAAATAAACATAATAATAAACAGAGGAATATCGTTTAAAATTTTACATTCTTACTTTAAACAATAGCGAACAAAACTTTTGAAGATAGTAAGGTTTCTAGAACATTTTTAAATTGATATAACTTTTTAAACTATCAAGGTTTTGATCAATATTTTGGATAGAACGAAACGAGTGCGGAAGAGGGTAGACCATTTTGTCTGCCAATAACATTAGTCCCACTTGCCACAGACTTCAGTTCGACCCGTGATCATGGCGCATGCAACTGTGCCGAAATATTGGGAAACAATCAAACTCAAAAATCATGGTAAATATTCCGTTTCTATCCAAAATATGTTTAAATTGCATGTTAAGGCGAGTTTTTTATTGAAAATATAACTAAGTAGGTACCTATTTCATAAAAATCCCTGCAGTACTGAATAAATGCTTTTTAACTTTGAAATTTTACCTGAGTCTCAATGTTGAAATTCAAGGTCAGGACAAAAAAAACTATAATTAATCAGTTTGGAATATCATATATCTCATTATAATAAAATAAGAATAACAATAACCATTCTTATTTTGAACACTCAGTTTTTGTAATGTTAAAATATGTAATGCTACAATGCTTTTCAAGTGATGGTTACCACTTAACATCAGGTAGGTCATTGGTTTTATGAGTCGAATAAAAAAAAAATACCTGGGTCCGTCGTGAGTTTTATTTTTGTTAATTATTTATTTTCAGTTGCGTGATTTAGATAAATCTAATTATCTAAGTTTGAACTTATGTAAACGTAAGTTTAACCAGTTATTGGTTCAGTTAAACTATCACTAGATCGTTTGTAACACTGCAGATAGCTCAAAAGTTTCAATAACTCAAATACTCAAAGCTCAAATACTTTTAAAAGTTGCAATGAACCTTTTAAATATGTAAGTACATATACCTTTATTTATTATTCTAAATGTCTACCCAAATATCTATTACTAAATGTATACCTGCTTGTTAAATATTACAATTACTCGTTACCACACTAAAGCAATACAAATAAAAACAAATGGCAAACACTTAGTAGTAACTCTTACCAAAAACCTCGCTACATTTACCTCCAGCGTTTTACACGAAGCTTATTTAATCTGTGGCAGAGGTCGGCCGACTGTGATGCAGTAACACGAGACACTTGTCCACAGAACACAGAACTCAAAACTGCACTCAGTTCGGTATCAACGCGGCACCAAGCGGACGTGCCCCTTTGAACTCTGACGCGTCATTTGTCAAACGTCAACGGAAAATCGCGGGAATTTCGGAACTATACAACCTATTTGGATGTGAACTGTTTTGTGTTCGAATTTTAAATAAGTGATTGGTTTTTATGTGGATTGTATTTTTTAAGTTTGGAATCAACAATTTGGATGTTTGGGTAAGTTTTTAAGAATGAATATACATTTTCGTTTTATTTACTGTAGTTTAAATAAAATAGGCTTAAAAAGGTACTATGATAATTATATTGTACCTACCCTATACGACTGAAATAGTTAGAAATTACCTCGTTATTTGTACTTACCTCAATACTTGTACTTTGTTATGTATTTTCATGCGCGTATTTTCAGCGATTAGATAATGAAAATTATAACAGATGGCGTTGCAGGTAAAAACTCAAGTTTTCAAGAGCTTTGTGTATATTAGTTGTAACCAAGTAAACAGGTTTTTGCTACTATTGTAGATAATTTATACAGCGTCAGAGGCGACTTTTTCAATTACGCCTCTATTTGTTTTTAATCCTAGGCACTATCGTCGATGAGCTTTCAACCTGTCACGTATGAAACCAATTACCTACTGCAAAATGTGGGTATGTACCAAGTAACAAATGTAATATTTGAACGTACCTCTGAATACTCCCCTTGGACATCCCCAAAGAGTCTCGAGTAAGTATAAGAGATCTAATGAATATCTATCATGCCTGGAGATTGAAGTCTTGAAGTTATTTCTTTTTTTTGGCACTATAGCGTTCGTAAACATTAGTTTAACTAAAAAGTAAATATGTCTGCAGATAATTAAGAGATTATCATATCAAAGTATTTATTTTTAGTAATTATAAATAATTTTTATATTATTAGTAAAGTTACTAAGCTAATACTAAGCTAACCCGGGTACACCTAGGTTTGCTTCCTCTTCTAGCATTACCCGTAACATACCGAGCCTATTGTCAAATTATGAATAATGCTAAAACTATTGCCGTCTCTTTTCATTTGATAGTGACAAAAAGAGACAAGCCTAGTTTGTAAACAATGTTTTGTTTTCTGTCTAGATATTGTATTCTAAGTATGTTTTGAAAAAATATATATTAGTATTATTTCCGTTATATGGCTCCCATAGTACACGCTTTACTAAGTTTGGGGCTAGTTGGTGCTGTTGTGAAATGTACACAAATATTTATGATTATTATTTTGTTTATTACTATAGCCGTTTTAGCTTAGCGTTTTTTATAAGGATCGTAACCCGTTAAAATTTAGCAGTAAAATACATGAAATTGACAAATTTTATTGACTTTTTAACTCGTACGGTTTAACTGTTAAATTTAATAGCTTAACGTAACAATAAAATCGCTGCCTATCCAGAAAAATATTAATCCACTGGTTTTACGCATCAAATAAAAATAAATATCATCTCTACTCTTGATCTACGACCCGCCATAAAAAAAACAAACACCCTAAAGTCGGTGTCCAAAAAAACAGACTCTAAGGCGCGTCGCTCACTGGTAAGTCGAGGCTAGTTGCGACGCGTCGTGCCTCGAGCTTTGTCTCCATGTAGACTGAAGGCGTAGGCGGCTATGCTTCATTCACACATTTTAATTTATTCAACATGTTGTAAGACGGTGAAGACGTAGTTGCACTTATAATAGTAATGATAATAATGCTGGACAATCCACACCGCATCATCTAGTCCCAAGCTAAGCAGAGCTTGTGTTACGGAAACTACATGACCGACATACTAAATACAATACTAAATACATACAATATTTTTTATTTCACTCTCTCCTGGAAGGTTTGCTGGAAGAGAACTCTTTTTAGGGTTAAGCTCGCCTATGTACATGTCTTCTAGTTATGTTTAATTCAAATGTAATTTATGGTGTACAATAAAGAATAAAGAATATTTTATTATACATACAAAATACCTAGAACACCCGAAATAAATATTTGCAGATCGTACAAACATTTATCCCAAGGCGGGAATCGAACCCGCAATCTCCTGCGTTGCAAACGGTCATTCGCCTGCCGCGCCATATCGGTGAAATAGAGAGATATATGAGACATTAAGCAAAGAAAAAACAATACAAAAACATTTATTTGGAACTAAGGTGCAACGTGATAGTGAACATATGTAACGATACTGGCTGTAGAAGTATAAAACTGTGTCGCATTGTGACAGAAGAGGAACGAAACAAAATGTCAAAATGGCGGCAGAGTTGCGGCGCGCTCCCCAAAACCCAGCCTCGACTCCGCGTCGCCTGCGCCTTGCTCATGCCGTAACTACAGTATTTGAGCGTACTACCATTTATTCCTTAGGAAAACGTGGAACGCAGCGGGTCGCTTGTGCCGCTTGCGCCTTGACGCTGCCTCGACTCTAGCTCGTGTGGGCGACCTCCCTTACTTAACTAAAAGCTTCTAAACTCAGCCACACAATCAACTTTGAACTCTTGTATCATAGTAATAAGGATGAATGAATCTGTTATAGAAGAGCATCGGGAATGGTTTTTATGATAAAACAGGTTTTGGAATCGTAATTAGGGCAGGTGTGCAATGGATCCCTTTTTGCTTTTAAACTAGATTTTTATGGACCGAGATACTGGATGACTGTTAGGAGATAAATTTAGGTAGGTCCTTGTTAGTTTGGCGGGGTGTTTTTATCAAAGAAAGATAAAGTGAAATAAAGATATAAAATAAAATTAATAGTAGTAATATGTATTCATCATCATCAGTCTGTAAGCCATTGCTGGACATAGGCTGGACATATCGATATAGTGATATCGTTCTGATATCGTCGGATATCGTTGTCATCCGAGCTGATGAGTGTCGGCGTTATCGTCACAGTGAACGCCCATTCTATAGAAAATAAAATAATATAATAAAAACATATAATTTTATGTCAAAACAAAATTACGCAACACCATTGTTAGATCTTGCCTAATCTCCTCATAAGTTACATCAAAACATTCAAAAACATCAATCAACAAAAGCACCTTATCTTTATAAAAATAAATGTCAAATTACATTACCAAATCTCGCAGTACACCTACGCAAAATCTAAATAGATAAAAATATACAACCAGTGTAACATAAACTATCTTAATAGATCGTTTGGTGTAGTTTCTTTTGAGTAACGGTGCTGTATGGGTCTTGTTATACTGGATGCTAGTGTTGACAGGAATAAAAATATCAATTTTGTGTGTGATCGGAAAGGTCATAATGAGATTTTTGCTAGCTTATAGATAAACCGTGACTTTGTTCACGTGGTCTTACTAATTCACAGATAAATACACCAATGACCCCGCCTTGTGATCTTAAGGTCCTGGGTTCAAATTCGGTCGAGCACTAATAACTTTTTAAATGAAAGAATTATGTGCGCAATTGCTCTTTAACGGTGAAGAAAAACATTGTGAGGAAATCGGTTAGTGTTCTAGCGGCGATAAGCTTGCAACCTTTCACGTATAGAATACTAACTAGTGCAAACTACCAAATGCAATATTTGGACGTGACTCTGGCTATCTCCCTTAGACACCCTCAAAGAATCCTGAGCTGGTATTTGATGCTAAGAGATCTGAGGGGATATCTACCGTGCCTAGATTAAGTTTTCAGGCTGTTTCTGTTATCTATAAACATACCTACATCATTTAAGCAAAATAGTATATTAAGATATTAAAATGGCGGCTTTTTTGCTAACAGCGATATCTACCATGCAACCTTTTAACTTAGTACAGTCGTCGTCACTAGTCTAAAGAAATCCAGTGTTGGAGATAGGTCCTCCCATATTTGGGAGGGTTTGTCATATTCACTACGTTTGGCAAGCCGATTGGTGACTGCAATAATGGTTTTGTGTACTCTGGAGATGCTGTTTATCTCCTGGTTTTTAGTCACTTTTTACAATATCCATGGGTGTTCTAAAAGGGATCATTCTTATTGTTTTTTTTGAATAAGTACTCTTTCAGAATGGTTCCCCATTTTAAAAAAAGAATGTTATCCAAGTAATTGTAGTAGGTTTTTTAAGCTCAAGAAACCTTTTTGCTAGCATTTCATTTTCAAATCTTGCTATTTTTGAAAAAGGAAGGGTATTTCCCAACTTTCAAGTGAGTTCCGGCGAGCGGACACGCCCATTGCCACATCCTGAATCGTACTAATATTTTAACCAGTCGGATGTTGAGTCATACCACAGTCTGTATTCGTGTATACTTGGCTCACTTTTAAAAATTCGAGTTCAAATCCAGTAACAATAAATTTTTCTATTCGAAAAAAGTAAAATGCTCTCAAAAAGAAAACAAAAGCATCGTGAAAAAACTAGTTCATGTTCTATGAGTGTCGATGGGCTTGCAACCTGTCATAAAATACTGTGCGCATCAATTGTATTTTTTTGCATAATCAAAGTATAAATTCAATAATGATATAATCTGTACAAATACAAACAAGAATTTAAATTGGCACCGCTAAATCATTACCTCTCACTTGCACATGTACTGTGCGATAAGATAAGATAATTTTTAAATGAGATGGATGAATAGTGAATAGGTAAAATGTCTATGATACGGGGAAGCTTTAAAGTAGTGACTGAAATATTAAAGAACTATAGGCAAGCGTACCTACACGGGTATGTCATCAAGAGAGGAATGAAAGGCATGTAACTGAGTGAGTTACTCGTATGAAAATGAGGCAAGAGGTAAGCTAACTAAAAGAATAAACTGTGTGAAAGATGGCATTATATTAGGGGTGAATAAATAAATAACGGCTGTCAGAGGTGAATGTAAGAAGAAAGATAAGGGCCCAATATGAAGAAACGTAATGCAGAAAAATTAAGAAGCTCTTCAAACTTACCCAGCTTTTTAGTTCTCAGCTGTGACTATACACTGAATGCAGCATTTTAATTATCATTGTTAACCATGGACAAATTATGTGATGAATTTGCATGAAACCGGACAATTACAGTTCGGGGAATATGATTCATATTAATTTGTATTAATTTAGCCAATAAATTAAAGGCGTTACTGAGTTTACAGGGTGATTCATTGAACACGATCATTTATTAAACTTGAATGACTGAATTGTCGGTTATGTTATGTTATTGGTGTACTTAAGTGGCAAAAAAATAAATTCCCGTGTAAAAAGTATGTTTGATTTTGTATTGAATAAGTAACTATTTTTTTATTACATTACAGGTACATCAGGCTTGACACCTGTATGCCTTAGGTTAATGGATGCAAATCAGTGCATCGTAGGGCACGTTATTAACGTGACCTGCAAGGCAAAGCTTTGTTATATGTGATAGTTATTAATTTAAATAATCAGCTGGTTTCATGGCTAAGAATGTCATATAAAAAATATCTATACCAATGTAAGAGTCTTTGTCCTGACTGACTGATATATATATAACGTACAGCCTAAACCACTAGTCGTAGAGACTTGAAATTTTCAGGGTATATTTCTCTAGGTGTCTAAAAGTGTACTAAGAAAGGAATTCTCGAAATTCAACCCATACATGGCTATAGCGGGGATTTAAGTTAGTACAAAAAAAACACGTTTCGCTTGTATTTTATAAAATTTGAATAACATTTCTTTTGAAATCACGATTCATCAAAGCTTTTTTTATTTTAATAATTTTCTGTGTAAACTTTTGGAAGTCAGCTTTTTAAAATACTCTTCATAATTAACATCTCATTACCCGGCACCCAAAGGAGGGTTATAAGGATGTGGTGGAAATAGAAAGGTGAAAGTATGTTTGACTTTAAAACAGGTTGTAACAGTGTCAATTTGATAGCGTGGTTTCGATATTAGTAGGACATCCTGTAGTTAACTTAAGTGCTTGTTGTACTCTTAATACGTGTTAATAAATACTGTCAAAATGGTAGTAGTTTTTTATATTTGGAGAGCATCGGTGGTCTAATAAGAGTGACCCCGTCGACTGATCCTAAGGTTGTGGGTTCCAATTTGGTCGTGCACCATGGATTTTTCTAACGAAAAAAATATGTGCGCAATACCAGTGCTGTCAAAAGGTGACGAAAAACATCATGAGGAAACCAGGTGTTTTAGCAGGCGATGGGCTTGCAACCTGTCACGTATGGAATACCAACTGCTGCAAAACGTGGTTATGTACGAAATTTAGACGTACCTCTGACCACCCCCCCTTAAATATTCTCGAAGAATCTCGAGTACTTGATACTAAGATATCTGAGATATTATCATCAGCCTATAAAAGTCCACTTTTACAAGCAAGTTTTCCAAAAAACAGCAAGTTGGCAATTATCATAGAACAAAACGCTACATGCGCTTAGATTCACCTATATTTAAGACATAAGATGATCCCTGCGGATATTACTGAATAAATTCATCTAAACTTTGTCTGGGAAATAGGGCTCTCGAATAGCAACTAGGAATCGTAAGATATGTAGAACAGTCTCCCACGGCTTCCAATGGGTTGACCATATTTTATAGAAATAGAAATAGAAATAGAAAATATTTATTCTCAATACACAAATACAAAGAACACAAAGTAGATATAAAACTAAAAGGAAAGTGGCGAAAAAAGGCACTTGAAGAGTACGGGAAATTAGTGCATGGAAAAGGTGAATCGTTCTGGCTGGAAATGTATGAAAGCCTTTCAGCCTTTGATTAGCAGTGGAGTTCTTTATATTTTTTTATTTTTTTTTTACTATTTATAGGTAAACGTTTGATCGCAATCGCACCTGATGTTAAGTGATGATGCGGTCGACGATGTAGCACGCTTACCTAGAAGGTACCTATTCATTCTTCTCTTGAAAAAATCCAAATTATATGTGACGAAAAATAGACGACGGCAACGAGTTCCATTCTTTTGATGAATTGATGATGATGATGATTGATGAATTTGGGCACCCGTGCCTGTTTTTCTTACAAAGGTGAGTTAAAACATTACCAGTAGTATATTCTTATTCAGTTAAATTTGGTTGTAAAATTAAATTTAATAACTTTTTTGTATTAAAATTTTTATACCTTTTGGTAATTTGCAATACCTGAGTAGACCATTAAACTTTAATGAACCCAATTAATTTTCACCAAACCTAAGGGTTATTAAAAAGTAAAAATTCATTTCAAACTTTGGTAATACGGATGGTCTTTAGGGGTGGCCTGTCCGTCCGTCCGTTGTCTGTCATTCAAAATCCAACGAAAAATATTACGGGAAATATTTTGAGAATATTCAAATATTTGAAATCAAAAATGTCAGGGAAAGGAAATTACGGTTTGTTATGAGAATACGTTACGATGAAACTTTATTATGGAAATAGATGATTAGAGTTAAATTTCTTAGTACGCATGTAATTTTTGTATCAAACAGAAACCTCATCTAATCTGAACTTACGGTGAGGGTCGTGAGTTCAAATCTCAGTTTGGGGCATAACATAATGAGCGAAGTGTCTTAGTCTCGAGATTGTCCAAAAAATGCTTTTGTCCGATCTGTCTGTTCTCGCTTACAGGTCGCATTATTTAATTGATCTACACGAAAACTAGCAAGTTCGTTAGTTTTTTGATTTATTTAAATTTTTGATTGGGGGTAAAATAGGGGAGAAAAGGGGAAAGTTTGCTGAAGCGTTATTTATCGATTCAAATTTGTGATTCACTTTGGATTTCAATCAAATTTGAGAGGTACAGTAAGGACTTAGTTCTAAATAAGATGTTGCGAAAAAAAATCTAAAAGGGGGAGTGGAGGGAGAAAAGGGGGGAAAAGTTTGCTGTAGCATTATATATGGACGGGTTTTAATAAGTTATGAGCTTTATTCCGTTTTGTATTCCGGTTCGGGGTCGCCATTCGAGAACCTTTATTTACCAGCGGTCGCCGGTTCTATAAGCTATATGACCTGCTCAATTAAACTTGCTGATTCTGCAATATCAGACTAAACTTAATTAATCTAAAGCAGGTTATCCAAGGAAGTCTTTCAAACGCCGTAAACGACCTCATTACCTAAGAAACAGAAACCTTAAAAGTTACGCCTTCAACCTTAAGGATTGATCTCAATACATAATTGGAATAGAAAGGAGAGCACGGCACGGTTGATATCCCTTCAGATAGCTAAGTAATAAGCTTTTGCTTACTTGAAAAGTGAACTTTGTTTTGACAATTAGTGCCATTATTTACTAAGTGACATTGTTGTAATAACGTTTACTTCAAAACTGCTTATAATTTTTTTATCATTTTGTTAGTAAACAAATTTAATGTAGCTGTCTAAATTTATATTCACGCTCATAGCAATGATTTAGTATGTGATTTGTCATCAGGGGGTATCATTGATCGAAGTTATCACTACTATAATATATTGTGACCGATGTGGCGCGGTGGGCGAATGTCTACCTGCGACGCAGAAGGTTGCGGGTTCGATTCCCGCCTCGGAATAAATGTTTGTACGATCTGCAAATATTTATTCCGGGTGTTCTGGGTATTTTCTATGGATAATAAAAAATATCTATGTATGTAATGTATTGTATTAAGTATATCAGTCATCTAGTACCCATAACACAAGCTCTGCTTAGCTTGGGGCTAGATGATGCTGTGTGGATTGTCCAGCATTATTATTAGCATTATTATTATTATTATTGTGCCTGGATTTCCTTGTCCAATAAAAAGTACGCATTTCATGTACCATTACAGCAAAATGATAAAGTATTTTCAATAATACAGTAGCGTACGAAAACTAGTGGAGTCTGAAATCGGCTTCACGGTACGAACAGCAAGTGATGCGTACGCGTTATTGAATAGGCCACGCTCTATTTGGCCTGAATTCGGCGTTTCAATTAGTCCACTTTTCCTATCAAATAATGTAACGGTTCAATTTTCTGTTAGTTTATTGATTCGATTTGACAAGATAATTGAGTTTTTCTTTTATACAGGGTGTCCCAAAAAATAGTGTCAAGCGCAAGTCCAGAGATTATAATCGTGGGCGAGTGTCCGCCTGCGACACAGGAGGTTGCAGGTTCGATTCCCGCCTTGGCATAAATGTTTGTAGAATCTGCAAATATTTATTCCGGGTGTTCTGGGTATTTTCTATGTATAATAAAAAATATTTATGTATGTAATATTGTATTGTATTACGTAGGTATATCAGTCATCTAGTACCCATAACACAAGCTCTGCATAGCTTGGAGCTAGATGACGCTGTGTGGATTGTCCAGCATTATTTATTTATTTATAATAATAGGTCGTACTTCTGACTACTCTGAAACATCTTCAAAAATCTTGAGTAGGTACTTGTAGGTAAGAGATCGGAAGGGATATCTACTGAGCTTGGGGATTAAAGTCGTGTTGCTATTCCTCTTTTTTATTTTTAAACTTACTATTCTTAGTTACTTACCATATTCACATGCGGAACCTTCGGCCATTCCTTAAAAGCTCTGAGCTGTAACCGATTACAGTTGAATCGATGTTAAATCGATTATTTCACGCCCGTGGGAAAGAAATACTATTTAATCGATAGTACTTACCTCAATTTTCCCTTCAATGAATCATTTTCAAGTGAAGATTTCTTGAATGGCTTTTACTTGGTTCCTAATATATTTATCTATTCTATTTGTAAAACAGTACACATCGAAAAGTCTGTACATCTATAAATACTAATATTATAAAAAGGAAAGATTTTATTGTTTGTTCGTTTGCATTGAATAGGCTCCGAAACTACTGAACCGATTTGAAAAATTCTTTCACCGTTGGGAAGCTACAGTATCCTTGGGTATCATAGGCAATATTATATTTAAAAAAGAAATTGGAATCCTTATTAAAACCCGTGCAAAGCCGGGACGAACCGCTGGTTAAAGATATTTTTCTTAAATCTGGCTAAAAGTATTAAAAAAGGAAAAAAAATACAAAATAAAAGAAATTAAAATGTTTGTTTGTTTGCTTGCACATACATCACGCAAAAACTACTAAATTAATATAAATGCGATTTGTAAAATTAGTTAGCTTATAGTCCAACTTAAAATTTACTAGGTATGGGGTTCGAATATCTATTAACGCACGACTGGATTCGATCCTACGGTTTTTTAATCAGAAGTAGTCACTACTAGATTACCGTTGCTCCAAAACAAATAAAGATAAAAACTGAATAAAAAAAATTGCCTAAGTAAAAAAAGAAAGATATTTTGTCCACTTCCTATTATTCGTGCTATTACCGTTTTTATACTTTTAATTGATTTTGTATCATCAATTCGGCAAATTAGCTAAATCGTTTGTAGTTACAAAAGCCGCATCTTTAGAACCACGGTCATTATGTCTCTGTTTTTTCGGTCAAACCGGAACAATCGAGAAAGCTATCAGACGGTGAGATGCTTGAAGTAAATTACGGATTGACTGATTGTCACGACTGATCTTGAATGACAGTTTAAATGGACATGCACGGTTCGTGGTAAGATTGCACTTAAGTTTTTTATTTTCACCCGACATGGGTTTTTTTTGCTGGACAATCCACACAGCATCATCTAGCTCCAAGCTAAGCAGAGCTTATATTATGGGTACTAGATGACTGATATACTTAATACAATACATTACATACATACATATTTTTTATTATACATAGTAAATACCCAGAACAACCGGAATAAATATTTGCAGATGAAAAGGCTGGCAACGTTACCTCTTTGGATAGCTAAACTAATTCTCTGTCCAAGATAGCCAGCCCTTTGATCATTAGTTAAAGTTATTATGAAAATAACTTAGTTAAAATAACTTAGTTAATAGTTTAAGTACAAAAGGTGAAGGAAAGGGGATTGAAGGCTGTGGGTACCGGTGTAATTACAGGCACATGAGGCTTAACACCTGTATACCTCAGGTTGATGGACACAGAGCAGTGTATTGTAAGGCACGTTCCTTACTAACGTGACCTGCAAGGCAAT
Organism: Electrophaes corylata; assembly: GCA_947095575.1. Lineage (NCBI taxonomy): Eukaryota > Metazoa > Arthropoda > Insecta > Lepidoptera > Geometridae > Electrophaes > Electrophaes corylata. The sequence continues at coordinate 3,693,331 of OX352724.1, read as the reverse complement.
GCTTTGTTATAGGCTATGGTAACCACTTAACATCAGGTGGGTCATATGCTTGTTCCATCAGCAAATTGTATAAAAATAAAACTTACGTTTAAAAACAATGATAGCCTTATAGCATGTGTCGTAAAACAGTCGTGAGATACGCAATCAAGAAGCCAATCGAGATGCATATCAAGAAACACCAGCCACCTTAAGTGGAGGTTAGTTACCCAGTACTGACGCTTGCGACGCTGTACCGTCTTAATTCTACGGTTTCAATAATTAATAACCGGTATACAAACAGTTATGACGAGTCGATTGACTGGTTTGTCAACAAGTGTATTGATTCTCGCATGAACGTGTTTTTGTATACATTCTTATGCAGTTCATTACAATTGAGTACAAAACGTGCCGCGATTTCGTTGACCAAAGGGGCTACCGTCAACTTGGTAGCTGGCTGGGTAGTTGCTTGATTAGTAACCCGTTCCGTAAGCTTCCAAATGTTGACAAACGAGATGCCGTCGTATGTTCGGGTATGTTCGGGCCTGTTCGGGTCTCATAATACAATAATTTTGTAAACAATTATAGAAGTTGTGAAACTCCGTACCTTCCTAATAATAATAATAATAATATAGCCTTTTATTCAGATTTTAAACTAGATCTAATAAAATTAAACAAACTTATGCTAATATTTGCTGTTTTCTTATTTTCTACAAATCTGTTCGCCAATTGTCAATGGCCTCCTCCAACCTTTTCCATTCTGGTCTTTCCTGAGCCACTCTGTTCCACATCACTCCTGTTACTTCTTTGATATCGTCATCCCACCTTTTCTGTGGTCTACCTCTCTTCCTGGGATTCCATCTGTGATGTGGAACAGAGTGGTTTAAGAAAGACCTCTATTTTATAATATTGCATTGAATAGACTCCAAAACTACTGGACTGGATATCTATATATGTAATGTATTGTATTAATTATATCAGTCACCTTGTACCCATTACACAAGCGCTGCTTAGTATGGGGCTAGATGATGCTGTGTGGACTGTCCAGCATTATTATTATTATTACTGATTTGATAAAATCTTTCAACGTTGGAAAGCTACACTATCCCCGGGTGACATATGCAATATTATATTTTCAAAAAAATTAGGAATCCTTACTAAAACCCGTGCGAAGTCGGAACGAGGCTTTAGTAATTTATGTAGATATAGATTAAGGAGATACACCATTTGATTACTACCACATAAAGCTACATGTGACAATTTTTTGCGAGTCGATAAATTCTCCTTGTCCACTGCGCCATTTGTAGGTTTGATTGTAAATATCTGCAGTACAAAAGCAGCAGTGCCAGTCGTATGACATCTTTGTCACCTAATCACAAAGCACGCGACCATGCAAGTTTGCAAATTACTAGGCGCTGTTGAAAATTGTGTATTTTCCGAGCCTTGTTAGGCCAAAGTTATTTTATATTGTTTGTGTAAAAACAAAATGGGGCAGCTTTAGTAATGCTATTTGCATAGATACGCGGCCACGGGCTTAAAGAAAAACACGCGGGGACACACCGTGCAGAAGAATGATAAGTAAGAAAAAAGCTGAAAAGCGTCAATGATGTAAAATGAAATAAAATACATTTAATTTTATTAAACACTTACGTTTTATTATGTGTACAATGCCAGTATCCTCAAACGGTGAAGGAAAACATCGTGTGGAAACCAGTTAGTATTCTAGCAACGGCGATGGGCTTGCAACCTGTCACGTATGGAATACTAACTACTGCAAAATGTAAGTATGTACCAAATGTACTATCTAGACATACCTCTGACTACCTTCCTTAGAAATCTTTGAAAACCTCAAGTACTTGGTACTAAGAGGTCGGAAGGGATATCTACCGTGCTTGGGGATTCGTCGTGATGTTATTGCTTTTTTTTGTGTATGGCTCTAATGCAGTTGCTTAATCTTTCCGAGCATACCAACTAAATAACCTCAAAACCACTCGTGTGATTTTACTGATTTCAACAAAGTTTTTGCTTTTTCATTGCTCGTTAGTTTTAGTAACAATGTGTATCACACAACATATTATGCGTAGCTTAACAAACCACTCGTCTGATTTTACTTTACATGTAAAAAAAAAAACATTTTTTGAATTTTTTTTTTTTACTATCACAGTTAAAACCTAAATCATCTATGCAACTCAATTACCTACTATACTAATGGTTCTAAAAACCTATTTACAAAAACAAACGTTTAACAGTATCAGCCATTTGGTTCCCATAGTACAATCTATACGTAATTTGGTGCTAGATGTTGTGTAAAAATGTTCGTCATTTTCAGTAGCATTGTGTATCGTGCGACATGTTATTTGCTATTCCTATTCTTTGTACGACGTGTAAAACTGTGCACGTACAGTGTACAAACAATATGTTTTACATAATTCATGTGTTTCTTTCGGTAATCGCTGCACTGTCAAGACTGCTATTTTGGAATACGAATCAAGAAATAGTAAAAAAAAAGAAACATCTATCTGTACTATAATAAAACCGAAAGGATCGAAAAGACTGTCCATACCTAATATATATTTCTGAAATGATTATTATACTTACATTAATAAATTATAAGTAATTCAAAAAATGCAAGAAAGATTCGACTTTAAATAAAATATGCTTGTTTTTTGTACAATCAACAGCACTAGAATGTAAACAATTCGTAACTTTCACAGCGGTATTACACCATAACAATGAACTCTTACACGACAAAAACTAAGAAGCCGTAAAAAGCCGGTAGTCTAGTGAGAGTGATTCCGTCTTCTGATACTATCGCCGTGGGTTCAAACCCGGTCGTGCATCAATAGATTTTTCTAGGTATCGAAAAAAACAGGCGTTAAGCACACGCTGCGCTGATTGGTGACAGAAATAGACATGGTAGAACTTACTGTTCCGGACAAACCCTTCACTAAAAACTCTACTACTACTTATATTGATAAAAAGATGTCTGGGAATGGATAAATGCCAAACTCATAAAAATCTATCACAAGATAACAATATTTAAATTATAGCCATCCCTTATCATTGCGTATAGGCAAACAATGACAGAAGACACCTAAAGCAACATTTAAATACATATAAATTACGTTTATAAGTATGAGGGTTAATCAAAGCCACTTAAGGGGCCAGTAAAAAAACATAACATAAATTCCAGCACCTTGTAACATAATACATTCACATAATATGTAAAATTTTCATGTTTTAAAAACCATTGAATTAATCTTGTTAATTAACTTGAATCTTTAGAATAAATATTTGACTTGATAACTTTAATGGTATATCTGAGCAATGGTGGTCTAATGGTAGATATCACGCCTTCCGATCACGCATCCAAGCGGGTTCAAATCTGGGCATGTCTCACTGGATTTTTCTTTTCGAAAAATGATGTACGCAATATACGGCGAAGAAGCACCGTGACGCACCGTCTCTGGTAGGTTTTTGGTACTAAAAGATCTGAGGGTATATACTGGATGTAATAAGACCACATCCAAATACTTCAAGAACGTGTACTGTTACCTACAACAAGGTCTTATAGAATACCACTTAGCGGAAAATCAAATAGATTCAGAGTAGTACGATTATTTTACTAAATTTCCTATTTAAAAACCAGTGATGTAATTCCTACAGCGGTCAATGACCCCGTGGTGGCGGCAACGTACCGGTCAGATGATCGCAATTTCCTTTAGATTGCTGTTTTTGGTGTTTTGTCATTTTTATGTTTCATAAGATAATTTAGTACTTCATGTTAATTGTATTACATTTAATATGTATTGTTGATATTGATGCCGAAAAAACGGACCTATAAAAAAACTGGCCTTGTAGGTCACACAAGTTACTTACGTGCTCTACGATGCACAACCCTTCATCCACCAACCTAAGGCACTCTGGTGTTAAGCCTCATGTACCTGTAACTTTCACTGGAACTCACACCCTTCAAACCAGAACATAGCTAGACGTTTGGCGGCAGAAAAAGAATGTATAACAAGTCTATAGCACAGTTAAAGGTTCTTTGCTAGTTACTACAAAGAATTTAACACTTATTTAGAGAAATCTTTTCATAGAACTCTGTACTAAAATAGGCATAACAAATAGAAAATAGGTTATTGAACTAAAGCTATTGAATAAAGTAAAATACAGAGAGCTTCACGATTTTATTATTATCACTATATTACACTTATTTAACACTATTTGTGTTGACAATGCATATTGTTGAGAATGTGCTAATGGGGCTTCCAGACTTGTTGGCAGTAGGTTTAGTGAGGAACCAACCGTTAATATAAAACTCTGGTTTAAAGTTTCGTGTAAAGTTATTTTAATTAAGATTTAACCCTTGCTAAGCTCGTTTATTTTAAAAAACCAGCCAAGTACGAGTCAGACTCGCACACGAAGGGTTCTCTACCATGATTTGTTATAGAAACAGCAAAAAAATCACGTTTTTTGTATGAGAGCCCCTTAAACATTTAATTTATCCTGTTTTTGGGCAACAGAAATACATCATTTTTAAAAATTCCAACTCTTTAACTATCCCTGGTGACAGACGGACAGATAGACAGCGGAGTCTTAGTAATAGGGTCCCGTTTTACCCTTTGCGTACGGAACCCTAAAAAATCAAGTTTCTATGACTAGTGGTTTAGGTCTTCACCAAATGCAAGAAAAGTAAAAAATGCTTTTTTATTTTAACCTTATATTAGTTTTAAGAAAGCTTTAGTGTTAATTAAAAACCCTCAATTAAATGTTTTGACTCGCATCTGAGAATACCAGCGTAAATAATTTATCTCAACATTTATGCTACAATGGTACCGACAAGTGAGTGTAGGAACTGTGTGGCGTCTTGTGACGTAACGTGTGAGACTGTGTCATTGTGTGGTACTGTGATGCGTTTGCACTAGGAAAGTTACTAAAGCAAGTGAATTTTACGAGGACTCGTCCCTTTACTAAAATTTAACCTTAATTAGATTTTTTCCAAAGAGTGCACGGGTATTTTTGTGTATAATACAAATAAAATTAAAAAAATATTGACAAACCGCGAAATTAGTCAAGTTTAAGTCTTTTTGTACAAAGTAAAATAACTGGGTTTGTTCATGTATTCAGTCAAAAACTCGAAAGTGCTACTTCTAGTAGTTGCAAGCGACCACATTAATTAATAATAATAATAATAAAAAAAAAAATAATAATTAATTTAGTTATCAGTTAGAATTCCACTACTTGATACATCTTTTGACACGTCTTTTCCATCCACTTACTTCCTATCCTAACAATGTCGTCGGTCCATGGATAACCTTTTTTCCCAGTGGTTGTTGGTTCTACGAAATATGGTTATATAGCCTGCCCATTGCCACTTGCTGATTCTTAGTGCTGTGTCGGTGACCTTAGTTTCTATAATGGATTTCTTTTTTCTGATTCTATCACGTAGTAAAACTTCTGCGATAATTCTCTCCGTAGCTCGCTTTGCAACTTTCATCTATGTCCTAACATAAATCTTGTAAGTAATTTTATGCTATCCCAAAATTTAATGTAAAATCTTTGCAATTTTCTTAAATGTAGGCAAGCACAAACAAAAATCTATACCAAGTACCTAAGCTACTGGTCCCAGAGATTTAACATTTTCAAGATAGATTTGCCTTGATTCGTAGAAGTGTAAGTAAGAAAATAATTTACAAAATTCAACCCCTAGACGGATATAACAGGTTTAAGATGGTTTGGGCATGTAGAGGATGGATGAAATAAGATTAACGAAACAGGTGTCAGGCGAATGGAATAGGACTCTTGGAAGAGGAAGACTTTGAAGTACGTATCACAATCTGATACAAGACGTTTTAGAAAGAGGCCAGGTCAATAGAACCCTAAACAGACGAGCATGAATGAAGCAAAAAAGGTATGTCAGAATCGTAGTAAGTGAAAATCCGTGGTATCTGCCTACCCCCATGGAAAACAGGTGTGATTTTATGTACGAATGTTAAGTTAAGCAAAGTCACGCGTTTCGTTAGTTCTAAAATATAAATATTAATTAGTTACTCATACATAAAGACTTACAACACACTTTTAAATTAGTACTAAAAGGACTAAAACTATCTAAACATAGCATAAGCGCTGTAAGGTGTACCTCAGACAAATCTACTGCAATTAAGCAAATGCTCTTAGCACGGATATAAGGAACAGACGGTAAAGGTGCCTTCAAACGACATGATACGCCGTGCAATAATATATTTTGTCATCTGATAGAAGCTTTAGGATTCTAAGTATTATTATTTTCAAATGGTAACCACGAACCCGCCGGCGAAGTTTTAAAGTAAGCCGTATAAAGATTGTGGGAAGTCGGTTTATGAAAAAAGACCGTAGGTTCATACCTGGTCTTTTTCTGTTCGAGAAAATATTGTGCGTAATGCCATAGCTCTCAAACGTTGAAGGAAAACATCGTTAGTAAACCAGTTAGTATTCTAGCAGATGGGATTGCAACCTGTCACATATGGAATAACAACTACTGCAAAATGTGCGTATGTACTAAATGTTATATGTGGACGTACCTCTGCCTACCCCCCTTAAACATCCTCGAAGAATCTTGATACTAAAATCTTTGAGGGGATTCAGTATTCAGTATGTTTATTGCCTTATTATGTAAGTAGGTTTAACATTGTCAGATTTTAGGACTATATACAATTTTTGGTGCCAATACACATAATATACCCAGTAAGGGTGTTGCAATAGAGTAGAGCGGACCGATATAGGTATAAAAAGAACATGCAAATTACATAGGTCATAAAAAAAAAATTATAGGTAGGTATCATTTATTAGTAATTATTAATTATTATTTATTATTTGATCATTGAAATACTCGTCAAGTGTGTGTGTGTGTGTGGGATATCTACCGTACTTGGGGATTCAAGTCATGATGCTATTTTTTTTAAGATAAGCAACGTTCATGATCTATGGTTACATTGGTTGGGTGACCGCAGTAAAAGTCAGAACGCCTGCACTATAGAACTTGAACCACCTACTTACTACCTTTAAAACCCCTTTCACTTATGACTCGTGTATCTTTGAGTTAAGGTTGAAATTTGCTTGTATTTATTATTGTTTCCTTCAATTTTACCCTTGGAAATGACAAGTTATTACTGTCATATCGTAATTGCGGGTATATTTTTAAAAGTTATTTTCGTAGTATTATTTTACCCCTTTAATCATAATCTCGGCCATTTTATCAAGGCTTTATACAATTTTGATCGGTGAGCGCTAGTGATTTAGTGGAAGCGACCCCGTTTTCTGATCCTAAGGCTGGGGGTTCTACTCTAGTTTGGATAATACTATGAGCGCAATGTCAGTGTTCTCAAATGAAGGTAAACTTCGTGCGGAAATCAATTCGTATTCTAGCAGCGGTGGTAGGCTTGCAAACTGTCACGTTACAAATTTAATATCCTAAAATAAATACTCAATGGTTTGGGTTCACAAGAACAGAAAACATCTGTCATGACTTTTTATAGACCCCCAAAGAATACACTTTGTCAATAGATAATAATCTATCGATGTTACAATATCTCCAAGAGTAACAAAATGTAAGCAGCTCGTGTCATTAATCAAATCACACATCATCATCATCACCTTCGAAAGTTATTTAATGAAAATAAGCCTTTTTTAAGGGTCCGTACCCAAAGGGTAAAATGGGACCCTATTACTAAGACTTCGCTGCCTGTCTGTGTATCTGTCCGTCTGTCACCAGCAGGCTGTATCTCATGAACCGTGATAGTTAGAGAGTTGAAATTTTCACAGATGATGTATTTCTGTTGGCGCTATAACAACAAATACTAACAGAATAAAATAGTTATTTAAGGGGGCTCTCATACAACAAACGTGATTTTTTTACCGTTATTATTACTTATAGATAATGGTACAGAACCCTTCGTGTGCGAGTCCGACTCGCACTTGGCCGGTTTTTTTTTTATACAACTTGCTGATGGAACAAGCAGATGGCCCACCTGATGTTAAGTGATTACCATCGCCTATAATAAAGTATGACCTCGTAGAACACACTCGTTAGGAACGTGCCCTACGATGCACTGCTCAGTGTCCATCAACCTGAGGTATACAGGTGTTAAGCCTCATATTTTTCTTACATTTTATAGGTAAACATTTGATCGCAGTCTCACCTGATGTAAATGAATTTTGTGCGGAACCTTCATGTCACAAGACCTACTGTCACTTGTCTATTGTATCTTGCTTGTTAATGAACGAGATTGTGTTAAACATTTTGTCGTGTCTTTGTGTAGATCTTAAGATAGTCATTTGATTTGTATAGACGTGTTGAAAGAGTTATTTGCTTAATACCTATATATTAAGATCGTCTTTTATATTGTGGTCACGTTTTTATAACTGTTTTTTGAACGCCAATCAACGGGTATTCGGCTGAGACAGAAGAAAACATGTCACGTAAGAATTTTGTCGAGTAGGATTAGGCTCTTGGTGGCGCAGGTAATAAACGCATCCCGTATGAAGAAGAGGTTCGTGAATTCAAATCTCACTCAGAGGTATCACTCTCAGGATAATACTGCGTCATCACTTAACATCGGGTGAGATTGCGGTCAAACGTTTACCTATAGCATGTAAAAAAAAAAACAAAACCTTTGAGAATAGAGGACTACACTAAACTGGGTATTACTAGATTTAAGACGTTTCAAGATGATCCCTGCGGATATTACTGAATAAATGATTTTTGACTTTGACTTTGAATCCTTCGGGTAGGAGGGCGTCTTGCGCTTTGTATTCCGATTCGTGTACCAAGAAAAAGTTGTTTATTTACATTTGATGTTATTGCAAGATATATCATGTGACCGTTTTTTGAACTAAATTAGTCAAACAAAAATTGTAAGACTTTGCTTTTAAATTGACATTTATTTTAGCACACTCTAAACTGGTTAAAAGAGAGTCCACTAATTTATTATTAAATTAATGTCCAAAATTTGCATAAGTATCACCTCATTAGGAAATTAGAGCACAGTGGTTCGAAACTGCGAAAGTTTTTGGTATAAAAAACGTTATTTTGTTAATTAATTAAATCAGATAAGTACGTTTTTTAATTAATTGAAACTTTTAAAGTGATCTTATAATTGAAGTAAGTATCAGGTTTCTTACTTATGTCGAGATGTAACATGATTTGAGTAAATGTGAACAAAAATTGGTATATTTTTATGACACGACAAGCTGTTCTTTTTTAAAAAATATTATAAAACAGGACATTGAAACAGAAAAGTGTGGTAAAATGGAAGAAAATTGTACAAAAGTATTTAAAAAAAAGTAGAATGTAATGTAAAATATAAAAGGTTTCTTTCTCAGAGAAATGCTAATATAAATTTCTTGGTACTTATTTTTTATAATGCAAAAGGGCTACTTTGGTATATTACGTGTTTTAAACTTAAAAAATACAATTGTTAAACAATAATATTTGTACGATTCTCTTGGTGAAGCTTAAGAGGTGTGGATTCGATTTCGGTGTTATATATTTTCAAGATCCTTTAAGTTTGTAGTGGTAGGTGCACATTGTAATCGTATATCTATAGTCTATACGAATTATAATAATCTTTGTCCTGACTGACTGACTAACATATATATAACGCGCAGTCTTAAGCAATGGTCGCAGAGACTTGAAACTTTCAGGGTATATTTGTCTTGGTGCATAGAGATTTAAATTCAACCACCAATCGGCTACAGCAAGAGTTGAATTTTGAATGCAATAACATTTCACGCGAGTGAAGTCGAAGTAATTATTTATTAAATAGCTTGACGTGCCTCTGACTACCTATAAGACGTTCCCTTAGCATCGTGTTCTTGTTAATAAGTTACTTATACCTACGATATTAAAAAAACAAGTATGGGATCAAGCAAAACTATGTATGTGATAATTGGATATATATTTTATTTGTATACATGTATTGCATCGTGTTGTTAATCCAAAACATCAAACATATATTAATTAATAACAGTCTAATTGTAAAAATAAACCAAATTCCTTTGACACGTCGGGTCTCGTCTACTGAAAATAAACCTAAAACCATCAAAAATACCTCATAAACTAAGTCAGAATTAAACGCTTAACCAAATCGCATCCAAAGGGATAACTAAAAGCATATGCTTCAAATACTCTGGCGAACTAACTCTACGTACAACGCAAAATAAACCCTAGCACTCGTTTATTAAAATACAACTTCCTTTACAAATGCCGCTACTTTTGAAAATTAAACCATGTAGTAGAAATTATAGGGTATATTTTAGAGTGGAGAGTAGTTGCTGCATTTACAGAATAGGAAAAAAAGCAAGTTGTCTGTTGCACTGCGGACAAATTTAGCGAGAGACGCGGAAAAGCGAAAAAAATAAAACTAGCCTCAGACGTTGGCACCCCTTTTTCAAGGTAAATTTCCTTGTCTGTGCATCAGGAGTTAAAATAGAACTCGGGAATTTTTAACTTACAGTTTTTTTAGTGCAACACTAAGTTTATTCTAATATATCAACTGTTTTGTAACACTGTGCATTGATTGGTCAAAGTTACATTATATCGCTTATTTCTGGTACTACCAATAATTACGCACTTTAAATAAATATAAAATGCTTTCGAAAAATAGTCAAGTTTTCTCTACTTGCTTAGCAAAGACATCCAGTTAGATCTTTACTCTCACATACCTGAAAGAAACCTATAATTTCTTTAAATAATATAATTAAAAAGTAAAATCCGTTTACTGTTTGCACTCATACGTAATTTCGTTGGTAACTAACAAGAAAAGTACGAAATAGATTTCCGCTGATTACCTATCTCAAACAAATAAATTACCTCCCGACAAGAAAATATTTGCTTTTCAGACAATTTTCTGTTCTATCTATATAAACTTTAGGTACATTTTAGTTATTCACTAATTAGGTAATTAGCTTTACGTGTGCCCAAAATAATATATGTTCAGCGTAACAATTGAAACCAACGTTCTAAATTTAAATTAGTGAAATAAAATAGGTTGAATACATCGTCTACTGTGCGAGTGAGATAGAAATAGGGTTGTGCCTACTAAGATTTAAATTTCGAATGTAAGGGTATCATACCGATGCTGCTCTTAGCCTACGCATTTGAATTTGAATTTAGAACATAGTGATGACAGATTTCTATTTTAAAGTTGTCCGTAAATTATATCTCATGTAGAGATTTTTTGTTGAAGATTGGATAATATTACAAAGTAATTTTTCTTGATCTTTTAACACGTTAAGCTTTTAAATGGAGTAGTTTTAATAGTGGTAGAGATTTATTTATAAAGATTTCGTTATGTTTAAGTTATTGGTTGTCTACAATACCTGAAGATAAGTCGTTAGTAATTTGTAGTTTACGATGAATTTAGTTAAAAAAATATCACTGAGAGCACCAGTGGCTTAGTAGAAGTGACCCTGCCTTCTGATCCTATGGTCGTAGGTTCGAACCCGGTCAGATCAATTGGTGCCGACCAAAAGATTTTTTTGTCGAAAAAATATGTGAGCAATGCCAGTGCTCTCAAACGGTGAGGGAAAATATCGTGAGGAAAACAGTTAGAGCAGCGGCGATAAGCTTGCAACCTGTCACGTATATAATGTTAGTATTCCATACTGCAAAATGTTGGTACTTATGTACTTACCAAATGTTATAGTTGGACGTACCTCTGACAACCCTCCTTAGACATCCTCGAAAATCGCGAGTTGGTTGATACTAATAGATCTGAGGGAATATCTACCGTGCTTAAGAATTCAATTTCGTGATGCTATTATTATTTATTTTCCTATAAGATAAGGTGAACCGCAGTAAAAGTCAAAACGCTAACACTAAAAATTGGACCATCTCAAAACCTCTTTCACCTATAATATCTACCGTGCTTTTGGATTACAGTCGTGAGAAACTTCTGTTCAAAAATAGGATCTACCAATTTTCCCGAGCACATTGCCCATCCTCTGGTTAATTATAAGAATTATAACACAATTACTTTAGCATATGACTCGTTTAGACCCACGTGGGCTCAATGAGTCATAATGGGAACCTAGCCATGTGTTGTGATGATTTCAGAGCCAGTTTTACAATGTGGTCATATTTTACAATTTGTCTTCGTTTACGTAAATTTACATACAAACTTTATTGATAAGACTTTTTTTCCTCTATTGTACCCGTTTATGGGAAGAATATCAGGAATCCTACTAATATTATAAACGCGAAAGTTTGTAAGTATAGATGGATGGATAGATGTTTGTTACTCTTTCACGCTCTAACCAGTTGACCAATTTGGATGAAATTTGGAATAAACATAGATTATAACTTGGATTAACATAAAGGCTTCTTTTTATCCCGAAAAAATAATGGGAACGGGAAAAAAACTGCTGCGCGGGCGAAACTGCCAGCGGCCGCTAGTTCCTTCATACTTTTACGCACCAAAATGCAAATATTTATTCTGGGTGTTCTGCCATGTATAATAAAAAATATCTATGTATGAATATACCCTGAAAATTTCAAGTCTCTACAACCAGAGGTTTAAGCTGTGCGTTGTCTACATACCAGACATACGGTCAGTCAGTCATGACAAAAACTCTTATACTTGTTATGATTATGATTTATTATTCTAGGTTCTTTCAGAATTAAAAATTCTCACTGTCTTTGTAAGTAGTTTAGGTAGGTCTAGGCTACCCTGGTATTACTTGGCGTAGCTATGAAATAGTTAAATCGTATTTAGTCTTCTAGCAGCGGTGATAGGCTTGCAACCTGTTATGTAATATTTGGATATAACTCTGACTACCTTTTACATCATAAGTTATGTAAAGAGATTACCTTGCATAGAGATTTCAGACTTGGGCTGTTTTCATTTCATTTTAAACATGTAAGTAAGGAACTTCTGTGTTTTGTATTTAGTTGTTTCTTCAGAAAACAAAAGACTAAAAATAAACAAAAGACAGTCACTTGTTGCAACTTGCAACACTTGCAGCGCTTTCAACCTATCACAAAAATTTATTCACAGCGTTCGAAAAACGAACGCAAAAGTTTTCTTAACAAAAATATGCAGATATAAAAAGAAAATTTTGTGAGTCACGCGAAAAACTCATTCTTATTTGACAGAAATGACCCTGGCAGCCGACAAAGACTGTCATGTCAGCTTATCATGACATTTGACAACCCCATGTGGAATATGTGGATCCATCATCAGTACTCTGACCCTACCGGATACACATGTGGACCTATGGTTCTAAGGGGGCGTTTTCTAAAAATACGCAATCACACGCACATTTCGTCTGAAGCTTAGTTTCGTCTCGCTCCCGGTCGACCGCGGTCCGGATTCCTAATTCGAATTTGAATTTCGAATTCTCAGTTCGAAAATGAGTGGAAGTGTTTGAAAAGTTCTGTTCGATTTTGACGTTTTTAGTTTTTTTAAATTGTTTAACGGTAAGCGTTCCATTTTTAAATTTATAAAAAGTTTGTCTATGTTCTATTTAGTTTTTGGCGAATATTGATATAAAAATGCTGAATAGATATTAGTTTGTGCTCTGAATTTGTTTGCATACGTTGTACCTACTATTTAAAATTTCAGTGGGATGATACTTAACCTCGATAATTATTTCAGTTTAAGCTCTTTGTTTAAAGTTTGCACGTGGCTATTCTCTTTCAGCATGAACATTTACTGTGGTGCAATGTAAAAGTTTTATCAAAATCAGTAACGCCCCTTTGTGGGTTGGCACAATAAAGATTAGGCATCATTATCACCGTCAGAACAGGTTTTATGAAAATAATGATTCCATATTTAGAGGTATCTTCACCTATCTTTGTATAGGTATAGTGGGTACAGTCAGCCGGACTAGAATAGCACAAAAATCATTAAGTTTAAAATGGTATTGGCAAATAATCTGAGTTTTTGTTGCGTAAAAAATTATTGTCATGCTCTGATACTGCTTTAGAGAATACGAATTTGTATATATTCTAGATAGCCGACTATATCTAGATACTTTCTAATCAAGTTTAAGTATCTACTTATTTGAAAAAATGCTTGTTAGAAAAATTTGGTTCAGACAAAATATTTATTATCTTACAAGATTTTTACAAGTCATCGTCTGCTTTTCAGGATGAAAATAAAAAAAAATGTAAGCACACTTACTTTTCGGACCTCTGAAGATTTCGGCAAAATAGTTGCTTAAAACTAAAGTACTTTGTTTTTTTACTATATACCTACCATATTTTTGTATTTATACCTGCCTACATCCGTGGCATATTTTTGTATTAGTACCAATAGGTATATCTGTGGTGGTTCCAGCTTAAATCTCTCTATTACCTCTTATGGATGTAAGAAGCAACTTAGAACGCACCAGAAGATAGTAGCATCTTAAGTACACCGACACTACGGTAATTTCCGAGTGTGGTGACTGTAGCAAACCCCCCAATCATGAGGGAGGCCTACGTCCAGTGGACTTATTTAGGCTGATGACGTCATGGCCTATGGACTTATGACCAACTAAAACATGTTCAGACAAGTTTTCAGGTAGGTACTTAGTTTATATAAATTTGCTACGATACGGTTAAGGAGAGAGCGTTGCTACGATGATGAGCTTCGCTACGAGATAGAATTAGAATTTGTAATTACAGGCACGCGAGGCTTAACACCTGTATGCCTCAGGTTGATGGACGCAGAGCAGTGTATTGTGGGTTACGTTCCTAAAGAACGTTACCTTCAAGGTAATGCTTTGTTATAGGCGATGGTAACCACTTAACATCAGGTGGGCCATATGCTTGTTCCATCAGCACATCGGTAAAAGAACGAAGGTCACCGACATAGCTCTCAGAATCAGCAAGCTGAATGAGCAGGATTATAGAACGTAGAATCGACAATCGCAGGGGATTATAGGTTCTGGAATGGCGAATGGAAGACGAACCATAGGACATCCTACAACCCGATAATAATATAATAATAATAATGCTGGACAGTCCACACAGCATCATCTAGCCCCAAGCTAAGCAGAGCTTTTGTTATGGGTACTAGATGACTGATATACTTAATACAATACAATATTACATACATAGATATTTTTTATTTTACATAGAAAATACCCAGAACACGCGGAATAAATATTTGCAGATCGTACAAACATTTATCCCAAAGCGGGAATCGAACCCGCAACCTCTTGCGTCGCAAGCGGGCATTCGCCCGCCGCGCCACATCGGTCGTCGATGGAATAACGATATTGTTATAGGATCACGGGAAGTTGATCGTTCTTCCTGGAAACGTGTGAAGGAGGCCTATATTGTCCAGCTTTAAAAAATATTTTTTTAATTTGTTGTGGGCATTTTTTACACAATATCTTCTAGCCCCAAACTAAGCACAGTAACATCTTTTTATTTTTTATTGATAAACCGTCCTTTGGCTTCAATCTCACCTGGTGGTAAGTGATGATAAAGCAAAACGGTCTTGAAGACGTTACTATGGTAACCAGATGACTAATAGAATATCTATATTATACTTTTTTGTAAATAGATATCTAGATTATAATATGCCTGACAGAGATTGGACTTCTACGGGCTGTTGATGATGATGATGGCTTAGTCTAACCTATATTAGGTATACCAACTACGTAAATATCTATTTTACAAAAGTGTACAAATTAATTGAGGCGCCATCTAAATTTATTTCACACTTTCACGTTGGATTTTGTAATAAGCTGTGTTGAACTAGATTTTTACATTTTTACAAAAAAGATAGTGCCTAGGTATTTTTAATGCTTGTTTTAAATATAATTAAAACCCTGGTGGTTTAGTTGAAATTACCATGCCTTTTGATCGTAAGGTCGTGGGTTCGAATGGATGTTTGTATCGAAAAATTTATGTGCGCAATGCCAGTACGCTCAAACGGTGAAGAAAAACATTGCAAGGAAGCCACTTAGTATTCCAGCAGCGGTGATGAGTTTGCAGCCTGTCACGTATGGATAACCAACTACTGCAAAATGTGTGTATGTACCAAATGTAATATTTGGATGTATCTGACTACCCCCATTAGATATTCTCAGAAAATCTTGAGTACCTATTACTATGAGATCTGAGGGTGTATCTACCGTGTCTAAATTCCCAGGCACGGTGAAGATTGTACTTTATTTTAATTAGAACAGCGACTATATTTGGAAATTACAAGTGTAGTTGTAAACTATGCAGCATATAAAAAGACAAGTGAAAGAGAGAGAGACAGATCATCATTAGAATAGTACAAAAACAGTCGGGGCTTCATTTTGTTCTCTTTTCCATTCTCTTCTATATTTGAATCGTGCGTTGAACTTCACAATGTTTAATTTAAATTTGGAATATTTTGCAACCGTTTTTGTTCATGGCTCATGAAGAACCAAAAGAGTATTTGAATTTTGAATATTTTGCAACCGTTTTTGTTCATGGCTCATGAAGAACCAAAAGAGTATTTGAACTTGGAATCTTTTGCAACCGTTTTCGTAAGAAACCAAAGAGTATAAGGATTTATTATATGGTTTAAGTTATTATTTAGAAAATAGAAAAGAAATAGCATCATGACTTAATTCCCAAGCACGGTAGATATCCCCTTCAATCTCTCAGTACCAAGTACTTAGAATAAAATATACGTACTTATACTTACTCGAGATTCTTCGAGAATGTCTAAGGTACAGTCAGCTGCACTAGAAAGTATACAATTCGTAACTTACAGAATGGTTGTACCTACAGCGTTACAATTAATATTTACGGGGTAAAAACTCCAGAAATAAGTGAACGCATCAGCTAACTTCACGATTTTTGAGTTTTTGCTGTTTAAGAATTTAGCGTAAGGTTTTGATACCGTTTTGAAAGTTACGAATTGTATACATTCTAG
Source organism: Electrophaes corylata (assembly GCA_947095575.1). NCBI lineage: Eukaryota > Metazoa > Arthropoda > Insecta > Lepidoptera > Geometridae > Electrophaes > Electrophaes corylata. Next base: position 3,676,469 of record OX352724.1, on the reverse strand, counting down.
TGCAGCTGACTGTACATACCCACATTTCGCAGTTTAGTGTTTGATACGTGACCGGTTGCAAGAATATCCTGGAAAAGTATGGAGGCTTATGTCCAGCAGTAGACTTCTACAACCTGTTGATGATGATGACCGCTTAATTTTAATAGTTAGATTTAACTAATTCTCATACATCCCAGTCTATTCTTTAATGTTATTAATATTGTACCACCAACTAAATATATTACCACCATGTGTGGTCCTCTAATGTTACCAACAAAAACTAACTCAGATGTGGTAGAATAATAAACAGTTTTTGATAAACAAATTAGTTAGTGCATTAGTTCAGAAAAAAAAAACTTTGAAGGTTACCGAAAGAGGTTTATAAAACCTTAAACTTTTTTAAATAATAAATACCCAGTGTCTATTTAATGGTGGCCCCGCTTTCGCCTCTATTACCTTCCATCGATGTCGTGAAAAGCGACTAAGGGTATGCACCAGAAAATGACTAGCAGCATCTCATGTGTACTAAACACCACACTTAATCGATTTGCTGTTAGGAGACTAGCTTCATCATAAAAAGCTGTAGAAGTCCGCTACTAGACATAGGCCTCCTACCGGTCCTAACGGTCCTAACAATATCATCAGTCCATCGGGCAGGAGGATGTCCTCCTTCGTTTTCCGGTTCGTGGTCGCCATTCGAGAACCTATACGCCCCAGCGGTTGTCGGTTCACGAGTGGGTACTTTGTACTAAAATATGATTGTACTGTACTGAAAGGGTATCTACCATGCCTGGATATTGAAGTTATGAAGTTTTTTTTCTTTGTGCATTTTGTGAACCTTAAATTCGATGACGAAAAACACCAAATTATTTCAACATCATGACGCCATCATCAATTGTTTTAAACGAGCATTTTCAAACATTCAGTGCGTCAGTATGAGTAAATCGAATGAAAATAGAAAACCATTTGAATTTTTCAAGTTTTATTGGCTGTGCGTCTTTCGAGCAAACTCTAGTTTTACATCTTTGGTAATAATAACTCTGATAATCTTGTACGTGATAAACTGCAGTTTTTTTTATATTTTACTGAAGAATTCGTTAAATATAAATAAATAAATAATGCTAGACAATTCACACAGCATCATCTAGCCCCAAGCTAAGCAGGGCTTGTGTTATGGGTACTAGATGACTGATATACTTAATACAATACAATATGACATACATAGATATTCATTATTATACATAGAAAATACACAGAACACGCGGAATAAATATTTGCAGATCGTACAAACCTTTAACCCGAGGCGAGAATCGGACCCGCAACCTCCTGCGTCGCAGGCGGACATTCGCCCACCGCGCCACATCGGTCGTCGTCTCTCTTGTTATACAAAAAAATTAGATACTTCACGCCTTTTATCCTCAGGCACGGTAGATATCCCCTCCGATCTCTCAGTGCCAATTACCTACTCAGGATTTTTTGCGGATGTCTTAAGGTAGTCAGAGGTACGTCCAGGTATTACATTTGTTACATACCCACAGTTTGCAGTAGTTAGTATTCCATACGTGACAGGTTGCAAGCCCATCGCTGCTGCTAAATTACTAAGTAGTTTCCTCACGGTATTTTCTTTCACCATTTAAGAATACTGGGATTACGCATACGAGAACACCAAAAAAAACAATGTTAGCATTCAGAACGGCGAAGAGATTTAAAGTTTTAGAAGTAGTAGTAGAGCTCATAGTAAAGGGCTCGTCCGGGGAAATACAACCACTATGCCTGATTTAACCGCCAAGCAGCTTGCTGTGTTCCGGTTTGAAGGGTGTGGGTGCCGGTGTAATTACAGGCATACGAGGCTTAACACCTGTATGCCTCAGGTTGATGGACGCAGAGCAGTATATCGTAGGGCACGTTAACGAGCGTGACCTGCAAGGCAATGTTTTGTTATATGTAATGGTGACTACTTAACATCAGGTGGGCCATCTGCTTGCAAATCACATAAAAAATAGTCATAAAACTCATTAGAAAGACTTGGCCATAACATCACAGTTTGATAAATACTAAAATTATAGATAATTATAGAAATTTATAGTCATTTAAAAGCATTATAATAATATTTGTCACACACATGGCCGATCACGGATTTAGAATTAATAGAAGCGACAGGAAAGGGTGAGAGTAAAATGTTTTTACTAAGCTCACTTAGGATTATTAAAATCACAGATAATAATAGAAATGTATAGTCATTTAACAGCATTATAATAATATTTGTCATACCACATGGCCGATCACGGATTTAGAATGAATAGAAGTGACAGGAAAGGGTGAGCGCGTAAAATGTTTTGATTACTAAGCGCACTTAGGATTATGGTGAGTGTGAGTCATTTTCATTCCATGTGCGCAGACTCTTAAGTGCTTAGGATCGTCTTAACTTAAATACTCAAGTTACCTAAAGCTTTGGGTATTTATAAACTGTAATTATAACGAATATTTTTAAGACAAGGGACCTAAATAACATGAAATTGTTTTTCTCAAACCAGTAACATTAAAATCAGAGACCTTAACTTCAAATTATGGGACGTTTTTGACTGTTATGGTTAAAAATATATTTAAATGAAAATAATTTATTTAACAATTTTTTTTTATTTATTTTTTTATTTACAACATTGACGTACAAATATTTAACATCTAGTACTTAACCTACCTACACATTATAAAATACCTTTGTTTTTAACTGCAGGTACTATTAAATTATTTAAATCCTTATTTAAATAATAAAACAGTTGTCTGAATTCTACATTGTATTCTAAGTATGTGTTTACAAAATACTAAGCATATTATTCTATCAACTGTCTGGTTCCTATATAAACTTTGCTTAGTTTGGGGCTAGATGCTGGGGCTAAGTGTTTTTGAACTATACACAAATATTGATTTATTTATTATTTAAAAATAAGCAGTTGGATGTCATTTCCAGAATCTATCAAATATCAACATATCAGTAAGATAGGTACTTTATGGTAGTACACATGGCTTCAAACACATGTCGTTTTATTCGGTGTCAGTTATTAATAAATTGAATACCTACCTAATTATTATAAGTTAGAGCCTGCGACTTCGTCCATGTAAAGCTGTTTTTTTTTACAACTTGCTGATGGAACAAGTTGTATAAAAAAAATTATAAAGAGGAAACATTTCATTGTTTGTTTGTTTGTTTGCATTAAATAGGCTCCGAAACTACTGGAAATATTCTTTCACCGTTGGGAAGCTACACTATCCCCGGGTGACAAAGATATATTATATTTTCAAAAAAATTAGGGATCCTTACTAAAACCCATGCGAAGCCGGGACGGGCTTATTAATTAAAAAGAAACTTCCCACTGATTTAAAGAATAGTTTTAAACTGGTTTCATATGAACATATCTTTTGATCCATAATTTATAATGTACATCTATGGAATTCTGTTTATGATTATCCGCCATGTTTATGCTGTAATTATTATCAATCATATTTTTATGAGTTGAGTAGCTATTAATCTTTTTGTTACTTATTCATTAGAATAACGTTTAATTAATTTAATAAATTGGATTCGTTGCTATTTAGAATTTGTTTCATTGTGTTCAAATCAAATTACTGGTAGGCTTTGTACTTCAAATTCAGTTTAGATATGGTTTATTAGTAAACTTAATTAATCGACCTGTTTGTGTTATAAAAATTATACGTATATCTCAGTAGTAGCTGTAGAGCTCGTCCAGGGTAGTACTACCACCATGCCTATATCTGCCGCCAAGCAGCTTGCTGTGTTCCGGTTTGAAGGGTGTGGGTGCCAGGGAAATTACAGGCATAAAACATTTTTGTTTTGTTTAACACAAGTTACTGATGGAACAAGCAGATGACCCACCGGATGTTAAATGGTTACTATCACCAATAACAAAGCATTGCCTTGCAGGTCACGATCAACCTGTACATACAGGTGTTAAGCCTCGGGTGCCTGTAATTTCACCGGCACCCACACCCTTCAAACCGAAACAGCAAGCTGCTTGGCGGCAGAAATAGGTATGGTGGTAGTACTTCTCCGGACAAACCCTTCACTAAGAGTTTTACTACTACAACAAATTTGATGTTTAGAGTTGAGATTACTGAGAAGGTTTATAACTTTGTACAACATAACTAAAGCATACCTAGTAAGTAAGATGTAAAAATACTGCCTATTTTAGTAAAAAATAATGAATTTTATTTTGTTACAGGAACGAAATGCTTCTGAACGACTCATAAAATTCGAACAGATGAAACGAAGTACCAACGACTACTGTCACCAATATGCCCCATCCGAATAAAATATGGCGGTGCTCAAAAAGGAATTCAAAAATGGAACGTTTATAGGGCGCGCGCGCAGGGATGATTCAAAATTCGAAAATAGAACGGCGGGAAAGTGTCGGCGGAAATGGCTACCGGATGTCGGAGTTTGGTTCCTCTCGTTTGCTTTGTTGATGGCCAGTTGCCATTGCTTCCAGGAACAGAGGTTCGCTATGGAGCCACAGGATCAGGTTAGTTTCTATTGCAAAATGTGTTTATGTCTCGTTTTTTATTTTAGTGTGAAATCTGGTGGTGGGACATCTGGTTTGTGTTTATTTATGTTTACATACAGTGGAACTTATGGTGGTATGGTTTACTCAGCTGTTTTGTTGAACCTGTGTGTTGTTTTTGTAAAAAAACCTGTACATACTCTTTACAGAATATACTAGTTACTAGAAAACCAAGTATTAAGAAAAGCTAAAAATAAAATACACATGAAATAGTTCTGAACCTCCTGACTACCCCCTTAGTCGTCCTAGAAGAACCTCGAGTAAGTACTTGGTACTAAGAGATCGGAGGGGATATCCACCGTGCTTGGGGATTACAGTCGTGATGCTATTTCCATATTTTTTTTGGCAAAATAAGCAAAATTTTGTCGGTATAATGGCAGACAAGTGCCACAGAGAAGAGAAAATGATTTCGAATAACGTTTATTTTATAAGTCAAGCGATAAAATATCATAGATAGGTGATTGACCTATAGCTTGTTTAATTTATGCCTTCGCTACTTTGAAGCGGAGGATGGGTTCTTTTTGACATTTAAAAAAGGAAGGTGGTAATAAAATTTGATTTACTAAATAGATAGGAATTCCCAATGTCATATCCTGCCAAAGTTTTATGACCTGTTTTAAATTAGTTTTTTGTATGAATACAAAATCTGTTATGTATGTATGTGTCAAATGTAAAGGTTCGGCGTTCCGCTGTCTACTTCTCCTAGATAGTAGTAGTAGAGCTCTTAGTGAAGGGCTCGTCTGGGGAAGTAATACCAAAATGCCTATTTCTTCCGCAAGGCAACTTGCTGTGTTCCGGTTAAAAGGCTGCGGGTGCTGTTGTAATTATAGGCACACGAGGCATAACACCAGTATGCCTCAGGTTGATGGACGCAGAATTGTGCATTGTAAGGACACGCTTATAACTAAAAAAAAAAGCTTTTTATTGACCCAAACAGACATTAATAACTATGATCGTTTACCTACCTACTTACATTCGTAAAGTCATTTATTTACAAAGCAAATTACAGCTAATATAGGTATTTATAATTGGTATGTACAAAATACATATGATGAAACAGTTGAACTATCTTCAGACCGTTGCAAACGATCAGTGCCAATCGGAAGCGTTCCCAAAACACTAACTGCATTGCCACGCTGAATGGCAATGCTGATTCACTGTGATTTGTGAACTTAAAACTACTTTATAAAGCAAGTACCTACGTACCTACCTATCCACTTACGTACCTTGCTACAAAACAATATAAATAGGCAAGTTTTTTTTTGTTTGTGGCATGTGTCCGTCATTCGGACAATTTTGCCAATGTCAAGTGGGTTGAATAAAATACTTTAATCGAGTCGAGTCGGTAAAAAAGTAAAGTCGTCTGTCAGTGGTTTTGAATAAAAAGATGGCGTTTTTCTTCAAAATCAAAAGGAAACATTTTCGTTCAAATCAGGATGCCACATAACACACTTTCATTTCAACTGTTCACACTTGTGCTAAGACCTCAAGTAATGATGGTTCAAATACCACCGAAATTACCCATCAGAACTTAAAATAACACTAGGAAAACAATTAAAATGAAAAAAACAATGTTGCTTCCAAAGATGACAGAAAAATAATAAAAAGGCAAGTTGTCGATGCCTGACATGGTAAAATGACAACAATTGGCTATCTGACATCTGCGCTCTCCATTCCATGTCAGCGTAAATGCACTCAAACTAAACATAAGAATCGAATATTAAAACAGCGTTACCTAAATTTAAAAAAACAGTCGTCAATTTTGATTTCGTATTAAAACAGAAATTAGACAAAGGCCTATTTTATTGTCAAAATATGGAAAATACAGTTTGTAAAACTTTACCATTTATAGCGTGGCTCTATAACCATAAAACGAACAAGTGTGACTGAGATGTGCGACTGAGGGTTCCACACTCAGGTAGATTTATTGACAGAAAATTTCAACACCTCATTTAAGCTTGTCAGTTTTCGTTAGTTTTTCTATATATTTGTGTCATGTATCATGAAAACCTAGTTTTCCAAATGTCACGATACGTTTTTGTGAATACGTTCTATAATTTTTTTCACGAAATAACAATTATAACACTTGACACTTTACTTACCACTACACCACTCACAAACGACAAAATGTTCAATGAAATGTGATCTTTAGGGCGTCTTCTGTAGACATATTTTACATTGACAACTCAAATTAGCAGACAACTCACTGTAAGCAAGCTTATTACATCGTACCACTCGAAAGTAATCATCCCCATTTAAAGGGGGTGTTGTGCGGGAGCGATGTTGGAGCAGGGTCGTATAAGTGAGATATACCTACAAAAGTTGGAGTAAAGGAGTATTTTTTTCACGTTGATCTACGGAACCCTAAATTCTCCCAAAAATATTGATCAGGCCATTTACCGACGGAAACTACAAAATATCAATTAGAAATCAATAGGCTGGTATTGTATTAATTTTATTCCAATTTATTAGCCGTAAAGTACCATATTAAAATTATGTGCATTTAAAGCTGTAAATATCCAGTCAAGTTATAAGTTTTTAAAGCGTTCCTGTTACCCTAATCTTTATTTTAATTAAAAAAGGGATATCTATTGTGATTTGTGCGTTTAATAATCACTTCCTGATACTTTATCATGGTAAGCATCTCAGTTTTTTCCCGTAATGCCAATGCTTTCAAATGGTGATAGAAAACATTGTGAGGAAACCAGTTAGTAATCTAACAGCGGCAAGCGTGCAATTTTTTACGTATGGAATACCATCTACTGCGTAATATTTGGACGTATCTCTGATTACCCTTCTTAGACGTCCTTATAGGATATTGTTGGATCTTTGCTCATTTTAGAAGGTAGATATTTTATGTTTGTCATCTGCTTTTCTACGACTACCGACGTTTTGGATTGTCGGCCGATGCATCGCGCGCCCTCTATGCGAGCGCATCGACAGTTGGCTGGTACGACTGCTTCAAATCCGCCGCGTTTTCATCATTTTGAGAAACTATTCTGTGGATAGACAAGATTAACTCTATTTCAACCACTGCCGTGCAGTATTCATTGTGTGAGACGTTCTCGCAGTGCTGTGCCAATTTTGATAGTGCCTTCGGAAACCCTTGCGACATTGCGCCACTCCACCAGGATTCTTGCCGCGCAGAGCCCTCGTGAAGAAACGTACGTGTGGAAGTGTGAGGTAGGTGATAGACTGAATTATCTGCCTTATTCCGAGCAAAGATCATACCTAGGTACTTTCAGGTTGTTGCAGCTATATAAATTAGTTATTGGTCCTTAGAAAATAAAAAATAGAATCAAATTATTACCAGCATCTACAGTCATACTCAACAAATATTCTATATCTTATTAGCTATTTCTTTTACACGTACCTCTGACTACCCATTAGATATCCTCAAAGAATTTCTAGTAGATACATGGTGCTAAAAGATCTGAAGGGATATCTACCGTGCCGGGAATTAAAGTCGTGAACCTTTTATTTTTTGTTTATTATTTTATGGAGTAGTATGTCAAATCCTCAATCGCATGTCTGAAGATCGTTGGGCTAAAACCACAACTGATTGGGTGCCCAATGCAAGACGTCCGCGCGGCAGACCACCACGGAGATGGCGTGACGAGTTAGATGTACATCTTCCAGACTGGTCCAGCTTGGCAAGGGACCTTAGAAATTGGAAAAAAGGTTAGGAGGCCTTTGCCCTGCAGTGGGACAGTATAGGCTAAAAATAAATTATGTTAAATCGACTATTTTAAGACTCGTGTACACTCAGCCTTATCATAAACTGATTAGCATGTACAGTAATAGATTAAAATCTTGTAAATTGTTTATTATCGGTCTAAACGAATGGACTATAATAATGTCCTATGAATATTTATGTTTTTACATAGATTAACCTGGCTTGATAAAATTATTTAAAGGTTTTTACCGATACGACACGCACCGATACGATACGACGGCGTTTATGTCAAGTTTTTAATAATATACCATAACTTACGCTATGACATAAGTTTTTAATTTTTTTATACCATTTGCTGATTGAGCAAGCATATGGCCCACCTGATGTTAAGTGGTTACCATAGCCTATAACAAAGCATTACCTTGTAGGTCACGTTAGTTATGTACGTGCCCACCAATACACTGCTCTGCGTTCATCAACCTGAGGCATATAGGTGTTAAGTCTTGTGTGCTTGTAATTGCACCGGCACCCACACCCTTCAAACCGGAACACAGCAAGCTGCTTGGCGGCAAAGAGAGAGAGAGAGCTAGGTATTTAAAAGTGGCCTTGAATCAAGCCTAAGAAGCATCTATTTAAAATGCGGTTTTTAGAGCACTACAAATTAACCTTAAGTAACATTTTTGAAACCACTTTTTTCTATTTTTGTTATTAGCTAGGTGCAAAAAGCTTGTGCCAAGAGACTGGCGCCAAAATTCTTGGAAGTGGAAACTTTGTGTTCTAATGGTCTAGATATTTTCTATTGTTATACAGCAATAGTTGTAGGTATTTAGAAGAAAAACAACAAAGTGAATTAACTAGCCTAGGACTCTTTGTACATAGCTTGTTTAGGGAGGTACTGAAATTATACCTATTTCTGTAGCCAAGCAGAAATACCAAGAGGGTGGGTGTCGGTGAAATTACAGACATGGGGCTTAACACATGTATGCCTTAAGTTGATGGGTGTAAACCACTGCATCGTAGGGACATTCCTAACATGACTACGGCAATACTTTGTTATATTCAATAAGCTTATATACTTTGTTTCAATAAGCTGAATAAGCATCTAGATTTTGATCTATTCTGCACGAGTGTTGGTTCAGCTAGACAGCGGCTGAACAGTGAATTCTTTAATAGCGAATAAAATATGTATATTTGTTAGTAGGTAACACTAGCAATTTTCATCATGTTAAACTTGTTTTTTCATCATGTTGTAGATTTCAATAGGACTTTCACAGTAGCAATTGTATTTTAACCAAATTCTATACGTGAAAACCTATAATTGGCTTTCCGGTTCTATCCCAATGTTATTTAGTTAGTATAAGCTGTTGGTTTTCCAAGAAATAAATAAATAAAATAAATAAATATTAAAAGATTATTACCACCAAACCTTGCATTTTCATAAAATCGTGTCGTTGTAGTATCGGCATTTATAAAACCTTTTATTATTCTTGAGTATTTTGAATGCTATTCAAGTTAGCATAAGTATTAGAATTCCTTCTATTTGTTTCCAATAAATACTAACTAAAATACTGATAAATATATTATCGTTATTAGCTAGTTAAACTATACGATCATGAAGATAAAACCAGTTATAGCCCGGCCAGTGACTACGTAACTCGAGATAGTTTCACGACTAACGTGAGCTATTTATTTATTTATTATTTTGCTTAAAACAAGTACTAATTCTAATACTCAAAAGTATTACTACTATAAAGCACATTTTTTTATTTTAACTTGTTTTTGAGACTTTTACATAGTATAATAATAATATAATACTAATATGCTGGACAATCCACCCAGCATCATCTAGCCCCAAGCTAAGCAGAGCTTGTGTTATGGGTACTAGATGACTGATATACTTAATACATTTCATACATAGATATTTTTTATTATGCATAGAAAATACCCAGAACATCTGGAATAAATATTTGCAGATCGTACAAACATTTATCCCAAGGCGAGAATCGAACCCGCAACCTCCTGCGTTGCAGGCAGACATTCGCCCGCGCTACATTGGTCGTCATTATGACAGGCCTAATTTACCCTAAAGCACTTTTATAACTACAATCATAATAATATCATTAATTATATCAGTATGCTAGAACTAATTTCTTGATCTACTTTATTACCATAAAGACAAATAAAAAACTAATATTATAAAAACACCACATTTTCGGAAAAATATACTTTATTGATAATTAATATTTTTTGTTTGTTTTTCGACATGCCAAAGAACTTTGAGAAAAATTATTTTAAACTGAAGCAATATTGTTATTACATAATGCGCTTCCGCTTACAAAAATGTAACTTAGCAAAGTTTTCTACTTTTTCCTAGCGTTAAATCTAAATAAATTTGAATATATTAATATTAGTGCTGTGGTACACCGGGTAAAAGAACAAACACATTTTGTTGAAGTTAATATTTATACTTTCTATACAAAAAAAATTACACAAAATTCATTTATTACCAAACAAAACAAAACTACTTAATTAGTTACTAATGGTTCCCGCAATAGGACAAAGCTGTATTACGGGAGGCCAAAGCACAAACATAATTTCCATGAATACATAAAAACAAAAACAGATACACTGAAACAAGGCAAGACACAAACCAAACTAAAAGACGACAAAGCTAATACTAGTAAAAATAAATAAAAGAACATGACAAAATGTCATACAGCCGGTATTTAAAGCGCCACCATGTTCATCAGTAAGGTATTCCTGGCTTGGCCTTTATCTATAACGTCTGCTATATCAAGATCAAGATACGTGTGCCGAGCTTTTCCCTTCTCAACAGCCCTATTCACGATCACCTGATGCATCTGTTAAAAAAAAGTGCTTTAACTATTGCTATCTCTAACTATCTAACTAATGGGCCATTTGAAAATATGTAGTAGGTAAACATGTTCAATTATAAGCTTAAAGCAGGTTTTACTGCATAAACGTAACGTACGGCATGCCTCAGGTTGATGGACGCAGAGCAGTGTATTGTAGCTTATGTTTCTAACTGACGTGACATACAAGGCAATGCTTTGTTATAGGCGAGGGTAACAACTTACCATCAGGTGGGCCATATCCTTGTTCCATCAGTAAATTGTATAAAGGAAAAAACCAGTGCTCTTTTAAAATGCAGTTTTAAAATACACAAAAATGATCAAAAAATACAACAAAAATAGAACATGCACCAATAGCCCGCGCTTGATGTGTCGCTTCAAAATTTGAATTTATAATTGTTGAGATTTGCATAGGTATTTTGTTTATATAATAAATGCGTTGTTTCAACTATCGCATATCTAGCAATCTGAATATTAATAAATGATCAGGTTATATATGGTTTGAATTATAAATTAGAATTATAGGACTATAAATAGAGTTAATTAGTTTAAGCGTTGAAAGTGTGTTTTATGGATTTTTTTATTTTATAAGGATTTGTTTTAGTATGTCTATATTTTTTATAGTATTTTCTAGTTATAAAAAAGAAATAAAATAGTATCACGTCGAGTTTTTATACCAACTCACTACGCTATAAAATAGACATGTACCTACTAAGCTTTTTGCCTCAACTTTTATAATACAGACAACCAAGTGTATATTTATAGTTTTTTAATGTGACTTGCTGATGGAACAAGCAGGTGGCCCACCTGATGTTCAGTGGTTACCATTACCTAATAACAAAGCAATGCCTTGCGGTCACACTCGTTAACGTGCCCTATAATGCACTACTCAGCGTCTATAACCTGAGGCATACAGGTATTAAGCCTCATGTACCTGTAATAACACCGGCACCCATATCCTTTAAACCGAAATACAGCAAGCTGCTTGGTGGCAGAAATAGGTATGGTAATTGTACTGTCCCGTACGAGCCCATCACTAAGAGCTCTAAAAGCACTAAATTAATGTGTTTTTTTTTCCACAGAGTGCCATAGTAGGCTCCAGAGTGACCCTACCCTGCAGAGTGGAGAACAAGGCTGGGATTCTTCAGTGGACCAAGGACGACTTCGGACTGGGGACTCAGAGAAACCTAAGTGGTTACGAGCGGTATTCCATGATCGGGAGCGACGAAGAAGGTAGATATTGCTTTCCCTTTCTTTTTTTCAAAATTCTTTTTCACATTTAGCAATGCTAAAACTTAAACCTTGATAAAAAAAATCTTTTTCTAAAAAAGGTAAAAATTACTATAAAAATTTCTTATCATATTGAGAATATATTTGGGTATCATTGATTTAAACCTGTATACTTACCACAGGAAAGACAAACTGGTACATCCTTAGTTTTTTCACAAATGTCACATCCCATTGACCCTGCGCCTACCCAATTTGCTGTACCTATTTTAATGAACCTAATTTATGACTTCAAAGGCCATCTTTACACAGTAAACAGGTGGCCGCTGCTATCCAGCGCTAGTGTCAGTTAGTATCACAAAAACTGTTTAAGTAGAGACTACCTTTTTTTTTTTGTCTCATCTATCTTGCTATATTGTTTTCTCACTAAGGTATCAATCGAAGCTAAATTTGATAGTCTGGAATTTGTTGGTAAACTTGGCTGATTCAATGGCTGATTCATACATTTTAGTTATTGTATCAATCCTTATAATTTTGGTACTCGTTTTTTTTATTCCAACAGCCTAAATGGGCTTTAAAAATCATCTCATCTCAGAATAAGTAGGCCTTATACAAAGCATTAAATATACTCAATGCAGAGTAAAAATTGTAATGGGCCGGTATTGGCGCCTACCCGCCGCCGGTAAATCGTTTTCTGTCCAAATGCGTCGACCAGTGTTTACATGGCAAATCCTCTCGTTTCAATAAAAACAGACCACAGTAGGGTTACCATAATTGCTTGTAAAGTTAGGAATTTTCTCAGATAAAGAACCTTGAAAAAATTGGTCTTAATTATATTTATAATAATTATAATAAATTATTCACTAACACTAATTTATATATTTATAATAATTTATTCACTAAAAAGCTTATGAATAAGTAACAGATAGGATTTTACTTATAATCTATCAATAATTGATGTAAGCTTGAGAGCTTGCGTCCATTATTGATACTACATTAGTGTGAGCAGTAGGATACCCAAAAACGTCGGGAAAATATAGAAAATATAACGCATGATAAATACCCGTGTAAATATAAATGTTAAATATGGGTTTGGTTATTTATTTTCTCATTTTCAATGACACCAAGAAGAGTAATGCAAAAGTAATCTTATCTATACTAATTATAAGAATTTTTGTCCTGAATGAATGACTGACTGACTGACTAAGTAACGCACTGGTTGAAGAGACTTGTGATTTTCAGGGTGTATTTGTCTTGGTACTAGGATAGAAATTCCCGAAATGAAACCCCGAAACGGGGTTAAAGTTTGTATAAAAATAACTTCACGCGAGCAAAATCGTGCGCGTTTCGTTATCTAATGAAACAAGAAAAAAATAAAACTATCTGTTATTTTTGTAAATCCCGTTATATTTATTTTTTATGGTAACCCTACACTGGTTATCCATTCGTTACGTATTTTACGGGTGACTCATTTGTGTACATAGAAACGCACTTCAGTTCTTTCAGCGGTGGATTTTAAGCTTCTACTCTCTAAAAATAGAGCATATAATTGCGTGAGTGGTTCATGTACTATTTCAACATCCAGGATATTCTAATATTTTTGTTTAGTTATAATAGAGCTCTCTGTAAAAGGGCTTGTCCGGAAAAGTACTACCACCGTACCTAGTTCTGCCACCAAGCAGTAATGTTCGCATTGCTGTGTTTCTGTTTCAAGGGTGTGGGTGCTGGTGAAATTATAGGCACATGAGGCTTAACACCTGTGTGCCTCAGGTTGGTGGACGCACGGTAGCGCATTGTAGGGCACGTATGCTTGTTTGACCAGCAGTAGCATAAAAAGAGAAAAAAATGCGGTACTAAACCATCTACATACTACCCATTAGTTACCGATGTGGCGCGGTGGGCAAATATCCGCCTGCGACGCAGCAGGTTGCGGGTTTGATTCCCGCCTTGGGAATCAATGAGCTTGTGTATGATACGAACAACCACAGCTCACTCCCATAAATAATCACTGGTAACACCCACTGGCTTTCGTCGTGAGACTTTGGGGTATTTGTGACAAGAATTTCCCGAAATTTCCGTTACGCTGTCCATCCGAGTTGAATTCGTCGGCTCTTTGTAGTTTAGTTGGATTGTCTGATACAAATTAAGAAAATGGTCTAGAACTTTGATGATATCGCTCCCTTCATGTTGCTGCATATTTTAAGTACTGGCACTTTAAATCATACTGTAACTGTAATAAACTAAAAAGTAAAGCCAAAACAAATTTAAATATAAATTCTAGCATTCCTAATATTTGTAAAAATAATGGCGTGAAACAACCCATAAAATACAAGTCTCAAACCTAAGTCTATTCACCATAAATATATCAAACGTCGGCTTCAAAATATTCCTTCACATTCGTTTGAAATATCTTTGCATCATTGAATATAATTAGATTTTTGCGCGGGTGAATGACCGCATGCTGGCAAATGTTTATGTTTCTGTGTTTTCAAGGTTCGTTTTGTTTGAGATAATCATTTATTGGTTTATCTTTCTCACAGCTAATCTGCCCGTAAAACTTCACCAAAAGAATTTGTCTTGGTTTCTTATCCCGTTTAAAAACTATAGGGACTGTGGAGCTAACTAATTTTAATATATAGAACTTTGAAACGCATAAAACGCGGTTCTCTCATTATTTAGATGAATGCTCTATGAGGAATATATTTTTTTTAAAGACAGTATAACATAATAACAGGTTTTTATCCTTAGAGCGATGGTATATTTAGGTAGGTATATAATACAATAAAATAGGTAAATTGACGACCGATATGGCGCGGAGGGCGAGTGTCCGTCAATTATTAATCTAAATAAACATAAAAGCTTTTTCTGTTAAGTTTGTCAATGAAACCACAAAAAGGTCAAAGTCTTCTTTTTTGCTTAATCTATTGATAAGACAAAGAGCCCTTGTCATAGGTGCTTCTTTAAGTAAGCTAGCCCTGGCTATCGGAATCAGTAGGAGTTTGTGTCACCGCGCGCGTATATATATGCCACCGAGTCTCAAACACCGTGTTGTGTTTGAACATGCTACACCGTCGACTGCATCATCACTTAACATCAGGTGAGATTGCGGTCAAACGTTTACCTATAAACTGTAAAAAAACATGATCATTGTCAAAATCAACTAACGGTAAAATCTCATGTCAATTTGTTACTATAAACTTAGGTTACATACTTTAGTAGGAGAGCTTTTTGTGAAAGATTTCATCCAGATATGTACTACCATCTTACCTACTTCTACCGCCAAGCACTAATATTCGCATTGCTACGTTCTGAGGGGTAAGCTCGATAGTTTGTTATGCCATTATCCGTAACGTAAATAGACCTAAACCATGGCGGCCGCGTCGCAGTCGACACATACGATAGCCTCGCTAGAAGGTTAGAAACATATCGTTGGCCAATGCTTGTGTGATAACACCCTTAGACTTTAAAGTAGACAAAGACACCCACGCCGCAGAAATAGACAAAGCACAAGCGATAGAGTGGAACGCTTTCCGCTCCTTTCAGACGAGCGTTGAAAAATGGTCTTTCAGTTTTTAGCTCGCGTCGAGAGATGTAAGTAGGTTTAAGATGTAGGGCGTGGTTTTCTAAAAATCATCTGCCGTTATATCACAGCCGTAATTTTTTCGTTCCACTTACTTTTGGAATAAACAATTTTCCCGCTTGTTTCTGAGTGTAAGTGAGTAACTAACACTTATAACATAGCATTGCTTTGCAGGTCACGCACGTTAAAACGTGCCTTACGATGCACTGCCCAGCTTTCATCAACCATATAGATATTAAACCTCAAATGCCTGTAATTTAATCGATTCTTACACTCTTTTAACCGAAACACAGCAACGCAATTTGACGGCAGATATAAGAATGGTAATAGTACCATACCATATAGTACCATAATAGTACCGTACCATACCATTCAAGAAACCTTCACAAAGAGCTTGACTACTACTCGACAGTTCGTTTTAATGTGTGCTTGCTTAAAACTTAGCTACTGTGATATTGAAGTTACGAAGCCGCACAAAGCCATGGCTTAGCGACTGCAATAACAGCCAGGATCGACACCTAAACGTGCTTTCAAAAGCACGAAAGTGCTTAGATTAAAAGCAGTAGTGCATTGTCTCCACTTGAGAAGCTTTCTGTCTCAACGATCGGTTCTTCGAGCTTGCCCCACTGTCACTTAAACTTGCTAATCTTTTGAGCTCGGTGACTTCAGTTTATCTAAGGATCTCCTAATTTCTGATTCAATCTTGTACAGTTGATGGTATTCAAAAGTATTGAGAGGCTTTGACTACTAAAAGAGAGTTTAACCCAGTAGGGCTAAGATGTGTAATGAGACAATATTTGTCTATGCATTATCTCATGCAAAGTAGAGATATCCCTTTTATTATCTGTGCGAACAAAGCCTTGCAAAAACCCATCTTTTCCTGTGTAACTTATCGCTAGTGATTCTGATTTTGTCTATCTGTAATTCTTTTGTCTACAATTTCTTACCCAATAGACAAAATATCTTACTTCAAGCGTGGTATTCCCACGTAAATCTCACGATAAGTATTCTCCCAAATTGCACTTTTGTATGAGTTTATTTAAGGTGAAATTTTAACCATTCTTTCTCTAGAGCAAACGGTGTTCAGACTATGGTCTACTAACTACTGTTTGTTGTATTTTAGAATTGAAAAAATATACAGCATACGACTTCCTAACAGTCAAAGTCTCTGACTGTTAGGAACTGCCGCAATCAACTTCATATTACGTTCGTCAACTTTACAGAATAAAAAGAAATAGGGCGTTTTTACAATGCTATTTTTGGATGTAACTATCCGTGTAATGGATGGAAGGAGACATTCATAAGCGGTGAGGGATGGTTGTATTGTGGAGTAATTCTGGTATTCTTAGACGCGAGTAGGATTTTTTGAGGTGGGCGGAAATTTCTCTATTCCGCGGCCCGGTTAGTACACTCTGAACTGATGGTTATTTTGGGCAAATTTATAGTATGATGGCTAGATACTTACTAAGTGCTTGGTGATCGGACTGTTTCCATAATAAGACCAATGATGGGTCTTTTTTGAGTGACGAGTGGGGCTTGAAGTCGTACTATCCAATGTCCTCTAGGAAGACTTCAGCTTACTTATGCCGGTACAGGCATTACTAAGCGTTCCCGGTGTTCCAAGGTAGTATCTGCTGAACTCCAGCCGGGCTAAGATGTCCATCGCGAGATATGTCACGCTTGACACGAGATACTTTGTCTATTGACGTATACGTTAGAATTCGTAGACAAAATACAGAAAAACTAAACACTATTAAACATAGATTTGACAAAAGGAGATGGGTTTTAGGTACTGCCATATTAACACTGGTAGACGTAAAGAGATCTCTGTTTTGCACTAGATAATGTGTAGACAAATTTTATCGCGTTCGACGTCTAAAACTTGCAGAAATACATGCGCAGCGGGCAGCTATTTGCCGCTTATTCCGAAAAAAGAAGTAAAAATCTGATTAAAGTATCTGTACATAATTCAATCTGTAAATATTTTTTAATCAAATTTTGAATTGATTGTTTTATATGGTTTATGTCAATTGTAATAGTTATTATTTAGGCTAGTATTTGTGCTCGTTTTACTCGCTCGTTTGTATTTGTATTTGTATTGCATGTCTGTCACCTTTAAATACCAGTAGCACTTATATAATCCTATAAGCATGTAGCAAGTTTTTCGTTTTTAAGGTGTATACTTTGTTGGTGACACATAAATAAATAAAAACGTTTACAACGACGCTCGGTTGCTAAGTAAACCTTTGTTTCAGGAGACTACTCCCTGGACATTCGTGACGTGACCCTGGATGATGATGGAGTCTACAGGTGCCAAGTGAGCTCCGGCTTAAATGGTAAGATTCACAACTCATTATCATTAACAACAGTACTTCAATCTGGAAAAGAAGAAAGAAAGAAAGAAAAGCTTTTTATTGACCCACACAGATATTACATGCATGATCGTTTAGCTACCTACTTACACGTAAAATTAAAACTACATTATCTATACAAAGCAAGGACCTACCTACCTACCTATCCACTTCCGTACTTTGCTACAGAACGAAACAAAAGGGAGGCATTGCTATTCAGAAGGTACCTACCTAGGTAGGTACTTGAAATACCTAAGTGGCGGCAAAAGAACAGTAGAAGTGTGGTGGGGTCAATTAGGTTCCTGGCTCAGTATTAGTCGCACGGTGTGGGACACAGTGCAACACTGGTATTCTGCCAGGGCCTATGACGACAAAAAACACAAATGAAAAAGACAATGAAAAATGGAAAAAATTAAATGGAATGAAATGAGATGAGAAAAGGACAATTTTGAGCCTTTTCCTTCTGCTTTCTTCACTTTTCCGCCACCTTTCTTCACTTCACTTTATCAGCCTGAATAAGTCTGCCTCTGGAGAGAAGCCTTCTTTATATTTGGGGAATTTGTCATAGTAAATAAATACATATTTGTGGACATTATTACACAACATCATTTTACCCTAAACTAACGGCGCGTTTAGACGGCGCGAAAGCTTTCGCGCGGCGGCCGCGCGGCGGCCGCGCGGCCGCCGCGCGGTTGGCCGCTTGACAGGAATTTGAACGTTGCTTTCTAGAATATAAAGACGGTATTCGATATTGATGTTCTCAACCGCGCGGCGGCCGCGCGGCCGCCGCGCGGTTGGCTCGGTATCAGGGAATTTCAACGTTTTCGTCTAGTAAATTGAGTTGAAATCACGGTGGCCGCAAGCATAGAAAAATTTTACCCGAACAAATGAACAATGATTTCATGGGTGATTTCAAAAAAGATCGTAATACATTTTTTTTATGCGAGATTTTAATGCAGAATAACATCCAGGTTGATGGTTTAAATATCCGGCACTGAAATTTTATTTTTATTTTATTTAATGATTTATTTTATGTTTTAATTATACGGTTTGAGTGTAAGGGCCTTGCCTTTGATACCCCTCTATGTACCAAGACAAATATACCCTGAAAATGTTAAGTTTCTACGACCAGTTTACATTACGGTTTAGGCTGTGCGTTGTCTATTAGGTCAGGACAAAAATTCTTATATTTGGTAAAGATTATCCACATATACCGTTGATAAAGCTGCCGTCTGTGGACTAGATCCGTGTTGAATTCTTTTTCTAGTATTTCAACCCAAACTGCATTTTTGATATTTTTTGTGCTGTCTTATTTCTGCCTCTTACGGCTGATAGAGGGGAGCCACACTCATACAACCACTCTGAAAATACCATTGGCGAGCTTACTAATGTATGGTTTCTTGTCGTCAACCTCGCAGATTTTTTACTTAGCTAACATAAAAATAAGGACCTAAAATCGAACGTACTTAAATTAGCTCGAATGGCGTAACAACAGCTGATCACCACTTTATATCTTCTTTTGTAAGTCAATCTCAGTTTTTTGAGCTTCAAAATATATTAAACAGCTGATCACCACTTTATTTCTTCTTTTGCAAATGAATCTCAGTTTTTGAGGTTTAAAATATTTTATAAATATAATATGATTTGAAAGAATAGCTTGGCTGAATATTTCTCCCTTTTGTCAAGCATTTCACACTATAGGTTACCAAACCACAGGCAGTATTGTGATTGAGATACACTCAACCTGAAAACCGTGGATAATTTGATTTATCTCTCTTATAATAGAAGCTCAGCTCCATAAAATGTGAACTATTGAAATATCACTCACTTAGAAAAGAAAGTTATGTTATGATAATATATGTAAATTTTCCTACGCGATGGAATCAAGAATTATGAAATCCGTAGAAGAACCAAATCACCAACATAGCTTTCAGAATCAGCAAGTTAAAGTAGCAATGGGTATTTATCTCGTAGAACCACAGAGCAATAAATGATTCTCAAATGGCGACCATGAACTGAAAGATAATGCACAAAATCCAGTGGGCCAACGACATTGGGGTTGCGGGAAGTTGGCGCAAAAGTTAAATTAGTTCTTCCTGAAAGCGTAATAGTAGAGACCTACGTGGGCCAGATCAGCAGTGGTGATGATGATGATGTTGGGTTCTATAAAGTTTGAAAAAAGCAGATATGATCTTATTTAATATTACCCACAGTATCATTCACTGACAGCATCATTTTGATGATTTTGACTTACTTAACCTTTAACAATTTGTTGGTCCCAGGGACCCCAAGGTTAAAAAAAAATATTTTTTTTGTCCTACGTTGCGATAGTTTGTTATTAATTGTACTTTTTAACATTAAAGTTTTTTGTCAGTTATCTTCTAGTAAGAACTTGATTATCAAAGAGGTGATTAGCCTCGACATCATTATGGTGATGAAGATTCCGTATATTGTTTAGTGGCATCATGGACAAACTCTCTATGTTAATGTCCCGAATCCCTATAGAGATCGTTATTTTGTACATAGCCTTCCACAGTAATCCTCTTGCATCTTAGTTGCAACTCAATGATCAGGTCATAGTCTACCTTCTTATACTGTAAAGTTGAGCCTTTCTTTTTATATTTAAGAAAGAAATAGTTTTATGACTTTATTCCCCAAGCACGGTAGATATCCCTTCCAATCTCTTAGTACCAAGTACCTACTCAAGATTCTTCGAGGAAGTCTAAAAGGGTAGTCAGAAGTATATGTCCAGATAGTACATTTGGTACATATCCACATTTTGCAGTATTCTATTACAATTTAATCCATTATAATTATTTTAACTTGATCGTAATTCATTGAAAACGATTCAAACACTGCATACTAAAGTTCAAGTTGATCCCTAGCAAAGAGTGTAGGGGATACTCAAGTTATGGTTAAAATCATGTTCCGAGAATTTTATAGTCAAACTAAGATCATTTTTATTATTTTCAAAATTGGACCCCGTGGACCCCTAACTTGAAAAAAGGGGTTAAAATGTCTTCATTTTACTTGTGTCAACCGCGTAGTGACCGCGCGGTTGGCTGCTTGACAGGAATTTGAACGTTATTGTTTAGAACATAGAGACGATATTCGGTATAGATCTCTCAACCGCGCGGCGGCCGCGCGGCCGCCGCGCGAAAGCTTTCGCGCCGTAGGAATTTGAACGTTATTATTTAGAACATAGAGACGATTTTCGGTAAATATCTTTGAACCGCGCGGCGGCCGCGCGGCCGCCGCGCGGCCGCCGCGCGAAAGCTTTCGCGCCGTATAAACCCGCCCTAAGGATAGCTTTTACCTTAAACCAAATGACTAATAGAATACCTTTTATACTTTTTTTGGATAACCCACTTGATGCCAGACGTAGGTACGAAATGTCAGACATAGTTAAAAATATGTCAAAAAAACTTTTTGCATGTTTTTTCAGTTTGGCATGGATAAGTAACTGAATTGGCATATTTTGGCCTTTTTAAGGCCATTCATTACAATAACTATTTTTTTTTCTTTATATTTTCAGTTGGTATTATTTCATAAACATATCCCTCATGAGGAAGGTTAAAAGTTATGTAACCAGCAGAGTAATGAGTCTATCCGTGGATTTGTGGATAGAGGTAGACTAAAAAAAAACGAGTGTGCTTTAGACCATACGACTGAAGTAAAACTTCTTTAATACCAAGCCGCCAAGCAGCTTGCTGCGTTCCGGTTTGAAGGGTGTGGGTGCCGGTGTAATTACAGGCACATGAGGCTTAACACCTGTATGCCTCACGTTGATGGACACAGAGCAGTGTATTGTAGGGCACGTATCTACATAACGTGACCTGCAAGGCAATGTTTTGTTATAGGCGATGGTAACCACTTAACATCAGGTGGGCCATATGCTTGTTCCATCAGCAAATAGTATAAAAAAAAAAAAAAATAATGTACAAAACGTAACTAGCTATGAGAGAAAGAGAGAAAGAACAATGCTTTCATACCCTCTCCATGGTAGTTTTAAACGTTTAACGCAACCTTGTTGGAAGTCGCATTAGAAGTATTACTTCAATATGGATGTAGTAGGTACTGTGTGAAAGATGATAGGATATAACAGGATAGCAAAGATGATTATAGGATGATAGTACAAAGATAACTGACAGTAAGCCAACAGTAAGACAGCAGGGAATATTGTTAGAAGAGTACATGTTATACTAACATAACGTAAAGTAAGATTAATTCAGGAAGAAAATGTTGACTATGACTTTTCTTTAACAGGAGAACCAGAAATCCGGTCCCGTTATGCCCAGCTGACGATACTGGTAGCTCCTGACCCTCCAAGGATCGTCCAAGGTGCTTTCATAGACGCCACTGAAGACCAAGCAGTAGACATAGAGTGTGTG
Source organism: Electrophaes corylata (assembly GCA_947095575.1). NCBI lineage: Eukaryota > Metazoa > Arthropoda > Insecta > Lepidoptera > Geometridae > Electrophaes > Electrophaes corylata. The sequence continues at coordinate 3,653,815 of OX352724.1, read as the reverse complement.
TCAGTGGGTGGCAAACCTGCTGCTGAGGTAAATCCATCTTTAAAACGTTAGGATAAGGTATAAATTCAAGGTCCATCAAAAGTTGGGAACGTCTTTTGAAAGCTATGGATAAGGAGCTTAGAAGTTATGCTGTATTCTGTTATCACAGGTTTTTTTATCATTATTTAGAACATAATAATTATCAACCGGCTGTTTCTACTGCCGAATAAGGAAACACCATTTACATTATCTTTCCAGGAAGAACAATTTAGAGCAACAATTTAGTCGTCGGTCCATCTGACGGATGCTATCCTACCTTAAACCAGACAGCAGGTTTAATCCAGTTCACTATCTTTTTCTAGTTGATTATCTTTGTTTTATACAGGTTGTAACTTTTTAGCATTGGTATATATCGAACTTCTGATATATTTTTGCACAATAATTTTGGTACCCTGAAAAAAAATAATCTGGTGTGTTTTCAACTACCAAAAGTATTACTCCTGAGGCCAATTCTAGTATTTGGTGTGTAGCTGAGATGAGAATGAATATAGAATTTTATTGTCAAAATTGGACTCTTAAAAGTCAGTTATGAAAACACCATTTGAAGATTGACACGATCGAAACTTGAACTTGACAATATTTTACGAGAATTGGGCATCTGGTTTCTGGTAGTAGTTAGTATTAAGTAGTGCAAAAATATTTTTTTAGTTCAATGAATGTTTGTTTTCAGATTACATGGTTAGACGGTAACCAAGCTGTCGTAAAGAAAAAGGTGAAGAATATAATCGAGGATCTTGATGATGGAAAGAGGTTTAAGACAAGGTAAGTAATACACAACGTGTAAGCGAAAGTAGTAGTAGTTATAGTAGTAGAAGGGCCCTTGTATTTCTGTCAAGCAGTGTTACTGTGTTTCGGTTTAAAGGGTTCGCTGGTTGATAGTAACCTGCAAAGCAATGATTTGTAACAGGTCATGTTTACCATATTTTAGGAAATTACAAAATATAATTATAAATTTGAAAAACCCCCGATACCTAAGAACACTCCCGACTAATTTACCTTTCATATAAAAGAAACAAAATCAAAATTGGCTCATCCGTTTAGGAGCTACGATGACACAAGCAAACACACCCCCACACACAGTTCCGACAAAACCTTATAACACTCCGTCGTTTTTTCGTCGAGGGTTAAAAAATATAAAGTAATACAAACTTACTATACTTTGATAATTTCGTGATAAGGTGTCTCGATATCGATCAGCCCAACATTTTTCAGTGGTATTTTTACACCCTGTATATTGTTATCATAATTATCTATGTGAACCATAAAACGAAGCGTAGGACGCCTTCTAATAGACAGACGAAATTTTAGAAATAACTGGAAGTTGGAGCACAGAGAAGGCTTAAAATAGTATTTCCTGGAAAAGTCTGTAATTCCCGAGTTTTAAGCTACCAATTAGGTATCTTTTAAGTAAATGTATGGATTCGTCTGTTTTATAGTACTTTTTATAGTATTATTAGTAGTAGTAGAGCTCTTTGTGAAGGGCTCATCCGGGGAAGTACTACCACCATGCCTATTTCTGCCGCCAAACAGCTTGCTGTGTTCCGGTTTGAAGGGTGTAAGGTGCCAGCAAAATTACAGGCACATGAGGTTTAACACCTGTATGCCTCAGTTTAATACACGCTGAGCAGTGCATCGTAGGGCACGTTCCTACAAGCTTTGCTTAGCTTGGGGCTAGATGACGCTGTGTAGATTGTCCACTATTATAAAATGTATATAAAAATATGTGCTTTCTCTATTAATTATTCTAAAGCGTTTTTGTATCATCAACAGATCAATCTTGAGGTTAGTCCCAAGCAAGGTACACCACAATCAGACACTAACATGCCAGGCGCAGAATACAGCTGACCGAGCGCCTAGAATGGCCACTGTACATATTGAGGTAACCACATAACCACTAAAACAGTCATCATTAAATAAATTATCACTATAAAAACTATCTAAAAGATATATGTACTTAGACGACCGATGTGGCACGGCGGGCGAATGTCCGCCTGCGACGCAGAGGTTGCGGGTTCGATTCCCGCCTTGGGATAAATGTTTGTACGATCTGCTAATATTTATTCCGGGTGTTCTGGGTATTTTCTATGTATAATAAAAAATATCTATGTATGTAATATAATATTGTATTAAGTATATCAGTCATCTAGTACCCATAACACAAGCTCTGCTTAGCTTGGGGCTAGATAATGCTGTGTGCAATTCACAGCATTATTATTATTAAACTTTTAGTAGTAGTAGAGCTCTTACGCCCGAATATTTAAACGCAACTTAAATGTAATCCCTTCTTCATTAAATTTTTTGACCGTTTGCAATGAAATTCTGTCACAAATTCGTCACTCGAGACGTGATTAAATTTAAGTAGCGCATTAATTAGCATTAATGGCTGAACACTCAAAGTGTTCAGCCATTAATGAAGGACTCGTCCGGGGAAGTACTACCACCATACCTATTTCTGCCGCCAAGCAGCTTGCTGTGTTCTGGTTTGATGGGTGTGGGTGCCGGTGTAATTACAGGCACATGAGGCTTAGCACCTGTATGCCTCAGGTTGATGAACACAAAGTTGTGCATCGTAAAGACACGTTTATAATGTATCTTTTATAATTATCTTAAAGTGTCTATTTCAGTTATAACAATAAATTATATACAAATCTTTTGTTTCAGGTCAAATATGTCCCAAAAATCAACGTTACAATCATATCCGGTGTTAATGGAAGAACCCCCGAAGGGTCTGAAGTTAGAGTAAGGTGTGACGCTGACGCTAACCCCGAGCCTCTGCTGTACCAGTGGTTTATTAATAACAACCCTGTGATTGGAGATTATACTGATGAAATGGTAAGTAGTTTACATACAGAGATTGTTTTATAAATAAAGATAAAAAAGGAATTTATTGAATACTAGCGGCCGGTCGCAGCTTCACCCGCCTGATAGTTTTTTCTGTTACCGTTATTTTTTCGGGATAAAAAGTAGCCTATATGTTAATCTATATTTATTTCAAATTTCATCCAAATCGGTCCACTGGTTAGAGCGTGAAAGAGTAATAAACATCCATCTATCCATACTTACAAACTTTCGCGTTTATAATATTAGTAGGATTTATATATAAAGAAAATTACAGATAATACAAGTATTTATAATTGGTATGTACAATACATATGAAATAGTTGATCTATAGCTATTTGTAGCTTTAATTTCCTTTGTAAATTCATTCTTTAGGATTCTGTATTTTTATCTCAAAAAGCTACAGAACAATGCAATTCAACATCCAACAACCACTTTAAAATATAAATTGTCTGCATAACACTGAATTTACTCTATGCTTTAAAGTAGATTACGCATTTGCCTCGTATGACTGCAGGAAGCCTTTGTCACTTAGAGTATTACGTTGTCTTGGCTTGGTAGTAAAAGAAAAAAAAGGATTAATTTACTTGACCTAAAAGCTTCTGTTTAGTAAACTGAATATACTTCAAACTTGACATGCCAATAAAAAAGGTAGAATAAATAATAATAATGCTGGACAATCAACACAGCATCATCTAGCACCAAGCTAAGCAGAGCTTGTGTTATGGGTACTAGAATGACTGCTACAACATCCTTAATAAAATACAGTACATAAATATTTTTATTATACATAGAAAACACCCAGAACACCCGGAATAAACATTTGCAGATCTTACAAACATTTATCCCAAGGCGGAAATCGAACCTGCAACTACTATATGTCTAGGACGATAGTAACGGCAGTTTTGGCGTCAGTTTTGACATTTTGCAATTGTGCTATAAGAACTCATGGCATGAGTTCTTAGCCACATGTGCATGGAGTGGCCACATGTGCTTGTAATTTCCACCACCCTTCAAACCAGAGTACAACAATGCTTAGCGGCAGAAATAAGCATGGTGATAGTACTTCCTATTAAAATACTACTTTATATCGTCTGAATGGAAAGCTAAAGTAATGCAGCATATTCTACTATTGTTTATTCCATAACTAGTAAGGGTGTACGAACACAGTGAATTTTTCAGTGGAGCGCATTCCATAATGTATGCATGAATGACCCAGGCTACATATGAAACTCTACTGAAATAATTTTATCATAACTTGCTGCATATTAAAGAATAACTGTTTATTTAACTAGAAGTACACAGTATCATTTAATGAGTGAAGGAACAATTTGTTGGCCCACCTGATATTGAGCGGACCTATGCTAATAAAGTCGCATTAATTCACAGAAGACGTTGTTCATCAATTAATTTGTTAAGCTTAGTAGTATATCATACTAATATTATAAATGCGAAAGTTTGTAAGTATAAGTGGATGGATGGATGTTTGTTGCTCTTTCACTCTCTAACCAGTAAACTGATTTGGATGAAATTTGGAACAAATATAAATTATAACTTGGATTAACATACACCACCGTCTTCTATCGTTCTCACCGTATCCAGTCCATCCAAAGGTTGTCTGGAAGAGATCGCTTTGAGCGATAAGACCGCCCATTGTATTCCACTGTGTTATTTTTGTATTTTTTTTGTGTGTTATATGTTAATTCATAATATGTGGTGTGAAATAAAGTGCTTTCTATCCCTAGTGTGTGTTATCTATCTAGGCTACTTTTTATCTTGAAGAAATAACGGGAACGGATGAAGCTGCGAGCGGCCGCTAGTATGAAATAAACAGATTTATTATAAAGTTTATAACCACTGATGCAATACATAGCTTTATGCTGGATTTCTTTAGACATAAAACAACAGTAGAAGCAGGGCCGTCTTAAACTAGGCTGGGGCCCTTGGGCACACAAGAATTTGGGGCCTTTTTGGAAAGTAAAAAAAAGCTAGTTACAATAACATTTATTTACTAAGTATGACCATTTATTGTAGGTAATCAAATACAGTATGAAAAAAAAACGTATCAACGTGGGACAGATCTGGCGTAGTATGCTTTGATAAGATTACTGATTTATGAAAAAAGTGTAATGTGCCCGACAAAAATGTTTTGAGAATAAGTGTGAGAGAAATTGTCGGTCCTACGGGGCCCCCTGAGAATGGGGGCCCAGGGCACGGGCCCCGTGTGCCCTTATGGTAAAGACGGTATTGAGTAGAAGTACTCAGTAAAAGTACTGACGCAAGTTGGTAGTACCACATAACTTACCCGCATTGCTCGAATCCTGTTTGACACTGCGGTTGAGTCTAGAGCTGTCTTGTGGTTTAATACTGTCATTCAAAGCCAGAAATAACTGACTAAGTACCTAGTCCAAGCTTTTACATGAAATGCATTTTAGTATTAAAGCCAGGTTTACACTTTGATTAGTGCAAGTGCAGGTTATTAGTGCAGGTGATTAGTGACTAGGTGTGGACAGCGACTGATTAGTGCAAGTGATTAGTAGGCTGTGTAGTAAAGTGAATAGAAGCGTGTTCTATTTTTTTGCGAGTGGACTGCGAGTAGCCAAGTCCCGCGCGCCCTCCCTTCCCCCTCACTCGCAGCGTGCCTGCCACTATACACGTCTGGACAGCGTTTAGTGTGTCTGGACACTACTTGCACTACTCACCTGCACTCGCACTAATCATCTGCACTCGCAGTGAATTGAACACTACTCGCACTACACACCTGCACTCGCACTAATCACCTGCACTCACACTAATCAAAGTGTAAACCAGGCTTAACTTAGAGTGCAACTTACTGCGGTATATTGTGAATTGTTCTATTTTAAATAGTTAAGTTGTACAACTTTATCTAGAATTGTTAATTGTTGTTCAATTTGTGTAACAAAACTGTTCAATTCGTACTTTCAGAAATACCCTCTGGTACATTGCACTTGACTAGCCTTACAACTCAGTTAGTAGTAGGTCTGCCTTCAGTGCTGTAGGTTATAGGTTCGATTTACATCGAGGACAAACACATTTTGACGACCAATGTGGCGCAACGGGTGAATGTCCGCTTACGACGCAGGAGATTGCGGGTTCGATTCTCGCCTTGGGATAAATGTTTGTACAATGCAAATATTTATTCTAGGTGTTCTGGGTATTTTCTATGTAGGTATAATAAAAAATATCTATGCATGTAATGTATTGTATTAAGTATATTTGTCATCTAGTAGGTACCCATAACAAAAGCTCTGCTTAGCTTGGGGCTAGATGATACTGTGTGGATTGTCCAGCATTATTATTATTTCATAACACGAACTTTCAGCAACGGCTTCTGGATTGATACGAAGATGCCCTCGTATTCATTATTCGGGTATGTTCGGGTCTGTTCGGGTCTCGTAATACAATAATATTGTATTTCGAACGCATAGCTAAATGTACCTTGACCCTTCTAATACATGACATTTGGAGGCTTACAGTCATCATCATCATCATCATCATCAGCCTGTAGAAGCCCACTGCTAGACATAGACCTCCCCCATACGTTTCCAGGAAGAACGATTCTGAGCCCTTTCCATCCATCGACTTCTCGCGGTCTTAACAATATCGTCAGTCCATTGGGTAGGATTACAGTACAGGTTATTAATCAAATTAACTAACTATTTTTGTTATAGATTATCTTCAATGCAACTAGGAAACAAAACAAGGCTGTCGCAAAATGTGAAGTCAGTAATTCTGTTGGCAAGAGTGAAGAGAAGGTTATCCTAGATATATCTTGTGAGTATCTATTGATTCAATCACCGCCATTTTAGATTTTCAGATCACATTTTAGATTTCGATAGATGCAGTGCTAATGCATAGAGCGCATTGTCGCGTGCATTTTTATCGATATTTAAAAAAAATACGAGTTTTGAATTTTATTGACTGCTGACTATTTTCCAGTCGGCCGATAGTATTGCCAGTGCAATAAAATCAACTTGATATAATTTCAAAATAATATTCTAGAATCTAATAAAACTGCACCACAAGTATGGATGTATCAATAGAAAATTTGACATAAATTCTCGATAAAACGGGGTTTTATCGTTTGTCGAGATTGGTAGCATGGAACTTAGTTAAAGGTTAGGTCGATAAATTCGAGTAGTTATACCGAATTTATCGACAAGCTGTCCACACGGAAACCAGATAAAAAATGTCAAGGCTAGTTCTGTGCTAGCTGGTGTAGATAAAATTTCATAGATAAAAACAGTTTGTCGATTCGACAAGTTTATCGACCAAAGTTCCATGATCGCATGCCCGTTTTTTAAAATGTCGATAAAAATTTGATGTAGAAATAAAACAACATTTCTAAGAATAAACTGAGCTGGCTATAAGCTAAAGTGTTTATTAAATAAATAATAAAGTTCTGAAACTTTACGGTTTCAACATGATGACGTCAACTCTTACTCATCACTCATTTTACATTCAAGAACTGAAGATGCAAAACATCTTTCTAGAAGCAAATTCACTTAGCTAAATTTTTAATGTGGAACGCTGTGCGTTGGTAAGGCTGTCTGACTGTAACGTAGTGGTCATAGGTTCAAATCCAAACGTCTACCTAGAGAATCTATCTATATACTATAATAAAATTGTAGAGGTCAAAAAGTCTGTACATTAAAAATATTTTCTAATATATTTCACATAATATATTACACGCATTACGCAAGACTACTATATGTTTACTACTACTGTATTTATGTTGATGCGATTTGTAGAATTAGTTAGTTTATAGTTCAGCTTGTCGATAAATTCGGCAAAACTTTTCGAATTTATCGATCTATTGCTTTACTTAGTTCCATGCTATCAATCTCGATAAATTTTGATAAAACTCCGTTTTGAAAATAATTTATGTAAAATTTTGTCTATCGGTACATCCATGTTTGGGCGTCAGGAACAATCGTAAGCGTCCCCAAACGTTGGCTGCGTTCACGCTGAATGGCAATGCTGATGTTGAGCTAAATACTCACCAGTTCTCTTCTTTTAGATCCACCGACCTTCCGCACCAGGCCACAGAACGTGGAAGCTGCAGCCGGTTCCAGCGTTACACTGAGCTGTGATGTTGATGGTCAACCCACTCCGGAGATCAGATGGCTACTACATGAACCAGGCCGGATCGGGGTAAGTGAATACCATGCTAGATTTTATAGTTGCAGTACCTAGAGCTCTTAGTGAAGAAAAACAGTTTTGATATGTTTTGGGGTACTATTTTAAAGTGTCTTAAAATCAGCTAAAAGTCCAAAGCGTGAAAAAGACAGAAAGAGGGATTAGAAAGGAAGACTTCAAACCAGGAATTGGACAATATGGATAATTAAAATCGTAGGAAGCATTTGATAAACATTTAGTTATTAAAGCAATGTATGTGAGCGTTACGTACCTTCCAGCAGGTCAAGGGGAAGGCACCAAACCTGCGAGTCTTTGTAAGCAATGAAACAGCCGGCCGTTACACCTGCAAGGCTACTGTGGAGGGATACGCTGAGATTGAAAGTGAAGCTACCATTTTCATCAAAGGTACTTATATACATACTACAGGAATTTGTAAAGCTTTTTTTAAGACTAAAATTTTCAACCCTTGCTGTACCTATTTGGGCTTTGAATATTTAGAATTCTTTTTTAAGGGTTCCATCAGTAGCCGTAGTCAGAGGTACGTCCAAATATTACATTTGGTACATGCTCACATTTTACAGTAGTTAGTATTTCATACGTGACAGTTTGCAATAGCCTTATAATTAGTATAGTCGCGTTTAAAAATACTAAATCATTTAATTATTATTTCGTTATTTCAACAAAGATTCCACACAGCCACTCAGTTTTTATTACAAAGTAAAAGTAACACTGAAAAAATATTTATTCAGTAATCTCCGCAAGAATCATCTTAAACAGTCTTAAAGCTAAGTTAATCTAAGCACCAGTCCCTCACAAACATGCTTAGATTATTACGATAGTTAAATAAATTTTGAATATTTTCTAGGTCCGCCAAAGATCTTATCAAACAGAACCCAGTTTGGCTCTGAAGGTGACAGTGCTCGGATAGAATGCATAGCGCTGTCTGTTCCAAAGCCTGATGATATAAGATGGTATTTTGAGGGGAAAGAGATCAGCATTATCCATGATCCGGTGAGTAGAACTTTAGACTGTAACTTATAAAGAACTAAGACTACAATTGCTTGTTTTGACGAAACGTCTCTGCTTCAAATCTGATAATCAGTTTGTTAGTAGTCCTCTACAGGACGTATTTTATAACATATCTAGACGAAACAGGTTTTACTTTATAAGTTTTGTTTGTGTTCGGAGATTTTTGATAATTCTTCCAAAGAAAGACAAAAAAGAGGCTACAAAATATCGTCAAAATATCTATTAATTCAAGTTTCAATCGTGTCAATCACCAAATCTTCACTCAAATTCTTCAAAAAAACTACTACTTTTTAAGAATGTCTCTCTGTGTGAATACTCAATATATACTGTAATTTATCTACTTGAGTACCCGCGGCAATAAAAACAGTTAAATTATCAGATCATTTAAATATTTAAAGAATTAATTATCTAAAAAAACAAATCTGACTTGACTTTCTACTTAAAAATAGGCGATAAAATACTAAAAGACAAGATCATGACAATATGATTAATAGCAACTTAAATCACAAAATCTCATAAAGTTTTAATGATTTTTCATCAGCTGAATTATAGTAAAAGTCTGTTATATTATTACATTGAAGTGGTCATAAAATCAAATAACTTAGAATACAAATCATCAAAAAGTATATCTTTCTCAACTATTAACTTCAACTCTAAGCTATTTTCACATAAAATAGTTTTGCTGATACTGATTTTCATGAATTCTTACGATATCGATAACTTTTAGGATTACGCAACTCTAGAAGAAACCTTATCAGATGGGACAATAAAGTCAAGCTTGGTGATCAGAGCAAGTCAATCCAGGCACTACGGCTTGTACAACTGCAGTATAACTAACGAGTATGGAAATGTTAATGCTGGGATTATATTGAAACCGACGAGTAAGTACTGTTTTAGATAGAGAGACCATTCTAAAAATTATCGCGCCCCTTCTTCAGACATAATCATCATTATCGTTGGCAGCTTGTTCTAACCCACTGCTGGGCATAAACCTCCTCAAAAAAGCTCAAAAAGCTGCTTTAAAATCAAGAAGACGCTGTGGAGGAGCGTTCATTTTTAGACTGGTTTGTCACTACCTTGGTATTGACTTTTCTGAATTTCGTGAGGTGGGGTAAACACATACATGAAATACAATTACATCTGTGTTCATCAGACAAATTTCTGTGCTTGGTGGGGATCGAACACACAACTGGGCAGAAGGCTGAACTACTATTATCTGAGCTGTGATGGTTGTAAATATGCTCTCACTTTTGAAAAAGTATTAGTTAAAGTTTTTGAGCAGTTGACTCAGCGTCAAACTAACTGTAATATGACTTGGAAATGCCCAGAAGCAACGGAATTCAATTATTTTTGTCCACTGACTTTCCATATTGCCATGTTTTTTTATCTTAAACATCTTTACAGAAACCCTCCCTCTCTTTATAATCCTCATCGGCGTGTCATCTGGTATCATCCTCTTCTCCGCCTTCATGATCCTAGTGGTGATCTGTCATAGAAGAAGACGGAATAGAAACCAGGTCAGGAAAAAACCTGATGTGACTGTCACGGGCGATATGTATAAAGAGAGTGACAGAAGCAGTAATATTAGCGATTTGAAGCTGCAGTTACCACAAAGTGACGGGAGCTATGAGTTGGTGAGTTTTTATAATAGGTATCTTGAAAATTTCTCTCTCAAAATTGCACAGTGGACCATGGAGAGAGCGATGTTGGACGTTTCACTATAAGATATAATCAAAAATGACGATATCCGTAGAAGAACCAAAGACATAGCTCTCAAAACCAACAAGTTGAAGTGACAATGGGCAGGTCATTTTGCTTGTAGAACCAACAACTGCTGGGGAATAAAGGTTCTCGACTAAGTAAAAAACTGACGCCTTTTAATAAACTGAAGGTGAAGGAACAAAATAGTAAGCAATAGTAGTAGTAGAGCTCTTAGTGAGACTTGTCCGGGGAAGTACTACAACCATGTCTAGTTTGGCCACCAAGCCACTTGCTGTGTTCCGGCTTGGATGCCGGTGAAATTAGGCGCATGAGGCATAACACCTGTATGCCTCGGGTTTATGGTCGCAAATCTGTGCATTGCAGGGCGTGTTCCTATCAAACGTGACTTGCGAAGAAACTATCATTGCTCACATCAGATGGGCCATCTACTTGTTCCATCAGCATTAAATATTTTGATGTTTTTTCCTAGGACTACACTAGTTCAGAGCGGTCAGACAGCAAGATGCCTGTTGGGCTACCCTTAGCTGGGCCAGTGGCATTACCTCCAAACATGCGACACGACGATCCTCTATTACAGTTTCGATATAGTAACGACTACTCCGACCCAGCGTACAACGACACTTATTTTAAGGTAAGTCAACATCTTATTGTTCTTTTTTTACTTTTTGTCACCACATATTTCTCTTCTCAGTCAACATCATCTTATTGTTCTTTTTCTACTTTATGTGGTGTCCATAATTCTCTTTTCTCTTCGCAATCTCCTTACTTTCATCTTTTTACTGGGCTATTTACGCATACAAACGTGACCTAATTTTTTTAATCAGATTTTTTGTCTTCTATTTTCTATTAGTTGTTATTACAGTAATCATTCTATTATACTCCACTAGGTAGGCTTTAGTAGTAGAGCTCTTAGTAAAAGTCTTGGCCGGGGAAGTACTACCGCTATACCTATTTCTGCCTACCTATTAAGCCGCCAAGCAGCTTGCTGTGGTTTGGCTTGAAGGGTGTGGGTGCCGGTGAAATGACAGGCATAATATGAGGCTTAACATCTGTGTGCCTCATGTCGATGGACGCAGAGCAATGACCGCAATCTTTGTTATAAGTAACATCAGGTGGGCAAAAAGTTGTATAAAAAAAATGACGTGCCAAAAATTCTGCTCATTTTGACTGTTTGCAATGTATGTAGTTTGATAACTAGTAAGTTTGTTTCTAACTGTGCTTATTGAGCATACCCCAAAAACATATTTTGAAGCTGGAAATTTTTAAAAAACTTACTAATTTTTATCAATAAAAATTAGTAATATTTTTGAAAAATTTCCTGCTTCAAAATATATTTTTGCAGTAACTCAACAATAGAAGTAGAAATATACTAACAAAGATTTTATATTATCCCAAAAATTATTTCCTCGAGTGAGAGTTTCGACCCTCGATACATTATGGCTTCTGATAACGGCAGTTCTTCACAAGTTTGTAGAAAACAAGAGCAAAAACAGCAAAATACCTCAGCCTCGTCTATGTTTTTGTAGTAAAAAGATAATCTAAGTGTATTAAAAACCATTTTCCCCCCAGCAACCCCCAGCTGCGTACATTTACGACTACCCGCAGGGATACGCTCCGCCACCCAACTTGAGGGTGCAATCGCCTGCGGATATTCAGGGAAATAGGTTTGTACTTATTTTTTTCCTAGTTTCATAGCAATTTACCTAGTCATGAATGTACTCTACATTTTCCCAGAATCACCTTTATGAATATTATATTTGAGTTGCTCAGAAATCTGAAAATTAGGTTGGTGGTTTTGATATTATTAGTTGGTGGTTAACTTTTCGTCGAGTAATTTTGATTAATTTGGTTAATTAAACGCTGTTATTATTTTACTCCTACGGTGGTAGTCTTGGCATAAAATTGGTTCCTCCGTCACGTTAGTAATGGAGGTGTCTAGAGGAACGCATCAAGGAATAGTCAGTAGTATCTACTGTTAAGGCTGTGGTATTCGCCAACGACCTTGAGGATTCAGGCGGAGTGGGATAATTTCCCCGCGCCGACCGCGTGCCCCCCGCTATATTTTTACGCTCGCAAAGCGCAACACGCGCTCCTTGTTTGTTGGCAAGGAGCCGCGCTATTATCGTGCTCTAAAAATTTACTCAATATAAAAGAAATATTTTAGTGGTGACACTGGTTTTCCTAAAATAAGTTAATAAATAAAAAGATAATACTAAATTGGCTAAAATAATATTTATATTCATTATGAAATGAAATGAAATTTATTTGGAAACAACATACATGACTATTCATTGGTTAGACAGCATTGGTACCCAAACTGAAAAACCTGTATGATGGCGTACCACTGCCCTCCGCCCGTTTAGCATATGATCATAACAATTTGAAATAATAATAAAAATAATGTTCATACAATAACTAATAACTAACTATGTACTAACTACTAAAAAACTTTTTATAAATTTTAAGCTCAACCTATGAAGTTAAAATAATTTCCTAAAAAGCTTAATTAAAATTGTATAATCATTTCATTAAAATATTAATTTAATAATTTCATTTATATTTACTTTAATGTAATACGTGTTTGTGTTAACTTAAGAAGTAAAAAAAACACGATGCAATAAGTTGTATCCTAGTAACAGGGCGTCAAGTTTTTATGATTTATTTGTCCGTTCAATAAAGGCACAAGTATTCCTAAAATAAGTAAATAAATAAAAACATAGGTAATACTAAGTTGGCTTAAAAATATTTATATTCATAATAACACGATGCAATACGTTGTTTCCTAGTAACAGGGGCGTAGATTCGATTGTGCCTTTCATAGCATTTTTTTATTTTCAGCATCTACATACCATTTTACATAATTTCAGTTCAAAAAAGTATAAAAAAAACATGTATATATTTTAATAATCAAGTTTTTATGATTTGTTTGTCCGGTCAATAAAGGCACAAGTCTTCCTAAAATAAGTAAATAAATATGAAGATAATACTAAGTTGGCTAAAAAATATTTATATTCATAATAACACGATGCAATACGTCATATCCTAGTCACAGGAGCGTAGATTTGATTGTGTCTTTCATAGTACTTTTTTATTTTCAGCATCTACATACCATTTTACATAATTTCAGTTCAAAAAAGTATAAAAAAACATGTATATATTTTAATAATCAAGTTTTTATGATTTGTTTGTCTGGTCAATAAAGGCACAAGTCTTCCTAAAATAAGTAAATAAATATGAAGATAATACTAAGTTGGCTAAAAAATATTTATATTCATAATAACACGATGCAATACGTCATATCCTAGTCACAGGGGCGTAGATTTGATTGTGTCTTTGATAGTACTTTTTTTATTTTCAGCATCTACATACCATTTTACATCATATCAGTTCAAAAAAATATAGAAAACAACATGTATATTTTAATAATCAAGTTTTTATGCTTTATTTATTGCCTATTATCACGCGCGGAATCAGATGAGTGGTTCATTTTGCCCGGTGAAGAAAGGCACACAAGCCGCTACTGTCAACTAGGGTGACTTTTATTTCCAAGCTACCATGTACTGTAGGGTGTCCCTTATATTTTTTTTTTTGGAAATCGAATTGTATACCCCGTATTTCTTTTTAAACTATCAAGACTTACTTAAATACAAAATTTTATCTGTCTACATTTACATTAACCCGCGAATTTAAAATTTCTGTTTTTAACATTTTTCTATAAGCATATAAATCAATTGAAATATATAAACTTTTTTAACATTATGATATCAGGGCTACTTGTGATTTGGTGGATTCTTATTTCAAACACACATTTTAAAACAAAATTTGATTTTATAGATTACACTATATTTTCTACTCTGTGTGCAAATGCGTTGAATGGACGATTTTTTTATCAGGAAATCATCACAGCTAAGATCTAGTGCTTTTGCTACAGCCTGAAGTATATAAACAGAATTCCTTGTTTAATTGACATCTGTCTAAAGCTGCAACTAATTTAGGCGTGACAAAGTCTTTCCTTCCTCTTTTTGTAGTAAGTAGTTCCAGAACTTACCCTTTGAGAGGTGGATGGCAAGGGTTTCTAAGGTTTTCATCAAGGCTGGTAGGTTGACCGTGATGTCCTTGCATTTTTATAAAATCTTGTGTTGTAAGAGATGACGGTAACCGAAACATATCATCAAGCTCATATCTTTTTTTGCAAATCCTTCCAAGCACGGTGAAGATCCATAAGTTTTTTACACAGGTAGGTATAGCTCTGGTTACAAAGGTTCTAGCCTTTTCCCAAAAAATTATAGGTACAGTCGCCCAAAAAATTGGTTTACCACCCTAAGGTTGAATGCCGCTTGCAGATTCATAGGTGATAAGGATTAGTTTCGCTTGCAAACCGATTTGACAACTTCTATTGCCCTCTTTATCTGATTAAAGATAACGATGATTACTGTTTGTTACGCTGACAGCTGTTCTTAGCTTGAACTTGATGGAACCAATAATCATAAGCTACATAAAATTGTAAAGTTCTGACACAAGGCGAGTCCACCTGTCGGAATTTACAAATTATGTACACTTGTTACTAACAATACGCGTTCAATAAAACAGTTTATTTCGGGATTCGTTTTTATTATATTGTCAGAAAACAAAGCTAAAAGTAGATGTATCCTTTGATTAAATTGTCACAATCACAAGCATCAACGACGCCGCAGTCATATGGTGAAATTTAAATATTACGGACTGTCGGTAGCATTGCATTTTGAAGCGCGTCGTTATAATTTACAGCCGTCGCTCGAGGAGATAGAGAGCATAATTCTCCTACACCATCCATAAATCTATGTGGATCTATGTGATCGTGGCACTATGAGGGAGAAATATACGCACTAGTATATGTCTGGACATGAATAAAGACAATCGAGCACCGTATTGGCCATTATTCGTATTTGACCACCCATTCGATACAGCCAATCAAATGATGCTAGTTCGATAACTTGAAAGTATTCTTACCATGGATTTAACTTGCCCTCTTGGGAAGAAATTATGATGGAGTTCTACAGGAAGAAAAAAATATATGTGCAAATCTTTTATTTCTTACAGAAATACAACAAAGGCATGCTAACTGCTTTTCACGTAGTTTAATTGCAGAATATACAGACCAGATACAAGGGCACATTTTAAGACCTAACTAACTGCGTTACTTGTGTTGAGCTGATTATCTAAAAGATTCCCATCTTTTTGATAATCAGCTCAAGCAATAGCTAATATTCTTTAATAATGTAGGCAGGTATATATAATGTAGGTGTGCTCACTTTCCAAAATCTTGCACACGCAAAACTCCGAGGTAAAAAGGCCCAATGGAGGTTATAACTTCTTTCGAGCGATAATCAACGGGCAAGAGGGGCACAACCGATAGAATAAAGGGAAAAAATCGAAAAAACAAGAGTAAATTCCATTATTATAATTTAAAAAAATCGTAATACATATATATCTATATTTTTTGTATATATAGATATATATGTATTAAGTAGTTTAGAAGTGGTTTAGGAGCAAGATAGGATAGTCAATTTAAAAAAGTATTTATAATATTATAAATGTTTGTACAATCTACAAATATTTATTCCGGGTGTTCTGGGTGTTTTCTATGTATAATAAAAAAATATCTATGTTTGTAATGTATTGTATTAAGTATATCAGTCACCTAGAATCCTAGAATCCTAGAATAAGCTCTGCTTAGCTTGGGACTGGATGATGCTGTGTGGCTTGTCCAGCATTATTATTATTATACTGAAATTATTTAGACAAAAAACTACCAAAAAGGTTTATAATTTCTGAAATAATCTGAAAACCACATCCTCCTGTAAGTTGACTTTTTGCAGTTATGCCAGGAGCATAATAATAATAATTTGTAAATCGTACAAGCATTTATCCCAAGTCGTGAATCAAACCCGCAACCTCCTGCGTCGCAGGCAGACGTTCGCCCGCCGCGCCACATCGACCGTGCATCATATCGGTGGTTTCGTAAATTATTATAGAATACTAGCGGCTCGTCCCAGCTTTGCACGGGTTTTAGTAAGGAACCCTAATTTTTGAAAAATAATTTAGCCTATGTCAACCGGGTATCCTAGGATACCTACGACGAATGCTTACAGGGTGTATACGACTACTCCCGCCTACTTCGAGGGGCTAACCTATTACTGTGTGGTTTATTATTCGAGTATAGTTGTGAAACTGTAGGTATCCTGTACCGTACGTAACTTTATTTGCCATAGTAATGAATAAAGAGTAATCTACCAAACTTATAAAGAAGCGTGAAGCGCGAAAAATTTACGTAAGTGCCTTACCTACGATTTACAAAAAAACGAAATTAAAAAACTAACACTAAATCGTCCATGCGCGAATCGGAGCAATGAGCAGCACAACCTCCCCGTCCGACAGTCTGAGTTGCACTGCCGCCCGTCGCCCGCACAGGGACCCGCGCATTCCATTTCGTATCGCATTCAAGAAATAATTAATTGTAGCTTAATGAATTATTAGTTCGAACTGCCAATTGTTCACTTTGTGATAAAAACTTTGACAGATATTTGTGTGAAATAAAAATACTAAAAATCAATACCGTTTAGAAGAAATAACCAAATTTAAAATAAAAATTGCTTCACTTTGGATATTTTTTTCATATAGTAATAATATAGTTAGAATTTTTTCAATTGTACAAATTAAAATTTAGTCTTTAATAAACAATATATATTTTTTTTGGACATTTATATTCACTCATCAAAGAGAAATTACTTGGAGAAAACCTCGAGTTGGCGAATACCCCCTCCTTAAGATTCCACCTGGCAAGCGTGGCGACAACAGAAAACTATTTAAAGCGAAATGTCCAACTGTAATAATCCTACTACTACTATGATGGATGGATGGATTTCACGCTCTAACCAGTAGACCGATTGGAATGAAATGTGAAGAAAATATAGATTATAACCTAGATTAACATATAGGTTACTTTTTATCCTGAAAAAATAACAGGCATGGGAAAAACTGCCACGCGAGTGAAGCTGTGAGCGGCCGTTAGTATCATAATAATATAACTCATTTATTTTCTCAAACACAAAAGATCCTTATTGTAATGGGTACAACTTTGCTGGTAGAAACGTACATACCCTAAAAAGAGTAATAGTTTCAAAGGCTGCAATTTTCTTGTTTCTCTCATCAGGTCTCTCCAAGGATCTCTCACTCGCAGCATAGACACGGCATCAACATTGCCACTGTCTGCAGGCAATAATTCTGCCAGCAACTCGTTACAACGAACGAAGAACGATGAAAGTGATGCTATCAACAATTTAGGACTTCCCCTCGGTGGTGAGAACAGTAAGTATTATCTACCCTTCTTTTAATTGTGAATGTGAGTGAAAAAATTACTCCTATAAATAAAAATCATCTACAATAGATGTAAAAGGCTGTTTAATTTACTTACTTCCTACTACAAATAACACTACAGCAAACTTCTACACACCAACTTCTAAATAAAATATTCTCATTCTCATTCATTCATTCATTCATTCATTCATTCTCATTCTACAACTAAGTGGTGGTGGTATTCAGTATTATTCGCAGGGATCTTAAAACGTCTTAAATATAGGTAAATCTAAGCGCCAGTTCCTCGCGACCAAGCCTACGAGCCCTTCAGCCAGTGCTGATACGATGACCAAAGTCAAAGTCATAGTCAAAAATCATTTATTCAGTAATATCCGCAGGAATCATCTTGAAACGTCTTAAATCTAGGTGAATCTAAGCGCCAGTTCCTCGTGACTAAGATACCCACCCAGCTCTTAAGTGACGGGTCGCTTTGACCAGCCCTTCTAATCAAAGAACTTGTTCTACAGCACCACCAACACCAATCTACGCACAGCCTCATAACAAGAACCATGCTGTAGATCTCCGGTACGCAGCTACGTACGGAAACCCGTATTTGAGGAATAGTTCTTTAGGTAAGACCTTTTTGTTCAATTGTGCTCTGACTACAAACACACCCGAGGAGTAACTGTAAGCTTCATATGCTTGCTTGAAAGATTGTCACGGTATTTGTACCGTGAGCCACTAAAAAGCTTAGTCTGAACAGACCCAAACAGGCCCGAACAGGCCCGAACAGACCCGCACAATGGATACGAGGGCATCTTCATACAAATTGGATATTTTTTGTACATAGAAAATACCCAGAACACCCGAAATAAATATTTGCAGATCATACATTTATCCCAAGGCGCGGATCGAACCCGCAACCTCCTGGTCGCAGGTGGACAGGTAGCCCGCCACATCGGTCGTCACATCTGACGAAATCACTATTCACCATGTAAAACAATTTTCCTAGGTTACGGAGTCCACACCGCAAAACCAGCTGCTACACCAGCTCCGCCTCCCTACTCCGCTCGGGGTTCAGTCCAACCTTCAGGTAATTGAAGGTACTATCTTTAAAACTATAGAGAACGATTTTGCTTTGAAACTGAAGCTTATTTACATACAATTTTTATTGACATTTTTGAATTTGTTATTACTGTCATGCCTGCATTTTTTTCTTGAAAAAATAAAATGTCTAGTACCTTCTGAAGGTATAATCTTTAAAACTATAGAGAACAATTTTGCTTTTATCTGAAGCTTTTATGCCTGCTTTTTTTTTTTGAATAGATAAACTTACCCTGAATAAGGGTAAAATGTGGATTTCAAGTTAGCTTATTTTTAAAAGTTTTTTGCTTGTTTTGATGGTATTGGCACTTTTAATATTATTAACTAGTGACTTCCGCGTGAGGCTTGTTTTATACAAACTCCAAACCCTGCTTTAGGGGTTAAATATTAAGAATTTCTATCATTTGGACAAGAAACAAGAAGTAAAGGTGTACGCACAAGATAAATAATACCCTGAAAATGTCAAGTGTCTACGCCCAGTTCGTACCTTGACTACTTGTAGTGTAGATATCGTATTTGTAGAGGCTTACTTGATATTTGTATACAGGTGATTTATTTGCTTAGACATTTAGGCTTTTTTTTTTTTTAGACATTTGTAAAGCCGTGTGTATGCAATCTCACCGGTACACCTTGCACCCTATAAACCAAAACACAGCAATGCTGCTTAATGGTTGAAGTAAGCGTTGTCTCAAAATTGTTTTTAATAAAAAGTACCGCACATTTGAAATAGTTACAGTAGGTAGTTTTTGATTTTACTTTTTATATGTTTGTTTCTCATTAGGCATTTACGCCCAGTTTATTAACAAATTAGCTTATTAGTACAATCGTGCATGAATTAATTAATTTTCTGAGTGGTTATTAATAATAAACAGCAAGTCTACAAATTGTGAAGTTACTGAGCAAGTGTTTACTTTCAAATAACGACACACTATCGAAAGAAGCGTACTAGTGTTACTCAAATCTTACCTTATAAATACACTTTTTTGAATGTATGCATAAATAAAATACACTGTACAAGTATTTATTTATCAATTATTTGGTTTGGGGCTAGATGGCGCTGCGTCTAATGTATGTCAGTTTATTTATTAAAATGAAATAAAAATAAAATTAAAAAAATATATAGTATTATAAAATGTAAAAAATCAAAATAGTTACTCATTAAAATTAGTCATAATCGTACTTAAAATATTTGTAGATTGTAACAAACGATCTGTAGATAACTATAAAAATATGCCTATCACTATCTCCCGACTAAACTTAACAAAGTACCACCACCGTACGTAGGGCCCACCTGATATTAAGCGGAAGCCATATCTTACAACCCAGCATTACTGTGTTCAGCTGTGTTATAGTAAATAGTGTTTTATTGAGTTGTGGCTCACACACGTCAAGAACGTGCCTTACGATTTCAACAACCTGAAATATACAGGTGCTAAGCCTCATGTGCCTGTAATGGCAATAAAAACTCAGCGTATTACAGTCACTTGCATGTACGTTGTCAGTGGGCGTAAGTGGAACCTTTTTAATAGATTCATCTGTGCTATCTTTGAATCAATTACATAAAATCGAGTTTCCGTAGTAGCACCTTAAAGCCACAACGATTTCTCGAACTCGCATAAATCTAATTGCATCCAAAGAACACTTCTAAGGGTGAATAATTTATTGGCAATGCTTATTTATCGACTTGCGCCTTACCGCTTCGGTTTAAGTTCTTGTTTGCGGAACGAACTTTTAGAGAAAGCTTTGAGTTTTCTTTGTGAATGTACCTTTCATCGCTTAATCTTTCCAAGCATGGTTAATAGTATGGTATTTTTCAGCTACATATCTCAGTTAGTAGTGTGGTAGTAATTCTGCCTTCTGTGCTGTAGTTTGTGAATTCGATTCCCATCGAGGACAAATATTTGTGTGGTGAACAGATGTTTGTTCTATTTGGAACAATGTATTCTAAGTATGTACTGCCAAAAAAACGTATATAAGTCTTCATAATTATTCTGTCAGTTATCTTTTTTTTATACAATTTACATACCTATTTACGAATGGCAACTGAATGGTTTAGAAGACGAAGCGTTAGACGCCTTTCCACCCGATGGGCTGACGATGATCCTAAGATTGCGGGAAGTCGATGGATAGGATAGGTTCAAAACTGTTTACCCTGTAAACGTGTGGGGGAGGCCTATATATCCAGCAGTAGATATACAGGTGATGATGATGATCCGTGTAGGAGATATGATGTTTTGGCAAAAAAAGTTGGTAGATAGAAAGTTTGGATTTCTTGAAGCTGATTTTTGTATTTTTTTTCAAAAAAGTTTTTGATGTAGTAAAAAGGTGTTTGTTGCATGAAAGACTCAGTAGTTTTTTATAATTGAAAAGTGTAAAACAAGCTTTGTTTTGGTTTATTCCAGGTACTGGGACGTCACAAGCAACCAACGTGTAACTTAAGTGTAGTCGAAAGACTTAGGAACTTTAGAAATCCGTAAAAGGGTCAACGCAACCCAAAATTCGATCCTTTTTGACTTTGCATAAATTAAAAATAATAGGACAATTTTGGGTGTTTTTCGGAAACACTAAGCTATACAGAAAACTATACATTTCGTGTTTAGAGTCTTTACTCGTACTTCTAAAGTGAAGCCATAAGATTCTGTATTTTCTCTCGAGTTTCATCCTTAAACTTTTAAACTGTTTTGGGAAAAAGTGACAACAGCAGTTTTTCTACAAAAAACAACTAAAGGTCTTACCATTGGGTAGGTTTACTTTGCCGTAGCTTAAACTAAATGAAGTATGAATTACAAATTAATTTCTCAAACTGCATTTAAAAACTGGAGATACTAGGCAACAAAAGTTGCGCAATCTTGATGTTGCAAAACATTGCCTGACATTGCCCTAGCGGGTTGACGTGTATCTGTTGTTGCAATCAGAATTCAGTTGTAAGTGTCAAATATAACAGATGACAGGCTATAGGAAATCTGTAATATTTGATAGTTGCAACCAGATTCTCATTACTTTTGACCCAGGGATCGTAGTCCCTGGGAGCAAATACCAGAATGAGGAGTCATATACCCGATACCCCTTACCTGCAGTTCCAACAAGAAAGAAAGAGCTATAAATGACTGGATTGATTGAGATTCTTTTCATAAAAGAAATAAAAGATCACCCTACATGTTTCACAAACAATGTTGATTTCTTGCGCAAAAAATTGTTGCCTACGATCTCCGGTTCAAGAAAATCGTTCATTAGAATAAGATTGTAAAATACTATGTTCCTAGTTAGAAAATAAATTATAATGACTGACATTGTAAATAAATTGTAAATTTCATTTAATGTTTTTGTTCGTATGTTAATTGCTTTAAAAAATTATGAACTTGTATTTCTACTTGTAAAATATGTTTTCCTGGATTTGTTTTTACAAAACTTTGTCGCCAAATTTCAACATTATTAATAAAGTCACAGTACTGTAAATTTGGATGGTCAAGTTATTGTGGCTTGATTTTAAATACCTAATATAAAATAGGAAATTTATAAAGTACAATAATTGCTCAAAATCAAATCAGTTAAATATCAGACGATTTTCAAATAAACACTTTTATTTTGAAATACAGACTGAAATAAAAAATATTTTATACAAATGTATCGCCTTTTAAATTTATAAAAATGTGCTGTTTTGGAATTTCTATGCAATTTTCTCTTATGTCGATAATGTGATTTATTGGTGTTATAAGAACCTTTGAAATACTACGGTTTTAGATACAGTAGGTTTATTTTGGTCAAAGTGGAGTTTTAAAGATCAAGAAGCTATGTTTACACTAGCGATTTTGGTGCATTGAGAACATAGTAAATTTTGCACGCAAAAGAAACAAAGTTGTCAATAAAATTGCTCGTGTGACTGGAGCTTTACAAACCACTTTACTTACTTTTTAAATTATTAGAATTAAATGCTAAATAGATAGAAAATTCATATTTTCTGTGATAAAAAGTGTAGATAGAAAAATCCACAGTAGGTACATTTTTCTTGGAAAATCAAAGTTTCCATTAAAATTTCTTTATTCTTTGTAAAATACCTTTCGTTTGCCACAAAATAATTTACTTTATTTTAAAAGGGGTAAAAATAAGATATATTTTGCGTAATCAGCATAGCTTAAATGTCATAATATAAATTATTGAATAAATATTATTTTTCTGAAAGATCTGTATCCTGCTGGATGATAGGATGGGTCATAAGTTTATGTATTATTATTATCTATCTTATCCTTTAAGTAAGGGCATGAATAAAGTTACCCTTGACGATAAAGATTCTACATTAAATGCAAAAGCCTGTTTTCTTATCCATCTAAGTGCAGCGACTGTAAATAATGGTACAGTCAGCGATAAAAGAAAATTTTGGATATTCAATACCCTTTTACTCTGAGTGAAGTAACGAAATAGCTACTTTAGTTTGCGATTATTACGGATCAAGGTGTGTTCAAATAAATTTAAACTTTTAATAAAGCCGATTAAAGACATATTTGAAATTTACAAAACAAAGGTATGTAGAACTACTTTTGTCGCTGAGTGTACTACATTATAGGTACAGGGAAATCTATGAGCTATTAATGGTGTGTTGTCATAACATCAAGTTCAAGGTATATTAAACAGAAAAATATAAAAATAATTGCATGATAGTGTTTTTTGTTCCTTGCATGCGATCATTTTAGTTAATAAACATTTCCAAAGAAAACTAAAAAGTTTTATTTTTATCTTTTAACTCAGTAAAATGTACCAGTTAAAAGTTATTTATTTAAATAGAGCAGCAGTGGTCTAGTGGACCCCGTCTTCTGATCCTAAGGTCGTGGGATTGAATCCGGTCGTGCACCAATGGATTTATGTGCCCAATGCCAGAAAACATTGTGAGGAAACCAGTTAGTATTCTAACAGATAGATGATGACCATTAGGTAAGCTAGTATCTGATATCTTCAAATAAACTTTATTAAACGACAGGGTTAACATTCAGCCCGAGTTTCTAAAAAAATGTCGAATACCTTTTGCGGGAGAACAGGAATTGTTACTTTTTAACATTTTATAAGCAAACGTTTGACCGCAATCTCACCTGATGTAGAGTGATGATGCAACAGTGTAGCACGCTTACAAAGAAGATACTCTTCTTTTGAAAACATCCAAATTATACGTGGCCGGAAAGACGACGGCAACGAGTTCCATTATTTTGCTGCGCATAACAGTTGAAGCAAAGCATGCAGATGGAAGGGATCTCACCCAAAAACTTTTTTCATGCGATTGTTGATGGAACAAGCAGATGACTGATTATGAAGAGATTGCTTCTAGCAATAAGACCGCCCATTGTACCTATAGCTTTTAAGTTGTAATTTTATATACTTTCAATACTTTATTGGTGTACAATAAAGATATAATCTATGACCTACTTGATGTTAAGTGGCTACCATAAGAAAGTATTACATTGCAAGTCTCATTACGGCCACAACTAGGCCGTCATGACGGTCGCCGTTTTACAGAAAACCAGGTATTTAGACGTCATCAAAAACTCATTTTCTTAGTTCTTTCTTTTTCATATTCTTTCGACTACAATACGAATTGGGTGAAATGGTTGTTCCTAGTTGCTTCATTAATGTGAGATTAAGGAACGTATTTTGGGCTTTTTGGTTCAGTTTCGTTAATATTAACCTGGATGAGAAACCACCCAAATTACGCCAAATATTCTTTTTTTTTCAACAAGCAGTCTAATCGTGAAAAAAATTGACAAAACTTTCTTAGTTCATCCAAACGCTTTAAGGTGATATGGTAGTGTAATCAGCACTGTTTATTTCGTTAAAACAACATATTCATGTCTTTTTTTAATTGAATATATCATTTAAAAAGACCATCTATTTTTGATGCCACCAGAAACACTCTTGGGTTCCAACTTCATTGGGTTCGATAAAAGTTTAACTAAAATCTCTGGCGGCCCAGGGTGCTTTATTCGATAGAGAACATACACTTTGAAACCATAAAATACTGTGCATAATTAGAAATAAGTACCTTGATCTTAAGTTCAAGGCCAATGATGATGATGATAAGTTAAGATAATCATTATAAAATTTCTCTTATATTTATAAAAAAATGGAGTGTCAGATACTAAGGCTAACACTCACGGCTGTGACTTAAAAACATTGTAAGATAGATAGATAACACTTTATTGTACACAAGGATACATTATACATCTAGGCGTACACGAGTAAAGTACAATAGGCGGCCTTATCGCTGAAAGCGATTTCTTCCAGGCATTGTAAGATTACAGTGATAAAACAAAAAAAATACTCCAGGATAAAGGCCTCATTTCATTTTACCGTTCTGAATACTTATGTTCGATAAAAAATAATCTTTCCACTATTTCCGCCCGGAAATGAATTGTTTCAACCATTGAAAAGAAGCCAAACAAGAATTCGCTCATCCGTTTTATATGAATTTCGACTCAGTTGAACAAAATGCTGCATACGGTTGCCTTCACGACTTATTTATATTGTCCTCGTACTGATGACAAAAAGCATCACTCTAATTGACCGAGCGAGTGAAGCGAGCGAAGCGTCTCAGTTTTGAGATAGGGTAAAAATGCTGTTTGTCAGTCAGTCAGTCTGAGTGTTTTCGCCTACAGGTCGCATTTTTCCACCGATTTTGACGAAAATTGCCACACAAGTCTTGATTTATTAAAGTTGACTTGTCGATCGAAAAAGGGGGAAGGGGGAAAGTTTGCTGTAGCGTTATTTATTGACGAATTTTAATCAAATTTGAGATGCATAATAAGGACTTCATTCCAAACAAGATATTGCTGAAAAAAAACCCAAAATGGGAAAAGTTTCCTGCAGCTTTAAATAGAGTTTTTCATTTTTTTGTAATAAGTATCGAATGCCGAATTTGTACGAAGATGTCCCTATACCTATCTATTATTCGGGTTTGCTCGTACTTGTAAATAAACTATCGACCTCACGATTAAATACTCTTCTTCAGTGTGTATAGCTAATTATAGCCTATTCAATCCCTTAGACTTCATTCCTATGTTTGTACTGATCTAGTATCAAGACAACTTTTTATCTACTACCGCCGGAACCAGTCTATCGACATTGCTGCCCACCGCAATGACGACTTAGTAATATCTTAGGGTATCTTAGGTTGCAAGTACAGTCCGCTGCACCAGTTAGGTAATTTATTTATGAAATACTAGCGGCCGCTCGCAGCTTCGCCTGCGTGGAAGTTTTTTCCCGTTCCCGTTATTTTTTCGGGATAAAAAGTAACCTATATGTTAATCCAAGTGGTAATCTATAATTATTCCAAGTTTCATCCAAATTGGTCTATTGGTTAGAGCGTGAATGAGCAACAAATATCCATCCATCCATCCATAACTTACAAACTATCGCGTTTATAATATAAGTAGGATAGAGAAAATAAATAGATTCATGACTTCATACCCCAGGCACGGTAGATATCCTCTCAGTTTAGTATAAAAAAAAAAAAGGAAAAAAAAGAGAAGAGAGTATAAAGTTGCATAGATTGGGTACCCTACTCATAGGAGTGTGTGGAGGTAAAGGTTGGAATGTACCTATCTCCTCCAAGGAAAAGGTACATTATATGGGATGTTTATATTAAAAAACTACTTTTTGTGATAGCAAAACTACTGTTTGTTTAAATTGGTTGGTCGTCGTGTATATTGGTTATATTATCAATAGTTAATAAGTAAATTTATCCTCTCAAGTGCTTAAAACAAAATTATCTCCTTGGAGAGAATTATCTAAATTGGTTGGTCGTGGTTATTGGTTATATTATCAATAATTATGAATTCTTATTAAAATAAGTAAGTTTATCCTCTCAAGTGCTTAAAACAAAATTATCTCATTAGAGAGAATTATCTTTTTAACAATTTATCCAAATTAGATGCAGTTAAAGGAAAGTCTTTTGTTTTAAACACTTGATAGGATAAATTTACTTACTTTGATAAGAATTCATAATTATTTGCGACGTTTACTGTCAGCTTGTAATATTATAAAAAAGTATAGATAACCAATCTTCAAGAAAAATTCGTAAGAGTAATCCAGGATAGTTCTTATTTAGTCCGTTAGATGGCGTTATACCACAGTTATACGTTAGCTCGCTAGATGGCGCTAGAGGTGCATTTAATTTAATTTGTTTTTTTTTATATTACAAAATGCCAGTGCTCTAAAATGGTAAAGGAAAACATCGCAAGGAAGCCAGTTAGTATTATAGCAGCGAAGGGCTTACAAATGTAATATCTGGACTTACCTCTGACTACCCCCATTAGACATAATTGAAAAAACTCTAGTAGGTACCCAGTATTAAGAGATCGGAGGGCATATTTACCGTGCTTGGGAAATAAAGTCGTAAAAAGAAACAGTATGATTTCTTTTTGCTTTTCTTTTCTGTCTGTTATGAATTATCTTTAGTGTAGTAGAATTTATCAACTAAAATAGTTTTTAGCTTTCTTTAAAACAATGAAGTTTAAAGTTCTCTATTAATAAAGGTAATTGTTTATAAATATATTACAATAATAAAATTAATAATAAAAAAAATTGCTTGTCTGTAAAGTCGCTTTGAGGACGATAGTTTAACGTTACAATGAGCGTAACGGGACACTTTTTTGTGCGTGCAGCCGTCCATTGATTTATTAGACGTTGTCACGTCAAAAAATGGTCAAACTTGAACACAGCAAGCTGCTTAGCGACTTTCCCGGACGAGCCCTTTCACAAAGAGTTTTACTACTACTAGCGTACAGCACATACCTACTTCATGCAGTATTAGTTACACCTCGTGTGGGGTCGAAATGTCCATGGGACTGATGTGTTTATTACGTTATTAAACGACCGTGTTGTAATTACTCAGCTCTATAAACAAGCAATAAGGCTGCAATAGAAACTAAATACGATGTCATCTAAGACCCCGCGTTTTATAGTGTAGATTCACTACTGTATGCAGATTTAAAGTTTATGGAAGAGGTTTATGCAAAACTTGTGTGATGAACGTAGATGTTTGATAATAATAATAATGCTGGACAATCCGCACAGCATCATCTAACCCCAAGCTAAGCAGAGCTTGTTTTATGGGTATCAGATGACTGATATACTTAATACATCATACGTACATAGAAGTTTTTTATTATACATAGAAAATACCCAGAACACCCGGAATAAATATTTGCAGATCGTACAAACATTTATCCCAAGGCGGGAATCGAACCCGCAACCTTCTGCGTCGCAGGCGGACAGTCACCCGCCGCGTCACATCGGTCGTCAAATCTTGATCTTTACTTGATTGTGTTCTATGTATACCGGGCATAAGTTTGCTTCTGAAGGCTGAAACTGCGCACTATTAATTACAGGCACACGAGGCTTAACACCATTATGCCTTAGGTTGATGGACGCAGAGTAGTCATAAGACCATGTTTATAATGAGCGTGACCTGCGCGACAATACTCTTTTATAGGTAATGGTAACCACTTAACATCAGGTGGGCCATCTGCTTGTTCCACTAACAAGTCACATAAAAAAAAAGACAGACCATAACTCTGATTACAAAAAAAAACTGATACTTTTGTCCGTTTTTTTCGTGTTTTCAGCATCAATATCGGAAATACATCATAATTATAAGTACATAATTATTTTATTTAAAAACAAAAACAGCAATCCAAATTTTTTTATGCATATTTTTGTCTAAATAAATAATTTAACTGAATAAACCCAATAACATTAACATAAACGAAGCTTAAAACATTAATGTCACAAATTAATGGTCTAAATTCCTTTCAATTGATTTCCTCCAAGCCACTTCCAGCAACGAATATAACTTTACACGTTTATGAGCAAAGAGGCCGAAATATACCAACAAATATTTGTACTTTGGCTTTTATGGGCCATATTACCGTATTATTTCGCCGGGCACCGGTTGTGAGGGGCGTCGCTCACTGGGTTAAGACACCCGAAGGCCAATTATTCTGGCAATGACATTTTTTTTTTAAGTAATACTTTTTATGCGGCTACCATGGAGGGGGTATGAAAGCACTATTATTTCTCTCTTTCTCTCACTCTCTCACACGACTGAAGTAAAACTTCTCTAATATACAAAACGTATATTAAAGAAGTTTTACTTCAGTCGTGTGGTCTAAAGCACACTCGTTTTTTTTTTATGAGTGATATTTGTATGAAGACTTGATAAGCGACTAAAACACAAACTAAACGTCATATTAAAACTAATTTGAGGCATTGGTCGGCCATTAGCTAATTAAATAACTTTTTCTCGTAAAAAATGTTTTCATAAATTTAAAAAACTTATGAGCTCTGGTGGCGTAGTGGGAGCGGCCTCGCTTTCTGAACCGAATGTCGTGGATTCACGGATTCCGGATTCCGTGATTCTGCGACACGGAAGACACGTAGATTTCGGACGTGTACCTATGGATTTTTCTATTCGAAAAATATAAGTGAGCAATGCCAGTGCCCTCAAACGGTGAAAGACAACATCATGAAAAAACCAGGTAGTATTTTAGCAGCGGCGATAGGCTTGTATCCTATCACGAATGGAATTCAAAATCAAAATCAAAATGTGCGTATGCATCAAATGCTGGAGGTACCTCTGACTACCCCACTTAGAGATCCAATTCCACCAAAGAATCTTGAATTCATGCTACTTGGTAGGCCCTAAGAGATCTCGAGAATATCTACCGTGCCTGAAAATTAAAGTCCTGAAGCTGTTTCTTTTTTATTGTTTTAACTTAGAAAACTTAGTGTGCGACTACCTTCACGGTCGAATTTTGTGTGTGACATCAAACGTATCATGGATATAAAAGTAAGAAAATTATTGCTTTTTTATATCATTAATGTATGTACATACCCATGTTATGTTTATTTATGTTTTGCGAGAAAGGTAGCTTTGGTAGAATAAATGTTATCTAAACAGATAATTTTTGATTCGTCCTGGATCTTGTGACGACCACGTTCTAGCAAAAACCAAATTTTGCTGAACTACAAAGACGTTGAAAGTATAACAAATGGGAGCTCCGTTTATGTTGGATTGTTTGAAGTGCTTTTGGCGTAGATTACTTAGTAATTTCTAGCCGATCCTTATAAAGACTTAGATACTTTTTTTGTAAATAAATACTTAGAATACAATAAAACACCCAGACGGAGAATAAACATTTATATAATGTGCAAATTAAGTTGAAAGTGTGACCTGTAGGCGAGGACAGACAAACAGACTTTTTGTTGGACAATTTCGAAGTTATGACGCTTCGTTCGCTTTGCTCGCTTAGTCAAATATTGGTGTGATTATTATACTGTCAGTCACACAGTCACTCAATATGAACAGTAACAATCTTTGATCAACTACACTAAGAATACCGCAAACTACATCCGGCCGGGGCCTTCCTTAAATTCTTCCAAAATATACTAACGCAGCAGTTTTTACTATAAGTATCATACATTACTATACTCATGTGTCAAGTGGGGTTAAGCCAATATGTGTAAAGATGCAGTAGATTAGTGTGAAGAATATTGTGTATGGCCTTCCGACATTCCGCAATTCCTCGCTACCAAACCTAGAAAAACACACCAAAATAACTTACA
The DNA here is from genome assembly GCA_947095575.1 of Electrophaes corylata. Taxonomy (NCBI): domain Eukaryota; kingdom Metazoa; phylum Arthropoda; class Insecta; order Lepidoptera; family Geometridae; genus Electrophaes; species Electrophaes corylata. The sequence goes on along the minus strand of OX352724.1, from coordinate 3,622,981 downwards.
GCTTGGTATCTCTTCAGTGTAGTTTATCAAAGAATGTAATATAAACATAAAGTTAAGCATCAAGGGGGTAAGAAAACTCCAATAAGGGTTGATAATGGATTCAACCCCTTACGCCCAATTTCGCTGAAACCTGTAATTATTATTGTTAGCATTATGCAGACAGGCAGTGTCACCGAGTTGATATACCACACCTTGTGTGTACAATGACCACATCAATTTATAACCACGCTGTTAATTGAGGATGGTTTACGCAAGATGGTGGCAAGAACCTAATTATCAAGAAATAAATAAGAGTTTTTTATAGAGCATTGTTGGTCAAGTTTGGTTTGACGACCGATGTGGCGCGGTGGGTGAATGTCCGCCTGCGACGCAGAGGTTGCGGGTACGATTCCCGCCTTGGAATAAATGTTTGTACGATCTGCAAATATTAATTCCGGGTGTTCTGGGTATTTACTATGTATGATAAAAATATCTATTTATGTAATGTATTGTATTAAGTATATCAGTCATCTGGTACCCATAACACAAGCTCTGCTTAGCTTGGGGCTAGATGATGCTGTGTGGATTGTCCAGCACTATTATTATTATTACATTTTTTTATGAGTGACTACGATTTTGAGTTTATGTAAGTATCATGATTGTATTGTGCATAACGCCATCCAATAGTTAATTGAAGTTACAGGCTACGGCATGCGACGTTTTCTACCAAATAATTGATGTTCTGATGCAATGTCAAATTGTTTACCTGTCACCTGTCAAATACTGTCACAATTAAAGCTGTGTTGCAAGCCTGTGATAGATTGATTAAATATATTAGACTTGTCATTTGTAATCAAATACATTATATTGGTCTCACTAGCTCAGTTGGTAGCAGCTTTGCTTACTGTGCTGTAGTTTGTGGGTTCGATTCCCACCGCAAACAAATATTTGTGTAATGAACATTTATGTCTGTTCTTTGTCTAGGTGTTATACAATGTATTCTAAGTATGTTTTCAAAAAATTACAAATTATATCTGTTATCTAGTTACCATAGCTTTGCTTAGTTTGTGTTACAACACTATCTACCATGCTTGGGGATTACATTTTTGACTTGACATAACAAGCAGATGGCCCACCTGATGTTAAATGCAGCTATTTCTCTTTTATCTTCTCTCTCTAAAACTTGTTAGAAGACAAGTCTGCAATTTTTACAGTTAATAGGTAAACGTTTGAACACAATCCCACCTGATGTTAAGTGTCCGCCAGTCGGCAAATAAAGCAATGTCCATATGAATCACGAGAACAAATGCCAACCTTTGGCAAGCATAGGCTTGCCGCTCGTAAATTCTGATAATTAATCTCTGGAGCGATGACTGTTGGAGAGAAGCCAGCCGGATCTATGCAATTAGGATTACCTAGAATGCCTGGATAGACTAGGTACCTGTATGACCTGGACAGTCTTTAAATTAAGCTTGGAGTCTCATTCAAAGTCAAAGTCGAAAGCATTTATTCAGTAATATCCGCAGGGATCATCTTGAAACGTCATCTAAGCGCCAGTTCCTCGCGACCAAGCCTAGAAGAACCGGCAAGAAACTTACGGCTTGGTTCCTACCGTTTTTTTGTATGATCCTGTTACAAAATAATAATAATGTAAATAATGAAGCTCCAGTGTGGTGCCAATCTAACTGAATGCAAGACATGAAACATGCTAAGGCAATTATACCAAGAACTTAACATACAACAGAAGTTCAAAAGGTAGCACACGCTACGTTTCAACTAATAGTAATATACCTACTAATAATGTAATAAAAAAATATCTATCTATGCAATGTATTTTATTACGTATATCAGTTATCTAGTACCCATAACACAAGCTCTGCTTAGCTTGGGGCTAGATGATGATGTGTGGATTGTCCAGCATTATTATTATTTTTATCTACAGTATTAAGTACTAATTTATTAGAGCACCATGAGGATTAGTGGAAGTGACCCGCCTTCTGATCCTAAGATCGTGGGTTTGAATTCGGTTGTGCACCAATGGATTTTTCCGTTTGAAAATTTATGTGCGTAACGCTAGTGCTCTTAAACGGTGAAGGAAAACATCGTGAGGAAACTAGTTGGTATTGTAACAGCGGCAATGGGCTTGCAACCTGTCACGTATAAAATACTAACTATGTGGGTATGTACGAAATGTACTGTCTGGACATATCTCTGACTACCCCCTTAGGCATCCTCGAATAATCTCATGTAGGTACTTGGTACTAAGAGATAGGAAGGGATATCGACCATGCTTAGGGATTAAAGTCGCTATGCTATTTCTTTTTCTATCTTTGCTAGTAGGTAATACAGTTTTAGTGAGTAAGTTATTGGAAATAACCTGGATTTCAAACATCTGACCAGGAATAGTGGAAGCTCCCTCGGGAGCCATCGGCTGAAGAAAGTACTCAGCCACGTCGTAACCCTAATTGCAGGGATTCGAACATATATGGCTGTACGCCAATTGAGGGCATTAGGCAATGCGGGTTTGATTTTGAAAAATAGCATACCTTAAAAAACGAGTGTACTTTAGACCACACGACTGAAGTAAAACTTCTTTAATATACGAAATGTAACTAGCTATGTGAGAAAGAGAGAAAGACCCTCATTTCATACCCTTTCATACCCTCTCCATGGTAGTGTTAAACGTTTAACGCAATCTTGTTGGAAGTCGCTTAAGAAGTATTACTTCAAAAAATAGCAATAAATCATTGCGCACATAAATTTTACGATATACAGGGTGTAACATTTAAATCGGTCAGTATGAGATAGTCTGAAACTATAAGACATACGAAGATCTGTTCTTCGGAGCTATGTCATCGATTTTAGTAACTAGAAAATCTGCATTCATATTATACATATTACTTACTATACTTATACTTATTCATATTATTACTTTTTATCCCGAAAAATCCCATGTTTATGCCAATCGGGCTCGCGTACGAAAGGTTCCGTACTATTGTCTATAATAAAAACACCAAAAAAATCCGTTTACTCTCTGTAGATCCAGTGATCAAGATCCATTTGGTTCCATTAAGAAAACTTTTACTCTTTAGATCCATTTCTGATGATTTGGTTCTAACAAGAACTTTTATTATCTGTAGATCCAATGATCAAATTTATTTTGTTCCAGTGAGAATACCTTTTGTCTTTAGATCCAATTTTGATGATTTGGTTCTAAGAAGAACTTTTACTTTCTGTAGACCCAATAATCAAGATCCATTGTTGTATAAGAGCCCCCTTAAATGTTTATTTTGTTTAGTTTTTTAGTATTTGTTGTTATAGAGGCAACAGAAATACATCATCTGTGAAACTTTCAACTCTAACTATCACGGTTCATGAGATACAGCCTGGTGACAGACAGACAGCAGAGTCTTAGTAATAGAGTCCCGTTTTACTCTTTGGGTATGGAGCAGTAGTAGAGCTCTTAGTGAAAGGCTCGTCCGGGGAAGTACTACCACCACGCCTATTTCTGTCGCTAAGCAGCTTGCTGTGTTCCGGTTTGAAGGGTGTGGGTGCCGGTGTAATTACAGGCACATGAGGCTTAACACCTGTATGCCTCAGGTTGATGGACGTAGAGCAGTGTATTGTAGGGCATGTTCCTAACTAACGTGACCTATAAGGCAATGCTTTGTTATAGGTTAAGGTAACCATTTAACATCAGATGGGCCGTATGCTTGTTCCACCAGCAAATTGTATTAAAAAAAAACAAACCATAATTTAATTATATGGTACAAGAGAGAACAGAGATGGAGTTCCCCTGACTTCCAACCCCAAAATCTCCATAACCTTAACCGCTGTCTGAAGACTAGGTACCCGTTAGGTTCATAGTATGGCTGAACTAATACGGATAGACTTATCTATGGCTAAGAGGATTAACTGAAGTGTCACCACTCAATAGAACCTAGTTGCTGTTAAAATTCGTTTAGACTGGGCAAGTCTTTTAGTCAAGCGTGGAAAGTATTGAAAGTTTTTGAATTTTCATGCATTGCTGTGTTTCGGTTTGAAGGGTGTGGGAGCAGGTGTAATTACAGGCACATGAGGCTTAACACCTGTATGCCTCAGGTTGATGGACGTTGAGTAGTGCATTGTTGGTGACGTCCTAACGAGCGTGATCTACAAGACAATGCTTTGTTTTAGATGATGGTAACCACTTAACATCAGGTAGGCCATCTGCTTGTTCGATCAGCAAGTTGAATAATAAAAAAAAACATTGCTTTCTAGGTCAAAACTAAGCGTTACTTGGACTTGTGAGAACCAGATTACTGATAGTTTTCTAATAAATGAGTATAAAACTTATGAATATAACTTTTTAAATTGTCATGGTTTTCATAATATCAAGCAGTGATCATGGCGCATGCAACTGTGTCAAAATATAGGAAAGCAATTAATCTCAAAAACCATGGTAAATATCCTGTTTTTTTTACAAAACGTTCATTTGTATTATTATTATTTTTTTATGCCACTGCTGGAGGAATAAGCATATGGCCCACCTGATGCCAAGTGGTATAACAAAGCTTCACTCAAGCAATTTTGCGCGTGCTCTATTTGAAAACAGTTTTTGACATTTATTACGCTGGACATTGTATCACGGCATCGACTGTCTCAGACATTTTGTATGTGAAAGGCAGAGACAGATAGATCTGGTCCGCGCTGTTTGTTTTAGTCTAATAGGCTCCATGCTAAGTGTATTTGACAGATATTTTTCTGACGAGACGCGTCACGCGAAACGAGTTCAATGTGATTCTGCTTTTAAATAAGTTTTGAGAAAGTTTCACCGTTTGAAAGCACTTGCGTTACGCACATAAAGTTTTTTATAGAAAACGTTGATGCACCGGATTCACAGGGTACACGGGGTCCACGGGGTCACTCTCACGAGACCACAACTGTAAAAGGTAAAGGTAAAAGTATGTATGCAAAATGGCATTTAATTTTAATATTTAATAAGAAAATAAACCGTTTACGTACTTTAAATTGCTTTGTGTTCCTTAGCGCTTAATTATTTTAAACCTGAGCTTATTTTCTTGAAACCAATACTGAACAGGGTTGTCACGCAATGCAAAATAATAAATAAACAATAAGAATCATTGTCCTTTCTGACTGACTGACATATCGACTATGTAGGTACAGTATAAATCACTGCTCTTATAGAGACTTGAATGTATGTGTGCTATCAAAAATAGCCATCGACAAAAAAAATCAACTAGTTTGACAATTTTCGTCCAAATTGGTAGAAAAATGCAACCTGCAGGCAAAAGCATTTTTGGCCTATTTCGAAACTGAGATGTTCCGCTCGCTCGGCCAATAACGCGACAGCCAAATTTACACCAGTATTTCTTTATAGATACTTAAACAAATACTGACGTATATTTTTGTAATATTTTGCGTGACAACCCTAAATGGTTGCCCTTTGGCACTTAAACCGAAAAGCATTCTGTTTTAGACAGTTTTCGTAACACAATTTCTCAGTTTTATCCGTAAACAATTACCTTTACTGTGCTCCATGGTACCATAACGTACCCCATAGTTTCTAATGGTCATTTAAAAAGAAGCTTCTTAACCCTTATTTCTAAAACTATAAGGTTCATAGTTGCACTTGAATTTAGGTGTAGAAGTGCTTTTGGTAGTTAGTACAGCGAGTATAGGAAATTGTGCTTTTAATAAGTTTCTAAATATGAGGGTTGGAGGATAGTTTGGGATAATAAGTTTATAACTATTCTAAAATGAAATACATACTGATTTTTGAAACATGCTTGAATATGTTGTATACTTCGTTTGAGAATTTATTTACTTTCATACCTACTTATAGATATAGATAACATTTTATTGTACACAAGGAAAATTTGTTACAAACAGACCAGGTTAACAAAGTACAATGGGCGGCCTTATCGCTGTAAGCGATGTCTTCCAGGCCTACTTATATACCTTCGGAAAGGTTTTTAATAGACCAAAAAGTTAATTATATCAAAGTCAAAATGCATTTATTCAGTAAAATCCGCAGGGATCATCTTGAAACGTCTTAAATCTAGGTGAATCTATATAAAATGTTAAAAACTTAATTAAGTACTTTTTCTGAAAAGTAATATTTTTTATGTTGAGTATTATCTTTTTTTGTATGAAAAAAAAGCGATGGTAAACCTTTATGTAAATCCTTGAATAACTCCTTAATTCAAATTTAATTAATGGGACCCAAACCTACTTTTAAAGTATCAGTCAGCCACTACGCAAGATAAGTAACCTTTTTTTTGTGTAACTTCCAAGAAGCCTATAAATCGATAGATGGAGTGACTCGTCAAACTTCTAATTGAAACCTATAGGGGTGAAAGGATTCATAAATCATAACACGAACGAAGAGGTAGTGGAATGGTTGGCTGTGGAAGTAAAGCGGAACTAGCTACATATATTTTACGATACAAAGATTATTGTTCCTTATGTGGCGTCTGTCCGATATAAAAGGAAATGAAACAATTTTGTTTCAAACCACAAAAAAAAACAAATTTCTAAGCCCATATTTAAAATACCTTAGAAACTAACACATTAATATAACATACCACCAAAAGGCACGTGAAGCTAATTTCATACAAACTTCAACCCCCGTTGTACCTGTTTGAGGGTTGAATTTCATGATTTTTTTTTAGTATACCTCTACACACCAAGACAAAAACCCTGAAAATTTCAAGTCACTACGTCTAGTGGTTTTTAGGCTGTGTGTTGTCTATATATCAGTCAGTCAGATAATCAGTCAAAACATTACTAGTCGCAAGCTTATGCTCAAGTTATTTTGTTTCTTGTGCAAATCTGTTCTTTGCTCTCTCTACGCAATTTTACGTTTATACGCAAAAGTAGCTCATCATCAGGTAGGCCATCTGATCTAACAGAATTAGAGTAATACTTAGAATTTACACAACGACATTTTTTTTTATTTTATTCTATTGCTGTTGGAACAAGCAGATAACTAGATTGAATATATGTATACATAGTGTAGTTTGAGAAAAAAAAATATACAAATTATCAATGTAATCACATCCAGTTTTATGTTTCTATTTCCGTGACATCGAGTTTCCTCGCTGAAAGGTGAAATGCCGAAGTTGAAGGTAATTTTTCACGCCTCGGCAGCAATATGAAACTAATACCCTCCTTGTTTGTTTCTTTGTTGTTAGAAATTTTTATATCCTGCTGGTAACTGGCTTAATTATTAAACGGTGACTCCTTGCACCGGTGGTCTAGTGGGAGTGGTCTTGAGTCGTGGATTCAAATCCAGTTGTGTGTCAATTGATTTTTCTATTCAGAAAATGTATGAGTAGGTCCTACGGTTCAAAATTTACTGCAGTTAAAAAGGGTGTCCAAAAAAATCACTTTCTATTCCATTTTCAAAAGGACGTATTTTAAAAATAGAACATTCGAAAATAAAGTATATAATAAATTTAGACAAAAGAATCTTAGATGACGACCAATGTGGCCCGGCGGGCGAATGTCCGCCTGCGACGCTGGAGGTTGCGGGTTCGATTCCCGCCTTAGGATAAATGTTTGTACGATCTGCAAATATATATTCCGGGTGTTCTGGGTGTTTTCTATGTATAATAATAAAAATATATATGCATGTAATGTATTGTATTAAGTATATCAGTCATCTAGTACCCATAACACAAGCTCTGCTTAGCTTGGGCTAGATGATGCTGTGTGGATTGTCCAGCATTATTATTATTATTATTACAGGGCACGCACATTAGACGGTGCTCGGTTTAGTCTTATGCCCCTTTAATACCTCTGTATCCATCACTCTGGAACGCAGCAATGCGATGACTGCTCAGCGGCAGAATTCAGTGGTATTCCCCCGGACGGACTCATTCGCAGAGTTTACTTCTATAGGTAGGTAAGTACCACCCGAAATATCACAGGAATATGTAAAACTCATATTATTATATAAAGTGACCCAGTTACCCTCCGACGCCTGAGGGGTTGAAGGCTGAGGGTTGAATAGGGTTAATGGGATGTGCAGGAATGTTTAATATTTAAGTGGTGATAAGTGGCCACGCAGGGGATTAAGATTAGCGGGTTCAATTCCCACAGTATCTCTTGATTAAATACGAATTATGATACGGTAGGGTTGGGGAAGTAATTTCTCGTGCTCGTTTGTGTAACAGGTTACTTTTTGGTAATTTGTAATATAATTTTTCTCTTTTAAGTTATTTTGCTTACTTATATAAAGAAAATTGCGATTTTGTTTGCATATGCTATTTCAGCTTAACCGTGCAACTCGCATGAAGCTATTAACATACAAAAGCGCTGTTATTGGTAATGGTAACCACTTAACATCAGGTGGACCATGTACTTGTTTCATTATAAATAAATAAATAATGCTGGATAGTCCACACAGTATCATCTAGCCCCAAGCTAAGCAGAGCTTGTGTTATGGGTACTAAATGACTGATATACTTAATACAATACATTACATATATTATACATAGAAAACACCCAGAACACCCGGAATAAATATTTACAGATCGTACAAACATTTATCCCAAGGCGGGAATCGAACCCGCAACCTCTTGCGTCGCAAGCGGATATTCGTCCGCCGCGCCACATCTGTCGCCAAAAATTAACAACTAATAACTGAGCTGTGACGTCTGTCAAACAAATGTGACCTTCACGATTTGAATGAAAGCCTCTTTGACTTTGAGCTCATAAGTATTTCTGATTGTCCTAGGACCCCGAATCAAAAATCACTAACTGGAAGATATCCCTTTCGTTAGAAGACATTCCTGACCGATGTCCTCTACACTTTTTAGAAACTAGGGTAACATATTAATGTTTGCACGATTGAAGTCCAATTGGCTGCTTAAATAAAAGGGTTACAGTACCTCTACAGCGTCACAAATGTAATTGAAATGTCTCAATGATGGAGGGCACTATGTACCAGATTTCTGAATCATTGAACCGTGCACGACATTTAACAAGTTTGACTGTCACTTTTTATCTTCACATTGTTGAAGTAAAACTTCTTTGAAACTTGTGAATGCGTGACGAGAGCGTTACGAAAAGTGTGATCGGGCGAGGCGAACGAAAATTAAGAGGGAGATTTAAGTTAGTGAAGATAGAAAGAGAGAGAGTTACATTTCGTATATTACTGTAGGAGCAAGAGAGAGAGGTGCAAGCACACATTTTCTCTCTCTTTTTCTCTCATAGCCAATTACGTTTCGTATATTAGAGAAGTTTTACTTAAGCCGTTTGGTCTCGTGTTTTTAACAATGTATTAGTGGAACAATACAGAGATGGATATGTAGTGTTACTATAATGAACAAGATATGAGATAAGTACATCAGGGATGGTTTGTAAATAGCGCTAGTGACGGAAAGATTTAGGAGCAATAGGCTAGCGTGGTACGGGCGTGTCATGAGGAGGGATGAAAGTCATGTTACCAGGAGAGTGATGAACTTGAATGTAGATGGACATGTGGGTAGAAGTAGACCAAAGAAAAGATGGATGAACTGTGTAAAAGATGACATGGATAAGAAAGGAGAGAGAACAGATATGACGGCTGATAAAGGGGAGTGGAAAAAGAGAACATGTGTGCCGAGCCCACATAATATAAGCCCCGTAAAAAGTGGGATAAGGGCAGGAAGATCATGATGATGGAGGCCCATCTGATAAAACTCTATTGGTGACCGCAGTGTCGGTACTTAGTACTCCTGAGATGCTGCGGCTCATCTCCTAGTGTGTTCCCCTCGTCTTTATGATAATTTGGATAACATAGGGTATGGAAAGGTTATATTTATTCATACCAATTGATTTACAACAGTACATTTTGCTGGATTATATAACCGGAAGCACAGTCAAGAGGTAGTAAGTATTTCCAAACAACTCACAAAAATCTACTAAAATATCTTTACTAAGGAATACCACACATAGATAGCCAGAGTTTTGTTTTATTCAACTATTTGTGGTCATCTAACTCCAAACTAAGCAAATGTACTAAGGGAACCAAATAACTAATAGAATACTTAAATACTTTTTTAAATAAGTACACTTCGACGACCGATGTGGCGCGGCGGGGGAATGTCCGCCTGCGACGCAGGAGGTTGCGGGTTCGATTCCCGTCTTTGAATAAATGTTTGAACAATCTGCAAATATTTATTCCGAGTGTTCTGGGTATTTTCTATGTATAATAAAAAAATATCTATCCATGTAATGTATTGTATTAAGTCTATCAGTCATCTAGTACCTACCCATAACACAAGCTCTGCTTAGCTTGGGGCTAGATGATGCTGTGTGGATTGTCCAAAATTATTATTATTATTATTACTTAGCACTTAACAATAGTATTCTTATTCAATTAATTTGTATCAAATAAACATTTTTTCACTAAATTTTTTTTTTTTAAATTATTTCGCGTAAAACTTAAAATAATTAAAAGCGCTTGTGTTCACAACCAAAAATATCTCAAAAGTTCTATCACAACAAAGCAAGCCTACATTCATAAATTAAAGTAAATCCCGTAATATTCTATTATGATTAATTTATATCCAAAATGTCTGAGTTCAAAGGGCGGTGAACACAATAACCATGTAACCACTGAACACGAAGATATTTCATAGTCAAAGACGTCAATCAACCCAGATACAGAACTAACATTTATTTTATGTTTATCACACAAATGTTTGTTTTTAGTGGGAATCAAACTCGCAACCTACAGAGCAGAAGGCTAAAACTACTACCAACTTAGCAGTAAGGTAACATTTCTTTCAATCAATCGACAGGTCATCAGTTAGTTTTACGAATTCAATTTCTAACGTGTGCCTAAGCAATGCAAAAAAAGATTGGCCCGTTTTGACGTCGGTGGAAATTCGCGTCCAATTGCTGAATACTTCAGAATAAACACAATTCTCTTACCGCGTGTGTTGCGGAACAATTTTCGCATCAAAAGCCGAAATTTGCTGGGAATAATTTTAGCAAAGTAATTAATATGAAGAAGTATATTGATAACAGACTGAGACACTCCTCATTTTGTTTTACATGTTAGATATTTGTTCTGTTCCGGGTAATGTATTAATAACCAGGAAATAACAAAGCTCTTGTTACGTAGCTTAGTTATACTGATCGACTAATTAAAGTTTTTATGACTCACCTGATGATAAGTGGTAACCATCACCTATATAAAGATTGTCTTGCAGAATACGATCGTTAGAAACGTGCTCTATGCATGCTCTGAATCCATTAATTTCATGCATACAGGTGTTAAGCCTTATGTGTCTGTAACTTCACCGGTACCACTACGCTTTAAACCTGGTGGCAGAAATGGGCGTGGTGGTAGTAGGTACTTCCCGGAAGACTAGATACGTGGGATATATGATGTGATATAAGTACAAGCAGATTCCACTAAATTAATTTTATTTATTATTTATTTATTAGTGCCAAGTGAGTAGTAATAGAGCTCTTAGTGAAGGGCTCGTCCGGGGAAGTACTACCATCATGCCTATTTCTGTCGCCAAACAGCTTGCTGTGTTCCGATTTGAAGGGTGTGGATGCCGGTGTAAGTACAGGCACATGAGGCTTAACACCTGTATGACTCAGGTTGATGGACGCAGAGCAGTGTATTGTGGGTTACGTTCCTAAAGAACGTGACCTTCAAGGCGATGCTTTGTTATAGGCAATGGTAACCACTTAACATCAGGTGTGTCATCTGCTTGTTCCATCGACAAGTCGTACAAAAAACATTTTAAGCCCAGCAAAATGCCTAAAAACATCCTGAAAAATCCCTTGGATTTTAAAAACTGTAGCCAAATAAAACCTATTCGGAAAGCAGGAATAGCAGTCATTACAATTTATAGGGTTATGAAAAAATATTATTTCGTTTCAAAATTCATTACTTTTAACTCGTTTGAATGCTAATTTTACTGACTATAACGGTTGCAAGCGAAAACGTTAGCTGCTTAAAATAATTGTTCCGTTTTTCTAAATTCATTGCGGAACACTAAAACAGACTCATTGACCCCTTTGAAACATTTTCGTTGAAAAAGCTATTTTATAAATGGTTGAACTAATGTTTTCAATCATTTGCATAATTCTCATAACGGAATATCTTCAAATTCAAGTTTTGATCGAGTCAATATTGAAATGGTATTCTTTTAAACTGACGGTTCAGACAGGCCCAGATTCGACAATCAAGTACTAGTTTCAACCTCGTCTCTGCTCCAAAAATATAAAAGAACTAGTGGCTGCTCGCAGCTTCGCCCGCGTGGCAGTTTTATGCCGTTCCCGTTATTTTTTCGGGATAAAAAGTAGCCTATTATGTTAATCCAGGTTGCAATCTACAATTATTCCAAATTTCATCCAAATCGGCCCACTCTGGTTAGAGCGTGAAAGAGTAACAAACATCCATTTATCCATCCATCCATCCATACTTACAAACTTTCGCGTTTATAATATTAGTAGGATTGAACCACTTCAGAGGCCGTACTAATACTTAAATTTTGATAGCACTTTGGTTGATGAAAGCAAAAAACACTAAACTTAAGGCGATCTGTAGACGGAGCAACTGTTGCGGAAACGAACTTGAAGCTAATCATTTTCACATGCTTTTCACCGCCCAGCGGCCGGGCTTTTTGAAGGCGAGCGCCCGTGCTTCCTAAACTTGTTATAATGGCCTCAGTACACAATCGGCCATGCTGGCCCACTACACGCCATCGCCAATGTGTACAGGGGGTTATGGTATATGATGGCGGACAATTGTCAATCGTGGCGCGCAATCGGCAAGTTTTCGGTTTTTTGGGCACACTTCAAAGGAATCGTGGCGTAGCATGGCCGGTGGTGTTCACACAATCGGCCATAGGTTAGTTCGTCACCGACCGCTGACCGGGATAGTGCACTTTTTTGTTGCGTTCTAGAACTTTTAATCGCCCAAAATGTCAGTATCGTGGAGCAATGAAGAAACTTTCAAGTTCATTGATTTATATCAATCTGTTATAGTAATAATATTTTTTTTTTTAATTATAGGTATAAATAATTTATTAATTTTAATTACATTTTTATTAATTTATTACATTATTATTAATTTTAATTACAGAAGTGTGCAATAATTTATTACATTATTATTAATTTTAACACACTTCTGTAATACTTGTAAACAGTATATAAATAAATAGCTGCAGCCGTAATTACTTCTACGTCCATCGCAAGTGGTTTGCCAGGCAGCAATGAGACATGCACCACTGTGTGAACACTAAGTGATCGTGGCGTACAGTTGTGCATTGCGAAGCATGGCCCATCATACACCAATGTGTACTGGTGCCTTAACAAATGTTTCACTTTTCTTTGTACAATAGATACAAGATTTCTGAATTTCAGGGCGGACTGCGTTCCAGACTATCCTGCTCTGTCGGCACAGGAACGCGACGTACACCAACGTCAACGTTCAACGCGTATACCGACCGACAGGCCTTCCTTCACATCAAGTAGCAATCCACTACTAGACGCAGGATTGTAGTTCAGTAAAACTACTCAATTCAAAAACTTGCTGCCACACCCTTGTCTCAATCTTAATCCGGTTCGAAGGACCAAATGAACGACCGTCAGAAAAGGTACGATAAGGAGGGATGGCGAATAATAAACACAACATCTGTAAGTGTAGGTTTCTTTGTTATTCAAAGGTAGATAAACGATTAGAACAATAGATGACACCATACATTTCTTAAAACGCATCGATAGCGAGTTTTATTTTTTTTAGTAGTGACATCTAGTTTTGAAATCTGAACTAAACTTATACATGCGCCTTCAAACACCGCAGTAATAGATAGATAGATAGATAGATTATAGCTTTATTGTACACCATTATAACACTTAAACAATTAGAACAATTACAACAAAGAAACCAGAAGTACAATGGGCGGTCTTATCGCTGAAAGCGATCTCTTCCAGACAACCTTTAAAAATAGTAATAGTAAAACTGTTTCAGTTTACGGTTGCTACAACTTAACTTTTATGTTGAAAAAACTTAATTTAACTAAAAATGACTCTTTTGAATCATTTTTTGAATGTAATCATTGAATTGAAGCATCAATAAAACCTTTTTCAATACAAAAACTCAGGTACGAAAAAGTAGTCTCATAATTTTTCTTTGCACATCAAAATCAATGTACCGTAAAAAAACGACGCTTAAAAAACTATTGGATCGGAAAAAAGGTACGGACGTTATTGTACTTTTTTAATACAAACTACTGTTGGATCTGTGGACTGGTTGAATATTTTCAAAGATAGTTCAGGTGACAACCAGGTATTGTGTGTCATTGTCAAAAATGTTCGAAAAGGGTGTCTTTTATTCGATGTCTTTTTCAAGTGATCAATCGGATTCGTTTTCTGTCATCTTTGGAAGCAACATTGTATTTTCATTTTAATTGTTTTTCTAATGTTATTTTAAGTTCTGATAGGTAATTTTGGTGGTATTTTAACCATCATTACTTGAAGTCTTAGCACAAGTGTGAACAGTTGAAATGAAAGTGTGTTATGAGGCATCCTGATTTGAACGAAAATGTTTCCCTTTTGGTTTTGAAGAAAAACGCCATCTTTTTCTTCAAAACCGATGACGGCTGACTTTACTTTTTTTACCGACTCGACTTGACTAATGTGAATGAATATTTACCGAAGCACGGTAAATATTCCCTCCGATCTTTTAGTTACTCGAGATTTTTCGATGTAATTATAATATGTATAAACGCTAATACGTTAAACAAATGTTAGTATGAGAAACATTGCACAAAAATAGGGTCAAAGCCCCACATGACCAATGAGTTTCACTCTTATCATAGCCACACAGGCATTACGATTTGACAAAACAAAATGTATGTTTGCCTACGGATAGCCAGAGAATATTAATCAAAATTGTACGTGCGCTGGTTTTGATGAGGTTATAGTAAAGTAAGGTACATATATTTATTATGTTTAAATCTTAAACTAGGTAAACAAACAATATAAAAATAAAATATTAATGCTATTAATATTTACTATTGACTAGCGACCCGTCCCGGCTTCGCACGGGATTAGTAACGATTTCAAATTTTTTTGAAAATATAATATAGCTTATGTCACCCAGGGATAGTGTAGCTTCCCAAATTTTAGTATTTTTGGAGCCTATTCAATGCAAACAAATAAACAATCAAATCTTTTCTTTTTATATCTATTTTTTTAGTGTAGATATGCTAGAGGTATAATCTTAGCGTTAGTTTTCTGTGGTGTTAGTGTTACAACGGGCTAGAATATCCTTTTTTAAAGAAAATAAAAAGTAATAACTTAGTATTTTACCGACCGATGTGGCGCGGTGGGCGAATGTCCGCCTGTGACGCAAGAGGTTGCGGGTTCGATTCCCGCCTTGGGATAAATGTTTGTACGATCTGCAAATATTTATTCCGGATGTTCTGGGTGTTTTCTATGTATAATAAAAATATCTATCCGTGAAATGTATTGTATTAAGTATATCAGTCATCTAGTACCCATAACACAAGCTCTGCTTAGCTTGGGGCTAAATGATTCTGTGTGGATTGTCCAACATTATTATTTATTTATTTATTTATTATTTTGAATCCCCAGGTCTTAAAAAAGTAAAGAGTGCTTAATATTATACAAAACTAAAGAGGGAAAAGGTTTGGACAAATTTTACGACATCAAACCAAGATAAAGAATATTATTGAAGGAAAGCGAGGGAGAGGAAGTCCACGTTACGCACGCCAGATAAAGTAAAAGGATTTTGTCATATCTATAAGAAAGACAAGGATGCAAGAACTCAGTTCTTGTAGAATAATAATAATAAAAGTATTTATTTCAGACTTTATCCACTAATCAGGGAACAACCCCGCTTTTCAGATAATGCGCTCATGATTAGAATCACGATTTTTAGCGAGGGATTCGTTTGCTTCTGTTTTTTTTTTGCTTGTTAAAATATACCACAAAAACCACGTATTGTAATTTCTGTAGTATTTCAATAATTAATTGCAGTTCAAAATACAGTCATTTGATAAGCACACAGATGAGGCAAGTCATAAAGTGTCAATTTGTCAAAGGTGTCTTTGTGATAGAGAATCCTAAAATAGCAAAACACTGATTAATGAAAAAGATAGATTACCGTTTTATGAATATTTTCTTAGAAAGAACGCGCAAAAATCACTGTTAGGCGACAATTATGAAAAATGATTCGCTGTCCGAATTTATGGGGTGAATGAAAAGGACAAAGGAAAAATTACGGAGTAATAAAGTATAACTAGGGAGCACGCTATATTTCCATACAGTATGAACACCATAAACTCTATACATTTATGTTGTTTTTTAAGATACTATTATGAGTGCCGTGGACAAGCTGGCACATGAAGCTTAAAGCCTGTTTGCCTCAGGTGGATAGACGCAGTGTATTGTAGGGCATATTGGGTGGTTTTCCATTAGCCGGAGCTTCGTTTTTCCACTGCGCCGGTTGTCGATGCTGGTGTGCGCCCGTTCCTCGACCCCCTACCCGCCCCGCGCACTCACACACGAACACGGCTACAATTCATATACAGCACACATGCAGTTTTGCCGGGCCGGCACCGACTGGGAAGCTTGCTACCCCGGCGACGGCAACGGCGCCGGCGGGACTTAACGCCGGGCCGGCGCCGATGTCGGTAGGTGTAAAAGCAAGCCATACATTTTTATAAATTTTTGCTTCCCCGGCAACGGCACCGGGCCGGGCCGGGTAATGGAAATACGCCCCGTACCGTGATCTACGGTGCAATACTTTGCTATAGGTGATGGTAACCACTTAACATCAGATGAGCCATCCGCTTGTTCCATCAGCAAGTTGTATAAAAACACAATACTGTGGTTTTTTATGCAATTGCGGATGGAACCAGTAGATAATGCACCATATGTTAAGTAGTTACCTATAACAAAGTATTACATCGCAGGCCACGCTCGTTAGGAACGTGCCCTACGATGCTTTGCTCTGCGTCCATCAACTTCACGCATACAGGTGTTAAGCTTCATATACCTGTTATTTCCACAGCACCAAACCTCGAACCGGAACGCTGCTTGACGGCAGAAATAGGCATGGTGGTAGCACTTCCACCTATGTGGAGCCCTTCATAGATGTTAAAATGTTCACAAATATTAAAAAAAAAATATATACTCCAATTTTTATGAGTTCATAAAGTAGAACAGAAATATTCCATAGCTACCTCACACTGTTCTCTGAATACGAAAAGGACAAGAAAAAAACAAAAATCACAGGCCATTAGAAATCGTGACGCGGACTGAATTTGCAGACAAATTGTTTTGTTTATGCAAAATTGTTGTATTTGTTTGGTTCCGCATAAAAATATAGTTTTTCTTTAGCCTTGTTAGTGGAAATTTGAAGTACTTCCAACCAACTAACGTAGCAAAGCGTGAATTTTAAGCAGTCCATGTTATAAGCACAAGTTTCTAGCGAATAGCGGTACACGAGTTTTTTTATGACGTGACTAGCCAAAAACACCCGTGATTTCGACCGCATGAAGTTTATTTCATACAAACTTCAATCCACGCTGCACTTTTTATGAGTTGAGTTTCAAAAATTCTTTTTTTAGTACACTTCTTCAAATCCAAACAAATATACCTTGAGAACTGTACGACAAGTGGTCGACAGTGGTAAGCCGACGAATCCAACTCGGATGGGCAGCGTTCGGGAAATAACGGCAATTACGGTTTGTAGTAGAATTCTTCACGTTGTTGATAAACGAAGTGGGTTAAAAATAATTTACAAAAAAAAAAAGTATTTACAAAAAAGTATGTAGTAGATAGACAGTAATAGCTTGAGAATATGTACAAGATTTGTGATCTGCAGAACCTACACTAAGATTAAAAACCTTGTGTCGCAGGTTAATGTTAACTGGTCTTACATCTCAGTTGGTTGCGATAGCTCAAAGTCAAAGTCAAAGTCAAAAATCATTTATTCAGTAATATCCGCAGGGATCATCTTGAAACGTCTTAAATCTAGGTGAATCTAAGCGCCAGTTCCTCGCGACCAAGCCTAGAAGAACCGGCAAGAAATTTACGGCTTGGTTCCTACCGTTTTTTTGTATGATCCTTCCTCCTCCTTTTGTATGAGCTGTGGGTTACATCCCCAACCAAGACAATACATGTTTGTTCTATGTCTAGGAGTTTATTTAAATTGAACCTGTAATTCCTGTAATTGATGTCCATGAAGTCAACAATGGCCTCAGCAGAAGACCAGCGCTACTGTATGGTTACATGTGGTAGCATATGCTGAGCTGTTGGCCTTTTCACCACCACCCTAAAATGAGTTTTTTTGTAATTTTTTTGTGTTATTTTTATTTGTTTTTCTGTTGTTTTTATATTTTATTTTAAGTTTTGTTATGTGGTGGCTGAATAAATGATTTCTATTCTATTCTATTCTAATTCGAAGAGATCTGAAAATTTTCAGGCAAAAAAAATACTTTGGTTACACCTTACAGGGTGCAATAGTGTTAAAGTTTGTATGAAAACAACGATACAAACGAAGTTCCACGCGATTCTACTAGTTGTATGTATGTGTTTACAAAAAATGTATATAAAAACTTATCTTCAGTAAAAAGCAAAATATCGTATAGGCCTATTTTCATTTACAGAGTCAGCACTGTTTATTTTGTAAAAAGCCTCAAACACTGTTTACCTACTCAAACATCCCCTAAAACATTTCGCAAATCTTGTTCTTTTCAATTTTTCAATAAACGTCATCCGCTAAATCAGAGGGTGCTCTGAATAGACGACATCGTAACGGAAGGAATTAAATTATGTTATTCCTTTGACCCTTCTGTGAACTCTTCCGAATTTCCTAATGAAAGAGGTCGAATTTTGACCTGTTGGTTGTATTTGGAAATGTATAGAGTTGATACAAATAATGGGGATTTTTTGTTGATTTTATTTATTTATTTAGGTTCACCAACAGCGTATACACAATTCTTGCATAAACTTATAACTTATTGGCCTTATTCTATGTGCATAAACCTTTTACAGGCAAACACCACATGCAAACGTTAAAAAAGAAATAACTATATTGATAGATCAAGCAGACGACCCAGCTAATGCAAACCGTAAAATAATGGTATAAACATTTATCCTAAGGCAGGAATCGAACTCACAACCTCCTGCGTCGCAATCGGACATTTGCCCGCCGCATCACATCGGTCGTCCAAGCGAAAGAAAGGGAAAGAGAAAAAGACCTAAAATAAGTGAGATCCAGATAAAAGAGAAGGTTACTGTCATATCGTATTGGAGGACGCATTAGAAACAGCAAATAATAAGAAAATGCGTTAAAAACACGACAAGTTGTGGTCTAAAATTTAAGAAAAACATATTTTTATTAACAAAAAGTGAATATTTTTTAATTAATTACTAGTTGTATCATCTCTATATTAATGTAAAACTTGCGTGTGACCTAATTCAAGAAGGCGGCTGCCCTAAAACATGTTGCAAAAAACGTTATCCTCATTTTCCACATCACCCTATTTTGATGTCTTGTTTGTGCTTTGAAAGGCTCGTGAATTTTTAAAGAAGTATCCTTTGCAATTTGCGTAATTTTATTTGGTTTCAAGTCTTTGAAGAGGTCTTGGAGGGCTGATGTTTTTGGTATTATAAGGTACAGTGTAAATAAACTAGTGGGTCACCTAAATGAGATTTATTAGTGACATGTTTGTGAAGTTGATCTAACAAATGGTTTTTTTTTTGTCAGTTTATCTCATACAATACAGGGAATAGAAAATCATAATTGTCATTAGCTTGAAAATTTCCTTTTCTGGATATATTGCACTCGTTACCGAATGATGATTTTTTTCAATATTTTCGGTCCATTTAGCATTATACGCATACTCTTCAAGTTTAGAGTTTGACGACCGATGTAGCGCGGCGGGCGAATGTCCGCCTGTGACGCAGCAGGTTGCGGGTTCGATTCCCGCCTTGGGATAAATGTTTGTACAATCTGCAAATATTTATTCTGGGTGTTCTGGGTATTTTCTATGTACAATAAAAAATATCTATGTATGTCATGTATTGTATTAAGTATATCAGTCATCTAGTACCCATAACACAAGTTCTGCTTAGCTTGGGGTTAGATGATGCTGTGTGGATTGCCCAGTTATAAAAAAAATGTCCTCATTAGATGCACTATGGGATTTTTTTAAATAAAAATGAATATTGGGCCTAACAACCCCTACCCGCCTACGCAAAAAAAGCCCATTGGGGGCCTAGTTGCGGAAACCAGTCTGCCCACCAAGTACCAAGTACCAAGTACCCACC
Organism: Electrophaes corylata; assembly: GCA_947095575.1. Taxonomy (NCBI): domain Eukaryota; kingdom Metazoa; phylum Arthropoda; class Insecta; order Lepidoptera; family Geometridae; genus Electrophaes; species Electrophaes corylata. The sequence continues at coordinate 3,602,680 of OX352724.1, read as the reverse complement.
ATCTCCAGCGCCCCACTGCGGCCTTCAATCAACCACTGCAGCCCATAAAAGCCTTCAATTAAGTAGGTACTTATAGGTAACAGACAAATACGGCTAATTCTGTCGAGTCAAGTAACAAACGGTTATTGGTACAATAACCGTAAAACAGGTAACTCGTATTTATTTGAGTATATCACAGGTTGCTTGTATTTATGTGGGAATGAATTTTATGTGCGGGTTCGGTCGTGATCGGGAAATGGGCTGGAGAAAATGAAAGTATGATGGAAGTCAGTACAAAAGAGGCTGACTGACTGACTCGTATTTAGGTTTAAAAATGTTTGTTTCTCATAAAACATGTACACTGAGAAAAATGGATTTCGAGCCTGAGGTTAAAAAAGTCTTACACCGTTGAATTGTAATTACGCTGGACGAGTTTGTAACGCTTACATTAGTTTTTACCTTTTAAAGTGAATACGTCAAAATGACACCATCTATTACACTTAACAACTAACGAAACAACTTTATAAGGCGTTTCTGTTCGTTGTTACGTTTGGTCGGTTTTTTGCCTTCATACGAACAAAATCAGCGGTAGTAACGGCACTTTCCGCTTTTCATTTTTCTCAGTGCAGTTCCCTTAAATTGACATAAAGTTTCTTTATCATCATCATCATCAGTCTGCTGAAGTCGACTGCTGGACATCCATACGTGTCCAGAAAGAACGATTTTGAACCCTTTCCATCCATGGAATTCCCGCAAACAATATCGTCAGTCCATCAGGTAGCAGGACGTCCTGCACTTTGACTTCCAATTCGCGGTCGCTATTCGAGAACCTTTATTCCCCAGCGGTTATCGGTTCTACGAACTATATGGCATGCCTATTGCCACTTTAACTTGTTGATTCAGAGATCTAAGTCATTGATCTTGGTTTTTCTATGGATTTTCTCAGTTGTCGGTTTTTCATAGTTAAAGCAAAGCCTCAAGACGAAAGTCTATAATTACTGCATGCTATCAGTGATGACGTGTGGAACTGAGACCTGGGATTTTCACTACTAGATAGAAACAAAAATGAAAAAATCCATAGAAGAACCAAGGTTCCCGACATAGCTCTTAGAATCGTTCTTCTTAGAAACGTATAGGGAAAACCTTTGTCTAGCAGTGGACATCTACAGACTGATGATTATGATGATGATAATCTCTTAAATTAAACTGCGGAAAAAAAACTATTAATTCACCCAATTAGTATTTTTTGTTAAGCTACAGATAGATAGGGTAACTCTATTTTACCAATATTCACGGACAACCTACCTATTCAAAAATTCTGCAGCCATTTTTGTGCAGTCAATGTTATTTAAGCTAGAACGCAACAGAATCAACGCCCGCGGCTGTAAAAATACGGACAAAGGAAATATCAGAGCAGTGTAGCCTGGGGTGCTTTAAATTCAGCCTTCAACGCTGTCCAATGTATAGACCAACTTTTCGTATTTGTTATCGAATTAGAAACTAAAACAATAGGGTGGTCCGACGAAGCCTGTAGGGTGACCGTAGCTTCAACATTTATGTTTTTTCATGAGACTTGTTGCTGGAACAAGACGGCCTACCATCAGGACAATCAGTCAAGTGGTTATCATTACCTATTTATTACAAAGCATAGCCTCACAGGTCACGCTCATCATAAACGTGTCTACCTCTAGAATTACCGCCTATGAAATATGAAACTCCTTTGGTTTTCCGCATACTGTACAAAAAAAAAAAAAAAAAAATGGCGGCTGAGGACATATGTTCACTAAATTGCATTACCACGCAAAAACTATGGCACCAATTAGAAAACTGTTTGTATTACAAGAATTTAGATGAAATTTCCAACAAGACTCTTTTTATTTCAACAGGCAAATCTAACTGGAATTGATGACGTTATGTGTGGAAAAATGGCGATGGTAAAAAAACAGAGAGAGTTCAGAAAATTTTATGTTTTAGTTATTTACACACGCTTTATAAAGAAATAATAAATGCTATTATGTTTCTCAATAATGCTTTGATAATGTTATCATGTAGTTTTATTTACTCCCCATACAAAAATAATAAATTATTGGATCACGAATGTTCTGGTAAGGTCAATGACTTTTTCGGTTGCAAAATTATGTAATTTATAAAATAACACGATAGCTGTTACACTGTAGTTCTTACGTTATAAGTATGAAAATGTATCATAGTATATATTTCAATACACCATACCTTCCAGTCCTGACGAATATTGTAAAAAACAGCAAACACAAGACATCACACAAAAAAGCCCTTGGCAACGGCATGCCCACTTCAAATGCTCATAACACTTAAATTTTATCACTCCACTTTAAGATAACGATCACTAGGCGTTGTTTACATATCCAATAACAAATTACAACACTTTACTACTCTTTGCACATAAAATAAACAAATAAATCGTAACGCGAACTTTGTTTACATTTCATACAGAGTACAAAGCGACACTGACGTCACTCACTACTTTACCACAGAAATAAAAATAATTTTTCTACTGTACCCGTAAAGTATAGCCTATCAATCGACAGGTAATTTCATTTCTGAACTATCCTTACCCGCACTTGCAACGTATTCTGGCTATCAACACCACAAACTTGAAAAAATAAATGCAACTCGCGCGAGGACGCATATGGCCGCCCGCGAATTGACAGTATGTCGCAGTATGTCGTATTACGGACGCATACGCCCGTACCGTATTTTAGAGGTTAACGATGCCCTTCTCTGTGTCCATCAACCTGAGACATGCAAGTATTGAGCCTCGAGTGCCTGTAATTATACTACAACCCACACCTTTCAAACCGGAACACAGCAAGCTGCTTAGCGGCAGGAATTAGCATGATGGTAGTACTTCTTTGGACAAGACCTTCACTAAGAGCTCTTAATATATCTTAATATTTAAACCACTACTACTTTATACTGGCAACCAGCGAAATTAACTTCATTGACTCAGCATCAGAACAGTCAACTTGAAACAAAATAACTTCTCAGATGCAATCATAAAAAAATATTGGAGCATGAGGGTAATTCACGGTCACCCTACCACTGGACCACGGACAATACTATCAGCGTATAAAGAACATCTCACACAGGCTAAACTCCGTGGGCAGGAAATTAAAAACTTTAACCAACTCATATTGAAATGAACATCGTCCAGAGCTGTATCAAGGCTTCAGGGGTATGAGGGGCTATTAAAATTATTTTTAACTTGCTATTGCCCGCAACTTCATCCGTTTTTTACCGACTTATCGTTATATTTTGGAAAATGAGTGTTAGGCCAACAAAAGAACGAATGGAATAAGGGTACATGCAAAGAAGATGCGAATATTGAGATGGATGAGTAGAGCGATGAGAGTGGATAGAAAATACTACTGAGGTGGTAATAATATAAAATTTTATCAAAAAAACCGACTTCAATTTCTCATGGATGCTATTATCAAAACTGGACTGAAAAAGACAAAACACGGTGTAACTATTACGACGTCACACTGAGCATATAAACCAGTATAAGTTTTTAGGAAAACCGACGCGTAGTTCTAAAATGACCCCAAAGAGTACCTCTAAAGAGTGCGATCATTGAGTAGCTTAGGCCAAACGACCCCTAATCCGGACCCTGCCATATTGGTTTAAGCTGCACAGTTTTTATTGAACCAGCTGGTGTTTTTGTTCAATTCGGCCAGCACTTGGAAGTGGGTTTCCACTTGTGCATAGCTTTGTTTTATATTTGAATGTCTATTTAATTATTTAGTGTCTTATTTTTACGACTAGCGAAATGCGTAACTTCGTCTGCAAGAAGTTATTTTCATACAAATTTCAATCCCTGTTACTGCATACAGCTGAGACAGGGATGTAATTGACTAAAGGAATAAGTAGGTGGGTTAAGTAGGTACCGAGGTTAGTTGTAGGCAATATTTTTTTTTTTCAATCCTTTCATCATTTCTGTTGTCACTCCTTTCTTACCCATATCATCTCTCACACAATCTATCCATCTTTTCTTTATCCTACCTCTACTCGCATATGCATCCACATCCATATCTGACACTCTTCTGGTTAAATGACTTTTTCTCTTCTCATGACATGCCCATACCTATTGCTCCTCATCTTTTCAGTCACTGGCGCCACTCTTTTTTTCAATCCTTTATTTAATTAATTAGGTAATATCTTGTGTACTTCAGGGTACATACTCTGCTATTCATGTATGCAATTTTTTTATACCCTATAAATGTGAAATCTCTACGACCAGTGGTTTAAGCTAGTCATGGAGACTTTGAATTTTCAGGGTATATTCGTCTTGATGTGAATAAGTACGTTTCTATACTAAGAAAGGAATTCCCAAAATTCCATCCCTAAACGGGTATAGCGGGCGTTGAAGTTTGTATGAAAGCAGTTTCTCGCGGACGAAGTCATCATTTCAAGCCCACATTTTTGTAATGGTTTTTCTAACGCTTAGATTGATTTTTAGGGTTCCGTACCCAAAGGGTAAAACTGGATCCTATTACTAAGACTCCAGCGGAGTCTGTCGGTCTGTCCGTCTGTCACCAGGCTGTATCTCATGAACCGTGATAGTTAGTGAGTGGAAATTTTCACAGATAATGTATTTCTGTTGCTGGTTTATTTTATTCTATTTTCTGTACTAAAAAACAGAATAAAATAAATATTTAAGGGGGTCTCGTACCAAAAGTGTGACTTTTTTACCGTATTTATTATAGATAATGGTACGGTAGCTTTCGTGCGTGATTCCGACTCGCACTTGGCCGGTTTTTTTAATAAGAACAGATTTCCTTGTAGCATCAACGCCATATTTTTTTCCAACAAAACCAAAGTGCAATTCTTAAGAAAGTTAGTAAAATTTAATGTATTTCTTTGTAGTTAGTAAACACTAAAATATTATGGTAATTATACACCTGAACCATCCACATACAACATACTGCTACACAACGTGACAGAATTTACAATGAAAACAGGTTGTTACCAGGATATTTATAAAATATTTTTTCTTCTTACATTATAGAGGCAAATGGAGGAAAAAAACCTGTTGTGCCGACCCCACATAAAGTGGGATAAGAGCAGGAAAATTATGATGATGATGATTTTTTCTTCTTACATCATCTAACAAGTGTTTTGAACCACAGGAAAAACTTTTATTTAAGACTCTTGTTGTCTTGAAGCCAAGAGATTGGTTGCGGGTTCGATTCCTGCCTTGGAATTCCCGCCTGTTCTGGGTATTTTCTATGTATAATAAAAAATATCTATGCATGTACTGTATTATATTAGGTATATCAGTCATCTAGTACCCATAACACAAGCTCTGCTTAGCTTGGGGCAAGATGATGCTGTGTGGATTGTCCAGCATTATTATATTATTACTAGCGGCCGCTCGCAGCTTCACCCGCGTGGCAGTTTTTCCCCGTTCTCATATTTTTTTGGGATAAAAAGTAGCCTTTATCCCAAAAAAATCCAGGTTGCAATCTATAATTATTCCAAATTTCATTCAAATTGGTCCACTGGTTAGAGCGTGGAAGAGTAACAAACATCCATCCATCCATACTTACAAATTTTTGCGCTTATAATATTAGTAGGATTATAATCAGTATCTCGAGACAAAGATTAGGTAGATAAAATGAGGCCCTGCTTTTTACGTCTATATGAATCAGGGCATACGGTCGCGTGCCTCAAGTTAATTTCAGCTCGGATAAGATTACACTGAAATACTTCTAACGGGCTTATGTATGAAGTGAGTATGGAATTAAATTGGCTTAAAATCAAATAAGGTAAGTGCTTGCTTATGCTTCTGGATGATTTATGAAGGGAAATATTGTTATTATCGATGTAAGGTTACCTTATAAGCATTAATGTAGATATATAAACTACTTAGCCGTTTTCAACTACAGTGACTTAGGCCGCGCTCACTTTGGATGCGAATTATATCGTACGTAAACGTATGAACACTGTTCGTACGAATTGAGTGCGCTCACTGAATACGTTTTTCTCCGTCAAATAGATAGAGACAGAGAACAAATAGAGAGAGAGACGGTGTTAGCGCATACGTGAAGTCCATTATTGATGATGAACGCACGAACGCGTAATAAAATCCCAACAAGTTCGGATTGATTTCGGACGTCGGACTTGCACGTACGTATACGTACGACTAACTCGCGCGCAGTGTGAGCGCTTTCATAGTACTCAGAAGGTCGGGAATGTTCGTGCGTGTTCGTACGTAAAAGTATCCAAAGTGAGCGCGGCCTTAAGTTTTGGAGTGTCAATATGGACTCGATAGTTTTGTCCTTATTTGCTGTTCAAAATTGATTGTAACGCATTGTTACGGGTGCACATTTTATTCTTATTTTATCTACTTAATAATGTCTCGAGGTACTCATTATAATAATGATAATATAATAATGCTGGACAATCCACATAGCATAATCTAGCCCCAAGCTAAGCAGAGCCTGTGTTATGGGTACTAGATGACTGATATACTTAATACAATACAGTAAATGCATAGATATTTTTTTATTATACATAGAAAATACCCAGAACACCCAGACGAGAATCCCAAGGCGGGAATCGAACCCACAACCTCCTGCGTCACAGGCGGACATTCGCCCGCCTCGCCACATCGGCCGTCGGTCGGCTTTGTAATAGGGTAAGTCTACTGCTGGCTAAACATACCACCTCTTTGAAATCAATACAATATAGTCAAGGTCAGTGGAGTGTGCCTTGGAGCTCCACAACCTGGTTCCCCCCCCCCCCCCCCGTCCCCGTTCTACCATCGGACCACCAGGCGTACGGAGACGAGGCACCCGTTTATGGTTGATATCCCTTCCTTCCGCACCATACGCTTTGCCTCAACCTTTATAATGCGCACAGCAAAGGAATGGAACTCGTTGCCGTCGTCTATTTTTCCGGTCACATATAATTTGGATGTTTTCCAGAGAAGAGTGAAGGTACCTTCTAGGTAAGCGTGCTACATCGTCGACCGCATCATCACTTAGCATCAAGTGAGATTGCGGTCAAACGTCTACTTATAAATAGAAATTAAAAAAAAGAAGTCACTTCTAAAACAGAGATCAAAATTCTCTATTATTATAACAGAATCCCGAGAGTTTGCGAGGGTTGTACTTGTATTATAGAAACTGTTATCTCATCCCATACTCTTTAAAATAAATTAATTTCAACTGAGCTCTAATTGAGGAGCGAAGGGAGTTCTTGTGATCCCACCTTGCCTCCAGATCTCATTATTTATTCTTATAATGCCGCTAACCCGGTAGGCTTTGAACAGTGAATCTGGAAATAGCTCACTCATTGAACACTTAATATTGTCATTTTAAATGTAATTTTAACTGTATTTTTAACTGTGTTCTATACTTATTTAATTCAATCATTTTATTTTTAACTCGCTCTCGCTCTAGTCCTAACAGCTCTCTGTCTGTCTCCTATAATTATTGTAGCACTAGGCGTGAATTGTTTTAAATATTTAAATTGTTGTGAGTGAATTGGTGTATACAATGTTGGTGACTCAAATAAATAAATTGAACAGACAAACAAAGACCCGTTGAGTTAGTTTAATAATTGAATCTTCTATTATTATAAAAATTCTGTTAGTAGTTTGAAAAATCCTTACTTAGGGGATAGCGGGAGTAATAAGACTTTTTTCAAAAACTGTAACCGCGCATTTAGATCATGATTCTGATAACAAAAAAAAATAAGAAACAACACTTTTTGTGTATTTTTCCGTGTTTTCGGCACCAATATCGACAAATATGCTAATCATCTAAAATTGTTTAATTGGTAGGTGTTGTTTTTTTGTGACACAAGTATCTCAAGTTTTTTTTTATTTCATCTGCAAATATTTAGCAATGGCTTCAAGTGACGCATATGTAAAATAAATGTCATAAAAATAAAATGACAAAGCTGTTTCTTTCTAAGCTGCGGGTTGGGTTAATTTGCTAAAGGCCTTGCTAAAAACTTCGTGGGCCGAATCGCAAATTTTGGATCATGTTTTCCTAATCAAAGTGTCATTTTGAAAGTAACAGGCGAAATAATGTTTTATCATAACTTCCGCTATGTTTCCTCTTAATGTTTTCCTTCATCGTTTCAAAGCACAGGTGTCTGATGTTGCCTATATTGCTAATTCTCAGATTTTTGGAGAACACTGGTAGTGTAGTAGGAGCAATCCCTCTTTCTAATCCTAAGATCGAGGGTTCAAATCCGGTTGTGCATCATTGGATTCTCTATTGATGTGTGCCAGTGCTTTCAAACGGTGAAGAACGATGAAGATATTTTTTTATTATTACATATAAAATACCCAGAACACCCGGTATAACTATTTGCAGATCGTACAAACATTTATCCCTAGGCAGGAATCGAACCCGCAACCTCCTGCGTCGCAGGCGGACATTCGCCCGCCGCTATACAACTAGTGTTTTAAGTGCCAAGTTTATTACGCTTTTAATAATCGATCCAGTCAGACACAACCGGGATATTTTAAAGGCACTACTCTCGGCACGTCAATAATTAATGAGTATATTGGGATGACATGAAGCTGCGAATAGGTGTGAAAGAGCACGGCATATTTTTATCATAGTAACTTAAAGCTTTATGATGGAAGCTTGCTGTGTTCCGGTTTGAAGGGTGTGCTGGTGAAATTACAGGCTTGACAACCGATGTGGCGCGGCGGGTGAATGTCCGCCTGCGACGGAGGAGGTTGCGGTTTCGATTCCTGCCTTAGGATAAATGCTTGTACGATCTGTAAATATTTATTCTAATATAATAAAAAATATCCATGTATGTTATATATTTTATTAAGTACCTATATCATCTAGTACCCATAACACAAGTTCTGCTTAGCTTGGAGCTAGATGATGCTGTGTAGATTGTCCAGCATTATTATTATTATAACACTATATATCAAATTGATGGACGCTGAGCCGTGCATTATAGGGCACGTTTCTAATGAGCAAGACCTACATGGCACTACTTTGTTATAGGCGATGGTAAACACTTGGCACCAATTAAGACTTGGTATAAAAAAAAGAATCAGATAAAAGTCTACTACACCATGGTCTTCGAGCACCAGTGGTCTAGTGAAAGTGACCCTGCCTTCTGATTTTAAGGTCGTGGGTTCAAATCCGGATTTTTCCGTTCGAATAATTTATGTGCGAATCAAATCAAATCAAAAGTGTTTATTTGAAAAAATGTACCTAAGATACAAAAATAACACCCAAACAGAAAACAAACGTCAATTTTCATCACATAACTGTTTTTTCTTGGTGGGGATTGAACCCTCAAACTATGAGGGAAGAAAAAAGGGGTAGTTAATGCCATGTTCAAGTTTTACCAGCTCGTGTTACTCATTACTGATACGTTTTAGAATAAACCTAAGCTTGGCCTCGAAAAACGGGGACCGTCATTTAAATGACGGTGTATGTCATCTAAGATGACTAAACTAGGATTCACTGCGCAAACAGGATAATTCAAAAAAAATATTTAGTAAATATTTAGTGGTTGAAAGTGTTCACATAACACTTTCAACTGAGCCTTTTTAAGGTTCCATACCCAAAGGGTAAAATGGGACCCTATTACTAAAGCCCCGTATTCATGGTAAACATTTGTTTAGCAACAAAGTTGAATCAACGTGTTGCGGAGTTGCTGTCAAGATGTTGCTGGCAACACTGCGTGTTGCAGAGTTGATAGCGTCATGTTGACAAGCTCACGCCCGACAAGCGTAAATATCAGTTTAGCGACAGTTGTTGACGTGTGTGAACGTGTTTGCAACAGTTTATAAACATGGCAGTAGTGTAGAGCAATGATAAAATAAGACTCCCCTGTCTGTCTGTCTGTCCGTCTGTCACCAGGCATATCTGTGTATCTCATGAACCATGTAGAATCCATAGTTAGGGAATTTAATTTTTCACAGATGATAACAACAAATACTAAAAAACTGAATAAAATATTTAAGGGAGCTATCATACAGCAAACGTGACTTTCCACCGTTTTTACTATAGGTATGGTACCCTTCGTGCGCGAGTCCGACTCGCACTTAGCCGGTTTTTTTATGTAACTTGCTGATGGATATACCACTCTGTGTTCATCAACCTGAAACATACAAGTGTTAAGCCTCATGTGTCTGTAATTTTACCGGCACCCACACCCTTCAAACTGGAACACAGCAAGTTGTTTGAATAGCCTTCACTTGATCAAAAATCTTTTGTGTGGTAGATGAATATCTACTATACCATAAAAGGTTTTTCTTATTTACGATCGTTAAATAACGGCGCTGGCATTTTAAACAGCTGGTAGCTTTAATGGTTACGTCGGACGTTGGTTTTATCGATGGATCAACCAAACTCGGTATTTATCGATCGTATTTACGTATTTCAGCTTTGTTTATTGAAATTTTAACCGGAGAGGCATCCCGTTATATAAGTAGATTAACGAAACGCGCGTGATGTCGTCCGCGTAGAGCTATTTTCATACTAATTTCGACCCCCGCTGTACACGTTTAGAGGTTGAATCTCGGAAATTCCTTTCTTATTACACCTTTACGCACTGAGACTAATAAACTCTGAAAATTTCAAGTCTCTATCACCAGTGGTTTAGGCTTTGTGTAGTCTATATCCCAGTCAGTCAATCAGTCAGTCAGGACAAAGATTCTTATAATTGGTATAGACATAGATAGATCTACAAGGATGCATCGTAAATTTAGACATAAATTCATGATTCAGTGTGCTTGTAATTTCACCGGCACTCACACCCTTCAAACCGGAACACAGCAAAGTAAGCATCACTGCTTGGTGGCAGAAATAGGTACGGTGTTAGTACTTCCCCAGACGAGCCCTTACACAAAAAGCTCTACTACTACTAAATTTCCTGAAATTCAATCCGTAAACCGATACAGCGGGGGTTAAAGTTTGTGAAATAACTTTACATGGACGAAACCACGCGCGTTTTCTAGGATACTAATATTATATAGAGGAAATATTTGATTGTTTGTTTGTTTGCATTGAATAGGCGCCGAAACTGCTGGACCGATTTGAAAGATTATTTCACTTTTGGGAAGCTACACTATCCCCGGGTGTCATAGGCTATGTTATAATTTAAAAAAAATTAGGGATCCTTACTGAACCCGTGCGAACCGGAACAGACTGCTAGTTTTTGATAAAATAACGATATATGAGCTAATATAAAAAAAAACAATGTGCACGTACCTAATGTACGTGCTCAACGAAGCACTACTCTGCGTCCACCAACCTGAGGTACCTATATTTGTGCTTGTAATTTCACCATTGCATTGCATTTTGTACTTTATTACAACTCTATTAAAGTCACCGGGCACGCCTCCGCGAAATAAATTAACTTAGTATAGCGTAGAATTCTAAGTAATTTCAATTCAAATTTTATTCGTAAAAGCAAAAGGCCCATTGAATTTCTCGTCTGGTACAAAATAACAGCAATTCAAGTCTTTTGTGGTTGCAAATAGTGTTTCCATTCAGCCCTAAAAAGGTCTAGGACATGGGATTTAGAACACAAAAACGAATTACCGCGACCTGGCAATCGTACCCGGTGATGTAATTTCCACCTGGACTCCACACCCTCTGGACTCCACTATCTAATCTGAGGATCTTTGTTTTTTTAGGGTCCGTGATGATGATGTGTCCTGGCCGATTTCGGGTATATCGACTGTGTGAACTGATTAGGCATTATTAACTCTAACTTAAAATTAAGGCTATAATTAAAAACTAATTAGGACTATTGATCAGTCCTTTCATGCGCTCTCTCATGACTTGCGTACCCAATTTTATTAAAAGTTCGAGCGCATTTTGTGCAAGTCAATATCCCTCTGGCATAATTATAAGCGATGGCTGCTGGTGGTCTAGTCTTCAGCTCATCTCGCTTCCTATCAAGCTCAAGGGTCCGTACCCAAAGGGTAAAACGGAACCCTATTACTAAGACTCCCGCTATCTGTCTGTCTGTTTATCTGTCTGTCAGGCTAGATCTCATGAACCGTGACAGTTAGAGAGTGGAAATTTTCACAGATGATGTATTTTGTTGCTGCTATAACAACAAATACTAAAAACTGAATAAAATAAATATTTGAAGGGGCTCTCATGCAACAAACTTAAATATTTTGCCGTTTTTATTACAGATAATTTTATTACAGATAATGGTACGGAACCAGGCGCGAGTCCAACACGTACTTGGATAGTTTTTTTTTAACTGTACCAACTACGCTATGAGTGTGTCTGCCATTACACTGACATGAAGCGCTGGTTATCTAATATATATTATTTGTATTTAAAAAAAAACTAAACAGGAGTCAGCGTAACCAAACTCAATTGGATTGGTCCGTGCGTGAGTTTTGTTCGCGTCCAATGGTGGTAGCTTCTAGATAGCAACGGGCCCATTTAGCCAGGAAAAGCGTTCGATTTCCTTTATGGCCGCCATAAAGGTGTTTAACTCGGGGATATAATAATAAACGAGGCGGTTCGATTGGGCGGGGGGTGATTTAACCCGACCGGTAAATACAGTCTGTTGGTATAAGGAGAGTGGCCGAGGCGGTCCTAGCATAGAACTAAACTCCTCAATTATCCCGGTGATATCGAAAGGTGCCTACTAATGGATGGAAGGCAAAAACGATAAATTGATACTAATTATAAGAATCTAAGTCCTGGCTGACATAGTATAGACAACGCACAGCCTTAACTATTAATTTTCAGGGTCTATTCGTCGCACGAAGGGCACGTATCATAATCTATAAGCAATAAAAACGCCAAAAAATCACGTTTGTTGTATGAGAGCACCCATAAATATTTATTATATTTGTTGTTATAGCGGCAACAGAAATACATCATCTGTTCATAAGATACAGCCTGTTGATAGACGCATAGACAGACAGATAGACCGATAAACAGCGTAGTCTTATTAATAGGGTCTCGTTTTACCCTTTGAATACGGAACCCTAAGAACGAACCACGCGGAAGAAGTCACAGGTAACAGTCAGTGCTCTGTAACCCGATCATAGGTTCAAAAACCTTTCACAAATTCAAAAAGATTGAAACATTTGCAACAATCCTGTTAATTCCCGAGATTAAACAGTAAAAGTTTCCTGCAATTTTATTACCCACAGGCTGATAGAGTGAGAAGGGGTGAGTCGTTAAGAAAACTTTAAAATAAATGTGACTTGTTTGTTTTGGTGCGCTTCGGGGCATTATAAACGCATTTACCTTTCAAAAGATACAGCTTTATAGGGTTCCGTACCCAAAGGGTAAAACGGGACCCTATTACTAAGACTCCGCTGTCTGTTTGTCAGTCTGTCTGTCCGTAATAGTTAGAGAGTTAAAACTTTCACAGATGATGAAGAAATGAAACAAACAAACAATCAAATCTTTCCTCTTTATAATATTAGTATAGATAATGTTACGGAACCCTTCGTGCGCGAGTCCGCGGGCTTTAAACTATAAATACCTTACTATATAGATACACGTCTGAAACGAGCCTAACAGTTAAAAATTGCATCAAGCTTTTAGAGAAATTGCTTATTTAAATTTTATTACAACAAAACAAAATTTTATAATGGTGCCCATAAAGAACAATAAAGAGAATTCTTAATTTTATTTTGTGTTTTATCTTTTTATTTTTCTGTTTAAAAACAGACTGAATTTTTGAGTTTTTGTTAAATTACTTAATAGAAAAGGTAGACGCCCCACCTGATGTTTAGTGGTTATCATCACCTTTAACAAGCATAGCCTTGGTCACGTTCGTATGGTATGAGACTTGTAACAACAAAATCATCTTCAGCATGCATAAGTCCACTTAAATAATAATAATAATAATAATGCTGGACAATCCACACAGCATCATCTAGCCCCAAGCTAAGCAGAGCTTGTGTTATGGGTACTAGATGACTGATATTCTTAATACAATACATTACATAATATAGATATTTTTTTATTATACATAGAACCACCCAGAACACCCGGAATAAATATTTGCAAATCGTACAAACATTTATCCCAAGGCGGGAATCGAAATGGGCATATGTTTTGCAGTGAAGATCTTTAAGGTTCCGGTGATGAAGTATTCGGCGTATCTCGAATTAATTAAACAGTGTTTGGTCTCTTTCGATCTAATTTGAAACTTCCTGACAATGCAAAAGACAAAACACGGTGTAACTATTTCAACGTTACGCTAGTTTTTTGCTAATGGGTTGACTGGGTGGCAAAACTGCGGTGGGATCGGTTTTTTTTTCATGAATGCATAAATTGTTTATCTCAGGGTACTTGCACTCTCTCACCAGGAATTTTCAGTGTCATGGGAAGACTTTAACCTCCAATTTCATGTGTAAAAATTATTATTATTTGTTTGTATTCTATGTATGTATTTACAAAAAAAAGTATATATTAAGTATTCTTTCAGTCATCCGGTTCCCATAGTACAAGCTATTTTTAATTTGGGGCTAGATGATGTTGTGTAAAAATGTCCACAAATATTAAAAAAATATATATATATATTGTGTTTTTTTTAGTCATGCGAATCTAATAACTTTTTTGGATGTTTTAAATATAATTCAATTCAAAATACAACGTAAACACCATTTAATTTCATGGTTACGAGAAGGGAAGAGTTAATTGAGAGGGAAACGATTAAAAAAGCCTATCACGTGAAGAGGATCCTATGGGGGAATTAAATTGTACCCTTTGTTCTGGTAATTACAGTAACCGCTTAAAGACAGCCGTAATTTTATATTGCTCTGTATATAAAATATATAAAAATAAGTAAGTTAACTAAGAATAATAATAATAATAGGTACTGGACAATCCACACAGCATCATCTAGCCCAAGCTAAGCAGAGCTTGTGTTATAATAATAATTATAGTATGTGTATGTGTAGTATATGTAGAGCTCTTAGTGAAGGGCTCGTCCGGGGCAGTACTACCACCATGCCTATTCCTGCCGCCATGCAGCTTCCTGTGTCCCGGTTTGAAGGGTGTGGGTACCGGTGTAATTACAGGCACATGAGGCTTAACTAACTCCTAACTAACTAACTAACTTACTTCCTAACTAACGTGACCTACAAGGTAATGCCTTGTTATGGGCTATGGTAACCACTTAACATCAGATGGGACATCTGCTTATTTCAGCAGTAAGTTGTATAAAAAATATTAAATAAATATTTTTTTGGGCCTGGGGAACTCTAACGTCCTTAATAAGTACAACCATTACCTTTTATTTCAATCTTCAAGTAATAAAATATTAATCTGCATTTTCTCTGACTATACCGGGTGTAATAAAAGTTTTCAAATACTCCAGGAACGTGTAAAATTACTTACAATAAGGTTTTTTAGAATATTTGGCTAACAGTGAAATACATTTACATACGATGATTTTACTGAAATTCTTATTTATCAACCAGCGATGTATCTCGTACAGCGGTCACTGACCGCGCGGTGGCCGCGACCGCTCTAAGTTTATTTCATAACTAGGGCCACTCGCACCTTCGCCTGAATGGCAGTTTTTTCCCGTTCCCGTTATTTTTTCGGGATAAAATCATAGTAGCTTTATGCATGCAAAGTCTCAGCCCGATCGGCTTAAAATTGAGTTTCATGCAAACTTTCATCCCCTATTTATCCCCTTGGGGGTAGAAGTAATCAAAATCCTTTTTTTAGCGGATGCCTACGTCATAACATCTACCTGAATGCCAAATTTCAGCCCGATCTGTCTAGTGGTTTGGGCTGTGCGTTGATAGATCACACATGTCAGTCAGTCACCTTCGAGTTATATATATTTAGATGTACTGTCGATATTGATGCTGAAAATGCGGAAAAACGGTCAATTTTTTTTGTTGTTGTTTGTAATCAGAATCATGGTCTGAATTTGCAGTTTCTGTTTTCGGAAGTAAGTCTTTTTACACCAGGTATAACGAAAAAAGCATAAAAACAGGATCTAATAGAAATTATTTTCCATAGATTTTACGAGAAGCTCATAACACACCTTAACTCCATAAAATCCTGTAGTAATTTCCGTGTTTTCGTATAAAAAGCTGTTAGTATTTCGTAATAAATCAACTTAAATTATTTTACGGTTGTTTCCATGCAAATGTTGACTTTATCTACATTGGGGTTCGTAGGGGTTGGACGTTATCATCAGCATACCAACGCACTTGTGGAGGACAACACTGTAATGTATATCCTGTATGTATGTATGTATGTTATGTATGTACATTAAAGACTATAGTTACTACACACACACACACACACACACACACACATGTATTTTGTACATACCAATTATAAATACTTGTATTAGTCATAATTTTCTTTGTAAATAAATGTGAATTCAACTTGTTACTATAGTACACTGAAGACTATAGTTACTATACTACACTAAAGGTTATAGTTACTAAAGTACACTAATAATAATAATAATAATAATATTTATTGCGGAACATAGGTCAAATACAGATCAGATATTCAAATACGCAGAGCGGAATCTGTATGTTACCAAATTGGTGTACAATAATATTTCATTAAAATTACCATGCAGTTCAAAAATATAATCTATAATATAAAAATGAATCGCAAAATGTTCGTGAACGCATAACTCAACAACGCCTGAACCAATTTGGCCAATTCTTTTTTTAAAATGTTTGTTGAAGTTCAAAGATGGTTTTTACGGCGAGAAAAATTCGAATAATTGCCGGAAAACCCCTAAAAACAGCCCTTTTCTTTTTCCCATACAAACGTTTTCTAACTAAAACGAGCTTTATTGCTATAACATAAAGTTCATATTGAATTACAAGCACCCACTGTTGTTTAAACAATGTAGGTATGTTCCTAACGTCAAAGAGTCAATTTGCACTTTATTACCTCTGCACAAAGTTCAAATTCAATCATATCTATCAAAACAGTGTGTGTTGGAGCACAGATAAACAAAAAAAGAAAACGAAATCGAATAGTTCAATTTGGTCGGCTTCGCGATATTATTTCATTTGTTTTACTTTAAAATGCATTAGTTTTCAAGTCATTACAATAGTCAAACAAAACCAGCGTTACCAAAAGTGTTTTATTATTTTAAGTTTTTATTATTTTATATCCTTATTTTAAATACGGCTTGAAGGATTTAACTCCAAGTCATATCAAATTTAAAAAAAGTTGAAACAACAACAAACTGTCAATGTCAGTGTTTTTTTTTCTTGGATTTTCGGTTACCTACTCTAATGTTTGCAGTTTGCTTTTGTCAATTGATACACGAAACAAATTCGTACCTATATAGTATTTTGTGCAGTGTTTATTGTGACAAAATAATCTATAAAAATAAATAAAATTGAAGTGTCTGTTTGTAATATTAAAATAACCGCTTTTTACTACATGCATATGAATGTATATGCGATACATATACCAAAATAGCATTTTTTTTAAAATTTTGTCTGTCTGTCTGTCTGTTTGTTCCGGGTAATCTCTGGAACGGCTGGACCGATTTCGACGGGACTTTCACTGGCAGATAGCTGATGTAACAAGGAGTAACTTAGGCTACTTTTTATCCCGAAAAAATAACGTGTGAACGGGAAAAAACTGACACGCGGGCGAAACTGCGAACGGCCGTTTTATGCCGTATTAACGCCATCTGTTGGCGGATGGATGGAAGTGGCTAGCTTTATTCTTTAACGAATGGTGCCACAGCTCGCTGGTGCCCATCTTCAAAAACAAGGGTGATGTACAGGATTGTAACAACTATAGAAGAATAAAGCTCATGTCACACAGTATGAAAATTTGGGAAAAGGTTGTAGCGCGACGGATGAGAGAAGAAAGTGGGGTATCACAGAACCAGTTTGGATTCATGCCTGGGCGCGGGACTATGGATGCCATCTTTGCGCTTCGTCAACTTTGTGAGAAACACAGACGAGTACACAAAAATTTGCATATGGTGTTTATAGATCTTGAGAAGGCGTATGATAGAGTACCCCGAGAGGTTCTGTGGTGGAGTATGAAAGTTAAGGGAGTGCCTGAGAAGTACATACAGCTCATTCGAGCTATGTACGATCGAGCGAGTACTCACGTCCGGTCTGAGGCCGGAGTTACCGCCAAGTTCAATGTGGGTGTAGGCTTGCATCAGGGGTCGGCTTTGAGCCCTTATTTGTTTTTCCTGGTGATGGATGCTCTGACATCAGACATACAGGAAGAAGCACCCTGGTGCATGCTGTTTGCCGATGACATTGTTCTGGTTGGAGAAGATGCGCTTGAGGTCCAGAGCAGACTAGGAAAATGGTGGGATAAATTGGAGAGTGTCGGACTGAAGATCAGTAGAACCAATACACAGCATCTGTTTTGTGACTTCGGTGGTCCATCCAATTTTATCCCAATAGCCTTAGATGGTGTATTAGGGATACACCAGTTTGTTCCGATTTCGGTACCTCGGCTCATTGATACAGAGCGACGGCGATATTGGCCGAGACGTAAAGAATAGAATAAATGCGGGATGGATGAAATGGCGACAGGTCTCAGGAACCACGTGTGATCCGAAAATGCCCCTTAAACTTAGGGGGAAAGTTTACAAAATGATCATTAGACCTGTCGTATTGTATGGATCTGAGTGTTGGACAACTAAAGGGACTAATGAAAGAAGGGTACTTGCGGCAGAGATGCGAATGTTGAGATGGATATGTGGAGTTACTAGAATGGACAAGATACGAAATGAGTATATCAGGGGTAGTTTGAAAGTAGCGCCAGTGACGGAAAAATTGAGGAGCAATAGGGTAGCGTGGTATGGGCATGTCATGAGGAGGGATGAAAGTCATTTAACCTTGAGAGCGATGAACATCAATGTTGATGGATATGTGGGTAGAGGTAGACCAAAGAAAAGATGGATGAATTGTGTGAAAGATGACATGGATAAGAAAGGAGTGAGTACAGATATGACGGCTGATAGAGGGGAGTGGAAGAAAAGAACATGTTGTGCCGACCCCACATAAAGTGGGATAAGGGCAAGAAGATGATGATAACGCCATCTGTTGGCGACATCGAGTACTACTTCAGTTAAGATTTGTAAGTAAAAATGTTTACCGCCCAACGAAGTGGGCACGGGTCAGCTAGTATGTAATAAATTCAATTAAAAATAATCTAAATTAAACACCATAACCTGAATTTAAATAATAAAAATGTAAAAGTACCTCTATCTACAATATTTAATGTCAATTTAATAATTCATTTATAGAATAAAAACATTTTTCCTGCAGCCATATCTTTAGACTTTTTGTAAAGTTATACAACGATCGATTTTTAATGTCATTGGGTATGGAGTTAAATATCCTACTAAAGACTATAGTTACTATTAGTACACTTGACTATAGTTATTATAGTACACTAGAAGCTATAGCAGACCTGTAATAATTTGGAAGCTCTATGTCCATCTGTGGACTCATTTAAGAGGCGGTAAAGAGGTTTTATTATATTTAGAGACAACCATGGCAACTAAGCTTGTACTATTTCAATTGGAATAAAACGGCTTCAAACGTTAACCTTCTTTGTTATCAGCAAGTTTAAATGGTTCTAATACAACTCTCGACGCACTGAATAAGTATCAAGCATATCCTGCAGTAAGTGGAACTCAGACGTGGCCGCTGAATATTATTCTCATGTGTAAAAAACCGACCAAGTGCGAGTCAGACTTGCGCACGAAGGGTACGAATACTAAAAACTATAGTAAAAATTACAAAAAAATCACGTTTATTATATGAGAGTCCAATTAAATATTTATTTTATTCTGTTTTTTTAGTATTTCAAATCAAATCATATTGTTTTTTGAAACTAGTAAACTTAAACATAAATTTAAACCAACTCACTATAGTGAAAAAAAAATATGTACAGTCAGCTGCACTAGAATGTATACATATCTAAGCTTTCAAAACGATGTTATAGTTTTCCAGTAAATATTTACATAACAAATTTTCAACACTTATGTTGATTCACCAATAGATTTCATGATTTTTGAGTTCTTGTCGTGTAAGATTCTTTTTTAATGCTGATATACCATTTTGAAAGTTACAAACTGTATACATTCTAGTGCAGCTGACTGTACCTATTATTTATATTACAGCGGCAGCAAAAATACATCATCTGTGTAGGTACAACTCTCTAACTACGGTTCATGAGATACAGCCTGGTGACAGACTGACAGACAAACAGGCAGCGGAGACTTAGTAATAGGGTCCTGTTTTAAAAAGTACAAGAAACAGTATCACGACTTTAATTCCCAAGCACGGTAGATATCCTCTTAGATCTCTTAGTGCCAAGTTTCTGCTGAATCCCCCTCAGAGGTCAGATATGTACCAAATGTTATAAGTCCATCGCCGCTGCTAGGATACTAACTGGTTTCCTCACAATGTTTTCCTTCACCTTTTGAAAACACTGGAATTGCACTGAAAAATCCATTGGTGCACGACCGGATTCAAACTCACGAAGTAATCCCGCCTGACTAGACCACCAGTCTTCTTTTTGTAATACCATATTATACAAATTTTCAAATCCAGTGATTTAGGCTGTGCGTTGTCTTTATGTCAGTCAGTCAGTCAGAACAAAGATTCTTATAATTGGTATAGATTAGGATATTTTTTTACTTATTTATAGTTGTTCTCATATAAGTGAAATGTAAATTTCTTTTGAGAAAATAAACGATTTTTTTTTTTTTAATGCTGGACAATCCACTCAGCGTCATCTAGCCCCAAGCTAAGCAGAGCTTGTGTTATGGGTACTAGATGACTGATATACTTAATACAATACTATATTACATACATAGATATTTTTTATTATACATAGAAAACACCCAGAACACCCGGAATAAATATTTGCAGATCGTACAAACATTTATCCCAACGCGGGAATCGAACCCGCAACCTCTTGCGTCACAGGCGGACATTCGCCCGCCGCGCCACATCGGTCGTCTCATACGTCTCACAGTTGTTCTCATATAAGTGAAATGTAAATTTCTTTTGAGAAAATAAACGATCTTTAACCTTATACTTACTGTAAATAATATACTGTTTGTGTACCTACTCTACCTGATAAGTAATCTAGGTAGCGAGGCGAAGTAACTGAAGTAGAAGCTATCTAGATTCAGTTTAATGTGTGTAGTTACCTACAGGGTTCGAAACTAGATTCCATACAGAAAGTTAGCCGTATATACTCGTAAACTAAGTAATTAGACCGATGTGATGTGATGTGTGAGACGACCGATGTGGCGCGGCGAGCGAATGTCCGCCAGCAACGCAGGAGGTTGCGGGTTCGATTCCCGCCTCGGGATAAAGGTTTGTATGATCTGTAAATATTTATTCCAGGTGTTCTGGGTATTTTCTATGTATAATAAGAAAATATTTATGTATGTAATGTATTGTATCAAGTATATCAGTCATCTAGTACCCATAGCACAAGCATAAAACATATTAACTAGGTACATTTTGATCCTAATAAATAAAAAAAAAATTGCTTAGCTTGGGGCTAGATGATGCTGTGTGGATTGTCCAGCATTATTATTATTATTATTATATTTCTACCTATAAGCAAAAGAAACAGGCTTTTGCTTCTGCAGACTAGCGGCTCGTCCCGGCTTTGCACGGGTTTTAGTAAGTAACCCTAATTTTTTGAAAACATAATATAGCCTATGTCACCCGGGGATAGTGTAGCTTCCCAACGGTGAAAAAAAATTTCAAATCAGTCCAGTAGTTACGTCGGCCTGTTCCACTCTAATCCACTAAACAAATCCATTGATGGATTTGATTCTACTACCATTGACGTCACTTAGTACAAAAACCGGCCGTGGGCATCAAATGAGTTTCGTTTTTTTGTACCTTGGTACGGAACCTCAAAAATAAATATACTAGAAAATAAATTAGGTAAAACTAGTTTAACTCTAGTTTAATTTAAACACACATAAATCATTTTCAGAAATTCTCAACCTCCATTAAGCGTTTACTATTCTAAACAAAAGTAATTGGTTTATCGTAATTAGGGATGGGCGTAAACAGGTTAAGTCAGAAATGAATTATTATTATAGTAATAATTAAAAACTAATAGAGAATTTCACTTGCTTTATACAAGGACTGCGAAAAAAGTGCACGACTGTGTAATGTAATTTTTATACAATCTTTGAACCCCTGCTGTCTGTTTAGGGGTTGAATTTCTGAATTTTTTTTTAAACATCTGCATACCAATGTTAATATACCCTAAAATTGTTATGTCTCTGAGACAACCCGTATAGTCTGTAATATTTTTATTGACATTTTGACGACCGATGTGGCGCAGCGGGCAAATGTCCGCCTGCGACGCAGAGGTTGCGGGTTCGATTCCCGCCTTGGGATAAAAGTTTGTACGATCTGCGATTTATTCCGGGTGTTCTGGTAATTTTCTATGTATAATAAAAAATATATATATGTATGTAATGTATTGTATAAAATATATCAGTCATCTAGTACCCATAACACAAGCTCTGCTTAGCTTGGGGCTAGATGATGCTGTGTGGATTGTCCAGCATTATTATTATATATTAGTCAATCAGAGAACACTGGTGGTCTAGTGGAAGTGCCCCTTTTGTTGCTAAGGTCGTTTTTATCACCTGTATACAGGGTTAAATTGCAGGGCAGTGCATTTTAAGGCACTTTCCTAGTGAACGTGAACTGTAAGGCAATGCTTTATTAGGTGATGGTAATCACTAAACATCATATTATTATGGACCATCTGTTTGTATCATCAAGAAGCGGGTAAAAAAGATTCTACACAATACTCAATACTCAATATATTTATTTTCATCAATGGTGGGTTAGGATGTACAAAATTCACTTAGGTATAGTGCTAGAATCACATGTGAGCCCTTTTAGGGCACTACAATAGGAGGTTGACAAACCGAGGCTTTTTATAGATTACACAGGTTTCTGAATAGCTGACTGTATCTCCCTACGTCATGGATATCATGTTCCACAAACAGAGAACTAAATAACTCATGATGACGCGTCACCCCGGGATGAACTTCGGGCGGAAAACGTACCGCATAAAAAAATTATGATCTCGCTCGGTTTTGGGTTTTATAAGGTCGTAGATAAATTGTTTTTAATAGCTTGTTTTTTCGCAAACTTTATGGACGCCTCAGAGCGGTCTAAAAAGTCCCTCAATAGAGATACTCTTACGAACTGTAGTTAAATAGATATCCTCGTCTTCGCGTTGTTTAAAGAGGGCGGCGAACCTAGAGGATGACCCTCAGCAGTGAGGAACTGCTCCATTGATCACTTTTTCTTTGATGTTTTACGTCATCGGGTTTATCTTTTCCTGAAAGGTTGGTAGCGCATCAGCATTGCTTCTGGTGTTGTAAGTGTCTACGGGCGACGGTGATCACTTCCCATCAGGTGGCCCGTTTGCTCGTCTGCCTGCTACGGCATAAAAAAAAACTGTCGCTGACCACCTGTAATGCTTTTTTTTATGTCTTGCTTACGAAACCAGTAGATGGCCCACCTGATTAAGTGTTAAGTGTGTTAAGTGGTTACCATTATTAATAACAAATTACTGTCTCATAGGTCACGGTATGAAAGTGGTGTACGATGCACTACTCTGCGTCCATCAACCTGAGGCATACAGTATCAAACTTAACTTCGGATGCTCGTTAATAAATAGTGGAGATATTCAGTTACAGCGTTTGTATAGAAATAGTAACGACTTGTTCCACCTTAAGTTGTACAATAAAGGATTTTCTATCTATCTATCTAAAATGGCCTGCTTCTTACTTCAGCTTTGATCCATCATGACGCAGTCAGAAAGGCGTCATGTCTCCCCAATGCCACCTGGGACTATGCGACCCTTGTCAAGTGGAACAGTTGACTGCCAAGATTAATTGAGTCCAACTTACCTACTGCTATACCGGGTGTAAAAACACTACTTCTGAAAACTGAAACTGCGCAATCAGACCATAAATCTGATTCCAAAAAAATTCAATACGTGAAAAGAAATTTATTTATTTATTGGGAAACCAACAGGATGTAAAAAGTATTCTCACAAAGGTTAAATAATTTTGTAGTATGGCCAATTACAGGTTTCCACTTTAGATTTAAAAAAGATAAAATCCAAATATAGCAAGCAGAACATAGCGTAGGTACAATAAATGACGATGTACATATAAATAATTCAGAGATATAGTAAAATCAACTCATTTTGTCCGGTTTTTTGTGTTTTTAGCATCAACATCGTCAATACATAGTAAAATAAACATAAGTACCTAATTCTCTTATTTCAAAATGACCGCTATACGGAATTGCTGGTTGATGCACAAGTATTTCAGCAAAATAATCATATTACTCTAAACGTATTTGACCAAGTTTTATTCTATAATGCCTTGTTGTAGGTAATTTTACACGTTCCTGGAGTATTCGAAAGTGGTTTTATTACACCCGGTATATAAAAGTTCATCAATGGCAATGGGGACCCGTCACAGTTTTTTCTATGAATGCAGTTTTATAGGCCTTGAGAAACTAAAACATAAAATGCAAAATTTTTTTTTCTACGGCCAAAACTGACTAAGTTATGGGCAAAATACCGAACGAGATTCACTGACCGCGCGAACGGAAGCGATGACGTCACAATGGCCCAGCGCTAGCCGCCAAACCACTGCGCGCCCCGCGTTTCTGTTCGCGATACTCGTCCGACACGGAGCGTAACGTCACCAAGTGATTTGATTAGGTTTTTATTAGAAGGTTGTTATTTTAATATAACAAATGAGTATTAGAAATAAGGTAGATATCGGTTTTGAGCAAGCGCAATCCGATAATCTACCTAAAGTTGATACCTTCATGTTATTTGATTATCTTGTAATCATTTAAATTACACAAGCGCTGAAATTCATGGTTGGAAACTTCAGAGGTAAACAAATCTCATTATCAACCTAATCAGAATAACAGGATAATATGTAGGTAGGTACACATACTTGGACTAGCCTATAAAATACCTAAAAGTTTTAAGTTAGTCAGCCAGGGAAGTTGTGTTTGTTTTTGTAACTACCTACGCTGTTATTTTCAACATTGGTATGTAGAAACTTAAAGGTTTAAAGAAAAATATTATGTAGGTATAAAATAAATAAAATTAGACTTAAATACTTAATTTGACAGTAATGTACCTACCTAAGTTCTTTGGACACGTAATTTAGAGCTATGAATAAACGAAAGCGTTAGGTATGTTAAGTTTAAAATAAGCCCTAAGAATTTAAATTATATTTTGTCGTAGGTTATACCCAGATTTATTTAAAAATTATACAATAAATTC
The DNA here is from genome assembly GCA_947095575.1 of Electrophaes corylata. Lineage (NCBI taxonomy): Eukaryota > Metazoa > Arthropoda > Insecta > Lepidoptera > Geometridae > Electrophaes > Electrophaes corylata. Next base: position 3,577,376 of record OX352724.1, on the reverse strand, counting down.
AAGGTCAGGAATACAATACAGGAATGCAATACTTCCTTCTTCAATCTAAGCATTCCTCCCACAAGCCTATACTTGACGTAGTTCTCCATATGACGACCGATGTGGCGCGGCTGGCGAATGTCCGCCTGCGACGCGGAGGTTGCGGGTTCGATTCCCGCCTTGGGATAAATGTTTGTACGGTCTGCTAATATTTATTCCGGGTGTTCTGGGTGTTTTCTATGTATAATAAAAAATATGTATGCATGTAATGTATTGTATTAAGTATATCAGTCATCTAGTACCCATAACACAAGCTCTGCTTAGCTTGGGGCTAGATGATGCTGTGTGGATTGTTCAGCATTATTATTATTATTATCAGCTTCCACCTAAAAATATAATAAATTCAGGTATATATTTTTTTCTTTTTTATTATATATCACTTTTGCCCGCAACTTCGTTCGCGCTTAGATTTACATAGGTAAGTACTTCTTTTTCATTCACTTTGGCTACAGTTTTATTACATGTATAGATAGATATCCTCATCCTCGAGGGTACGACGCCAGAGGCATGGAGCAGGAGTGTGGTGGTACTGTTCTTTAAGAAAGGTGATAACACCCTTTTGAAGGAGAGTAGTTACTAATCGTCTCGCTCGTAGGCTAGACGACTTCCAGCCTCCCGAACAAGCCGGGTCCCGAAAAGGCTTCAGTACCATAGACCACATTCATACGCTCCGGCAGGTTATACAGAAGACCGAAGAGTATAACCAGCCACTTTGTTTAGCGTTTGTGGACTATGAAAAAGCCTTCGATTCAGTCGAAACCTGAGCAGTGTTACGGTCACTCCAGCGGTGTCAAATTGACTATCGGTACATCGAAGTGTTGAAAGGCCTATATAGTAATGCCACCATGACTATCCGACTCCAGGACCAGAGTACAACTCCTATCCAGTTGCAAAAAGGAGTGAGACAGGGAGATGTAATTTCTCCGAAACTGTTCACGTCTGCACTGGAGGATATTTTCAAGCTCGTGTCCTGGAATAGGTATGGCATCAATATCAATGGCGAACACTTAAGTCACCTTCGATTTGCCGACGATATAGTCATAATGGCGGAATCGCTGGAAGACCTAGAAACAATGCTTAGAGACCTCAATATTGTCTCCCAACAGGTGGGTCTTAAAATGAACATGAGTAAGACGAAACTTATGTCAAATGCTCATGTCGCACCCGTACCGGTATATGTTGGAGGTCAGCCGACGAATCCAACTCGGATGGGCAGCGTTCGGGAAATTACGGCACATCTTCTCGTCACAGTTACCGCAAAGCCTCAAGACGAAAGTCTATAATCAGTGTGTGTTACCAGTGATGACTTATGGCACTGAGACGTGGACGCTAACTATTGGTCTCATACACAAGCTTAAAGTCGCACAACGAGCTATGGAGAGAGCGATGCTGGGAGTTTCACTGCGAGGTAGAATCAGAAATGAGGAAATCCGTAGAAGAACCAAGGTCACCGACAGCTCTCAGAATCAGCAAGTTAAAGTGGTAGTGGGCAGGCCATAAAGCTCGTAGAACCGACAACCGTTGGGGAATAAAGGTTCTCGAATGGCGACCACAAACCGGAAGACGAAGCGTAAGACGTCCTCCTACCCGATGGACTGACGACATTGTTAGGACCGCGGGAAATCGATGGATGGAAAGGGCTCAGAATCGTTCTTTCTGGAAACGTGTGGGGGAGGCCTATGTCCAGCAGTGGACTTCTACAGGCTGATGATGATGATGATGAGATAGATATAGGTATATTCCCCAAGACGGAAATATTCCTCTATATTCCCAAAATGATCCCCGATATCCCGGGAAACTTGTGGGATATTCCCGCATTGGGGAATATTACCGGGAACGGCACATTTTATTGTAGTTAGACCTGAGTACGACCCTGGTTTTAACCCGACTACCGAGGAAGGGTTATTAGAAACTTCACTACTTACATTTTTTATCATTTACTTACTCATTGAAATATACCTAGTAGGTACGACCCTGTATTTTTCTTTAACATTCGTAAACAAGCTTTACTAAGCTACCTACGCACCTGTTTACCATACGAGTAATGATTGAGGATCATTTTGATGTAAGTAGGTACCTCCATAATATACCCACTATTATCATAGTTGGTATATTATAGAGGTACCTACCTACTTACATCAAAATGATCCTCGCAACAAAATCTTGAAGTTTGGCACGAAAGCGGAATTTTGTCATCCCTCTTCATGATAGTGCACCATTTTTTGCGCACTTTCGGGACCTTTGGCACATTGAAAAATAGTTTTTTAGGTGTACTAACTGAAGTATTAGTACACTTCGGTACTATACAGTACTTATAGTTCGGCATATTCACGTAAAAACCACAACACGACCCGCGCAGATCGAGTGAACTCTAATAAATGAATTGCGGAGAGCGCGCCCGCGGGCGGAAAAGATTTCGTGACGTCACATGAGCTATTCGGCCGCCCCGCGGTTGACTGGTACAAAATGTGTAATATCTTCGCAACCAATGGAACGATTTCAAAAATTTAAAAAGTATCGTACCTAAACGAGTAAAAGGAACACCATTACATAGATAATATATGCATTTTCCGACTTAGTACGGGAGCTCATTGAATGCTAATGTTTTACAAAGTGCTGAGGGGTAACCGTGATCGATAGTTTGTTTGCCTAATTACCGTGTACCGTGAACTCAGTCCAAACAGGCCTAATCAGACCCGAACTATGGATACGAGGTCATCTTCGTACAAATCTGGAATCCATTACTTAGTCCAAAAAAAATTGAAAATAAGGCTGCTGTCTTTGTCATCTGTCAAGCATGACAGGCAATTTTAGCGTCGTTTTTGAAAGTTTACAATAGCATAAGAGCTCATGGTAGGTGGGCAGAACCACAACGGCCAAGAACAATACTTTTACTAATATTATAACTATAATACTTTAGGATCTGAAATGGTACAAAAGATACAGTTGATATGAATATGTGAGCAAAACTGACAGAAACTAATGTGAAAAAGCTTAGAACCAGTAATACAAATCAAACAAGCTATTTCATAATATTCAAATCACGTGCACCAGAAATGAGTTCTAAATATGTTTATACTTCCATCGCTGCTTTGCGAACACACGTAGAAATATACAACAAGTTAAGGAGCAATGTATGACGCAGATGTGTAGTACATCTATTGACAGAGCGCCTCTGGCGAGACTGTAAGATGGTACAGTTGAGGAGAAAAATGTTTTCAAAATATTAATTTAAGTCAAGAAAAAAACGTACTAGAAATATTTTTATCTTTTTTTTATTATGATATATTTTAAGAAATTATTATTTGCAATAAATTAAAACTATAAACGAAATCACCTTTTTTGTCATACCAGACCAAAATTTCATTTTAATTACTCCAATCAGAAAGGAATAAAATTCTATACTTATACGAGTACCTAGAAAAATGTGCATGTAATGTCACAAGCACCCACACCCTTTACACCGGAATACAGCAAACTGCCATTTCCTTGCAACGAAGCTCATAAGAAACTTACGGTTTGGTTTTTACCGTGGTATAAAACGGTTTTTTACAAAATAATAATAAATAATTAAGCTCCAGTGTGGTGCCAATCTAACTTAATGAGGCGAAGGCAAAACAAAAGAAATTTACTGTTGTAAAACTTTCATACCTATAATTTGTGTGAATATGGCTGTTGAAAGGTTTGAAACCAAACTTAATTCCAAAATGTAGTTTCCAAGGCTCACAGGTCATCTGAAATAATTGGTATAATCTAAATTAGTTGTTCAAACAATAGTTAATTAATGTACAAGGCTTCTAATTGTCTGTGTAATAGTCTATTCGTCCGTTAATAATTTGAATGTCAATTAGTGCTCTCTCAAATTAAACCTGTTAAAACAGGGTTATTTTACAAATTGACGTAGGGCAGTATATTATAGGGTATGTTTCTAACAAATGTTATCGGTAAGGTAATGCTTTGTTTTAATAATAAGTAATTATAATATAAGTAATTATTATATAAGTAATATAAACTTTTGAACCATCAAATTATTTACAAAAACTCTGTTATAACAGTTATTATTATTATAACTGTTGTTTGTTCTTGGTCTAGGTAAGTATTCTATAATGTATTTACAACAAAAAGCATTTAGATACGTTTTTTGTTGTAAATACATCATAGTCATTTGTCTAGCTCCTACAGTAAGCTAGGCATAGTTTGTGGATAGGAGGTGCTGTATCAAAAAAACAGCCGTCACAGCTCAGTTCATAGTAGCCCTGCCTTATATGCTGGGCTTGATCCCTACCAATTAACAAACATTTTTGTAATGAACATAATATATTTTTAATCTGTGTATTTTTAATCTGTGTAAAAAAATATGACACCGTTTGAATTCTATATTACAAGGTTTACATAGTTTGTAAATAGATGGCGCTGTGTCAAACGTGTATCGGCATTATAATGTGTAATGAAGTTTACTGTCTGCATTAAATTAAAACACTTGTGCGCCCGTCAGTACAGCACGTGGTGTTTACTTCTCAAACGGTGTCAGGATTCAGTCTCACAATGTGCCAGACTAGTCTCCGCTGCTTTCATACGACTTGCTTTCATAACAAAGTTTTACCGCGCTGGGTAAAGCTGGATATTAAAGCAAAATATCAAAATTTTGGCTGATAGGGATATTTTTTTTCGCGATTTTTTTACTATTAGGTTGTGTATACCTTACTAGGAGAATGCACTGTCTACTGTAACACAGTTTATTCATAAACTAAAACAGGAGACAGAGTCGACTTTTATCTTTGTTAACACTTTCTTTTGAAAAATAAACATTTGTATTTGTATTTGTGATGTCTCAATTAAGTAATTTTTTCATATTCCATTATTTCATAAAAATTTGTTCAGCCGTTATGATACTGAGTGAAAATATTCTTGTAACCCTTCTAAGAAGTGAATTCACTCACTCATTTTTTTTTATATGTGACTTGTTAATGGAACAAGCAGATGGCCCACCTGATGTTAAGTGGTTACCAATACCTATAACAGAGCATTGCCTCGCAGGTCACGCTCATTATAAACGTGCCTTTACGATGCACTACTTTGCGCCCATCAACCTGAGGGCTCGTGTGCCTGTAATTACACCGGTACCCACACCCTTTAAATCGGAATACTGCAAACTGCTTGGCGGCACTAACTACTGCAAATGTGGATATGTACCAACTTTACTATCTGGACGTACCTCTGACTGCCCCCTTAGACATCCTCAAAGAATCTCAAGTAGGTTGGTACTAAGAGATCGGATGGAATATCTACCGTGCTTGCGGATTAAAGTTGTGATGCTTTTTCTTTCTTATCTTTGTATCACCTGAACAAATTAAGCCTAAGCTATCTAGAGTATTTAGGCTATCTACAAATTAAGGCCAAACGTTCGACATTAGCGGCATTTCTATAGTAAAAGTTGACAGTGCGGGAAAGGTTAGGGAAACCATATTTCGACGGCCCCACCGAATAAACGTGTAAGAGCTCTTACCGTAATTTTTTTTTTTTTTGTTTTTCGGTGTGTCGATTTAAAATACACCTTCTAAATTTTTTTCAGAAAGATTTTCCAATAAATTTAACGAAAACAATCAAAAAAAGCGTACTTTGAATGTTTATTCTACGGAAAATAAAAACACTAAACTCACACGAATATTGCAACAATGTGATTTTGCACACCGTTTACTCTTATACATTTAATGCAAACTTACTTTAGAATATTATTCGTCGGAAATTCAAAAAATACTGTAACTGTAAAGAGTTTTGCCGATGTGTAACTACCTAATACTAACATTGACAAATCCTATTATGTCCATAGAACAAAAAGGTATAATAAGTTACACTTTTAGGTAATAACATATTTTCCCACGAATAATAGTGTAAACATAGCATACCAAAATTTTGTTACTAGAATAAAAATGTAAAAGGGGTTTTTATTAATTTCTCGTAAATCATTAATATTAGCTTATCGGTTTTTTTAACGAAATATAGATAATTTTTTTTCCTTTAATTTGTCTATACATTGTATTGACGTACATCTAATCAATAATGAGCTATATTTTTTTTTATGTTTTTTATTTTTCCTGTAAAATTGCGATTTTCACTTTACACGTTTATTCGGTGGGGCCGTCGATTTGTAAAACTTATTGCCTAGAAATACAATAACATACGTCACAATCGAATAAATACGACAGCTTGTTTAAAAATCGGGCCAAATTAAATTTACATTTTCATTTCGTTGCTTCCTGACCGGATATTGTTTTTTCTGTAAATATTCTTTTAAGGACAACCGCAGACGGGCGACTTAAGGACATATAACACGCATTTCTTAGAAACTGTTCTATGTATACGTTTGCAACAAACTAATTATTGATTTGGATTAACTATCAAATTTTTTGCCAATCGGTTGATTTGGATTAGTTGAGCTATCTTTAGATCGTTTGCAACAGTAGGTAGATAGCTCAACTGTTTTATTTATTCTGTACATACCAATTGTAAAATTACTGTAGTTTTCTTTGTAAGTAAATAAAATATGAACTTATTATTAAAATAAATAGTATCACGAACTTAATTACCAAGAGCGATAGATATCGCTTTAAATCTTATAGAACCAATTACCTACTCAAAGTTCTTCAAGGATGTCTAAGGGGGTTAAAAGGAGTTCAAATCTGGTTTGTGTGCGCATTGCCAGTGTTCTCAAACGGTGAAGGAAACACCATGAAAAAACCAGTCACGTATGGAATGCTTTACTGCAGTATGTGTTAAAAGGAACTGGCACCTTGATTTACCTAGCTTTCTACAGTCACCTATCTCTAGCCTCAAAGGTTTGCTGTAAGAAAACTCTTTTCAGGGTTAAGCTCGCCTTTGTACATGTCCTCTATTTGTATTTTTCCTATGTAACTTTATGTGTGCAATAAAGAATTAAGAAAATCTTTTTGACTGACTTTGAATGCGACTCCGGCAAATCTTCTGATTTGTTATTGGAATTGGAAAAACGCCCGTGTGCGGCAAACTTTAACATTATTCACGTAATCCGTCAGTGTGTACAATCGTGCGAGTGGCGGACGTAGCCGGGAAATAGAATTTTCAAGTAGACACTTACGTCGACTGTACTTAGCGGAGCTTCGAGTCAACAAAGAGGGGGAGAAAATTACTCGTATGTCGTCAAATGCGGTATTTTTCTTTTTAAGCGTGGAATACTTAAACGCGTCTGGATGTGCCTCTGACTACTCATAGATTACAGACAGATGAGACTTAACACCTAAATGTCTTATGTTGACGAACGCTGAACAGTGCATCATAGGGTTCTCAACGAGCGTGACTTACTAGACAATACTTTGTTATAATCGATGGTAACCACTTAACATCAGGTGGGCTGTATGTTTGACCAGCAGTATCATAAAAAACTATAATTTATTACCGTTAAACATATTTTCATGACTAAAAAACACAGTTAATAAAATATGTCAAATACCGCAGAGCTTGCCGCCACGTTCTAAAAAACCCAGGCTTTAAAAACTTAAAACCATCTCTTAATTATACAGACTTCTTACTGTAATTTGTTAACAAATTAATGATGATGGTTAATAAGCACTTTACCATTTTTGGTTACCGCAGCACCCGCCACCACATTCAAAAAACTCAAAACTATATTAACCACGCGGACAAACTCGCAACTAGCCTATACCTACCAATTATAAGAATCTTTGTCCTGATTGACATAGACCACGCTCAACTTAAACCACTGATCGTAGAGACTTGAAATTTTTAGGGTATACTTGTTTTGTTTCGTAGAAGTGTAAGAATTTCTAAAATTCTAGACGAATACTTATGTTTGATATAAAATTAAATGAAAGCGGACGAATATTTTTTTTGCGAAACGTGTGGATCGTACGCAAAAATATCTTATTTTCAAAGATCATGAGATAAAATGATTCCCTTTGTATGTGTTTACCTTTCAGGTAAATATACAAATTCTAGAACACCCTCTAAGCCCATCTCAACCTGTGTAAAAGGTGATTACGAAGGGTGTGATAACACAACTATGAAAATACCCCTAGCACACAACCCCTGCAATTCTTATCATCACCACAACTCTGGTGCTCTGGTACAATGATGGACCTCGCTTCACCTTAATTACGGTCACATCCGGTGTTGACAAAATGTTGGAGTTGCTTCATTTTGACGTGTTTCCGGTGTAGCGTTTGATGAGTTAAAGTTTGTTGATTCGAGCATTTTAGCTACGCGATGTAGAACGTTTTGTAACAAACGATAATTAAAAATAAAAATATCAGCGTTACACAATGCTTTAGCCAATTAATCAACAATTTGAGAAAAGCCATCAAATACTGATGCAGACTGACTTGACGACCGATGTGACGCGGCGGGCGAATGTCCAGCAGCTACGCAGGAGGTTGCGGGTTCGATTCCCGCCTTGGGATAAATATTTGTACGATCTGCAAATGTTTATTCCGGGTGTTCTGGGTGTGTTCTATATATAATAAAAAAATATCTATATATGTAATGTATTGTATTAAGTATATCAGTCATCTAGTACCCATAACACAAGCTCTGCTTAGCTTGGAGCTAGATGATGCTGTGTGGATTGTCCAGCATTATTATTATTATTATTATTAAACTATAACTGCAAAAAATAACAGATACCGCAGCACTTGCCACCACATTCCGAAATATTCAATAACTTTCAAAACTTAAAAACATCTCTTAATTACACAGACTTCTTACTGTTATTTGTGCTAAGGTTATATATTGCGATAGCCCTGCTTTCTATGCTGTAGGTAGTGGGTTTGATCCCCACCGAGAACAAACATTTATGTGATAAACGTAGGAAATGGGATGAACGCAAAAGTTTGTTCTGTGTCTGTGTTTTATATGTATTTTAAGGCCCGCTTGCAAAACAATCTGATTTAATTTTATTCAGCTAATCACGTTTACCAAGATAAACATGTTTAGCGTAAGCGTAATAGCAACTTAATTTTCCTTGAGCAAGATGTTAAACGTAATAATCTTCCAACATGAATTCAGGGGCTCGTTAAATATATTCGGTGATCGTTGTGCAAGCTTGTATGTACGAAAAAATAGTATAAAAGTATTTTATCATGTATCAGGTTCCTATTGTACAAACTTTGCTTAGTTTGGGGCTAGACGGCGTGTGAACGTGTTTTAATATTGATTTAAATATGTTTATTTATTTAATCTGTTAAATTGATTTATTAACTATATTTTACTATCTAGCTCGATGTAACACATTATTATTATAGGCAGTATCAACTTGACATTTGCGTAAATCCCTTTACGGTGTAAATGTAGGCTTTGGCAAGCTCTAGGTGATAATTTCATTTACAGAATCATTGTGTCCAGTCACTAAATAACACACTGAAACCTGTTTCAGGACATTAGACTTTAAGACTTAGTAATAGGAATGAATTTTGGTTAAGGTTGCGAGGGTTTTGGGAGGTGAAAACAGAGAAATTAAGGCCAGGGTGGACTGTTTACTTTATCGGGGGTTTATAGTTGTGATTAACATGTAAAAACATTCCTAACTAAACTTTATCTAAGGCACGGCTTATTAACAAGCGGCATGTGTTTCGTTGCGGCCGTAGTATAGCCGAACGCGATTTAAACGAAAGATAGAAATGGCATCACCACTTTAATCCTTAAGCACGGTAGATACAGAACAGATTTAGTATAGATTATAATTTATGTAATCGAGAACCTAGTAGTTAAGACAAACCTTTTTTTAGGTTTTAAGCTACTATTGATAAAACTGTACCGCTATTTTTTGTGTCAAATAAATAAATAAATAAATATACCCTCAGAACTTAGTACCGAGTATCTGCTTGAGACTCTTTGAGGATGTCTTAAAGGGTAGTTAGGGGTATGTCCAGATATTACATTTGGTACAAACCCACATTTTGCAGTTGGTATTCTCACAGGTTGCAAGCCCATCGCCGCTGCTAAATTTGAAACGGATTTGAAACCACGACCTAAGGGATTACGAGGCGGAGTCATTACCACTAGACCACCGTTGTTCTTTCTTTTGTAAATAAATACAAAACGATTATTTTGTATGTATCTAATCATACCACAAACTAAACATTTATGTTCATCACACGAATGTTTTTTGAAGTAATACTTCTAATGCGAATTTCAACAAAGTTGCGTTAAACGTTTAACACTACCATGGAGGGGGTATGAAAGCACTGTTCTTTCTCTCTTTCTCTCATAGCCAGTTACGTTTCGTATATTAAAGAAGTTTTACTTCAGTCGTGTGGTCTAAAGCACACTCGTTTTCTCGGTAGGGATTGAACCTACAACCTTAGTTCTGACGGCTGTGTTTTCACAAACGACAAAATCAAAACTGACAATATTCCACAAATATCTACAATTATTGCATTTCATAGTAAAAACCTTATCAAATTATTCACAATCATGTTATATCCGTTTGTGGCATGAAAATGGGTCTATAGATTTTTTTAATCATACGTATGCATAACATTAGGCTTGGTACAGACAGGGCACGACAGTTCTGACAAATATATGCGCATACGTTAGTGAAGATAGGGTTAATAGCATTAAAATGTTGCTGAATCTACCTAAAAGAATAGTAGTAATAGGGCTCTTAGTAAAGACATCCGAGGAAGTACCTACTACCAATATTACTATATATTATAAGTATTTATGGTATGTATTTTCGTAAAGTATCCTACTAGTATTATAAACGTAAAAGTTTGTAAGTATGGATGGATGGATGTAATGGTTTTAGGTGATTGTCACCATTTTATATACCCATATGCTTGTGCCAAAAGTTGTATTCATTGATTAAATTTTTGAGATCCATATTTAGGTCTATTAGACAAAAATAAATCAAATAACCAAAGAATTTTTTTAATTTAAAAAAAATCAGCACATACCCATTGGGCCCTATCAGTTTTTGGCACTCATTTTTTATTTTCTACTTTACTAGAACTACTCATGGAAAGTTTAAAATTAAATGTAATAGTTTTGATTTCAGAGCAATCTCAGACGAACAGACGTCAAAATCGGATTATTTGTTTTTAAAAGTTAGATACCATTTTAGTGCCCTTCCCGCCGATACATTTCCGCCCCATGAATACGTCCGTTGCGTACACAAGCCCGGTGTGAACTGAGCCTAATGAAAACAAAAACTGATACGACACGCGAATTTATTCGACCGCAGTGTGTGGTTTTGAAATATTTTGCCATAACTTTTTTATTTAGTTGTAATACCTTGGTACTTATAAACTCGGCGTTAAGGTGCTGATACACATGCTCTAAAATAGCATGCTAAAAAGCGTGCTATTGAGTATGCTCAATATGAGCATGCTGATGAGTAGTTTACATTTGCTAGCAATTAGCATGCTAGTTTTAAGTGTGCTCCTGAATAAGCACGCTCAAAGCAAACACTCGAATTACACATGCCATTTTATAGCATGCTCTCTCGCTCTCTGTCTCAGTTCAAACAAAGCCATGGACAATCAAACAGCTATTCGTATGGAGCTGAATAAGATCATCCTTTTGCTGGCGATGCAATGCATCCAGAAGCTTGTATCAGCTCGGCAAAAAACCTGAACCGGCACCTGTTGCGAACGACTGCTCGATACTAGCATGCTCAATAAGCAAACCTGTTCACATGCGCTAAAAGCACGCCCCCCTCGACCCGCGCTGCAGGTAGCATGCTAAAAAATCACACGACCGTCGATTTTTGAGCAAACTCGAAATGAGCATGCTCATTATTAGCAATGTTTTCAATACACATGCTACTAATGTGCATTTGCTCAATTAAAGCATGCTTTCGTGCTAGTAATGAGCATGTGTAACAGTAGCCTAAAGGTACTGATACACATGCTCTAAAATAGCATGCTAAAAAGCGTGCTATTGTGTATGCTCAATATGAGCATGCTGATGAGTAGTTTACATTTGCTAGCAATTAGCATGCTAGTTTTACTTCGATACTAGCATGCTCAATAAGCAAACCTGTTCACATGTGCTAAAAGCACGCCCCCCTAGACCCGCGCGGTAGCATGCTAAAAAATCGCACGGCCGTCGATTTTTGAGCAAACTCGAAATGAGCATGCTCATTATTAGCAATGTTTTCAATACATATGCTACTAATGTGCATTTGCTCAATAAAAGCATGCTTTCGTGCTAGTAATGAGCATGTGTATCAGTAGCTTAACGTTCACAAGATTCTAATTAGATCGAAAGAGACAAAACACCGTGTAATTATTTTAAGGCAATACTAAGTTTGGTTAAGTTTTAAGACATTTCAAGATGATATTTGCGGATATCATTAAATATAATATAAAATAATTTTCACTTTGTTTATTAGTAGTAGTATAAAAATAATAGAATCCTTTGTAGATCTCTAAGAAACAAGGCAAATATACTATGACTATGACCAGTGGTTAAGGCTGTGCGTTGTCTATATGTCAGTCAGTCAGTCAGAAAATTCTTATAATAAGTATAGATTAGGTTTATCTGATCTTATTTAAGATTTTATATCTTATCTGATTTTACTTTTTTTATTAAGTCTCGTAAATACTTATTTCAGTAGTAACAAATTAATTTCCCCTTGCTGTACCGCTTGGCGTTAAAAAGTGAATTATTACTTGAGTTTTTATGGGCAATTTGTTTGAAAATTGTATGATACTCATGCTCGTGTTTTTGTGTTTATCATTGCACTTCGTTCAGTATGTATATAATGCATCATTCTGTAGGCTTATACGAAAGAAATATAAGGATGAGTTAGGATTATCTCTGTATCTGTAGCGGAATCTTACCTACGTGACCTTTTTTTACACGAAATAAAACACGGCATTCAGTTGAATCGACATCTCTTGTCGATTCAACTGAATGCAATTTCAGTTATCGAGCAGGCTTTGATAGTATAGCGTCAAGCATGTAGATTGAACCACGGTCGCTAAAGTACCGTATGAAACATTCCAAATCTTATTTTCATCGAGTTATTTGAATCCTCGGAAGCAAAGTTGGTTATCGCATTCCCGTATCAAGGGGAAGGTCGTGGGTTCAAATCCCACTTATGGAAAAAATCTTTTCACGGTTACAAACTGCCAAAAACGACGCCAAAATTGTCGTTGCCTTTCGTGCTTTCTCTCTGATGGAACCTGATGTTAAGCGGTTACTATCTGTAAGAAATGCTTCGTAGATTAAGCTCGTTAAAAGCGTGCCCTTCGATGCAATTCTCACCGTCCATCAACCTAAGGTATACAGGTGTTAAGCCTCATGTGCCATGTAAACTTTATTTAAATTTAATTATTGCTTAATATGTCTCCTATCACTTTTTGTTTGTTGAAATTGTAAAAGTTTAATAATTATTTATCTTTTAACAGTTTTTATAAGTTAGAAGGATAATATGTTGAAATAAAATCGCTTTAAAACGCATAAATATTGTCTAGAAACTCAGATCTCTTTAGCTCATCCCATGGTGGAATATTCCTATAAATTGCGTCGAGTACAGACTCCCATACATCACAGTTTTATTGTTTTCATATAAATTTTCTTTTTGTACGCCATGACGGTATTCAGATTGTGGTACCTTTGTTTATGTGCGTATTTACATGTTTTACGAATAAATTCAATCGGTAGGTAGCATAAGTTTACAATGGTAATTTAATTCTTTAGCTTACTTTAGCAATACCACTAGCCTGATTTAACTATAAATAAAATTATAGCTAACACAAGTATTTATAAATTGGTATGTACAAAATACATGTGAAACAGTTGAGCTATCTACAGACCGTTGCAAACGATCTAAAGGTATCTCAACTGATCCAGATCAGTGCCAATCGGAAGCGTTCCCAAAACACTAACTGCATTGCCACGCTGAATGGCAATGCTGATTCGTTGTGCCCGATACTCACCAGCTCTCGGGTCACGCGTCGCTTCGACCAGACGCCCCGAAAGAATTTTAAAAACCCGGAGGGCCTCGGTATCCTACCGGTATAAATACCTATAGTAAAAGAGTTCTTAGTGAAAGGTTTGTCCGGGAAAGTACTACTATGCCTATTTCTGCCGCCAAGCAGCGCAGCGTGATTTGGTTAGAAGGTGAAGGTTACAGGCACATGAGGCTTGGCACCTGTATGTTTCATGATGATGAACGCAGGGTAGTGCAGCGTAAGGTATACACTTTACGTGCGTGACCTACAAGGTAATGCTTTGTTATAATGGTTACCACTTAATATCAGGTGGGTCAAATGCTTTTTCCAACAGCAGTAAGATAAAAAAAAGTGAATCTTATCTAATATTGATAGCAATTATAAGAATCTTTGTCTTGAATGACTTATTGACTGACTGACTGACTGATATAGACAACGCACAGCCTAAACAACTGGTCGTAGAGACTTTTAATTTTCAGGGTATAATCGTCTGGTGCGTAGAGGTGTATTAAAACAGGAATTCCCGAAATTTAACTCCTAAACGGGTACAGTGGTAGTTGAGTTTGTATGAAAATAATATATTCATGCAGACAAAGAAACGTCTCCGCTGCCTGTCTGTCTGTTCGTCTGTAACCAAGCTGTATCTCATGACCCGTGATAGTTAGAGAGCTGAAAATTTCACAGATGATGTATTTCTGTTGCCGCTATAACAACAAATACTAAAAAACTAGTAAAATAAACATTTAAGGGGGCTCTCTCTCATACATAAAACGTGATTTTTTGCCGTTTTTACTATAGATAAGGGTACGGAACCTTTCATGCGCGAGTTCGTTTTGCACTTGCCCGGTTTTTTTATAATTTGTGTCAACCTGTTTTGGGTTATATAAAATAAAATTAAACGATTTCTAGTGATCTTAAAAAACATTGAATAAATGCCTTTTTGACTTTGACTTTGAATATTAGGATGATATTATATTACAATGCTGGCATAATTACCCCGTAAAACAGGACAAATAGCAAGAAATCACTTACCCCGCTGTAACACCACGCACCCTTGTGATTCCAAGGGTCATAACCCCAAGATTATGCTCCTTGGTACAGCCACGGAGAAAACAGCTAGTTTATTTATTGTATTACTGAAAATCTCCTGCCTAAGGGTTAGTCAGATTTAAGGGAATAACACAACAAAAAAACGAGTGTGCTTTAGACCACACGACTGAAGTAAAACTTCTTTAATATACAAAACGTAACTGGCTATGAGAAAAAGAGAGATAGAACAGTGCTTTCATACCCCCTCCATGGTAGTGTTAAGCGTTTAACGCAACCTAGTTGAAAGTCGCATTGGACGTATAACTCCAAAAAGTAAAAACCGATTTCGACAAAATTGGAACCATATTACAACTTTATTTCTTATTTTACAGTGACAGGGGTATGCCACTAGATATAATTAACCATATCCATAAAATAAAACTACCCTCTTACACTACTCTATAGTCTTAGACAACATCTCGTAAACAGGAGAATAATGCTTTTATGTGTTCCGAATACTCAAACTAGACACACTAATCTTTGATGTTATACATACACGCACTAACTATGCCCAAAACTCACTTTCCTCTCGGTTTCATAGAAGCTTCAACAAATGGTTTTGACAACCGGATATTTTCCATAACGGTTCTTTAAAAAGGAGTTTCTAAGAATACTCAAAGAGAATGCTTTTTGAGAACAAAATATTACATTATAGAATATTATGTATTTATAGTTTAAGTATCTATCTAATTGACTACTACATAGATAATTAGGTAAACAAGGTATCGAGCTCACGGTTACAGCTCCAGTCTAGTTAGCACCAGTGATTTAGATTTTGTGTTGTGTATATTTATTAATTTATTTGACACAAAAACTAGCGGTACAATTTTATCAATAGTAGCTTAAAACCTAAAAAAAAGGTTTGTCTTAACTACTAGGTTCTCTATTACAATAATGATAATCTATAAGAAATCTGTTTGAACATTAGTGCAATAATAGGTACTAATAGGAACAAGCGAGCGCACACCCAAACAATGCAGAGCAAACAATGAACAATGAGAACAATGAGAGTCAGTCACGACAGAGAAAGTGTGAGTGACCGAGATGAATCTTTGCTACACTGTGACCAAGATTATGGTCCCACTTAGCGCGTGAACATCTTAGTAACTCGCTGAGGTTTGTTTGATTTTGTCACCGTTTGCTTAGGATAGGTAGGTATTAGTAAAGATTTATCTTGTAAACCCATTGTTTTGGGTAATTTTCGTATAATTAAGTGGTAATGGAGTTTCTGCTGTTTTATAGACTGCGTCAGTGACTTTTGGAAAAGCATACAGGTCATTTTGGCTTATCCTACTAATATTATAAACGCGAAAGTTTGTAAGTATGGATGGATGGATGTTTGTTACTCGTTCACGCTCAAACCAGTAAACTGATTTGGATGAAATTTGGAATAAATATAGATTGTAACCTGGAATAACACATAGGTTACTTTTTATCCCGACAAAATAACGGAAACGGGAAAAAACTGCCCCGCGGGCGTATCTGCGAGCGGCCGCTAGTTAAAGTAATACTTCTTATGCAACTTCCAACAAGGTTGCGTTAAACGTTTATCACTACCATGGAAAAGGTTTGAAAGCACTGTTTTTTCTCTCATAGCCAGTTACGTTTCGTATATTAAATAAGTTTTATTTCAGTCGTTTGGTCTAAAGCACACTTGTTTTTTCTATACTATCTATACTAATATTATAAAGAGGAAATATTTGATTGTTTATTTGTTTGTTTGCATTGAATAGGCTCCGAAACTACTGAACCGATTTAAAAAAATCTTTTACCGTTGGGAAGCTACACAATCCTCGGGTGACATACATATTATATTTTCAAAAAAAATGGGAATCCTAACTAAAACCTGTGCAAAGCCGGGACGGGCTGCTAGTATTTGATAAATTCGGTGAAAAACAGTACTATAGTATTATACCGATGTGGAGCAGCGGACATTCGCCCGCTGCTTCACATCGGCCGTCGTATTCATATCACAGTTATTTTTATTGTTATTTATGTGACGAGGTAAATGATTGTTGTAGGCAGACGTAAACACTTAAAATCAGCCCCCATTGCATATCTTCTGTTGCTAACAGACTCCTGTTGCAAGTATCAAATATGACATGCAACAGGAGTCTGTTGGCAACACTTACAAAATCTCAATTGCTTATTTTGTAGCTCTACTTAATTAAGTAAAGAGTATTCAATTATGAGGTTAAACTTTCCAAAAGCTTTCGCTGAACCCGACTGAATCAATTGAACTAACAAAGTATGGAACTGCATTGGAGTCTGGGAGACTCGGAGTGGACCGCGGTGACGTCATCTAGTGAGATATAGGAGAACTTTGCACCGCTTAGGTTATGCCAAAGATGAGGGTAGGTATAGATTAGACGTCAATTTTAGTTCCACTAATTTATATGTTAAGTAGATGGCAACACTATCGAGAATTATGAAACAAAATAGCACCTGCTTCAGTAATGAATTCAACACTCTGTTTTGAAGTAATACTTATAATGCGACTTCCAACAAGGTTGCGTTAAATGCTTAACACTACCATGGAGGGGGTATGAAAGCACTGTTTTTTCTCTCTTTCTCTCATAGCCAGTTACGTTTGAAGTTTTACCTACCTTAGTCGTGTGGTCAAAGTCAAAGTCAAAGTCAAAAATCATTTATTCAGTAATATCCGCAGGGATCATCTTGAAACGTCTTAAATCTAGGTGAATCTAAGCGCCAGTTCCTCGCGACCAAGCCTAGAAGAACCGGCAAGAAACTTACGGCTTGGTTCCTACCGTTTTTTTGTATGATCCTTTTACAAAGTAATAATAATGTTAATAATGAAACTGTAGTGTGGTGCCAATCTAACTTAATAAGGTGATTGCAAGACAAAAAACATGTTAAGGTAATCATACCAAGATCTTAATACACAACAGAAGTTCAAAAAACAGCACACGCTACGCTTCAACTAAGAGTAATGCTTACAATCTAATGCATTCAAATAAGAAAATAGTACAGACATTGCAAAAAAATATCCTAGCTGCCGATGGGTCGAGCGAGCGGAACATCTGGCCACGCCGATTTATCATTAACGTAACTATCTAAGGAATAGGGTAGGGTAATAATAATGGTCTAAAGCACACTCGTTTTTTTTAACATTGATAAATAATCCTTTGGCTTCAATCTCACCTGATGGTAAGTGACGATGAAGCCGACGATGAAGTAGGACGGTCTAGAAGATACCTATTCACTCTTACCTTAAAGGGATTCAGATTATAGTGTTCAGGAAAAACAGACGCTGGCAATGAGTTCCACTCCTTAGCGGTTCGCATGATGAAGGTGGAACTGAATTAAACTTATTTCTCACCATCATCACCTTAGAAAGTCCACTGCTGGACACCGGCTTCCATTATTTTCTAGAAAGAAGCGAAAGGTGCCTGACTGTAGTAGCCGTACATATTATGAAATCCACGGGAGGTTATGGAAAGGTATAAACCATGGATATATGAAATCATAAATAATTTATTAGCAAAGAAACATCGCAAAGACAAAAATGGAATCAATGGAAAATTGATTCTGAGAAGATTTTTACAACGGGTATCCAATGAATGTCAAAATAGTTACAGGCGTTTTTTTTTGCAGAATACAGATACTAAAGTTCTTGTATTCTTGCAGTTAAATGGGAGAAAGACAACGTTGCTGGCATAGAGGCGTGGATGTCTAAAGGGTAGTCAGAGGTACGTCCATATATAACTTTTGGTACATACCCACACTTTACAGTAGCTGGTTTTCCATACGCGACAGATTGCAAGCCCATCGGTAATATTTTATCGAGAGATCTTTATCTACCATGCCTGAAGATTAAAGCTGAAGCTAATACCTTTCTTTTTTTCCTTTTTCTTTTGAACAAGGTTTCAGAAAAATCTTTTTAATTAAAAAGCTTCATTCAACTCGACTCATTACTGTTAAAAATATAATACTATTCAGATTAAAACGCCCGCAATACAAACGATAACACTTTAGGAAGCATGTCCTCATTGAGGCCGACACAGAATAGGCAACAACTTATCCCACAAAGAAACTCAATGGCGCCTTTACTAGCTATTGGCGTTCCGCCAAACGCGGCCTAATGTAAAAACCGTAATGGCACAGAGTTCCGTATGTCTTTATTGGACCAATTCCGCAATGGAATTGTCCCGTGCATCTGAAATAGAATGTTAGCTCCTAATTTAAGCTGAGCCGGAAATTGCAGGCTTTCAGAAAACGCGGTTGTAGAAGGTCCTTTATCTGTTAGCAACCCATCAGTATTGGAACCAGGAACAAGGAAAAATCTATTTTATTTGTATTCCTGGAATCAATGAGAATTATTTCTACATTGTTTCTTAAATTGGGAGAAGTAATCGTTAAGGAGTTTTTTTTTATGTGACTTGTTAATGGAACAAGCAGATGGTCCACCCGATGTTAAGTGGTTACCATTACCAGAGCATTGCTTTGTAGGTCTTGCTCATTATAAACGTACCTTACGATGCACTACTCTGCGCCCATTAACCTGAGGCCTCGTGCGCCTGTAATTACACCGGTACCCACACCCTTCAAACCGGAACACAGCAAAAAGTTATCTAGAGAACACCCAACATATATTTTTTAGTTACTTAAGAACGTGCCCTACAATCCACACTGCGGGTTCCGCGTCTATCCTGAACCTGAAGCATACAGGTGTTAAGTCTTAAGTATGTACCTGCAATTTCATCGGCACACACCCTTTAAACTGGAACACAGCAGTTGTGGAAGTTCATCTCCTAAGGCTGTAACGAGGATTGAAGTTATATATAAAAATAGGTTTATGCAAATGATGTCGCGCGCAATCTACTAGTATATATTATAGGACATAGTACGCACAGTAACACCTGCAGTTTCAGACGCGTTCAATAGAACTATTATTAAACACAGGGTGTAAAAGGACTGCTTATGAAAACTGAAAGATACATTTTACAGGTTGTGTTGTATTTACTAAAAGTTATGAATTCTCGCAAACATTTGCATTAGTAATATTAGTAGGATAGTAGGATTTTCAGCGATAAATATTATGAAAATATCAATGGTTCCACAATGTTTTCAGGAGTAATACTTTTTACACCCTATATGCTTTATTTGTTTTCATCGATTGCTGATTACGTTATTTGCAATGTAACTAACCAAATATCGTATTGTTTGTTGAAACAGATTTGTTCTACATAGCAAAGCAATTGCCGTGGATAGGTAAAAATAAATAAAATAAATAATATTGGTAAAATAGGTGGTAGGTACGTTTATTTGGTTTTACAATCTCACATTATTAAGTTATAGATTGACACCAATTTTGACGACCGATGTGGCGCGGCGGGCGAATGTCCACCTGCGACGCAGGAGGTTGCGGGTTCGATTCCCGCCTTGGGATAAATGTTTGTTAGATCTGTAAATATTTATTTCGGGTGTTTTGGGTATTTTCTATGTACTTATAATAAAAAAATATCTATGTATGTAATGTATTGTATTAAGTATATCAGTCATCTAGTACCCATAACACAAGCTCTGCTTAGCTTGGCGCTAGATGATGCTGTGTGGATTGTCTAGCATTATTATTATTATTATTTACATACTTGACGATATATTATCAAAACCGGCTTAAAAATGTTAGTGTAGAAAGTTTTTTCATACATTGTGACAGGTTTGAATAAAACACAATAAAATACCTAACTCATTCAATACAATTCTACCCTAAACACACAAACAAAGCGCCACAAAGAAAACAATACTGTTTGAAGATTTCACCCCTAGGGTATATAAACATAAAATATGTAAAAAAAATCAAAGGGTAAGGTTTCTTTTAAAACATTACCCCTGGGAGGGTATAAAGGTCTAACGCTGTGTTTAAGTGCTTTTATAGCTTCATGAAGAAATGTGGCCGAAACATTGGTGTTTTTATTCATTAAACATGTGTGGCACTTTTAAGAGAGGCGGAAAATGAGTGGCCAAAATAAACCTTCAATATCAAAATTATTAATTATTTGAATAATCTATTTACCATTTTATTGCATAAAAATGGATATAAGAAAATTTAAGACTTATTTTGTGAAATGCCCATATGACCTCAGGTCAAACACAACCTACATCACGAAAAGCAGAACTGTGCTGTAAATGTCAAAGTTATTGCTGTTAGGTCTGTAGCAGCCAAAAACATGGTGTTCAAACGTCAACAGTTTTAGGCTCATGGCATGTAAAACCTCTGCTTGACAGGTTTGTTCTTTGACAAGCTATGTCCGACAAGTCTATCACAAAAGCTTTGTTACCGGCCCCGCTATAGCACAGATTTTAAGAGTAAACCGGGGAGACAAGTGGACGGGATGTAAAACTCCTGGAAAGAACAATTTGTATTTGTATCTGGGGGCACGGCAGTACCCCCGCCAAGTCGAGCAAAAAAGCGGCAAGGCCGTACCATCCTATTCTCGAAGCAATTCTGGCCATTTTCGATTTATCGGCCCCCTATAGCTTCGGTGTGGATAAAACTAGAAGCCTGAATTTTAAGTACCTTAGCAGGCAGGCGCTAAACAATCTAATTTAATATAATAATGTATTACTATATACACTGTGTTTTCATGCGATGGCCAAGTCAATCTATTTATTGGACTTAGTATTAGTTACACAGATCTCAAAACTTTTTACGGTAGAAGAACAGAATAAAAAAGAATCTTCAGGACATTACTTTACAAAACTATCGACCGACTCCGATCCAATCCCAAGACAGACTGCTACGTTTTTCTTACCGTTCTTTCCTAGCTGAACGTCGGAGCGTCCGCCATCTGTCAAGCAGACAACCGTCAACCTCCGTCAGTATTGCCAGTATAATAAAATCAACTTCAACCAAAAATAATTTGCAAAATATCTCAAATATTCAAAAACTGGAATCGTCTTTTTTCTATTAGTAAGTCAAATACAAAAAGGACGGTTCTAGTTAAAAGATAAATCCTTGTTCTTTAAAAATAAATTTTCTTTGTAGTCTAGTCGAGGGCGCGGACAAAAGAGCACAAAGCAGTGTCACTCGAGGCCACTTGTGGGAAACCTTCGTTGCATTGAGAGGCCATGCTGGATACGATAACTTGATACTTGCAATACATGCTTTTAGATATCGTCGCCTATAAAGTGATTCACTTATAATAATAATAATATGCCTTTATTTCTAAAAAATCTTACATTTATGCTTATTTTTAAATCTTATATTCTACTTAAATTAAATCTCTTATCTTTCTTTTTCTTTATGTTTCTCTTTACCTCCTCTATGTTTTTTGTACCTACTGTTTTACTCTGTTTTGTGTGTGTTGAATAAATGTCATTTCATTTCATTTCATTTTTTATCTCAGAGTGCCTGTTGGCAAAGGCCTCCTCTAGCTCTTTCCAATGACTTCTGTGATTCACTTATAGGTGATAAAATATGAGGAAAAGTCTGTAATGCCAGATGTGGTAAGTTTTTTTTACAGATAGGCCTGTTTGTACAATCTGCAAAAATGTATTTCGGGTGTTCTCGGTGTATTTTATGTATAATAAAAAATATCTATGCACGTAATGGTATTTTAGGAAGTATTTCAGTCATCTAGTACCCATTACACAAGCTCTGCTTAGCTTGGGGCTAGATGATGCTGTGTGGATTGTCCAGTATTATTATTATCAGATGGCCCATATGCTTGTTCCACTAGCATTAGCATAAAAAATGCCCACTTATCTAATGACAATTCGAGAATTTATCTCTCATTGTATGTTTAACATTTTGTCTACGATAGTCCAACTTACAAACGAACTCTTATACATAATGGGTCTTATAGCAAAACTCACTGTTATTGTTCCCAAGTCTGTTTACTTAGGACGTGAGTAAATATCTGTAGAACCTTATTGAATTATACATATGGTTTACTTTGCAAGTTTTCAACTGTTTTATTAAGCAACATGACCCGTCCAATAGACCGACGCCATTGTAAGGATTTTGGAAAGTTGGCAGATAAAGAAATACTAAGATTATTTATAATAATAATGCTGGACAATCCACACCACGTCATCTAGCCCCAAGCTAAGCAGAGTTTGTGTTATGGGTACTAGATGACTGATATACCTAATACAATACATTACACATACAGATATTTTTTATTTTACATAGAAAATACCCAGAACACCCGGAATAAATATTTGCAGATCGTACAAACATTTATCCCAAGGCGGAAACGCTTCCGATTGGCACTGATCTGGATCAGTTGAGCTACCTTTAGATCGTCTGGAACGGTCTGTAGATAGGTCAACTATTTCATATGTATTTTGTACATACAAATTCTAAATACCTGTATTAGCTGTAATTTTCTTTGTAAATAAATGTTACTTAATAAGTTTAAACTTTTGATACAGGTCAAATAAAATGAGATCCAATATCCATGGTGGAAGGACCTGGAGACTTGTATTACAGGTTTTAACAAGCTTCTCTAAAGCTCCAGTCCCTTGCAAAGTGGGTTGTATGTTGTTTTTTAGTCAAATAAATCGTACACACTGTATTCACTTCATACCTATCAACTTTGTACAAGGAAAAAAAATGTAAGAAACGTAACGTCACAGCAAAACTCATTAGCATGAAACTTGGAACAGGTTTACTTTTCCATGAAACATTCATCATCATAATAGCAGCATACAGAAGCTTAAAAAACATTAAAAATTACACGTTATCAAATTTAAAAGCTTTTTGAACCGTCCAAAAAAATAAAAAATGGCTTATTGCAGAAATTTTGCCGTCGTTCAAATGACTGCAGCCTAATGAATCCCCTGTGACTTTTGAGTACGTAGTTGACATGGTAAAATAACATACAGTAGGTCAATTTCGGACGGCCAACAAATTTAGTAGTAGAGCTCTTAGTGAAGGGCTCGTCCGGGGAAGTATAACCACCCTGCCTATTTCTGCCGCCAAACAGCTTGCTGTGTTATGGTAAGAGTGTGGGTGTCGGTGTAATTACAAGTACACGAGGTTTAACACCTTTAAGCTTCAGGTTGATGGACACAGGGTAGTGCATTGTAAGGCACGTTCGTAACGAGCGTGACTTGCGAGGCAATGCTGTAGATTATGGTAACTACTTAACATCTGGTGGGCCATTTGCTTGTTTCATCAACATGTCAAATTAAAAAAAAATAAGAAATTTTACTGAAAAGCTTATACAAATCGTAGCTTATACAGATACAGACAGTAGATCAGATGGATCATCTGCATATTATATCTTAATTTCTTACAACAATAAGTTAATAAGTTTAAAGATAATATAAAGAAACTGACAGACTAAAGACATCAAACTGAAATGATTTTTTCTGTCTCAAAACACTGAAAAATAAGCTATTACTTACCTTATTTTAAAATAACTCAGTAAGTCAAGCCAAGTCAGTTTTACAGAAAGATTTCACAAGCTAGTAAGTTTCTTTTACACTGTGGCTTAAATAAATACCGTCATAAAAGGACTACAGGCAATTTGTAACCCCCTTGAACCTCCAACAAAAATGGCGCATTAAATTGT
The DNA here is from genome assembly GCA_947095575.1 of Electrophaes corylata. Classification (NCBI taxonomy): domain Eukaryota; kingdom Metazoa; phylum Arthropoda; class Insecta; order Lepidoptera; family Geometridae; genus Electrophaes; species Electrophaes corylata. The sequence continues at coordinate 3,552,751 of OX352724.1, read as the reverse complement.
GCAAAATTAATACGACAGGTGACGCGACGTTTATTAACGCTGCTACGTCACAGTCGTGTGACGAGTTTTAACGTTTACGTAGTCTTGCCCGTCCCGCTTTTGATAAATATCAGTTCTCAGTTTAAACCACTAGGCGTAAAGATTTGACATTTTCAGGGTATATTTATTTTGGTACTAGTAGGCCGTGCTTTGTCTATATTGACGACCGATGTGGCGCGGCGGGCGAGTGTCCGCCTGCGACGCAGAAGGTGGTGGGTTCGATTCCCGCCTTGGAATAAATATTTGTACGATCTGCAAATATTTATTCCGGGTATTCTGGGTATTTTCTATGTATAATAAAAAATATCTATGTATGTAATATGGTATTGTATTAAGTATATCAGTCATCTAGTACTCATAACACAAGCTTTGCTTAGATTGGGGCTAGGGCTAGATGATGCTGTGTGGATTGTCCAACATTATTTATTTAAAATTTTTATTTATTTTTAATGATATCCAAGAACAATTTTTAAATGTGAAATCAAAGTGAATCTAGGTGCCAGTGCCTTGTCATCAAACATAAACGATTTAAACGTTCCAACCTAGATGAATCTAAAAACATACATATTTAAAGAGTATGTTTTTTAGATTTAGCAGGTACTTGGATGTAAAATATTTGAGGGAAATATCTACCGTGCTAGGGTATAAAAAGTCGATACGCTATTTTTATTTTTGTTTTAATGAAAATGTAATATCCTTTGCCCATTCAACCTAAACTTAAAAATGAATTTGCCGGTCTAACAATACGTATTCAACCGTTTGTTGGAACGATGCTTTTTTTCATCGACTGTTCCAATTTGGATCCATGACGCGTTCGCTAGAAAGCCAGATTACATGGAGTATAAAAAAATATAGATGTGACATGATAAGCTTGAGTATTCTGACTTTTTTTATAAAAGTAAAAATAGCTCCCATAAATGCTATCAAATCTCTTTGTTTGTGGTGTCATTCGACATATTTAATTATGATTGTTTATTTCTGACAGTCACTGTAGCGTTACCCTAAGCGTAACCCTAAGCGTAACCCCGCGTAAAGTGGGATAAAGGCAGGAAATGATGATGAGTCGTTGTAGCTTAAATCGGCCAGGACACATTAACATGTAGTTTGCCAATTCCAAGTGAAAAATAGTTTTTAGTCGAGTCAGACATCATTCTGTGAAGCTGTTATTGATTTTAAATAAAAAGATGGTGTTTTCATTCAAATCCTGGGGAATTTATTTTTTCAAATCAGGGTTCCATAATATTCTATATCCATCGACTTCCCGCGGTCCTAACAATGTCATCAGTCCATCGGGTAGGAGGATTTAGATTTGATTATTAATTTATTGAATTTCAAAGTGAACGAACATACTTTAGCCCTCTGAACCTCCATTATTTATGGATTACTGTTATTCTCTACCACAATGGTTCGTCAGTTTCGACTGACGAGGCCGTGACTCCCGTACTTTTGCCTTTGAAACTTTTTCATTTCAACACTATGTACCTGTTGACGCAACTTTTTTAGTTTTTTAAAGAGTTTCTATTCAAATTTTTGGCATATTTTTTTTCGGAATTGTTTTTTTTTTTTTTTTTTTTTTTTTTTGTGGCCTGTGTCCGTCTTGCGGACAATTTTGCCAATGTCAAGTGGGTGGGTTGAATAAAATTAGTCAAGTCGAGTCGGTAAAAAAAGTAAAGTCGGCTGTCATTGGTTTTGAAGAAAAAGATGGCGTTTTTCTTCAAAACCAAAGGGAAACATTTTCGTTCAAATCAGGATGCCACAAAACACACTTTCATTTCAATTGTTCGCACTTGTGCTAAGACCTCAAGTAATGATGGTTAAAATACCACCATAATTACCCATCACAACTTAAAATAACACAAGAAAAACAATTAAAATGAAAATACAATGTTGCTTCCAAAGATGACAGAAAACGAATGTTCGGAATTGTTTTAGCGAGGGATAGTTTTAGCGAGGGATAGTATTTTTCTGGTTTTGATCTTATATGATCATAGCTGGGTCACAATTTAAAAGCAGTTCTGGTTACGTCACTTGCTATGGGTTCGCGAGACTGCCGCATTTAATGAATTCGTATTTTTTGCCAATTTTACTAATAATTTCAAAAACATTTATTTTCGGTAAATGTTCTCTTCGTATAGCAAAATTGGGCCAGTGGGAAGCCTAAAAATTACAGATTTCAATGAGTTTTCATTTCCAAATTTACCGTGCCGTAACCGATATACCAATATGGAATCGCAAAAGAATGGAATCATCCTACTTTTATTATAAATTTGAATCTAAGAATCTTTGTCCTAGCTGACTGATATATAATAATAATAATAATAATGCTGGACAATCCACACAGCATCTAGCCCCAAGCTAAGCAGAGCTTGTGTTATGGGTACTAGATGACTGATATACTTAATACAATACATTACATACACAGATATATTTTGTTATACATAGAAAATACCCAGAACACCCGGAATAAATATTTGCAGATCGTACAAACATTTATTCCAAGGCGGGAATCGAACCCGCAACCTCCTGCGCCGCAGGCGGACATTCGCCCGCCACGCCACATCGGTCCTCAATATAGACAAAGCACAGCCTAAACTACTGATCGTAGAGACTTTTCAGGGTATGTTTGTCTTGAAGCGTAAAAGTATACTAAAGAACTCCTGAAATCTACCCTTAAACGGTACACGTTGAGTTAAATTTCATCGGGTGTTGAAGTTTGTATGAAAATATTGTTACGCGGACAAAGTCGTGCGCGTTTCAATATCTTTCTGTGAGACTTTTTTTAGATAGAATACTGTTTTTTGATCCTGTAATCCATAAAGAACAACAAAACTCACCCCAAGACTTTTACCCTGAAAGTAAAGTTCACCACAATTTCAATACAAAAACTTTTGCATGCAATGTTTGGTTAGGACGGACTTACAATGTGGGCGCCATCGAAGCCACAGAACAATACTAGTTCCTTTACGAAATAGAAAAACATTAAAAAAGTCGATTAGATGTGAAACTCATTTTTATTTATGACTAGCTGACCCTGCGAACTTCGTTACTGCCACTAAAAGTTGTTTTCTTTATATATTCTTACCTTTTAAACCTTCTCTGGACTTTCACAAAAAAACTCAAGACCCAAATTAGCCAAATTGTTTCAGTTTTAGCGAGACAAACAAACAGCAAAAAATTTTTATATATAAGACTAGTGGAAACATGCGTGACTTCGTCAGCGTGAAGTTATTTGTACACTAACTTAAACCCTTGCACCACTTTTTAAGGGGTTGAATTTCACGAATTTATTTCTTAGTAGGTACACTCTACGTTTTCTATATGCCAGTTAGTCATGTCAAAGATTCTAATAAGTGGTATAGACATATACCGTAGTCATTACACTTAGTATGGGGATTTGTGTTAAGTAGATACACAAAAGATTTCAAAGAAAAACCAAATAATTCATCATCAACAGGCTATAGAAGTCCACCGCGGGTCATAGGCCATATGAAAGCACTGTTTTTTCTCTGTTTCTCTCATAGCCAGTTACGTTTTGTATATTCAAGAAGTTTTACTTCAGTCGTGTGGTCTTAAGCACACTCGTTTTTTTCTTCTTTTTTGTAACTATGTAAGTATACTTTTTATTCTTGTTTTTTATCCGTTCTGTGTGCAAAATGTGTATATCAAATAAATTTGTTTTCTTTCTTCCGTTTTTCTTTCTAATTACGCTTCTATACCTCTTATTTGATGCCAAAAGCTAAACAAAGGATAACTGCTGACGAAATCCTTTGGTTGTACTTATCTGTTTGGGATAGGGGTTAGAACTTAGTTCTCAACTGTTAGGTAACTTTTTGTTTTATAAGTACTTAAACCATACTTGACGACCGATATGGCGCGGTGGGCGAATGTCTGCCTGCGTTGCAAGAGGTTGCGGGCTCGATTCCCGCCTTGGGATAAATGTTTGTATGATCTGCAAATATTTATTTCGGAGGTTCTGGGTATTTTTTTATGTATAATCAAAAATGTCTATGTATGTACTGTATTCTCGTATAGACATGTATCCTAAAGCAGGAATCAAACCCGCAACCTCCTTCGTCACAGGCGGACATTCACCCGCCCCGCCACATTGCTCTTCTATACAAATAAATAAAATTGAAGTGTCTGTTTGTACCTAATATTAAAATAACCGCTTTTTACTACATGCATATGAATGTATATGCGATACATATACCAAAATAGCATTTTTTAAAATTTTTGTCTGTCTGTCTGTCTGTCTGTCTGTCCGTTTGTTCCGGGTAATCTCTGGATCGGCTGGACCGATTTCGACGTGACTTTCACTGGCAGATAGCTGATGTGACAGAGAGTAACTTAGGCTACTTTTTATTCCGAAAAAATAACGGGAACGGGAAAAAACTGCCACGCGGGCGAAACTGCTAACGGCCGCTATTTTATGCCGTATTAACGCCATCTGTTGGCGACAACGAGTACTACTTCAGTTAAGATTTGTAAGTAAAAATGTTTACCGCCCAACGAAGTGGGCACGGGTCAGCTAGTTGGAAATAAAATCAAATCAAATGTTTTTTATCGGTAGGGATTGAACCCACAACCTACAGCACAGAAGGCCTAGTTACTTTTAAAAGCTGTGAAACCATTGTGTGAGTAATATTCATATACTCTATTCAAACTTTACAAAAACCATTTTCCTTATTAAAATTTTCCTCCCACATATCGCTTTTCAATATATTTTACATCATCTTTCAACATCCATTAAAGGACATGTTTGATCAAAAAGCGTTCTTACGGCCCAGCTTCCCTTTGAGTTGGGGTAAAAAATCGCTTGGCATATTCCTGTGGGAACGTACGTCATCTAGTGATTGATGATATTACTCCCACCTGAGTCTTGAGACTATTTTCAGATGATAACTTATGATGTTCGAACGCCTTTAAAAATACCCACATACTAATTTTATTATGCCAATGCTCTCAAACGGTGATGGAAAACACTGAGGAAATCCGTTAATATTTTAGCAGTGATGAAAGATAGAGATAAAATATATTTATTGCGTATGGAAACTAGGTACAAAATTGGTGTTAAAGGTTAATACTTATGTGTGGTTTTACTAGCCCTGCCTAAAAGGCACATTTTTTTTGTGACTTGCTGATTAAACAAGCAAATGGCCCACCTGATGTTAAGTGGTTACCATTATCTATAACAGAGCATTGACTCGCTGGTCATGCTCGTTACCGTGCCCTACAATGTACTACTATGCGTCCATCAACCTGAGGCATACAGGTGTTAAGTGCCTGTAATTACACCGGCACCCACACCCTTCAAACCAGATCACAGCAAGCTGCTTGGCGGCAGAAATAGGCATAGTGGTTCTTTCCTGGACGAGCCCTTCACTTGGAGCTCTTATAAAATAGAACATTTTGACATTGAACATAAAAACTTAAACTTCTTCAAGTTAATTTAAACCTATCACTATAAATTTCTCTATGACATCGCTGTCAAAAATTATCTTTCAAATGTAACATGGCACCAAAAATATAATTTTCTTAACAAAAACTAAAATTACACCAATAAAGTACAAGAATGGATCAATAAACAGAGATTATGAAACCATTTTTGATGGAATTCTTTCAAACTAAAAAATGCTAAATATCTGCTTTCAACAGTGATTTGAGAAGTAGGAGCAGAATTAACAACATGGGAATGATAAATAGTAAAGATACTAAGAAGAAAATAGACGAAGCTACTAGCAACTCAAGGTAAAATGAAATAATTCAAAAATACAAGAACTAGTGGTTCTGTGAGATCAGTAGATCTTGGTTCTTCTAACCATACAATAGACAATAGACAATAGACATAATAAATACATACACTTTCCCCTTTCCCAAAGCTAAAATACGTCTATTAATAACGCTATAGCAAACTTTCTGTCTTTCTTTCTTTTTGACGACCGATGTGGCGCGGCGGGCGATTGTCCGCCTGCGACGCAGGAGGTTGCGGGTTCGATTCCCGCCTTGGGATAAATGTTTGTACGAACTGCAAATATTTATTCCAGGTGTCCTGGGTATTTTCTATGTATAATAAAAAATATGTATGTATGTAGGTAATACAGTATTCTATTAAGTATATCAGTCATCTAGTACCCATAAAACTAGCTCTGCTTAGCTTGGGGCTAGATGATGCTGTGTGGATTGTCCAGCATTATTTATTTTATTTATTTTTCTCCCTTTTCCCTCTCCACTCCCCCTTTTATATTTTTTCGCAACATCTTGTATAGAATGAAGTATTTAGTGTACTTTTTTAATTAACGTATAAATTACTAACCACTTCAAAATGTGGGTACATGCTAAATGTGTGAACAATCCCATAGGACGTCAAAAAATTCTGAGTTGGTACTGATTGTTACTATCAAAGTCAGAGTCAAAGTCGAAAAGCATTATTTTATTCAGTGATATCCGCAGGGTTCATCTTGAAACGTCTAAAATCTAGGTGAATCTAAGCGCCAGTTCCTCGAGACCAAGCCTAGAAGAACCGCTGAGAAACTTACGACTTGGTTCCTACCTACTATCGATTGATAAACTTGTCGACAAACTGCACAGAACTAGCCTCGACATATTTTATCGAATGACTTCCTAATTGATAGTTTGTCGTTAAATTCGGTAAAATTTCTCGAATATATCGACCTAGCGTTCAACTAAGTTCCATGCTACCTATCTCGATAAATTTCAATAAATCTCTGTTTTATCGAGAATTTACATAAAATTTTGATAAAATCGATACGTCCTTACTTGTGGTGCTGAGTGGATATCTACCATGACTGGGGATTAAAGTTCAGAGGCTGTTTTTGTTTCTTTTTGTTTCTTATGAACCTTTTGACTTTGACTTTAGCTCATGGAAGATGAAGGAGGCCTTGATATCATGAAACAATCAATATTTATGTATCTTAGTGCATATCTTAATGTTGTTTTATTTCAGTTTGTCTAATTTACGCTACGTCATCACTGAAAAACCAAAATGGAAGGTGTTCAAAAAACGAGAGTGAGTTTTTCTGTTTGGTTTAGAAAGAACGGTTGATATCCCATCACTTAGTACCAAGTACCAACTCAATTTTTGCAAATATGTCCAGATAGTACCTTTGGTACATACCCACACTTTGCAGTAGTTAGTATTCCTTATTTGGCAGGCTGCAAGCCCATCGCCGCTGCTAGAATGCTAACTGGTTTCCTCACGATGTTTTCCTTTACCGTTTGAGCAATGGCAATGTGTACATAAAGTTTTCAAACCGAAAAATCCATTAGTTGGAATTTGAACCCGCAACCTTAGGATTAAAAGCAAGCTAACTCCCATTAGATCACCAGTGATCACGTTTATGTTTTACAGTAGTTATAATGATATTTTACCATGTTATGTTATTTTAGAATCAGACCAATACCAGCATACCAAACAAGCATGAAGCCCCAAAAAGGGTGTCCATGCGGCAACAGTGGCCCGTGCAAGCAGAAAGTTACCCCGAAAGGGGTCACTATACACTACCCCCAAAAGTAAGTACCTAATAAATAATATCACAATTTTCTCAAATCTCTACAAAAACCTACTCAAGATTGTTCAACGATATATAAGAGAGTAGTCCAGAGATACGTGTGAGTTATATTTGGTATATAATAATAATAATTTTATTAGGCACTTAAAATGAGACACATTAAATACAAGTGTAAAGGTAGGCATAGTCTGATAACAAATTAGGTAATAATAATGCTTGGACAATCCACACAGCATCATCTAGCCCCAAGCTAAGCAGAGCTTGTGTTATGGGTACTAGATGACTGATATACTTAATACAATACATTACATACATAGATATTTTTTAATATACATAGAAAATACCCAGAACACCCGGAATAAATATTTGCAGATCGTACAAACATTTATCCCAAGGCGAGAATCGAACCCGCAACCTCCTGAGTCGCAGACGGACTCTTGCCTGCCACCACATCGGTCGTCGAGGTACAGTAGTACAATTTGCCTACTTACTAAGTACAAGAACTTTAAGAAGTGTTGTAAGAGATAGTTTCTTTTGTCTGGGTCAGTGGGCATTTTTACCGTATAAATATATCCGTATTTTGCAGTATTTGATATTCCTTACGGGATAGATTGCAAACTTATTGTCGCTACTAGAATACTAACAGATTTCCTCACGATTTTTATCTTCACCGTTTGACAACACTGATATTGCGCACATATTTTTTTGAATAGAAAATTTAATTGGTTCCCAACCGGATTCAAAACCATTATCTTAGGATCAAAAGGTTGAGTTGCTTCCACTACACCAGTGCTCTAGTCTTTAAGATAGAGGTTGAAAATAGGATTAGTCTAAAAACAAGTAAATTAGATAGGTACATTATTTTAATACTAGATAATATTTCACACTAAAATAACTCGGTAAGGTTTTGGGTGTGATTAATCCGGCTCTAATTAGGATTTTCACGTCATCCCTCCTCAGGGGGAAGGGGTAAGGGCTTAGGAGCCCAGATGGGATGCCTAAACCCTACGAGATTTACCTAGCTTTGTGTAACCAGTAATATCATTTCTGTTTTATCTTTGAACATTTTATTTGTAATAGTAGTAATTTTAAAAGAGTTCGTCTGGGAATTTACTTCAACTATGTCTATTTATATATGTGTGCTTTATATTCTTTGATCAATGATACCCCTAGATGGCAGGTCACATACAAAATCATAGCTAAAAGCTGTCCGCTTGAATATATATTTAGACAGCTACATTTGTTTACTAACGAAGTAAAAATTATAAAACAGTTAGAGTTCGACCTAATTACAATCGTGTCGCCTAGTAAATAAAGTCACTAATTGACAAAACAAAATGAGAGCTAACTTCCGAAGTGAGCTCTCATTTTGTCTCATTTTGTCTCAATTGTCTATCTAGGGGTAGGTACCTATCATTGATCAAAGTTAATACTTTATAACAAGAATAAACAATTGTATATTATTGACAGATGTTAGTTCTGCGTCTGGGTGTTATATTGTATTCCATGTACAAATTTTTACAAGCTTTGCTTAGTTTGGGGCTAGATGGCGTTGTATCAAATGCAAGTCAGTAATTATTTATAATAATTTATATCTTGGGCTTATTTAAAATAATACTAATTTAATCGTATATTTGATTACAGAAAGAAAAAGTTCTCAGCGTCCTTTGGATCAAGAAGACCCCTGGCTAAGCCTGAAAAAGGATATTTCAGCAGGTTAGTTCATTTCAGTGCCTAGGCTGTTTAACAACAGGACGCCAAATTGATTTGATTCACTTGACCATGTCATTTTAAGATTGGTATTTTCAAACTTAGTTTTTTCTATGGTTTGACTCGTGAATCATTAAAAAAAAACCTGTTACCTTATTTTTAACATTATTATGTTATTGGTTTATTTTTTTTAACTTGTCCGATGTTGAAGTTTACATGTCAAGCCGTCCACCATCTCTTTCTAATGGCGTCAAAAACGTCACGCCAACCTTTCAAATTTATAGTAGTGATAATAAGGTGTTTTTTTGTTATTGATGTATGTTAGCAATTAATTCAGTAACTAATATGCCCCAAACATTTGGTTCTAATTACGATGTACAAATACGTGTCAATTTTGTAGCAATTTCTTAATTTCTTTTTTTCGTTTTATTAGTTTGACAAACCTAAAAATCACTTTCGTAATAATGATTGATATTTAGATTAGCAAATTAGCTTACACTCATAATTCATCATAGGATTCGATACTCATTGGTTTTATATTTATGTATCCATTTTAGTGTGAACTAAAATGTTAGCTAAATTTATGTAAATTTTGCGTTCAGTAGTTAAATGTCCTAGGAACAATTATTTATTCTATGTAAAATGTATTTCTACATATTTATATATAATTTTTTAATGTTCCTCCTCCTTTGGCAGTCGGGTAAAAAAATTAGCATCAATTAGGACTGTAAGGAAAAAGCCAGCGAGGAGACTTAGCAGGGACTTTATGTTCATGCCGTTCCTGTAAGGTAAGAATTGTTTTGACAAATTTGTCAAAATCTACTACAGTGAAAACTGAATTATGTATGTATGTATATACACGTGAAACTTTATATAAAACATTTTTTGAAACTTTATATAAAGGCTTTAGTCCGGGGAAGTACTACCACCGTGTTTATTTATGTTAGCAAGCACCTTGCTTTGTTTCGGTTTAAAGGGTATGGGTGCCGGTGAAATTACAGGCACATGAGGCTTTACACTTGTATGTCTGAGGTTAACTGACGCAAGGCATCGTAGGGCACGTATCAAACGTTAATTACTCATTAAACGAGGTATTGATTTTGTATGAAATCCTATTGTAAAAATTTTACTTTTTATAGGTTTAAGCATCAATCTTGGTTTTGATGACAATCTTTTCACATAGGTCGATCCCAACATCAGCAATTATCATTCCCTCTGCTGGAATTCAGGCAGTCGGCCCTGCGAACTCCCATAAGTAGGTACCCTAAAACAAGATAAATAAATATTTTGGATAGAAACGGGATATTTACCATGATTTTTGAGTTTGATTGTTTCCGTTCGTTTAGTAGTTTGACCCGTGATCATGGCGCATGCAACTGTGCCGAAATATCGGGAAACAATCAAACTCAAAAATCATGGTAAATATCCCGTTTCTATCCAAAATATAGATCAAAATTGTTTAAAAAAAGTTAAGATAAATAAATATACCAGAATCTTTGCCCTGACTGACTGACATATAGCCAACGTAGAGCCTAAACTGGCTGAAGACACTTGAAATTCTCAGAGTATAATTAACTTAGTACGTAAACGTGTATCAAGAAAATAACTGCTTCCGTGCCTGTTTCTGCCGCCAAGCAGCTTGCTGTGTTCCGGTTTGAAGGGTGTGGGTGCCGGTGTAATTACAGCAATCTCACTTGGTGCTAAGTGATGATACGTTTGACGTTGTGGCATGCTTATCTAAAAGATACTTATTCACTCTTCTCTCAACATTAACATGGAACAACTCTTCAAATTATACATGAAAAACGTTCATACAGATAAACGCACAGAACTTCATAACCGTACACCTCACATGTGTTGTCTGGTGTACACCACCAGCCGGGCTAAGATGTACAACGCGAGATATGTCGCGCTTGACACGAGATACATTTTCTATTGATGGAAATTTTAGAAATTATAGATAAAAGACCCACAGATAAGCTAAACATTAACATTAAGTCTTCATTCGATAGAACGAGATAGATTTTTGGCACTGCCATGTTAGCACAGGAAGATATTAAGCAATATCTCTATTTTGCATGAGATAACGAGTAGACAAAATTTTGTCACGCTGCACATCTTAGCCGGGATGGTGACAACGCAAATGCGCAGCATCGCAAAAAGAACCCTACACAGCGCAGTAAACGCTCAGTGTAGTGACCTTATCTACTTTTGTTATAGTTCCCGAGTCAACCAGAAAGTGAAAATAGTTCGACCACGAAAATTCCCGACTTGGAGACTGGATAAAATTAGACCATACTATAGATAAGTAAGTATAAGTTAAACAAAAAGTAAGGCAGTCTTTGGGACTGCTGATAGAAGTGAAAACTAGGCCAAAAATGTAAATAAATAAATTATGTAAATGTAAATCCTACCAATATTGCATGTTTGTTACTTTTTCACGCTCTAACCAGTAGACCGATTTGGATGAAATTTGGAATAAATATACATTATAACTTAAAATAACTAGAGGCTACTTTTTATGCCGAAAAAATAACGGGAACGGGAAAAAAACTGCCACACAGGCGAAGTTGCGAGCGGCCGTTAGTGTAAAATAAATTCCATATAACTCATGGAACGCGTTCGGTGACGATGATTTTTATTCACTCAAAAAGTGCTCTACGCGCCTAAAAAAGTTTTCACTTCACAGACTTTATAACCCTCCGCAGACATAGACCAAAACAGACATAATAGAATAATTACTGCCGGTAATGCAGACGTCTCATCTGCTACAAGTGTTCAATCTGCTATAGTCTCTTACAATCTTACCTATAACACCGATACCGCCGGCGGGGACGAAGACGCCTCCTCCCTAACGCCCCCTTAAAGTAAAACGTGGAGTTTTCTTTTCCCATTAGCCTAAAACGAGATCTGTACCCGTCAGATGCGTTTGCCAGTTGCTCGCATAACGGTACGACTTGAAGTTTTGATCTAAAGGATTGTATTCTTGAATAAAAATCTATACCAATTAAATAAATAAATAAATAAATAAATAATGCCGGATGATCTACACAGCATGATCTAGCCCCAAGCTAAGCAGAGCTTGTGTTATGGGTACTAGATGACTGATATACTTAATACAATATTATATTACATACATAGATAAGAATCTTTGTCCTGACTGACTGACATATAGACAACGCACAGCCTAAACCACTGGTCGTTAGAGACTTGATTTTGTTAGGGTATGTTTGTCGTGATGCGTAATTTTTGTAATTCAACCCCGAAACGGGTACAGCGGGGGTTGAAGTTTGAATGAAAAAACTTCACCTGTTGTGTTTTTTTTGTTACAGCCCTGCGATGATCTGATGATTATTCTTATTGAAGCTGTGAACATATTTGTTTAAATATTTTATTTATTTAAAACAGAAAAATATAGATAAATCACGGTTTTAAAGAATTTTTACTGTATTTTTTTCTTATTTAATTGTCGCTTGTTCATAAATGGAAATTAGAGCGTAAAACAAAGTTGAAGACACCCTTCAATGGATCGACGACATTGTTTAGATTACTGAAAGTCGGTGGATGAAAAAGAGACTATATCTTTCTCTCTGGAAAAGTATAAAGGGGACCGGTGCCCAGCAGTGGACTTCTACAGGGTTATAAGGATAGTACAATATACTGAAAGATAGTGAAGATAGTCCAAAACTTCTTGGGACATAATGGCACACACGATAAGGATTCGACCACATATCTAAGCATGACAACTGGATCGCGGGAAGCCGGTGGATGGAAAAAATTTCAAGTTGTTTTTTTTAGAATCGTATAAAGTAAACTTGTGTAGTTTCAGCCAGGCTGGTGAGAATGATAATGATGATGAAATATTTTTAGAGAATTTACTGCTTTTGTGTAATATGTTAATTGAAATGGAAGCTTTGCGCCCGAGTACTCAAACGCAACTTAAATTTAATAATGTCTCAAGTCGTGATTTTTTGACAGTTTGCAATGAAAGTCTATCAAAAATTTGAGACGTGATTGTTTTTAAGTTGCGTTTGAGCATTCAGCCGTTACAAACATATTCTTGACACTTAATGCCAATCTATCATCAAAGACGTCTTCTCTATTTCAAATCATAATCAATCAAGTGGCCAGTTTAGAATTATCAATAAAAAGTATCGATTATCATGATAAATGTTTAGTTGTACTACCAATACCGCATAAGGTCACTACTGGTAGTACTAGAGATAATATATAAACGTGTTTCATTTATACTTCTTAGTAGTACTTCTAGTCTAAGATCCCGTACTATAATGACACGAAAGCAAAATCATAACAAGCAATAACTCAAATAAAAGTCATCGTTAATTTTTATCCGATTTTTGACCGGTTTTTATCGAAACACCATGTAGGTATATGTGGTTGTAGCTTACTTTGTGGGTTTCATCTGTAATATATGCGCATACATTGTACCAACCTGTCTTCAAACAAAACTAACATGTGACTACAGGTGCAATGTATACAACTAGACAATGTATACAGTTAGGTAATGTAAACATTGGTGTAACTACCACAGAATACATCCACAGAGGACTGGAAGTTAGTGTTGAATACATTATAAGTACTTTTGCGACATTTTATTGTACTGTTTGTTCTTGCTTCTTCTCTTCTCTTTTCTACATAATGGCTAACATACTAAACACAATGGCTACATAATAAAATAGTTTTTAGTCAAATCGAGTCCGTTAAAAAAGTAAGTGTAGTAGTAGAGCTCTTAGTGCAGGGCTCGTCCGGGGAAGTACTACCACCATGCCTATTTCTGCCACCAAGCAGCTTGCTGTGTTCCGTTTTGAAGGGTGTAGGTGCCGGTGTAATTACAGGCACATGAGGCTTAATACTAGTATGCCTCAGGTTAATGGACGCAGAGCAGTATTGTGAGTTATGTTTCTAAAGAACGCAACCTTCAAGGCAATGCTTTGTTATAGGCAATGGCAACTTAACATCGGGTAGACCATATGATTGTTGCATCAGCACATTGTATAAAAAAAAGTAAAGTCAGCTGTCATCGGTTTTTTAAAAAACTTAATATTTTAATTATGTTTGACATCATCTTCATAGCAATACTGTTCGCTAGCTTGAGATGTACGTAGAATTCATTTTATGTCATGAAATTGACGAAATCGTCTGTCGAATGATAGACAGATGCCATTACGAAAAAACGAAGAAAGTGTGTGGGTATAAAAAAATATCTTTTAAAACAGCTATTTTGAATTTCTTTCTGTCAATCATTCATTATTTCTCCTTTTTGGTTAGTGGTCGGATAACCAGGTCAAAGTATACTCAAGAAAACATTATTATAATGTATTTTCTAAGAAAAATTCAAGATACGGCTGAATTTTATACAAAATTTGTCCAACAAAATAGTCGCTCTTATTAGGTTGACAAGGGTTCTACGGCGCTACGAGATGCTACGAGGAGCTACGCCAGCTACGAAACGCTACGATTTTAAAGCTAAGGGCCAAAATAAAATCACACGACTGCTACATAGTGAGACGTTACAAAATCGTGGCACGGAAAATATTGTCGTATAAGCTTTCATTGCGATTTAATATATAAGTCAATGTCAAAAAGCATTTATTCCATTTGAACAAAAAGAACACTTAGAATATAGCCTTATGACTATCTAAATATAAATGCCAGTTTTTTATGTAACTTGTTGATGGAACAAGCAGGTAACGCACCTGATGTTAAGTGGTTACCATTACCTATAACAAAGTAATGTTTCGCAGGTCACGCTCGTTATGAACGTGTCCTACAATGCTCTACTTTGCGCCCATCAACCTGAGGTATATTGGTGTTAAGCCTCGTGTGCCTGTAACTACACTGGTACCTACACCTTTCCAACCGGAACGCAGCAAGCTGCTTGGTGGTAGATATAGGCATGGTGGTTGTACTTCCCTGGATGAGCTCTTTACTAAGAGCTCTATTATACAGTTCTTTGCGACTAAGCCTAGAAGAACAAATTTCATAAACCGTGATAGTTAGAGAGTTAAAGTTTTCACAGATGATGTATTTATGTTGCTGCTATAACAACAAATACTAAAAACCAAGTAAAATATAAATTTAAGAAGGCTCTCATATAACGTGATTTTTCTACCGTTTTTACTATGGATAATGGTTCAAAACCTTTCGTGTGTGAGTCCGACTCGCACTTGGCCTGTTACATCACATATTTCTAAGCTTTGTCACAAAAGTCACACATTTTATGAAGTGCCCTAAGTAATAGTCTTATGCCAGCAAACTAATCAATACTCATGATGATGATATTTTTATTTGCCAAAGCATTTTCATCAAATAAACAATTCATCTGTAAGTAATCCTTAAAAGCCTTACAAACAAAAGTAATTCAAAGCCGCTCATTTGAATACTTAGGTCTTCGAGACAAGTGTGCAAAGTTAGATTAATGTTAGCTAAGGCCTTGGTTACTGTGTATAAGCGGAAGCGGTTATATGATAGCCTAACGAAACGCGCACTTTGTCCGCTTGAAGTATAATAATAATAATAACGCAGGACAATCCACAACAATATACAATACATTAATACATACACAGATATTTTTTATTATACATAGATAAATATATCATCCGGAATAAATATTTGCAAATCGTAAAAACATTTATCCCAAGGCGGGAATCGAACTCGCAACCTCCTGCGTCGCAGGCGGACATTCGCGCGCCATGCCACATCGGTCGTCGTGTGTATGTTTCATACACATTGATTCTGTAAGGCTTAACACCTGTTTATTGTTATAGCGGCAACAGAAATACATAATCCATGAAAATTTCAACTCTCTACTATCACGGTTGATGAAATACAGCCTGTTGACAGACGGGCAGATAGACAGACAGACAGACAGCGGAGTCTTAGTAATACGGTCCCGTCTTAGGGAACTAGTCTCGATATATTTTACTGAGTGATTTCCTTGCTAACAGCTAATCGATAAATCCGGTAAAACTTCTCAAATTGAATCGACCTAGCGTTTAACTAAGTTCCATGCTATTCATCTTGATAAATTTCGACAGAACCCAATTTTATCAAGAACTTATTTATCTTTTATCTATCAATATACCATGCTTGTACTAACACAATACGGCCATAGGTAAATGTCAAATTTGTGCTGGGCTCCTAGGCATCACCCGTGGTACCACTTTTTTGATCTGCATCGTATAGTGACAACTCAAATAAAATAACAGCTAAAGTTCAATATTTCCAGTACATTAATCATAGACCCTTGTCAAACAGACACGCATATTGTAGTTTCAGATTATACGGGCAAATTGGTACTGTATCTTAGATCTGCGTCTGTGGTAAGGGCCGTTTAAATGTGTAAATTTGAAAGGTCTGTTAAACCAACATGGTTCTCAGTGTTTTTTATTGAAATCTTACAGCAATATCTAGCCCGAACAAGCAAAACTTGTACTATGAAAACTAGACTTATAAAAGATGCCAAGTATAAGAATCTTTGTCTTAAACGACTGGCATGCAGACAACGCACAGCCTTAACCACTGGTCGTAGAGCCTTGAAATTTTCAGGGTAGGTATATTTGTTTTGGTGCGTTAAGGAGAAATTACTAAGAAATTATATAAGAAAGTACATTTTTACGCATTAAGACAAATATACCCTAAAATTTCAAGTATCTTCGACCAGTGGTTTAGGCTGTGCGTTGTCAGTCAGTCAGACCAAAGATTCTTATCCTACAATAATATTTTAAACGCGAAAGTTGGTAAGTATGGATGGATGGATGTTTGTTACTCTTTCACGCTCTAACCAGTAAACCGATTCGGATGAAATTTGATATAAACATAGATTATAACTTGGATTAACATATAGGCTACTTTTTATCCCTACGGGGACGTAACGGGGGTAACTGGTATAGATAGATAGATAATTTTATTCCAACGTAAAAATTATCTTTAATATAAAATATTTTAGCAAATTAACTGTAACATTTCAGTACACTCCGTATTATAAGTTAATAATTTAAAAGATTTTCCTTTGAACCTTTTTCATAAATAATAGGACCTTTTTTGTACTATCGTGTAAAAAAGTATACTGTAGTTTGCTTGGTTATTCTGACGTGACCCACGTGTAAAAAAACTACGCAAAGCCTAACGGTGCTCTGCCTTTTGTGCTGTAGGTGGTAGGTTCGTTCCCCACCGAGAAAAAATATTTGTGTGATGAATATGGATGTTTGTTCCTTGTCTGGGTGTTATATTGTATCTTAAAAAATATATAATAATAATAATGCTGGACAATCCACACAGCATCATCTAGCCCCAAGCTAAGCAGAACTTGTGTTATGGGTACTAGATGACTGATATACTTAATACGATACATTTAATACATGGTTATTTTTGATTATACATAGAAAATACCCAGAACACCCGGAATAAATATTTGCAGATCGTACAAATATTTATCCTAAAGCGGGAATCGAACCCGCAACCTCCTACGTCGCAGGCGGTAATTCGCCCGCTGCGCCACATCGATCAGGTTGATGAACACAGAGCCGTGCATTACAGTCCGTAACAAACGTGACTTACAAGGCATGGCTGTTATAGGTGATGGTAACCGCTTAACATCAGATGGGCTATCTGTTTGTTCTATCAGCAAGTCGGTTATCGATTGGTGCAGCTGACTGTACAACAGATTAATATTTTACACTGAACTATAAGGCTTACACACTATAAATCCTTATGCTCATAAGATCCACTCTTACGCAGTGTATGTCCAACTTAAGCCAATACCAACGTTAGTTAGGTTTTATGTCGAGATGGAAACATACGGATGGAATTTTTATACAACTTGCTGATGGAACAAGCAAATAGCCCACTTGATATTGAGTGGTTTTTATCGCCTATAACAAAGTATTGTACCGTAAATCACGCTCGGTACGAACGTGCCCTACGATACTACTCAGCGTCCATTAACCTGAAGTATACAGGTGTTAAGCCTCATGTGTCTATGATTTTACCGGCACTCACATTCTTCAAGTCGGAAAATGGGAAGGAAGGTGCCTATCTCTACTTATAGGTGCATGCTTATTTCTGCCGCCAAACAGCTTGCTGTGTTCCGGTTTGAAGGGTGTGGGTGCCGGTGTAATTACAGGCACATGAGGCTTAACACCTGTGTGCCTCAGGTTGATGGACGCTGAGTAGTGCATCGTCGGTGACGCTCCTAACGAGCATGACCTACGAGGCAATGCTTTGTTATAGGTGATGGTAACCACTTAACATCAGGTGGGCCATCTGCTTGCTCCAGCAACAAGTTGTATAAAAAAAATATAAGAATACATTCCCGTATGTACACAAGTGCTGAGTTAACACAGTAAGTATTATCTCGCCGTTTTGCCGTGTAACATTATTTTGCAATATTCACATTATTTTATTAAAATTTTCAGGAAATTAAGTAAAGCTTGAGTATTTTTTATTAAACACAGTCAAATGGTGATAAAAAAATGGATAAAAAAGAGTGAGTACAGAAATGACAGTTGGAAAAAAATAGAAATAGCAGCACGACTTTCCAAGCACGGTAGATATCCCCTCCGATCTTCTAGAAGTACTTACTCGAGATTCTTCGAGGTTGCCTAAAGAGGGTAATCAGAGGTATGTCCAGATAGTGCATTTGGTACATTCTTACACATTGCAATAGTTATTATTCCATGCGTGACAAGTTGCAAGAGCATCGCCGCTGCTGACAAATCAAGGAACTTGTGGGCCAATTTCTTCAAAATTGTTTTAAAATGTGAATGAGGCGAGAACAGACAGCCAGACGGATAAAAGTACACAGAGAAAATTGAATTTCGAGAATAAGGTTAAAAAAGTCTTACGCCGTTGAATTGTAATTACGCTGGGTGAGTTTGTAACGCTTACGTTAGTTTTTACCTTTCAAAGTGAATACGTCAAAATGATACCGTCTATTACACTTACACAGAACAACCGGAACAACTTTATAAGGCGTTTCTGTTCGTTGTTACGTTTGGTTGGTTTTTTGCCTTCACAAATTCGGCCGTAATAGCGGCACTTTCTGCTTTTCATTTTTCTCAGTGTATTTTTTGGCCAATCTCAAAACTTACTACAAAACATTGCAATTTATAAAACTAACCAAAGATATAAATGAAGAACGACTTTTCCCAACTTATAACAGTAACTTCACTATCTTTAGTGTAAAGTTACATTAAAAATAGTTAGCAACAAACTCCAAAGTTTTGATATTGATAAATTGTCTCAGATGCTCCCAAGACAATGCTTAACCCTTGACCACCTACCATCCGTCTCACAGACGGCAGAAAATTTAAATCGTTAATATTTTGGCGCCCGAAACACCTATCAACTTATTCGTCTCTGTACCTTCCCACCGCGTATCTAAGTACGATGTAAGCGCTTGTCGTGGTTGTACGTGCGCGCGTTTGTTTTTGGTAAGTAAAAATCTGTCATTGAACGTCCGAGAGACGGGTGGTAGGTGGTAGTGTGACTTTTTTGAAATAGTGTTTTTTTATGTTTTAGATTAAAATGGCTTCTAATAATAGTGTTATAGAGCATTGGATATACAAGATCCATCTAATAAAGAAAATCAACCTAATAATGAATGTAGCGATGTAGATTTGGATATCGGAATACAGCACGCAGTAGAGGATAGCTGCGATTCGAATTCTGAAATCGAAAAACTTGCTGTGGAGAATAACGTTATTTCATCGGTTTCGTCTAAAAATGATGATGAGCCTTTATAAGAAAGTAAAAAAAACTATTTGTATTGAATGCTCCAACAAAATGTGCATTCACTGTTGCGAAAACCCCTAAGATTCATGGCCTGCAATTTTGTTGAAGATTTGATTATAATGACAAACATTTGATTTTATATTACTTGTTAATTATTATATTTTAGGTAAAAAAAATTTCCTTTCCTATTCGATTCCATTATTTTTGTAGACCTCATTCTTTGAATAAGAATATTTTTAAGCTAGAATTAGGAGTTGTTTCAAACAAATTGAGATTTTAAGAAAAATTTACATTATTTATGTGCCATGTTTGCTTTAATACATACTTTTATATGTCTTTAAACCGATTTTAATTC
Organism: Electrophaes corylata; assembly: GCA_947095575.1. Classification (NCBI taxonomy): domain Eukaryota; kingdom Metazoa; phylum Arthropoda; class Insecta; order Lepidoptera; family Geometridae; genus Electrophaes; species Electrophaes corylata. The sequence continues at coordinate 3,532,363 of OX352724.1, read as the reverse complement.
ATAAACAAATATCTCTGCCTTAGATTTCACATAAGATAGTCATTTCACTCATAAGTCTCAGAGACGTATGGTAGGTGGTTGCGTGACAAAAATAGGTGGTAGGTGGTATAGGGTTAAGACTAAGTTATGTTACAGCTTAACTTTAAATAGCTGGGATAATACAAGCAGAAATACAAGCCAAAACTAACCTAAAACTACAGGATAAAAATTTTAAAAGTAGTATCCTCATTCACCGAAAATGAAGAGATCCGATTCAGTGCAGTACCCCGCGGCAAACTGATTTTTACATCTAGCTAACTGACTTGCTCGGAACTTGGTCTGCGTTGTTCTTTGAATTTTCGGACTTCATCCCGTTTAAGAAAGACAGCTGCAGGAAAACTATACTAAGTTTTAAGTTGGGCTATAAGCTAAGTAATTTTGCAAATTGCATCAATATTTTATATCTTTTTTTATAGATTTGGACAATCCTCACAGCATCATTAAAGAAAGAAAGACAGAAAATATATTTATTCATCTCCAAAACACACAAATTGCAAACATGAATATCAAGGCGTGTACACTGTAGTACCTACACTAGGTTTACTTAACCTAACTAAAGCCAAAAATAAAAAGTACATCTACAAATAACCTAGTTAACCTACTTAGTAGTACAGTTTGTGTTGCTTGGGGTTAAATAGGTCTCTGCCTCAGCTGTATTATCCTCAAATCAATTTGTGTGTTATTAGCCTCAAGCTAAGCAGAGCTTGTGTTATGGGTACTAGATGACTGATTTTTTTTTATACATACATAGAAAATACCTAGAACACCCGGAATAAATATTTGCAGATCGTACTAACATTTATCCCAAAGCGGGAATCAAAAACACAACGCGGGCGCTCGTGCGTCTCAGGCGGACATTCATCTGGCGCGCCACATCTGTCGTCAAATATTGATTCAGTAGTTTTTGCATGATGCGTGTACAGTCGTTCAAACAAACAAAATTTTTAAAAGTCAATTCAATTAAGACAGGCAATAAGCCTTGGAAAAAAATCTTTTATGTACAGTCTTTCCGGCTTTTACAGTTTTACTATACTTATTATAAAAGATGGCAGAAGATATCCAGTTATTGTACTTTTAGCTGCAGCAAAGTTGAGGTCTGTTTCTTAGTAATTTGATGATTCTTAATAGTTAGGGCAACTTAAGTTTAGATGATTGGTAGTAACAAAACAAATACAACTATGTCAGACTGAACGAACGAGATGGAACATATATCTTTGTTCTGTGTCTGGGTGTTATACGTATTTAAGTATGGATTTAAAAAAAAAATGTATTCTGTCAGTTATTTGGTTCCCATAGTACATGCTATACATAATTTGGGGCTAAATAATGTTGTGTTAAAATATATCATTTGAGTTGCATCTTACAGTCAGTATTCTACAGATCGAGTGTATAGTTCAGGATTTTGATTCATTTTTATAGCTTGAATTTATTTTTGCTACAAAGCATGACTCACCGCGAGCTTCTCAACTTTACACAACAAAAAATAAGTTTGCGGTACAGAATAAACAATTGTGTGTCCACGCTATTGACTGCACTCACACAGGAATTATGATGTCCGGTTTTTATAGGTGGTTTCGTGTAAAAGACGCCAATAACTATAACCCAATTACATTTATTATAATTTAGATAAAATTCAAATGTCAACCACACATCAACAACAAACATCTATTCTTATTATATCTATCTATGCCTATTTCTACCAACAAACAGCTTGCTGTGTTCCGGTTTAAAGGGTGTGGTTGCCGGTGAAATTACAGGCACATGAGACTTAAAGCCTGAAGGCCTTAGGTTGGTGGACGCTGAGCAGTTTATCGTAGGGCACGTTTCTCACAAGCTTGATTTACGAGATAATACTTTGTTTTAAGCAATGGTAACCTCTTAACACTAGGTGGGCTTCACTTGTTCCACCAGCAAGTTATATAAAAAAAACTAAACTGTTGCATTCGTAGGAAGTAGGATTGCAGAATAATGTAAGAGATTAGTAACCGCTGTTTCAAATTCTGACGTTATTTTCCGGAAGATCGATAAAATAAAGTTTATAGCTAAAATCCTTTGTAGGAAAAACTGGAAATTTTTGAAGGATGCCTTTGCCCAGCAGTAAAACGAAATAAACGAAGTAAAAAACTAAACCTGTTGTTTGTATTAGCTTATCTTTTTTACGTGTGCAAAGTCCCAGGGAGATAGCTAGTTGAAGCTAAATAATCGTGGCGCAAAGAAACCGGCACAGATATTACTAGCAACCAGTTTACTATAGAAATGCAGCCTTAGAGCTGGCAAAACAAAAGTTTCCAACTAATTAGTTCATCTGGAAAATATAAAATTCTTTTAAGCCAGGAAACTTTCAGGACATCCCTGAAAATTTATAAAAACACTTAAATATATTTTTTCCTGTTTTATATAAAATAATATAGAGGTACTTTGTTTCAGATATTATAATTATTACTGTAGGAAAATAATATTATCACTCCCGAGGAAAATAATATTATTTAACTTCCGGAAGTTTAAATAACATTATTTTCCTCGGGAGTGTACGTATTCCTTGCGAATATAATGATTATATCAGGAACCCTCTTTGGCACTCGAGATCCTAATTACAAAATTATTTTTGCTCTCATTTGATTTTTTTTTCCGTAATAAATAAATTCATCAATTTGTTGTATAAAAAATGTGCTCGACTCTATTGGGCAAACAAAATTATTTAAGAATAAATAATAATAAATATACATATTTCTGAACTTTTCACACATTATTTAGCCCCAAGCTAAGCAAAGCTTTTACTATAGTATAGTTAACATAATTTAACCCCAAACTAAGCAAAGTTATATTATTATATTTAAAAATGCACACTAAGAATACAATATAATAAACCAGGTAGAGAATAAACATCTAAGTTCTCAGTTCTAGAGGAAACTCAGAAATTAAAAAGTGAAAAGCATCATGACTAAATCACGGTAGATATCCACTCAGTTCTCTTAGTACAAAATACTTTCTTAAGATTCTTCAAGAATGCCTTAAGGGGTAGTCACAGGTACAATATTACATTCAGTTTATACCCGACGCGTGACTCGAGAGCTGGTGAGTATCTGGTTCAGCGAATCAGCATTGCCATTTATAGCAATGCAGCCAGTGTTTTGGGAACGCTTCCGATTGACACTGATCTGGATCAGTTGAGCTACCTTTAGATCGTTCGCAACGGTTTGTAGATAGCTCAACTGTTTTATTATGTATTTTGTGCATACAAATTATAAATACCTGTATTAGCTGTTATTTTCTTTGTAAATAAATGTAAGTTTATACCCATTTTGCAGTAGTTGGTATTTCATTCCTGACAAGACCAACTGCCCTACAAAACCTATCATTTACCTACCTAACATTTATCTATGAATTTATACCATTACTATTTCTGCTATATTATTTTAAGTGTTTAATACCTGTGTTAGCTGTGGTTGCCTTAAATGGATAAACACAGGGCGGGACATTGTTTTCGTTTGAGTTTAGTCTAAGTTTTGTGCAACAAAACCAGTGAAATAAAAATGATCCACCATGACACTTCAAAAGAGGTTTCTTATAAGTTCTTTAGCAAGAAATATCGGTATTATTGCGACTGAGCTCCAAGGGGTAGGCAGACACTGACGAATGACAATACGTTTGTCGTCACATGTCAATAAGTAAGCTTGGTCCTTTTCGGTACACTCTCGTTAAGGACACTGTATTGTAACTAACATAATATACTCTTCAAATATTGCCGGTTCTTCTAGGCTTGGTCGCGAGGAACTGGCGCTTAGATTCACCTGGATTTAAGACGTTTCAAGATGATCCCTGCAGATATTACTGAATAAATGCTTTTTGACTTTGACTATGAATCTCTTATAATAACAGAATAAATGGGGTCTCATTTTTTTATACACTGCTGATGAAACAAGCATACGGCCTACCTGATGTTAAGTGGTTACCATAGCCTATAACAAAGCATTGGCTTTTAGGTCACGTTAGTTAGGAACGTGCCCTACAATACACTACTCTGCGTCTATCAACCTGAGGCATACAGATGTTAAGCCTCATGTGCCTGTAATTACATCGGCACCCACACCCTTCAAACCGGAACACAGCAAGCTGCTTGGCGGCAGAAATAGGCATGGTGGAAGTACTTCGCCGGACGAGCCCTTCACTAAGGGCTCTCCTACTCATTCAGGCTAATGACGAATTCTGAAGTTTATAATTCAAGAACCTTAACGGGAGGGTGAAGTTTTGTATGCCCCGGGGGTGTTCTCAATATTATCATTGTTTCGGGCCGGAACTGAAGGCAGTTTGTCGTTTTCGGGATACATATTTCTGGGATTAGTTTTGTTGGGGTTTCTGGTTATTTTTGTATGAGATATATTATTTTACTAGATTTTACCTACAGCTTCTTTTACGCTATACGGGAAATAGGAGTTTACGCAAACTATATTTATTCTTAATTTTATACAGCGTGTCCTACGAGGCAATGCTTTGTTAATGGTCACCACTTTACATCAGGTGGGCCATCTGCTTGTTCCATCAGCAAGTGGTATACTAGAACACATATTTTATCATAATGTAAGTAATATATATGTATAATAAGGAGTGGAACTCATTGCTAGCTACTGTTTTTCCTGACTACTATAATCTGGATCTCTTTAAGGCAAGAGTGAATAGGTGTCTTCTAGACCATCCTGTTTCATCGTCGGCTTCATCGTCACTTACCATCAGGTGAGATTGAAGCCAAAGGATAGTCTACTTACGTTAAAAAAAATGTTTACCTTTTATATAAAATAAAGAATATCAGGCCGTCTTAATAATAATAATATATTTTTTTATTTAGACAACATTTTTGGTTCAACAACATTAGTAAACTTTTTTGCTTATAAGATATGTTAGTACCTATTACACTAATAAAATAATGTATTAAAGACAAAGAAACAAATACTTAAAACAATAATCTTGATTCAAAGTTCTTATTTTTGCCTTGCATCTATCTAAATATATATAACTCAAAGGTGACTGACTGACTGACTGACATAGTGATCTATCAACGCACAGCCCAAACCACTGGACGGATCGGCCTGAAATTTGGCATGCAGGTAGATGTTATGACGTAGGCATCCGCTAAGAAAGGATTTTGAATACTTCTACCCCCAAGGGGATAAAATAGGGGATGAAAGTTTGTATGAAACTTTGTCAATTTTAAACCGATCGGGCTGAGGCTTTGCATGCATAAAGCTACTATGATTTTATCCCGAAAAAATAACGGGAACGGAAAAAAACTGTCACGCAGGCGAAGCTGCAAGCGGCCGCTAGTCTAAAATAAAATAAGAACTCTCAACCCAAAGTCAGCCAATTGGACGTTTGTCACGAGTTATCTTTTCCTGGAGTGGCAACAAAATCTTAGTTCCCGTCCCGCCGTGTGTCAATATCCCGTACTATGATACTCACGACACTTAGATAATTCCTTGTTAAACAAAGAACTTTTGAGAAAATGTAATAATGTATTTACAGATAACGCATCATCGGTTGTCGACAACCGATGTGGAGCGGCGGGCAAATGCCCGCCTGCGACGCAGGAGGTTGCGGGTTCGATTCCCGCCTTGGAATAAATGTTTGTACGATCTACAAATATTTTTTCCGGGTGTTCTGGGTGTTTTCTATGTATAATAAAAAAAAATATCTACGTAATACGAGTATAGTACCTATTGTATTACGTATATCAGTCATCTAGTACCTATAACACAAGCTCTGCTTAGCTTGGGGCTAGATGATGCTGTATGGATTGTCCAGCATTATTTATTTATTTATTTATTTCTTTAATGTATTTATAGATAGCTGTCCCAGATTTTGTAGTCGCATTGCCTTCTGTGCTGTAGGTTGTGGGTTCGATTCCTACCAAGAATAAACATTTGTTTGATTAACATAGATGTTTGTTCTCTGTCTAATCATTCTCGCTTCAGAGACTTGCTCTACTCGCTCATTTTTTTAAATCCACATTAGAAAGTATTACTATTTTATCAAGTTTAAAGATTACTCAAGAGAAGTCGTAATGAAGTCACAAGTTTAAAACCAAACATAACCCTTGATGCACAGTTGCTGTCTGTCTGTCTGTCCGTCTGTCACCAGGCTGTATTTCATGAACCATGTAAGCCGTGGAACTCAGCAAGCTACTTGACGGTTATTAAAATAAATTAATATAACCGATATAATGTATTAGTGAAAAAGTTTTCGCGATAAAAGTTATTACTAAATATCGCGTAGTACGGGGCATTTGCGGAAATCTTTTTCAATTCGGAAAGTCGATATTTCTTGTGTCATGGCGGCGAGAAATAATTACAAAGTCTGCAAAGGGTTAAGAGAAAATGCGGACTATATAACATTTGTATTTTATCAATCTATCTATCTTTGACGATCCATGTGGCGCGGCGGGCGAATGTAGGCCTGCGACGCAGGAGGTTGCAGGTTTGATTCCCGCCTTAGGATAAATATTGTGCCTGCGTTTAGTTTATGACCAAGTGGACTAATTTAGACTGATGTCGATATCAATTCTATGGTAAAGCCCGCTACGGATATGATGTAACTTAATTGTTTATATCAAGTAGGAATCGAACTCACAATCCAAGTCCGAAGGCAGATGTCACACGTGCGCACAAAAAAATATTTTCTACGCAATAAGTTATTTTTAAATAACGAAAATACGACGACAATATATACTAAAGTCTATCCAAATCTCATATCCCGAAAATGGACTTTTGAGGAAAAAATATTGCACGCAAAAAATAATCGGAATCACCTTTTATGCATAAATCTCATCCTGTATACCCCAACAACCTATAAAAACAAACACACCATGTATCTATTACCACCAGAATAAAAACCATCACCCTTATATCGTTGGAATAAAGTTCAATTTAAAAAATCAGAACCGAAGAACTATGTTTGCAAATCTGGGTTATAAACATGAATCTACAAGAATCTCTTTGCGGTCAAAATGGTCATTATCACCTACGAAATAAGAGCTACATTAGATTATTTATTTTAGGGTATCGGTGGAGGCCTAAAGGCTGCATCTAGGTATTCACACGTTTTTATTCGTTATGGCTCACATGAATGATTTATGGGAAATGAACCGACCATTCAACAAATCACTAAAAAGGCTTACTAAGTAGTTCTGAGAACAGTAGTACTTTGTTAGGTATAACTTTTAGTAGTAGTAGAGCTCTTTGTGTAGGCCTCGTCCAGGGAAGTACTACCACCATGCTTATTTCTGCCGCCAAACAGCTTGCTCTATTCCGGTTTGAAGGGTGTGGGTGCCGGTGAAATTACAGGCGCATGAGGCTGAATACCTGTATGCCTCAGGTTGATGGACGCTGAGCAGTCCATCGCAGGGCACGTTTCTAACGAACGTGACCTACGATGATATACTTTGTTATAGGCGATAGTATCGACTTAACATCAGGTGGACCATCTGCTTGTTCCATCAACAAGTTGTATAAAAAAAAACAATATTTATTGTTTCAGAGGACTATAAAATAATGATACTTACTTACATGGTTATGTTATACCAACGTTTATTTCACATAATGTAGGAATGACTTAAAATGGGAGAAGACTTTGAAGAAACTCAGTAGCCAGGGACTTTATAGGATGGATAATAATTTTATCATTATTATTTTTAAAAATCTATTAATAATAATAATAATCAAGCAAAATAATTGCAAGCACCAACTCATTTTTAGTAGAAATTCAAGTGCATAAAACATGACAGTTTAGCCGCTCGCAGCTTCGCCTGCGTTGCCGTTTTTTCCAGTTCACGTTATTTTTTCGGGATAAAAATTAACCATTATGTTAACCCCGGTTACAATCTATATTTATTTCAAATTTCATCCAAATCGGTCTACTGGTTAGAGCGTGAAAGAGTAACAAACACACAAGTGAGGGATAGGTGCGTGGAGTGGTGAGATGTCGTGGGATTCAAAACAACTTTTTGGAAGTTTAAAAACGAGTACCGAGCGATTGCGCGTAGACAAGGTAGTTGTCTGTATCGGGTTCACAAGCCAACTGTTTTGCTACCCATCTGCGCACAAACGGCCGGTAGACGCCACTTTATTTGGATAAAGCAAGCTAAGTACATCAGTATTTTTAATGCCTACCTACATATTTCTACTAACGTTTTTTATTAAATTTTTTGTTGTTCGACCTAATAATATTTTTTTATCTGTTTTCGGGTTCGCGAGGCGCGTCGTCTACAATACATTTGAATAGAAAAACCCATTGGCGCAAGACAATTGGAACCCACGACGACGATCAGAAGGTGGGTTCTTTCTCACTAAACCACCGGTGCTCACTTAGATAATACACTAATTGTGTTTTTCAACAACAAACAAGCGGAACAATAAATCGATATTGAAAGGAAAGTTACGCAAGTCAACTTTGCTGAACTTTCTAGAAACTTTCTAAGTGCCCGTTTTCTTGATGGCCCAAGAAATAGGATTTGAAAGAATAATAACACTCACATTTACCCAACCTTTTGCGATGTAGGGGGCGGGTTCGATCCCCACCAAGAACAAACATTTGAGTGATGAACATAAATATGTTTGTTCTCAGTCTGGGTATTATATTGTATTCTAATTAGGTAAGTTTTTACAAAAAAACCCATATAAGTATTCTATCAGGTATCTGGTTCCCATATTTATGCTTAGTTTGGGGCTAGGTGTTGTTGCATAAAAATGTCCACAGATATTTATTTATATATTAAAAGCATGTGCCTGTAATTTCACCGGAACCCACACCCTGCAAACTCTGCAAACCGGAACACACCAAGCCGTTTAGCGGCATAAATAAGCATGGTGCTTCCCCGAATGAGCCCTTCAAGTTTACAAAAAGCTGGTTCAAATTTCTTATTTATCTTATAAGGTTTCTTCAAAAACGCTTCGTCTTCCAACGTGAGCTGTATAAAAACTAGGTCAAGTTTCCTGAAAAGGTTTAAGCGTAGATTTTAGCCTCCACGACGTCTAGGAAATGGAAGTGAAGTGTTCAGAGACGGCATATTTCAGCTCTTAGCTATGAAGCCAAAGCGTTTGACAAACTGTATGGCTGTATCTCTGTAATACTCTGTAATACTATGTTTGTAATATTTTTAAGATAAACGCAAGTCCAAACAATCGGATGGTCCACCTGATGTGCAAGTACCTCTGCCTATAACAAGTACAGTCAGCTGCACTAGAATGTATACAATTCATAACTTTCAAAATTATATCAAACCCTTGTAGTAAACTCTTAAACAGTAAAAATTAAAAAAATCATGAGCTTAGCTGATAAGTTTACTTAGTTTATACCTTGTAAATAGTAATTGTAACACTGTAAAACCATGGCGTAAGTTCCGAATTTTATACATTCTAGTGTAGCTGACTGTACAATTGCACTTTGCTCGGTAGGCCAGTGATTGATACAAGTGCGAGGTACGAATTACCTAATACTGCTTAGGAATTTGTGTTAAGAATATTTCATAAATCATAAATCATTTATTGTTTGTGAATCCAGGTGTTACAAATAGTTAGATGGTAGGTAAATATATTGATCTCCAGATTCTGCTTCGTAGCATACAAACATTTCTATTAAAATTAAAACAAATTTAAAGATTAAAATATTTGGTTAAAAATGTCATGCATAAAAACTAATAACATAAAATTCAAGTAAAAAAATCAATTCAAATTTGTTTATTATCGGAACATTTTATACGTACCCACATTTGGCAGCAGTTAGTATTATATACGTGACAGGTTTTAACTATAAAATCTCACGATAGGAAGGCAGTTCTACCCTTGACAACGATAATAATAATAATAATGCTGGATAATCCACACAGCATGGTCTAGCCCCAAGCTAAGCAGAGCTTGTGTTATGGGTTCTAGATGACTGATATACTTAATACATTACATACATATTTTTTATTATGCATAGAAAATACCCAGAACACCCGGAATAAATATTTGCAAATCGTACAAACATTTATCCCAAGGCGGGAATTGAACCCGCAACCTCCTGCATCTCAGGCAGACATTCGCCCGCCGCGCCACATCGGTCGTCACATAATAATAATAATAATGCTGGACAATCCACACAGCATCATCTAGCCCCAAGCTAAGCAGAGCCTGTGTTATGGGTACTAGATGACTGATATACTTAATACAATACATTACAAATATATATAATTTTTATTATACATAGAAATATAATGCTTACTTAATTTATTTATAAACTGAATAGGTGTATCCTTTGTAGGACAAACGCCGGTAAAACGACCTTCATTCATTTTACTCATTGTTGTAAATCTTGTTTTGTAAAGATTAGGTCGTTAACAAGTTTAACAAGTTTCGCTTTTATCTTTTGAGATGAAATGTTTTCGTTTTGTTTTTATCAGACTACTCCAGAGAATGAACCCCTCTTCCATTGTATTCTAAGTATGTATTTGAAAACTGCCAAGTGCGAGTCGGACTCGCGCACGAATGATTTCGTATTAAAACTATAGAATAAAAACAGCAAAAACATTACGTATGAGAGCCCCTTAAATAATAATAATAATAGTCTTTTATTTCAGATTTTGTCCATATAAAAAGTATAGTAATAATAGGAACATCATAGCTTAAAAGTTAACAAAATACAGAATACACATAAATATACAGGTCAAATATACTAGTCAAAAGTATTATATTTTTATACAGAGTAAAATATTTATTTTACTCAGTTTTTAGTATTTAATAATAATAATAATAATGCTGGACAATCCACACAGCGTCATCTAGCCCCAAGCTAAGCAGAGCTTGTGTTATGGGTACTAGATGACTGATATACTTAATACAATACATTACATATATAGATATTTTTTATTATACATAGAAAACACCCAGAACACCCGAAATAAATATTTGTAGATCATACAAACATTTATCCCAAGGCGGGAATCGAACCCGCAACCTCCGCGTCGCAGGCGTCAATTTGTTGTAATAGCGGCAACAGAAATACATCATCTGTGAAATTTTCATTTTTCTAATTATCATCGTTCATAAGATACAGCCTGGTGACAGACGATCAGACAGACAGACAGCGGAGTCTTAATAATAGGGTCTTGATTTACCTTTGGGTACGAAACCCTAAAAATAAGTATGCTATATAAGTATGCTAACAGTTATCTGGTTCCCATGCTGAGCTGTGCTTAGTTTGGTGCTAAATGATGTTATGCAAAAAAAATAGCCACACGACTTGCAACCCGTCACGTATGAAATACCGACTACTGAATAACGTAAGTGTGTACCAAATGTAATATTTGGACGTAACTCTGACTACCCCCATAAGACACCCTCGAAGAATCTGGAGTAGGTACTTGGTACTAAGAGATCTGAAGGGATGAAGTTGTGAAGCTTTTTCTGGATTTGAATGCGCAACCTCAGATGCGATCAAAAGGCGAGATTGCTACCACTAGACCACCAAAGCTCCTTTTCATTTAGTTCAAATTATAAATACTCTTCTCGGTTACATCCTGTCCTCAAGATTAATATCTTGGATATTTACAATCGATTATAATCGATCCCCCGATGTTAATCGATACTTTAGTAACTGAATATTAATCTGATGATTATCGATTGTCTGAACTTAGATTAATTTGTTTTGACACTGAGAGACGGGGTTTCTAAAAAAGCGTGTAACGATAGATAATTTATTTTTTATCATCATTATCAAAATATCTAGCCAGATCAGAAGTAATAAGTTTTTTATGAACAAGCAAAATTTTGTACTACCTGTGCCGTGGAAATCAAACCCGCACCCGATACTTTGCTAGTTAGATGCATATTGTGTAGTATCTGCTGCTTTGCTCGTTTAGAAGTCATCAAAAAAGAAACAAAAATAAATTTTGTTTTTTTTTTAAATAGCAATCTGATTTAGCGGAATTGAACTACATTTATAAGGGAGAAATATATTTATTTTTTATTTTTTTTTATACAACAAAGTTGACAAACAAGCTTACGGGCCACCTGATGGAAAGCAGTTACCGTAGCCTATGGACGCCTGCAACACCAGAGAAATCACAAGCGCGTTGCCGACCCTTTAAAAATTTTAAAACGCCCTGAAAAAAAAAATTTTTTTTTTTTAATTTTATTTTTTAAATTTTAAAATGTTAGCAACTTTATTCCTCAGGCACGGTAGATATCCCCTTTTCATTAGATTATTTAAGGATGATCGAAAAAATCGATGATGATGATGATGAAAAGTTTATCGCAACATCCATCTAATATATAATAATAAGTATATAATGAATATTTATGGCATCTTCACATAAACTCATCAAGCTACAAACTAAGCCACGCCTCGGTATTTACAATTGTAGCCTATAAGTTATCAAATGCAGCATTGCAGGCTCGTTCTCAACGTATGTAACCTGCGAGGTAATTCTTCATTATAATAGGTGATGGTTACCATTTAACATCAGGTGGGTCCTTTGCATGTTTAATTTACAAGTTATAAAATAAAATTAAATAACGGCTATTTGACGGCGTCAAATAGCGTTCACCGTAATTTAAGAAACTTCAGAGTAACTGAATCCTTACGGCAGCGATTTTATTACTACAATTAGTTTGTTTTCTGATATTATAAATTGTTTTAACACCTTTTTAAGTCATTTAAAGTTTTTGTTATAGTTACTTATCCCTGTTTTGTTAATGTTAATGACTGACCGAACTATAGGGTACCAGGGTTTAGGCAGAATCACACGACACTCATCGACTATCTATGGGATAGACAGAGACAGAAGAAAGTCAAAGTCAAAGTCAAAAAGCATTTATTCAGTAAAATCCGCAGGGATCATCTTAAAACGTATTAGATCTAGGTGAATCTAAGCGCCAGTTCCTCGCGACCAAGCCTAGAAGAACCGGTAAGAAACTTACGGCTTGGTTCCTACCATTTTTTTGTATGATCCTGTTACAAAGTAATAATAAATAAATAATCAAAGACAAAGGCCAAGTGCGAGTCGAAATCGCGTATGAAGGGTTCCACACCATTATCTATAGGTAATAAAAACGGTAAAAAAATAACGTTTGATGTATGAGAGCCGCCTTAAATATTCATTTTATTCTGTTTTTTAGTATTTGTTTTTATAGCGGCAACAGAAATACATCAACTCTTTAACTATTACGATTCATGAGATACAGCCTGGCGACAGACGGACAGACAGATAGACAGTGGAGTATTAGTAATAGGGTACTGTTTTACCCTTTTGGTACCTAAAAACCCCTGTCCAGACGTGTCTTTCCCAAATACCCTATTAAAATAATGAAAAGGAAATCAGCCCGCGTCTCTCCTTAGGGACGATATACTATCCTTTATTAACCCTTTCTGTCAAGTTCTATAACGGTCAGCTAATCACTAGTAACTGTGCTAATAATAGTTCAGCTCAAACTACCAATCAATGGAAACCAATCTCAGTATTCAGTGGAGTAGATACGGAGGTACCTACAGTACAGTACTATAGGTGTACCTACAATATACTGATATTCAATACAGTAATATTCAATTAGTTATCGAACAATGGCTTGCCAACCTATCCAGTCAGTGAAGCTAATAGAAAACAATCTATACCAGCGCCTAACAGAATACCAGCGCCTAACCACTAGGCGAAAATATAGTGGGGGGGCATACGCTGAGTCAAGACCCTTTTGCTGCTGTAGCACACAGGCACCTGTTTATGACCTTCCTTTTGTCTTGTTTTTTCACTTTTTGATATGTGTGTTTTTCTAGCAAATAAATGTATGCATATGTCTATAATTTGACAGATTTCACAGTTCGGCCCCCTATCGTGAGCGCAGATAAGGTAGGGTAGGTAGGGTAAGGTAGGAGATAGTAGGAGCGGTTCGTTTTCTGTCATCTTTAAAAGCAACATAGTTTTTAGGATTCCGTACCCAAAAGGTAAAACCTATTACTAAGACTCCTCTGTGTGTCTGTCTATCTGTCTGTCTATCTGCCTGTCTGTCTGTCTGCCTGTCTGTCTGTCTGTCTGTCTGTCCGTCCGTCCGTCCGTCCGTCCGTCCGTCCGTAGGCTTGGTCGCAAGGAACTGGCGCTTAGATTCATCTAGATTTACGACGTTTCAAGATGACCCCTGCGGATATTATTGGATAAATGCTTTTGACTTTGACTTTGACTATCTCATGAACTGTAATAGTTAGAGAGTTGAAATTTTCACAGCTGTTAGACCTTAAAACCTTAACTTTTTGTCCGCTTTTTCCGAGTTTTCGGCATCAATACATAATAATAATAATGATAATCTTGTTTAAAAAATAGCAATCTAAAAGAAGTGGCGATCATCTGATTGGTGCGTCAACACCGTACGTTCGCTTACCGTTGTACGAAATACATCGCTGGTTAATAAATAAGAATTTCAGTAAAATAATCGTATCGCTCTAAATCTATTTGAGTCTCAGTTAAGTAGTATTCTATAAAACCTTGCGGTAGGTAATTTCGCACGTCTATGGAGTATTCAAAAATAGTCTTTTTTTTTTTGACATTTTAACACAACATCATCTAACACCAAACTAAGCATAGCTTGTACTATGGGAACCAGATGACTGATTGAATACTTATATACTTTTTTTTTTGTAATACATACCTAGAATACAATATAACACCCAGACACAGAACAAACATCTATATTTATCGTACAAATGTTTGTTCTCGGTGGGAATCGAACCCACCACCTACAGCACAGAAAGCAGGGTTACTACGAACTGAGCTGTGACGGCTGTCCATTTTTTTACACCCGGTATAAAAAAACAGAAAAACCTCTTTATGTATTTACATAACTCATTAAATAGAAGGAATGCTATTCCTTGGTTTTCTTTATTAGTACAATAAACTTGATAAGTTATTGTAATCGAGATTAAAGTGTTTAAGTTTAGTTAGAGTTGCTTTATCATGACTTAAGTTAATGCTTAAGCTTTTTAAACTTGTATTAATGTCGTTGAATATAGAAGCAAATTTACTATTACTAGTGATCGAGGAGTTTTTTATGGATCTAAATGTTGGACGGTTTTTTTTTTTAATTACGAGAGTCCCTTAAATATTTATTTTATTATTTGTTGTTATAGCGGCAACAGAAATACATTATCTGTGAAAATTTCAACTATCTAACTACCACGGTTCATGGGTTACAGATTGATGATAGACGGACAGACAGACAGACAGCGGAGTCTTAGTAATAGGGTCCCGTTTTACCCTTTGAGTACGGAACCCTAAAAACATCCACAAATATCATCATAATCGGTAAATACAGTTAGATTTCAGAAGCCATATAAACAATGACAGCATCCGTTTTGATATAAATCATTGCTGAATACGCTGAATCAACTTGGTATCCCTATCTGAGCATTTTGCAGTAAATCAACTAAGCCTCGTTGTACACAAGGTGGTACCAAGTTCGAGGTTTTATATATTAGAAATGAATTTGTTACGAAAAAAAAACGACGTCACGACTTTAATCTCCAATCACGGTAGAAATCCCCTTACATATCTTAGTACTAAGTACCTATGCGAGATTCCTCAAGAATGTCTAAGGTAGTCAGAGGTACGTCCAGATATTACGTTCAGTACATACCCACATTTTGTTTTAGTTAGTATTCCATACGTAACAGGTAGCAAGCCGATCGCCGATAACTAATACAAACTAGTTTCCTTACGGTGTTTTCTTTCACCGATAGACAGCACAGAAAAATCCCCCAACTTTTCTTTCAATTACAAATCTCGATCGATTATCAAATTTTTATAAATCAAGGAATTTGTGTGCCAATTTTCGTTCAAATCGGTTGAAAAATGTGACTTGTAGGCAGGAACAAACAGACAGATGGACAAAAGTATTTTCTGGCCAATCTCAAAACTGAGATACTTCTCTCTCGGTTAATTAATCAAATTCTAGTGTTTATTTTATCTCAGCTTTAAAAAAATACGTGAATTAAGCTTTCGACTTCTTATCCTGAGGTTAGGAGCTATGCCGTGTACTCTAACGCTTAGTCGAGTGAATTTGTCACGGCGCTCACGGCCGCCATTTTGCGCGTGATTTCCTCTGAATCGGGCTCATTATCGTGTCACCAGTTACAGTTGTTTAGTTAGTCAAACGGATTTACGATTTGTTGACGATGCTCTCTTATTAGAAACGTAAACCATGAATAATATTTTGTGGACAATAAATTCAATGTTCTCTTCCTTTTTCGCTGTAGGGCACAAACATTGCAACTTTGTCCTCGACAATGGTGACCCCGATGTGATCCACTACAGAACATCTGCTAGTAGTAATAGAGATCTCGTCCAGGGTATTACTATCCCAGGGAGTGAGTTGCTTACTAATGAACTATACAATCATATTTTTACAATTTTTTTGAATGATAGATATCTGTGCGATTGAGTTTGCTTGTGAGAGTAGCAACTGTAACAAATTCTACCTTCAAGTAGTAATTCTTGCAAAGCTGTATTCTTTTTTGAAGGGTGCTGTAGAATCAGTAGGATGCCGGTATCCAATCAAAGTCCAATAATCTGGTAACAATGTGTATCTGAGCGCACGTCACCCGTAAGCCTACATCGGGCAACCCTCAGTCTTCGAGTGTCATATCAGTCCTCCCCTCAAGTACTACAGCCGAGCGCGTTAGGCGTTGTCCTAATAGAACGCGAATGCGCGATCATCGTAAGTTCGCGTGAATTTTACTCGTACGAACGCGCGATATTGAACTCGGTGTCCTAACTGACAATTGCACGACGCGGTCGCGCGACTCAAATGTTTGAAACTCTATTCGCGCGAACTTAGTTCGTACGAACGCGCGATCAAACATATTGAATTTGAATAGGTGTCCTAATTAAAATTCGTGCGAAAACGTCGGCGTGGTACCGCGCCCGCGCCCCTCTCGCCTTGCCGGCCCAGCCAGCCGGCCGGTCGCTATTTTGAAAACTTGACGTCTTTTTCTAAGTAACTTCTAGACATATAATCATAAAATGCAGACTCATCTTCTCGTAAGTCAAAATATTGATTCGCGTAATCGCCTATTCGCGTTTTATTAGGACACCCAGTTTTTGACGTCGCGCGAACACGCGATGGTCGCATCGCTCGCATCGCGCATTCGCGTTCTATTAGGACAACGCCTTATATGCACGCAAGCCACAGGTAATAATTTAGTGAGATGTCAGGAATCAGTGTTGCCAACTGTGAATGTTTCTCCTACGAATATAAAAATACATGTGTAAAACGTACTTATGGTGATAATGACCACTGTGCTCCTCGTTGATGTTCGTGTTCTCCCTGTCTGAAAACCAGCGCAGCATTGCATACCATTTTTTTTATTTATTTTATTTATTTATTTATTTACTTTAATAAACACGGTTAAAAACCAATAACATTCATTAAAGATAAAAGAAAATGTCAAATAAAAATTAATTAAAAGTTAACAATATCAATAATAGTAATAAATAATTATACAATATAAACGCAAGAATGACAAAAATAGAATAAAAATAAAATACCTTTCACTAGATTCACAAGCATTCATCTCGCTCACAAAACTTCAGACATTCAGATTAAACTTTAGGCCATCCATCCGCAAACAGATCACATTCAGGATTGGCTCTCAGGAAAGTGTTGAGCGCCTCGAGGATACGGGGCACAGGTGAAGCGGCTCTAGCTGCTGTACGACAAGACGGCACGGCAAACAACTTATGCTTCCGGCCTCTACGGTAATTATCCGGGGTATAGACCATGGGTATAGACCATGTTCAATGCTGCATACAGCTGAGGCAGGGACCTATTTAACCCCAAGCAACACAAACCTTACTGCTAAGTAGGCTAACTAGGTTATCTGTAGTCGATGTCCTTTTTTTTCTTTTGTTCTTTAGTTAGGTTAAGTAAACCTAGTGTAGGTACTACAGTGTACACGTCTTGATATTCATGTTTGCAATTTGTGTGGTTTGGGGATGAATAAATATATTTTCTTTCTTTCTTTCTTTCTTTACAGGTACCAGTCTAATTACAGGCACATGAAATACTACTAAGTTTCCGTGCACTGCCACAAAAGACGGGTTCTCAATGAACTAACTCTGTATGGGTAAAACAATAAATATATCACTTTGACCATAAAATATTCATTATTTCTAACAGCCACGCTCAGCGACAAACACTTTAGAAATCTTTACCAAGGGTAACCGTTAACGCCTCTAAATATGGCTGGTATTCCCGTCTCATTCCGTATCTAGAATTTACTGCCTCGGTCTTTGATTAACTACACTAGGGATATAGTAACATCTACTCAGCCATGGCCTACCTAAACCTCTGCCAAAAGTTATGCATTGAATTGACACCGCATCCACATTCCACACCGACCCATGTGGCGCGGCAGGTGAATGTTACCTGCGACGCAGGAGGTTGCGGGTTTGATTCCCGCCTTGGGATAAATGTATGTTCGATCTGCAATTATTTATTCCGGGTGTTCTGTGTATAAATAAATAATGCTGGACAAGCTCTGCTTAGCTTGGAGCTAGATGATGTTGTGTGGATTGTCCAGCATTATTATTATTATTAAATAGCCCAAAGTTATTCTTCCTGGAAATGTATGGGCTTTTATCCAGCAGTGGACTCAGTTCAGCTCAGTTCTTCTACCGTAAAAAGTCGTGAGATCCATGTAGGTAATACCAAGCCCAATACATAGATTGACTTGGCCATTGCATGAAAACACATTGTATCTCACAAGTAATACAATCATATTAAATTAGATTGCGCGAAAAACTGAATAAGTCCACAACTTAATTCCCCCATCTCCGTTCTATCATCGGACCACCAGACGTACGGAGACATCCATTCATGGTTGACACCCCTTCCACCCGCACCAAGCGCTTTGCCTCAACTTTTATTATGCGTACAGCAAAGGATTGGAACTCGTTGCCGTCGTCTGTTTTTCCGATCACGTATAATTTGGATGTCTTCAAGAGAAGAGTGAATAGGTATCTTCTAGGTAAACGTGCTACACCGTAGACTGCGTCATCACTTAACATCAGGTGAGATTGCGGTCAAACGTTTACCTATAGAATGTAAAAAAAAAAAAAAAGTGTTTATTACTAGGACCAGTCTTCGGGTATTTTCGGGTTGTAATGAAGAATTTGATGTTTGGATTAAACGTGCCGGTTTTTCGCAGTTGAGCGCACAGTATCCTCAGTGTAGCTGATCAAAGGCTCCGGTAATAATTATAAACGCAAGGGTGAAACAATTAAGAACTGGAGTGCTTTATCTAGCAATTTGCACTTTATCCTTAACCTTTTTAGATAATCAGCTTGTTGAAATACTTTTGGAACTGTATTTATTTAAGTTATTTATTATGTAGGCTCAGCAGATTTTGGTGATGAAAGAGTACTGATTTTTAAAAAAGCCTGAAGTTTTATTTATTTACCGTATTATCTATATATAATTAAAAATATCTATGTCTGTAATGTGTTACATTAAGTACATCAGTCATCTAGTACCCATAACACAAGCTCTGCTTAGCTTGGGGCTAGATGATGCTGTGTGGATTGTCCAGCATTACTATCCCTATTATTATTATAGTATGGCAGGTAGCACGTCAGCATGTACACTGAGAAAAATTAAAAGCCAAAAGCACAGTTATTTCGGCGATTTTGTTCGTATGAAGGCAAAAAACCGACCAAACGTAACAACGAACAGAAACGCCTTATAAAGTTGTTCCGGTCGTTCTGTGTAAGTGTAATAGACGGTATCATTTTGACGTATTCACTTTGAAAAGTAAAAACTAAAGCGTTTCAAACTCGCCCAGCGTAAATACAATTCACCGGTGTAAGACTTTTTTGACCTTAGGCTCGAAATCCATTTTTCTCAGTGTAGGTATCTTATCCTATTTAATTCTTAAGTAGAAGAAATACCATAAACTTCCTTCTTAATGGAAATAACAATATTTCCGCACCAAAATAATATGTTACTAAAGTCCTATCATAAAAAGCAAACACCAATTACGTAAAAACATACGCCATATTCAAGCATCTTAACGTCTTTTGATGTTTTCCTATGAGATACCACGAGAGACTCCCTTTACTCCTGGAAATAGATAGTGTGGCCCAAGTTACAAGAATTTGAAAAATTTGATATTTTAATTAGCGGCTGCTCGCAGCTTCGCCTGCGTGGCAGGTTTTTTCCGTTCCCGTTATTTTTTGGAGATAAAATCTTAGTAGCTTTATGCATGCAAAGTGTCAGCCCGATCGGTTTAAAATTGACAAAGTTTCATACAAACTTTCATCCCCTATTTTATCCTCTTGGGGGTAGAATTAATCAAAATCCTTTTTTAGCGGATGCTTACGTCATAACATCTACCTGCATGCCAAATTTCAGCCCGATCCGTCCAGTAGTTTGGGCTGTGCGTTGATAGATCACTTAGTCAGTCAATCAGTTACCTTTGAGTTACATATATTTAGAAGATTTATTTGCCGGAACCAGAAGACAAGGCGTAGGACGTCCTTTTACCCGATAGACTGACGATAATTGTTAGGACCGCTGAAAGTCGATCGATGGAAAGGGCTCAAAATCGTTCTTCCTGGAAACGTGTGGCTTATGTCCAGTAGTGGACTTCTACAGACTGTTGATGGTGATGATGATAAATAAATAATTATAGGGTACGCTAGTATATGGATGATTTAACTCTCATATATGATCTAACCCTTTTTACTTCGCATGTTCTTACGTACGTTTTTCCTATATTGTGGATTACTTTTTAGCTCACGTAAAATAAGTATAAATAGCGCGATCTATTTGTAACTTAGATATAATATCGCAAGATTTCATATCCGGTCGAACTTATTGTGTTTAAAAAGTTAAATCGCTACCGCTTATGAACCAGACCGCAACCAAATGAACTGGAAGGCAGCTATTATTGAAATTGAAATGGTCTCGTCACATTGGTATACAATTTGAATCTAGCTATCTCGTATTTTTCCATATCTGTCCCATTTCATCCAGGTTGTTGATATAAGGCATTTAGGTATTATGAATGCTATTGATAAGTTTTCTAAAGAGTCCTCTTATTTATTTCGCGAAAATATTTTTCATTTTAACTTCAACCTCCACTACGGTCCTTTACGGGTTAAATTATAAGAATATATTTTTTAATTACTTACACATACTAATATAAAAAAATAATCTCTATTCATCTATTTTAATTGCACTACACTGCGTCCATCAACCTGAGGTATACTGGTGTTCAATCTCATGTGCCTATAACTTCACCGGCACCCGTCAAACAGGAACGTAACAATGCAAGCAATGCTTGGCGGCAGAAATATGTACGGTGGTAGTACTTTCTCGTATGAGCCTTTCACAGAGCTCAATTACCACTAAAAACACAATCTAACATAAAACGTAGAATAAGCAACAATTTCTGTTCGCGATTGGATAGGACAGTTCTTGTTACCATCCGCCTATAGCACGAGCCCGCGTGATAGTTGGCTATCACGCGGGCTCGGGCTCGAGCCGCTATTGGCTAAAATATTATTGTTTCTTTCCCTCTGTCCACGATTCATGTAATGGCTGAAAATATACGCTTTTGTCAATAAACGCACACGCATCTCCTTTTTTTTCAAATATCCTGAAAAACGCATAGAACCCAGTAACTAGGCAGTCACGGCAAGTCTGAAGTAGGTACTAACCACGCCAAACCAGTACAATATCGTCGTTCTAAAAAGGTATGTCATAACTCACTCTCGTACAATCGTAGTAACATAATTTTGAACTCGACACCACAATATATAGTGATACATATAAATCAATTTTCCCTACGTGCTTCGGGCCTAAGGAAAACTTATTATGACATATTTCACACGCCCACACGCCAATCTACTCTGTACTCACAACACATATGGTTGGAGTTACTGTGGCAGCTTTTTCGCAAAGCTTTCGCAGATAAGAAAAGAAATAGTGATGGCTCTAATTTAAGTGATTTTGACAGGAATGCTGCTCTAGGGATCCTAATAATACCTTGTTGGGATATATTTTGTGAGCGGAATGCTTTGAACAGGGTACCAAAGACTACTGCTGAAAGTTTCAATGAAATATTCGGACCAAGTTTTTTGATCTCTGTCACGTTTTACATGCTGACAAAAAATAAATCAATTATTAAAAAAATACATTAATTACATTTTTTTGTACCAGTTTTTGCAGTCAAATGTGTAATTTGTCAGTAACACTTGTGTTTTTTCATGATATAAGGGTATCTGTCGTTTTTCAAGTCAACTTTGACTATATTTAAAGTTAGCCTATTTCAAGACATTATACAAGGTGTAAAAACTTGTACACCCTGTATAATGTTTTGAAACAGACTAACTTTGATAAATTGGTAGAACTGGGTTTTGCTTTAGATTTATGAGAAGTTTTAGGGTCAGCGCACACCTGTATTCAACTTGAAAGATGATTTTAAAATGTAATATTCTTTACATGCGTGTGAGTTAAATTATGCTTTCCACTGGTATGTGATAGTCCATAATAACAAACAAAAAAGTTACTATGGTTAAGTAGATAATAACTTTTTTTAAATATTTTTGGACATCCTATAAATATTATAAACGCGAAAGTTTGTAAGAATGGATGGATGTTTCTTACTCTTTCACGCCTTCAGTGGATAGATTTGGATGCAATTTCAAATAGATATAGATTGTAACTTGGATTAACATATATTAAACTACTTTTTATCCCGAAAAAATAACGAGAACGGGAAATAACTGCTACGTGGGCGAAGCTGCGAGCGGCCGCTAGTAATCTATATGCGCAATCCCAAGTGCTCTCAAACGGTGAAGAAAAACATCATGAGGAAACCAGCTAGTATTCTAGCACCGGCGATTGGCTTGCAACCTGTCACGTATGGAATAATATTTTTTGCAAAATGTGGGTATGTACTAATTAGTAATAATAACGCTGGACAATCCACACAGCATCATCTAGCCCCAAGCTAAGCAGAGCTTGTGTTATGGGTACTAGATGACTGATATACTTAATACAAATACATTACAGGCATAGATATTTTTTATCATACATAGAAAATATTCAGAACACCCGGAATAAATATTTGCAGATCGTACAAACATTTATCCCAAGGCGGGCATCGAACCCGCAACCTCCTGCGTCGCACGGACATTCGCTCGCCGCGCCACATCTATACTTGATAAGGCCATGAAGATAATTAATTTTAAAAATAATCGGTTATACGAAAAGTAGTTACTAAACGGTCGATTAATATATTGGCAAGCAACCCCTTCGGTCTAAGTGCCACCCCACCTGTAGAACGGATATCCGGGTATACCCTCCTGATCCTAGGATTACCAGGAACCATCCAGGGCGATAACCCGGGCAAAAGCTAGATGGAAGAGATTTGCAGACTTGACTTGGGTTTAAGTTTCTAAAAAGGGTAGAGATTGTTCTGGAACTTGAAGATTTCTTGGTAAATGATAAGTTTTCTTGAAACATAATATTGTTTAACTGGATCGCAAAGAAAATAGGTCGGTAACAACAACCTCAAGAACTTTTTTAATATTGTAACTATTTATATGAAATAACTATGTAACCCCCACTGTAAAGTAGTACAGTCCGCTGTACTAGAACAAATAAATAAAGTAAATAATGCTGGATAATCGACACAGGGTGCTGTGCCCATAACACAAGCTCTGCTTGGGACTAGATGGTGATCTAGTCCCAAGCTAGCAGAGCTTGTGTTATGGGCACTAGATGACTGATATACTTAATACAACACATTACATACATATTTTTTATTATACATAGAAAATACCCAGAACACCCGGAATAAAAATGCAGATCGTACAAACATTTATCCCAAAGCGGGAGTCAAACCCGCAACCTTCTGCGTCGCAGGCGGACATTTGCCCGCCGCGCCACATCGGTTGCAGGTACAGTCAGCCGTACTAGAATGTATACAATTTGTAACTTTCAAAATGGTTTTACAGCAGTGCTTAATATATGTGCACGACAATTATTCAAAAATAAGTGAGGTCACCAAACAATTTCATGACTTTTCAGTTTTTATTCAGAGTTCATTATTTTGCTGTAATACCGTTGTGAAAGTTACAAATTGTATACATTTTAGTGCAGCTGACTGTACCTGCACTTACACAAGGAAATCACAGATATATTTTTTATTATCCTAAAAATTATTCCCTCGAGTCGAAAATGTATTATAAAACCGGCCAAGTGCGAGTCGGACTTGCGCACAAAGGGTTCTGCACCACTATCTATGATTCTATCCCAAAAACAAAGGTTTCATAAAACACTTCTCTATGTAACAACCCGACTGTATCCAGAATGCCTCCAATTTGCTCTACTATCACCTGAGCAAT
Source organism: Electrophaes corylata (assembly GCA_947095575.1). Classification (NCBI taxonomy): domain Eukaryota; kingdom Metazoa; phylum Arthropoda; class Insecta; order Lepidoptera; family Geometridae; genus Electrophaes; species Electrophaes corylata. Next base: position 3,507,900 of record OX352724.1, on the reverse strand, counting down.
TTATATGGTAATTCTCTTTACTGAAAAATCGACAACTGGGTAACCTAGGTTATTATTATTTCAGTTGGAATAAAAAAAAATAAAGCACAGCTTACTTCTATTCTGTGTGTTAAAAGCATACTTATAAATTTACTTATATGCTCTTTTATCGTAAATACATACTAAGAATATAATATAACACCCAGACAGAGAATAATCTATGTCCATCACACGAATGAATGTCCTCGGTGGAGATCAAACTCACAACCTACAGCACAGATGGCAGAACTACTGTAGACTACTATAAGAACTCAGTACTTACAAAACATAATATTATTTTTAGGGTGTGGGTGCCGGTGTGATTAATTACATGCCTCAGGTTGATGGACGCGGAGCAGTGTATTGTAGGGCACGTTCCTAACATGACCTACAAGGCAATGCTTTGCTATAGGCTATGGTAACCACTTAACATCAGGTAGACCATTGTTCCATCAGCAAATTGTATAAAAAAAATCCCCCAACAAACTTCTCAATGATACCTTTTTTTGATCAGTAACATAAATTAAAATTGGCCTTGTGAAAGGAACAATCTGAAGAATTTATCTCACAAGTAACACAACAAACCCCCAAATAATAATAGGATTTGCGACCAAACTCGGCTTATTTTCCCGATAAAACAACCACTTTCGAAAAGACACATTTCATTACGGCGAGACAGCTGGGAGTTAATCGCGGTATTCTATAAAAGAATCCCCTTTCCTTGCAAGGAGGCACAGTATTCGTAAATAACGCATAACAGAGAAACAACTCTTTCGAACCAAACTGAAAAGGAACATCGCAGTGTACGTAAGCAACAACAAAAGCAGTAAAATTGTGATGGAACACGCAGATGGCCTACTTGATGTGAAGTGGTTACCGTCACTTATAACAAAGCACTACTTAGAAGGTCTCGTTCATTAAAAATATACCCAGTGATGCACCGAACATGTCTCGCGTCTATCAACCTGAGACATACAGGTGTTAAGCCTCATAAACCTGTAATTTCACCGGCACCCACACTCTTTGAATCAGAACACAGCAAGCTTTTTTTTTGTTTTTTTTTATACAACTTGCTGATAAAACAAGCAGATGGCCCACCTGATGTTAAGTGGTTGCTATCACCTATAAGAAAGCATTGCCTCGTAGATCACGCTAGATAGAAACGTCACCTACGATGTACTACTCAGCGTCCATCAACCTGAGGCATACAGGTGTTAAGCCTCATGTGCCTGTAATTTCATCGGCACCCACACCCTTCAAACCGGAACACAGTAGCTGCTTGGCGGCAGAAATAGGCATGGTGGTTGTACTGCCCCGGACGAGCCCTTCACAAAGAGCTCTACTACTACTTAGCTGCTTGGCGGCAGAAATAGGCATGGTAGACTACAGCAAAACTTCATCCCAATACTTCTGCTTGTGAAACCTATCCGACTGTCCCTTCCCTTGCAGGGAGGGGAGATAAAAGAAATTTATTGGCGAGATTAAACCGACCGGGGCGATTGTGTGGTGTCAATCTGGTCGAAAGAAAATGCTAGCTTGTCGCGTGCAGAGCTTTTGCTCAGAAGGATAATATTGTTTTCAACTGTATCTATTACTAGCGGTCCGTCCCAGCTTCGCACGGGTTTTAGTAAGAATCCCTAATTTTTTGAAAATGTAATATAGCCTATGTCACCCGGGGATAGTGTAGCTTCCCAACAGTGAAAGAATTATTCAAATCGGTCCAGTAGTTTCAGAGCCTATTCAATACAAACAAACAAATAAATCTTTCCTCATTATAATATTATATAAGTACCTATAGATTTCTTACTCTGAAAACTTACTTCCGCTGCTGTGTTGAGTTTCTAAGAGTATGTTCGTTAGCTTCAAATATTGATATTGTAAGAGAAAACAGTTTCAAATAAATAAATAAATAATAATGCTGGACAATCCACACAGCATAAGTTATAAAACAACAAAGAAATTAATTGGATGACAATTTTTTTCAACAGTACACAAAGGTTATCGGAAAGATAATGCTTCATAGCAATAAGATCACCTTTGTATTTTTATATATATGTGAAATAAAGTATTTTCTATCTATATTTTTCTTGCAGTTGCTATAATTTAAAAACTACTGAACAGACTTTGATAACTTTATGAAATCATTTTAAAAATGCATACTTATTAATAAAACATATTTTTTCATATTTACAGTGATTGCAGTGTTGCAAAAGTCACCAAAAACTCCGAAGTAACATAATCCCGTACGAAGGCACCGTGTAGTTAGCAGTTCGCAATTTTCACCCATAGCCTCTTAGAACTTTTACTGTACGATATTCTCAAAGCATTTCACAGCACATATACCTACGAATAATATGAAGTGTCTAAGTTGGTGAAAACGTGGAGTACCAAAATTTATAGTAACGGCATTATTACATCACTAGGGGCCACTCGCAGCTTCGCCCGCGTAGCAGTTTTTTCCCGTTCCCGTTATTTTTTTGGGATAAAAAGTAACCTATATGTTAATCTAAGTTATAATCTATGTTTATTCCAAATTTCATCCAAATCGGTCCACTAGTTAGAACGTGAAAGAGTAACAAACATCCATCCATCCATACTTACAAACTTTCGCGTTTATAATATTAGTAGGATTACCACGTGTTCGACTTACTTTTTGATTACAATTCAGTCTGAAATTCTATCCCAAACATTGTTAAAAGTAACCGTGATCTTGATAGTTTGCTTGCCTGATTATCTGTTACGTGAACTTAGTCCGAGTAGGCCTAAACATAATAATAAGTACGGGCATGTTTGTATAAATCCAGAATTAGTTTCTTAATACGATAAAATGGCAAACAATCTGTCGAACACGATATCATCGGCAGTTTGGGCGTCATTTTTGACAGTTTCCTATCACGGTAGAAGGTGAAGGCAACCACTCCGTAAGTAGAAGCATGAATGAAGTTTCCAGGGCTTGAAGTGAATTTATTTATTTTATTACGGAAGTAATTTAGTATATACAAAAGTAAAATATACATCTAATATTTAACCTATCTACCTTATATCTTACATATTTTATCATAACTTTTCTTACCTATAGTAAAGTGCGGGTCTTTACTATAGTAGAAAACAGAATCTAAATCACTGACCGCAGGAATTGTGCCCAAAAGGCTGGCAACGTTACCTCTTTGGATAGCTAAACTAATTCTTTGTCTAAGATAAGCGCCAGCCCTTTGATCGTGAGTCACGACCACCAGTCTCTTGGATAAATTGGTTTAAAACATCAACAACACATGTAAAGGCCTGTTATAATAGAGTTAGAATATATGGGACCGGCTTCTGGCGTCGGGACACGCGGCGCGGCATGATTCTGCTTTTATTCTATGCCCAGCCCATGAAAATGATACCACCTCCATTTCCACATCCACACCATGTTTCTAAGGAAACGCAAGGGTGGAGGCATTTTTGCAGACTCATCGTCTTTCGTGGCTGGAATGCAGATCGGTTGGTTGGCTCAAACTTAGACGCTTACGCCATAAGTTTAGAATCTTGGGTAAGCCACGTCAATTGATGTTTAATCAGTTTTCAAGTTTGTGGATTGTGGCCGGATTTTTCTGCTCTAGTTTTAGTTTAAACTAAGGCGGAACATAAGCGAAATGAAACTATAGCAGAATTAAATGGAGCTTGGGTTTATGTATTTTTTGTTACGCCAATGAGATGAATTCTTCTAGACTTGGTCCCGAGGAACTGGGGCTTAGACTTACCTAGCTTTAAAACGTTTCAAGATGATCCTTGCGGTTATTACTGAACTGTTTGTCAAGTTGAATAAAAAAAAAGTGTAATATATTAATAATTTTATTGCTTTTTTTGTTATAATAATCACTTGTTTACTTGTAACTTACCTAATTGTTTTGTTAACTTACTTGTTCTTACTTTCTTATTTATTTTTACTTGCCTAGACCTAATTGTATGCTGTGTGTTTTTGTGGCCAATAAATAATTGTCTATGTCTATGTCTATGTCTATCTCTCGCTCGTGAAGAAGGCCCCTAACAGTCTACTTTTGAACATTGAACGCTTCTGTCAAAAGTTACCCACTCGTAAGTACGTAGTGATGCAGAAATGACAAACCAGTAGCCGTTGTCATTTCAAAACTAACTTGTTAATTACCACGGATGCTTAGGTAGATAAGCATCGAATTTGACTATTGTCACATCTGATAAAGTGATTGTAGTATCCTGTTTTTAATTTAATGTGCCGTAAGGTAATTGTAGCTTATATTCCGACCGGAAATAAAGTTTTTTAGAAAGAGTATTAAAACGCGCGCGACTTTGTCCGCGTGATGTTATACCGGGTGTAATAAGACCTCTTCCGAATACTCAAGGAACGGGTAGAGCTACCTACGACAAGATTTCATAGAATAGCACTTGGCTGACAGCCAATTGGTTTTAGGGAAATATTTTTTTTTTGCTGAAGTTCTTATTTATCAACCAGCGATGTATTGCGTACAGTGCGGCGGTATCGCCTAAACCGGCCTGCGGAACAGTATCGCCTACGTTAGAAAAAAAATATTTTTTCTCTTTTGCACCTATGATTTCAAAAACTTTAGGACTACGACAAAGGTAGGTAAGTTACCTACCTAGGTTTTCTTGAAACGGGTCTTGGCGGCAACGGCAACAGTCGTGGGTTCTGACGCAGCAGGTCAAGCACTCGTGTTTCAGTCTGCCTATCGATTTCTCTGCCCCCTCCACGCCTTTGAGGAGTAACCGGCTGGTTGTCGAGAACACGCTGGTAGGCAGCAGTGATAATGCGTGGGTCAGATGGCTGGTTCTCGTGAGGAAATCGCATCTGATAAATTCTGAGGGCATGAGATGCATTGCCCTGTGCCTCCCCATAACACATCAACATCTGTCCATACTGACGTGCACTAAACGCATAATATTGTGTAATTGGAACACTAAACTTTAACACTAAACTTAAACGAAAATGGAAAGTTAAAACTGCACTAAGTAGGTAGGTAGGTAGGTACATGAAATACTACTAAAAACAATAGATAAGTAGTCACAAATATGTAGATGATTCCAGTTGCACGGCTCGAATCATACCTACTAATCAAACAAAAAGTTTTTACAATTTGCGCGCATTTTCGAAGTTGCGTCCGCGCGTGCACTGTCGGCAATTCGGCATGATCATAACGACTCGGCGCGCGCCGCGCGCGGGGGGGGGGCGTGATAGGCAACGCGATGGTCAACCGCGTCGCCGCGTGTTCAAACTGTCAATGAAAAGTATGCTTTAAGTCAAGTGATTTAGGAACAATAACTAGACAGCTTACGGCAGCCTCGTTGTTGGTTGCACGGTGACGACAACGCGACATAGAGCACACTTTCTGTTGGCAAGCGGCGAGGCATAAAAGTACCTACATACCTACATAGTGCCTATGTAGCCGCGCCACCGCCGCCGCCGCGACGCTTCGCTTTATCGTGTTGAGTTCATTTTCGCTCACGTAGAACACCGCCCGCCCTAGGTAGGTAGGTACCTAATTCAAGGTGGTGTAATTCAATGGTGGTACAAATCTAGTCGTGCACCAATGGATTTTTCTATTCGAAAAATTTATGTAGGTGCAAAACCATCTCAAACGGTGAAGGAAAACCAATAAGTACCTACCTATTCTAGTAGCGGCGATGGGCTTGCAACCTATCACGTAAGTAGGTAGGTACCTACCTATGGAATACCAAGTACCTACCTACTGCAAAATATGGACATGTACCAAATGTAATAGGTATTACTATAACTAATATTACTAGACATCCTCGAAGAATCTTGAGTAGGTAAGAGGTAGGTAGGTAGGTACATGGTAGGTACCATGGTAGAGACTGATCTGAGAGGATATCTAACGTGCCTGGGGTTTTAACTCGTGACGGTAGGTACCTACCTACTATGTACTTTTTTCTTTGTTTTATTTTAAGGATCTAAGATAGGTAATTCAGAAGAATCGTTCTTTCTGATATAATCAGACTTAAGAAATTCCCTGTTGGATAGTTATCAACAACGGTTTGGTTGCATAGGTTTACTAACTGTAGGTATGTATCATGTGCCGCCCGCTGCCACCGCCCCGTCTCGCGTCGCGTCGTCGGTCGTCGCCCGCGCGCGAGGACAACGCACCGATCAGATGCTCGCGCAAGGCTGTTTTTATTACGTGTTTCATTTAGGTTGCGGTTTTTGATGTTTTTTCGCTTTTACGCGTTTTTAAATAAGATAATTAGGTACTTATGTTTATTTTACGATGAAATGTCGATATTGATGCCGAAAATACGAAAAAAACGGCCTTAAAATGTAAATTTTTTTTTTGCGTTTTTTAATTTTTTTTGTAATTAGAATCATGGTCTAAATGCGCTGTTTCAGTTTTCGGAAGTAGTCTTATTACACCCGGTATATACAAACATCAAATCAAATCTGTTGTACTCGTTTATGGTTGAATTATTCCTTTTAGGGTTCCGTACCCAAAGGGTAAAACAGGACCCTATTACTAAGACTCCGCTGTCTGTCTGTCTGTCACCAGGCTATTTCTCATGAATTGTGATAGAGTTGAAATTTTCACAGATGATGTATTTCTGTTGCCGCTATAACATCAAATACTAAAAAAACAGAATAAAATAAGTATTGAAGAGGGCTCTCATACAACAAACGTGATTTTTTTGCCGTTTTTATTACAGATAATGGTACGGAATCTTTTGTTCGCGAGTTCGACTCGTACTTTGCTGGTTTTTATTTAGTACACCTCTACGTACCAAGATCAATATACCCCGAAAATTTTAAGTTTTTATGCTTAGTGGGCTGTGCGTTGTCTATAATTATGTCAGTCAGTCAGTCAATCAGTCAAGACAAAGATTAAGTAAATGTAGATTATATACTTAGCTATATTTTTTTATGACAATTCATTTAATTACTTTTTTTATACTACTACTACTACATTTTTTATAATAATATACAATCTATACAATAATGATCCACCCCATTTTCAATAATAAAAGCAAAATCTGCATAAACTAGGGGTTGATTTCCGCCAATTTATTGCTGTTGCAGAATCGCTATTGTTTTGATCTAACTAATGATCGGTGCAGGGATGGTGCGATAAAACTTCATTTACATGGGGAGAGTTTGAATATAAAACGGAAAAAATCGGACGACCAACTACTACGGTAACGACTTTTCCTTAAGCACAATATAATATCCCGTAAATCTCTTAGTACTAACTCATAGAGGACATCTAAGGAGAGTAGTCAGAGGTACGTCTAAATATTATAGATAGTTTTATTTTTGTGTGACTTGCTGATGAATCAAGCAGATGACTGTTATTATTGTTATTATTTATCATTATTATCATTATAATCTGCGTCATATTAGCTCTGCCTTTTGCGCTGTAGGTTGTGGGTTCGCTTCCTACCGAGAACAAACATTTGTAGGATGAACACAGGTATTTATTCGGTGTAAGGTTGAACTGTATTGTATGTACTTAGAAAAAAATTATGCAAGTATTCCATTACTTATCTGGTTCTCATAGTACAAGCTTTGCTTAGTTTGGGGCTATATAATTATTTGTTCATTTAACACATGCGTTACATTACGTTTAGTGATCTATATATTTTATTTATATTTTATTGTCCGACAAATCGTTCCTTTAGAACAATAAACTCTCTCTATGTAAATGGTGTTTTACGCTACCAAGCTCTGTTTGGTAAATGTGTTTAGATACTATCATGGATATGACACCTAGTACGGCAAATTTAGATTGAACGGTATAGAAAGTTTGTTTTAGTATTGTGTCAAACTCGTATAAATGAAATATTGGTAGATATTTCACAGAACAGCTATCTAGACTGCTCAGTAGTGACTCTGCATTCTGTGTGGTTGTGGGTTTAATCTCCACCAAGGACAAACATTTGTGCGATGAACATAATATGTTTGTTTTCTATCTGGGTGTTATATTGTATTCAAAGAGTTATAAAAGAGACTGGTGGATGTGACTAACGATCAAAGGGCTAGCGTTTATCTTGGACAGAGAATTAGTTTAGCTATCCAAAGAGGTAACGTTGCCAGCCTTTTGGGCACACTTCCTGCGGTCAGTGATTTAAATTCTGTTTTCTACCTATAGTAAAGACCCGCAGTTTACTATAGGTTGAACATTTTTAGAGTTATTATAAAATATGTAGATATAAGGCAGATAGGTTAAATATTAAATGTAAAATATTTGTATATTCTAAGTTTGTATTTACAACACTACAGTATAAAAATACCAGTCGAATGATTTCTAGTACAAACTATTTTTAGTTGAAGGCTAGATGTTGTGTAGAAAAATGTCTACAAATATTTATTTATTGAATTCATACGTAAGTCCACCTGATGTTAAGTGGTTATTGTCACCTAAACAAAACTTTTAACATTTATATAACAAAACCCAAACAGAGAACAAACATCTATGATCATCACACATACCTACGTTTTTCCTTGTGGGAATAGAACCCACAACCTACAACATAGATGGCAGAGCTTTAGCTAACTGAGCTGAGTGGTAATAACGACCTTTTCATATTTATTCCGATCTAATGGTGATAAAAAAAATTTAATTAACTGAAAACATAAAAAAACAGTAATAATTATCTCCTTGAAGATTAAAATAAGATTTTCCTTCATGAAATATTTTTATGTCAATCATCGAAAAGTTTAATTATAAACCATTAAAAATACATTTTCAAAGAACATCTTTGAATTTTTTGTGGGATTGATTTGTATTAAAGACGCCCTACTGGTTAAAGTGGCTTTAAAATTGAAGAGGTTGTAATAACTTCATGAAAGAAGAAGAGACGCCGTCTTTTTCAGTATTCAGTATATTTATTGCCTTATTATGTAAGTAGGCTTAACATTGTCAATTTATAATTTTTTTTTCTCATCACTGGAGTTACCAGGCATGGTATACATACTCTTGAATTTCTTGATACTTTATTTGCATTTTACTATACTATAATGATCACAAGATGTGAAGGAGTCTCTTATCCGGCGACATTCAGGCTGATGATAATGACGATTATAACTCAACGTGACTTCCTTTAAATTTTTTTTTAGTTGGAGTATGTGTTTGAGTATATAAAAATGTAATTAGTAGGTACTTATTACATTTTTTTTATGCTGTAGCTGGTGGGACAAGCACATGGCCCACCTGATGTTAAGTGGTAACCGTCACCTTCAACAAAATGTCCTTGAATGTCACGTAGCCCTACGATGCACTACCCTGCGTCCTCCAACCTGAGGTATACTTATTAAGCCTTATGTGCCTGTAATTTCACCGACACCCACACCCTTCAAGCCGGAACACAGCAATGCGAGCAACTGCTTGGGGGCAGAAATAGGTAAGGTGGTAGTATTTCCCCGGACGAGCATTTTCACAAAGAGCTGTAACATGGGAAACATTCAGTTCTCAAACTACTCTTTACATTCTATCATAGTACTATATGACTACATTAATTCAGCAATCTTTGTGCGAAAATGAACCTAAAACTGCATTACGCTTTCAATTTAAAGTGTTCATACTGGTTCATAGCTATACGTGCTACATTTGCATGTACAGTGTCGATCTACGTTCCCGCGGTTTGTTAATCTTTTAATGGAATTAACCCGTACCGCTGATGTCACTGCCGGAATAGTGTAAGGAGTAAAAACTACTAGAAGTGACAACGCAATCGATAAACTGCTACCAACCAGGAATTCGGGCTTTGCATACCGTAGACATAAATTTATGATTGCCTAATCAGTCTTAATAATAAAAACATCATATAACCTTGAAACTATTTACTGTTGAATCTAGGCATCTAAGGTCTGAGAATAATAATAATATTAATAATAATACTGAACAATCCACACAACATATCTAGCCCCAAACTAAGCAGAGCTTGTGTTATGTGGGTACTAGATGACTGATATACTTAATACAATACATTACCTACATGCATAGATATTTTTTATTATACATAGAAAATACCCAGAACACCCGGAATAAATATTTGCAGATCGTACAAACATTTATCCCGAGACGGGAATCGAACCCGCAACCTCCTGCGTCGCAGGCGGACATTCGCCCGCCGCGTCACATCGGTCGTAAGCTTGACAGCCATCACAACTCAGTCAGTAGTAGCTCTGCCTTCTTCTCTGAAGGTTGTGGGCTTAATCCCTACTAAGTTATCTGTTTCTCATAGTACAAACTTAGCTTGGGGCTAGATGTGTCAAGTTTATCTTAGTTTAGCTCGGCGGGCGAATGTCCGCTTGCGACGCAGGAGGTTGCGGGTTCGATTCCTGCCTTGGGATAAATGTTTGTACGATCTGCAAATATTTATTCCGGGTGTTCTGCGTGTTTTCTATGTATAATAAAAAATATCTATATATGTAATGTATTGTATTAAGTATATCAGTCATCCAGTACCCAACACACAAGCTCTTCTTAGCTTGGGGCTAGATGATGCTGTGTGGATTGTCCAGAATTATTTATTTTATTTTTATTTATTTATTTATATAGAATGACATAAAACTACACTCATTGCATGTCACATCCATGGTCTATAACTCTGTGTCCTCGTCTAGTAGATTGTTTCGTTTCTTGCATAATTACTTAGCTTTTGTTACTTAATTATTGTAAGAGAAAATGAGGTTTTTAACACAATGAACGAATAGGGCTGATTTATTGTTTTTTACCCTTAGAAAGAAATGGCAAAGGAAGTTCAGCTAAAAGTGTTATTTGAGATAAGGTAGCTTGTAAATTATTCAGCATGTATAATAATGATACGAAAGCAAAAAGGGGTGGTTATGTATAGTGGGAATGACCTCATCTTCTAGATCTAAATTTGTGGGTTTGAATTCAGTCGTGCACCAGTTTTAGTATCTAAAAAACCGGTCAAATGCGAGTTGGACTCGCGCACGTAGGGTTCCGTACCATTATCTATAGTAAAAGCGGCAAAAAAATCACGTTTGTTGTATGAGAGCCCCCTTAAATATTTTTTTATTCTGTTTTTTAGTATTTGTTGTTATAGCGGCAACAGAAATACATCGTCTGTGAAGATTTCAACTCTCTAACTAACGGTTTATGAGATACAGCCTGGCGACAGACGGACAGAGAGACAGACAGACAGCGGAGTCTTAGTGATAGGGTCCCGTTTTACCCTTCGGGTACGGAACCCTAAAAATGACAATGTTCTTAATCGGTAACAGAAAATATCGTTAGGAGAGTCAATAGTATATTTATTCCATAAAATCCTAAAGATGACTCAGAATCGTCTTACATATAGGTAAATCTAGGTGCCAGGTATTCGCGATCAAACCTAGAAGAACAGGCTAGAAGCCTGCGGCTTGGCTTCTACCGTTTTTTTGTGTGATTCTTTTTTACAAATTAATATAACATAATATGGTATATCATTATGTAATATAAATGGATATTCAAATCCACCCAGCTTGGAAATTAAAGACTTGAGGCCATTTTCTTTTATATTAATTAATTATACTGATTCTAACTAAGACTATGTACCTAGATTTCCTTTATATTTATATTAATTATACTAATTATAAGACTCTTTATAGAGTAGTGGAGCTCTTTGTGAAGGGCTCGTCCGGGGAAGTACTACCACCATACCTATTTCTACCGCCAAGCAGCTTGCTGTTTTCTGGTTTGAAGGGTTTGGGTGCCGGTGTAATTACAGGCACATGAGGCTTAACACCTGAATGCCTCGGGTTGATGGAGGCTGAGTAGTACATCTTAGGGCTCGTTTTAACGAGCATGACCTACGGCGTACCTGTTCTTTCTCTCTTTCTCTCATAGCCAGTTACGTTTTGTACCTATATTAAAGAAGTTTTACTTCAGTCGTGTAGCACACTCGTTTTTTTTTATTAGAATTTTTCAAGATGTCATGAATATTTTCCTGGATAATATCAAGATACAAATGTGAGCTAAATAAGAAAATTACTTATACTTCCTCCAATTTGCCAGTTTCTCGTAAAATATAATATTAATACAGTATTTCCATAAAAAATGTATTTCCTTGCGTAGTAAATAAGTCTCGTGTTGGTAATAAAAAATATGGTCACGTAATTATGGACGTGCCCTTTGTAGCGGCTGTGGTTCCGTACATGTTTTTTACAATATTAGTGCTCTCAAACACTGAAGGAAACATGAGAGACAGTGTGAAAACCAGTTAGTATTCTAACAGCGGCGATAGGCTTGCAACCTGTCACGTAAAGAACACTTGCTGGTTCTTCTAGGCTTGGTCGCGAGGAACTGGCGCTTAGATTCATCTAGATTTAAGACGTTTCACTGCGGATATTACCTACTGAATAAATGATTTTTTACTTTAACTTTGACTAACTACTACAAAATGTAGTTATGTACTAAGTGCGCTATCGATGGACATACCTTCCTAGGAAACTAAAATAATCCTAAAAAGTAAAAAGTTTCTTAGGAAACTAAACGAGTTTAATAACTAATAGATTGTTGAATATACAGGAATATTTTTAACCGACGAAAAAACGGAGGAGGTTTTAAAGTCGATGCGTATATTTTTTTTACCAAGACTTTTTCGCCAAGCACGGTCGATATCCCCTCCCACTTAGTAGCAAGTACCTACTCAAGATTCTTCAAGGATGTCTAAGAGGGGTAGTTAGGGTAAGAGGGGTATACCACAATACAAGATCACACTTCAAAAACCATAAATAGTTCAAACAACCTTCCGTTAATAACAGTAATTACTATTTTTTCTTTTTATAATATCCTTTTTAATTTTTAACCTTACTTACTTTTTTTTGAACATTAATCAATTCCAATAATTATAATAATTATTTTTTTTAATTTTTTTTAATTTTTAATTTTTTTTTTTGTTCATTAATTTGGAACGAACTCGTAACTACTTTTTATGATAAGAGTCCGAAGCGAATCACTGTGACCCTACAATACAGGCTCATTAGAGACCTAGTGTGGGGAACAGAGCTACGTCAGGTACTTACCTCAATTAGTTACCTCATTTAGTACCTATTTAAGTAACTTAAAAAATGTACCAATTACTGTTAAGTCTAAATAAAAGTTATTATTATTATTAACCCGTGGAACCCTAAAACCTACCATATTAACACATCCTTGCCAAAGATGAAAGAATATATAGATAAGCCAAATCGTTTGTTACCTACGTCGAAGACATTGACAAATTGTCCGATTGTTGCCAGTTGCCAAATTGTCTGTTCTTTTTTCGATGACTGAGATTAAATGCTGATAAAGTTTCAGTAGAAAAGATGGATCGTTTCGTACTTTGCATTTTTTACTGAGTGTTTCATAGTTTTTGGAATTAAATATTCGAGGTACAAAATTGGTGATGTATGTATGATTAAAACTGAGTAGGTACTTGGTACTAAAAGATTTGAGAGGATATACAAACATGTTAGATGTTTGTTATTTTATTTCATAATTAATCTAAGTTTTGTCTTGCAGGTCACGTACGTAAAGAACGTGCCCTACAATGCACTACCCTGCATGCATTAACCCCAAGGCTTGTTTTTCACTGGTGCTCACGTCATAGTAAGGTATATAAATAAATAATAATAATAATATTGCTGGACAATCCACACAGCATCATCTAGCCCCAAGCTAAGCAGAGCTTGTGTTATGGGTACTAGATGACTGATATACTTAATACGATACATTACATAGGTATATATTTTTTTTTTATTATACATAGAAAATACCAAGAACAAAAATAAATATTTGCAGATCGTACAAACATTTATCCCAAGGCGGGAATCGAACCCGCAACCTCTTGTGTCGCGGACGGTCGCCCGCCGCGCCACATCGGTCGTCATAGGGTCATAAATATAGGGGTAGATAGGTAACCTATTAATTTACGTAGCTAAAATACCTTATCATCTTTCTTCTGTCTACATGTTATTCCTTAGGGGAAAATCTGATCATTATTATGTTTCAGGATAATCCCATTCGAATCGGTGGCCCGTTTTCCTCCAATGTGTTTCTATGAAGGTAGCTAATTTACGAATTATACCCTTGGAGATATAGTAATGGCATCTTAAGAAGTAACTTAATTATAGTGTCTACTAGCTTTAAATTTTCATTTATTTTAGTAATAGTAGAGCTCTTTGCGAAGGTCTCGTCCGAAGAAGTACTACCACTATGCCTATCTCTGCCACCAAGCAGCTTGCTATGTTCTGGTTTGAAGGACCAGTGTAATCACAGGTACACGAGGTTTAACACCTGTATATCTCAGATTGATGGACGCAAAGTAGTGCATCGTAAGGATACGTTTATAATGAGCGTGACCTGCGAGGTAATGCTTTGTAATAGGCAATGGTAATCACTTAACATCAGATGGGCCATCTGCTTGTTCCAGCAACAAGACACAAAAAAAAAATATTGTGCTGTACGTTTGAATTTTTTTTGACGTTTGATGTTTTCATGTGTGGAAATGACTGTGTTGGATGACAGTACAGCTTCAAAAATGCCTCATCTACTAGATAACAAAATAACGAATTAATTTTACTTATAATTGGTATGTACAAAATACATATGAAACAGTTGAGCTATCTACAGACCGTTGCAAACGATCTAAAGGTAGCTCATCTAATCCAAATCAGTGCCAATTGGAAGCAACCCCATAACACTGACTGCATTGCCACGCTGAATGGCAATGTTAATTCGCTGAGCCAGATACTCACCAGCCCTCAGGTTGACAAGACGCACTGAAAGGTTTTTAAAAACCCAAAGGGCCTCGGTACTCCGTAGACCTAGAGTCTTGACTCCAAGATGAGCAAATGCAAATATTACTAAAATTTACATTATTTAATTCAGAAATTGGTAAATAAAAAAATTTACGCATCTGTCAATAGTAATTTCTAGCAATGCCATTACTTCCAGGTATCAGGTTGATAGGTATAATGTATGAAGATGAAACCTCAAAGGTATTTGAGATGGATAACAGTAAGGTAGATGAGTATTTTGATTGAAGATAGATTGGTATTTGGTGTGTTCTTGTAGCACAGATTAAATGATAGTTCTAACACAAAATGGCCACTTTCCACCCCTAGTAGGACGACCGATGTGGCGCGGCGGGCGAATGTCCGCTTGCGACGCAAGAGGTTGCGGGTTCGATTCCCGCCTTGGGATAAATGTTTGTACGATCTGCAAATCGACTTATCCGTAGAACAGAGTCCGATGTGATTATAGAGCAAAAATGAGTTAAATAGCTAGACGAGATAAGGAGTCCAAGCTCAACAAAAGTACGTTTTTAGAATTTTTGTATCTTTATTATTTTCGGAAATATAAAATCGAATAACGTTCTATCTGACATAAGCTCCGTAAAACAACGCACGGAGTGATCAAGCAACGGCGCGCGGGGAGTGGGGGCAGCGCGAGCGCGCGGTACGTTCGGCAGTTCGGCCGCTGTTTGTTGGAAGGAGGGCGTGTTTATGTCTGGCGCTTAGCTTTTTCTCGATTATGAAGTAAAATTATGTATTAAGTGCTTTGCATGAACAAAACATATTTTTAAAGATGTCACGATCACGGAAGATGTTGGAAATGCTTAAAAAAGATGCAGAAGAGCCTGAGTTTAGTTCATCTTTTTCCAACGTTCCAGCTGTTTCTAGTAAGAAAAGTGCAAATGCTGGTAAGTTGTACATTTTTCAGTTGTTTTATTACGTGATGCACATGTCAGTGAATTTTAAAACTAATAAACATTAAAATTGACGTTAATATTGCTTTTTTATGTCAGTAAATAGTTGCGGGCGACCGATGTTATTAAAAGACGTTTTTTGATGGAGTGCTAGTGAAACGCATTTTTAGTACGAAAATACGATATGCGTAGTGCATATTCACAGGACAATCATTTTTTATCTAATAATTAACAGTAAAAAAAATGGGTCATATGAAATATTAGGACTATTTTATGCGAACACTATTGAAATTTTTAGGGTTTCATGTGAATATAGGACGTTTTTTTAAGGAATCTGTCATACGATTTCTTGGTTCGATGTTGAGATAGAACGTTGTTACTGGGATAACGAATTCGTTTAGGACGTTGTTCATTATAAAACACCGATAAATATAGTAATTTTTTGTTTAAAATTTATTAAATAAATTGCTACCTACTTACATTGTTTTGCGCTACTCATAACTATAAAAAGTATTTTATACAGCTATATTTTTTTTCAATTTTAGATCTGAATGTTGAAGATAACCACATGTCACCACAAACATCACCTTTGCCTCCTGGTGCAGAAGAAATCAGTCAGGAACTTGCTGATGTATGGGAAGAAATTCTGCAAGACGATGGTGGGACCAAGAAAATTACCTGCGAAAGCTCAATACCAAATGTCATGTCTGATCCGTTGGCCGTGGACGTTTACAGCAATCAACTCAGTATACTATCTGTGGAAATGCCTTCTAGTTATGAAAATTCACCATTAATACAGCTTGAAGAGTTAGAACTTTCTCACCACAGATCTACTCCGGTTAATTTGGAACTATCAGTGCCAACTCCTATGCCGTCTCCTACCAATGCCCATCCGATCTGCAATAGCGTATTCTGCCCTAATAATGTGGACAATTTCTCTGTGACTTCTACGCCAGATTATTGCACCACAAATTCGCCTGCTACTTCGCTTTCAAGTGATCGCACCGTGATTCCTAAAACGACTAGAAAACGACAAAGACGCTCAAAAGAATGGACAGACGTTAAACGCAAATGCCTTAAGAACTTAGGTAAGAAATATGTAACCAAAAAGGGAAAAGCCGTAGACGAAAAAACTATGGGGTCATCATGCAAATGCCGTTACAAATGCCCTGATAATATATCTTACCAACAGCGGTTGGACTGTTTCACAAAATTTTGGCAACTAGGAGATCGAGCCATGCAGTGGAATTTTATCATCAAATATTCGGATAAAATGAAGAAAAAAAGATGCCTGAATCAAGATACTCCTAATAATAGAAAATATACTTTTAAGTATTATTTGCCGCTGATTACAGGTTCCAGCGAAACTCACTGCAATAAAACTGAGGTTTGCCAAACTATGTTCATTAATACTCTTGCCGTTTCAACTCGGATCTTAAAGACTGCATGGAAAAAGTACGATGGAAGTGCTATTTTAGAAGAGGACAGACGGGGTCGCCACGACAATCATAAGATTGTTATAGATGACGCAATGAAAGAAAGTGTATGTGACCATGTTCGGGCATTTGTTCCTGTTGAATCGCACTATATACGCAAAAATAGCCAGAAGCTCTACCTGCAAGGAGACTTAAGTATTGCCAAAATGTTCAAATTATATCTAGAATGGTTCGATCCACAGAAATACACCTCTAAGGCTACAAAAGAACGGCAGTATCGTGACATTGTCAATTCAAACTTTAATCTAGGTTTCCATATTCCCAAAAAAGACCAGTGCGATGAATGCCACGTTTTCCGGTTGAAGAAGAATCCAACGGACCAAGAAAAAGAATCTTTTCAACAACACCTGACTAATAAGAAGGTTGCAAGGGATTTGAAAAGCCAAGATAAAAAATGCGCGGAAGAATCGAATGGAAACATGGTTACTGCTGTGTTTGATTTCGAAAAAGTATTGCAGTGTCCTCATGGCAATATAAATGTATTTTACTATAAGAGAAAACTATCTTCTTTTAACTTTACAGTATTTGACATGGGTAAAAGGAAGGCTGTTTGCTATATGTGGGATGAATCTGTGGCAAAACGCGGCGCAAATGAGGTTAGTAGTTGCCTCTTAAATTTTATCCAGGCTAATGTTGAGCAAAGTGCCAAAGAGTTTCGTTTTTGGTCGGACAATTGTGCTGGCCAAAATCGTAATCGCTTTGTGTTTTCATTATACGTTTACGCCGCAAAAAAGTACAACATACGCCTAACACATCGGTTTTTACAGAAGGGACACACCCAAAATGAGGGGGACAGCGTCCATTCTGTCATTGAGAGAGCTTCTCAAACCAAAACTATTTATACCCCTAATGAATGGCGTTTATTAGTAAGATGGGCCAAGAATGAAGGAGAACCCTATGTTGTTCGCAGCGTAACCCAGAATGACGTGTTTGACTTTAAATGTCTTGTAAATAATAAGGTTTGGATGAAAGACATAAAGGGCAAGAAGATTAACTGGAGTAACATTCGAGAAGTTCATGCAGACGGTAGTGACCCAAACAAATTGTTTTTTAAATATGACCTGACTCAATCTGACTATGATATTTTAGTGATTCGAGGTAACACGAGGAACTCTGTACAAGCTGAACTAAAAGCTGCATATTCTGAACCTATTATGGTTCCTGCTGCTAAATATAAAGATTTAATGGATATGTGCCGCTCAGAAGTTATTCCCTTAGAGTATCATCCATACTTTAACTCTTTGCCACATCACATCAATGTTAATGCTTCAGAAGACTCAGATGATGACCTATCGGAATAAGAAATATTACGTTTCTTTTTTGTTATTTTAGATGTGAATTCATCACACTGATTTAGGGAAATAGTGATTAGTTATTATAATAAGCAGTCAACTAAGTTACTCTAATTTAACTCACATAATAATAATTTCATAGCAAATAAAATTATTATTAAGTGATACATTATGAAGACTGTTTGTTATGTGATTTACTGTGACTTACTTGAGTAACTAGTGCTAAGTTTCAATATCTTCATGTTTTGATAAATATTTTCGTAGATTTATAAGTTTAAGACTGATAATAATTTAAGTCCATGTTGTAAACTTGCTACCTGTTGGTGACCTAGTTATCATGATGTGCCATTCAATTAGTATTTTAAGTTTTACAAAAATTTGACGCCATTTAATGGTTTTGTTACTAACTTTGAGAAAAATTTAACTAATTAAACGATTTTTAATAATAATTTAATTTTTATTTTATAATGTTGTTGTTGTTGGTCTTAATTTCACGAACATTTTATAAGGTAATTATTCACATAGGACTCCTACGGGATATATAATTCTTACAAAAAACGACCCATGATAATATAGAACGTCACTTAGTTATGACATTTCCGTAAAACAACGTATGATGTTCACAACGGACCCCCGCTGTTCCGCTATAAAACGTCCTATACAAATATAGAACCCACTATCTCCAGAAATAAAAGGATAATAAATATACACCATAAAGCATTTAACTAGGCTGGAACATTGTAAAAACATACCAAAAAGTCTCAATGACAAGTCTCACTGTTTAAGAGTAACATAAGTCAACAACTTCTATAACGTCTACTGAAAACTATCAACTCCGCAGATCGGACTTTATTCTACGGATGAGTCGAAATATTTATTCCGGGTGTTCTGGGTGTTTTCTATGTATGATAACAAAATATCTATATGTGTAATGTAATGTATTAAGTATATCAGTCATCTAGACCCATAACACAAGCTCTGCTTAGCTTGGGGCTAGATGATGCTGTGTGGACTATCCAACATTATTATTATTATTATTATTAGTATTATTTGTATCCGTTATCAACCAAGCGCAATTATATTAGTGTTATGGTGTCTAATTATTGGATTAGAACATGACTTTAATCCCCAAGCACGGTAGCTATCCCCTTCGATCTCTTAGTAACAAGTTCTTACTTGAGATTCTTCAAAGATTCTTCAAGGAATCTTTGGTATGTACACGAACCTACCTCTTTAGTCACCTCTCTCTAGCCTCAAAGGTTTGCTAGAAGAAAACTCTTTTCAATGCTATACCTCAATTAATACCGTCTTTACCATAAGGGCACAAAGGGCCCGTGCTCAGGGCCCCCATTCTCAGGGGGCTCCGTAAGACCGACAATTTCTCTCACACTTATTCTCAAAACATTTTTATCGCGCACGCTACACTTTTTTCATAAATCAGTAATCTTATTACAAGGCATATACTACGCCATTTTATCTATGTATACATCATATTTATCGGCACATATTTGTAATGAATTTATTATTTTATTGGGACAGCAAGTTTTGAAAACCATTGTCAAAGAACTTAAATCAGCAAAGTACTACTCTATCAGCGTTGATTCTACGCCAGATCTGTCCCACGTTGACACGTTTTTTTTCATAGGTACTGTATTTGATTACCTACAATAAATGGTCATGCTTAGTAAATAAATGTTATTATAACTAGCTTTTTCTACTTTCCAAAAGGGCCCCAAATTCATGTGTGCCCAAGGACCCCAGCCTATTTTAAGACGGCTCTGACCTCAATGGTATCATGGTTATAGTTTTCGGAAGTACTCATATTACACCCGATCGTAGATAGATAACGTTAAAAACTAGTACCTTATAATCTTAGGCTTAAATTAACTGCAGCAAAGTGAAAACGCGACTTCAGAGACAAGACGGGCTCCAAAGTTCAATGTAATTAACGAAATTAGCTTTGATAATTAAAATTCAGGCGGACGGACTATAAAGGCTTGCTGTATGAGATTGCAAGTTTTGGACACTAAACTAGCTTAGTTATGAAACTAAAAATGCTATTATTATAATAATTAATAAATACTAAATACTTATTATAATGCTAAGGAATAAACTACATATAAAATACACAAATACCTTAATACATAATAAAGTTCAAAGAGACAGACAGTGGTTTTTTTACATTATTCTTGAATATATCAAGAAACTGACTAGCGCAAATAATATCATCATCATCACCATCATCAGTCTGTAGAATTCCACTGCTGGACATAGGCCTCCCCCACACGTTTCCAGGAAGAACGATTCTGCGCCCTTTCCATCCATCGACTTCCCGCGGTCCTAACAATGTCCTCAGTCCATCGGGTAGGAGGACGTCCTACGCTTCGTCTTCCGGTTCGTGGTCGCCATTCGAGAACCTTTATTCCCCAACGGTTATCGGAATAATATGGCGCGAATAATATGGGAAAGTGCATTTCACAATTTGACCGCATATACAGTGAAGGAGCCACCATAGCACCAAATTTATTGGTGTGTTCTAAATTCAAACACCAAAATAGTGATTAAAAGTTGATGCTTTTTCGTCACTGTTTTCAGTGAATAAAATAAAGCTTTTTAAGAGGGAATGGTATAAACACAGTTTTGTTTCACGCAAGTAATAAATAAAGCTCTTTGTCCATTTGTCATGAAAGCTAAAGTACTAGTAACTTTTATTGACGGTACTATAATTCCCTAACAAACTGTCGACTCACATACACGTTTATAGTACCACATAATTCAATGTCTCTTTGTCTAAATAAGTAACGCCCGAACACTTTAAATAAATAAATGATGCCGGACGATCCACACAGCATCATCTAGCCCCAAGCTAAGCAGAGCTTGTGTTATGGGTACTAGATGACTGATATGCTTAATACAATATTATATCATGCGTAGATATTTTTTTATTATACATAGAAATTACCCAGAACACCCGGAATAAATATTTGCAGATCGTACAAACATTTATCCCAAGGCGGGAATCGAACCCGCAACCTCCTGCGTCTCAGGCGGACATTTGTCGCCGCGCTACATCGGTCGTCAAACACAACTTAAAGTTAATGACGCGATTTTTTTTACAGTTTTCAATGACAGTCTGTGAAAAATTCGTCACCTGAGATGTGATTAAATTTAAGTTGCGTTTGAGTATTCGGCCGTAAGTCACGGTAAGTTTTTGACTACCTGTGATGGCGGTTACACACCGACCGAGATAGTGCAATTGGTTTTAGTACTAGTAACTTATTCAAATATTAAACTTGGCACATACCCACATTTTTGACGACCGATGTGGCGCGGTGGGCGAATACCCGCCTGCGATGCTGGAGGTTGCGGGTTCAATTCTCGCCTCGGGATAAATGTTTGTACGATCTGCAAATATTTATTCCGGGTATTTACTATGTATAATAAAAAATATGTATGTATTGTATTAAGTATATCAGTCATCTAGTACCCCTAACACAAGCTCTGCTTAACTTGGGGCTAGATGATGCTGTGTGGATTGTCCAGCATTATTATTACAGTTATCATCCACATGTGATAGGTTGCAAGCTCGTTGCCGCTGCTGCCACAAGCGTATTCTTTCAATGTTTAAAAGTTATAATTATTATAGTTATGTAATAATCTTTATAGAACGATCCTTGGACCTCTAAGTTATGTGATACTGCTAACCTTTTTCTTCAGTATTTTCTCGTTGAGTGCAAAGTTTCCAAAGTAACTCGTCCAAATGATGTTACAGAGTTTTTATATCGTCTACTCGGATGCGAATCTATTGTCCCCAATTTGGCGGGAGAATAATTTGACAAGAAGAGCAGAATACCAATGTTTTTTTTTTAAGTTTTCATTTCATCAGTCATTTTATAAAGTTATTCAACATATACAGCCGTCGACAGCCGTTACAGCTCAGTTTGTAGTAGCCCTGCCTTCTGTGCTGTAGGTGGTGGGTTCGATCCCCACCGAGAACAAACATTTGTGTGATGAAGATAAATGTTTGTTCTGTGTCTGGGTGTTGTATTGTATTCTATGTATGTATTTACAAAAAAAAATGTATATAAGTATTCTATCAGTCATCTGGTTCCCATAGTACAAGCTATGCTTTTTTTGGGGCTAGATGATGTTGTGTAAAAATGTCCTGACATATTTATTTTATTTATTTATAGATATTTTTTTTAATTTCTGATACTCGGCGCTGGGCTAGCCAGTTCCTGTGCTTGAACTTGTCTTGACACGCAGTCGCGTGTCTAAAAAAGACCTTTATGAGTGCTCAGTAGGTAAATAAAAATAAAAATAGCCTTTATTTCCTCTAATAAATAAGATATTAAATTAAATTCATGCGGTAAAAATTAGAATTAAAGTTATTCTAACAATATTATTATTGAATTTGGTTTCAATTAAAAATGTCTATAAAGTAACCTGGATTCACAAACAATAAAATGATTTGATTTGATTTGATTTGATTTGATTTGATTTGATTTGAATGTAATGTTTGTTAATCTTCTATGTTAGGGACCCCTCTTTGGGTAAAGGCCTCCTCCAGAGCTTGCCATTCTTCTCTATCTTGGGCTTTTTCCATCCATTTTTTCCCAGTTAACATTTTTATTTCATCTGACCATCTTTATTGAGGTCTACCTCTGGAACGCGTTCCAGTTGGTCCCTGCCATTGTGTT
This sequence comes from Electrophaes corylata, assembly GCA_947095575.1. Lineage (NCBI taxonomy): Eukaryota > Metazoa > Arthropoda > Insecta > Lepidoptera > Geometridae > Electrophaes > Electrophaes corylata. Next base: position 3,484,716 of record OX352724.1, on the reverse strand, counting down.
ACATATTTTGTCCATCTTTGATCGGTGGTGCGTACCAGATGGCCTGCCCATCTCCATTTTAACGTTTGTTAAATATGAGTACTCAGGGTAGGTACTTTTCCTGAAATGTAGACTGTCTGAACTAGACAAACGAAGCAGATCTCTTCTTGCCTAGTGATCCGTAAACTTGCGATAGGAGTTTGGCACGAAATGAATTCAGTGAGCTCTGGTCTAGGTTGCGTTTTGCAAAACCTTTTGATTTCAGTCCAAGTTTTTTTTATACGACCTACTGATGAATCAAGCACATAGAAAATTAAATGAAAATAATGATAATAATGTTGGACAATCCACACAGCATCATCTAGCCCAAAGCTAAGCAGAGCTTGTGTTATGGGTGGTGTCCTGTAGTACAGGATTTTCCATAAACCTATTTCAGGTACCAGTCTCTCACAAAACACGCTAACTTGTCATATAACCCAACAATTTATTATTATTTATTATTTATATTATATATACTATACCTAGATAATAAGTCGTTGAGAGAAAATGAATAAACATTTGATTTGATTTGCTGGGTACTAGGTGACTGATATACTTAATACAATGCATGACATACATACATATTTTATATTTTGCATAGAAAATACCTAGGAGACCAATACAAACATTTATCCCAAGGTGGAAATTGAACCCGCAACCTCCTGCGTCGCAGGCTGACATTCGCCCGCTGCACCACATCAGTCGGCGTTGCCATTACATACCGGTTTCTAACATAAATGTACCAGAAAGATACATTCTATTAAACCAATAACTACCGTTAGGAATACTTGTTCTAACAAGCTTTTAAAAACCAGGGTCCGTCATCTGACGGGACAATTTTTTCTCCAAACATAATTAAACTAGCAAAAACACGTGCGACTTTGTCAACGACTTTGTGGGCGTAATTTTATACAAACTTTAACCCCTGCTATACCGATTGAGGGGTTAAACTTTAAGAATTTATTAACATTCCTTTTCTATTGTAAAATAAATAAATAGCATCACGACTTTAATCTCTTAATTTAATCTTTTAATCCCCAAGCACGGTAGATATCCCCTCCGATCTCTTAGTACCGAGTACCTACTTAAGATTCTTCGAGGATGTCTAAGGGGGTAGTCAAAGGTACGTCCAGATAGGACATTTGGTACGTTTTTCAGTAGTAAGTATTCCATACGTGACAGGTTGTAAGCCTATTGCCGCTGCTAGAATACTAACTGGTTTCCTCACGATGTTTTCTTTCACCGTTTGAGAGCACATACATTTTTCGAACAGAAGAACCCATTGGTGCATGACCAGATTTGAACCCACGACCTTAGAATCAGAAGGTGGGGTTACTGCCACTATACCACCGGTGCTCTCTGGTAGTATATAAAAAGCTATAAATATATAAAATCTATGAATACCTCTATAAAAGCTGGTCACTAGATAAGTAAGTTATTGATTTGTCAAAATTACAGCATATCGTACAGTTACGGTTGTTATAATACGGTTAACGCTTGATCGTACGCTTTAGAGATCGTAACTTCAATGGCGCCAAACGTTGATCTGGTTTAAAAGTGTTGTTAATTAAGTGAATATTATTTATAGATCGGGGACTATGAAATGCGTGCTCTTTCAATTTATTTATTACTAACGCCTCGTCCCGGCTTTGCACAGGTTTTAGTAAGGATCCCAAATTAAAAAAATATATAAAATATGATATTACACCCCGGGGATAGTGTAGCTTTCCAACGGTGAAAAAAATGTTCAAATCGGTCCTGTAGTTTTGGGGTTTATTTAATGCAAACAAACAAACAAACAGTTTAGAAATCACTAGCTAAACGCGCGCGACTTTGCTCGCGTGAAGTTATATTCATACAAAGTTTAACTCCACTATACCCGTTTAGGGGTAGAATTTTGAGAACTCCTTACTTAGTACACCTTACACCAAGATTAAATTTTCAGGGTATACATAAATATTTCAAATGTCTACGACCAGTGGCTTAGGATTCTTCGAGGATATCTAAGGGGAGTTGACAGAGGCATGTCCAAATATAACATTTGTTGCAAACCCACATTTTGCAATAGTTGGTATTCCATACGTGACAGGTTGCAAGCGCAACGCCGCTACTAAAATACTAACTGGTTTCCTCATGATGTTTTTCTTTATTGTTTGAGAGCATTGATATTGCGCACATAAATTCGAACAGAAAAATCTTTTGGTCCGGCATTACCGGATTCAAACCCATGACCTTAGGATCGTAAAGCTGGGGCAGTTCCACTAGACCACCGGTGCTAAGTAAATATACTATTATAAAAACACGACTACTGACGAAAAACTTGCAGGTTTGCCTCTGGTCAATATTAAATGTTTGCAGACAGTTTCAACTCAAACAGAGGGGCTCTTCAGCTTTGTTTGAAAATAAAGTATTTCACTGGCCTTATAGCTTGGTAGAACTCTGCCTTTTGCGTTGTAGGTTATATTATTATAGCCTGGTAGAGATCGCTTTTAGCGATAAGGCCGCCCATTTTATTACTGCATTGTTTACCTTATATTCTTTATAAAATGTGTGTACACTTACTTGTGGTAATCAATAAAGAGTTATCTATCTATCTATCTATTATAATATTATGCTTTTGCATATTGCATGCAAACCTGCATATATCTCTCTATGATTGATTGGCACCACACTAGAGCTTTATTTTGTTATTACAATTAAAATAACAGGTAAATGATGCACTTGTATGCCTCAGGTTGATCGACGCATGGCAGTTGAACGAACATGACCTGCATGGCAAGGCTTTGTTAAAAGTGATGGTAACCACTCAACATCAGGTGGATGAAATGATGAATGAATCAATTTTTTTTATATAACTTTTGATGAAACAAGCTGATTGCCCACCTGATGTTGAGTAGTTACTATCGCCTATAACGAAGTATTGCACTGTAGGTCACACTCGTAACGAACGTGCCCTTCGATGTTCTTCTCAACGGCCATCAACCTGAGACATATGTTAAGCCTCAAGTGCCTGTAATTACACTGGCACCCACACCCTTCAAACCGGAACAAAGCAAGCTGCTTGGCGGCAGAAATAGGATTGTACTAAAATATATTCAAGACATTAACTACCTATATATTCGTACTTTGATGTATATGATAGGGACGCATATTGAAGTCCCCGACTAATTAAGCTTGACGGGAAAGATATTATTTAAAATATATATATCCCACGGTGTGTTTTAGTTTAATTGATAAATATTAGCATAACACTTCCTTAATAAATCTGTTTCTAATTATTTATCATACAAATTGTCTGTAGAATGTGTGAATATTATTATTTATTCTATGTAAAGTAACACGTTATTAAAATAAATTGATTCTAACCGTTTTAGTTGAAACGTTTTAACTAATCAAATAAGAGATATTCTTATATTTGACGACCGATGTGGCGCGGCGGGCGAATGTCCGCCTGTGACACAGGAGGTTGCGGGTTCGATTAACGCCTTGGGATAAATCTTTGTACGATCTGCAAATATTTATTCCGGGTGTTTTGGGTATTTTCTATGTATAATAAAAATATGTATGTATAATATAATGTATGTAAATAAAAATAATAATAAATAATAAAATGTAATGTATAGTATTATGTGTAGGATTTTAGTCTGCTTCAACTTGCTGTATGCCTCAGGTTGATTGACGCTGAGCAGTGCATCGTAGGGCCTGTTCTTTACGAGCGTGATCTACGAGGCAATACTTTGTTATAGATGATGTTAACCGCTTATCGTCAGGTGAGCCATCTGTTAGTTTTATCAGCAAGCTGTATAAAAAAAAGACGTCCTACGCTTCGTTCGGTTCGTGGTCGCTAGTCCAGAACCTTTTCCCAAGCGGTTGTCAGTTTTCTAATAAAATGCCCAAATTTAAGCTTCAACTGACAATTATTTTCTTTTTTTTACGATTTGATCCAAATTAGGACCACACACAATTCTATAGATATTTTGTCTTTGAATTTTATGATCTTAGAAGTAAATTCTGGAATAACGACATTTACTGCTAGCAACTAAATTTAACGAAGTAAAATAATTATATTTTTACGGTTCCCGTTTTATTAGTCAGATGTGACTATTTAGTGACTTAAACTATTGGATTTTGTGAGAGACTCATTCACTGGTATACAGATAACTCAGGTATCAAAAACACAAAATACAATTAGCGAATCAATACCGCTGCTACTGCTGCTGTCTTAATAAACCACGTACTTACATATCAGAGTAAGATTACACTAGCTATAGAACACATGGTATGAACCATTAAGAGTTATCGACAAAGGATTGTCTTATTCATCTACGCTAAATTTCGTAACACGAACAGTCAGCAACGGCGTCCGGATTTGAACAAAATAGCCTTGTATCTTTGGTTTGGGGATGTTCGGGCCTGTTTGAGCCTATTTGGATCTCATAATGGTGGGTATAGATTGGTGCAATGCAACATGTAATGTAATATTCTGCCTTACATTGCATGTTCCCTGCTGCCTTGGACGTGTGGCGCGCGCGGTACGCGCATTGACTACGAATCAGAACGAGAACATCTGTTCCCGTATTTCGTTACAAACACCGTCATCACTCCACGCACCCTCTTTCACCGCCATGATCGTTGCGCATGCGAACAAAACGAACGACCGTCCACGGCTGAGTCCTGCGCACACTGCGCGCCCCTTTGTGTTCGTACTAAAAACCGTCAAATCTCGGATCGAGCCGCGCACGAATTGTAATGCTCGGAGCGTGCGCGACCCAGGCGCAGTTCGTGCGCGCGAGGCGTCCACACTATGGGAATGCTGTTACATTACATGATACATTGCAGCAATGTGGACGTCAAATTCTTGCATTGCATGTTACATTACATGTTGCATTGCACCAATCTGTACCGACCATAATACAAACATTTTGTATTTCGAAAGCAAAAAACTATAGAGAAGTTGGCAAGCCTCCGTACCATGACCCTCCTGATACATGACATTTAGAAGCTAATGGTACGTGTTATTTATCAAGCGACAAACCGAGTAGACGGTAGCCCCTCAGATAGCTCAATAGTTTTTTGAAGTAATACTTATAATGCCACTTCCAACAAGGTTGTGTTAAACGTTTAACACTACCATGAAGGGGGTATGAAAGCATTGTTCTTTCTCTGTTTCTCTCATAGCCAGTTACGTTTCGTATATTAAAAAAGTTTTACTTCAGTCGTGTGGTCTAAAGCACACTCGTTTTTTTGTATATTTTATTCGTTTTCTATGTACACACGTTATTTTTTTAAAAGGTTCCAATTACTGGCCATAGCATAAACACAACATAATTTATGTGGCAGCATCGCACAGATTATTTAAGTTTTCCAAGGAAGTATAATAATTTAGACATTAATTTAGACTTTTTTTGTAAACTTGTTTACAGATAGTTTATTATTATTTATTTAAATTAAGATATTTTTTTGTGTTTCGTGTAACTTTTACAATATGGTTGACCCACCGCAATTTCAGTTAACTTTAAGTTCAGTCACGTTCACGTTTAGTTAATTTATTTCTATAGTTAGAATTATTATTCCAGCATTTTCACATACATAAAACTTGATTACTGACTTTGCTTTCTTTAATCACAGGATGTTCCATAATATTATTTAAAATGGTTTGAATTTCTAGACTACTATTATTATGTGACGACCGATGTGGCGCGGGGGGCGAATGTCCGCCTGCGACGCAGAGGTAGCGGGTTCGATTCCCGCCTCGGGATAAATGTTTGTACGATCTGCAAGTATTTATTCCGGGTGTTCTGGGTATTTTCTATGTATAATAAAAAATATCTATGTATGTAATATAGTATTGTATTAAGTATATCAGTCATCTAGTACCCATAACACAAGCTCTGCTTAGCTTGGGGCTAGATGATGCTGTGTGGATTGTCCAGCATTATTATTATTATTATTATTTTGGGGTAAAGATTTTCACTAAATAAAGCCGGTAATATTACTGACAAGCACGGGCCTAGGCCAAGTGCGTATCATAAGATCCAGCTAGTTGTTCTCGCGCACTGGAAGTTGATGTTTGGGCATCAAAAGATAAGTCTGCTTGTAAAAACTTGCGGACGATTCTGCAGGTATTTAAAATAACTGCTTATTATTATAGTATTAGTCTAAAAGAACTAGGCTAGCTAGCTAGAAGAGATCACTGCTTATCATCGGGTGAACCTTCTGATTGGTTCACCACCTTTTTCAATATAAATCTTTATGCAAGTGCTTTTCAACGGTAAAAAAAACCTCGTGAAGAAACCAGTTAGTATTCTAGCAGCAACGATAGGCTTGCAACCTGTCACGGAATACCAACTACTGCAAAATGTGGGTATGTACAGTCAGCTGCACTAGAATGTATACAATTCGTAACTTTCAAAATGGTTTCACAGCGGTGCTGATAAATATTTACATGACAGTTATTCAAAAATTAGTGAGGTCATCAACAAATTTCATGACTTTTTAGTTTTTGAGTTGTAAGAGCTCGTTTTTGTGCTAAATTACCGTTGTGAAAGTTACGAATTGTATACATTCTAGTGCAGCTGACTGTACCAATTGTAGTATTAAGACATACCTCTGACTATCCCCATTAGACATTATCAAAGTATGTCGAGTAGGTACGAGTAGGTTTTTGATTGGAGGCAAAGGGGGGAAGCCTAAAAGGGGAGGGGATAAAAAGGGAGAAGTTTTCTGTAGCTTGATTGTTTTATTTTTAACCTACCTCTAATAATCACGCTACGCAATCCTCTTTGTCTTTACGAGACAAATTCGTATATACCACATCCGATTTTTTAGAACCAAAAAAACGCAAGAAATTGCTAAAACTTACACTCCTTAGCTCAAAAGTCTACGTAAGACAACAAATGTGGTGCGGTGGACGAATGTCCGCCTGCGACGCAGGAGGTTACGATTACCGCTTTGGGGTAAATGTTTGTACGATCTGCAAATGTTTATTCCGCGTGTTCTAGGTATTTTCTATGTATAATAAAAAAAAACTATGAATGCAATGTATTGTATTAAGTATATCAGTCATCTAGTACCCATAACACAAGCTCTGCTTAGCTTGGGGCTAGATGATGCTGTGTCGATTGTCCAGCATTATTATTATTAAATAAGCGAGGTCTAGTGTTTTCTCACACCACTAGTGATATTACACATTTCTTGATAACGTTATCGATTTTTCGATCATCATTATCTTCCTGCCCTTACCTCACACTAAGTGGGATCGGCACAACAAGTTTTTTTTCTTCCACTTTTCTATCAGCCGTCATCTCAGTGTTCACTCCTTTCTTACTCATATCATCTTTCACGCAATCCATCCATATTTTCTTTGGTCTTCCTCTGCTTTTATAACCTTTCTTTTCGATGTTATTATAGATATTGAAAAAGTTCCATCCTGTATAAGCATGGAATAGATTCATTAGGTGCCGGCAATGCACCTGCTCGCGTCTTCCAATAGCAATACCGACCCAAACGAACGTCGTAATAAACAGGTACAGTTAGCATCAAAAGTAGAATGCCGTTTTTAAACGGTAATAGGTTTCTGTAGGTTGTGGTTTGATCCTCACTGTAGACAAATATTATTTATTTATTTGACAGAAAAAAAAGCAGTACAATTTTATCAGTAGTAGCTGAAAACCCTAAGAAAGGTTTGACTTAGCTACTAGGTTCTCGATTACTATAGTATCTATATAAAAAACTATTATCTATTCTAAAGTAGTGTGTGTAGGTACAATCGAGCGCACACTCAAACAATGCAGAATATTTGTGAATATTTGTGTGTTGAATATAGTAAACACTGGTGGACTAATAAGAGTGACCCAGCCTTCTGATCTCAAAGTCGTGGGTTCAAATCCGGTCGTACACCAATGTCAAAAATTTCTGTGAGTAATGAAACGCCAGTACTCTTAAACGGAGAAGATAACGGTATCCTAGCAGCAGCTATGGGCTTGCAACCTGTCACGTATGGAATACCAACTACTTAAAAATGTGGGTATGTACTAAATGTCAGATTTGGTACCTCTGGTATTTGGACAACCTCATTATTAATAACAGGCACATGAGGCTTAACACCAGTATGCTTCAGGTTGGTTACAGGATAGTGCATCGTAGGTCGTACCTAGCGTACGTGATCTACAGTCAATACTTTGTTATAGGTTATGGTTACCACTTAACATCAGGTGGGCCATATGCTGGTTCCATCAGCGGAAGCATAAAAAAACAAAATATAGCTTTATCTCTCAAGTAGCGACAAGTTTACAAAAAGCATTAGGCACATTGAGCTTAAATAATGCCGTACAAAGAAACTGGGATATTTGCGAAACAATGATGCAAGCGAGTATCGTGAATGTGGTAATGGTAATACAGCACAGTGGATGTGGCAGTTATTCAAAAAGGGAAGTATTATGATTAACAACCGTAATAGCTCAGTTAGTTGTAGGTCTGCCTTCTGTGCTGTAGATTGTGGGTTCAATCTCCACTAAGAACAAATATTTGTATCTATTGTGTTTGTTTTCTATCTAGGTGTTTTGTATTCTTAGTATGTATTTACAAAAAAGTAAAGTGTAAGTGTAAGTATGTCAGTATTTTTTCAGCTATCTGGTTTTATAGTACAAGCTTTGCTTAACTTCGGGCTAGATGGTAGTGTGTTAAATTTCCAAAAGTACTGAAGCAATAATAAAATCATTTGCCAATTTAACGAAAAAAACAATAGTTATACATCACTTTAAGTTTTACTCCACTTAAACAGTGCATCTATAAACATAGGTAATTATTATACCTAAGTAATTATATTGTAATAGTAAATATATTTGAATGGTCATTGCATTATATTTATTCAAATGGTTTCTAGCAAGTTTGTTTAGTATTGTTTAGAACTGTTTTTGGAAAATAGCGCATCTATTCAAAAAGCAACATTTCATACATTCATGACCTCGAGAGACATTTGCAGAGTAAGGCAATTGCATGGAATCTGAATCTTTTGTGACTTTAGAACGCCCTATATCCTTTCTACTGAAATAAGAACACTGGTGGTCTGGTGGAAGCTAGCCTTGATCCTGAAATCGTGGGTTCTTTTTAACCGATGAAAAATCGGAGTAGATTCTCAAATCAACGCGTATATTTTTTTTATGTATGATCACGCATATTTTTTTTTATTCAACTTTTGATGGAACAAGCAGATGGCCCACCTGAGGTTAAGTGGTTACCATCACCTATAACAGAGCATTACCTCTCAGGTCACGCTCGTTAGGAACGTCATCTACGAACCTACCTAGAGTAGTCAAATTTTGATAATTAGAATGCTTTATTATGACACTAGCGGCCCGTCCCGACTACGTATGGGTTTTAGTAAGAAATCCTATATTTTTTTTAATATAATATAGCCTATGTCACCCGGGGATAGTGTAGCTTTCCAACGGTGAAATAAATTTTCAAATCGGTCCAGTAGTTGCGGAGCCTATTCAATGCAAACAAACGAACAAACAATCAAATCTTTACTTTTATAATATTAGTATAGATTACGTCCATCAGCAGGTAGTATTAAAAATAATACAACCCACTTGATGTCCAGCGGTTACCTTGTTTTATCTTGTCTTCAAACTTCAAAGGTTTGTTGAATTAATAATTGTCCTGTCCCAAACTAATCTGATTCGAAATAGACCGATATAATTAACCTACTTTTGATCTGTATGTTCATAGTAGTAGAATTTAGTTTCGCTTGACAAATCTTTTCTGCCCCTTTAAGCTTTTCACAACTACCTGACAAACCATAAAACGTCATCAAGTTATACAGTACGCGTCGTCCCCCATAGCACATATTTCGAAGTGATTTGATTTTAAATGCTTTGTTTGTTTAGTTTTATTATTTAAATAAATAAAAATAGCTCAATCATCAGGCATTTCCTCAGATCTCTTAGTACCTTCTCGAGATTAGTCAGACAGACGTCCAAATGTTACCCATATTATGCAGTAGTTGGTATTCTAAACGTGACAGGTTGGAAACTCATTCCCGCTGGTAGAATACTCACTGGATTCTACCTAGTTTAAGTCTAAAACTCTAATAACTTAGAGGATGGAACTAACCCCCACAATACAGGTTTTTTACCTAGGGTGGAGGTTAGAGCGCAACCACATCATTCCACGTGTGATATTAAATCCTTTAGCTTAGAAAACATCTGTTCTAGAATGACTACTTAATGTATGTCACATATGTCCTAATTTATAAGTACCTATATGATTAAATAAATAAATAAAATAATATAAAAAATTCTGGAAAATTTAGGGATGTCTTTACAATAAAACTGTTTTATTTCAGACTATGATGATTGATCTAACTTGTCGTTATAATTTCCGTGTAGTACACTCAGCGTCGAGATGAGATCAAGCCAATACCCCACATAAATGAGCAGTGGTTCGGTTTACGGCCGACCGTGTGCGGTAAAATTCAAATGGTGCTCATGTACCCGTGTGGGCCTTAGCAAGGAGCTCCTGTGGGTTACTGAGCGTTGCAAGTTATGGGTGAAAGCGAATTGAAGAAATAACCGGCCGAGTGCGAGTCGGATTCGCGCACAAAGGGTTACGTTCCATTTTCCTACTAATATTATAAACGGGAAAGCTGCGAGCGGCCGCTAGTCTATAATAAAAAAGGCAAAAAAATCACGTTTGTTGAATGAAAACGCCCTGAAATATTTATTTTATTCTGTTTTTTAGTTTGTTGTTATAGCGGTAACAAAAATACATCACCTGTGAAAATTATAACTCTCTAACTATCATGGTTTATAATATACAGCCTGGTGTCAAACGGACAGGCAGACAGACAGACAGCGGAGTCCTTAGTAATAGGGTCCCGTTTAACTCTTTGGGTATATAATCATTCGGACTATTTTGTCAATGTCAAGTGGGTTCAATAAAATACTTCTTAGTCAAATCGAGTCGGTAAAAAAGTAAAGTCGGCTGTTATTTGGTTTTGAAGAAAAAGATGGCGTTTTTCTTCAAAACCAAAGGGAAACATTTTCTTCAAATCAGGATGCCACATAACACACATTTTTATTTCAACTGTTCACACTTGTGCTAAGACCTCAAGTAATGATGGTTAAAATACCACCAAAATTACCCATCAGATCTTAAAATAACAGTAGAAAAACAATTAAAATGAAAATACAATGCTGTTTTCAAAGATGACAAAAAACGAATCTCAGTTATGCATGTTTGTTATGCCCGGGATACACGAGGCTAGTTTTTCAAGCCAGGATAGCAAGCTAGTTCTCTTCTTAAACTGTCTTGGCTAGCTGACCTGGCTTGGAGTATGCTAGTTCTGTTTACATGAGGCTATATTATTTTAAGCCACTCACCTACACACACACACACATCTACTACCTATTACTCGTAGTTATGTTATATTGTTTAGATGGCGTAACAGCTCGAGTCAGTGTTAACACCCACACAAACCTTACTAGGTTTCACGATGTTCTACTAACAAATATTGTAATAAACCTTCTTTTTGAAAATAAATAAAAAAAAAAGCTAGTATTATTGCTGTGACCGAGGTAACCACTGCTTACAAGTCAACTTTAAACTAGCTTCGCCGGCCGTACACAAGCCAGGATAGTAATATCAGTGGTGGGGGCGCTACAAGCTTAAAAAATAGAACTCCATCCTATTAAAAATTGTCCTGGCTTGTCAACTATCTTACTAGTTTACTAGCTTAGAAATAAAGCTAGTTTTGTCTACACGAAGCCAGAAGTACTAGCTTGCTAGCTTACTGACACTAGCTTGCTATCCTGGCTTGAAAAACTAGCCTCGTGTATCCCGGGCATTAGAAGTTAGTCGTCGGTTTGACATTTTGCAGACGAGATAAAAGAGCTCCCGGTTGGTACCCTGTTCGCTGATAGCTTTTAACTTGTACCCCGTTTTAACTTGATCTTGTTGCACTGTGGACATTAAACGGAATGTGACAGTGGTCGTATAGTCTAGTTAATAAGTTACAACATTACTTACTTTGTTAGTTACTTTTACTGTGGCTTTATTAAAAGTCACGTCTTGTTTATTGAAATAATACGCTAGTGGTAGGTAGTAAAATAATAATACCTGATGGCGCAGCGAGAAATTGTCCGCCTGCGACGCAGGAGGTTGCGGGTTCGATCCCCGCCTTGGGATAAATGTTTGCACGATCTACAAATATATATTCCGGGTGTTCTGGGTATTTTCTATGTATAATAAAAAATATCTATGCATGTAAGCACACTTTGGCAGAGAGCAAACATCGATATTCATCACACAAATGTTTATCCTTGGTGGGGATCGAACCTACAACCTACAGCAAAAAAGACTGAGCTACTACTAACTGAGCTGTGATGTCAATCAGCCTTGGCCTAATTCTCATCTGGGATATTGAATTTGAAAATGTTTAATATGGGTAGTCCACAGAAGTACATAATTATGTATTTTTATGCAACCATAGAAATACATAACTAATTACCAACAAATCTAAAAACTTAAGTTCAAGTTAAAACTCGTTGGAATTCGTTTAAAAATTGGTTATTATGTGGATAAGTTTGTTTTTACCATCAGCTAACGATACGAAAGTCATATTCGTTACGAACACGCCCCGCAAATGTGTTCTATTGGGCAACGCAATGGTTTTAGACCACTTAACATCAGGTGGGCCTTCAGTTTTTTCATTACCAAGTAATAAAAAATGCTATCAATCTGATAGCATTTTCATAGCTTTCTTTCATAAAAAAAACTAAACGTACGTCAGAACTATCAATAAACAAAAATAAGATGATAAACTCGAGAAAGCGACGACCGTAAAATAAAGCATTATCCTTGGACCAGCGGGTTCGAGGTTTTGGATGCTTTGAGCAAAATCAATTATCTGAGACGGAGATGGCTTAGACATAGAGTAAACGCACAGATAAACCAGTAGGGGTAAGATGTGCCACACGACAAGATTTTGTCTACTCGTTATCTTGTGCAAAACAGTGGTAGTTCTCTGTGTTAGGCAGCAATCGCAGCTCAGTTTGTAGTAGCCCTGCCTTCTGCGCTATAGGTAGCGGCTTCGATACCCATTGAAATTAAGTATTTGAGTGATAAACATAGACGTTTATTCTGTGTCTGGGTGTTATTTTGTATTCTAAGTATGTATTTTCAAAAAATATACATAGGTATTCTAACAGTCATATGATTCCCATAGTACAAACTGTATTTAGTTTAGAGCTAGATGATATTGTGTAAAAATATCCACAAATTTATGTGTTAAAATCGCAGCGCAAAAAAACCATTTTAATCTGTCAAATGAAGACCTAGTAATAAGCTTTACTGTGAGTATTTTGTGGACATATTATGTCATGCGTACCAAAAGACAAAATATCTCGAATCAAGCGTGACATATCTCACGTTACACATCTTAGCCCGACTAATTAAAAATCTTTGTTTTGAAGAAATAAGGCAATTTTTTCGATCCAAGCTTTGAAGTGTCCCAATCTAAATCACGCTACAGTTACTCGTGAGTATGTCAGACGTTTCAGGATAACGCAACGTATATTGCGGGATTGTCTCGAGATTCCAGAGAACCGTGAAATACGGTGAAATAACTCTGGAATACGCGTGTAATAAAGGCTTTAGTTTACGAAGGACAAAGAATTTCTGAGAAAGTTTCAGAATAAATAAACCGAAGTGACGAACGAAGTGGCGCGGCGGGTGAATGTCCGCCTGTGGCGCAGGAAGATGTGGGTTTGATTCCCGCTTTGGGTTAAATGTTTGTACGATCTCCAATATGTATTACGGGTATCTATGAATAATAAAAATATCTATTATGTATAATGCACTGTTAAAAATCAAGTACAGTCGAAGTGATTTTTTAGGGTTCCGTACCAAAAGGGTAAAACGGGACCCTATTACTAAGACTTCGCTGTCTGTATGTCTGTCCATCTGTCACCAGGCTATATCTCATGAACCGTGATAGTTAGAGAGTTGAAATTTTCACAGATGATTTATTTCTGTTGCCGCTATACCAACAAATAATGAAACACATAATAAAATCAATATTTAAGGGGACTCTTATACAACAAACGTGTTTTTTTACCATTTTTATTATATTTACTTGGCTGGTTTTTTTATTTTCTTCTGTATTAAGTCTTTTTACTAAAGAAACTTTAATGTCTTCCGTGATGTGTCTATCGCATTGACGACCGCAGGCCTAATGACGACAACTTAATTCAATTGTAGATAGAATTGATATAATAACTCTGCTGTGGTCTTACACCAAGTACAGGAGGATGTAAGTTTTGTCAGCTATTTGTCAGCTTTTTAGAGTTTCGTACCCAAAGGGTAAAAAAAAGACCCTATTACTAAGACTCTGCTGTCTGTCTGTCTGTCCGTCTGTCTCATGAACCGCGATAGTTAGTTAAGTGAGCCGTAAGTTTCTTGCCGGTTTTTCTAGTCTTGGTCGCGAGGTGATCTCTGCGGATATTACTGAATAAACGCTTTTCGACTTTGACTTTGACAAGCAGATAGCACCTGATGATAAGTGGTTACCATCACTTATAAACAAAGTATTACCTCGTAAGTCATGCTCGTGAGGAACGTGCCTTACGGTGCACTCAGCGTCCATTAACCTGAGGCATACAGGTATTCAGACTCATGTGCCTGTAATTACACCTGTAATATAATAATAACAATAATGCTGGACAATCCACACAGCATCATCTAGCCCCAAGCTAAGCAGAGCTTGTATTATGGGTACTAGATGACTTATATACTTAATACAATACATTACATACATCGATATTTTTTATTATACATAGAAAATACCCAGAACACCCGGAATAAATATTTGCATATCATACAAAACTTTATCCTAAGGTGGGAATCGAACCCGCAACCTCTTGCGTCGCAGGCAAACATTCGCCCAGCGTGCCACATTTGTCGTCAAAATCTTAATCTTAAAAAAAATTATCTACTGTGTTTGGGCATTCAAGTTGTAAGGTTTTATCTTATTTCTGTTTTTTTGATAGTTTCTTTCTCCTGTACAAAAGTACAAGGCGTAAAAAAAGCGTTACCGCATCAAATGTGTAATAACACGTAATAACAGACCGCCACATACTTTTTGTAAACATTATAGTAGGTACCTTATATATTTTATTGACCCAGCTACTGTTATTACTACCGAAGTGTAATTTAAGAGCCTATTTTTGATAGAATTTCAAGTATTGATCTGTATACTGGCACATAGTCTATTTGGTATGAGACCACACGCAGTCTTTAATGGTTGTCTTAATTACATGTTAAGACTGGTGGTAGTGATGGTAGCAACCCCACCAGTTGGTTGTGGGTTCGAATCCTGCCAAAAAAAATATAAGTGCTCAAACGGTGGAGGAAAACACCGTGAGGAAACTCGTGGCTTAGTCAGCGGTCTGGTCACGTATAACTTCGTGAAGCTATTTTCATACAATTTTCAATCCCCGCTGTCCCGTTTAGGGGTTGAATTTCAGGGATTTTTAGTACCTCTACGCATCAAGACAAACATACCCTAAAAATGTCAAGTGTCTAAGTCCAGTGGTTTAGGCTGTGCGTTGTCTATATGTCAGTCAGTCAGTCAAGACAAAGGTTCTTATAATTGGTATAGATAAAGATAATTGTAAACCTTTTCACAAACGACACAATAGTAAAATCAATAGTCAGTTGTTCGCAACATTTTCTCCTCTGATTATTTTCATTGTCAAGTATATAAATCAGTCAGCGCATTGGCTTCCAGCCAGGGGTTGCCAACTTTAACATCAGTTAATCTAACGGCAAGGTTGGCGGCAATTCAATTTTTTTTTTTAAATTCTGGCACAAGCTCGAATAAAAACATACAATTTAATTGCTGTGACCCAAATTGTGCTCGTGTTGTACTTTCGAAGATTCTGGATTTTACAGTTTCAAGTTTAAAAAAAGTTTTTTTTTGCTGACAGCAAAAGCAGCTCAGTTTGTAGTAGCCCTTCTGTGCTGTAAGGAGTGGATTCGATGCTCACCGATAATAAACATTTGTGTAATGAACATAATCCTAATTATAAACGCAAAAGTTTGTAAGTATGGATGGATGGATTGATGGATGCTTGTTACTCTTTCACGCTCTAACCAGTGGACCAATTTGGATGAAATTTAAAATTAATATAGATTGTAACCTGGATTAACATATAGGTTGCTTTTTATCCCGAAAAAATAACGGAAACGGGAAAAAACTGCCACGCGGGCGAAGCTGCAAGCGGCTGCTAGTAATATGTATTTAAAATCATGTATTATAAGTATTCTATCAGCCATCTGGTTCCCATAGTACAAGCTTTGCTTTCTTTGGGGCTAGAGGGCGTTGTGTGTTGTGTGTCAATATTTTTTTATTAATAAAAAAAAGTTATGTACAAATTGATAATGGTAATACTGAAAACTTTTATCTTTTACTTTTATCTTTTTAATAAACCCCTACTTTCTTAGAGTATTAAAAATTAAGAAGTCTTTAAAATTTCCTCCCTTGAAATATCATTATACACCATAATAATTTAAAATCAAAGTAAATATACTCCCTAAAATTAACAACGAAATATCCCATGGGGGAAAAGAATAATGTGAGTAAGATATAGCGTAAAGTAAAAGAACAAAAAAAGTAAAGTAAGTAAAGTAAGTGTAGCGTAAGTTAAGAGTAGCGTAGTAGTGATATAGTGTAAAGTAATTTGTGTTTTTAATCATAATAACTGGAAAAATCCACTTAAAAGAATAGCATCCAAAAATGTCTATTTCACAAGTTGTTTACACAATGGTTTTTATTTGACGACCGATATGACGCGGCGGGCGAATGTCCGATTGCGACGTAGGAGGTTGCGGGTTCGATTACCGCCTTGGGATAAATGTTTGTACGATCTGCAAATATTTATTCCGGGTGTTCTGGGTATTTTCTATGTATAATAAAAAATATCTATGTATGTAATGTATTGTATTATGTATATCAGTCATCTAGTACCCATAACACAAGCTCTGCGTAGCTTGGGGCTAGATGATGCTGTGTGGATTGTCCAGTATTATAAAAAACTTTTGGGATATGCATATTTGCATATCCCAAAAGTTATCACCTCGAGTAGGATAATATAAAATCTTTGCGATTTTCCTAAGTGCAGGTAAGCACTATAAAAACTAACAAAATAATGATTATTTGTATAAAAAACTTTATACGTTTTTACTCTCCTATGAAAAAATAACTTAAATTCTCAAGTATTTAATAGTTGCTATCTGAAAGAGTTTTAACACTAGATACACACTTAATTTTTTTAATACGGTCTGTTTGTCAGTTTTTTGTTGTCCCTATCAATCAATGGTGCAAACATAACTAACTAGATATGTCTGCATCATTAATGGTGCAAACATTACTAACCAGTTACGTTTGCACCATTAATGGGGCAGTTCAATGGTGCAAACGTAACCGCGGGTCCACGCCTGGTTTTAAATTATGTTTCTGTGATAAAAACAAAACGTTTCAAGATAAAAAAGAAACTCCGTAACGTCTGTAAAAACTTAAGGCCAGAACTTTTTTTACTGTTATTAAGAATTTAGAAGGAATCGCGGTCGATCTCACCCTCACCTCCCCACTTTCCCCTTGCTTATCCCCTGAGAAATCATCGCCTACTCCTTGTACCTGGGGAAGGTTGAAACGGCGAATACTTGTTGTACAGAAAATATTGGTTTGCAGTTTTAGTTTTATTACTTTTTTGTACTCTACGCTTGTTTAATATTAAGTACAAATCGTAGTGCCGTAAAGATTAGCCGTGGTTGGCTTAAAATGGGTAATGTGCAAGATATATTACCATTCATGGATATGGTAAAATACGGCTAAAGAAACACATAAATTCCGCGGGTAGTGCTTGAATTTGTCGTCTACAATATTTTCTTTTACTCGATGTATTCTTTAAATAACTAAATACATTGTAACTAAGACATGGAAGTGTTATAATTGTGCTTAACCTTATGTATTATTTTATACTAGCGGCCACTCGCAGCTTCGCCCGCGTGGCAGTTTTTTCCTCATTCCCGTTATTTTTTCGGGATAAAAAGTAGCCTATATCGTATTAATCCAATTTATAGTCAATGTTTATTTCAAATTTCACCTAAATCGGTCTACTGGTTAGAGCGTGAACAAACAAACATCCATCCATCCATCCATACTTACAAACTTTCGCGTTTATAATATTAGTAGGATAAAGTAATATACGATACAATTTTAAAGGTGACCAAGCAGCGAGCTATGTTCCAGTTAATAGGCTATGGGTGTCGGTGAAGTAACAGGCGCATGAGTCTTAACACCTGTAAACCTCAGGTTGGGGACGCTGAGCAGTGCATCGTAGGGCACGTTCCTAACTAGTGTGAGTGTGTTTGTTATAGACCATGATAACCACTTAGCGTCAGGTGGGCCATCTGCTTGTTTCATCAGTAAAAATAAAAGAAGAATAAAACGAGTGTGCTTTATACCACACGACTGAAGTAAAACTTCTTTAATATACGAAACGTTACTGGCTATGAGAGAAAGAGAGAAAGAACAGTGCTTTCATACCCCCTCCATGGTAGTGTTAAACGTTTAACGCAACTTTGTTGGAAATCGCATTAGAAGTATTACTTCAAAAATTCAACCAATGCACCTAGTTTCCATAGAAAATGAATATCTTTTACCTTTTATCTTTTTACTTGCTTTGTCTTTTGCAATGTCAATGTTACTTGGAAAATTCAAAGAATACGCTCAAACAACGTTACAAACGAATATAAAATCGTTCATCATATTTTTGTAACGTTATAACAAAGCCATGACATGTAGTCTCTGTTGTGCAATTTTTTGAATTAAGAAATATGACATTTCTCTTGCA
Source organism: Electrophaes corylata (assembly GCA_947095575.1). Lineage (NCBI taxonomy): Eukaryota > Metazoa > Arthropoda > Insecta > Lepidoptera > Geometridae > Electrophaes > Electrophaes corylata. The sequence goes on along the minus strand of OX352724.1, from coordinate 3,465,781 downwards.
GAGTCCCTCGTGTCATGAATCACGAAGTAACCCAAGGTGATATTAAGATGTAGCATTTGTGTCACAGATATGCGGAACTGCGCTTAAGTAGATTGGCTAGCGAATTGTTAAATTATAAAATAGACGATTTTTATTATAATGTATAGAAATATTCCGTCACTTCAATCCTAAGAAATTGACACGTGTTTCGCTTCTCTACGAAGCATCCTCAGGAAGATTTTGACTTCCGCAGGAAGATCGTGAACAGTAGGATGAACTGACAACCCAAAGTTGAATAGTAATTTGATAGTTAATTGATTAATAACTTTGCGGAAGTCCATTCTAAAATTATAAAATAGACTATTTTATATATATAGTAGGTACTATTCTGACACTTCAATCCAATTCAGCCGCGGCTAGAATACGATTGCGGCTAGAAATAGGGTTTCTTCACGACGTTTTCCTTCACCGTTTAAAACATGCACATAATTATATAAATTATACGACCGGAAAAATCCATTGGTGCACGAACGAATTTGAACTCACGACCTTTAAGATCAGAAGGCGGGATCACTCGTACTAGACCACCGGCGAAAATTACTGGAAATTATAGGAAAATTAAACCATATCCATTTTTTTTATACTTCGTCATCTTAGCTCTAGAGAGTTTGTTCTGTGAATATTTTTATAAAATACAGCTTCAAAGAAACTATTTTGATAATAGAGAAATGCTTGCAAGAAAAGATGTCAAACTCATATACTGAAGAAGATTTTTAACATAATTTAATGTAAATAAGTAAAATGAAAAAAGGGTAAGATCATAGTTTATTTCGCCAAAAATAACTCTGTCATCTAGGACTCCGAGGGCGGATTCTGAGCTTTTTACGTTTTGCGGATACCGGATTCTGGTTTGCAAGCTCGAATTTTTGTATGAAGATACGATAAGCGCCCCTAGCGGCATATGTAGGAACTAGCGTATCTCCATACATAAAATTCGAGCCCGCAATCTGAAATCCAGTATCCGGAAAACGAAAAAACTCGGAATACGCCGGCCTGTCCTGCAATTTACGCTATTTTTTCCAATCAAATGATAGTAATACTTCAAAAAGTAAAAAGTCAGTCAAACTGATCAAGCAGGTTTTTTATGTACCTACTAAATATTTTGGTGAGAGCACCGATGGTCTAGTGGTTTACTGCGTCTTCAGCTTAAAGTTGTGGGTTCAAAACCGTATATGCATAAATGTATTTTTCAGCTCGAAAGTTATGTGCGCAATGGCAGTATTCTCAACAATGAAAGACAAAATCGTGAGGAAACCAGTTCGTATTCTAGCAGCGGCGATGGGGTTGCAATCTGTTACGTATGGAATACCAACTCCTGCAAAATGTGGGTATATATCAAATATCTGGACGTACCTCTGACTGCCACCATAAGACTTTGTGTGACTTGCTGATGGGCCCATCTGATTTCAAGTGGTTACCATAACCTATAACAAAACATTACCAGGTAACGCTCGGTAACGTACCCTACGATGAGCTACTCTGCGTCCATCAATCAACCTGAGGTACATAGGTGTTATCATGTGCTTGAAATTTTACCGGCACCCATACTTTTCAAATCAAAAAAAGCAACGCTTGGTTACAGAAATAGGCATAGTGGTAGTACTTTCCCAGACAACTTTTTCACAAAGAAACCTACAACTTTTTGCTTGTTTTATTTATTCTGTACTGCAGAAGTTATCTTTGACTGTACAAGAAAGTGTTCAAAAACATTTTCTTTGAATAGTACACATGCTTGAAACAGAATATGTAAGCAGGCTGTACGTACATACATATAAACACGCACTCGGCCACGCTTCGCCTGTCTCTCATTTGAGGAAAAACATTAATAATTTAGTTGCAAAAGGTCGCGATGTGAGTTTTCATCTCGTTACATTTTATGAAGCTAGTATGTGGTATTAAAACTAGCGAGAATGATTATATTAAGCTAGTGAAACGCGCGCAAGATTGTCCGCGAAGTTATTTACATACAAGCTTCAACCGCCACTGTACCCGTTTAGGGGTTGAATTTCGGGAATTCTTTTCTTAGTACCTCTACGCACTGAGACGAATATACCCTAAAAATTTAAAGTCTTTACGGCCAGTTATTTAGGCTGTGTGGTATCTCTATGTCAGTCAGTCAGGATAAAGTGTCTTATAGTTTTTATAGCTAGGAGAGTCTTTTATACGAATTTCAACCCTGTACCCGTGTAGGGGTTGAGTTTAAAGAGTTTTTTCCGGCCCCTTGATGGAAAGTAGTAACCATCGCCCACCGTCGGCCTCAAAAAACTCTACGCCCTAATACCATGATATCCTGGAAATTTCAAGTCTCTACGACCAAAATCAGGGTTAAGATTTCTCCAACCAAAGGTTTTTTGAAAGATCGCTTCATAGCGATAAGGCCGCCCATTGCACATTATCTGCTGTTGTTTACTATCACTGTTTTTTATCTAGTTTGTAAGGTGTACAATAAATAATTCTAATTTGAGATTCAATCAAATAATTCAATCAGAGATTCTAATTTGTACAGATTTTGAAGAGAATATTTACCAAAATATCTACCTGGCAATGCAATCAATTTCATGAACGAAACCTCAATCGAGCGAATATTTTGAGTTTCTAAACTGAATTATTGAAATCATACTGCAAGAATTGTCATAGATTAAGTTTCAGTTGAAACTTACAGGTTTCACTTCTAACTCTATAAAGTAACTGTAATGTTATTAGAGGCACGTCCAAACGTAAATATTTAGACTTCTTCTTCTTAAAATAAAATAGAATAAGTTTTCTTCTTTGGAAGCAAAATAGCTTGTTGAAGTAATATTTCTAATGCGACTTCCAACAAGGTTGCGTTAAACACTTAACACTACCATAAAGGGGGTATGAAAACACTGTTCTTTCTCTCTTTCTCTCATAGCCAGTTGCGAAGTTTTAGTTACACGTAGCCGGTATATAGTTAAACTCAAGTTGTCACTACCTTAACACTACCGAGTTGCCACCTTGGGTATCTACTCTGAAAAACGATAGACAAAGTTATGCACTGTGGTTTTGAAGTATACTGCGTGGCAGCGACAACTCAACTGTGGAATAGCTACCAAGTTGCCCCGCAATGTAACTCAAAACTAAATTAGGAACCTTCGGTTTTAATAATAATAATAATATATTTTTATCTCAAAATAGTTTTGTATTACAAAGGTAATACAATTTGTATTGTCATGTACAATACATTTGTTAGTACATGATAGAATGTAAACATTGATTATTGTGTCTTTTTTTGTAGTGAAGCCTCAAATGTCTAAACTAGGCTTAAAAAACCTGTACAATAGACATTTACGCTCTAATTAATAATTTAATTTTTATTTTCCGGAGTAAATCTAATGAGCTCGCTTCGCTCACTCGATCAATAAGGCCCATTTTCATTGACAGCTTAGCTTAAGTGACACAGACCAGGCACCTCACTTAAGTCCAAGTTAAGTGACTGCTAAGTAAACCACTCCAACTTGGCTCGTTAAGTAACATTTTTAAAAAATACGTTGCCGTTACTATCGGCTGTAATAAAGCGGAGATAAAGTTTATGAACCTCTTTTAAAGAGACCAATGATATTTAAATTACGATTTTGAGATCTATCATGTAATGAGTTTGATGTTTTAAATAGAAACAGGATATTTACCATGGATTTTGAGTTTGATTGTTTCACAATATTTGGAATACCCCGTTCCTATCCAAAACATTGATCAAAACCATGATAGTTTAAAAAAACCGGCTAAGTGCGGGTCGGGCTTGCGCACAAAAAAATTCGTACATTTATCTATAAAAAACCAGCAGACAATGAGAGCCTCTTAAATATTTATTTAATTCTGTTTTTTTGTAATTGTTGCCAAATCGGCAACAGAAAATTCCACTTTTGCTCTCTAACTATGACGGCTCATGAGATACAGCCTGATAACAGACAGACAGACAGCGGAGTCTTAGTAATAGGTCCGTTTTACCCATTGTTTACGGAACCCTAAAAAACGATAAAAATGTCTATGGGAAAGCATAAATCCAAAACTTCTTCAGGCTGCTACAGAAAAGACGGTACCAAAGGGTTTTTTATTAATGCTGAAATCGTAATTGTCCTTTAGTCTGGTGACGTACTAAAACGGCACCAGTTTTTTGAGAATTTATGGTATCGAATGCATTGGCTGTGGTTTTCGAAAGTGACGTCTGATAGCTTATTTGAATAGCTTGATTGCGCTGCTAGCTTGAACAGGAGAAGATAGGTTACTGTAATTTAACAAATTGATATCCACTTCAAATTGAATTGAATCACTGAAGTTCTGATTTCTCTACCTTCAGCACAAGTTAAACTAATATTTATGGTTTGAGGGTATATATGTCAGTCAATCAGTCAGGATAAAGACGTTATAAGTGGTATAGATTTCCAACGTCCGTGTTAGCAATAGTTTAACCATTTTACGTTTCAGTTAGTAGTAGCTCTGCTTTCTGCGCTGTAGGCTGTGGGTTCGATCTCCACCAAGGAAAAACACTTGTGTTATGTACATAGATTGTTGTTCACTGTCTGGGTGTTGTATTGTGTTCTAAGTATGTATTAAAAAAAACTGCATATATCCATATAAGTATTCTATTAGTCATAAATGGTTCCCATAGTACAAGCTATGCTTAGTTTGAGCTAGATGATGTTCTAAAAATGACCACAAATACAGAAGTTTTATCTTTTGATAGTCTTTTTTAAGTCACACCAATAGTGAATATGCAATCAGTTAGTATATTTCTAACCAGAAAGTGGTGTTAAAATGTCAATTTTCTTGCTTGTTCACATCTAATTTGAAAAAATTGTTCATGCTAATTAGTTTCAATGAGAGTCCTCGTATCAAAGAATTTCAAGATTCCGTATTTTATTATTTTTCTTGCATTTTGGTAGATGATAAACATTTTTGTATATTTCGTAGAGTGAAACATGCGTCAATATCTTATAAGGTTTTTTTGTGGATTCTAATTGTGCTCTTACGTTATTATTATTTGTCAAAAATAAAGATAAGATAATGCTTAGATAAGGTTATACTTTATAAAGTTTATATTAATATTGCTAAAATAACCCAAAGAACCTTTTTGCTTAAGTCGGTTAACCCTATAAATATCAGTTTCTAAGCAACACATCACACTAGCTATAGATTACAAAGAAATATTGAAACTATCCTAACCAAATTCGATTTCCCAGGGGATATCCACTGAACCCTTAAAAACCTGTTAAAAAGGGCCCTTAACTGAGTGACCGCAGTAAAATGCCCTTATCTTTGCCCCTTTTCTTATCCGAGTGTGTTTTTCCATTCGATTTGCGAATTTTCACAGAAAAAACTATTCTTTAAGAAAATACGTAGCTCCTAGAATTGAATCTTAGATAACCTCTTTGAATTAGGATGATCTCAAAGGGTGTGTTTATAATGACGTCATTGATACTTGGAAAGTGTGGACCAAATTAAATATCTAAAAAAACAGAGGGCAAGAAAAGGCTCATTCTGGGAAATTACGTATAAACTATCTAAACCAATTATAAGAATCTTTGTCCCGACTGACTGGGATATAGACAACGCACAGCCTAAACCACTGGTAGTAGAGACTTGAAATTTTCAGATTATATTTGTCTTGGTGCGTAAAAGTGTACTAAGAAAGGTATTCTCGAAATTCAACCCCTAAAAATAGCTTCACGTGGACGAAGTTGGGAGAATTCCTTTCTTATTACATCTTTACGCACTAAGTCAAGTATACTAAGAAAATTTCAAGTCTCTACGACGAACCATTTAGGCTGTGCGTTATCTAATGTCAGTCAGTCAGGACAAAGATTTTTATAATTGCTATAGATAGATTATGTCACTTCTAATAACAGTAACCCTGTCTATATTACATTGCTTTTAGGTGTAAAGCTGGCGGGTAGAATGTTTTATTTTAATACGCAAATATCATAAAATTTCACTTACATCTAACTTGCTACACAGACAGAATACATTTGCAAAGAAAAACGTTGGAAATGAATAAAACTCATCTCAGGTATCAAATATTTATAACGATTTTGTATTTGAAACACTTAGAATAAGGCTCTTTTGAGACTATACCATGATATTTACAAATTGAGATTATTTTAAGAGTACTACACTTTAACACGCAAATACACTTTTCTTTTTTATATCTGTCAAATAATAATTGATACCCGAGTTAGGCTTTAGTCTGGGAACCCGCAGTCCTGTCAAGTGCTAATGCGTTGTCGAACGAATCATCTGCTGAAGAATAGTTTATGGACGCATTGGTACTAAGGTGAAAGATGGAATATCGGTCGGTATGCCATCAAGTTGGTGATGAGTCCGACAGACCCCCCTGGGTCTCCTTGGGCCGGAGCACATGTGTAAAGCATTTTACCATTGTTAAAAAAAGGTATTTCAAGATAGATAAATATTTAAGAGGGCTCTCATACAACGTGCATGATTTTTTGCCGTTTTTGTTATAGTAATGGTACGGAACGCTACGTGCGTGAGCCTAACTCGCACTTAGCCAGTTTTTTTATTATATGTTAGCAATTGCTATAAAACTTGTAATCTCCACCCAAACTCGCGTGCGTCCCTAGTCTAGAAGATAAAGACATTTCATTACCCTAAGCTTGCGTTTTTATTGTTTTAGCTCCAGATTAACAGAATCAGCTGTTCCGCGGAGGATTACTGACCTATGCAGCTGACCCCTCAGCAATTTGCATGTTGATTAGATAATGAAGTGTCTACTTGGAATTCATTTACTGCTTCTACGCTATTATTCACCTTGTGTGTACTTTACTTAGTCTATGAAATTTACTTTATATCAAAGTTAAAGTTCAAAGGCATAATTCAAGTTTCAACCATGTCAATCTCCAAACGGTATTCTCTGAAACTAAAATTTCAGACATTCCCAATTTTGACAATCAAATTCTAGTTTCAATCTCATCTCAGCTCCAAATAAATACGATCAGGTCCCAGTATATTTTTGGTTTTCTACTAGTATTGTTGGTAAAGCAAAATTGAGTAGGACCAAAAGCCATTCCTCTTTAAACCAATCCCTACCAAAACTATTGTCCATCATTTGGAAAAGCCATCTCTTCAACCCGCCGCTTACAAACGACCATCTTAACCTACCTATCAGGCTATTTGAAGGCTGAACATTGGACCATATAGCTATGGAATAAAATTTTGTTAAATGAATGAATGAATGAAAATTCTTTATTGTACATCTTACAAACTAGAGAGAATAAAAAAATGTACAATGGGCAGTCTTATCGCTAAAAACTAAATAACTAATAAGCTCGGCGCAACCTCTAAATAGAAATACGGTGTTTTATCTCTTTCGATTTTACTTAATCCTGTCAATGCAAAAGACAAAACACGATGTAGTACCAAGGTTTAACGAAACTTTAGAATACCTCTACATCAGTCAAGAAATGATCAATTATTACAGCATAAGACCGCTCTTTACTGTCTTCTGCGCTGTAGTATGTATTAAAAAAATGTATATTTGAATTTAATCAACTATGGTTCCCATAATACATGCTTTGCTTAGTTTGCTAGATCATGTTGTGTGATTTATCCAAAAATGTTTACTCATAAAATAAATTAATTGTGAATTTCTAAGAACCAATCCATTTTTGAAAATGTTCGACAGCACTGTCAACTAGAAAAATTTAGTGTCTCGAAGTGAAAATGTCCAAGCGTCAATACCTATCCATTGTTTTGTAAACTGCCTCTGACAGTTTCTTCTACCCTTCAAGGTTTTTCAGGTTTTTGCATAATGTTACTGTCGCCAGATTGTTTAGATACTTAAGGCCATTCCACATCTGCTGATAAGATGTGATATATATTCTGCTGATATATTATAAAAGTATCACCTAAGAATTGATATGATTTATAATAATTCGTTAAATTACTAGAAATTTAGTAGAAGTCCATTTAAAAGTAAAAAACCTCAGTCATATCGACAAAAACCTTGATACATTTTATTTCACAGGAATTCGCAAATGTATTTAATTCCACATATTGTTCCACTATAATCCATAAATGTGTTCGATTTTATATCTTTCCCACTGTAAACCACCAATGTTTTTTTTATAACTTGCTGATGGAACAAGCAGATAGCACCTGATGTTAAGTGCGGTTACCATCGCCTATAACAAAATATTACCTTGTAAGTCACGCTAGTGTGGAACGTGCCGTGCCCTACGATGCACTACTTAGCGTCCATCACCCTGAGGCAAACAATTGTTAAGGCTTCGTGTGCCTGTTATTGAACCGGCACCCACACTCTTCAAACCAGGACACAGCCAGCTGCTTGAGTGCAGAAATAAGCATGGTGGTAGTACTTCCCCGGACGAGCCCTTCACTAAGAACTCTACTACTACTAAAATGTACCAAAGTGATTGATTCCACACTAATTCCACAACCAATCTATTTGATTCTCTATTTTGGCACTGAAAACCACCAATGTATTTGATTCCACTTATTGTTCCACTGTAATCCATCAATGGATGTAATCCATTTGGTTTTATGGAATAATAAATGCGAGTCAACATTTTATATGCCACCAAAATCAAATCCACAAGTATCGGGTCGTAACTCCACGTGACTAAGTCTGAAACAACAGATTTTTGGTAGTCTTTATATTGGCCGGATTGTTTTACCTCGTAGCCTTAAGAGCCATGAATTTATATGGGTTATGAGACCAACCTTTTCCTAAAACGGAAGGTTTCCACAGTCTTTTAGTTGATAAGGCTGTTGAAATGGGAATGGCTCGCTAGGCTACAGTTTTGGAGTCCTTATAGGGGTTGAATACTCTGACGCAATTTACTTTCAAGCGACTTTTGAAATGGAATTACGGTCTAAAGTACAGTTTTATACATGCTTTCAGGGTTGTATCACCAATACTGAACTGCTTATAAAAGTTATCATCATCAACAGCTTAAAAAAGCTCCCTTACTGTAAGGTAGTAAGCATGTGAAGAGTTCATACGGGGAAGTACTACCAATTAAAGTACCCTGTATCGCATCCTCACAGTTTAATCAGCTTAATACACAGTATAAACATGATCAAAAAGACCGGTATATATGGACGACCGGTGTGGCGCGGCGGGCGAATGTTCGCCTGCGACAAGGTTGCGGGTTCGATTCCCGCCTTGGGATAACTGTTTGTACGATCTGCAGATATTTATTCCGGGTGTTTTGAGTATTATCTATGCATAATAAAAAATATATTATGTATGTAGGTAATGTATTGTATTAGGTATATCAGTCATCTCACCCCATAACACAAGCTCTGCTTAGCTTGGGGCTAGATGATGCTGTGTGGTTTATCCAGCATTTATATTATTAATACTTATGGAACAGACTAAACCATAGGCTTCATTACAGTGTTTTCCATCATCGTTTGAGGAAACTTGATCCCCCAACTAGAGCCCATGCCTCTAGGATAGGAAGGCTTGCTTCTACTAGACCACCAGTGCTTTTAACCTGTAAAGCTAGTTAAATAACTCTCTTACTTCTGAAAAATCATTATTTTATATTGCTGACTGGTAGTCAAACAACCCATTACCTTTCATTTATCTTATCAAACGAGCACTGAATAGTTTTTAAACGCGTATAATTATTTAGAAAGCTACAAAGTGGTATTTTGTGTTATTTTTGTAAATAGTCCCGCTGCGGTCGTTTGTCCGCTCATGACGCGTTTGTGTGGCGTTTTTCAGCTGTTTTTTAAGGTTCCGTACGTGAAAGGGAAAACGGGACCCTGTTACTAAGACTGTCGCTGTCTGTCTGCCTCTCTGTCCGTCTGTCACCAGGCTGTATCTCATGAACCGTGATAGAGAGTTGAAATTTTTTGTGTTAGTTTGTGTGTTTTTTAGTTTTGTGACGAGCTCGTTCGGAGAAGTAATATCACGATGCTTGTACCTACTGATTACATAGCAAGTTGTTTATGTTCTGGTTTGAAGAGTGTGGGTGTCCAGGTTGATAGACGCGAAGCAGTGCATTGTAAGGGACGTTCCTTAGTAACCTGCGAGACAGTGCTTAATATAGTGATTAACATCGGATAAAGTCAAAAACAAAACATGAGCTCGAAAAAGTCAATAATAAAAAAAAATGTTTTTTTATACAACTTGTTGATGGAACAAGCCGATGGCCCACCTGATGTTAAGTGGTTACCATCACCTATAACAAAGCATTACCTCGTAGGTCACGCTCGTTAGGAACGTCACCGACGATGCACTACTCAGCGTCCATCAACCTGAGGCATACAGGTGTTAAGCCTGTAATTACACCGGCACTCACACCCTTCAAACCGGAACACAGCAAACTGCTTGGCGGCAGAAATGTGTACAAATCTATTCAAACCAACGACCATAGAACCAAAAGACTTACCAGGCCATAAGCGCTACATGAACCAATATTTATAGCGTAGTAAAATCATTGGCTTATATAATAACTTGAGACAAAACACAAAAAATGCTGTAACAGAAAGTCGTAACTCTTTTCATCATAAATGTGATATCTCGCGAAAATATTATTATCGTGTCTAGTTGCAGATATTATTTTAAAAGTACCTACCTACTCTGAGCATTTGCCAAAAATATCACGTAGAGCCTTTATAGGTAGACGTATTTTGGACATAAAAAGAAGTTTACGATTTGCTTGTGAGCTAGGGTTGTCATTTGTCCCACAATTCACGGGATTAAAAACCATTTTTTATATTTTGGAATTGTGTTTACATAGAAAATTTTGGTTACTGTTTAAAGCATCAAAACATTGCATTAAAAATAATTACTACAATAAAATGATAAGATAAAATAATAGGTAGCCCTAACTAGACTACAACTTATATAAATAGATAACAGTAGTACCTAATTAAGCGAACGAAATATTAAAATATTTAGAATTATAATACGCATGTAAAAGGTAAGTAAAGAAATTGAAATGAATTCCGTAATGTTTTCGGTATTAAGATAGTTCATGATTTTTATTTTATTTTAAAGAATAGTAATATCAAAAAGAGATTTTCAAGGATATTTACCGTGTTTTGGGATTAGTCGTGATGCTAATTATTATTACTATTTATTTAGAAATTACTTTTATTTTTTAACCTTTTTCGGTGGCATTTGATCTACATACAGCCTGAAAAGTCCCGTTTTAGCTTTTTTTAGTATTATTTTTATACCAAGATATTAACTGGTGACCCGTATTAGTAAAAACGAGACAGCCCTAACGCAAGACGAGATAAAGGAATGTACCACATTGTGGGGTTGATTATACTTTTGTTGTGGCAATATTTTTAGCCGAGTTTGGCTTTAGATCTTTCTTTGAATGTCGAGAAAGCCTTTACTGGAATTGGCTGTGTTGATACTCCGTGTGTGAATATCGTCATGAAGCTATTGTTATAGGTACTTTATGCGTAGCTAAATGCAGAACACTAAATTTCTTAACCTGAAGAGACCTGTTGAGAAATTTCCAATGCTTCCGCCAATAATGGTGAAGAGTAATGGAAATAAAAATGAAAGCGGCCAAGTGCAAGTCGGACTCGCTCATGAAGGGTTCCGTAGCAGCGTAGGGTAACATAGGTAATATAAAATTTCTTGTAGTTCGTTGCAACTTGTTGTTGTTTTACTTGTTGTTTTTATTTTATATTTGAGTTGATTGAATGAAAGGTAAATTGCGGTTTACGATTTATGACGTATTAAAAAAACTACTAACTAGATCTCGTTCAAACTAATTTTCGGCGGAAGTTTGCATGATATTCTTTTATGCGTAAATAAACTTTTACTTTATTTATAACACCCACCCAGAGAAAATACAGAACTAAATAATACGTATAACTTTCTTTACAAAGTTCACGTAATCGTATTTTTCTATTGATCCATTCAATATACGAGGTCAATAAGTTTAACTTTACCTTCAAAGTTCAGTACGATTAAACTGAAACTCTATTTGGCTCACACTTCAGGTTTACTTCAGTTTCAGGGAATATATACTTTGTTACATGAGTCCTTTATGTCAAAGTCTACAAAGTTACAACGGTTATCTAGTTAAATAAGAAACAGATACAGCCTCATGACAATCTCTAGGTACGGTAGACATCCCCTCAGAGCTCCTAAAGCCTCCCAAGTAGCAACAACTTAAGATTCTTTGATGTCTATCGATGACTGATGTCGCGTGGCGGGTGAACGTCCGCCTGCGACGGAGGTTATGAGTTCGGTTCTCGCCTTGGGATAAATGTTTGTACGATCTGCAAATATTTATTTCGGGTGGTCTAGGTATTTTCTATGTATAATAAAAATATCTATTTATGTACTGTATTGTATTAGGTATATCAGTCATCTAGTACCCATAACACAAGCTCGGTTTAGCTTGGGGCTAGATTATGCTGTGTGGATTGTCCAGCATTATTATTCAATTCAATTCAATTCATTTATTTGCAGTAAAATATGGTAGTATAAGTACAATGATGTCACAAGTATTCTTGTTCCACATATTTTTACCAACTAATGGTGTGCAAAAAATTTCGTTCCCTACTAAAAATATTAAAATTTTAGGTTTTTACATTTAGGATTAAATAACATTACCATTACATTATCATTAAGTACATTACATTATTATTATTATTAAAAAAAATATATACATTAATCAAATACTAAATTAAAACTTATTACATGTCAAATCAAGTTGCGAATGTCTGTTGGTTTATTTCTGTTAATAATTGTAGAAACGACACGAACCCTTTTCCAGGAAGTCTGAAATTGAGTAGAAGCTTTTTGATATCAACCATTTTTCCAACTCGGCACAAAATTTTTTACAAGGTAGGTCGAAAAACTTTTTTGGTAGAGAGTTATAGATAAGAGGAGCCATATATAAACAATTTTTCCTATATGTTTTAAGCTTTGGTACGGGCATTCTTAGTTGAATATTTGTAACTTGTCTTTTATTCAAGTTACAGTTTGTTTCGAACTCAGTGTTATTATTTTTTATGAATTTTGTGACTTCGTATATATATAGGCATGGGACGGTTAAAAGTTTTTGTTTTTTAAATATGGGTCTACAGGATTCAGTCCAGCTCATCCCAAATACTGCACGTATGCATTTTTTTTGAGCCACAAAAACACGCATTATTTCAGTAGAGTTACCCCATACTACAATACCATACCTAATTATTGAGCACACGTAGGCATGATAAACCATCAAAGCTGTCTGAGTGGACGTACATCTTTTAAGTTTTTTGAGAGCAAAAACAAATGATCATTATTATTATTATTATTATGGGGGATCAGAGGTACATCCAAATGTATACGCATACCTACATTTTGCAGTAGTAAGAACTCCATACGTGATAGGTTGCAAGCCCATCGCTCCTGCTAGAATGCTGACTGGTTTCCTTACAATGTTCGAGAACGCTGAATAAAAACTCAAGCCCGTTACTACCCTTAACCACATTTTTCTAAAACTTTACATTTTACCACCAAAATCCCTCGGCGAATCTCACCTTGTAGATTAGTTTTGACACAGCACTTGACATACTTATTTATTTACTAACATCTGTGAATGTAGAATGCAATTGGTTTCAGTTGCCCGTCTGGGCATCAACACCAGGCAGGGCATAAAAAATTAAAGATCTTTTTCAATGAAGGCAACAATATGAACGCGAAAAAAAGAAATGAGAAACAGCATTTCAATACCTAATAGAAAAATCTAGAGGTATACGACCGGATTCAAACCCACCCACCCATTTTAGGATATGAAGGCGTGGTTGGTATCACTAGATCACCAGATCCACCACCAGATCAATTAATCAAAAAAGCAATAAAGAGTTTTTGATCAAGTGGCCTACCGTATAAAAATAGCTTTGTCTATACTTACTAATATTATAAAGAGGTAAGATTTGATTGTTTGTTTGCATTGAATAGGGTCCGAAACTACTGGACTGATTGGAAAAATTCTTTCACCGTTGGGAAACTACACTATCCCCGGGTGACATACGCTATATTATATTTAAATTTAGGGATCTTACTTAAATCCGTGGGAAGATGGATGGGGATGGGTTGCTATTATTAAATAAAATAACAATTACATAGGCCAAAGTTTCGTTTTATTTAGAAAAAGTTTTTGTACAATTTCACTAAATTTACAATGCATTTACCGTCAATTCATCTTCTAACTACTCTCACTCCATAAAAACAGCTTCCCAACACGCTATTACTAATTAAAGATTAACCGCCTTACCAAAAAACAATGTTAGTGATTCGACATTTTAGAAAAATACTTAAAACCCAGAGAAATACGTGTCTCACTTTCATGACTTTCGACAATCAGATGTTAAATGTTTTAAGGTAAGGTGGTAGTTTTCAAAAGCTTTACATAATACATTTAATAACAAGTCACTCGTAATAGCAATTAGTATTTACAAAAAAATTACTCTAGGTATCACAGAAAAAATAACATTATTTCTAGCATAGTTAATTAGTAGTTTACAAGATATTTATTTCACGAAATTAAAATCAGTTGTCGCTATAAATTATAATCCATACCAATAAGAAACTTTGTCCTGACTGACTGACTGATATAGACAATACACAGCCTAAACCACTGCTTCCAGATACTTGAATTTTTCAGAGTATATTTGTCTTAGTGCGCAGAGGTGTACTAAGAAAAACATTCCCGAATTTCAACCCCTTAAACCGATATAACGGAGTTGTTCTTCACGCGGAAAAAGTTGCGCGCGTTTTGCTGGTTATGAATAAGTTTATAAAAACTAAACAGTTACACAAAACGTGGTAAACTTAAACTTAAAGAAAGTACAATAGATAATTTTTTAGATAATTCAAGATTTAAGTGTAAAAATTTGCGTTTACATTATAAATTCAATTATTTGACGGATGAGATGATTCTAAAATTCTATATAATATAACAATTTATTATTATTTAAGGTCGTCAGCAAGTTAGCAAGCATAGAGAGAATTCAGGAATAGAAGAACACAACAAAAAGTTACCTAATAGTATAAAAATACAATCTTTTACATTAAACGAACTAATTTCAACTCAAAACAATTTATTCATTTTATTATAAAGCACTTAATAGTTCATAGCGTAGCTAAAATAATTATTACCTATTCACATGTCTAGATAACAACTTAAAAGAGTCATATTAAAAAAACATTACACAAAAAAAACTGCTACAATATACGCATCGTACTTCCTATTATAGAAAAACCATACAAAATTGATAAAACAAAGGTATAATATTTGTATTTTAGGGACTTCACAAGTTTGAATGAAATGAACCATGAAATTACCTTACAAATGAAACCATGATATACCGGGAGCAATAGGACTACTTCCGAAATCTGAAACTGCGCAGTTTCAAACGATGAATAAATAAAGTGGAAAAAATACACTTTTATCCATTTTTTCCGTGTTTTGGATCGACAATCAATATCGACAACACGTTGTAAAATAAGACTATAAGTACCTTATTATCTTATTTAAAAATGCGTTAAAACGAAAAAATATTAAAAACAGCAATCTAAATAACAACGTGATCATCAAATCATGTGTTGTCTTCGCGATGGCCGGTCAACGACCGAGCGGTAGCGAAGCGCTGTACGGAATACATCGCTGGTTGATATAATCGAGTGCAAATCTTGTTGTAGGTAACTTTACACGTTGCTGGAGTATTCAGAAGTGGTCTTATTACACCCGGTATAAGTTAATAGTAACAACTCATATTTTTTTTGGTTATTTTATTTGAAACAGTAAAAATTACGCTGTCACTAATAGTACCAATGCGATGCAATATGTAATGATATGAGCTTCTAACAAACTACCAAACTACATATTCTATGAAATACAAACTCATATTTTTGTATCGTATATTGCATTGCACTTGGATAATGTCTACTTAGGACAGCAGAAATATTCTAAGACGAAGAACAAAATATGTATAATCTGTTTCAACACACGGGACACATTTTTAAACCAAAGTAGTTTGGAAAAAGTAGGGTATATTTATGCAACTTCAAAGAATATAAACTGTACAAAATAATCTGTAGTAAAATGTAATTTCCGTAAGTGCAGGTAAGCACTTATTAATTGTATAGTGTTTGAATAAATCATAAAGATTTTTCTAATTATTAACCCAGAAGTTATTTAAAACTGAGATAATATATATTTTCCTAATACAAATCTAATAATAAAGTGATTTTTAAAAGTAAGCACGGTAGGACAAATAAAAAAGCGTAATATTTGTCTTAGTTTTGGATTTTGAATATAACGTAAATAAAAATTTGTAATAGGGTTGAGCTATCTCTAGATAGTTTGCAACAGTCTGCAGATAGCTCAACTAGCTTATGTATTTTGTACATAGTAATAGTTATTATGTTTTTATTTGTTGTATTTTTCAAATAAATCGATAAATTCTTTTTTATATTGGTAAAAAATGTGTCTCATCTTTGTTATAGTGTAGGTAAGTCTAATCAGTCTTAGATCGAAAATGTTAAAACAATATTCGTCGACTACAGAGTATTGAGCATTAATAGTGATAAGCCATACATCTATTTATATTTTAAATTTATATAATTTGATTAAAATAATAAGATGAAATTAAGATTTGTAAATAAACGGAAGAACTGTGCTCTCTCTAATACTTTATTTAAATGATATTAGTTTGCTAAAAAGTGTAAATAAGATTTTTTTATTTTATAACAAAGAGATATGTGTAAAAGATATGAGAAATGGCACGAAATTTTCTTAGTCAACTACAACTTATCTAAATTTTGTTTTATCGTTGGGCTATCAAGTCAGATTTTGATATGTACAGTCTAATAGAAATGTCTACGGTCGTTACCAACTGTACTTACCTACTGCTAATGCGGTACTTTCTATTTTCCTATAAAACGTATAAAATATTTAAACATTTCTATTAACTAATATAATTCTATATACAAGTAACACTAAGGTAAGTAATTGAATTTTGATTAAAGTAACTTTCAAAATTGACTTTTTTTACGAGGAAAACTATGTTTTATTTAACTATCTACAAAATTGACAAATTTAACTAATATGGTTTCTAAAGATAGAGGATTTTTCATTTAGCAATAAAATTTTTGCAAGCGACTAAAAATTTATACTAATTACTTTTTAGTTTTACAGAATTTACATAACAAGAGTATAGTATCAGTCAAACATTTTTTTAAATTGACAAAATGTTAAATTAAAATTGACAAGTTTATGCGAAACCATAAAATAGGTAGTAGGCAAAAAATTTAGGCCATATAACTATTTTCAACCTTTAAGTAACAAAACACTTTAAACCTTGATTATGAAACTGCATCAAAAGTCTTTCAGTAAAGAGTTAAACTAAGATTAAACATGCGTTGCTAAGGGTGATTGTAGACCATTACCTGAAAAAAGGACGCCAATTTAAAATATTTCAATAATGTATTAATTATTATCTTAATTTTCAGACCAGAATATTGATATACTTCATTAAAGTATCAAAAAGTAACTTTCTTTATACTTAGTTTGTTTACTAAGGGTATCATTAAAAAAGCTATAAATTTTAATAAGCAAAATATCAAATAAAATAAAAATAAATAGGCCTTTGTATCTTTTGTTTAGTTAATTTATACAGCGTATGTGTAGTGTATTAACTATCTGTAAAGCCTGGTATTAGATAAAAACAATAATTATTATCTGTAAGAAGAAGCCTAAAGTAAAACTTTCGCAACGTTTCGTCACCAGCTGGGCTAAGATGTGCAACGTGGAATATATCACGCTTGACACGAGATACTTTTTCTATTATTGGACATTTTAGAAATTACAGATAAAAGACACAGAAAAGCTAAACATTAAATCTTCATTTGACAGAACAAGGTTGATTTTCGGCACTGCCATATTAGCACAGGAAGATATTAAAAAAAACTATATTTTGCACGCAATAGCGAGTAGACAACATTTTATCGCGTTGCACATCTTAACCCGACAGGTGAATATTACCATTTACGGATCAGTTCTCACTTTTGTGTCTACTACTTGACAAGGCCTTCCCTCCCAATATTTGTGAAAATTTGCCATATGTACCACGCATGGCAGGCGGATTGGTGCCTGTTGTGCCTTCCTTTAATTGCTCCATACGATATTCATGGTACGTATTCTATTCTAAGCTTAAAGTACCACGGCCTAGAGGATATTATAGGAGTTAGATTTGAGGGTTGGGCTACCAAAAGTACAGATGAAAGGAAAGTACATGCAGCGGAGATACGAATGAGGTGAATGTGTGGAGCGACGACAAAGGATAAGATAAGGAATGAGTTCATAACAAGTTTGAAAGTGACGCTAGTAACTGAAAAGATAAGGAACAATAGGTAAGCGTAGTATGGACATGCCATGTAAAAAAAGGAATGAAATGTAACGAAACCAGAGCTAAATATAAATGTAGATGACAAAGAATAGATTTTTTTTATGATCATACTTGTTGACTTTAATTCAATAATTTGTGTGTATATTTATAATTTTTTTGTGCGTGCATGTTGTTTTTTACCTAGTTTAATAATGCTATTTCAAATACAATTGTAAAGTAATTGTTACTGAATAAATAATTACATGAATGAAAGAAACAGGCCAAGGAAACTAAAGAAAAATTGTGTGATTGATAATACGGGTACATAAATAACTACTGGGATAACAGTAGTAAATACAAGTAAGAAAGGAGAAATAACCATTTGAACTGACGCCATATAAAGTGGGAAAGATGATGATGTTTATATCAAATATCTACGTACCTTTTTTAGTAACAGTTGCATTGCTAATAGTCCTATTTGACGGTGCTAGTATGTAGTGGGCGCCAGGTGACTGTGGTGTTGACGATGTAGCAACACCGACCTGCGTAAGTTTTACGAGCTATAAAATATAATTTATGCCTATTAATTACTGCAATCTTTAGTCAAGACACAAAATTGTATCAGTTTTAAAGAAATCTTGAAATTTAATTCAAAATAATAAATTATAATAAAAATTCTAAATAATATACTATAAGAAAATGTTTTAGTAGTTTTTGATCCAACCCAATTTCATTAAAAACATTACCAAGACATTTTTTAAAAGTTATTTGCTACGGTTTATAAAAATGTAAAGACACAATATACTTTTCTGAGTTAAAAATGTTTTTAAAAATCTAAAATTTATCTGTTAAGCATTTAAATAACATAAACTAAGCATTATTTTTCCATGTTAACTTGAATTAGTGAGACATAAAGTTTTTGAGCTAGAAAATAAGTGTAAAATCTGAAATATCATTAACCATTTCATTTTAAAAGTAATCTTACCGTCGTAGATTGAGTCGTACTATCATTGGATAGAGTGGACGTAGTTATAGGACTGGTCGCACACTGAGGCGATGCAACGCTTGTGGGAGATGTAATCGAATGTGATGATGTACCTGCCAAGGAAAACAACATAGTAGCATAAAATATTAAGAACAGTAAAAATAAAACACATGTACTTATTTTAAGTACACAAAATATAGAATAGATTAAAACAGACAATAAGTTGGTACCTGACAAAATAAAACCAAAAATAAAATGTGGTTAGTTTACATAAAAAAGGCAGTGGCGTAGGTGCTAATAGATAATTTTGATTAGCACACTCTCAGCATGAAAAAAGGCATTTAGTTATAAAGGATACCAGACCGTACCTTATACTTCATAGAATTGACAACATAGTAAAGTGACTCATAAAATACGAATTACCTTACAATATAACAAACAAAACGTATTAATCAAAATGAATCGTCGAATAGATAAAAATTACAGCTAATGAAATAGCTATAAATTTAGCAAAGTAAATGTTACCTGAAGGCATAATCACGGAGTTCCTAATAGAGGAGTATGGTGGCGGAGCTGGGGTAGAGGCAGGCTTAGCTGTATTCACAGTAAAGCCACCGCCTGTTCTTAGATGTGGGTTGCCGTAAGTCGCCGCGTACCGCACGTCAACGCCATGGATGATGCCATTTGGCACCCGACTAATTGCTGTTGAAAAGCATTCAAGGGTTATCCTACTAATATTATAAACGCGAAAGTTTGTAAGTATGGATGAATGTGTGGATAGATGTTTGTTACTCTTTCATGCTCTAACCAATAGACCGATTTGGATCAAATTTGGAATAGTTATAGATTGCAACCTGAATTAACATAAAGGTCACTTTTTATCCTGAAAAAATAACGGGAACGGGAAAAAATTCCATGCGGGCGAAGCTGCGAGCGGCCGCTATTACATTATAATAACTTATATATATTTTCTTGATAAAGACTTTGGTGTGAAAACTGGCAGATATTTTTAACTTTAGTTTTATTCCGTCTGAGTAAATTATGTGAACGAATGCAAAAGTTTGTGTGGTTTTTCATGTTTTTTTTCTGTTATAATTACTTTACTTGTGCCTTAATTGGGACCTTTTAAACCTAAAAAATTGATTTTGGCAAAAATTCAGTAGTCTGTTATTTTATGTAAGCTTATACTGCACCACAACCTCATTTCGTGTGACCATTTGAATGCATTAATGCCGCAAAATAAAAAACGTAGTTTTAGAATATAATCTCCTGAGACATCGAAATACTACGATTAAAGATCTGTATAAATTCAGAGACGTCCGAACATAATTTTGTATCTCTACTACATAAGTAAACTTATGCTGCCGCAAGCCAACGAAGCCTTTTGGCACCCGTCTTGAAAAAGTAGTTAGACGGTCCCTCCGTCATGGTTTACAAATGGCTATAGCAAAGACTGACAGTTTAACCTACCCTTCAACAGACAGGGCTCAGATGTAAACTCCCTTACGCCACAACACAAGCAGCAATTAAGCAGAAATAGGCTTACGCGTGTGATTAATATCTTTGAAATGTCTTAGAGGCGTAAGCAGAGATACCTCCAAACTTATTACATGACAACTTTCTTCGTAGATGTCTTTTTTATTTTAGCTACCGCAGTCTCAGAAGAAAATAACAGACAAACACAAACAAAACGTGGAAATGTTTCTTTTGGTACTTTTTGGCTTTTAGCGCTAAAACTGTTTTGTACAGTGACATAAAAATATGAAGAAAAATTAAATATAAACTGTTACTGTTTGATTTAAACAATAGTTAGCTGCAACGATCACGTAAAGTGCAACTAGTAATATATAATTTTGATTTTCTCAAGGCTCTACAGTGACTATTAGTTTTTAATTATACGTATTAGTTATAATAAAAATCTTCTACAATAAAGATCAAACATAACCAAAAGCCAAAAGAAAAAAGTTAGAATCCATTCCCAGATTCCATAAAATACACTACCAAAAATAATGCTAGTATTATCTGGTTCTTGCATATTAATTGGTTACTCAACTTATTTTGCTGACTGTACCTACTTACCTGGTAGTGCATTAAAAATGAACAAAGATAGCATCCACTGCAGCCCCGTACAAATTTGCCTAAATCGCCCCTCGGGTAGTTTTAAGTTATTCAACGTTTTGCCTTAACGGTTGCAGGTATTATTTTAGAACTAAGATCTTCTGGGGCTTTAAAGATAGTTATTTTAGGAAAATAATCATTGCTTTACAAATAAACAAAGGAATAAAATGTAGTTTTTTATAGTCCGGATTCCATTATCATTTTATATAGTTAAAATTCCTCCGTTTTATAAGTAGTCAGCTGAAGCCTTCTCAAATATTTAAGTTGCCTGTAGTCAAAACGATTAGCCGAGAATTACCCACTGTGAAGGTAACAGTGGTACTCATAAACTATGTCAAAACTACCACGGCTTATGTCACAGGCTAGTTTCATACGGGGATGAGGTTGGGTTTGAACCTCATTTGGTTCAAATGGTTGCAAGGTCTTACCTTCAGTTGTAGGAAGTCCTAAACTATTGAGCGCACTGTTACTGCCTTGTCGCTTCCTCTGGAGCGAGTTGCTTTGTGATTGAACAGTCGATGGCGTGTCCACACTTCTTGGGAGACTGCCGTTTATTGATCTAGAAGTTATAACACTTTTGAATCATAATTACTTGAGTAAATTGAATAAAACCACTGCTAAAATATTACAGAAGAGTTCTTAGTGAAGGGCTCGTCAGGACCTGTTTCTGCCGTTCAGCAACTTACTGTGTTTCGTTTTAAAGAAATAGGCATGGTGGTAGTACTTCCCCGGGCGAGCCCCTCACTAAGAGCTCTGCTACAACTAAAATTGCGACTACTTATTTGTTTGGCACAAGGGTTGATCAGTAGGTCTATGTCAAGCAGCGTCGTAGACCTGCAGGCCTGACAACCAGTACCTTTGCAGTTTACTGCAATACCTGTCAGCCAGAACCCTTATCAGTCAGTTGGTGCTGCCTAGGTCCTGCGTTTTACAGATGTTATTTTACTGCAAATCACAGTGTGAAAGTTTTTGTGTTTGTCCATAATCAGCACCATTGCTCTTACTAAAGTTTAGACTCAGAACTTCAAAAGATAGCTTAGGTTTTACATTGGACTAACCTGTTTGGTGTCAATTTATCGCTGCTATTCGGCGATTGGACGCGTAGTGACCCTGGGGTATAATCGTGACCGTAGTGGACGTATGTTTGATACCCGTTGCTAAATCCGTTTACCTGGTTAACAATAACTCTGTTACTGGGATTTGAATAACCTTGTTAATGATTGAGTTTTGGTGATTTTACTCGTCAAAAGCACTAGTTGTCTAGCGGGAGCAACCCCGCCTTCTGATTCTATGGTGGGTTTAAGTCCGGTCGTGAGTGAACCGAAAGATTTTTATTTGAAAACTTTATGTGCGCAATATCAGTGCATTCAAATGGTGAAGGAAAACATCGTAAGGAAACCTTTGGCTTGGCTAGCTCCGCACGTATTGACCATGTTTTTCCTGTGGAATATGCTAAGCTGTGAGAATGGAGTAGGTGCTGGGCAAGTCTACTCCATCTAAAATCCTGCCAGAGGCACTACAGCGTCCCAGCGCAGAACAGTTTTAAGTTTATGGTAAACTACCAGTTAATGCAAACGAACATTGAGAAATTATAAAAGAAAAAAAAAGAAATAGCATCAAATGAATAATATCCCCTCAGATCTCATGTGCCTACATGAGATTCTTCGAGAATGTCTAAGGGGGTAGTCAGAGGTATGTCCAGATTCATGTGTTACATACAAGCCCACATTTTGCTGTAGTTTCGATCCCATACGTGACAGTTTGCAAGCCCATCACCGCTGCTAGAATACTAACTGGTTCACAGTTTTAGTAACTGGTTTTATTATCACATTGTAAATAATTCATTTAGGAATATATACATATTCTATGTTATAGGAAAACTTACCTTATAGCAGTCCGCATAAGTAGGATCAGTATAGTCATTGCTATATCTGTACGGTTGGTAGCCGCTCTGGTTGATGGCTGACATGGGGACGCTTCCAGCTAAGGGTATTCCACTTCCAAGCTTAGCATTAGAACAGAGTGTGCTGTCTGAGCCAGTATTGGAGTAATCCTAGAAAGGAAATATTGTAAGAACTTGGCATAATTTTTACTTACTAGAGGCCACTCGCAGCTTCGCCTGCGTAGTAGTTTTTTCCCGTTCCCGTTATTTTTTCGGGATAAAAAGTAGCCTATGTCCTATTTAAGATTACAATCTATATTTATTTCAAATTTCATCTAAATCGGTCTACTGGTTAGAGCGTGAAAAAGGAACAAACATCCATCCATCCATCCATCCATCCGAACATTCGCATTTATAATATTAGTAGGACTAGCGAAATGACTCCGATTTGCGCGTGAAGTTATTTTCATACAAACTTAAGCCCCCGTTGTGCCCGTTTAAGGGTTGAATTCCAGGAGTTCCTTTCTTAGTACACCTTTACGTATCAAGGCAAATATACCTTAAAAAATTCCAATCTCTGCGACCAGTGGTTTAAGCTGTGCGTTGTCTATATCCCAGTCATTCAGATGAAAATTCTTAGAATTATTATAGATAAGTTAGGTAAAAGAATATTTTATATCACTTTGCTGATAGAACAAGTAGAATAATTGCCTCGTAGGTTATGCATGTTAGTAACGAGCCCTACAATTCTCTGCTCAGCGTACAACTCGAAGCATAAAGGGTTTGAGCCTCACGTGCCTGTAATTTAACCGGCACCCACACCCTTCAAATCAAAAACAACGCTGCGGCATGAACAGGCATGGTGGTAGTACTTTCGTGAGCGAATCCTTCACACAGAGCTTTACTATTATAATTGTTAGTTTTGAAAATCCACAAATTTTTTACTTGCAGTTTTTTTTATTGTTATCGACGGGGTTTTTTACGGTACGGGGGATTTTATTGTAGGTACTTGCAATCTACAACTACGTATGCAATACTAATAATAATAGCCTATGTCACTCGGGGATAGTGTAGTTTCCCAACGGTGAAATAATTTTTCAAATTGGTCCAGTAGTTTCGACGCCTATTCAATGCAAATAAACAAACAAACAATCAAATCTTTCCTCTTTATAGTATTAGTATAGAGTATAGATAGCTTAGTTCTCTCTATTGTATCAAAAAGAAACAAAAATCTGAGGTGGTATATATCGTTACTAAGGATTAAATTGTGAAACTATTTCTCAGTTTTTATCTTTTTACATTTAAATTGTTGAAAGGTTTTTTGCTGCCTGTGATAGACCGTGAACAATTTCATTTTATAAAATGAATAATATCTTATGAAATTGTCATATCCATAAAAACTATCAGACTCGAATCAAATTCCTTCGTCGGCATGCAAACTCTATTATATCGGAATAATTTATGTTGAAAGCATTTTTTTAGCAAATAAAATGTCTGCCTTATTCAATGCCGTTGTGTTTTATCAGTCGTTTATAATGAGATTTGTAAGTATTTGGTAAAAAAACACACTTTACTATCAAGGTTTTTTATTATCAAGGTTAAATATGTTAATATTTTGACTTATGAAATTATTGGTTATTGATTACTATTATTTACTTTTAATTTTATAATATTTAATCCTACTTAATAATATAAACGCGAAAGTTTGTAAGTATGGATGAATGGGTGTTTGTTACTCTTCCACGCTCTAACCAGTGGACCGATTTGGATGAAATTTGGAATAATTATAGATTGTAACCTGGATTAACATATAGGCTACTTTTTATCCCGAAAAATTACCGACTACGGGAAAAAAATGCCACGCGGGCGAAGCTGCGAGCGGCCGCTAGTGTACATATAAATTTAGTTTCTGCCATGTTATAAATTATTATTGGAGTAGGTACTGTTCATTAAAATGGTTTTTTTTACGACCAAATTAATAAAATTTGAATTAGTAGTTCAAAAACCATTGTATAGTATTAAAATTAGTAAAAATATGTAATATGAAATAACTAAAAGCGTCTGGTAACTAACATGACTGTATCAAAGGATTATGAATATGGTTTCATGCTTCAAAACCGCCTCATACAAATGTCATGTAAGTATATTAATGTCATCGTAAATACAATTTTCATAACACATAAAACTTATTTAGCTGTATTTATGGGACCGTTAAAAGAGTTAATGTTACTTACGTGTATTTTTGCGAAACATAAGCAAGTAGGTACATAATAGTAATGAATAGGTAGACCATTAAAAAAAAACAAACATATACTCATAAACATTATTTAAATGTCACTGTCATTCTTTAAACGTTGTTTATATTTCGAAATATTTTTATGAGCAAAAAGTAAATATTTTCTAAGGCAAATTGTAGTTCAGTAGTAAAGCACTTTGTAATAGAGTTCGTTTGAAGAAGTACCTACTACAACTATAATAATCTTTCTGCCATGGAGCGATGGTCGCATTGCTGTGTTCGGATCTGAAGGGTATGGGTGTCGGTGCAATTACAGACACTCATCCGTCAGTAAACACGTAAAGGTATTGAGACGATAGGATGGTAGACGCAGGGCAATATCACATACCCTACACATTAGCCCTTATAAGGGGCGCTTATCGTACTCGTATCTTCATACAAATAATTCGAGCTCGCAAACCAAATAAATCTCAGAATTGGCCCACTGGACATTTCTTCGACGAATGTGTAAGATAATAAATGTTTAATAGGCCTCTTAGGAATGTCTTGTGGTAGGTATAGTAATTTTAGAAAACAGATTGTCTTATCCCAGATTTTTATAGTCTGCCTTAATAAAATAGATTAGACAACTAACCTAAAACATGGCTACATTAATACTGCGCTTTGATAAGTGTTGCCAGAATTAAAAAAATATTATCAGGTCGGGGTCACCTTTGTGGAGGTAATGCTAAGGTGCACTGTTTAAACTATCAGAATGACGATTACTGATTTATTTCCACTAGACGCTATATTTTCTAAGTGTAGGAGAGACTATTGGCGACGCTAGTTGGTGGTTACCGCTCAACATCAATTTATCCATGCGTGTCTCCATTAATTGATTTAATTTCACTTGACGCTGATTGCAAAGAGAGATGATTGGCAACGCAACTCACAATATCTACCGTGATGATTACTGCTTAACATCAGGTAAGTATTTTTCCATCAGCAAATTGTATGAAAACATGGTTGTAGTTATAAGGTTCAACTTACCACTTCACAAGTGCCATTTGCTTGCCGCAGTTCTAGCTTCAAATCACTTATGTTGCTGTTTCTGTCGTTTTCCTTGAATAAGTCTTCAGCTGTCACTGTCACATCGGGTTTCTCTGTCACCTGTCATAATTGTCACTTTAGAATATGTGATTGAAAAGGATTTTGGTAACATAGGTAAAATTGACATTTTAGAATACGATTGAAAAGGATTTTGGTAACAAAGGTAACATAGCTTTTTCATTATAAATGTTTTTTTTGTGTTATTTTTAGTTCCGTTACGTAATTTTAGCAAACATTATGTATGTGACTGTGTTGAATAATTTGTTTGCTATTTATCTACCTTCAAAGTAGCAGTTCAAAAGTAGGTAAAAAAATACTGTTTTTAACCAGCGTCTCGTATAAATGTTTATTTTATTGTTATTGTACATACGTAGCTTATAAGTTTATTAGTTTTAGATAAGTGTATTATACTTTATTAATTACTTGAAGTTTAAGTACCTACTTGAGGTTTTGATGCATGCTTAATGTGATTTTGTAGGTATCTGTGAGTAGTATATTCAAACCTACCACAGTCAAGTGACTAGTTAAACTTACCTGGGTCTGCTTGTTTTTCCGCTGCTTTCTCTGGCATAAGATCACTAGCATGATCACAGCTGCCACCATGATAGTACCAGATGTCACTCCAAATAAGATGAGGAGAAGAGGGAATGATTCTGTGAGAGAAAAAACTTATTAACCTAAGTTCATCAGTCACCTAACGAGCGTGACCTACGAGACAATGCTTTGTTATGGGTGATGGTAACCACTTAACATCAGGTGGGCCGTCTGCTTGTTCCATCAGCAAGTTGTATAAAAAAAAAAGTCAATCAATAACCAATACATGTAGTAGTAGAGCTCTTTGTGAACAGCTCGTCCGGGAAAGTACTACCACCATGCCTATTTCTGCCACCAAGCAGGTTACTGTGTTCCGGTTTGAAGTGTGTGCCGGTAAAATTACAGATACACAAGGCTTAACACCTGTAGGCCTCAGGTTGATAGACGCAGAAAAGTGCATCGTAAGAACACGTTTATATTAAGCGTGACCTGCGAAGCAATGCTCTGTTATAAGTAATGGTAACCACTTTACATCAGGTGGGTAATCCGCTTGTTCCAGCAACAAGTCAAATAAAAAAACTGGTTTCTTCACGATGTTTTCTTTCACCACTATAGAGTATAATGCACATAAAGCTTAGCATAACAAATTCATTAGTTTACCAGATTTAAGCTCACATTCTCAGAATCAAAAAGCAAGGTCGCTATTTCCAAGCCACCGGAATAACGAAATGGCAAATTTTTACGATTTGAAGAAATTCTTTAAGCCAAATTGGAATCAATAAAAAAAAATCCTAATACTTTTTTCATCCCTTGTATTACCCCGTAATAAAATCACCCTAAAAATGCGTAGAATTTATTATAAAGAAGGTAGACGGATAGCCCGTGCTTATGTGTGGGCCATAAAGTTAAAATGGCCTATACATTTAGGGTAATGTGTACCCATTGGTAAAGTAATGGCGGTTTGACATAGTAATGGTAGTGTCCTTAGTACTGTCAACTTAACATCTATCAAAGACAAAAATATATTTACAAAACTTGCAACCTGCTAAAGAATATCAACTACTGCAAAATGTGGGTATTTGACAAATGTTAACATTTCGGTGTACTTGTAAACCTACTAATTGGTTTCCTCGCGATGTTTTTTCCCCCAGGTTAAGAGACTGTCATCGTAAGTATTTCGATAGAAAAAATCATTGGTGCACTACTGGATTTGAACCCACGACCTTAGGATCAGAAGGCGGAGTCTCCACTAGACCACCAGTTCAAATAGCAATATAAACCCAACTCGCCATAAATAAGTTCATGTATTAAGAGACAATCTCAAAAAGATAACCTATGCAATTTAGATAAAACCAACCATCTTAAGATAAAACAAAAGTCATGAAATAAAGGCAATCTCCCAATTTCCTTACACAGAATAACAAAAATAACACTATCATTTACAGTCAGTCACTCTCAAAAAGTCTGGGTATATTATGTGTATTGGCACCAAAAACTGTATATAGTCCTAAGATCTGACAATGTTAAACCTACTCTATGTGAGTAGGTTTAACATTGTCAGATCTTAGGATAAGGCAATAAATATACTGAATACTGAATACTGAAAAGCCTTCTTACAATTTTACCACAATGGTCAAAGACAAAGTTAAAAAGCATTTATCTAGTAATTTACATGGATCATCTTGAAGCATTTTAAAGCTAGGTAAATCCAGGTGGCAGTTCCTCACGACCAAGCTTAGTAACTTTGCTGTCACTATCTCAAGCTTATCTTAAGATTAGAAACTAGGAAAAAAACTAATGGTATTGCCAATTATTTCAATCACAAACAAATTTAAAACTTTGATAAAATTTTCAGAAATTTAAATTAACGAAAGAAATAATTTATTTACAATGCAAATTATTTAAAACCTAAAGTATTTATAATAGGTATGTACAATTGTATTACATACATAAGAAACAATTGAGTTATCTCTTGCTGCTGACGATCTAGAAATAACTGTTCAAATTCAAATCAGTACCAATCAGATTAGAAGTGTCCCCAAAACACTGGCTGCAATACCTATTTCTGCCGCCAAGCAGTTTGTTATTGCATACTGTGTTCCACTTTGAAGGATGTGGGTGCCGGTGAAATCTGTCTTAACATCTGTATGCCTTGTTGATGGACGCAAAGTAGTGCATTGTAGGGCACATTTCTAACGAACGTGGTATGCGAAGCAATGGTATAGGTGATGGTTACCACTTTTCATCAGGTTCCAACAGAAAGTCGTAAAAAAATACCACGCTAAGTAATTCTTAAAATTAGCCGAATAAAGCCTATATTACTTTGAATGGTAATGAGAGTGGCAAAGACTGGGTGGTATATATCTCGAAAGGGTCGTAAATTCAAAAAAGTCTCGTAAAAGTCGAAAGTAGCTAAGTAGGTGCTTAATAAAAATGTGATCATGAGAATAATGAGTTTTCTTATCGCTTCCACTGCTTTTGGTATAAGATAATAGAATCTAACAACATCTAGATCAAATAATAATAATAATAATAATAGTGCTGGACAATCCACACAGCGTCATCAAGCCCCAAGCTAAGCAGAGCTTGTGTTATGGGTACTAGATGACTGATATACTTAATACAATACATTACTTACATAGATATTTTTTTTATTTTACATAGAAAACACCCAGAACACCCGGAATAAATTATAACGTTTCTTAAAAAGAGCTAAATAGGTACACCATCAGCGGTCCAAGTACGATGTGGTTTTAATGTATTACTTACTTTAATGTACTGACAATTATTTCTTTATTTAAAAAAAAGTTCATCATCATCATCGTCCTGCCTTATTCATAAGAAAAAATATAGCAAAATATATATAACAGTGATTCATACTCCAACACTTTTGTATTTCAAAATCAAAGATGTATACTTTTCTCAGTTTGCTGCTCTTTAGCGGTTATAAACTATGATTTGAACAACGTTTAAAATGACTGTTATCAACAAGAACAGTCATTTTTTAGGTATTATTTTATAAGACAAGCTATTCAGTTAACTAAAAATGTACAAAGTGAAAACCTTCACAAAAAAATATTAAATGGATTAAAGAAGACAACTCACTATTCGGTCTCAAGACAATCTCCACAGCATCACTTCCGTAGTCATTGGACACGTTGCATTTGTAAACTCCGAAGTGACGTGATTGGCTTTCTCGGATTATCAATGTCGAGTTCACAACGCCACCGGGCTGGAGCTCTTCCAGGAACGCAAAGTCCTGTTGGAGAGTTGGGATCAGTTGAGCTATGTTGCATCCAGTCATCAAACATAATAAAGATAAAGATATTTATTTGCCAAAAAACATGTGTGGACTAAATAGATAACAAATAATTAAGGAGAAACAACATGTTTGACCAGTTACGGTATGCAAAAAATTAGTAGAGTGATGGCATCCAACATAAAAAACTAACTACAATTTATAATTAAAAAAATCGTCGAGACCATAATAACATTTTAAAATAATAATATTTTAACCTTTTGTTTAAAGGTCTAATGAAGTTCCTATACATGATTAAAGTCTCGAGTTTACATTAACCGTAGAAGAAGTAGATGAACCTAGGATATTGCAAGGGTTGCGGTATTTCGGTGGATGGTGAAGGTTTAAAAACCTTTTTCTCGATGTGTGACAACTGTTTAAGGTCTCGAATAAGCCATAAACGGAACAAAGCAGATGGACTGGCAATATTCTAAAGATTTCGAGAAGTCAGTGGATGAAAAAGGTTGAATTCCTTCTTTTCGGAAACGTATTAAGGAGGCCTCGACCCAGCAGTGGACTTTTACAGGCTATCGATGATAAGGCTGCAAAACATTTTTCTGAAATTCTATAGAGGTCAATGCTAAGGAATGACTTGACTTTATCCGCAGGTGACTTTATTATTGCTTAGTTACTCTACCTGATCGTGTATAGCATCGATTTCTTTTCCATCAAAGGTCCACATGATATTATCAATCCGAGGCACAGAAAACGCAGCACATTCGATGTTGACGGTATCTCCTTGTGAGCCAAATTGGGTCTGATTTGATACTATCTTCGGAGGACCTGGAACAAAAAGAATTTTAGTATTTGTGACTCTAGACTTTTGTTGAACAAATACAGAAATTAATTTCCAATACCAAAACAGATCAGATTTGCATGCGCGGCTGATCTGTTTATATTTGTTTTGGGTTTGAATTTTGTGACATGATATGACTCATGCAGTTGTTGATACCATACTACACGTTTTTTGATATTAAATCTACTCATGTACGTAC
Organism: Electrophaes corylata; assembly: GCA_947095575.1. NCBI lineage: Eukaryota > Metazoa > Arthropoda > Insecta > Lepidoptera > Geometridae > Electrophaes > Electrophaes corylata. Next base: position 3,434,248 of record OX352724.1, on the reverse strand, counting down.
GAATTTATTTTGTTAAAAGCTACTACTTTTACAACGCTTTATTTTTTGTTGATCGTTTATGTGCCTAGCAGGCATATAAACGATCAACTGAAAATAAAACCTTAAAAGAATGGTTACCACTCAGCAATATGCTTGTGCAGAGTAATAGGTACACTCTACTCTAGCGCTGATTTTCTGTGGTGCCAGTCACGTAAGGTCTCAGTCTTCTTATAATCTAAATACGTCAGTCAGTTCCATTAGACTAAGTTGATTCCCAACTCTCTGGAACGCAGTCTACACTACATGCTAAACTTTCCAGATATGAGCTTAAAAGCTGTCGAACCTGTATGTTCAATACGTTTATATTTCACTCAAAACTTAGCAAGTCATAGTTTGGACATTAAACCGGCCTATTCCAGAACGGGTACTTTATACCCAGTACGGGTATGATACTTTAATAACTACGCGAATTATAATCTCTCAATTCGTTAGCAATTCCAAAGCGACCCTTATTCATAAGGTCAATACTTCCCATATATTTGTATGACAGAGTGTAAAAGACAGCTCTTCGGAATACAAGCGACATACAAATAGAACTACCGCCTACTATCTCATAAGCTGATAAAAAGATATCAAGCCAAGTTGATCAGTTTATCATAATCGTCTTTCTGCTCTCATTTCATGTTACGTGGGGTTGGCACAATAGATTTTCTTCTTCCTCTCTCTTCTATTAGTCGTCATCTCTGTGTTTACTCCTTTCTTACTCATATAACATTTTTTATACAATCCATCAATCTTTTCTTTGGTTTACCTCAACTTTTTGTAAGCCTAAGGGCTTACAAAAAGTTGAGGTAAAATATAATATAATAATATCTTTATCATTTTTTAAGACTTGATAATGTAACACTAAACTGAATACTAAAGTGAAAATATATAATTCAATAATTCAGATAGTTAATTGCGTGTTAACAAATATAATGACTATAATAAACAAGCATCAGTACAGAATGATCAAATCCTCACAAGTTTTGCTAGTTCTCAAATAACACCCTGTACGTATACACGTGTACGTTTGTTAGAAACTAATTTGTAATTATAATAGCAGGTTATGTAGGGCGGGTATCAAACTGGGTTACAAAGGGTTGATAGGAGTGACCTTGGAACATTTACAATGGAACGCTTTACAATTCCACCCTAAAGTTAGGGTTGTGGTAATTCTATCTTTGGTCCAAAAAATCCATTATTGTGTATTAGGCCTTGGCGCTTTTTTTATTGACTTATTGATAAAGCAAGCATATGGATCCACCTGATCCTATGTGGTTATTACTTTTAGCAGGAACGTGCCCTTGCACCGTTCTGTATCCATCAACCTATAGGTACAGACGTTAATTCTCGTGTGCCTATAATTTCACCGGTATCCACACCCTTCAAACCGGAACACAGTAAGCTGCTTGGTGGCAGAAATAGGCATGGTGGTAGGGCTTCCATCACCATTGCTGATTTGCTCAGATAAGAAATATATTTATTGTGCTTTAGAAAAATAGCGAAATACAAAGACTTTTTTTTACATCTTGCTGATGGTTTAAGCAGATGGTCCACCTGATGTGAAGTGATTACCATCACCTATAACAAAGCATTGTCCGGTAGGTTTTGTTTAGTAATAACGTGCCCTACTCTGCGTTCATCAACCTGAATCTGAAGTTTCCGGTTTTTGCACAATAGTGGACGACCCTACATGTTTATTGACGTCATCGCTTCCGTTCGCGCGGTCAGTGAATCTCGTTCGGTATTTTGCCCATAACTTAGTCAGTTTTGGCCGTAGAAAAAAAAATTTTGCATTTTATGTTTTAGTTTCTCAAGGCCTATAAAACTGCATTCATAGAAAAAACTGTGACGGGTCCCCATTAGCTAGAAAATATGTTAAGAACTTTCCATTATAATGCTCAAAATCGTAGTATTTGATCAGCTTATTAGAGTTTAATGCCGAGCGTTTTGGTATTACAAACGGATCCAATTATTTGATACACCATTTACGAGCCACTTTGGATTTTTACTGTGTAAAAAAAATTAACGGAAGCTGAACTGGATTTCACAACTTGGATATTTGGAAGAACAGCGTCCCATAGAGGTTCGAGTGAAAATTTGCCACTGACACTGTACAAATAATTTACAGTAAATACAAAGGTCTTTTGGCTTAGTGAAGGGCTCGTCCGGGTAAGTACTACCACCATGTCTATTTCTGCCGCCAAGCAGCTTGCTGTGTTCCGGTTTGAAAGGTATGGGTGCCGGTGTAACTACAGGTATACGAGGCTTAACACCTGTATGCCTTAGGTTGAAAGACGCAGAGTAGTGAATCAAAAGGGCACGTTTATAATGAGTGTGACCTGCGAGGCAATGCTTTGTAATAGGTAATGGTGGACCATATGCTTGTTCCAGGAACCAGTCACATAAAAAAAACTTAACTTTTATATACTATCTTCACGGAAAGTGATGGAGGAGTATAATAAAAACACTTTCGAATACTCAAGGAACGTGTTAAGGAACCTACAACAAGGTCGTATAGAATACCACTTAGCTGACAGTTAAATAGAATAGAGTAATACGTTTATTTAGCTGAAACTCCTATTTATCAAGCAACAATGTACTCCGTACAGCGGTCAACGACCGCGCAATGGCGGCGGTCGTGAGAGCAACGCACTGATCAAATAATTAATCAATTTCCTCCAAAAAACAGCAATCTACTATTTTAGTGTCGTGTCGTTTTTACGCGTTTTTAATTAAGATAATTAGGTATTAATGTTTATTTGACATTGTATTGTCGATGCCGTACATACAAAATGTGTAATTGTTTTTCGTGTTTTTTTCGTTATGTGGTTTGAATGTGCAGTTTCAGCCAGTATAAGTCGAAACCTTCTTGACCAATACCGATTATTGAGTTTGTGTAGTTAAGGATATTGTGGAACAATTCTCTGAAAGCCTTAGTCTATTAAAATGTGGATACTATTTCAATCGAAATGTGCTTCGCTTCAAAGAACAGCCAAGGTATAACTATCATGTTAAAGCTATTGATAACTTTCCTGGATATAAAATAAGCTTATAGAATTATTATAAGAATGTTAAAACGCACTGATGGTCTAGTGAGACCGACTCCGCCTAATGATTCTAAGGTCGTAGGTTAGAATCCGGTAGTGCACCTATGGATTTTTCTATTCAAAAGTTTATATGCGCATGTGTGTATGTGCCAATATTGCGTACTTATAATTACATTGCATGCTTCAAATGATAGACACAAAGCAGGGCATCACAGGGCACGTTTTTAAAGAACCGTAACTTGCGAAGTAATGCTTTGTTATAGGTGATAGTTACCTCTCAACATCAGGTATATCATCAGTCCAAAGTAGCATAAAAAACTGAACTTGACTATGACAATTCGTGTTTTTAAGGTTTGCTTGTGTTTAGAAATATTACTTACCACCTCAGGTACACTCACTTAAGTCCAACCGGCATAGCTTTGTGCTAGCATTTGCATACTTAGCTAATAATATTACTCTTACTGTTCTACATTAGAACTCAACTATTTACCTAGAAACTTCGATAATAGACAGTTTCAAAGAAAATACTACAAGCTTATTAACTGCATTAGCTCATTTCTAGTAATGCTATGACAAAGAATAGGTCAAAGGTCAAAAGAAGTATTCAGCAAAATATATGAATGAATAGTATTTTTTAAAATTTCGCGATCGGAACACATATTGAACACTTATATTACACGGGTATTTATCGCGTACTACCTTTTTTATTTATGTACATAGTCGCAACGTTGGGAAAATAAATAAAAAAGGTAATACGCGATAAATACCCGTGTAATATAAGTGTTCAATATATGAATGAATACTCTGAAATGTCTGCTAAACAAAGTACTTCTATACTAGTCAAAGTCTATTATAGGTACAAATAAGGGTAGTCTAGGAGCCGCCCATAGGCGCTCGCGTTATTGCCTGCGTGTTGGAGGTACATTTGCTAACATCAATATTCAGACTATTTAATATAGGTAGCCAAATTTAAGAAAATTTAGAGTTTATAAAAAATTTTTTTTACAGAGTTTTTTCGATCTCTTTCACTTGGTTTCTGTAATTTTTTCAGGATAAAAAAAAGCCTAGTGTTAGTCCAAGTTGCGAATTATATTTATTCCAAGTTTCATCCAAATCCATTCATTAAAAGAAGCGCGATTGAGCCCACATACATGCAAACATATAAACTTTTGTAGAATGTATTTCCTATCTGGATATCTTATGTGTAGTTTTTTTGCGGAAGTCGGTGGATGAAGAAGGTTCTTAGTTCAGTAAGTAGACTTAATTAGGCAGTCAGACCTGCCGATAATAGTATAGAAGTATTCAAACCATGACAGAGCTCTCAGTAAAGAGTTAGTCACCAATCTATACACAGATTAATTCTTACCTTTGATGTAGACCGAAGCTTCTGCCTCAATCTCTGGGTATCCATCCACACTGGCCTTGCAAAGGTAACGTCCAGAGGTATGCGTGTCCACGGTGAGAGTCAGATTAGCCGTTCTACCAACTCGCTGTGAAGAAACCAACGAGTTATAGACCAGTAGTTTATTTGTCAGAAGGCAGGGCGCATAGTCCCGTGGGGTTTTAATAAAGAATAGGACTTCACCGTCCCGTGAATGTCGTAAGAGGTGGCTAAGAAAACATACGAAGAAATGGACAGCAGCATTTCTCGAGTATAGAATATCATCAATCCGAACTGCGATCACCAATACATCTACTATCAGCCAAGTCTACTATCAACCGTAACTGATAATATTGTTGGGATCGTACATAGTCGATGGATGGAAATGGCTCAAAATCATTATTCCTGGAAACGTATGGGGGAGGCCTATGTCTAGCAGTAAACAAGTTTCTCTGTCTGGATATTATTATTGTGTTCTTAGTATATATTTACAAAAAAAAGTACATAAGTACGCTATCAGTCATGTAGTTCCCATATTACAAGCCATGCTTAGTTTAAGGCTAGAGAAATGTCTGTAAAAAGTGGCCACAAATATTTAAAATAATATAATGTATGTATGGTAAAACTTTTTACCTTTTAGATGTTAAGCTGACATACAAAAATAAAGAACAACCACGTTAGAAGTGAGTTTTTATTCAGTTTGCATCCCACATATTTTGTAAAACAGTAATACGGTTATATGTAAAAAGTTTTCAGACAGACGTAAATATTCATAAAGGAAATTAACAAAGAAAATGGCATTCTATTTGTATTCCATCTATTAATAGTAACGTCCAGAGGTAGAAGCTCCCGTGGGACTCAACAAGGATATCACAGGCTTGTAATTGATATTGATAGAATCCTGAATTAAGATGGATCACACAATTTTCAGCTAGGTTGGATATTCGAAGGCTGTTTTGGAAAATTATGCATTTCTCGATAATGGATACATACGCCTGTCTTTTGGGATGAAAACGTTAGAACCGTGGGATCCAGAAGCGTGGCTTCTAATTTAAGAATTATGCAAGATGCTGGTGGATGTGACTAACGACCAAAGGGCTCGTTTTTATCTTGGACACAAAGAATTAGTTTAGCTATCCAAAGAGGTAGCGTTGCCAGCTTTTTGGGCACACTTCCTGCGGTCAGTACTCGTGGCAAGTGACACCATGAGCTGTGGTGTAATTCCTAAAACGTACACAGGCAAAATGCGAGAGGTACACCAAACGGTTATTTTTAGAGTGCTCAGAGACCACGAGCTCGTGAGTCGACTAGGGTTCGTCATCATCACACTGGCTGATATCCTAGCATGTGTATGGTAACAGATTTCCCAAAAAAAAAAAGGTAGAAATGAAGAGATATCCCTATTTTTATAACAGAAATAACGATCAGACAAAATTTTATTGTATCTTAGTCCGACAGGCATTAACTAGCCTATTTGAAAAAAATACACACTTTCGTTCAGTTGAAAGTAGTCAACTTACGATATTTTGATCTTCCTCGAAGTGAAGCCATCGTATTTCAGGGTTTGGATATCCATCCACATCACAGCTCAGTGTCACACTTGTGCCTATTTCAGCTTCCACGTCTTTGGGCTGATTTCGAAATGTTGGCGCATCTGCAAACAGTTTAGGCATAAGTACATAGGGAAACTAACAAAACCTATAAGTTTTATTTGACGAGTTTTACAGAAACAAAAATTTAGGTTTAAAAAACTTGTGCATTTAACATTTACTTGGATGAAATTATGTCAGGTTCATTTTTTCCATTTTAATTTAAAAATTAAACTACTGAAGTGATTTTGATGTGTTTTATGGATCTAAAGATAGAAAAAAATTAAAAAAATGGTATCCTTCCAAAGATTTATAAATTACGGAGTCCTGAGTTAACAAGGACCAAAAACACACCTGATTTGAGAACCTTCTTCTTTTTCAAAGTTAGCTAATTATTTTATTGATTTCACTCTACTGTAAATACAATTATTGGATTGGTGAAAATACTGAATGTCGTTCATCTATACCAATTATAAGAATCTTTGTCCTGACTGACTGACTAAACCACTGATCGTAGAGACGACATTTTCAGAGTATATTTTACGCCGACAAAGTCGCGCGTGTTTCACTAGTTACTAATAATTAGTTAATCAAAAATATATTACATCTCATAAATCAATTACAACGTCAAGCCTAAGGGAATTTTCCAAAATTAGAGTAAAAAATCTATTTTAAAACTAATAAGCTACTATATCTAAGTGTGATTAAATTCTGTCACTGTAGTTCCATCTTTTAACAGATAGCCTCAAATTCTCGTTTCGTAGAAACGGCTAACGTATTAAAGCGGTCATAATTTTTTGTGAGTCGAATCACTCTTGATGCCAAGCTAGAACAACTGCAAACTGGGGGTCTAGCACGAATGAATTTTATACTTGTGGCATAAGCGGTTCGTGATGATATTAGAGTTACATTACGCGGCATCGATAACTCAACTGCGTGTATTGCCTAGTTGTCACGCAGTGTATTGCGGATGTATAATAATTTAAGCATTTATGTCAAACATTTTTTGTGCAAAATAGATTTTAAATTGAGAAAAACGCATGTTACGGTTAATGTTCTTCCAATTCGAAAAGAAAGAGACTGTTGGGACCAATATTGCTCTCTTTTTAGAACTCAAAGCACGCTCTCGAACACTTGAAACAAGCATATTTTTGAAAATAAATCGTTTATAAACACTTTTTACTATTTTAATATTTGATGGTACTATGCGTATCACGTAAGGAGTCAGAAAGTAATCCGTCCTTTGGAGAACAAACATGGTAGGCATAAATGACAACCAATACTACTAAACCACCACAAAATTAAAACACAAATGAGATTTAACAGATAGCTAATAAGATGTCGAAGTACTGACTTTATTATCATATTTTGAACACGGCCGTTATAAAGCGGCTACGTTTCTTTAGAAAGCTGAAGACGGCCCTTTTAGGAAATCGGTTTTAAATTATATTTTGTCATTTCTTTTAACATCTCTTTGAGCTACTTCCATTACCATAATGAACAACTCCTAACTAGTTCATTTTTTATCTGCCCTGAAGCGTTTACCGTTTTTCATAATGATAAATGAATTTCTTGTTTCGAAATGAGTGACTTATCACAATCAAAGTGTATTGAAATTTGGAAGGTCTTAGAACAGTATCAGATCAGTGATTTTATTGTCTTATTCAACGAGTGATGAAGTCAAGTGAGTGTACAACGCACCACCCTGTGTCTATCAATCTGAAGCACACTAGCCCTTCTACCGTGAGCTCTTATAGAATCACGGTTGCAAACTGACAAAAACGATGCCAAAATTACTATTGCTATTGTGCATGACAGATAACCTCCCTCTTCTATAAGAAGATTCCTTCTATAGGCCTATTTGGACTGAGCTCATAAAACAGATAATTAAGCAAAAAAAACTATTTAGCTCGTGGTTAACCTTCAGGCCTCATGTGCATGTAAATTCACTTACATAAAGATCATAATATTTTCTATGTTGTCTTTTTAAGTTGTTTTTACATAGTAACACTGTTTGTTTTCCGAATAATATAAGATGAAAAATAAATAGGTTACTATTTTTTAAGCCTTAATAAGTTAATTGCACTGGAGTACCATTACTCATTATTAATATTTTTGTAAAAAGGGTGTCTGACACAAAAACTGTGTCTTTTAAAATTGTACCTTAACATGCAGGAACACTATGGCAAAACCTAAGCCGTTCAAGCTTGTTCTTCTAGATATAGTCACGTGGCGCCTAGATTAACCTAGTTCTAGTAATGTTTGTGATGTCTGTGATATCACTGTCAACAAATACTTAGACTTACATGTTATCTCCAAGGTTTCAGTTTCTTCAGTCTTGCCGACGTCATTGTAAACAGCACACTTCACTATCGCATCGTGGTACTTCCGTGTTATGTTGTTTATCCTCTGAAAGTATTTGATTATGTTAAAACTAGTCTATTCTTTAATACCATGTTGATTTCTAGAAATTATTTTTTTGTTATAAGGTGAATTTCGGAAAATTTCCTAAGACCGGCACACAGTACCTCCTTTAGAGCAGAGTTTTAAATTTACTAATATTATCAGCCATTAGAAATTCACTGCACATAAGTCTCCAGAAATAACGATTTTAAACCATTTTTTTCCACTGACGACCTATGTGGCGCAGCGGGTGAATGTCCGCCTGCGACGCAGAGGTTGCGGGTTCGATTCCCGCCTTGAGATAAATTTTTGTATGATCTGCAAATTTATTCCGGGTGTTCTGGGTGTTTTCTATGCATAATAAAAAATATGAATGCATGTAATGTATTGTATTAAGTCCTTAGCTTGGGGCTAGATGATGCTGTGTGGATTGTCCAGCATTATTATTTATTTATTATTATTTTATTACTGACTTCCCGTGCTCCTAGAAATGACATCATTCTGTTGTGAGCGTCCTACGCTTCATTTTAAAGTCTATAGTCGCTATAGTAAAAGCTTTAGTTCCTAGTAGTTGTTGGTTCTACTAGTTATGGCCTGTCATAGTCATTTAAACTTACTGTTTCTGAGAGTTATGTCGCTAATCATGGTTTTTCTACGGACTTCTTCATTTATATATATTTTAGTATAAAAGTACTTACACACGATAAAATATTCTCTGGTAAATTTAAAGTGTTCTGGCGAGGCATGTACTTAAATACACTGGCGCTTAGTGTAACCATACATTATAAAATAGACTGAAAGTACTGTATTTTATCTGATCTAGACCTGAAAGAGACCTGAAGAAAAAGTACCTTTGCAACAAAAGAAAGACTTGAGCCTAAAGAAGGCTTGGGATAGTTTTTTTATGTAAATATATGATCAGTCAGATGGAACTATATACGGGTACCTCTGGCTATAAAAAAACATGTGTTTGTGGCATGATCTCACTAAAAACATCTACCAAAGACCCTTCGTCTAGACTGTGTTGATTGTGAGACTTTCAACAGTTGCCAGTCCAATATCAACTGAGCCTTCAATTTGTTTTTCATCGTACGAATTCAAGTATTTCTTAACTCATTCTATTGGATCCACTCAATTTATTCGTTTACCAATAGCCTTCACTTAAAGGCCTTCGTAAAATGATAAATAAATGAACTGCCTATTCAATCAGCACCCTTTTATTAACATTTACAAGTGCTAGCATCAATAGATGAATATTCTATTCAATTTAGTGTGTAAATTATTGATTGGTATGCGTCAGTGCTTGTAGGTACTCACTGAGCGCCATTTTTGCTAAAAGTGGAATATACTGGCATGGTATTTAAATGCCTGCTTGCACAACAATCCCTAAATGTATTTAGCGAGCTCCTAAATGCATTTAAGAAGCTAACTACGTTTAACATCTTGCACAAGGAAAATTAAGTCGCTATTACGTATACGCTAAGCATGTTTATCTTGGTAAACGTGCTAAGCTAAATAAAATTTATATTGTTGTGCAAACCGGCTTTAATGTAGTTTTAAACGAATAAATGAGTCATTTAATGCAAGAGCTCTTTTATTAACTTTTCATTAAGAAAACTTGGCCTCAAAGCTCAGTTGGTAGTAACTTTCTGTGCTGTAGGTTGTGGGTTAGATCCCCACTAAGAACAAACGAGTAATGGACATAGACGTTTATTATCTGTCTGGGTGTTATATTATATTCTAAGTATGTATTTACAAAAATACACGTATATAAGAATTCTATCAATCACATAGTACCTAGATGATATTGTGTAAAAAATGACTACAAATATTTATTATTTTATAACTTATCAATCATAGGTTATTTTTCCTATCCGTAAATCTCTTTGTTACAATACTACCCTTGTTTGATTCATTTAACTTAACGAAACTTAATCAATAGGTTCAACTATTCATTGTGTAGTTTTTTTTAATCTACTTTGCACAGGACGAGATAAGCTTTGTGCCAAGAATATACCATAGTTTAAGAAGATTATTTTTATCTACCGTTTGTAAATCATTTGTACCCTTACCAGCTCTGTTGTATTCCCGGTAATTAGCTCGTCATTCATATACCATTTGAAAGTAAGGTTCGACGGGTTTGCATCTGCTCTGCACTCTGTGGGGTTAAAATAATACAGATTAATTGTAAAATTTTTAGTATGTAGGTATAATAAAACTGTAGAGGTCAAAAAGTCTTTCTAAAGTCTTGTTAATAGTAGTAGAGCTCTTAGTGAAGGGCTCGTCCGGGAAAGTACTCCCACCATGCTTATTCCTGTCGCCAAGCAGCTTGCTGTGTTCTGGTTTGAAGGGTGTGGGTGCCGGTGTAATTACAGGAACATGAGGCTTAACACCAGTATGCCTCAGGTATACGCAGAGTAGTGCATCGTAAGGGCACGTTTATAATAAGCGTGACCTTTTTTTTTTTTTTTTTTTTATTTATTTACCATTTAACAACAATAGAATTAGAACTAAATAAATAGCATCATTAAACCACTAAGGTTTGTGCTGGTGCTAAAAAAACGAGTTACGTCAACCTATGGCTACGTAGGTACGATAAGTACGATAACAATGTGAAAGGAGGAGCTAGGTACAATATATTTTTAATATTAGGTATCAAAGTGAATCTGCGGGGCAATGCTCTGTTATAGGTAATGGTAACCATTAAACATCAGGTGGACCATCCGCTTGTTCCATTAACAAGTCACATAAAAAAAAATAGTACTGACAAAAAGGTAAAAATACGAAATTCATTTAAAAAAACATGTTTGTTATGTAACCAGTAGTGAAATTCAGGCATATGGGGCTTAGCACCAGTATGCCTAACCCACCAGGCAATGTTTATCTTTCATCGTCTCATCTTGCTTCTTGACAGTCTCCCATTGCTGTACCCTTATATTTATTTATAGCTTGAGTAAAACACCAGCCGGTCTACTCTTGAAAACGATAAGCAAAGTTTCGTATTGTCGTTTAGCAATACACTGCGCGACAACTCGGTAGCCGATCCTTAGTCAAGTTCACACTGCCTGACATGCCACGTAGTGTGTTTCAAAACGACAACGCGAAACTTAGTATATCGTTTCCAAGCCAACCTGGTGATGACCGGTGGAGTTAGGCCAGTGAAACAGTGACCGAAGTTGGATCGAAGAAACCTAGGTCATTCAAAGGTAAAGGTCACAGGAGACACCTGGACAAGTGACGTACAAGATAGGGGTGGCCTGTGTGGGTGATAGTGGGGTGAGATTGTAATTATGTTTTAGACCAAATATTATTTTTGGTGTAGTAACTTACCCATAACAACATTATGTCCTTCAGGTATTTTTCCATTTGTCCCTGATTTGATGTGAATCTTGACCTTGGGCGCGTATTTAACCTGTGAGCAAAGAAACAATAGTGTTAAAAAAATTGTGAAGTCGTCTTCTTGCATGGTACGCCAATTTATCTTCACAGAATGTCTTTTAGATTATTTACCACAATAATCTAAATCTATTTATAAATAAATCTCTATTTCCCTTGGTCACGCCATCACACGTGAACGGCTGGACCGATTTCGCCAATTCTTTTTTTGTTTTGTTATTGTCAGGAAAACGTTTTTATTAAAGAAAAAGTAAGAAAATTGCGCGGAAAATTAGAAATATTCATATAAAAATATTTTTAATCTAACCTTAGCGCTTTGGACAATATCAACTTTTTAATATAACCTTATGACGTTTGACATAGAATTGACAGAGAATTCAATATTCATAGTTAAGACAGGACAACGTTTGTTGGGTCAGTTAGTAAAAATATTTTATTCTTTGTTATACATCAACTTGATTTTTATTTTCGTTTAGAGTCTCCCGTCTTATCGTACTCAGATCTCCGCCTTAGCTAACTAAGGCGCAAACACTCGACATTGGCAAATTCGTGGCAACCCTCAGCCGCTGAAAAGCCATATGATAAAAGAAGAAGAAGAAGTATTCTTTGTTATAGGTGATGGTGTCCACTTAACATTAGGTCAGGTGCTTGTAACATCTGTCATCGCATAAAAATAAACTATTTTAAGGTTACACGGAGTTTATTAGTAAAACGACACAATTGACACCAGTATGGACTACTAAGTTCATACAAACAAACTGCGGTCTAGCATATAGATTACTTTGATAAGAAATGGCTCGTTTAGCTATCAGGTTTATTTACGAGTATTTTTATACAGCAGTTAGGGCAATGAAATTGGTTTATGGTGCTACTTTTTACCAGAACTGTTTTTGAATTCGACTTATATAAATTGCTGTGAAACTTCCAAACGAGGTTTTTAAACTTTTGGTTTAAGGTTGTGGGTTTGATCCCCACCGAGAAATGATTGTTGTATGCCTGAGTGTTGTGTTGTATCCTAAGTATAAATTTATAAGAAAAAAGTATATAAGCACCGACGACCGATGTCGCGCGGCGGCATCAGCCGCCTGCAACGCAGGAGGTTGCGGGTTCGATTCCAGCCTTAGGATAAATGTTTGTACGATCTGTAAATATTTATTCAGCGCAACGCACAGATTCAGTCTCTGGAATTACCGAAATTCAACTCCTAACCAACGGGCTTGAATTTGTATGAAAAAACTTCACACAGAAGAAGTCACGCGCGTTTGTCTAGTCTACTATAAAAATTAGATTTGCACAAAGAGGCAATAAATTGTATTTTTATTTATTTGAGTTCGCTAAAATTACTTTAAAATTATTCATATTTCAACCAACAGAATATACAAATTCCGCTTCTATTATTACAGATGAAACGAAATAATTCAGCACTCATATCACTTTAAAATGCTTGTTAATGCCAAAAACGACGGAATTTAAATATAAAATTCTTTAAAACTGTGGTATACTTTATCAGAATGTTCACTAGAGTATAGAATAATTGAAACTGTAATGTTTGTGTTGTAGTTACTACTGTTGGATTATTAGCAAGGTGACCAAAACTCCGGTGGTATAGTAGGTGTGACCTTCGGATCCTAAGGTCATTGGTTCGAATCCGGTCGTGTACCAATGGATTTTTCTGTTAATTATGTATATAATTTGTTACTTTCAAAATGGTTTCACAGCCGTGCTAAAGATATTTACATGACGATTATTAAAAAAATAGTGAGGTCATCAACTAATTTCATGATTTTTGTATGTAATGTATTGTATTAAGTAAAACATACATTTATTTACAAAGAAAATTATAGCTAATACAGGTATTTATAATTAGTATGTACAAAATACATATAAAACAGTTGAGCTATCTACAGACCGTTGCAAACGATCTAAAGGTACCTCAACTAATCCAGATCAGTGCCTTTTTAGTTTTTGAGGTGCAAGAGTTCATTGTTTTGCTGTAATACTGTTGTGAAAGTAACAAATTGCATACATTTTAGTGCAGCTGACTAAAAAAGTACTAAACTAAGTACTAAATAGTTGTTTTTCATGTTCATTCTATTCCTTCAATACTCTAGCCAGCCCGTAATAATTCACGAGTGATTTAACTATTGTTTTTCACGTTGTAAAACATTGTGAAATACGGGAAGAGGCTTAGAGGGATAGAACTGGAGCGCTTGACGTGAGCAGTGGCAGAAAATTGATGGTTTTTAGTTATTTTTGAATCATCTTCATCAGCCTGAGGAAGTTCACTGTCGGATATCATCAGCCTATCCAAGAGTCATCGTGCTCTTTGTTTTCTAGTTCGTCATCGCCATGCAGCACATATGATCTAACTGAGCTATGACGGCACGAAAGTAACATACGAAAAAATACTTTAAAGATTGAGATTTTTATTTTATTTTATTTTATTTATTGGGGTAAACTAACAGTGACACAATAATGGCTAAGGTAGAGAAGTTTAAGGTAGACAATTATTCGAGAGTGACACCAACTCCGTTTACCACGGATTACTTAAATATTTTAAACTTACATCTAGGTATAGCATTATGTTAGGTTGATAGTGCTTATTTTAGTGTTAACATAAGTGTTATAAGTTGTTTTTGAAAAGTACTAGCTCGCATTGCCGCTACGTCTAAAGAGTTAAAGTTAGTGTTAAATGAATCAACTAGCCGGAATAGTGGTGATCTTTTACCCATAATACTTCATATAATAAACTGCATAAAATTCCACCAAAAAATTTCAACACGTTCGTAGAAGTGCCATGAAAATTTATACCCGAAAATGACCGGGACTGTATTACGTGTATGAATGGCAACTCTCGATATCAAGCGGCATTGTCGGCCATCTGATCGTAAAATGTAATTGGGTTGCCAGTAAAAAGGGTTTTTATTTTACGACCGAAGAAAAATACATGATAAACATGCCGGGTCGGCGGTGTTCCAATGGTTTAAAGCCACTAGAAGTGTTATGGGAGACGAATTTTGATGATGGCTTTTGGAGAGTTTTTACTATGATAATATATTTTACTTGATATTAATCGTGGTTTTTCATATTACTTGTAAAATAAACAGATGGTCCATCTAATGTTAATTGGTTACTGATTTGTGTCCATCAACAGGCAGAAAACAGGTGTTAAGCTTCATGTGCCTGTAATTTTCCGCAACCACTTCCTTCTAACTAGAACACAGTACGCTGCTTAGCGGTAGATTATGTATAGTGGTAGTAGTTCTCCGGATGAGCTCTTTACTATGATACTATTACTATTATATTATACTACACCGGTCCTAACGGAAGACCAACGTGGGTTGTTGCCAACCCGCATTATGCTGAGTTAGGCTTCAATTTGTAGCACTTTTGGATTATTGTTAATAGCTGTTTGTTTTTTTTTATGTTTTCGTTTGTTACAAATAAACTATTATTCTATTCTTTTCTACTACTACTATACTATACGATACTACTACTATAAATAGAAACAAGCTTCTCTATTCTGTAATTATCATTTAGACAGTACCAAAAGGCACTATTTTATATAAACAGATTTATGCCTAGAACATAAAAAAAAATACTAGGTTAAAATACATTATTGGCAAGATGATAAGCCACGAATACAACAAAGAAAATGGTGACCTTTATTAAAACAACGTGGACAATTCGAGCGAAAATAATACCTAAGGAAAGAAATATTGATATTAACCTTAACGGCCCGGTTGAAGGCGAAATACCCATTTCGAAGCCCCCCGCTTCAGTCATACTATACATACATATGCATTGCACTGCGTAGTTAGAGCTCAACAAGCGCTTAAAATTTGCCATCTAGCGAGTATCACTCGAACTACATGTTCAACTCACTGTCATTGCATTTGGTCGTCTAGGGTCATTGCGCTAGTTGTCGAACTATTAGCGGAGTGTCCAACTAAACTAGGCCAATTTATTAGTATGCAATATTTACTAGATATCTACTAAAAGTGTTTTACATGGTTCCACGCATGATCAAGTTATATTCAAAATAAAAAAAAGACCCAAACATTAATATTTGAAATTCAAAATGATAGTGCAACTGATGGTGCATGTCATACCTACCTACAGTAAGCAAGTAGGTAGGTAAAGAAACAAACGCTGATTACGAATATCTGGTCAGATTTGAAATTCCAAATGGCGGGTACAAATCATGATACAAAAACTGACATGGGTGTCGTTTTCGACTAATTTGGGGGTGCCGATTACGAATATCTGGTCAAATTTGAAATTCAAAATGGCGGATACAAATCATGATACAAAAAACTGACATGGGTGTCGTTTTCGATTAATTTGGGGGTGCTGATTACGAATATCTGGTCAGATTTGAAATTCAAAATGGCGGATGCAAATGATGGAACAAAAAACTGAAATGGGAGTCGTTTTCGACTAATTTGGGGGTGCTGATTACAAATATCTTGTCAGATTTGAAATTCAAAATGGCGGGTACAAATCATGATACAAAAAACTGACATGGGTGTCGTTTTCTACTAATTTGGGGGTGCTGATTACGAATATTTGGTCAAATTTGAAATTCAAAATGGCGCATGCAAATGATGGTACAAAAAACTGACATGGGTGTCGTTTTCGACTAATTTGGGGGTGCTGATTACGAATATCTGGTCAAATTTGAAATTCAAAATGGCGGATACAAATCATGATACAAAAAACTGACATGGGTGTCGTTTTCTACTAATTTGGGGGTGCTGATTACGAATATCTGGTCAGATTTGAAATTCAAAATGGCGGATGCAAATGATGGAACAAAAAACTGACATGGGTGTCGTTTTCGACTAATTTGGGGGTGCTGATTACAAATATCTTGTCAGATCTGAAATTCAAAATGGCGGGTACAAATCATGATACAAAAAACTGACATGGGTGTCGTTTTCTACTAATTTGGGGGTGCTGATTACGAATATCTGGTCATATTTGAAATTCAAAATGGCGCATGCAAATGATGGTACAAAAAACTGACATGGGTGTCGTTTTCGACTAATTTGGGGGTGCTGATTACGAATATCTGGTCAAATTTGAAATTCAAAATGGCGGATACAAATCATGATACAAAAAACTGACATGGGTGTCGTTTTCGATTAATTTGGGGGTGCTGATTACGAATATCTGGTCAAATTTGAAATTCAAAATGGCGCATGCAAATGATGGTACAAAAAACTGACATGGGTGTCGTTTTCTACTGATTTGAGGGTGCTGATTACGAATATCTGATCAGATTTGAAATTCAAAATGGCGGATGCAAATGATGGAACAAAAAACTGACATGGGTGTCGTTTTCGACTAATTTGGGGGTGCTGATTACAAATATCTTGTCAGATCTGAAATTCAAAATGGCGGGTACAAATCATGATACAAAAAACTGACATGGGTGTCGTTTTCTACTAATTTGGGGGTGCTGATTACGAATATCTGGTCAAATTTGAAATTCAAAATGGCGCATGCAAATGATGGTACAAAAAACTGACATGGGTGTCGTTTTCTACTGATTTGGGGGTGCTGATTACGAATATCTGGTCAGATTTAAAATTCAAAATGGCGGATTCAAATGATGGTACAAAAAACTGACATGGGTGTCGTTTTCGATTAATTTGGGGGTGCTGATTACGAATATCTGGTCAGATTTGAAATTCAAAATGGCGGATACAAATCATGATACAAAAAACTGACATGGTTGTCGTTTTTGATTAATTTGGGGCTGCTGATTACGAATATCTGGTCAGATTTGAAATTCAAAATGACGGATGCAAATGATGGTACAAAAAACTGACATGGGTGTCGTTTTCGACTGATTTGGGGGTGCCGATTACGAATATCTTTTAGAGTTATTTTTCGAGTTTTTATCGAGTTTTTTGTACCATCATTTCTACCCGCCATTTTGAATGTCAAATCTAACCAGATTTTCGTAATCAGCAACCCCAAATTAGTCGGAAAAGACCCCCATGTCAGTTTTTTGTACCATGATTACGAATATCTGGTCAAATTTGAAATTCAAAATGGCGGGTACAAATCATGGTACAAAAAACTGACATGGGGGTCTTTTCCGACTAATTTGATTTGTACCCGCCATTTTGAATTTCAAATCTGACCAGATATTCGTAATCAGCACCCCCAAATTAGTAGAAAACGACACCCATGTCAGTTTTTTGTATCATGATTTGTATCCGCCATTTTGAATTTAAAATTTGACCAGATATTCGTAATCAGCACCCTCAAATTAGTAGAAAACGACACCCATGTCAGTTTTTTGTATCATGATTTGTATCCGCCATTTTGAATTTCAAATTTGACCAGATATTCGTAATCAGCATCCCCAAATTAGTCGAAAACGACACCCATGTCAGTTTTTTTGTATCATGATTGGTATCCGCCATTTTGAATTTCAAATTTGACCAGATATTCGTAATCAGCACCCCCAAATTAGTAGAAAACGACACCCATGTCAGTTTTTTGTATCATGATTTGTATCCGCCTTTTTGAATTTCAAATTTGACCAGATATTCGTAATCAGCACCCCCAAATTAGTAGAAAACGACACCCATGTCAGTTTTTTGTATCATGATTTGTATCCGCCATTTTGAATTTAAAATTTGACCAGATATTCGTAATCAGCACCCCCAAATTAGTAGAAAACGACACCCATGTCAGTTTTTTGTATCATGATTTGTATCCGCCATTTTGAATTTCAAATTTGACCAGATATTCGTAATCAGCATCCCCAAATTAGTCGAAAACGACACCCATGTCAGTTTTTTTGTATCCTGATTTGTATCCGCCATTTTGAATTTCAAATTTGACCAGATATTCGTAATCAGCACCCCCAAATTAGTAGAAAACGACACCCATGTCAGTTTTTTGTATCATGATTTGTATCCGCCATTTTGAATTTCAAATTTGACCAGATATTCGTAATCAGCACCCCCAAATTAGTAGAAAACGACACCCATGTCAGTTTTTTGTATCATGATTTGTATCCGCCATTTTGAATTTAAAATTTGACCAGATATTCGTAATCAGCACCCCCAAATTAGTAGAAAACGACACCCATGTCAGTTTTTTGTATCATGATTTGTATCCGCCATTTTGAATTTAAAATTTGACCAGATATTCGTAATCAGCACCCCCAAATTAGTAGAAAACGACACCCATGTCAGTTTTTTGTATCATGATTTGTATCCGCCATTTTGAATTTCAAATTTGACCAGATATTCGTAATCAGCACCCCCAAATTAGTCGAAAACGACACCCATGTCAGTTTTTTTGTATCATGATTTGTATCCGCCATTTTGAATTTCAAATTTGACCAGATATTCGTAATCAGCACCCCCAAATTAGTAGAAAACGACACCCATGTCAGTTTTTTGTACCATGATTTGTACCCGCCATTTTGAATTTCAAATCTGACCAGATATTCGTAATTAAATTTAATAACAAATTAAATTCTATTCTATTCTATTCTATTCTTCTATTCTAATTTAGTAGGTATTTCTATGAATCTTGTCTGCCTCCCTTCTAACCTATGTCGCAGTAGATCTAAATAAGTATAGTACCTACCTACTTCATAGTAGGGCTAGTCATATGCACAAATATAGAAAAAATTAAATGATAAAATGGCAACTCCACCTATTTCCGTATTTTCGACCGGTGGTGCGGCGGCAGTCGGAGGGTCGTCGGGTAGCGACGCGCCGCCGCCGCGCCGCCGCCCGCGCCGCGACGAAGGTAAGGTAGGGAAGGGGGTTAGGGGAACGCCTATGTTCAACCGTAAACAATCTACAACTACAAACGACTACGTAAAGAAATAATAAATAAAATGAAATAATAATAATAACATTTGACCCCACATAATAAAAATACATAAATTGGTAGGTAGGTAGCTAGTAGGTACATCCTTACATAAAAACTGGTTGGATGGTAGGTTAGGTAGATGAGATAAATAGACGTACGGTACTTAGGTACTTTCACCCGTCGCATTACACATGCTTTCGCTCTCATGATTTTCATAAGTTGTTTTTTTTAACTTTTTTTTATTACCCATACTTTTAGATACGAGTAAATATAGAACTGAACTAGCTGAAATATTGACTAGAACACACTTTGTTATTAGAGTTTTTGTTTAAAAGTCCCGCGCTTTTAAATCACGTCGATCGTGAGCTTGGTCAGTGTACGGTGGAGAGGCACAGGTCCGTCGCTGGCCGTTGCCGCTGAGTGAGTGAGGGCAGGCGGTGACAGTGACGCTATAACGTCTAATCCACTCGTAAAAAAGAGATGGCAATAGCGCGTGTGTCGTATTTGTAAACGTCGTAAGTGCAATAACACAAAATATTTTTTTAAATATAATAAAAATAAGCTTACTGTATAATCCGTACAGTAAAGTATTTAATATGAACATAATAATTTTTTTTTGTAAAAATCATTTGCTACATTGCTACACTTTCATAGCACTGACTTAATAAAGTATTTCCAGCGCCTAATTTGAAATTTATATTCTATCGAGAAAATTTTATCTAATCGTGTTTTCAATTTTTATAGTTATAGATATGCTCAATTTGATACTCATACTTAAAATTTAACCCGCTCAGAGTTCTATGCGATGATTTACAGTAAACGCCGTGAACCTCGTTTCTATTGAAGGGAGCCCTTAACTGCCATATCCAGTGAAGTGTATCTGCGGTCGGAATAGTAATTTTCTACTGAATCTTCAGAGGACAATCGTTTTTATAACTCGACCTATAGTATCGATACATATTTATGTTTGATATAATATAAACATGTAGTAATACATTCTCGGTACGGTATGAAAGTATGACTTTTAAAAGTTTTTTGAAACCCAGGGGGGGGGCTTCAAAATAATACCTTATCCTACCTAATCACCCCTTATTCAAAGAAAAAAAAAATCCCTAGAAAAAAGTGCCTCTGACGTTGCTATCTAAATCAAAAACAGTAGTTATAGTAGTAGAGCACCTTGAGAAAGAACTTGTCCGGGGATGTATTATTATCACCTATTTCTGCCGCCAAGCAGTGATAGTCGCATTACTTTGTTCCCGTTTGAAGTCCCGAATTTCACCAATGTGTATAGTATTTAATTTGGATGATGATTTAATTGTATATTGTAACTATTTTGTATTACTACACGTTTTGAAATTATTTCTTTTATTATTCCTAAATACAATCCAAATGCTTTGTCACAAAAATATAGTATTTCTAACATAACAGTATTTATTATTTGTATACAATATCTGATAGGTTGATATTAGTTCTGAAACAGTTTTTTTATGTAATCTATGTAATCTATGTATAATTTATGTAATGTTCGTCTTTAGAAGCAAGCTTTGTTTTTTCATTATATTTGTTTTTTTCATTTTAATAGATTGTCACGTGTTATTTTAGGACCTTATGTGTAATTTCAATGGGTTTTGACTATTATTACTTGAGGTCTTAGCACAAATGTGAACATTTGAAAGAAAACTATCGTATGTGGCATCCTGATTTGAACGAAAATATTTCTAAAGCTTTCGAAATCAAGGACAGCTGACATAACTTTTTTTTTACAGATTCTATCTGGCTAAAAACTATTTATTTAGCCACTTGACATTGGCTAAATTGTCGGTCGAATGACGGAAAGATGCCATTATGAAAAAACCAGCTAAGTGCGAGTCAGACTCGCGCACGAAAGGTTACCATTATCTATAAGAAAAACGGCAAAAAAATATGCCTGTTGTATGGGAGCCCCCTTAACATTTATTTAACTCGGTTTTTTAGTATTTGTTGTTATAGCGGCAACAGAAATACATCATTTGTGAAAATTACAACTCTCCAACTATCACGGTTCATGAGATACAGCATGAGTGACAGACGGACAGACAGACAGCGGAATCTTAGTAATTAAGTCCCGTTTTACCCTTTGGGTACGGAACCCAAAAAAATAAGAAGAACTTATTGTTCCCACTACTAAGACTCGTTGAAATAAGCAAATCCTTTGTAAGGCAATGCGCACGCTTCTATACCAAAATCCTAATCAAAGTACAGACCGAACTTCAGCATCCAAACTTTTAACGAAAATATTTCCAAAGCGAGCAAAGTCACGAATATTACTAGCCCATTCATAAATAACGCTGACTGTACACTCCATTTTGAGCTTCGACATCTGCACATTCCAAAAAATTATGTGTATTGGATCGTGAAAAACGAGACACCCTCTTTGTTTGGTTTGCTCCATAACTTTCTCGCCCCTATCTGCTTGGCATTTTCCGTATCTTGGATTTTCCGCTTCCGCATAATCGGTCTCTACGCACTTACT